>OX595836.1:16749876-18042376 GCA_951392215.1 Epirrita christyi
AATGTTTGTCCACACTTTAGAAGTTGGTTGGCATGTCGTTTCCATTGCAGACCATCAACTTCTACATTATAAGTCACACCTGGTACTAGTACATCAATGACTCTACCTAGAGACCATTTATGTTTATTTTTTCTTTGATCTCTCACCATCACTTTTTCACCAGCCAAAAATGTTTTAAATATATTTTTACTGTTTATCGTCTGTTTTACATGTTCAATATCTACAATGTTATTAACTGGGTTTGGTCTTAATAATGAGAAACGACATCTCAACTCTCTACCCAACATTAGTTTTGCTGGACTTTGTCCAGTACTATTGTGGACCGTATTTCTATAATCAAATATAAATAAGTTACATGCATATTCTACAGTATGACCACTTTGTACAATTTTTGTAACATGGGCTTTAAATGTCTCTACAAACCGTTCAGCCAACCCGTTCGTAGATGGGTAATAGCTTGGTGTAAAGGTTTGTTTTACTCCAACTAGTTTGCAAAAGTTTCTAAATTCACCACTAGTCCATGTTGGTCCATTATCTGTGACCAAATGCAGAGGATATCCATATCGAATAAAAATACTCTTAAATATTTGAATTGTTTTTTGTGCAGTAATGTTACTCATCATAAATGCCTCTGGCCATTTTGAATAGGCGTCTACAATTACTAAGTACATCTTGTTATATAGTGGTCCTAAAAAATCAGCATGCAATCTATGCCAAACTGTGGGTGGTTGTGGCCAAACCGTCAATTTAGTTTTTTCTGGGTTTTTCCGATTTTGCAAACAAATAATACAATTATAAGTTATATCCTCTATTTCCTTATCCATACCAGGCCACCAAAAATATGATCTAGATATTTCTTTCATTCGAGTGATACCCAGGTGACTAGCATGCAGTTCTTTCATAATTTTATCCTTGACATTATCTGGTATTATGATCCTATAACCCCACAATAAACATTCTTTTTCAATTGATAACTCATTTTTTCTACAGAAATATGGCTCATATTTTTCACCTAAATCATTTTTTACAGGCCATCCATCTCTACAAAACCTAAGAACGTCACATAGGGTTTTGTCTTTTTTTGTTTCAATTTGAATTTTTTGCCAATTTAATGTAGTCACACTAGATTCATTTATGTAATTGACTGTATTTATTTCAAAAGTTTTTTCAATGATTTCGGAGTTTTTCAAATCACTTCCTTTACAGTTTGTAACAACACGTGATAAATAATCAGCTGGATTATTTTTGGATTTTATGTGTTGAACTTCATAATCAAATGCGTTCAAGAATATTGACCAATACTGCAACCGTCTTGCTGCCATTTTTGGTATGCCATATTTTGGCCCTAATATTTTTGTTAATGCTTCATTATCTGTCTGTAAAATAAATTTTCTTCCATATAAATATTCATAAAACTTGTTAACACCAAAAATTATTGCATATGCTTCTTTTTCCAAAATGGGATATTTCATCTGTGTATCATTTAATTTTTTACTGGAAAATGCTACAGGTTTTATTACATTATTACTGTCTCTAACAGATAAGATAGCGGCAACACCAGTATCCGCAGAATCACAAGTTAATATAATAGTTGAGTTTTGATCAAAATGTGACATTGGAGATGTATTTGATAAAGCTTTTTTTATTTCTTTGAATGAACTTTCACATTCAGCTGTCCAGTTAAATTTATTTTTCTTTAGACAATCATATAATGGCTTTAATATTAATGCCATGTTTTGCAAAAATCTGTTATAATAATTAACTTTTCCCAAAAATGATTTTAGCATTTTAATGTTTTCTGGCCGTGGCAATGACAGCAATGGTGCAATTTTACTCTGAATAACTTTGACACCTGTTTTATTTACTTCCAATCCAAAAACATCCAGTTTGTCTTCAAAAATTTTGCATTTATTTATTTTTAGTTTTAATCCTGACTCTTTCAATCTTTGTAGTACCAGTCTTAACTTATCATTTGTTTCTGATAATGTTTTTCCATATATGTAGATATTATCAATATACACAATTATATCCAGACCACTTAACTTTTGTGTAATTAGTCGCTGGAATGAACCAGGCCCTGTGTTAACTCCAAAAGGTAGGTATAAATATTTGAAAATACCCTCTTCAGTGACAACTGTTACTAATTTTTGAGACTCTTCATCTAATGGGGCTTGTAAATACGCCTCTCGTAAGTCTAATTCACAAAAATAGTTGTTACCTTGTAATTTCATCATAATATTATCAATTGTTGGTAATGGATAATGATCAATTTTCATATACTTATTTATTGTGATACGATAATCACCACACAAACGAACTGTTCCATCTGGTTTTAGAACTGGCACCACCGGGGTGCCCCATTCCGAGTATTCAACTGGTTCAATACGCTTGTTTTCTATTAACCTCTTAATTTCATTTTTTACTTTGTCTTTCAAAGCATATGGAACAGTTCTCACGGGCATAAAAATGGGCTTAACACCTGGCTCAATTGATAGATGAATTGGCTCTCCTATGAAATTACCCATGCCTGGTTCAAAAATTTCTTTATATTCAGTTTTCAAATCTTTAATTAATTTGTCTTTAGCTGTTATGATTTCAAAAACCTTTTGTTCGAACTTGGGTGGCCATAATTGTAATAAGGAAAGCCAATCCTTTCCAATTATTTTAGGTAGTCCATTTTTTACAACAAATAATCTAAGATTACTCACTTGAACAGATCTATAACTCACACTTAGATGTTCAATTACTCCTAGAGGGGTTGAAGTTGACTGGTCAAAATTTGTGAAAATGACATTCTTTTGTTTCAGTTCTAAATCTGGAAAATATAATTCTTTATCAGACAATGTAATTGTACTCACATCAGCTCCTGTGTCAACTTCAAACTCTAGTACCTTTCCATTTACATTCACCTCCAAGGTGGCAGATGGAATTTTCTGTTTGTCACCAAAGTAAAAGATATCAAAAACTTCAATGTCCTCTAACAAGTCTTTGTTTTCTTCTGTATTCTCCTCACTGTCTGAACTAGCATTTTTTATTACATTCAGATTTTTCATTTTTATTTGCTTATTTTTATTACACACTCTAAATATATGACCTTTAACACCACATTCACTACAAAACTTTTCTTTTAGGGTGCACTCCGCTTTCACATGTCCATTCTTACCGCAGCAAAAGCAAGTAATGTTTTGTTTATTCGATGAACCCGCACTCTGTCTAGAACCACTATTATTGCTCCTTGGGAAACTTCTTCCGTGTAATTTAAACATCTGAGATCGTTCTTGTTGTTTCTCATGATTAAAAGTTAGGTTGTAGGCTGTCTCCACTGTTTTTCCAATAGTTGTCAAAACTTCCAAAGGCTGGTCGGCTTGTTTCAAAAGTTCAAATCTGACTGAATCGCAGTAAGTACCATTCAACAGCCTTTCTTTTATTTCTTCATTCAGGTTCTTGAAGTTACAATTCTTTGATAATTTTTTTAAATCCAACAGGTACTGATCAATTGTCTCATCTTGTTTTTGGGACCTTTGACGAAATTCAGCTTGGTGTATTGCAGCGTTTTTAACGGGATGATAGTGTTTTCTAAGTTTTTCACAAATGGTTTTATAAGTTTCCTCCATGGGTGATTTTGGTATGCATAGTGTGATCAGTAAATCATACACATTTGTACTCAGTTTTGTAATCAATAGCGGCACCTTTTTTCCTTCTGGTATATCATTTAGTAGGATAAAACATTCTAATTGTTGTTCATACGCGTTCCAGTTATTTCCTCCAGTGAATACCTCCAGGCAAGCAATATAACTTGAAGAATTCAAAGTCATTGTTGGGGAAGGTATCTTTTTATCCACGTAGTTACGCAAAAAAACTCTAATTTCATCAATGGTATTTAAATTTGAAAATGAAGTACCTGTAGCTAATTTGTTGACAATTTCAATAAGTTCGTCTTTAGTTTTTGTTTGGATCCATGATTTTCTTCCTTCTTGGATTAATATTTGGATTTGATCCATCAAATATCTTCGTGGAATAGTTCGTTTCGCTCGTCGCCAATGTTATATTTGATATTTTGGTGGTAATTAAATTAATACGCACCGATGTTAAACGATACACTTTATTTTCATAAGCAATGCACCTTACATGTATCCATCTTTCGGAGACATCTGACAGTGACATATACGACACATTATCTTGTAGGTTATTTAATTAACATGAACAGATGTAACATATTTGCTCACATTTTATGTCAGTGAAAGATAATCAAACCTCTTATAACTTTGGTAACAGAATTACTTTAAAAATGCAGCTAATTCAACGTTTCAAGCACATCGGGCCTACCCGCCCCCGTTCGAAAACACTCGGAGTGGCCGGTATTTATAGCGGCGAGGCCGCCCGGCCGACTCACTTCTTGTTTGCCTTTCAAACAGGACGGAGCGAACTGCCCTGGTGCAATCGTTGGCTGGTTTATATGAAAGCCGAGCTATATATCCTGCTTATGTGCAAGTTATATACGAAGTTTTGTATATAGTAAAGTTTGTATTGATAATTTTGAGGTTTAATCTATTTACTATGTAAATTGTTATATATCTTACATAATCAGCAAGAATATAATAAATTTAGCATTCTGTAGTACAATTATTTTTATATACCTCTCTATTTACATAGCCAGAATGGTTTATGAAAACAATCTAATAAAAGTTTGTTCTAGTTTATCACTTATTTGTTTTTACTTTAAATCATATTTTATTATCAGAAGTGGGATACGAACTTTAATTTTGTTTTTGTGGTTTCAGAATATCGGGAACGTGTGTACGTGTTTCGTGATGGATCCAGCCGTTTTGTAAGGACTACTCAAGGCTTTCCGCAACGCAGTGTCTGACCGACACCTTGGCGATGACGTGGTGTTGCCGCCGTTCGACCCCGCCAAAAATGAAAACTGTGTGGAGAGCTGGTGCAGCAGCATCAACTCTATTGCAGTGGACCTAGGGTGGAGCAGAGTCACTACAGTAGCAAAAGCAGCTACGTAAAATATATCAATGGCATCGATCCCGATCTTGCAATCGACTTTCACGGAGCCAGTGAGGACGGTGCTCACGCGGCAGTAATTTGGGAGGTCTATATTCGCGTTGCTTATCGCGAGGGCAAACTTCGCGAAGGAAACCGTACAGGGTACGGGGAACCGGAAAGGGTATCGTACATAGTTGTAGCTGCAGTTGCAGTGACCGTGATGCTGACGGGGGTAATCGTAGTTACAAGAAGCGTCGTCATGGACCACTGCAGCCACTGCATTTTGAGAGTCATTGCATATTACCATGTTTCGCTTACAAGCTTTAGAGACCACGTGCGAAGCCGTACGTATTTCTAATATTAAATTATGTGCGTGTCAGGTAAGACCGAGCGTGTAAAAAAAAAAGGAAAAAAAACTACCCACATTTTGAAATTACTTGTGTTTTAGTTTATTTGTTCTGTTTTGTCGCATTAATGGAATGTTTTCTCTTTTTCTTTCAAGGAAGAAGATAAGCGTTGACTGGTCTTGGCGAGACTTCGTTTGCGTCAACAGTCACGCTTTGCTGCGCGTGCTCTGTGCTTGCTGATCAGTGCGTTCTGCTGTACGCGCTTTGCTGTGCACGCTGTCCACGCGCTGTGCTGTTCGCGTTTTGCTTGGCAGCGGCAAGTGGTTAAGCGTCACCTGGGCGGATGCCAAGTGCTGTCGGAGCACCACGTACAGCGGCAAGTGGTTAAGCGTCACCTGGGCGGATGCTAAGTGCTGTCGGGCCCGTACTATGTGTCAAGAGAGTGTGTGAGTGTAAGTGTAAGTGGCAAGTAAGTTGCATGAAGTGTCAAGAAAGTGTGTGAGTGTAAGTGTAAGTGGCAAGTAAGTCGCACGAGCGACGAGCCGATGCCACGCGAACGAATCAGGCCAGTGAGTAGCTGGCTGAGATGCGAGAGGTTGCGGGTTCGACTACCACTGCGGGACATATGAAAATGAAAGTGTTTATTTACAGTAAAAACAATAAGAGTTTGACCTGGTGAGTGATTAGAACAAACCACTCCCTTCAAAGAAATATTGCAGATATAGACCATGATAGATTATTATTAAAGCTTAAAATTACATTAAATTGAGAAGGTATAATACTGCTTGATTGTAACTACTTGTAGCTAGTCTTACATTGTTTATTGTTACTTTGAATTAATGAATATTATTTGTATAGGCTGAAGAATTCCAACATATATGTAATTATATAGTAAGTAATTGTTTAATTAATATAACAGAATTGATTGAATTGAAATATGTTCTGGTACTTAAAAAGTAAATGAAAATATACCATATTATTCACGAATATCCGCTGGTCGGCTTCTGTACCTGATGTTAGTCTGATTGTTACCAGCAGCGGGTAGCAGGACTAATATGTCAAGGTCAGAGGTCATGGGTAAAATTATTATGTTTATGTATTGGTCTGCTAGTCGATCTCTGTTCTGATTATTTACCGAGAGTCACGTGTAGCAGGTGATAGGTATCTGAATCAAGAAGAGCAGAGATCATATAAACTTTATTATGTCTATGTATTTATCTGTTAGTCGATCTCTGTCCTGATCCTTCACTGAGACCCACGGGTAACAGGTGGTAGGTGGTTGGATTGGTAAGGGCCAGAGATCATATAAACTTTATTATGTCTATGTATTTATCTGTTAGTCGATCTCTGTCCTGATCCTTCACTGGGAACCACGAGTAACAGGTGGTAGGTGGTTGGATTGGTAAGGGCCAGAGATCTTATAAATAAACGAAAAAGAAAAAGAAAAACGAAAAAGAAAAAAAAGTGGGTACTTCGAGAACGAAGTACTGGTCAGTTTGGCCGTGATAGATTATTTGAATAAAAACAAAATAATATATGTGTATGTTTTCATTGCTGAACGATTCTATTGTGAAATAAGTGTTGAAATAATGATTACGTAAGTACATTTATCCATTATCTTGTAGGTTATTTAATTAACATGAACAGATGTAACATATTTGCTCACATTTTATGTCAGTGAAAGATAATCAAACCTCTTATAACTTTGGTAACAGAATTACTTTAAAAATGCAGCTAATTCAACGTTTCAAGCACATCGGGCCTACCCGCCCCCGTTCGAAAACACTCGGAGTGGCCGGTATTTATAGCGGCGAGGCCGCCCGGCCGACTCACTTCTTGTTTGCCTTTCAAACAGGACGGAGCGAACTGCCCTGGTGCAATCGTTGGCTGGTTTATATGAAAGCCGAGCTATATATCCTGCTTATGTACAGTTAATATATATTGAAGTACATAAGCAAGTTATATACGAAGTTTTGTATATAGTAAAGTTTGTATTGATAATTTTGAGGTTTAATCTATTTACTATGTAAATTGTTATATATCTTACATAATCAGCAAGAATATAATAAATTTAGCATTCTGTAGTACAATTATTTTTATATACCTCTCTATTTACATAGCCAGAATGGTTTATGAAAACAATCTAATAAAAGTTTGTTCTAGTTTATCACTTATTTGTTTTTACTTTAAATCATATTTTATTACGCGCTGTCGACCCTGAGACATAAAGATGAAAGTCTCATGTGTTTGTAATTTCACCGGCACCCGTACCCTTCGAACCGAAACACAGCAATGCTAGCACTTCTGCTTGGCGGCAAAATTAGGTACGGTGGTAGTACTTCCCTGGACGAAATCTTTCACAAGAAGTTCTACTACTAACAAATACAGTATTAAACGAGACTAGGTAAAAATATACTCAATAGAGTTCCTTAATGTGTGTTTCTCTAACTCAAGTAAGAAGGCATCAACCTTGTTAAATTGTTAACATTTTTATCTTTTGTTAAATAGTGATTGTTAATTATTACAATTATGTATGATCAGATTAGCCCATGCAATCAAAGTGGATCATCTTCTTAATTAATCTTGAGCTCTATTCTTCTGTTATATAATAATTTAATAACTTTTAACCGATTATATATATCGATGTATATTAGTAATTATACAATAAGTGAGTGTTCATCATTAGAGCATCAATTCACAAGCTCAACATACGAACATGAACTTTATCAAGTTCGCGTAAGCAAGTTTGATGTTTAGAGAGTTTGCATAACTACACAGATTATGGAAAATTTCAAAAATAAAAAAATAAAACTATAACGATTTTTATTGTATATTTTTTTATTTTCAAACTGTGCCAACAAGTAAAGATTAAGATTGAATTGCGCCACCAAAGGTTATTTTAACCCTAGGTACAAAATGACTGCACACTATAATTTTAGTAGTAGGGTGGTTATTCGCTATGACCTAACGAATTCCTTGTCAATAACGTGTGACGTCACCCATGCTATTTAGCGATAATTCCACGCAGATATCGTAACGAGCCCGCGTTATGTCGCGTTTGGTCATAGCGAATAAGGGCCTGAGATAAGTATGCTAATGCGTTAACGAAAATGGGCCTAAGTCGGGCTTCTGCTAACTAGGGTATCAATAACTAACTCACAGTTAGTTTATTGCGATGTTATTTTATATTACAGCATCGTTGAGTTAGATCTTAATTTATGATTAAATTTAATTTATGATAAGGGCTTTCATAAATTATTTTGTTGGTTGGCACTAGTGGGGCTTAGAGTATTTATTCTGATCTGTTTGAGAGTATTTTTACCATGAATTTTTAAACCCAACCCCTATAGCTGATCTTTTTTTAATCTATAGTTTGCTCTCTCTATCTCGAGCTTAATACAGTTCCTTGCGTAATGTACCTATAACTGAACACTTTCGAAGCTTCTAAGTTATTCCATCAGTTTGTATGTTAGACTCTACTTAGATTTTAATCAGAATAAGTTATATCATAAGTATACTGCAACAATTTAGCAATATTGTTCATACCAATGCGTGCAAACGTAACTTAACATAATATAACACCAACAGTCACATACGTAGTCTTGATCCCACACTAGGATTCCCTGTGTCGTGTTTATCAGAAACTACGAGTACCATAGTTCCATACCACCCAGACCAGGAACAAATATTTGCAGGTCATACAACAATTGTCACACAACGAGAATCGAACCCGCAACCTCTTACATCCCAGCCGGCTACTCACCCGCCCGCGCCACAGAGGTCGTCAAACAGAATGAAGATTGACACCGATTTAAACCGATAGCAACAGAGTTACGTAATCGTGACACTGGCATCTGATCCTAACGTTATCGCACTATGATTTAGTAAGGCTAGACATGAATACGCAATCAGACTAGATTTCCGGTTAGATACATCGTGTGGGCTTGAAGATTATAGGTTCGATCTACGACTTTTCTCAAATTGTTTTTGTTTTTTTTTTTGTTTTTTACTACTTGCCAAGTAAACATGTAAGCGGCCCACCTGATGGAAAGCAGTTACCTTAGCCTTTGGACGCCTGCAACACCAGAGGCATCACACGCGCGCTGCCGACCCTGAGACATAAAGATGAAAAGTCTCATGTGCCTGTAATTTCACCGGCACCCGTACCCTTCAAACCGAAACACAGCAATGCTAGCACTACTGCTTGGCGGCAGAAATAGTGAAATATTCCTAGGGAAAAAATAGAAATTCAGTTAAACTAGTCGTGCGCTGCCATTGGCTAGCGCTGACTCAAGGTCGTTGACAAAATCGCCTTAAGTACCAATGTACTGTATGATAATTTGAGGTTTTAAAAGGACCAAATTTATTTCAAAGAACTTTCCATACATATCTGAAACATTTCAAAGCACATAGACACGCTTGCAAAACGAATTATTTTTAAACTCTCTAAACATAAAGTAGGTAAGGTAACCACCAATTCTCAAAAAAACATTCACATAAAATCTCTAATTAAAATACCACGTATCCAATAAAAACAATATCACTTAGCCATTCAAGCCAATTTGCCTACTATCAAATTAAGAACAGAAAGGAATTGGAATTTTGCGCTTTACATAATAGACTGATCGGTGAACGGATGCGCTGGCGCAGGTCAACTGGATGTATGCTAGTTAGAGAGCTTATCCATTGTGCAATCCGATACGATATCGAGAATTTTCCTTGTAATATTGATATGTCATTTCGGGGTTTCTTTGGTATATGATTCAGGTGCTTAAATTACCTTGAGCGAGTATAATAGTTATTGCAAACTGTGTATTTAAATATAACTTAAAGTACTATTATTATTGTAGTATTGCGGTGGAACATGCACATCTGCAAAACTCATACAAACATGATTTTTGTGTTCTAAAAAGCTTTAACTTAATTTACAGAAAGTATAATACAATTAATAAAAGTATATTCATTATTTTATAAATACAAATTAAACAGTTGACCTATCTAAATACGTTACGAACGATCTAAAGATAACTCAACTATCTAAATCACTATCAGACTGAAGCTTCTCTGTGTTTACATAATTTTCACAATTTACTATTCCGAGAAAAACTACTAAAGCTACTTTTAATCTTAGATAGCTTGTTGAATTTATAATTTTACTTTTCGTTTGACGAGATTTTAATTTGACTTTGTCAAATGCATTAGTGTTGATTAACATACTTCAAAGTGGAGTCACCGGCAACTTAGTCGATTAACTTAATCAATTTCAAAACAATGGACACTCGAAAGAATAAGCTTAACACGTCAGCAGTCGTGCCTTTCCCCGACAGTCAGATATGAACGATGGTTCATCTTATAATTATTTACTACGTAATATTAGTTGTGAATGAAAGGTATTATTCATATACAAGCAGTGAAGTGAGACTAGGCTTACACATTTATTATATTTTCTTCAAAAAAAAAAACATTATGCATAACTAGTAAATCACAGATTCTAATTACCAATAACATATTTTCGCATGTTCATCCTACTAATTTTTAAAATTGTAAATTTGAATGTTGGTACAAATCATCTATTTAATACCTAATAAAGCTACAACGACTGAACAGATTAGGTGAAATTTGGATGTGATAATGACCTGGTTTAGGACCTGAATGCAAATGAAGGCACGGGTGGACACAAGCGTTTAGACAAAAATAAAAACAAGGAAAGAAAAGCAGACTACAGATATGCAGTTATATGTGATCACAGTACAATAAAAAACGTGATTTTTGCTATTATATTCGTAAATTCTGGAACATCTATATACGTTGATGTTGTCCTAATATTTTTCTTAGGGCAGCGATAAAAAACCAGGATGTTGGTTCCCTGGACAAACTTGCCAAAAAGCTTAATGAAAGACTATAAAAACTATAAAACTTGATAAAAGATCTTCATTTATATTAAAATTAACAATCCGAACAAACTGATTAACTTTATTAGAATCGGATTGAGTGGGTGTAGCGCTATTGCAGCTTTAATCAAATCAATACTTTTTGCAATAGAATGCGAGAATCGAATGTTTATCGTTTTGTTATGTAACCTATAAACCTACGTTTATGGGTTTTACCGTGATGTTGATTTCAACGATCGGTATATTTTGGTATACTTTCCATCTCTCTCTCACTTTACGATCTTTCTCCGAATAGGCGAACTAATTAAAAAGTAATAAGTAAGCCTATTCTTACTTTCTAAGACATCTAGGTCATCAGGATGTTTCCTTAGTAATTGCTTACCATCTGTTTTCGAAAGCTGTTTAACATGTTACATCTGTTCATACCACTTTTTAATAATACAGTCATGCATCTGTCTAATAGTGAACTAACAAATCAATTAGTATCCAACCATAGATAATTACTCACGATTACCAGTATAGGCATTGAACAAGTTAGTTATGATAGATTATTCTTTGATGCAGCATTTATAATATATTTTAGTAGTTTAGCTTTCAGTATTTTAGTTACTATAATAAACATTATACTATCACACTATAGTATTATTAATGTGAAAGTTAAAAAGTATGTTTGTTACTTCTTCACGCTCAAACGGCTGAATGGACTTGAGTGAAATTTAAAATAGCAATACCTTATACCCTGGATTAACACAGGCTACTTTTTCATCATCATCATAAATTTTCATCATTGTTTACGAAGGTCAAACCGCGGGGCGCATCTAGTAGGATATAAACCCTCTCGTGGCTAGACCTTGGCTTAGTGACTCTTCACTTGCCCAGTCAAAGTGAGGCACTAATGTACTATTTTTTTTACTAATGTACTACTTACCTACAAACTATCTTCTAGACCTTCAATCAAGTTATATTATATATTATCTTCTTTTATAATCATGATCATCAGCCTATAAAAGTCAACTGCTGGGCAAGCTACAGGCTCAATCAAGTTGATAGCGTTGACAAGGGCGTATGGAGTAGCAATTTCAACTTTTACATTTGAATTTCTTTTCACCCTCTCTTGTCATCTTGTCTTTGTTAATGGCAGATAAGACAAAGGCTCCATTCAAAAAATTCTACTGTTTTTGTTAGAGCTCTATGCGAAAGAGTTTATTATTATTATTATTTATAATACACAGGCAGCTCTCGGAGCTGATGCGTGTATATCTTAGTCCTTGTCACTTGCACTTAATGTTTTTCCGGAGAAGTATTACTACCTATTTCTGCCGCAAAGGATATTCTCGTATTGCTGTGGTTTACTGAAGGGTGCTGGTAAAATTACATTATACTTTTCACCTTTGTATCCCAGGATGATGGAGGTGGGGGTCGTCTTTGGTAGATTTGACTTGTAAGGTAATGCAATTGGTATGTAGAGCTTACCAGTAGACATCAGGTGGGGTATCTTCATGATGCATCACCTAATAATATAAAAACAACTGGCTACTGCTTCTTTTGTTTATTTATAGTATAAAACTTTAATTTCTCGTCCTATGCGTCCACGAGGGTGTACAGTTCAGGTTAAATTAACAAAAGCTTTAAGAGAAGCTTGCCGGTAGGGCGCTTACGTCCTTTGGTACGCAAACGAAGGTTACTTCTATTGTGGCTATTATTGCTTCAAACTCCTTGAAACTTTGTACAAATGATCACTACACTAACATCAAGAAACGTTTTTAGTATATAATTTGGTAACCATTTAATTTTATAGGAAACTAACGCACCACAAAGTTGCATGGAGTTTGAATAAATAATAGCCAAATTAGACAAACTTTGTTTGCGTATACAAAAAGGTGTTAGCGCTTTTTTGTTAGCTACTGGTGGCTTCTCATAGAAGAGTTGAAAGTGAAGACTAATATCTTTTTTAGATGAAGCCCGGGCTGAAGTATAGTCTGCACCCGATAGCTGCTAAGCTAGTTGTTCTGTGAATTAAAATCGTGGGATCTTTATATAAATTGACTGGCTGAGTCTGACGTTACAAATTAGGTAATAATGTACGTACAATAAGGTGAATGGAACATAGGATAGTTGCAATCGTCTAAGGAATAAGGAAAATATGATTTTAAAAGTGTGTGTTGCAAGTATAATTTTATTGATATGAATGTTTGCAAGGCCTTGGTGGACTCGTCAGGGTTAATAACTATCTTATCAAAGAGCCGTGTTGGCTCAGTGAGGGGTACCCACCTTCCGATACGAAGGTTGTGGGTTCAAATACAGCAAGGGCATGTACGAATGTTTTTTAAAACTGTGAAGAAATAAATCAGCATGGTATCAAAAATTCTTATCATCAAACTGTTTAATTTTTCCTGTTACACAATAAATATTGATTTATCAAAACCAGAGTATTTAGTGTGTACCTGTGTATTTTCTTGGAATAGTCACACCGTGTTTTTTTTAAATTTAATTTGAATTTTGATGGTCTTAATGCTAGGAGTTCTATATTAAAATCTATGAGTTGGCGGTTTTTTTGCCGATAATAAAGAGATTAAATCCTACAACCAAATAAAGCTAAGACGTCAAAGCTCAACTGATTTGACTACAGATAGGTCAGAATTCACTAATAGTTTGTAATCCCACTTTTAACCTGTTCCGCATCCATCATGCAACCTTTTATGATGTTATCATGTGAAGCCTCGCGTTCCAATGACCCCTTGACACTGACAGATACAGCGAAAGTGACGTCACCTAGGGCTGCCATAAATCTACGAACGGCTGGCATTATCGTAAATGTCTTCTGTAAGTAAATTTTTGAAACGAATTTTTAGAATATTTAGCCATGGTAGTTAGCAAGTATGAGCTACCTTCTTTTCAAATTTTGAAGTAGCTTGTTCTGAGACATCTAGTTCAATGGCGGTGACATGGTTTGCTACCCGATTGCTTACCCTGTTACGAATGACGTTGTTAAACAAAATTTATTTAAAATTATTCGAATATTTTGTCTTTGTGTAATATAATTTGAGACGTAAATTATGGTAGTAAATTGTTGAATAAATTTATTGCATGTACAACCCCATTCGCCTAAAGCGTAAACTTTCATTTTTATCATTTCCTTTTACGCTTTGGCATAATGTAAAGCCATGATAATCCTTAAGTGTTGATGTGTCCTTCATTTACAAGACTTTAAGGAACCAAGTATTGTTCGAGGAAGTAGCTTTTAATAAGCCCTCATTTCCTGCATCATCGAATTGTAAGTGGCATCTTTCGCTATATTATTCAAGTTTAACTTTTCATGTCATAATGTCATTGTAAGATTGTTTTTTACTAGGTTAGTTACGTAGATATGCCCTTATGTTAGACGAACAAAAGCTGATAAAACTATTCTAACCCTGGTCTTGCATCCATTATTAATTAAAACCTCAAAAAAATAACACTTTATTATACCAAAAACAAAAAACCATGATATGACTGACTAAGAATGGACCCCTGAGTCTCTTCCCGTAGATGTCGCTATTTAACGCTGACTAAGGAATATGATTTTTTTATTTCATTTTTATTTAAGGAATATGACTAGAGGATAAACAGCAGCATCCAACAGAGTACTGAATACCAAAACTGCGATCCGCCAGCCAAGCGTGGCTGTCGAGGATAGCTCATAATCATCATCAACAGCCTGTAGAAGTCCACTGCTGTACTTAGACCTCCAAGAAAAGAATGCCACGACTCTCATAGCTCTCGCCATAGCCCTCTGCGTAACTGTGAGCTATTCTATTTGCCAAAAGTTAGCGATCACGTCTTAGTGTCGTAAGTCATCACTGGAAACACGCACCATCGACCCAAATAGAGAGTAGTGGTCAACAACTTTGACAATATTGTTCCCAACGTGTACCAACATAGGTGCGATATGGGTACTTGATATGATGTTCGTCTTGCCTATGTTAATTTTAAGAAGCACCTCTTGAGTGACGGTTTTGAGATGATACCTACATTAACTAAAATTCTTCAGAATAATTCAAATCTGTTCAGTAGTTTTCGACTGCTAATGGAAATCCTAACAGATAGACTGCCGTAAACTATTTGACAAGTTGTAGAAAATACAATGCGCTTGGCAACCCTACGTAATCCACGTGTGTTTGCATGGTGTCACGCGCGGTGTTCGCACGCAATGACATTGTGTGAACTTGTACATAGTTCTTGTGACTTTAGCTTACCGACAAACTAGACGTGAACTAGGATTTCTAAACCATGTTTTATTGGGCTTTGATAAATCACTGTAGTTAATACAGCTATTTGTTATCAAGATTTTTCAATATATATTTCAAAAGTGAGGAATCATAAGAAGAAGAAAAATAAGAGATATCTAGAAAGAAAGAAAGAAGGAAAACGTTTATTTGGCACAAAAAAACGACACACAATGCCGAACATCAAACAAACGAAAGTTATATAAAATTAAAACAAACTAGAAGTTTAAACAACAACGCAACCGATACCATCCCAAAAATTCAACCTGACGTATAGCAAACCGGTTGTGCAGTTGGTTAATGCATTTTTGCATCTATACGAGGGTTTCAGTTTTGATCTCTGCATTGGTTGCTTATTTTGGATATTATAACATTTTCATTAAACTACATAACACTGATGGATAACACTTTATATATTTCTTTATCAGTCTCTTTACGTCCAATGCTGAGCGAAGCCTCCTCCATTGAATACAATGGGGAGATTTGCCATAATCACCACGCTTGGCAGCCGGATTAGTGATCAGACGGATGCTGCTGCCCCTCCCCTGATTTAATCTCTAAGTCGGCTTTGACATCCACGGGAGGAGAAGGAGAGGTCTATTCTTAGGCCGGACACACCATGACACACTTTATATACCTATCAAAAAACATTATAAATCATATTTTTAGGATGTACGTATCCAGATCTCGTAAGGCCACTGGATATCTGCCTCTCTATTCCCTAACTGAAAGTCACTCGGTGACTAACGTTTGACAAGTAAAATGACTTTCAATTTCAACTCTCTTTAAGAATTGTCAATTGATCGGTAATTTTACTTGTCACACGTTAGTCACTGAGTGACTTTCAGTTAGTTAGGGAATAGGGGACCTGGAGTCTACTACGAAGACCTGATGATTTGTAATTAAGTGCTGGTGATAATCAACAGGAATTTTTAAAGCTTATAAATAGACGATTATTATCACCATTTACGAGGACGTAATTGCAATGATGCAATACCATCTCAGCAATCATAAATATATCAACAGGTTTGCTATCTTACAGTTGTCAAACCTTTTGAGGTCCCCCAGGTCTAAGTTCAATGTTATCTGCATAGTTAATCTTTAAAACGGCATAAAAAGAATCTATTAAACCAAACTGTTTTCATAACTGTGTGGATATTTTTGAATAATTATACAGAAATGAAACTAGATGTTCATTAGCTTAATAGTTTATTACTCTTGAGTCAAGGCTTTTGTAAACTCTGTTTTTGTAGGTATTTTTTTGGTAGTTAGTTTTAAACTTTAATTTATCATTTGCAATGCACACAATAAGCACCGGTAGCTAGTAAAAAGGCGTAAGCGCCATATGTACGCGAACGAAGTTTCCTTCTAATTTGGCTATATTTTCTTGAAACTCATCATTCTTCATCATTTTGGCAGCCTTGACACTGTCTAAACTGTCTGTGTAAACTTGAAAAGAGGAAACTTCATGTCCTAAATATGCCTCCTTTAAAGTTTTGAAAGATTCGGACAGCGCTAAGGCTGCCAAAATGATCCCCATTGTAGCGGTCACCATTGCCATTTGCTTTTGTAATTAGAGCGCCGGTCTATGTTTATAAGAAAGGTGACCAAGATAGAACCACCAGTACGACCATAGAAATCTGAATTTCCACGGCGAACGAACGGAACCGTAATTGTACCTTCTCCTTGACGTAAATGTACCCAATCCTAGCAGAGGGAACACAATCGTCAGACGATGTTAGACTAAATCTATAATTTAAAAAAAAACTATCAATTATGTAGATTTTCATCAGGACATTACATAAATGTATGTCAAATTTCTTTACGACCTCATTGAGTCACCTACCACAATGTAATTTAAATTTACATTTTATTACGGCATTCTCTGACATAAACTACTATAGTAATCCGTGAATTGTTATTAAACATATTAAAGTAAATATATTATAATCAGAAATTATAATAAGCAAACATATGATTACATAATCACACCTTTGGCCATGGTGCCTGTCTGGCCTAAGAATAGACCCTCCGTCTCCTCCCGCGGATGTCGTAAAAACTGACTAAGGGATTACATTATTACAAGCCCGGGATGGGTAGCAGCATCCATCTGGCTACTTAGCACTTAGCACCTATACTGCGATCACCAATGCGCCTGCGCCAAGCGTGGTGATTATGGACATTATGTAAAATCCCACCATTGCATTCTATAGGCAAGACCAAGGCAGAAATTATTTGTGAAACTTATATACTATTCGTTTAAGTACACTGTTCATATTACTTTTAGTATTGTATTTTTAAAATGTATGTAAAATTTGACATGTAAATCGGTTTTATGAAGAAATTGTATTGCATTGTATTGTATTGTATTGTATTGTATTGACCTCGTCCACAAGTGAACATCAACCGGCTGCTGATGATAATGACTTGAGAAGTAACGATTTGTCAAATTTTTGTATTGATAAACATCTTTTAGTTTTTTGATAAAAACTTTCGTAGTGGTATTCATAATTGCATAGATTTTAACCGGTTTAACTAACTTTAGATTATATTCGAGTATGCGACTCGAGGTTTAGCACAATTTAGATGCTCTAAGTCATGTATGGGTGTTGTTCTCGCTGCGCAGCGTAGACTTCTCAGACTCATACACGACTAAGAGCATCTAAATTGCTCGAAACCTCGGGTCATATACTCGAATATAATCTGCGTAAGTAAAACCGGTTAAAATCTATGTAATTATCTCTTAGTTCTACTCGGAAAAATTAAATCGGTTAAAAACTCGAGTATAATATTCTGTGATGACCAGTGTGGCGCGGCGGGCGAAAGTTCGCCTGCGACGCAGGAGGTTGCGGGTTCGATTCCCGCCTCAGAACAAAAATTTGTACAATCTGCAGATATTTGTTCAGTGTTCTGGGTATTTTTCTATGTATAATAAAAAATATCTATCTATGTAATGTATATTGTATTAAGTATATCAGTTATCTAGTACCCATAACACAAGCTCTGCTTATAGCTTGGGGCTAGATAATGTTGTGTGAAAAGCCTCCAGCATCTATTTATTTTATTATTTATATTCCTTCGTATATGTGTAACACCATCTTCAACTTATATGTCCCACTGTTGGGTCCAATGACTACTCTGATTTAGGCTAAAATGAATACTCAGGTCCAATGCCGGATGCATTAAAGTGGCTAAGTGGTTTTGACACAGTTTGTGTCCTCACGATGTTTTTAACCACTATTTGCTTTAACGTATTAATGACAAAAGGGAGCAGTCATAAAAGTATGTTCGCTCTTACTGTTAATTAGAATTTTATAATTATAATGAAATTCAATATATTTAGATAAGGTTTAATTAAGACAACCTTTCAAAATTGCGTAATAAACCATCTAATATCTTGACACATACTTATCAATTTGTTGAATAACCTCTTACTAAATAATCTGATATCAATTTAAAAGCAAACATTTATACCACATCAAATAACATAACACCCAACAGTCACATACGTAGTCCTGATCCCACACTAGGATTCCCTGTGACATGGATATCAGACACTACGAGTACCATTGTACCATAACACCCAGACCCGGAATAAATATTTGCAGATCATACAAGCATTTGTCCCGCAGCGGGAATCGAACCGGCAACCTCTCACATCTCAGCCAGCTACTTGCCCGCTGCGCCACTCAGGTTGTCAAAACACGTATCTTTTTAACTTTACTATTATTTACAACCTATACCTTATTAGTTTATATACCTACTACATTATAATACCGGTATTCTTTGACCGTGTATCTCTTTAATCTTTTTCTCTACATGCTCGAGTTTAGTTTTTGTTGGTGTCGAGTTGAGGTTCCTTTTGGTCTTCGCCATCGTCAAGGAAGTGGGGGGCGGTATCTGCGTTGACGCTTTAGTGTTGGGCTTTTTTGGGGGACTGTATTCCCCTGTATTGACTGATTTTCCCATACCATTGAAGGCATTTTAGTTGCTAGACACACCATAGTCAAACATCAACCCTACAATGCTTGGCTAGATTACACTTGTTTCATTTTCAACACCCAAAATTACCGATAGCTACTTCAAGATGCTATCTGAACAAGAACTGGTAACACAAAGTATTGGTGGTAAGGGCCAAAAATAAAACAGAATTATATCTCATCTTCTTATCATTATCATCACCAGCCTTTAGACGTCCATTACTGGATGAGGCCCTCCCCCATAAATACAATAGGACGAATTGCCATGATCACCACGCTTGGCACGCGTATTTGTGATCGCGTATCTGCGTAGTTGTGTTGAGTACTGAGATAGATGCTGCTGCCCATCCCCTGGTTTAATCCCTTAGTTGGCTTTGAGACATTTAATAGACGAGATTAGGATTAGGTTATAGATTATTATTAATTAGGTTATTAGATTTTGATTAGGGTCTGTTCTTAGGTTGGACACACCACGGCACATATTATATATATGTGTGTCTTATTGGAAAAATACAAACAAGTATACCTAAAAACATACAAGTATATATAAAAACAAAACAGATTGACCCACTTATTAAGTCGTAGTAGGAGTATAAAGAAGCTTTTTAGTTTAAATACATACACAATGAACATGCCCAAAAGTCAATTCAATTACCATACAACCAAAAACTAACATAACCCATACAGAACAGTTCAGCCCACCAACGAATGCAATGGCTTTACCACATTTAAATTTACATACAATCTTATCACACACCCAAAAAGACTTCAATTAGCAATTACTGAACCATATCAATCAGAAGACCACACCTAACCTTTTGCCCAAAAAAATAGTTCATTTGTAACCCACTATCGTCCTCGCTAGTCCAGTAAGATAGCCTAAAGTAAAAGTGTCGGCAGAGTCCCCCGTATAAAAGCGAAGGCGCTCGCTCCACGGACATCACAACATCTCAGTCGGTAGAACAAGCAACATGGCCAAGTGGAGCATTGTAAGTCCTGTGTTTCGGAGTGCAGTGTAGTGACAGTGAAAGGGTTAAGTGGTCATCAGTGAAAAAGAAACAAAAATTTGATTTTACAGAATGGATTTGCCAAGGACTATTTTGGATACCAAATTAGCAAATCATATAATTACAATCAGTGATATTGATGTGGATCGCTTTTGATCATCAGATACTGATCTGGACAGAACAGTGAGCAGCTTTCGACCATTGATCTGAAACTGTTCTGTAACGAGTGAATGTTGATTTTCCACATTCACTATTACAAAATCTACACCCATGTTCTAAAATAAAATATTGCGAAACTAAACTCACCTAAAGAATTTAGTGTATTGATATTAATCTTCACATGACCACTTTCCGACCACCTTTCTCCGTCACTGCATAATTCCAAATTATTCTAATCTTCGAGAATCTATATAGTTCATCCAAACTAAATTAATGTAATATGTCGAGTAATTCATTCGCCTAACTTAAGTATTTCCTCAAAAATTTAGTTCAACAACAATAATCTACGGTGAATCCAAAGATAAGCAAATAAGATTGAGGATGTGTAAAACGAACCATTACTCAAAAAGCTTAAGCTTAAGCTAAGGCACTTAAACCACTCGCAATGTCTAAAGTAACTTGGCCATCAAACTAAATCTTGCTTCTTTCACAGATCACCCTCGCCCTCATCGGCTGCGCCGTCGCCGAGCCTCCAGTCGGCTACTCCTACTCCGCACCCACCTCCCTGGTCATCTCCGGAGGACTGAGCTCCGGTGGCCATTACTCATCCGTACCCGTTGGTCACCAGACCTCCGAGGGCTACCACGTCGACCCCCATCTATTGGAGAAGATCAAGCACATCATCTTGAAAGACGAAATCCATAACCAGCAATACCAGTCCTCCTCTTTCGGTCACGGTTCTCATGGCATTTCATCTCACTACGGCGCCCCCGCTCCAGTCTACGGAGTGCCTCATGATAGGATCGTAGGAATCGAGCTCGACCATATCCAGCAGGGTCTCCAGGTCGCTCAGTACCACCAAGCTGAGGAAGGTTACGCGTCAGGATACGCCGGAGGTTACTCTGGTTACTCTGGCGGACAAGGTTACTCCAGCGGTGGTTACTCCAGCGGTGGTTACTCCAGCGGCGGTGGTTACTCCAGCGGTGGACACGGTGCCTCAGTCTCCTACTCCGCTCCTTCCGTCTCCTATGCGACCATCGGTGCTCCTTCCGGTTCCTACGGCGTTCCCTCTCCCTCTTCCTCATACGGCTCCCCTCATCATTAAAACAGTCATCTCGTTAATGTAAATCATGTGATCGCATCTTAGATGTAATATGTATTATATTATTGTAAGTTTCTGTAAATAAAAACCTCCTTTTTTTGTAACGGCATTATTTCATTTGAAACCTTAATTACACCATCTTCATTTGTAGGTTAAACATATTATTATGCGCCTATACAGTGGGTCAATTAACAAAACACGATTTTATTAGACAAAAACATACAAGCCTAGCAGATTTCACTCAAGACACATTTAGTACCAGACAACACTGACACTCTCGAAGGGTTAACTTTAGGGTAGCCACAATATAATGGACACTTATTACCACAAGTGAACTCGAAAAACGCATTACGGACATGTCATGTCACGGGTTACATATACATAGCCATAAAATCGAAAGTAGTGACATCAGCGATCGACATCATACAGTGAAGGTAGACTGGACCATAACTCGATTTAGCCGGCATTGTTTTTGCCCTCACTTTTACTTTCGAGCTGCAAGATAAATGAGTCAGGTTTGTTTCAAAACCCACTACATAAAATTGCCAGAAAAAGCTTTACAACTCTGTAACCAAATACAGCTTACTTAGACGTCTTAAAGTTTTGGCACGCTGAGGACACAATTCATTTTAAATAGTGTTCAGATTCTAATAATAATCTATGATGTAAAGCTGTAGTTGATCACTTGAGTTGCTTTTGTAGGTGACTGTACCTAGTGACCAGCAGACCGCAGATGTGTGAGAAACGAGGAAGCGTAACCAAGCCATGTAACCTAGATAACTGAATTCACACCTTTAATTTTACCAACACAACTTCGTAATAGGTACCTACGAGTAAATTTAGATCATGTCAAAGTGCTTTAGAATATATTATGGTTCAGTTTCAACTCACTCACTTGCAAATGAGTTAGGCCCACTGTCCAATAAAGCCTTGCTGAATACAAGTGACCAACATTTAAAATAATTGGTATCGGTCACGGGAAACGTATTAGGTATAAATTTTTGCCGCTCAGAAATACTTTGATTAGCTACTAAATAGTATAAAAATTAAGTACCAAAATTTTCTATAGAAGTCAAACTTGCTTTACGAGAACCGATTTCAAAAACTAAATCTAACGAGAAAAGTTTAACCAATCGTGTTTCTGTTTTTGATTTATTTAGATTACATCCTCAAGTAATCACTTTATTAACATCAAGTTTGTAACCTTTACCGTTACTGAATGAGCATGTAAAGCTACTAAAATTCGCCTTAAACGTTACTAGGCATACTGACTCATACGGCTACTCATATCACGTCACATGAGTTACATTATGTCATAATTTAGCTATTATACTGTATTAGTTCATTATACTGCGGTATTAGTGAAGAAATTAGCACTTGATCCATGCACTTGCACTTTCTCTTGCATCTGCGCGGGCGTAGTCCAAACTCTCAATTTGCTATTACGTAAGGACGTGTACTAGATTATCGTATGTGCGTGCGCACAAGTATGTGTGTAAGATGATCATAGTATGAATAACAAGCATGTTCTTTTTCTAACGTGACTAATTTTTATAATTTCATCGTATTTTAGAACTAAAGACATTATAAACGTCGCAGGTAATCGGTGGATGGAGGCGGCTCAAGACAGTTCATTCTAAAAGGGAGGCCTATGTCCAGCAGTGGCTTATGATGATGATGATGAAAGTGGTTTTAATGGTTGTGCAAATATGATTGATGATTTTAGAACAAATTTGTTATTTTAGAAAAATTTTGATTTTACTATTCTCCTGCTGACATTTCGTTGACCATTTAGAGGTCCTTCCTTCCTCATTAGCATCAAAAAAATTTTGTTTAAATTAAAAAACTAATAACCTATTTTTTTTGCATGTAAGTAGGAACCTAAATTGTTATTTTTTTTTAAACGTCTTATGATGGCCGTGATATTGTATAGCAGTGAAGGGACTAAATTTCTATCCAGAACTATGCTTTAGTATGTATTGAGCAAGCAGCATAGATTTGGTGACAATTTTTTTAAAATCTGTCCATAAATATATCTTTGAGCCTTGATTCAGTTAATAAAGTTGTTAGTTCAGTTCCTGAGCTATCACTAGGAAAGAATATACCTACCAAAAAAAAGAAGCCTTCTAAAACACATCACAAACCTTCTAAAATTAGCTTGAAGTTTTATAAGACAACCAAATCGCATAACACATTGCATAATACGAATGTAGGAAATCAAAATAAATGTTGATTGAATAAGATCATAAATATAGAAACTAATAATATAATGAAACGTCCGGTTTCTGTAATTGTTATGAACAAATTGTTCAATCTAAGAGCATTAAAAAAATAGTGAATCATCCATCAGTGAAGTCTGTTAGGTTGATAATGGATGGAATTCAATGGAACATTCAAACGAACTGCATGTTTGCCGCTATCAAGCTCGTATAGCCTTCGGGCAGTTGTACAACGACTGCGCGTTATCGGAAAGTCGAGCACAGTATAGCACTCGACTGCAAATGTACAATCAATCTGAAAACGCCTGTGAAGTCCATGTGTTGGCACCTTTAGAAGTAGAGTATACATGACATGCACATTTCATTGAGTAAATAACTTCGAACCAAAGCCCAATAGAAGTCGTAATTAAAAAAAATGCAGAGTTTCAAACAAATTTTGTTAAATTTAACCACACTTTGGTTGAGTTTATATCCGCCGGATGTAAGTGCCTACTTACGTCAAGGGTACTACATTTTTCCCTTGGGAATTATATAATGGGTAAGTCATGTCTTACTCAGTTATAGAATATACAGACATGTTGTGTTTCACAGAAAGTAAACCACGAGACGCTCGTTTAGACCATATATTTTATGTTGCAGCTTAGGACATCCGGTAGGTATGTAATATATCCAACAGTATGGAGTAGTTACTGATAGATCCTATATGGTTTAGATACCTTGTACTAATAGATCACTTATGCTTATAATTTAGTTACAAAAAAATAATTATATTAATTTAGATAGATAGATAGATAGAAAATACTTTATTGCACAAGACAAATAAAAAAAACAAGTACATAGGCGAACTTAATGCTAATTAGCATTTTCTTCCAGCTAACCTTTGTGTAATATGGAGTGGGTAGTAGTGCTATTGGGAAATAATACATAACGAGATTATAAAGTTAACATAATTAATTATTTACCTACTTAAAATAACTAGATACATATTATAATATATATAAATATATATAATTACTATAACCTAACATAAACATACTTACTTATAAAGAAAACAAATAAGAAAATAACATAAGCGCTCAATTTTGTTCAACATTTTGCAATGAGAAAAAGTATTGGAACAGTTTGGACTTGAAGATTCCTATGGACGCAGCTTTCCAAATTTCGACTGGAAGAGAGTTCCATAAGCGGATCGCAGTGACCGTAAAAGAGTCCGTGAAAAAAGAGGTCTTATGGACAGGGATCATGAGTTGATAGATCCTGCAGCCAAGGGATCTGTCTAAAATGATTATATTTTAATAAAAAAACTGTTACATTTGTCTATGTATAATAGTACACTCTCAGGATTTTATTTAAAGTTTTATTCAGAGTTGTTTTTTTATCCGATCAGATATATAAAATTGCCCAATCGATCATTTCTCATACCCCAGTTCAACTTTTGACCATTTAGATTGTAGTAACGCAACTTTTTTTAGTTCAAGAGTAAGTTTTTAATGTGTGATGTACGAAATTGTTTGTCAATAAAACCGTTTGCACAGAAGCCAAATACAACAGTACCTTTTGTAGTATACTTGATTATAAAAGTATATCGATTCTGTTCCCAACTGCTGCTGAATCCTCACCACTCTGGGTTTTTTCACTGTCACAAGGCTCTTTTTATGGTCAATAACACCAGAACACCAGTAACACGATGAACTATTCTAATTTACTAATTTTTTTTTTCTTATTTTATCTTTCTCCCTGTTTCGTTTCAGAGCTACATAACTCAGGCTGGGTAAAAAAAGGCACTGAAAAGTACCATTTATGACCATTGGTAGACATAACTTGTGTGTCGAAATAATAAGGGTGCGCTCAACAAAGTTTCTTACATTATAAAGTAAATTCAAAATAGTTAAAAAAATATTCATAATTCATATTTTTGAAAGTTTAGTCCTTGACTAAGTAAGTACGTATTTCGAAAGCTTAACCACAACAGATATTTTGTAATAATAAACACATTAGCACATCTAATAAAATGCTTACGAAAACGCTATTTATAACGTTAAGAAATTAAACGATGATAAAAGCTAATTAATATAGATATTTATTATAATAATCTATTTGGGTTGATGATATAGTGGCCAGTAAAATGGACTTGAATAGCATTATCAGTTTGAGTAGGCTTATATCCTACGCATTACTTGAGGTGCCGTAATCAATACTATGATACTAACCATTGATTCGAAGACCATAGAAACATCCAGAACAACATTATTAACATCTTTTGTTTGTAGGAAGACTTCGTCCGGGTAAGTACTACCACCGTACCTATTTCTGCCGCCAAGCAGTAGTGTTCGTATTGCTGTGTTTCGGTTTGAAGTGTACGGGTGCCGGTGAAATTACAGGCACACGAGACTTTTCATCTTTATGTCTCAGGGTCGGCAGCGCGCATGTAAAGCCTCTGGTGTTGCAGGCATCCATAGACTAAGGTAACTACTTTTTATCAGGTGGGCCGTATGCTTGTTTGCTTGCCAAGTAGTATAAAAAACCCGCAAACGATGGAGATTAGTTGTTATGGATAGCTTTTGATGAAAAGTTGTTTTAACTTGAATGTGTGCACTGGTTTTTGGAAAATCCACAACTTTATTTACTATGATTAGTTATTTGCTCACGAAATTCATTATTATTTAACAACCTTTCATTAAATAGGAATAATAATTGACGGATTGCATAGATATAAAATAATGGTCATCGACATAAAACCCATTTATTTTTTAATGAATTTATTGTTAATTATTTATCTCTATTGACTTGTACACTTTAATCTATTTTAAACATATTACATTGACGAAATTGGTCATAAAATAGTTTAAGCAAGTCGTTCATAAAACTCTATCAAGTTATGATGGCACTGGTACGTGTGACGTGTGGCAATGATTGGTCGAATCGACTTAAACCTTTGTTTCATGTTGAACTTGAAGACTTAACAGTTAGATATTATCAACAAAAACTAAATGTTACTTCATTTTGAACAGATCCGTTGGTTACTAGATCTATCAGTAACAAAATTGTAAGCATACCTACCGGATCTATTAGTACAACAGATCATAACCACTGGATCTATCAGTAACAACTCGCTTTTAAGTTGGTGATGGTCATTCGTTTGTTCAATTGGTTGTAACATAACTTGATGATTATAAAATTAAATGGTCATAAAAACAAAGATACATTCTAAATAAAGAGGTTATCAAATCTTTGCTAATAGTTTGACTGGCGCCTCCTAATTAAATCAACGAATTAAACTAACGCAAAAAATATGCTAATCCAAACGCATTACATAAATGCAACGTACGTACATAATGCGACTTTATTAGCTTTACATAATTAACATAAATTGGATTCATTGTTTGTCTGTCCGTCTAGATTCTTCCGCCTTTTTGTAATCTTCTATTGTTTTAAACGAGATTATCCGGTTATGACTTTGTTCCTGAGATATTATTAAAAGTTTTTAGAGTTAAGTTGGTATTGTTCTATCATCATCATCATCATTAGCCTGTTGAAGCCCACTGCTGGTCATAGACCCTTAGAATGCCACGACGAACGGTCTTGAGCCGCCTCCATCCACCAAATTCCTGTGACGTTTATAATGTCTTTAGTCCATCGAGTGGAGGGCCTTCCTCTACAGCGTCGTCCAGTTTGTGGTCGCCACTCGAGAACCTTTATTTCCTAATTGTTCTCTTCGGATATTGTTCTCTCGATCAGCAAAAGGTAAGAGAGAGAATTACATTTGTCATGCATATGGATTGCCGTCACTTTTATGGCTTCCCCCCTTCCCCCCCTTTCCCTTCCTTTCTGAGGAAGATAAACATCCCACCAGATTTTTGCGTTCTGGTGACTAGAAATAAATAAATAAATGCTGGACATTCACACAACGTTATCTAGCCCCAAGCTAAGCAGAGCTGTGTTATGGGTACTACATAACTGATATACTTATTACAATACATTACATAGATAGATATTTTTATTATACATAGAAAATACCCAGAACACCCTGAACAAATATCTACAGATCGTACAAATATTTGTTCCGAGGCGGGAATCGAACCCGCAACCTCCTGCGTCGCAGGCAAACCTTCATCCGCTGCAACACAGAGATCTTCAAAGTATGATCATCGAGTAGTCTTCATTCTAGGTAGGTTCTATTGGTAGACGTAGGTACTATAAAGTTGTAGGTAGATGTGTTGCCATACAATTATTTTTTATTCATGTACTTAATCAGCAGCCTTTAGACGTCCACTGCTGGGCAAAGCCTCCCCCATAAGATACAATGGTGGGAATGGCCATAATCACCATCGGTCACTGGATTGGTGACCGTAGTGTTTATGATGAGTACTCAGGTGGATGCTACTGCCCGTCCAGTGGTGTAATCCCTAGCTTTTAGAATATCCACGGAAGGAGATGGAGGGGTCTATTCTCAAGCTGGACAGACCAGGGCTATTCTATCATGAGGATATAAATCACGTGTATCTCGTCCATGGTCGAGTGTTCTTCCACTGGTAAGTACCTAAGCTAAAAGTTATGAACTGCCTTGAAATGGGATTTTCTATATTTCTTCATTTGATTTGATGTTTGTTAACCATCCTTCTATTTATTGCATCATGAAATTATTGATGAGTCCCAAATGCTAATATAAAAATCTATCGTATTACCAAAAGTTTTAAATCAAACTTTTAATTATAGTCATGGATTACCACACTTTATTATGTGTTAGTGAATATCTACAAATCGAATACGATTATCATAATCAAAGCTTACACACATAATCACGGAGCGTCTACGGAACGTTTGAAATAGCAAGTGTTTTTTAGCAAACGCATATTTCGGCAAGCTAAAGTGTATCATCAACATCATCATCATCATCAGCCTGTAGAAGTCCACTGCTGGACATTGGCTTCCGCCTTAGAATGCCGCGACGAATGGTCTTGAGCTGCATCCATCCACCGACTTCCTGCGACGTTTAATAAACTTAAGTATATGCGTCTCTGTAAATATAATGAAACCCGATTTTAAGTTACTAGATTAGGTGTCATACACATAGACATATATAATCACACTATTTTTCCCAAATTGGTAAGCAGAGCCGCAATGGGCATCTTCTCACTATGATGAGTATGAGCTTACCGGCGTCATTGCTTTCCCAAAACCAACTCAGCTAACATTTCCAATTATAATACACTCTTAACCAAACCAGCAGCTAAAACAAATTCCCAACGAGAATTGCCCAATATGTCCGGGAATTATTCCCGTTATTGCTCAAATGTGAGTATAATATACGCAACTGGTTGCTTAAGAGACACCTGTTTAGTTACAAAACAAGGGCTTGCTGCATAGTCTGTCCCACGTAGTATGATGACTCACACCAGCTACGAAATACCTCATCAACATCATCACCACCACCAGCCTGTTTAAGTCCATTGCTGGACGAGACCTAGGTCTATTTGCCATGATCACCACGCTTGGCAGACGGATTGATAATCGCAGTTTGGTCTTATTGCACTCCAGTGGTATAATGGAATTAATTATTTATTTACATAATATATTTAGTATATTCGTCTTCAACGTTCGTGATGTCACTCGGGCAGGCCCTGTCTGAAAACCAGCGCCGCGCCGTATCTACTTGTAGGTTCGGTGTAGCTGTATGCTGAGACAGGGGGGACCTATTTGACCCCCACACAACATGCCTTACGCTATTTGGTGTTTTTTTAGTTTAGTTTAGTTTTTTGTAAAGTTACCTACAGTAGTAGGTAACTTATACCTAAGTATAGGTAGGTAGCTACCTAGGTACTGTTGTTTTTATTTTTTGTTTCTTTTTAAGTGGGGACAAATAAACGTATTTTCTTTCTTTCTTTCTTTCTTTTCTTTCTAATCTCTCAGTAAGGGTTTTACCGCATCCACGGTAGGAGACGGAGGGGTCTATTCATAGGCCGGACACACCACGGCACCTGGACACTTAAGGGCACACCACGAAATACCACATGGCTCAATATGCCTAGTTATTGAGTACTTCTGACCAGTTATATTACTCCATTGACTTTCAATATTTTGTAAATCCATCAGGAGAAGCAACGACAGTGGATAAGTCTTGGCTATAATACAGTCCTGATGCCACACAAAATTCCCTGTGTCGTCAGGTACCACAATACCGCAGACCCGTAACAAATACTGGCAGATCATGCAAACATTTTTACCGGAGCGGGAATTGAACCCTGCACCTATTGTGTCCTAGCCGGCCACATTTAATTTCATTTATTCATGCTCAATTTACATACATTATGGTAAGCTTATATCTAATAGTAGGTATAGCTATTATGTTAGGATATGGACGCCACATGTTATTATAACTTTAGTTACAATTTACCAGATTAAATATGAATTTCAAATACTTCAAGTCGAACATAACTGTACGTCAAATCTCAATAAATTGATTATAGAATATCTGAACAATGTCAGTTCTTTTATTTAGATTTACCCATACTACAAAGCATGTTAATAATCACAATGACAGGATAACTTACTACAATTTTTTTCAACGATTAAAAATTGTTATACCACACTTTTATTTATATATATTATGCACCACCTACATAAATTTATCCGTATTACACAAAGGTTAGCTGGTAGAGAATGCTTCCTAGCATTAAGTTCGCCTATGTGCATGTTTACTTTTTTGTGCAATATAGAATATTCTATTCTATTCTATATAAAAATCGAACATAATTATATGTATTTGTATCCCTTTTTACAGTTTGTCAGACATTAATTGATACACATTAACAATTACCATGTCCGACGCGCCACGGACATCATTATCAACATCAACGAATCCAACGAAAGTGATGCTCATGGGACTTCCCCATCCTACTTATAGTTAAATGTGAAAGTTTGGATGTTAGTTTGTTACTCAATCAGGCCGTAGTGACTAAATCGATTTTGATGAATTTTTGTTAAATAGATAGATTATGACATAGACGGAGATAAAAGCTAACATTTTATTCCGGTATCACGTGCACAAAGCGTGCAATAATTACCTTATCTTTTTGCATATTTTGCTATTCCATTCCATGTTTTGTTTATCAGATTTCATAAGACCTATGGTTAAATCTCATTTTTTCTTCCGTATCCGCGATACAGAGGTTAATAATTTATAGGATTTCCAAAAAATACAGCTTTTTATCCGTAACCATAATTCCTTTTAAGTCTTATTCCAATCATAATGTGATTGACCAAAAATACTTCCCATACTACCACTACCTACTTATTTATAACCATTAAGCATTTCCCTCACGATTGCTCTCGTCGTAAGATACAATGTTTGTAAGTACAGTCGAGCACAGAATCGCTAATAGCATAACACCGATGGTGTCCGAGTATAACGTTCACTGATGACCGTTGCACTTCCTGTTTACTGGTATGAGTTATGAATGTGATAGAGGTGGCAAAAACCCATATGCGAGTGCAATAGTGCATACAAAATTTTAAATTGTCATTAAAAATTTGGAATTGTCAGGTTCACCAAATATTGTAATTTTTGTTATTTATTATGTTAGTGATACTCATTGCCAGCATACATAAATATGTTTTGAGTTATACGCAGCCAATCCAGCCATCCAATTATCTCAAAATCAAAAGGTTTTAGTGAATTTAGAAAAAATCCAGATTTTATTCGCCTGGTCTTTTATTTATTTGGTAGAAACCTACAGCACATTTTTTTTTTACTAAAATCAAGCAAGGATGATTGCATTCACCCTGCAGAACGTTTATTCGCAACGATCACCATACACTTGGGTTGAAACCAGTTGGTGCCTTCTCCTGCAAACCAGTTTGTGAAAATTTGTTGTTTTACGAAATAAATGATATTTATCATATTATTATTTTAATCCAAGTGGGTGAAAATGTGAATTATTACCCACTCCACCTACGTGGTATTTGTTTACTGCTTTATAAAAGATGGGAATGAAGCAAACCTTTTGCCATCGTTTTTTTTTGCACTGAAAAACCGCAGAATCTACACTTTTTTGCGCGCGAATCCGGCGTCGCTCCCTAACTTTATCGAAATAAGGCTCAAAAGCAACACACGCCGAGCTGTGCCATATGGCACAGCTCGATGTTGAGGAAAATTTCGTACTGAGCCATATGACTCAGCTCGAATTAATAATTGAAAAAAAAAATAAGGTCTCACAGTTAGTGAGTGCTACATGTCATCAATGCAACAATGAGACATATTTATTTAAGTTCTCGCAATATCCTAAATAACCAAATTAGGTTTTATTTAATGACCTATTTTCAATAATTGTTTTGTACCAGTCTACACATTTCTAGCTCTATATGCGTCAGGTGAACGATCAATCTTGCGCGGGCGCATAATTTCTGTCTCGGTAAGTAAGAGCAGGTAAGAGGCATAAGTGACAGACGGTAAGCGGTAAGTCTTTGGCAACCTTTGTTTTGATGAATTACTTTAGATAATTTGTTTTGAAAGTTTGTTTAAATGACAGTGTTTGCAATTTAAAAGATTTTAAATATTTTACTTTTATCTATCTATTATATAAGATCATTAACAATCGCAACGTTGTTATTTCCTAATACTAAATGACTACGTTGCTATGGCAGTTGATCTGCATTCAGTAATCTTTTCCAGGGGGATAAGGAGAATGAAGAGATAATATCACGATAACACCCAACAGTACCTACATAAATACATAGTGCTGACCCACATACTAGGATTCCCATTTGTCGTCAGTCAACTGAACTACTGAGAATAAACGTTATGACGAGGACTGATCTTAAAAGTAGTAGTTTTTGAACGGCCAGTGCGACGTGACGAGATTACCTAAATAATGAGATGAAAAAAATAGTGTAGGTAGAAAAATACACTAATAATAGTTGAAACCGAAAAGAATTACGAAACAAATTCTGGTTTGAAAAATCGCGCAAATGACCACCCTAAAAAAAGCTTTGGCATTTAAATTTAAACAGCAAAAACTAATTTTTTTATGAATTGAATAGCTAGACTTCTATTGTAAAATTCTGATCGCATATTTTTTTAATTCAAAAAGTCACGATAATGTTTTTTTTCTAACGTTAAGTGGTCAAACGGCTCCTGACGTTCAAACAAGCCCACGGCTGAACGGCCTAAAGCACTTTCTCATCTGACTGTACATAAACACACATGTATACAATCACTCGCATAAGCATTATAATTTTTTGTCTAGCCGTCTGCCGTCTGATTATGTCATTATTATGTCGATGGTAATTTGGATTACGCGTGTAGATTGAGCTTAATTTTAGTGGCCGTGTAGATTGGGCTTAATTTGGCGTTTCATTGTAGTTTGAGAAGTGTGACTAATGGTCAATTTGACGGTAGATTTAGCTAAGTGTATGGATTTTGTAAATTGTTTTAATTAGTTAATGTTATATATTACTGTCGTTATGCACATGGCTTGTTTACCTATGCCTGTTTCTTGGAGGGGTAGGTAGAGTCCACGGATTTCCACGATCTTGTTGCTTGTTAGGTCAAACATTGTCTTCTTGCCTTTTACTTTATGGTCTTTATTTCAGGAGGAGTTGGTGATTGGACGCGGCTCAAGACCGGCCATTGTGGCATAAAGAATGCTTATGATGATGATGACTTACTTCTAGATGTGGTGGGAAGTGAAACTGCTTGAGGCCTTCTTGCGTTTTGACGAGAAAAGTTGAATGGTTCTATTCCACTTGAATCACCAAGTATGCAATTTAGCTCAGTATTCATCACATGACTGACACGCATTAGTTTTACCCATAAAAGCTGTAACACAGCCTGCAAACCGAATCATCCTTGTACGGCGGGTTTAAGAGCTACTTTCGCTCCACAGAAAACATCTGACGTCATTTAAAAATACTCTCCCTGTTAGAACTAGTAATAAAGGTGAATTTCGCGTAGCATTATGATTGGCCAACTATTACCTAATAAGATGAACATATATACATAAGTGGCTGCAGACGGTTTTCTAGTTTTAGACCGGTTTAGACTTGATTACGGTCTAATGTTAGAATTTCTCGGCGTAGACTCGGAGTAAATAATGTAACGATGCATCCGTTCCGAAATGCCGAACATCCTAATATTTGATGATTAGAAATCAAATATTTTAAGAAGAAATTGTAGAATGCATTACATCATCCTAAGATAGACTTCCAAATATCAATTTAATACGGATGATCATTAAAATGGTAACAACAAATATGGTGACAACGAGCTGATCTGATGATGGAGACGGACGTGCATAACGGAATTACTCCAATTACTAATTTTATAAAAGACCCCTTTAACAGGTGCTTCCAAAGTCAAAGTCATAGTCAAAAAGACCTTTATTCATTGAAATCAAATTGCCTAGAAGAATCAGGCAAAAAACTCGGCTTGGCTTACATAAATGGTCCGTCTTACCACTTGGTGAGAAGCGCCTGTGTGGTGCCTCGGAGCAAGGAGTTGCTGATACATACTAAATGTAATACGCTTTCTTAATTAGATTAATCTTTATGTAGTATTTAAAAGTTTATTATAGAACCGTACAGATAGACACAAGTTCAAGTTCCCACATAGATACACAAGCTACGTACCTACTTGGATACGGCTTCGCACACTACTTACTTGTACTTGTAGCGCAGACTCTTTTCCGCAACTAGGCCGCCAGTGGACCCTTTTTGCGTGGCGAGTGGAGGCTGCTAATCCAGCCACCCGATGTCGTCCAGGAAGGCCAGCAGCTCACTAATGCCGGCGCAGGCCTGCCCGGGAGTCCTCGGCGACCCGAGGAAAGCTCTTCTCTGAGACGCCACACTGCTGCACTCCAGGAGCACATGCGCCGGCGTCTCGTCTGCTACTAGACAGCCTCTACATAAGGGGCTGTCAGTAATACCTAGTGTAAATAAATGTTTGTTAAGCATGCAGTGACCGGTGACAATCCCGACAACAAGCCGAATCTTGTCCCGTCTCAGATTGAGGAGCCTTCGGGAGTATTTCGGGTTTAATACCGGAAACGCCTCCTTCGACTGCCTGCAATCTGGTATACTTGCCCAAAGTTCTTGATGTCGATTAACAGTACGATTACGGATCCAAGACCGTATTTGACTAAAGGGCAGGGGTATTAGGGGCTCTGGTCCTGCTGGCAGCATTTCCGAACCTCTCCTGGCCAACGCGTCAGCCCCATCGTTACCTCTGGAGCCGCTATGCCCCTTGATCCATTGTAACACGATGCTGTTTGACTTACTTACTTCATCCAGCAGGTGGTGACACTGAATGGTCAACCCTGAGGTATGTTCACTTTTCTGCAAAGCCCGTAGAACCGCAGCGCTGTCCGAGAGTATCCTGATATTATAGTCAGTTACCTTCCTACGCAGCACTGCGTGCGCAGCCTGGATAATGCCTACGCATTCCGCCTGGAAGATCGAGTTCCAGGCACCCAAGGCGACTGATGAGTGAATGTTCAGGTCCTCCGAGAACGTACCTGCTCCGGTTCCTGCTAGCATTTTAGAGCCATCTGTGTAAATTCTTAGTTCGTGTGTGTTGGAGCTATCACTAGGCTCCTCATGTAATTGAATAGTGTAGTCCCTTGAAAGTATGTGTTTTTTTTTTTTTTTTTTTTCTTCTGTGCTTCGCACACTAAACCAACACACAACGGACGCTGGGTATGCACCACGGACTGAAGACAGTCAAGAGCAGTGGAATGGCTGTGTTTGTTGCTCTGATTCGTCTAGATTTAGTTGCGATGGAACAAAAGTAATTTATACATAGGTAAATTAACATTTTAATGTTCCCCAAAAATAAATAATAGGATTTATTTAATTTAGCCAGTACAATGGGTGGCCGTTATGGCTTATCGCAAGTGCGATTTCTTCCAGGCAAACTTTGGATGGACAATAATAACGAGTAATAAGTAAAGAACAACGTGTATTAAAAAGTAAATTATTACTAATTTTTTTTTTTCGAGTTACAAATTGTTTTTATTGTTATTAAACAATAAAAATAATTTGTAACTCGAAAGCATACTATATGCCCTAATACAAGATAATAAAAATTACAATTATTCTACTCAAATACTTACAGGATATTTTAACATTCCTACCAAAAGTACAAAGTAGTTTCAGTTTTTAAGACAATACAAAATGATGACTACAATTTCAATAATAAATAATACGGGTACTCTAATAATATATTATAATAATAACAATAGAAAACACACAAAACATTCACACTCAACACAACTCACAGAAAACATTCTCAACTGCCCCCTATCTTTTCTTATTTTCTTATTATCAAAAGTTTCTCAAAAGTGACCCACAGATATCTAGCCAGATAAATAACTAGACAGATAATAACTAACCAGATATATAACTAGCCAGATAAATAACCTACTAGATAAATAACTATCCAAATAAATCCCTACTATATGAATAGAACACAACTTCGAAGATTAATTAAGAGTTTACGTTTGAGCAGAGAGTTACAATTTATAATCCGATCATAATTGAACATTCCAGTTGCATGAAGGATAAAGGCTTGTGTCTATTTCCTTATTGAGTTCAAAGTTGTGCAATCGGTCAAACACAGGAGTGGAGCTAGGGTGCGTAGACTTAAAAGAGGCCGTAAAACCCGAAGGGGCGTAGAGTACATCAATCAGAAAACCAGACTCACTATATGAGGGTCGAGAAGTTGGAGTTTCGCCATAACGTGAACAGTGATTCGAACTAGAAGCTGTGATCTGGATTAGAATATTTAGCTTAAATAATAATTGAATACATAATGTGCCTCTAAATTTAATAAGTAAGGTTCCACTGGCCCCATTTCGAATCAAAGAGGGTTACGTTTTTATTGAAAAGTGCGTCGCTACCGCTGAAATTATCTAGGTTAGCTGTAAGAAAATACTAATCTGCACTAAGTTCGCTTACATACTTGTTTATAGAAAGGCCCTTCACTCGATGGACTAATAACTTTTCATTTAAAAAACCGACTTCCACCATTGTGTTCGACAAAATATTTGGATGAAAAAAAATGATGAAAGAACCATAGTGGTGAAAGGATTATGATACTTTTTAAATGCAAATGCTTGGTTTGTTGCTGAAAATATCAAAATCGCCATAATGTATGCCTACAATATATTTGAGGAGTTCCCTCAACTCCTCATGGATTCTATCATCAGAACTGGATTCTGAAAAAAATTAGACCAATCTGGAAGTATATTTATTCAAATAAAAAATAATTTTCCAAATCGGTTCATAAACACCGGAGATATGAGGTAACAAATATTAAATATATATATATATATGCACAACCGAATTGAGAACCTCCTCCTTTTTTGGGAAGTCGGTTAAAAACATTATAAACGTCGCAAGAACTCGGTGGATGGAGGGGACTCGAAACCGTTTGTCATGGCATTCTAAGTAGGAGGCCTATATCCAGCAGTGGACTTCTATAGGATGATGATGACATACTTGTTTTTGTTTTGTGCAATTTTTTTTTAATATATTTATTTAGCTGTCTATAACTTCTTTACCCCCTCAGTTGTCCTTACTCCATACCTGGCCACTAGACCTAAGATCACTTTACACGTATTCTGCGTTAAGATTTTGCTCTCGTGTTGTTACGTGCAAACACACAAGACTGTGACTAACGTGTTGATCATCATGGTTGAAGTCAAGTGCCCTTCTGTGTTTTTACATCGGAATGAAAGTTTTTTAGTATTTGCACAACTACTCAAAACTCGTCTCTTGATTTCTAAAAAAATGGTTTATAATGTTCTTGGACTATTATATGGGCTTCCTCTCTTTTTCAGTTGGGTAAAAATGTGGTTGAGCTCCAACAAATTATGACCATTCAAAAGACATCAACGCGCTCTATTTAGGGAGCTGTTTGATCGTGATTTGTATAGTATAAGAATTGTTTTTTATATCGAATGTAGTTTATTATAATCATAATAAGAAAATGCCTTTTATTTTAATCAGCCTATTGAAGTCCACTGTTGGACATAGGTCTTTTCCATAGATTACTACGCTGAAAGGTTAGCGTGTTTACCTTAGTAGGGGGGTTTGCCTTGATCGCCACGCTTGGCAGGTGGATTGGTGATCACAGTGTACTCAAGTGAATGCTGCTACCCATCCCCTGATATAATATATAAGTCTGCTTTTACAATATCCTGGAGGAGAGGCAGGGGTCTATTCTAGGTGAGACACAGCAAGGCAAAAAAAAGCTTTTATCTGCTTTCATGTCTCATTTTTAATAGTCACATATTATTATGATGACTGTTATGTATGTATGTATATATACATAGTCCTGATCCCAGACTAGGATTCCCTATGTTGTAAGTATCATAAACTACGATTACCATGGTACCAGATCACTCAGACTCGGAACAAATATTTGCAGTGCATGCAAACATTTGTCCCGCAGTGGGAATCGAACCCTTTTGCGTCTCATCCGGCTATTTCCCCACCGTGCCACGGAAGTTGTCAATACTAGTAATAGGCAGGGTTTACCATTTAAAATGAGGAATAAAAATAACTGGTTAAGGACTGGTGACCAATATCGTGGAAGCGTTGCGTGACGAAAGCCCTGTCCTACATACGAAAGTACACTGTGCGTATTAAGATGCTTATTGCCAGTTAGTGTCAGTTTTATTATCCTTTGCTATAAAGACGTGTGGCAACTGGTAGTATGCTGGCAGGTCACTACTGGTGGTGCATGCAAATGTGTAATAAGGGGTTATGTAGGGCCATGTAGGCGGAAGACAGCCCGTGTGCAAACAAGTCTATACGGTCCAGTAATAGACCGAACTCAACTATGAGAACGATCTTGAGAACACCAAAAATTTAATTTTTGTATGTGAATTTTATAGATATGTAAAAAAGCTGGGCCTACGGTCAGGTGAGGTAAATTGAACTCAAGTGTGAGAGTGGTTAAGTGTGGTTCAATTTCTAAATTCCCAGCATGATTTGCATTTTTGTTGCATTCAAGATTGCTCTCACAGTGTAGTCCGATTTATTACAGCCTTATAAATGCATTAGGACCTACTTAAGTTATAAGCTTCCATACATTCCATTTGGAACACCACTGCGTTCTATGGTACGCACCTATGGGTGCGTTAGGTCAGAGACCCAAAAACGAACCAGTTACACGAAGAAGTGTAGTACGATTAACACATCTGTGTTTTTGGTTTAGTTTATTGCAACACTTTCACTGCGGGCTTTTATCCAAGATTTCGCGTGTAAATACGGTTTCTTCAATTGAAACACAGACGTGTGTGTGAGCCGTTTTTAGTAGGGCCGCGTCAAACAACCATCTGCGTACATCTGCGTATATCGTTGAAGGAAAAATATAGCTCGAAGAAAAAAATTACAGAAAAAAAAATGTGTTGAGTTGGTATCAATGATTGAACGTCTTTCAAAGTCTAATCAAAGAAAATTGAACTTCTTGCTAAAAATGGTAAAAAAACTAAAGTCCACGTAGGTACTAGCAAATTAGCATGGAAGACGAGGGTAGACTCAGGGAGCAGCCTGGTTGTAAATGATGGACTAACTAATCTGGCTTATCTATGAACTGATTTATTCGTAATTATAAAAGGTGAAATTTAAATTTAAACTACAATAAACGACTTTTATTAAATTAAATAAATATTCTTCATCGGATGGTACAGTCCTTCCCATACAATATGGGGGATTTACCATAATTACCACGCTTGGCAGACGGATTGGAACCCACAGTATTGGTGTTTATTAATTCAGATGGATGCTGCTGCCCATCCCCTTGCGTAATCCCTTAGTCACCTATTACGACATCCAATATGACGACCTCTGTGGCGCGGCGGGTGAAAGTTCGCCTGCAACACAGGAGGTTGCAGGTTCGATTCCCGCTTTTTATGTATATTAAAAAATATCTATCTATGTACTGTATTGTATTAAGTATATCAGTTATAAAGTCATAACACAAGCTCTGCTTAGCTTGGGGCTAGATAATGTTGTGTGAAATATCCATCATTTATATATTTATCTATTTTATTTAATGGAGGAGTTGGAGTCCTATTCATAGGCCAAGACCAGCACAGCAGCCGAGAGCGCAAATAAAGCAAATACTTGAAATTAAAACTATATTAAACTATGATGGATTCAGGTTTTATAGCCAAGTAATTGTATCAGAAGGTAGATTGACGATGTCGCTCCAAGGTCTTGAATCAATAATCTATAAACTAATATTTTTGTATTTAGTATTGCATAATGTTTACTCTTATCGAAGTCAGTTTTCATTTACCATCCATCGGCCCATAGTGGGTTTATGGGCCAAAACAATTAAGATAATATCGGCCCATTGTGACCGTAGAAGCTCTGTTTTATAACTTACGTAACGCAGTGAAACCTGACCGCCATTGTCTATTTGAGATTTAACTTAGCACTTGGTGATGCCTAAATCATTGTGTGAGAAGTAGTCAGGTCACTTTCAAGAGCACTCAAACTGTATCCGTTTACGCAAACACATCCGTATTGGCATAAATATGATACAAAAATTTACAGAGCTACGTACAAGTTGGCAGTGGCTGTTTGAGTACAGTAATACATAGATAGGTCATTAACTGAAATAAAGAAAAAGTAACTAGTGTACTACGTGTTTGTTTCGCGTCTTCCCCACTGCTCAACTAGTTGAGTTGAGCAGTTGAACATTGTTTGTATTATCGAACGTTTTATGCTTCTAGAGCAGACAAGTTTATAGATGGACAATGGACATGACCAGTTCTGTTCCTTACCACTTTTTCAAAGAGTTTATTATTTTGTAAACAAAAAAATGTATGTTTTTTTTTGTGTTTGTTTTTTCTTCGTTTGTTTTAGAAACGTCGCAGGAAGTCGGTGGTTGGAGGCGGCTTAAGACCGTCCGTCGTGGGATTCTAAAGGGGAGGCCTATGTCCAGCTTTGGACTTCTACAGGCTGATGATGATGATGATATTTTTTTGTTGAAAAAACTTAAGTTCCGTTTGATGCCGTAGTGGTATTCCATTGAAACCACACAAGATCCTAAAAATTATGTATGATAGCGTCCGTGGAGTTACCAGGCTGTTTGTTTCATAAGCTGTGGTTCAGGTGTGAGTATGATTCAGCGGAATGTAAAGTATAAATGGAGAAGAATATACCAAATAACCTCAAAAAATGCTGGCGGTAGTTGCAAGTCGATGGAGACATCTTGTATGTTCTCTTTTACCGGTTTCAAAATATTTCCGCCTTTACCAAACTCCTGCGACCGTAAGGGAGAAGGAGGTCGTTCTACACTGTGTTGAACTACATGTAAAATAATAGGCTGGTTCGTGGTCACCACTCGAGAACTTTTATTACCCAAGAGATGGCTTGCCCATTTATACTTCTTCACTGCTTTTTCACTTGCCTGAGAGCTAGGTACCTATATCAATGACCTTGGTTCTTCTGTGATCTCCTTATTTCAGAAATACGATACAGTATCAGTTAAATTATCGTGGTCTACATTACTAAAATGAGAGGTGAAGTAATTTCAATGAAATAAGAAACAATCCAAGTTCACATACTCAATAAAATAAAGAGCAGCATTGCATAACGTGTTCCACAGAATAAACAGTACTATACGCGATACCTGCAAGTTCACCCACTGCGCTTGCGCAACTCGAAAGTGAATGCTGACCGCGCACCACATGTCCGAGATTGAGATGAGATGTCGCTACTACACTTAAGCCTTGTTAGGTACTTATACCCTAAGATTTATAACGTTAGATAGGCCCTGACTCTCAGAATATTAATTATGTCTCCATGGAATATGTGTAATTATGCAATAAAATCGTTCATTATTCCAATAGAATATTACACCATTTACATTATTGGTGTCTCATAATATGTTATTGGCCTACTTTCTAAAGGTGTAGGACAGAACTTTATTACACTTTTCTTAATAAAGGAAAACCATTGTTCCTAAAAACAATAATTTGGGTCTTTTCAAGGCAAGAGTGAATTGGTGCCTTCTATACCTTCGTGCTCCATCGTTGGCTGCATCATCACTTACCAACAGGTGAGATCGCGGTCAAATGAGGGTCTATAATTGTAAAAAAAAAACCTACGCAAACACAAATGGAATGAGCTCACATCTTTCAATCACGTCTTCCCCACTGCTCAACTAGATTACTCAACTAGTTGAGCAGTTGAGCACTGCTCAACTAGATTACTCAACTTGTTGAGCAGTTGAGCAGTAAGACATCGTTTGTAATTTAAATATCAGATCTGTTAGAGTACTAGAGGGCATTTCTAATGATAAATAGATCTTTTACATACTCATACATGCCCCCATTTTGAGAGGAGCATGAATTCACAGTAGTTACATAAAAGGTGGTATAGTTTTAAGTGCTTAAAAAAACCTTACGATCGGACTGTACTTAAACTATACACCTACTATACAGAATGAGTATGTTCGAGTACCATTGTGGCTAAATCTCGTCTTGTATCTATGGCTATATGAATTTATTACAAGCTTTTATACTTCATCTGCTTGTATTCAAATTGCTTGGGTCAAATCTTGCAAATTTTAAATTAGTTCCACCTAACCGATTAAGCTGAAATTTTTCAAGTTACGATGAAAATACATATTATGCTGACAGCAAGCTGATTTGATGATGAAGACGAAAGGAGGACAAAGGAGAAAGAGTTCTTCCTTGATGTAAAATAGTGACTGGCCGTGTTTAAGCTCTTTTTGATCAGCTTACTGTACCGATCACTAATTTCATACAAGCTTGTTTTTGCAAATATATAATTACTAATAAATAAATAATTAATCTAATAATATTGTGATTGAAAGATTAATTTATATTAGTTTTTAACTCAATGCTGCAGTGGCTTCTTTTATCCTGTCCATTTCAACATAAATTGTTTTTGCCTTGGTGTGCCTGGACTACGAATAGAACGGCCGCGACCCGTCCACCCACCAGCTTCATCCACCAGTGGGACCACGGGGAATTTCTTTTTCCCCGTGCACCCACTGCATTATGACCCCCCGTCTCCTCCAATTGATGTTATAAAATCCGACTAAGGGATGACCACACACCAGAGGATGGGTAGCAGCATCTATTTGAGTACTCAACACCAATATTGCGATTACCAATTTACCTGCCAATGTGAACAATGAGCAAGCCAATTGTATTCTACGGGGAAGCCTCATCTTAAAGTCCGTACGTAAAATCTCAGAAACACTTTTTGAATCGCTTTAGAGTCATTATATTAATAACATTTACCATAGTATTCAATAGGTACTAAGAAAAGGACTCCATGACGATAAAATAAAGATTGATTGAATAATTACATGGACAATACAAATTAGTGGTATCTTCATCAGTTACAAGATAACTGTTAAAATCTGTGGTGAGATCCCAGAGTTATAAGAGGTAAAGCGCGACCGCGACCTTGCTGCTTTAGAGACCAGGAATTGCGGTCATAGCGAATAACCACCCAGGGTGGTTATTCGCTATGACCTTAGAGATTCCTTGTCAATAACGTGTGACGTCACCCATGCTATTCAGCGAGATATCGTAACGAGCCCGCGTTATGTCACGTTTGGTCATAGCGAATAAGGGGGCAGCGTAGGCAGGTTTTTTAGAGTACAATCCCTCTTTGTTTTATTTGCGTCTGCATACATAGGTAAGGCATTATAAACATCGCAGGATGTTGGTGAATGGAGGTGGCTCAATACCAGTCATCGTGGCATTCTAAGGGGGAGTGGACTTCTACAGACTGTTGATGATGATGATGTAGGTATCATAAAAAAGAACAGAATAGGTTTATCGCACTGTATCAAAGTGTTCTAATAATAACCACAAGATCTGGAACACCCATTGTTCCATTGTGGGGAACACCCTAATTGTGTTGGTATTAGAAAAGAAAAAGGTCTTTAGATAGTTGGTACATACTCTGTTTTCAATCCATTTTTGTTACGACTGTACTTTATATGGACCCGCGAGTTGACGACAATAAAAATAGGTAAAATCAGAAGGTGCCAACTCGCGGATTTAGGCGAGATTCAGATCCGCGAAATGACGAATGACTCAAAAAAGCGCGTGGTATCGTGGCGTTATAACCCATTACCTGTAGATAAGTAAGTGGAATGCCATTGACAAGCTCGATAGCTGATTCTAATTTAAACCAGGGAATAAGGTCTGCATTGACGTCTCGTAATGGGTCTCGTGGGGTATTGTGCAACAGTCCCTCTGAAAATCTGACCGCAATCAGGCCAACTCCTTCAAATAATAAAGGACTTAAGTATTCCCAATGGTGTTGTAACTGAAGGAGAGAGTAAGATAGTCAAATTCGTCAATTATTCATATAAAAGTTATACGTCATAACACTCACAAAACGAATAAAAGCAAGGTACACACCGTACTTACACAATAATAAAATAAACAAAAATGTAATCATCATCAGCTTGTAGAATTCCAATACTGGACATAGGCCCTCTTAGAATGCCAGGACGAATGGTCTTGAGGCGCTTCCATCCACCGACTTCCCGCAACGTTTATAATGTCTTTAGTTTGTGGTCGCCACTCGAGAACCTTGATTCCCCAACGGAAAATAGGAAAAAAAATAAAAAATTTAATGTTACATCTAAAATACTTAAGTTAATTTCAGGTTAGTGAACTCATCGAAGGTGAATTCATTCTCATTGAAGGCTTCAACCTGGATTTGAATATAAGAATATTGGGAGCTTCAGTAATATTTTTAGGCATCTGGTTGTAAGCTACCGAACCGATGAAGTGTATCAAGTAATTGGACTTCTCCAACCTTGACCCGTATGGTGCGTTTTATATTTGTAACTCAGTTACAAAGTTTAGTTACTGTTAGTAAACAGTTATTTTAGACGCCTGGTTATTTCTTCTATGCAAAGCCACTTAAAAATCACCAAGTATGGTATCGAGAGGATTCCCAGTGGCCTGAAATGAAGAACAGGACTCAATTAGCTTCTGCAGTCCTATTTTTGATTTCTACAGCTAGCTTATAATTACTCTGGTAGCCAATCTTGTTGTGCCTGGGGCAATGATGCTTGACCCATCAAAACGAAAGAAAATTAATCAATTATCGGAAGCCATAACTTGGAAATGTTGTTTGATTAATAAGTTTTTATCCGTTTTGTGATGATGTGTATGAAATGTACGGATATCTTGGAGTTACTTTCTGTTAAAATTCTCTTTTTGCTTGACTGTACGCAAGGGAAGGGGAAAACAATTAAAACGGACGTATGGTGTAGTGTAACACGGATTTCGTATAGCAATACCGATGAGCTGCACCCCTAGCGTATACTCTGTGAACCTTATTTTTCATACAAAAATCCGTCTAACACTACACCGTATAAATGGCTTGTTAAAACTCAGACTTCGATTTCAGAACAGACCGTGTACAAGGCCGTCATACGACCAATGTTATGGCAACCCTGGTTTAAGTACTATTCACTCCTCGACAGTTTGAAGGCAAATATGGCAACCGCTTACTTTCACGTCTTAATTGAAAATGTTACAAGAGTAATAATAATTTCATACGAAAAATAAATATAAATTAAATAATTCCATGTATCGTTGAAAGTTGAGGTGTCATTACAGTCTCTTGCAATGATAATTATCGATGCCTTCTTATTGTAATTATTGAAATAATACGGGGAAATTACATCCATACGTGAATTTTGTGGTTATACCGACAAATGAACTTGGTGGTCAAGTGAGAAACACCCAGACTTCTTATCCAAAGAACGTAGGCTTGATTCCAGAAGCCCAATTATTATCGTAATTATTTTACATAACATAACACCCAACAGTCACATACGTAGTCTTGATCCCACTAGGATTCCCTATTGGTACTACACCGAGACCCGGAACAAATATTTGCAGAATCCCGCAGCGGGAATTGAACCCGCAACTTCTTGCATGCCGGCTACTTGCCCGCCGTGCAACTAAGGTGAGGAGGAGCTTTTATGCATGTGAAAGATTAATTAAGTCAACATAAAAAGTTTTTTTTTTATATTTGCGGAACTGGTAATGTGCCCCACCTGATGTTGATCGGTAACCTGAGCTCATTACACATGCGGCCGTCAACCAGAGACATCAAAATTTAAACTCTTATGTGCCTGTAATTTCACCGTAACCCATCAATATACGCACTACTGTATGGTGCCAGAAATACAAAAAATTGCTGCTATATAACACTTCTTACTTACCCAAAGGATAATAATTTTAAAAGATTATCTTAGGAGGTGGATGTCTTTGACATGCAACACCTTTATATAACCAATGAGACAACATTGGTAAAGTAGCAAGTACAAGTATGGTATTTAGTTGAGATTAATTTTAATAATATTGAATGCCTTATTAAACGTTTACAGCTAGCCTTTCCCAGCCGTCATTGATCAGTGGCTCACAATCTCAATATTCAATTTGGGATCCAATCAAATAATCGTAGATATAGGATCCATCACTTCTCACCAATTTTTTTCGGTGATAAATAAATAATCAATATCGCCATTAGCCTATAGAAGGCCACTACTGGATATAGGGATTCCCACAGAACGCAACGACCAACGTAATTAAGCCGCCTCCATCCACCGAGTTCTTCTTGTGACCTTTAAAATGTAATTTGACGAATTTTTCACAAAAAATCTTAAGTGGTATTTATTAATTATTTATAATATGTATTATTGTATTATTTGTAAAAAAATAACTTTCGTGAATTATATCATTCATTTTGTAAAAAAAAATCACGTACCTACCTGATTGATTAGGGTCGAAACCTGTTGGTGATTCCACCAACATATATCAGTACGTGAATATTTCCCGTTTTACAGAATTAAAGTATTATTTGTAATTTATCTTAACCCAAAATAATCATCTAACTACGAGTCTCTGTACTGCTTTGTAATTTAAAATAACCCAATTTCTATAGTCAAAAATCTTTAATCTCGTTTCCTAGAATTTAATTAATCGCGTATGTAACCTACTTGATTGTATTATCACCCGAGTTCACATTCAAAAGCCATCAATATCCCACATACAGACAGACAAAGTCTCCGATACCGCCCGCCCTATAAATCTGCCTAATCATTTGAATTACAACGTCTCTTAATAACGCGACGTTTGGGCGGAGATATACGTGAGTGATTGTGAAGCAATCGTGCTATATAATGGTGTTTGAATTTATTTGAAGGAATAGTAGTTACATAATAGTAGTTAGTTGGTTAATATAGTTAGTAGTAGAATAGTTTTCATAGTTGGCTTCCTGTTTCAGTATTTACATAGTTGTCTATGGATATAGACCGATTGATAGATGTATGTGTGATGACCGTTGGGGAATAAAAGTTCTCGAGTGGCGATGACGATGCCAACGTAGGATAACCCTCTCGATGGATGGACGGTATTTTAAGGTCGCAAAAAGTCGGTGGATGTTGGTGGTCAAAGTCAAAGTCAAAAAGAACTTTATTCATTAAAATCACAAGGATCATTTTGAATCGTCTTATATAAAATTAAATTACTCCTGTTCCAACGCGACCAAGCCTAGAAGAGTCAGGCAACAAACTCGGCTTGGCTTACATAAATGGACCGTCTTACCACTAGGTGAGAAGCGCCTGTGTGGTGCCTCGGAGCAAGGAGTTGCTGATACATAGTAAATGAGAACTTAAAAACCTTAGGAAGGTAGTCAAAAGTAAATAAACATCAGCAAAAATATGCAAGACAGCACACGCTACGCTTGTTATACTTATAAGTAATAATCTAATACAAACATGTAAATAGGTAAGTACACATATTGCAAATTTCCATTTTAGCAGTTGAGGGGCAGAGCGGCATCAGGCCACGCGGCTTTATCATTAATATAGTCAATATAGGTGGTTCAAGACCAGAGAACTAGTGGCCCTCCTGATGTTAAGCGGCAACCCAAGTCTATAACAAATGCAATACCTCTTGGGTCACATTCACTTAACATTAAGGACCAGTCTTATTATGTGCTGTTGAAAGTTTTCATCTAGAATACAGAGTACGCAATAACATAACACCCAACAGTCACATACGTAGTCCTGATCCCACACTAGGATTCCCTGTGTCGTGGGTATCAGGAACTACGAGTATGGTACCATAACACCCAGACCCGAAACAAATATTTGCAGATCATACAAACATTTGTCCCGCAGCGGGAATCAAACCCGCAACCTCTCGCATCTCAGCCGGATACTCACTCGCCACGCCACAGAGGTTGGCTATGAATAAATAAAATGAAACTCACGCATCCCTTTGTAAAAGTCGGTTAAAACATCCCTCTAACCCACCGTACAAAACCTCAACATCTAAAAAGGATCGTAAATAAACAGCATCCTTATTATTTAACATCTCTGTGCGTCTGTCCGTCCGAACTCTCACCGATATATCAACATTAGCGCTGTCCCCGTGTTGAGGACCAGACATGTGGACACCGTTATAAGGAGACTGGATGTGGCACGAAAACCTAATGCACTTAGTTTCCAAAAGCAAAGATAAACATTGGATTTACGATTCTATGGGACATTCTGGTTTCATTAAGATGCTATCCTACACATTTTAAATACGTAATAGTTTATGTACGATTTCAAATCATCATCATTATCAGCTTTTAAGCATTCACTGCTGAACGAGGGTTCCCCGTGCAATACAATGGGGGGAATTGCCAGAATCACCACGCTTGGCAGGCAGATTGTTGATCATAGAAAACAGAAAGAAAGAAAGAAAACACGTTTATTTGTCCCCACAAGAAACAAAATAAAAACAACAGTAGGTACCTACCTACATAAGTAGTAGGTAACTTTACAAAAACCAAAAAACAAAATACCAAATTGCGTAATGCATGTTGTGTGGGGGTCAAATAGGTCCCTGTCTCAGCATACAGCTACACCGGACCTACAAGTAGATACGGCGCGGCGCTGATTTTCAGACAGGGCCTGCCCGAGTGACATCACGAACGTTGAAGACGAATATACTAAATATTATGTAAATAAATAATTAATTCATCAGCAAACTGAAATATAAAGAAATAGTTATATACTACACAGTTATCAACAAAATATAATATAAAAGTACTCTGTGGTCTGTTAGCAGTAGTTATAGTATTCTCCTTGGTAGTAATGGCGACTTAGAAAATGTAAATCATATAGTATTTGTATTAATATTGAGTACTCACATGGATGTTGCTGCCCATCCCCTGGTGTAATCCATTTGTCAACTTTTATGACATCTACAGGAGGAGATGGAGGGGTATATTCTTAAGCTGGACACACTAAAGCAGCTTTAAGTTACGACGGTTTTAGTAGTAGTAATAATAACGCGAATTTGTTTCGGTTTTAAATGTGCAACTAATGCCTACTACTTTTAGCAACTAAACTATAACTATAACTTTTTAACTATTTCATATACAGCTTAAAGAATATAAAATTTGACTGATATTCACGGAAACCTATCCATTTGAAAAGTGTCCCGCACAATAAGTATTGCTTGGAAAAATTGGATATCAGTCACGGGATTCAGATCTTCGAAGCCAGGTTCGGTTACCAATTGACCGTTCCTCGCTGCGAAGATTTAATGACTTTACATTTCAAATTATTTTATTTTTTGATTCCAATTATGAACTACCAAAATTGTTATCCGCTGGCTAAATTTTAAAGATCAAATCAAATGTTTGGTTTTTGATCCAGTCCAGAGCCCGTTCCACTAAATTTAAATCCCAAGAAGCACCCGTGGGACGTCAAAAATGAAGATTTAGTCCCCCGCCGCGTCATACGTTAAACCCGCCTAATGAAAACACGGCGGGCAGTGATGTAGCGGACAGGAGGTGACTCCGAGATAGAGTACTTTACCTACTTACAACAAGTTGGAAAATGTAGACCTTAGAAGTAAATAAAGTCAGAATATCAAGGAACATTATTAAACCTACAAAGGTGGAAGACAGAAAGTCAGGATAGCTCATTTTCTCTTCAGTATAGGTACGCAGAGACAGTTCGAATGGGCTGTAATAAAAATGCTATTGAAGTTTTTCACGCTTAGCAGGCGGATTGGAATATACTTGCACAAAAGAATTACAATATTTCTAATTTAATTGTTAGATACTACTTATAAGCGCTGGCTAAATTTCTTCCTAACTTATTGTCTGAAGCGTTGAATAATGTAACAAAATCTCCTTTTGAGAAATATCTGGAATAGCGAAAGAGACCCTATTTAATTTTCATTAAAAGCCTTCAATAAAACTCCCAGAGCAAAGTCACACCAGCCACTATCCATTTTTCCCTATCTTCCTTCATAAACAGGGATCAGAAGCCTTACCCTTTCGCTATAAATCTGGTGACCCCCCTGCCCCGCTTTACGGGGGGAGGAGGGGGAAGCCGCGAGGTGGTTTTGAATGGAGATTGAGCCAATTAAAGTAATCGCCGTAACAGTCGGCGCTGCCTTGGATTAGTTCTGTGGCGAGGGAGCTGTGGAGTCGTATTTTGGAGAGGTTTGCATATGGAGGGTAAAATACTTAAAACTCATTTATTAGCCTTACAAATAAACCTACTACTACTTTCCATAGAAGTATACAAAAAAAAACCTATACACAAAGCTTCCTGTGGGGAGGTTACCAAGTATCTTTCTGACCACTTAGGATGTCTGTCAGAAAATTGAGTTTATTGTTTAAAGCTAGGATCCCAAAATTATCTCAAAAAGCTACTTTTGGATTTATTTTTTATTTGAGCCGTTAAAGTAAAATAACTTTAACTTTAACGGCTCAAGACTGTTCGTCGTGGCGTTCTGGGAGAGGCCTAACGTCGAGCAGTGGACTTTTACAAGCTGATGATGATAAATATTTTTTAAACCTTTTACCACTACTAAAGTATTGTCTTAATATTTCTTAATTTCTATACTCATAGTGGAAGGCTTCCTCAAAACTCATCATCCGTAATTTTCAAAGCAAAATGTCTCGCCCTGTTCGACTCCACGCCACCCGCCGCAGGATTAGTATCATACAATACAAGCAACGACTGAATCCTTTTATTTATTGCTATTTATTATTATTGCATTCTCCGTTCATTTCTCTCTTCTAATATTGTCTTGATATAAATTCCGCTTAGCGTTTCGGATGCTTGCTTTAAATATTATTGCTAATTAGCTAGCATGAGCTTTTAGTGTGATGAGACTTTTGTATGGAATTTTTCCGTATTTGCGGCTGTCATCCAAAAATTTCCTTCTACTCCTAATTTACCTATACTAGTATGACTTTTATCAACCAAATATCCGAATATTCGAAATTTCGCACGTAAAATTATAAGCTGGCTCTTATCTGGCTCAATGTATTGCCATTTAGCGTGGCTTTTTTTGTTTTCAATAGATACCGTGCCATGGTGTGTACGTCCTAAGAATATAGATCCCTCCATCAACTCCTGTGGATTTCGTAATAGCCGACTAAGGGAGTACTCTCTACTGGATAGGCAGCTGTGTCCACATGAGTACTCAACACGAATACTGCGAGCACCAATTCACCTGCCAAGCATGGTAATTAAGGCGATGCCCCCCATTGTATATTATGGGGGAGACCTCGTCCAGCAGTGGATGTCTAACAGAATGATGATGAATAGATTGTTTCTTAATTTATATCGATAAGCGTGGTAGATGGTGAACTTGCCAGTTCTTCCCAAAAAAGGAGGAGGTTCTCAATTCGGTTGTATTTTTTTTGTATGTTTGTTACTGCATATCTCCAGCGTTTATGAACCGATATGGAAAATTCTTTTTTTATTTGAATAGATATACTTCCAGATTGGTCCCATTTTTTTCAGAATCCAGTTCTGGAGATGGAATCCATGAGGAATTGAGGGAACTCCTCAAATATTGTAGGCATACATACGGCGATTTTGATATTTTCAGCAACAAACCACAGCATTTGCATTCAAAAAGTATCATAATCCTTTCACCACTATGGTTCTTTCATCATTTTTTTTTCATCCAAATATTTTGTCGAATACAATGGCGGAAGTCGGTTTTTTAAATGAAAAGTTATTTACAGTTAATTTTTAAAATAACATAACATAACATGCATAACATAACACCCAACACTCACATACGTAATCATGATCCCACACTAGGATTCACTGTGTCGTGGGTATCAAGAACTACGTGTACCATGGTACCATAACACCCAGACTCGGAACAAATATTTGCAAATCATACAAACATTTGTCCCGCTGCGGGAATTGAACCCGCAACCTCTCGCATCTCAGCTGGATACTCACCCGCCGCGCCACAGAGGTCGTCGAAAAACTAATTCGAAATAACTGGAATTATTAAAGACTAGTTGCGCCCCGCGGTTTCGCCCGCGTGAATAATGATGAAAATTGATGATGATGATGATGATGATGATAAAAAGTAACCTATGTGTTATTCTGATGTATAAGCTATATTATTGTAAAGTTTCATTAAAATCCATTCAGTAGTTTTTACGTGAAAGAGTAACAAACATCCATACTCACAAACTTTCGCGTTTATAATATTAGTAGGAAGTGGATAGTAGGATAGGATAGGATAGGATAGGATAAAGATAAAGATAATTTATTTGTCTTGAATATGGTAATTTTACATTGATGGTCATAATTCACACGTCCAACATACTCAGTCATACATTGTGACATACAAATAATTTAGTTCCCATATGTTGGTACTAGGAAGATACATCCATTTCCATGTTATTATAATAGTAATTATTAACAATTTCAAGTATTTTTTTGATCATATTGATAGATTCATAGATATATTATATCCCATTGCGTTCTAGGTCCATAATTTGAAGTTACTTCCAATTGAGCAAAAACTAAAACCAAGAACCATCATCCCTAAATCTCCATCAGGTTTAAAGCCCAATTTGCACCCGGCACGGATTGATGAAATGCTCCCGCGGGTACGCCCGTATCACTCACTCACGGTGCGGGTTCGACACCCGGAGTGCAACATTATGTTTACAGAAGATATTAGAACACAAAGTCGTCTCTAATTAGCCTGAGCCATGATCGTTAAAATTACTAGACATGACTTATTACCTACTTACTGAAAAGATTATATTGAGTACGGTACCTACTTTTTAACCGACTTCAAAATAAGGAGGAGATTCTCAATTCAGTTGTATTTTAATAAAAAAACTATGACGAAGGTCTCATCCATATTGGAAGTCTGATAATGATGATGATGTTGTATATGTCGTCAATATCCCTGATGACTCGTTGACGACCTCTGTGGTGCGGCAGGCGAAGGTTTGCCTGCGACGCAGGAGGTTGCGGGTTCGATTCCCGCCTAGGAACAAATATTTGTACGATCTGCAGATATTTTTTCAGGATGTTCTGGGTATTTTCTATGTATAATAAAAAATATCTATCTATGTCATGTGTGTTAAGTATATCAGTTATCTAGTACCCATAACACAAGCTCTGCTTAGCATGGGGCTAGCTTATGTTGTGTGAAATGTCCAGCATTTATTTATTAGTATTATTATTATTATAACATACCGTATTATACGTAGGTACTACCAAGATACTTGCAATCTTCGAAAGCTTGTTTCAAAACTAAGTATTTCACAAACACTTTAGGTTGATTGCAACTAATTCCTACAAAGTCCTCTCTCACAATGTTCAATTAACTCCAGTCATAATAAGAATGATGTATCGGCATATCGATTCGTCTGTCTGTACAAATATGACGTAGTAACTATCAGCTGTTCTATGGTGAGTATCTTATTAACTATTAGTGGTTCTGTGGCCTACATACTAACCCTCTCGTGATGCCGAGAAATAAATTATCTATGGACGAGATTGGCTACTTGCTCATGTTATGGATGGTACTGTTGCTTTACTTAATGTTTAAAAAGAATATCGGCTGAATTAAATTAAAAAAGGCCTTGGGAATGATTCGCCTTAATTGAGCCAACTAGCTTATTTACACACCTTTATGCTAAAATTTATCTTAAACATCACTTTTTGTTATTGTTTTTTTTATGTACTTACCCTAATAGAATTACAACCTAGCCGTAAGGCAGGCTAATAAGTAATCTAACATTGACATCAAACAATAACTGGCACCTTTATCAGTTTGATAAGTACTGATCCATTCCACTTCAACGAAGAGGTAATTTCATTGCGACGCATATAATATCATTGGCATCTTAGATAAGTAGAGTAGATGTTATTCATCTAACCTTACCTTACTTTAGCCACCCAACAACAGACGAAAATTATGGTAAGTTAAAAGCTGGATAAAAATGTAGGTATGCTACTTCACGTTCTTTGTGGGTTCTTTGCTGGTCAACCTGGCCTGAAAAAGGCCCTAGTGGCCTATGGAAAAAGTCCCAGAGTGTCCTTTCATGCAATTATCACTGTATTTATAGTTTTAGAGTTCTGGGACATGCCGTTATCATACCTGAGGATCACAATTTTTCCTTAACCATTTGAGTACACTTTAAAAATGCGCACAAAATTTTTTCAAGTAAAAAAATCCATTGTTTCATGACCGGGATTTGAACCCACGGCCTTATGATCGGAAGTCAGAATCCCTCCCTGCAGACCATCAGTGAAATTAGTTATGTGTTGGTAAAGTAAAAGTAAAGCATCTTGCAATCCGTTCGCTGCATCGGCTAAGCCCCGATAATTTTCAAGAGGCAGGCCAACTTAGCTGAAATATAGACGCGTCAGTACATCATGCCCAGATATTATTGATCAGGTCTGACACGCTGAGTTATAAAGAAAAATTGGCGAGGAAGAATTAGGAGGAACTGAGTGGGATATTAAGAATGCAATTCTGGGTCTGGAATGGTCTTGGAAAACATAAGTAAACTGTTCACATGGTGTGGGTGTAGGTAGGTTTCGCCTATCGAGAGTAGGTACTCAGCTATCTAGGGATAATACCTAAATTAATGCTGGAGACAAAATAATATAGGTTTCTTAATTCTATGTACAATTATACTTATACGTAGAGAAGGTTCACTATAACTCTAGCATCACCCATATATAAGTATAATAGGTATATATGTCCTGGTCACTGTAATAAATTGAGAACCGGTTAAATTTAATACAAACAAATAAATAAGGTTTTCTAATTATTTTGGCCTAATTGCAACGCGTGTTGATAAAAACGATTTCGTAGAAGGATGCCTAATATTGACTTTTGTTGACTTTTTAATGTTTAGGTACATCTATGATTTATATGCAATCTGTAGTACAATGCCAACATTTTGAAAGTATGTACCTACTATATTATATTAAAACCAGTTGGTCCCGAAAGTTATATTAGAAATTAAATAGATTATAACCGGTTTAACTTACGCAGATTATTTTTGAGTACTTATACATTATATATTATTATTTTTTATCAAAAGAGTAAAATTAGAGGGAGGTAGTTTTTTTTTCAAAATTAAGCAAATCTAGTAATAATTATTTGTGTTACTTTAACCTTAGGTAATGGGTAAGGTATTAATAATAACCGGTTAAAATTATTATTTTGAAGTTTATGTGTACCTGTTATAGACGATTCAAAATTATCGTTTTTATTTTAATGAAAGAGTTTTGAATTTGAAATTAGTAATCAAAGTTACCATTTGTTGCAGTTAGATACGTAGTATCATAAGTACCGGTAGGTACATAATTATTAATACTTACTCAAACTGATTCTATTACAATGAACTTACCAAAATATAAGTATAAGTAACTAAGTACCTACTTATTCCCACGTGTTCTTACGGATTTGATAATGTATTTGAGAACACTATCTTCCTATTTTAGAATTGCTATGAATCGATCAACTTTCCAAGCAAAACATGCACAAAATACACCTTTCCTACTCACAAATCAAGTGAAACGTAAACACAATCTAAATCAAATCGGGAAACACTCACGCGCACGCAACACCACCGCCATCTATCAATCACTAGTACACATTACACCTTTGCGCTTCCCGCCACCTCTGATAGATGGCAGCACTCGTTGACAGATTAATCGACCTGCTGATGCTTTTATACGCCATTTTGATGTTTTGTAATAACATTAAGTTGTTTTTTCTCACGGACGTAGGTGTGTTTTAATTCTTGGTACCAGAACCACACACACAGACAACACAACACAGAGTTGGGTTGGGTATTCTTGGTGTTTTGATGGTAATCATCACCACAATAGTTACCCTGCTCGAGATTTGTTGGATATTACGTGTGTGGCCGTGGCGTGTCAAACCAAAGAACAGATCCCTCCATCTCCTCCCGAGATATCGTAAAAGCCGACTGTGGGATTACACCAGGGGATGGACAGCATCATCTACCTGAGATACTCAATACCATACTGCGATCACCAATCCGCCTGCCAATGGCAATTCCCCAATTGTATTTTATGGGGGAGGCCTCGCCCAGCAGTGGACGCCATTAATCCTTTCAGGACCATTAGCTAGAAAAATCGCCATGAAACAATTGAATACTATTGTCATAATTTTCCGGTTTTTTAATGGATAAAGTCATCTTGCTGTTCTGTAAAGTTTCTGGCATGTCCTGAAACTTTATAAAACAGCAAGATGGGAGTGTCACAATTTTTTACTTAAATTTTCAACTTTAAAGTTGTGGTTTTGGGGGAAATTATGACGATGAAGTGGGGTTGGTAAAAGTATTGTCAAAATTAATAAAATTACTCAAAAAAACTCCTACAGCTCTTAGTTTTCACTCTGTGGCATTTTTAATTGTGACTATAATTGAACGAGCGAAGCGAGTTCTCTGAGTCAAGTTGGAAGAATCGGTGTTTGTATGTATGTATGTATGTATGTTTGTCCGATGAAAACTTCCAAACCTGTAATCCGATCTTCATGAAATTTGGTATGGGGGTAGATAGTATTGGTACAATTTGTAGGTAAGGTTATGAGCTATATCGGTTAGGGGGTTGCTGAGATATTCGGGTCCAAGAGGGGTTAAAAAAAATAAAAGTGAGACAGTCAGATCAAGTGGGGTGTCTAACGAAAGCGCTTTGGTTGGACATTTCAAAACTGTTTTTAATAAGTATGTAGCCTTAGTAGTTTTCGAGATATTAGGGAAAATAAAAGACGTAAAAATCAAAAATTCTAGGGTACTTCCAGCAATCCCACAATGCTGAAATTTGGTATGCTTGTGGCTTTTATGTCACAACTACAGGGAAAAGTCTGAAATTAAAGAATTTAGAAACTTGTACTCCATAAAAGAAAACCAATATAACATCCATTGTTGACCTCCCATTTCTAGGAATTTGAATGACGTTGGAGTTCTATGGTTTTCATCAAAAGGACGTTATCAATTAATTCGTCAGTTACTTGATATAGGTACTACAAGGTATGTAGTATTACGCCCGTTGCTTAGCCCTATTCAAAGGTTATTTCAATGATGTGTAGGAAATTAGATTAGTTACTGATAGATACTATACTGGTAGACCAAGAGGTGAAAATTTTCAAAAATAATAATAGAAAATATGGAAATTACTTAGTTAAGTAGTCGGGCTGATAAAGGTATTATCGCGAGGTCTCAGTTCGGGGCGAACCACTTGTTATTAGGCGACGTATTAAATTAAAATTATGTTACAATGTAATACATAGAGTTGTAGAGTCTTAGGTATTTTGAATAGGGACCAGTATCTCAGCACTAGGACCATATTCAGTCATCTGCTCAGCAGCAATCTCGCCAGGCGTTAATATTTCAATTAAACAGAGTTATGAATAAACAGTGGCGATTTATGATGAAGCGTTATGAAAGTTTGCGGACGCTGTTTTAAATTAAAATTATGATTTTTATAAAGCATGATTTAGAGTTATTTATGGCGGTGCAAGATTAAATAACAAAGTTTCAGAATAGATAACCCAAATACATTATAAGGGTAGAAGGATGTCGGCGGATGGAGGTGACCCGAGACCGTTCGCCGTGGCATTCTAGGGGGAGGTTTATGTCCAATAATGGACTGATAGGCTGATGATGATGATGATGATTACATACATCATATCTATGTTGAAGGTTCCTCAAAAATAGACGTTGGGGACAAGCACTTGACCAGAAAGAGTTGACTTAGAACTGATAAGATTGATTAGATTTATTGGATTTGAAAAATTAGTTTCACTTCTAGTAGCTAAAAGAATGCAGGTGTATTTCTCAGGTTCCTAGTTTAAGAAGAAATAAACTACAGGCAAGCAAACAACACCCGATTGAAAGTAGTTACCGTAGCCTATGGACGCCTGTAACACCAAAGACATCACACGTGCGCTGCCGACCCTGAGACGTAAAGATGAAAAGTCTCATTATGTGCCTGTAATTTCACCGGCACCCGTACCCTTCAAACCGAAACACAGCAATGCTTGGCGGCAGAAATAGGAACGGTGATAGTACTTCCCCGAACGAACTCTTTCACAAAAAGTTCTACTACTAACTTAGTTAAAACTTAATACGTTTGAATGGTGTTAGTATCATGCCCTTTCTAGGTATAAATATATCGCTGGCGTATATAATATAGAGCCAGACAAACATCGCGTGTAGTTTGATCGAGCATTTCATCAAAACAATCGAAGCCATATCTCAATGTCTTCGAAAACTGCTAATTAATAAAACTTAAGCCATAAATAAAGTAGAGGCGGCTGTTAGCAAAAACTGCGGGCGTCATAAACCTGTCGCCGATGAGGCAGTGCCTTTGTACCGAACGTTAATCTAATAAGAGAACAATTTCGCCTTATGGATGAGCCATCCACAGTTCTAAAGTTTTGTTGTAGAAATCTGAAAAGATTTTTTATTGAATCCAATCAACGAATAGATAACCTATTTTGGGATCAATGAAATCGCATAACCCATATAATTTATACACCAATCTTCCTCACCATCGATAAGGATAGGTATCGTGAGTATAACGGAATCTTCACTGCATGACTTTCGTGTTAAGTATTGTTGGTTCTAGGACATGCCAATTTCCTCAAGATATTTCATCAATTGATGACTGGAAAAATCCATTAAACACGACCGGGACTTCAACTCAAGACCGTAGGATCAGAAGTCCGGTCCCTTCCACAAGACCACTAGTTAGTTCTCACACACACATAATGGAAACCAAAAACACCAAACCAACTGATCGCAAAACGACACCTCAGTACATTAGGCCGCAACACACGGGCCATGGGGAAAAACGCCCCACATCACCCGGGGCGTTTCGGCCCATAAATAATAAATAGTAGCGGTACGTCTGCAGATAATGGTAATTTACGGCCAGCGACCATCGACGTCACATCTTTGGCAGTGGTTAGGTCGCTTTTTGAAATACACAGTTTGTATTGACATTTGATAGGTCCGAATTGCATCTTCTACAGCCTTCTACGTACCTACAATGCTAGATGAAGCCTCCTCCATAGATTACAATGGGATGTGCCATAATCTTGGCGCTTGGCAGACGGATTGGTGATTGTAGTTTTGTGTTAAGTACTCAGGTGGATGCTGCTGCCCATCTTCTGGTGTAATCCCTTAGTAAGACTTTTACTACATCCACGGGAGAAAAAGAAGGGATTTATTCTTAGGCCAGACATACCGAGGCTAGTCTATATAATATTATTAATTCATGAATAAGGCTTATTCTTTAGGTCGCTGTAAAAATCTCCCATTACAATATTTTTTAATCTGAAATATTATTTGGGTATCTATCACAAAATCTTTCAAACACCCATCTATATCATTCACGAAATAGAGCCATAATCATAAAATTATCGGTAATACGCTGAATCGTAACAAACGTTCATCTCCAAAGACGCGAATCGAATAAATTACAAAAATATATTATTATTAAAATTTGGGCGCTAACTTTAGGACATTAACTTTGGGATGGCATCGAGATGGAAACACATTGAGAGCGCATTGAGTGTTTTATTTCTCCTAAAGTGGAAATGGTATTTATTCGTTCTAGAAGTAAAAGAATTGTTCTAAGTCTGAACAGTGGTATTGTAAATAAGGATAATTGATAATATTCGCAAGATAGCCAAATTAAACAACAAACAAACTGACAAACAGGGTCGACTGGCTAAAAAAATAAGCCAAGAAAAGCTTTTATAAAGCTGGAAGCGTTCATCTAAGAGCACCGATCTGAAGAGCACCGATTCATATTTTCGATCGGTGCTCTAAGTGAAATAGTAATTGTTTCTCAATAACAAATACAATCAATTTTGAGCATGTTATATTTTTATGTATCTTTATCTATATTTTTATTTGTATAAGTATCTTTAGAAATTGTGGCTTTAGTAAGACGACAGGTTTAACTATGACAATGGAAATAATAAAAAATAAACTTGAATGGTGTATAATCATGATCATCTCAGTCGATATCCAATTGCTCCCACTACATTCCACCCTTTACCTCGGTTTGTGACATCCGCACAAATTAACGAGTCGCCACACCGACGTGAGATCGGAGCGATACGGCCCTTCCGCGGGACGATACCGGGCCGATCCACCGGGGACGATCCGATACCGGGACGGAACCGCGTAAATCATCGGGAGCGTCTTAACTCGCGATCGATTATGATTGCGGTGAGTTATGGGCCGCGTTGATGACCGTTTGTAGGTGCCCTTATTTACCCACTATTGATCACGCACGATACTAAATAAGATTGAATTACTATTAAGTAATACTTAATAAAGTTTTTTTCACTTTTGTGAAATTTATCTTCTGACGTAGGTAACTGTAATTTGCAGCGCTGTAGTCATCTGTAAAACTAAATAAAAGTACATAAATAAATAAAGAAATGTGTGATAATATTAATAGGAGGTTCCTATTTTAGTCTTTTCACTAATAAGTTCCTCTCAAATAAAATTTACAATTAAAGTCTCTTTATCTGGGGCACTTTAGGTTCAGACCAGTAAAGAATCAGTCACATGAAAGAAAAAGATTGTGACAAAAAATTGGGCTAATTTTATAGCTCTATGGCAATGGGCCATTCCACTTTCTCATAAACCCATCATTCAAAATTAAAATTGATCCCTTGAATGGAGCCCAGGCCTTCTCCCAAGAGAGTACGAGCTATATCCCAACACATGAGCCCAGCATGGATCAGCGTTTTATTTTTTTCTATACCGTCAACGCCATCTTAGTATTTTGTTGAGAACCATTTTTTACTAAAGGTTTCGAAATGGTCAGAGACTCTACACTGACCATGACTTAGTAGCACCATCTACACTTAACTGTCAGAACTACTAAGTAAAGTCAATATTGAAGCGGTGAAAGGTTCTCCTGCGCAGGCTTTTATGGTCGTTGACCATTTAAGTGGCGACCTCTATGAGTTCTGTTTCGAACTTGTTGATTTCAAGAGGTTCTACCATTTTGTTGAAAGTGCTAAAATATTTTTGCAATTTTGGAAGATTTGTGATTATTAGCATCGAAAAAATATTATGATAAATTATCTAGTTGATAATTAAACACCACAAAAACATTTTGAAAGCTGTTAGCATAAGCACTTAAATTTACGAAAAATATATTAGACTATAACTTAGGACTCTTGAAAATGTACACAAGAACAGAGTAATCAACGTTTCAGAGAATGATTTATGTCACACTTGCCTCACTCTCCGCTAGATGGCGTTAAGTGGCGCTTCGCTTATACTTTGGTACTTAAAGCTTGGCGTTGTGACCGCGTTATTTATCGCGCCATTACTACGTGGGTCTAAATCATCACGTGACGGCCCGTGTACGTGGGCCTTAATGAATGTAAGCGCTGCCCAAAAAGTTTTTTCTTCATAAAAATGTGAGAGCACTTAGGGGAATCTATTAGAAGTATGAAGTTTGATTTATATGTCTCTGTTTACTGTCCATCTGTGCAGTATGAGGGAGGGTAATGTCTTGAAGCTTTGTTATGCTAGATGGTAGGTGTTTGAATGAAGGATAATTTTAGCAAATTAAAAAATTAAACTAAAAATCTTTTTTGGATATGCCTAGAGTGTACTTTACACTAGGAGTGATTATTTCAGGAGAACCACTAGAACACCATTGGTAGGTACCATATGAAAGGCCATATAGCTTGTGGAACTGACAACCGTAGCAGAAAGTTCTCGAGTGGCGACCACGACCCGGACGACGTCCTATACGTCCGTCGAGAATAGTCCTGCTGGTTCGACTCCCACTGCGGGACCAATGTTTACATAATCTGCAAATATTTGTTCCAGGTCTGGGTATTTTGGTACTATGGTACTCGTAGTTCCTTGATACCAACGACACTGAGAATCCTAGTGTGGGATTAAGACTTGTATGTGACTGATGGGTGTTATGTTATGTTATGACGTAATCGTACGAAGAAGAGAAGAATCGTAGGATACCAGTGATGGTGAGCTCATCGCCGCTGTTGCCTTCCGACGACTGACTATACCTAGGTACTTACACTTTTTTCCAGTACCTAAGTATACATTCCTAAATAAGCCAGCATCCGGTAAAATCCTATAACAACTAAAATTGATCAACAAGTCCAGGCTAATAATGAGATCAAAATTATTAAAGAAAAACTCTGCGAAATAGGCGAGATAAGAAATGACAGCGAAAACGAGTCTTTGTTTTCAAAAGAGACTTTTCTAACTATGTAACATAATAACAATGATTTTGACAATCAACTCTAAAGTTTTCAACGGGGGTCTAAAGGCTTCAGAAAGAAAGGCTTCAAACGAACGTCGGTCTGATAAAGACCTTCCAAAAACCGTAATAATTTAAAAGATTGAACATAAATATGACAAACGCAATGTCCCAACAAAGCGCATACATTACGACATTATCGTCTTCGGCCCACAAAAGGTTGAAAAGTCGCGTTTCGCACGTATCGCGCTATCGTCTGTTCGAACCCTTACGTTAGAGAGAATTATGTCTACGGTTAAATTATGGGCGATAAGCGAGAGAACTGCCAGAATAAGTTTAAATGTTTTAAATTAATTAGATTTATGATGATGATGATGATGATGATGAAAAAAGCAATCAGAACAGGGACATAGAGTTCCAAAAGATTGGCCTTAACCTGAAATCCATGAATCCATCCTGTTTTGAAATCCATGTATAGATAAATTCTTATTGCAAAATCAACATTCTGAAAGAACCTATTCAAATACTTGGAATTTCCAATAAAAAACATGCTGTAGCACTGCATCAAAAGTTCAAAAAGTTTAGCAGTATTTAGCGCGATATTTGTAAAAAGCTCCAAAAAGGTTAGAAATAATCGTGATGCTCTACAAAAAGCTCCAAAAAGGTTAGCAATACCGTGATGCTCTACAAAAATCCCCGAAAAGGTTAACAATATAGTGATGCTCTACATAAAGCTATAAAAAGGTTAACAATATTGTGATAATCTTCGAAAAGCTACCAATAATTATAATATTTAGAATAATACGTCTAACAATGTGATAATGCTAAACTTATTTTGAGGTTTTCGTTTAAGTTACGAAAGCACAAAATTTGTGACGAAAGGTTCTATAAATTTGAATTTTAATGTTGAGGGCAAGGTGGTAAAAAGTCCCGAGGTCAAGTTCAATAATTGCCTCAAATTCGTATTATGCATGGTGCAAGTAAGGGCTAATCAACAAAGGTGGTGGCCTAGTGGAGTAGTTTCATACTTGCCACCGCCCCTTACTCACACCAAACATTGCTTTTGAGGGCGAATTATCAGGAGTCGTTCAAATGATTTATGTACACAATTATTGGGTTATTCAGGTACGCTGTTTTGTGCGATCCGATCCGATATAAGTTTTGAGACAATGAAAGTAATTTAATGTTATGAAAGCTCTGACACCTACATACCTATCTACATACCTACATAGTTAGATGGTAGATGGCTTCGATTCAGATCCGTATCTTGATTCATTTGATTTTAATGGGCTGAATTTATGGATCATAATTTAGACTTTGGGAGCCAAAGTTAATTCAACTTTTGTCTCTGGTCGTGTGGCTCGGATCGAAGAGTTTAACCATATATGGGCAAATTTGTTAATGACTTATAAGCTTTTTAGAAGAAGCATGATGGTTTAGTGGTAGGAAGGTAATCTGAAGGTTTGTAGCGATATCTGTTGCCATATTCTCGGTTATGTTTATGAAAGAAACAGTAAAACTAACAGTTTGTTATAGTTGAAGAATTTTATTCCATTAGTTTTACTGGCTGAGAAATGTTCCTTTTCCTATCAAAGTCTATATTTATTTTAACTTTGAACTTCATGTCTAATGACAGTGGACAGTACCATGTATAACGGTCTTCTGAGTAGTATGTCCATCCACATTTGTCTAACTAATCTGTCAATCTAAATTAGTTTAATTAAAAGTGTAATCTGTCTGTAATATATTATGTTGTCTAGAGTAACTTTTCTCAATTGATAGGTACAATGATAAATGCATTTATTGTTGATAGAACTAGGTGGTAACATTACATTGGTGTAAAATCATATTGTCTAACAGGCCTCCAATATTTTGTATATTTAAACAAAAATAGGTAAAATAAAATTATAAAATTACTTGTCAAACAATTAAAAATAAAACAATACACATAATAAATTTAAATAAATGCCAAATAATATAAAAAGTGATTTATAAACAATAAAATAAGTAGCACATAAATAATGACAATTTATTTACTCCTTTATTACTAAACTAAACCAATATTGCAGCTCAAAGTGCATAAAATCAAATCTATCAAACCGATGCAACCTCAGGGAAATGTCTTTCCCACATTCGCCTGAATCTATCACTGTCTACGAAACTAGTCTGCATAAATCCCACAAGTATAACACGATTTTGACAATCATTGATCTATCCAGCAGGATAACCTCAACACCTAGCTCCTGTCTCCCAGGGGACGTCAACTCATACCTGTATTACTTTTACTAAAACTACATCAACTACTCTACTGATATCATCCTATCCAATGCTGTTTTAAACAATTATCTCTATTGTATTTATTTAACAAAACCAGCAATGTATATCTTGTACAGCGATAGCTTCTCCTATCAATAACAGTTAGTGTACCTCAGTGCTGAAACCTAATCTACAAATGTTATAAGAAAATTTTACGTGTGATAGAATTACAAACTTTGGTATATAATCTTAAGGTATAATTTTGTGTGCAGGAAGAGATTTTTTAGGGTAGATGGATTTAAGGGTTGGAGTAGATAGTTTGAAAGACAGCTCCTATCAACCAGTGACAACTACATATTGTAGACGTGTGTTTTATTCGGAGGTGTGATCTCTGTTTAGAATACTCTGGAAATTGTCTCGGTGGATCGAATACATTATTCAAGTGTCGATTGTGAATGGCATTTGTTGACAATTGTTCGCCTGTCAGGCGTCTTCGATATTTGTTACTTTAATATTGAGCAGGTGTATAAAATATATTAGTTACAATGTGGTAACATAAAACCAGCGTAAGAACTTGCTTATAAAAATAATTTCTTTATTTTTGACACGTGAAAGGTAGAGAGAGCAATCTTTTTTGAACTGTATGATGATAATTTAAAGATTTGAAAACCTGTGCAATCTTTTCAATGCCAATTACGTAAAGTCCATTCCATCCAAACGTTTTCTGGTAGATATAACTACTCGGCGATAAGATCACGCATTGTATAATATATGATAGTTACAAAATCAAAGGGTTTTTTTTATATTGTTATTATTTGGGTAAATGGTGGTACTGGCATTTGACCCACCTTATGTTTATTGATTTGGTGATTTTCAAATTAAGTATTTTCTATAAAAAAAATCGAGATAAGATATAATTTTCAAAACCACGTTGAATCAAACAAAACTCTAGATATATTTTCACCATCTCTTTTCCCATTCTCATGTAACATGAATACCAATTAATATCTCCCATTCCTTCCTTGCCCCCAGTGCTTCAGAGCTCTCTCATCCGTCCCTCCCGAGCGCCCGAGGTCCCAAGAAGGTTGGATGTATCGGACTAGTGCAGATTTAGAGACCGCGCGATATCTACTGATGTACTAGCTGATATGAGGATTAATGTGCTTTGATACTTGTATTTAATTGAGAAAGCTTTTGAGCATCCTTATTAGCATCCAGCATTATTGCAGAATTGTATTACTTGACTTAAGGTTTCCACGTACACCTCTTTGAACTTCGCAGCTTATTTACGCGTTAATGATCTATTAATTTTTTTGGTTAATTTTTCAAAAATCTACGTTTTGATATGGCGTTGACCTCGATAAGTAATTCAATGATATCTACAAAATAGTATGAAGCTCTGACTTGTAGTTAAATGGGAACCTTAATATAAATAATATCATATTGAATTGTGCAAAAGAGACAAATATATTATCTTGATTTTGTTTTGTGTTCTTTATACTGTAACAAGGGTTATTTTTCTTCTTTTTTTATCAGCTTTATTCTTTATTCACCCTGGATAATATCCAGGATATAGATATATATATATAATACCAACATAGGATACTTTTCATCATTCGTCACGCGGGTGAAACCGCGGGGCGCAGCTAGTATATAACCTGTACAAATCCACTGCTGGGCATAGCCCTCCCCTATAGAATGCCATGACAAATAGTCCTGAGTTGCCTCCACCCACCGACACTTGATAATTATAATATATATTATTGAATATTTATTTATTTTAAGAAAACCATCAGCACATAAAACAAAATGGTAACTAATATAGTACCTACATTCGAGGCCATACGTCTCCACTTATACAAATATTTTTTTGATAATATTATAATATTACATATCCACTGACCTAAAGCAGAGTGACTATAGAGAAGAACCCGTGAATTGAAAACCTCTAATGCACATCGTATCTTACTTTTCAATTTATTTCAAAGTATCAAAACCAACCGCACAGTATTTACCCATCCAGCAGACGAGCCGAACACTCACATTACAACAAATCATTCAACCGGTCCCGGTAACGATTCCATTCTTCGTTGATTTATTCTACATTATTATTAATTTTTATTATAAAATACAGAAAGAGTTATTTACTTGCTACATCTGATAAACAATATTTATTGCTGGTTTATTTGAAGTTTTTAATCGACAGTTGTTCAAGGACTTTAGGTTTAGATTGGGTTAGTATGGAGATGATTTGATAATCATTTAGATTTTAACGTCTCAAAGGGAAGAAAAATTATCACTCAATACGTGTGAAAGTCAACACCATCGTTCGTCCGTCCTATCACTAGTTTTTCCTAGTTACCCTGTGTTAGGTTAGTGGTTTAAAAAACCATTTTAATATATGAAAATATATCAATTGAAATTTATATTATGCATTGACGAAGAAAACTGTAACTTGTAAGCCACATTTATAAATAAAATGGTCACGTAGTACAAATACACTTCTTGTAAAACCAATTTTGCAAACATTGCCCAAACAAAAACCACCAAATAATTTCCAATCAATAAACCCTCATAAATAATCCGGAATAGGAATTAAATAAATCAAGGAAGACAAAACGTCAATGCAAGATGGAGCTCATCAAAATTCAAACAAGTCCTACCCTCTGTCCGTATGTCGTCGCAACCTGGTGGCTTTTACCTTACTGCTACTGTTGTTTATTCTGTGCATCTGTATGAAAAGTCACATCCTTATGTAGGTATGTCTACCACCTATGTCTGCAAGGAAATGTTAACATTATTTTGTTGAGGTTCTGTTTGTTTCTTGGTTGTTTTCCTGTTGTTGTGTTATTAACTAAAAAAAAGAGCAAGTTTTCAATAAGGATGATTTTTTTTGTTTTTTTATGTTTGTTACCTCATATTTTTTGTAGTAACCAATTGAGAATTAAGAGATGAATAATTGTAGAGTTCTGGAATAAAAAGCTTAGCCATCATCATCATCATCATCCAACTGCAGAAGTCCACTGCTGGACATAGGCATCCCCATTAGAATGCCACGATGAACGGTCTTGAGCCGCCTCCATCCACCGACTTCCTGTGACGTTTATAATGTCTTTAATCCATCGAGTGGAGGGCCTTCCTCGACCACGTCGTCTGGTTTGTGGTAGCCACTCGAGAACCTTTATTCCATAACGGTTGTCAGTTCTGCGAGGTATATTATGACCTGCCTATTGCCACATCAACTTTGAGTTTAGCTTTTGGATTAGCAAGCTGAAGTGGCAATGGTCTGGCGATAAATAATTTAAAAAAAAAATGCTGGACATTTCACACAACATTATCTAGCCCCAAGCTAAGCAGAGCGTGTGTTATGGGTACTAGATAACTGATATACTTAATACAATACATTAATAGATATTTTTTATTATATATAGTAAAATACCCAGAACACCCTGAACAAATATCTGCAGATCGTACAAAAATTTGTTCCGAGGCGGGAATCGAACCCGCAACCTCCTGCGTCGACGGTGAACCATCGCCCGCCGCGCCACAAAGGTCGACATAAATGCAGAAGAACTGACAACCGTTGTGTTTTAAGCTAGTTCTTGAGTGGTGACCATGTCTTGGCAAACGTAGCGTGGGGCATCCCTCGGCTAAGTGGTGCGATGACTTACGAAAGGCGGAGACTTATAGGGGTGGTGCTCATTAGGAGAGGTCTATGTCCAGCAGTGGAGTAATGATGATGATGATGTTTAAAATCAAATAAAAAATACATTTTTATAAGGTCAGTCCATGAAATATGGAGTTCTCTCTCATCATCATTAGAATCATTAGTTTGGACAAAATACATTTTAGAAGTGAATGAATGGAGGTGGCACAAAAGTGTTCATAGTGGCATTCTAAGGGGAGGCCTATGTCCAGCAGTGGACTTCTATAGGCGAATTGCTAATGATGATGATGATGAATCTTCGTACAAGCTTGTGATTTAAACAAAAATGCGTTGTACCTACTCATAAACATATGGTGCTACAACTCATCTACAAACCGTACATAAATCGTACTATCCCTCCCATCACTGGCCATCTAATTTATAATCTCCGATAGAATCTAAGGGTAGAATAAAACGACTGCGCCCGCGCAGCGTAAGGCATTCGCACAGAAAGCAGAATATAAAGTCTGTTTACCGGCGCTTACCAGTACGAACTATAGATAGACATAGACCACTACAATACTGGGCCTAGACAAAACGGGTATTTTAGTACTTTTTAAAAGCATGAGCTTACACGTCGCGCAGGTAATGCGCAGGAGAAGTGAAGCATATTATGAAGGGCAGAGGTTTTATACCGGGGGGCGTTTTATAAATAACTAAATAATCGTTATAACACATCAGAATCCAATTACATTTTTATTTTAATACTTGATTTCATCATCATCATCAGCCATAGACGTCTACTGCTGGACAAGGCCTCCTAATAATAATAATAATAAGTTTATTTCGTATATTTTCTGGATATCCCCTGGTTTAATCCCTGAATCAAACTTTATAATATCCACGGGAGGAGACGCAGGAGTCTATTCCCAGACTGGATAAACCACGGCATACTTAATTTACTCAGGTAAATTCAAATCTACGATTGGCATTTTGTGACACAAAAATTTGTTATTTTGTTTGTTTTGTTTTGTATTTTGTACGCAGCTTTAAGGAGCTTCGTTTCTACACATAACATCTCTGTGGTAGAGTACCGGTATTTGTTCTGGGTTGTTACCAGTGCAACAGTACCTAACCTGCAGTCTGCGTTAATGCAACCTAATAATGCGCACCCGACAATTAAGTTCCATTCGTTCATTTCGTTCGTTCATTCGTTCATGGGCTGAGCCGTGTCAGTATTGATTTGTGATTGATAATTTATATAGATTTCAAGCTACTTGAGAATATTGGACTCAACGGTTAAGTTAATAGAGTGTAAAGTGCTTTGGTATGAGTAAATTATTTGAAATGTTATTAGTATCTAATTACTTTAGAGTCTACAGTTAGTGCGTCGTGGCATTCTAAGGGGGAGGCCTATGTCCAGCAGTGGACTTCTGCAGGTTGATGATGATGATGATAATAATCCAGTTCAAATAGTAATAGGAATTGTTCTACAGTGTACATTTTCTGAAAACACAACAATCTTAAAGCTGTTTTGCTTGTGCATACTAAAAATGATGTACATATACTAAGGGCCACGTACACGGACTACTCTTAACAGTTCAAAGTGGCCAGCGACAAGCAAAAGCAACCAATGATCATTATTATTTTGTAAGGATTCAATACAAATGTGTAGTGGTGACTACACGCGGTCATTGCTGACACAAAATGGTGCAGGGCTAATAAAAGTTAAGGCTGCAAACTTCTTACACAAATAAGACTCATCACACAATGTACAAACACCTACTTAATATGATTGTATATTTTACTTATTATTTTAATTTTTGTTTTGATCAAGTAGGTAAATACTCTTACATAATACACTTCTCATCAAAAAAATCGAAATACTTCTCAAGTTTATGTGTTTAATAGATAATTAGAAAAGTATTGTTACAAACGGAAAAAAATTGTCATATATAACGGGACATATGACGGGTGGTACAAGCTTACAAACTGCCAGAAAATATAATGATGGCTTTTCTTAAAGCAATTATCCTCTTATTAACCGACTTCCCAAAATAGGAGGAGGTTCTCAATTCGGATGTTTTTTTTTTTTTTTTTGTATTTTTGTTACCGCATATCTCCGGCGTTTATGAACCGATTTGAAAAATTCTTTTTTTATTTGAATAGATATACTTCCAGATTGGTCCTATTTTTTTCAGAATGCAGTTCTGATGATGGGATCCATGAGGAATTGAGGGAACTCCTCAAATATTGTAGGCATACATATGGCGATTTTGATATTTTCAGCAACAAACCAAGCATTTGCATTCAGAAAGTATCATAATCCTTTCACCACTATGGTACTTTCATATTTTTTTTTTCATCCAAATATTTAGTCGAATACAATGGCGAAAGTCTGTTTTTTAAATGATAAATTATTCACGGATTATTTCTACTAGATTCATTTGTTTAAAAAATAAAAACATTAGGTTAGTAGGTATCTTCATCTACGCAGGTATTTGATAGCGATATTTCAAAATCACGCCTCAAAACAATAATTTAGCTCTAATCATTATAGATATAAACCGGCAATTATTAAAATAAAAGTATTTGATTGTTACAGCTTATTGATGGAGGTTTTAAATAACGGAGGCCTACAGGCTATGTTTGACTTTAAGCTTTTTGATCAATGTATTCTTGTAAGTAGGTTTGATATACGAAGATTGGATTCTACTTACGGATTTGCAAGATTAAGGGTAGCATTCTAAAAATAACACGGCTTAACAAGAGCGTACGTTAATAATGTAGGATAGTTGTGGAAATTCTTAAGTATATTAATTTATAGCTTTATTGAACGAGCGAAGCGAGTTCTCTGAGTCAAGTTGGAAGAATCGGCGTTTGTATGTATGTATGTATGTATGTATGTATGTTTGTCCGATGAAAACTTCCAAACCGTTAATCCGATCTTCATGAAATTTGGTATGAGGGTAGATAGTATTGGTACAATTTGTTCAGGGGGTTGCTGAGATATCGGGGTCCAAGAGGGGATAAAAAAAATAAAAGTGAGACAGTCAGATCAAGTGGGATGTCTAATGAAAGCGCTTTGGTTGGACATTTCAAAACTGTGTTTAATAAATATTTAGCCTTAGTAGTTTTCGAGATATTAGGAAAAATAAAAAACGTAAAAACCAAAAATTATAGGGTACTTCCAGCAATCCCACAATGCTGAAATTTGGTATGCTTGTGGATTTTGTGTCACAACTACAGGGAAAAGTCTGAAATTGAAGAATTTAGAAACATGTACTCCATAAAACAGAATCCAATATAACATCCATTGTTGACCTCCCATTTCGAAGAATTTGAATGACGTTGGAGTTCTATGGTTTTCATCAAAAGGACGTTATCAATTAATTCGTCAGGTACTTGATATAGGTACTAACAGGTATGTAGTATAACTACGCCCCGTTGCTTAGCCCTATTCAAAGGTTATTTCGATGATGCGTAGGAAATTAGAGTAGTTACTGGTAGATCCTGTACTGTACTGGTATACCTCGAGAGGAAAATTTTCAAAAATAATAATAGAAAATATGGAAGTTACTTAGTTAAGTAGTCGGGCTGATAAAGGTGTTATCGCGAGGTCTCAGTTCGGGGCAAACCACTAGTTATAAAACCTGTTGGAAAGAAAACACGTCTACATACACATAAAATTTCCATGATAGAATAGTTAATTTCCAAAATAGGCTAAAAATAAAAAATAAAAAATACTATTTGTATTTATTGTCAAAATTTTGCTCGATATCTCGAAATTTGATCTATGCTTTGATTTGTTCTATGATTATTTACACACAATACATGTAGGTAATTTTGTACATTATAAAATTCTAACGAAACAAAAATTTTATTAAAAAAATATATTAAAAAACTGCTGGCGTTCTGACCCTTAATAAAAATAATTTGTTATACGTTGATGATATGTGTACACAATGTAAAGTTTGAAATTAAGTAAGCTGTGGCATTTCCGGCCTAAGAAAAAACTCTCCGTTAAGGGCTGTCCATCTATGAGATAACACGAGCATCCATCTGAGTGAGTACTCACACCAATGGCAAACTCCCATTGCTTTCTATGGAGTGGCTTTGCCAGGACTGGAAGTCCACTGGATGCAGATGAAGACGACCCAAAAAAAAAATGCTGTTCTCTTTTGAATTCGTCTTTGTGCCATTAGTCTATCAGTCTGTACCTAACTGACACACTGACTTAATTTAAAAGGTTCCCAACGAGTAACACCCAAACGAGGAACACAGTAATAATAAAAATAATAATAACAACACCTTAAGAGGCTCTCACTAAATAGTTGGATAAAGGGTCAGATTCAGAAGGCAGTACTCCTGGACTCGGCACGCATAGTCAGGAAGTTCCTCTCTCTGCAGCCCTAGCCTCCGACCGCTTGGGCCTTGCTCCGCGGTCGGAGGTTTTCCGTTTTGATTTATATTTTTACTATAATGTTTTTTATACTTATTATGTTTTTGTAGATAGTAGGTATTTCTTTATAGTGAAAAATATGTTTTTGTAACGAGATTTTAAATAAATGAATGCAATAATAATAATAGTATAACTCGTTGGTAATTTTTTATATTATATTACTATATATTTTTGAAAATTTATTTCGTAATCTATATAATAATTTTTTACTACCTAAAACACTGTAAAATGCCATTCAAATAATTTTTATATCATAAAGGCACACATGCCAACCGACTCCAAAGTTGCGACCTCTTCGTTAGGTGGGACGTCGGGTATCGAAACTTGTAATTATGAATACAATAAATAACGTGAATTTAGGCGTGACTTTATAAGACTGTGTACAGGCTAGAGAACGGAAAAAAAATGTAGACACATAAACAGACAAAAGAAAGACACAAATGCCTTAAAAAAAGTAACATGAAGCTTTCAATGAAAAGCTTATTTCTCTGACAACAAAACAGATAACTTGTTGCTTTGGAATGATTTTGCAAAGAGAATTTTACACACTTCCCCCGTGGTCTCCTCCCGTGGATGCTCGTCTAGCACACGCTTGTCTAGGATATGATTACTAATACTTGAAAATTCCTAAGTTACTTTATAGGAGAAAACAGACGCTTGTTATGTGTTCCATTCATTTCATATTTTATTAATGTTAATAATAATGTATGACAGGCTTGTGCCGTGATTTATCTAATCTAAGAATAGAATCTCCGTTTCCTACCGTGGATGTAGTCAAAGCCTTACTAAGAGATTACACTAACGGATGGGCAGCCGCATCCACCTGGGTACACTGCGATCACCATTCTGCCTGCCAAGCGTGGTGATTATGCCATCTTAGCAGCAGTCGTCCAGCAGTGGGCGTAAATAGGCTGATAATGAATATTATATTCTAATCGTCTATAGATTTTAAATCAACTGCCATTTTTTGTGAATCAATAAATTAAATCGACCATTTGATTCGTGCTCGTGAGCACCTGCCTTTGTCCATGAATCATATCGGGTTGAGCGAGTGACACGAGTCGGCTCCGTTAATTGCTATAAACATAGAAATTTCGAGAACAAGAGATTTATGTCGTTTTGTTACAAATAACAATGAGGTTGTCCGTCCGTAACACGCCTTGTAAGGGAATTGATGGTGGAAAATGAAAGTTTGATTTTGTACATTGATAATAGTTTTATATAACATGACAAGATAGATAAATTTAGGGGATTAACCTTGGAGCAAGGAACAGAATGGAGTGGCAGTAACATTTGTTTTGTATGAAAATTGCTCACCATTAGCTTGCCATTCAACCATTCATTCAATACTCTGTGACCTTTGATTACCTTCATTCAAAGTTTTGTTTACTTTTTGTGTTTTCGTTAAGTTTTACTATTTTATTAGCTAATACCTTAGAGAATAGGCAAATACCTATATTTTTTACTACACAAGTTGTATTTCACAATGCCTGAGTGTAATATTATGCATTGTGGTACGAGGCAAAGCCAGAATTGGCCTGGACTGACTTTACACAAGTGCTTCAACAGTTTACATTGAAATTGTAGTTTTGCTTCATTATTTTGTTCTAAATGTATGTTTCGTTAGTGAGCTTTAGAGTAAACATAAGGACATTAGTGCCATTGTTGTGTAAAATATCATTATTTCATAGTAATTCATTTATTGCTTACAAGATTGTTTACAACTAGGGTTTGGTCGGGCAAATAGCCGACCCAGTTCGACCCAAAAATCGAGCACGCCTTATTTATCAGAACAACCGCCCTGTGGGATTAACAGGCGGTTAAACAACTGTTTAGTCTAACTAATGCTTTTTGACAGGTGTTTTCAAAGATTATCTGTCACCTTGTCCAATGGTTAGATTTAACAAGACATTTACTAACTAACAGAGTATGGTGAAATTGGCTCTTACTCTTTATTGTACCTAGAAGGCATTTCTCGTAATTAATTGACGGCCTCTGTAGCGCAGCGGGCATGTAGCCGGTGATGCGAGAGGTTGCAGGTTCGATTTCTACTGCGGGACAAATGTTTGTATGATCTGCAAATATTTCTTCCGGATCTGGGTGTGTGGGTATGGTACCATGGTACTCGTATATTTATTAATATTGTCACGGGTATTTATCGCGTATTACCATATTATTTGTTATTCCCGACGTATCGAATGCGTTACAGCAAAATCGTAATGTATAAATAGCCAAATTAGAAACAATCTTCGTTCGCGCGCAAAAGGGTGTAAAACGATATCTATGCTTTATTTGGGTGACTAGTATCAATGGTTGTCATTATTCCTTGTAGGCTAATGTGTTGTGTTGGCCTTCGTGCTTTTATTACAAAAGTATTGGAACTGCTAGTGGCCAATATAACGGTAATGTTCAGATAAAAATCAATAAGTGCGAACCGGACTAATTTTAGCAATTTAAATTAATTCTCAAAGACACGGATCTACCCTCTCACTTAGTTCTACATTAAAACAGCAAATTGCTTGCCTTTCACACTGGTGCTCGATAATTGTAATGCCTTTCACACTGGCGTTCGATAGTCGTAAACGGTGAGATCGTGTCGCAATCGAACGATATTTTGATGCGCATGAGATGCATCGCGGATTGTGCGTTTCCATTGATTTACGCTCACTTTTTCACAATAAAAATAATACTTATTGAAAAGGTTCTTTGATGCCACAATAAGGAAAGATTGCGGAATTGCTGATGTGTGCTCCACAAAACCGTCTTCTTTGACAGTTCATTGATCATTACATAAAAAGTCACATACGTAGTCCTGATCCCACACTAGGATTCCCTGTGTCGTAGGTATTACGAACAACGAGTACCATGGTATCATAAGAACGAGATCCGGAACAAATATTTGCAGATCATACATACATTTGTCCCGTAGCGTGAATCGAACCCGTAACTTCTCGCATCTCAGTTGGCTACTCGCTCGCCGCACCACAGAGGTTGTCAATCGCTATAAGAGCTCATGTTATATGGCCTCTGTTTTGATGTACAGTGGAAACAAACCCCAATCAGGTCAAAATCGAACGTGTCAAGAGTTCGAGAGGATCAATTCGGACGCCGCAAGATTATCAATTTAAAAATCGTAAAACTTTTATTGTAACGAAAAACCATCAGAAATATTTACAAAATCGATTACTGTTCTGCTGCCGATTGCTTTAGAATTGCTAAAGACTATTATATTTAATCGATAATGAAACTTATCGATTGTGCCACTCGTTATCGATAATCAGGTGTAGTTAAACCCGCGAATATTGTGAGTTTAACACTAATTTGTGATACGGTATTTTTGTGATAAAACCAACACAACGTTGCAAGATCCCGTTATTTTGGATTATACATTTTTAAGTGAGTTAGTGCTACCTTATCAGGATGCCTTTATTCTTCCTCATCATCGTCATCATCATCAAATAGAAGAAGCCCACTGCTGGACATAAGCTTCCCTCACGACGAACGGTCTTGAACCGCCTTCATTCACCGATCTCCCGCTGTAATGTTGATATGAGTTATTTAATGTTAGACAACCGAGCTTTGCTTGGTAACAACGGATATAAGAAAACTTTTTCACATTTTTTTTAAGGGATCCGTCCCTCAAAATTTACCAACAGAACCATTATAGGATCGGACCCTATCACAACCTATTTTCTCTGAAACTATTGGACAAAAAAGTTAAAATTTGGTACATATAGAGTTAGGTGAACTTATAACGGACGTATATCGTAAGAGCAGTTTCACACTACGTTTGATCCGAATCCGATCCGAACCCGTGAAAATACGGTCCGGCGTAGTCGTAACACTAATTCTATGGTAGCTTACGCATTAGATTCGGCTTCCGTCATCCGATTTCTCTATAGGTCCGAATTTTCACGGATACGGATCGGACTCGGATCGGACGTAGTGAGAAACCGCTCTATTTCTAATATCAGCTGCTATAGGGTTGTTAATAAAACTGGTTTAACTTTATCAGAAAACTTTCAGTAGGATCTACAGGAACTCATCAAGGCTGCATCAGTAATTGTTCTTTTATGAACCGTAAACTCCTCGCATATATTCACGACTGATCGAAACGGGTAAAACATTATTCCTAAATTGCAATTTACGATGTTCCTTTTATAACACATCGGAAGGGTCATAAAAGCTGTCATTTGCAAAAAAAGTTCAAAACAATATACATAAACATGTCCAAATTGAGATTTCATCCCGTAAAGAGAGCGCTATATTTTTATCCAAAATGCAGTATTTTAAAATGTCTGTTTGATGGCATTTTAATATCATCAAGATATATTTTTATCATATATTTTTAAGCGTTTTCGGGAACACGCGGTATGGTCTTTCATTGAATTCGTTAAAACATAAAAAGCTGCGTGTAAACGGTCTACGAGATAATTTAAAACGTATTTCAAGTTATGGGGAAATTTGAGACTAAAACATTGTCAGAATGTTACATGACGGCAAAATTTTTGCTTTCTCAGATGCTGAAATTATTATACTATACGTACGTACAGGTTCGGGCTTAATATTTCTTTGTATAAGTACGGCTGTCACGCTAGTATTCACATGCAATCATTTTCTGAATAGAAAAAGTATTTATATATTTAATTTTGTCGCCCGAGGTATTCAAAGAGCCAAATATAACCGTAGGAAAACAACAAGTGTGGTAAACGGAAATACACCTCTCAACACTTTTAATAACAGTGTCACATGTTCAAAGGAATATCACATATAAATGAGAAGTATCTTATATCAGCAGCCTTTAGTCGTCCACTCAAAAGTCCTGTCCCATGTATATGGTCCTGTTATCATCATCACCAGCTTGTTTACTGTCCACTACTGGACGAGGCCTCCCCCATTAAACACAAGGGGGGGATTTGCCATACTCACCACGCTTGGCAAACGGATCGGTGATCGCAGTATTAGTATTAACTGCTCTGATGAATGCTGCCCACCCCCTGGTGTAATCCCTAATTCGACTTTTATGGCATCCACTTAAAGAGATCTAGGGGTCTATTCTTAGGCCAGATACACCACATCACATAATATGGATACTAACTTTAATTTGTATTAATTGTTTCACATAATGTTTTTAAACAAATAAAAAAATATGTTGTTAAACTTTTTTATAGGTACTTTTTGTACTTACAGGACTCATGTTTACTGAGTGCATGTATACCAAGATACTGATGTTTTGACAAACAGCTACAACATTCACGAAACAAAAAAGACCAAACACCATAAACCAAGATAAGGCGATCCCTAATCAAGTGTCACGCGTCAGTCTGATGGAAATAAGGCGTTATCAGTAGGATTAGTAAAGCTGATGGTTTATGGGGAAAGGACAGGTGAATCTTTTATAGGCGTAATGGGTAAACATAATAATGTTGAGAGAGCATTCAATATTGCTCTTCTATCGCTGCGGGACATATATTTGCATGATCTGGGGCCTTATGAGCTCTTATAGCGATTCAGTTCAAAAACTATTCAGTACAAAGTATCGGTACCGTGATATTTCCGAAGCTATATTTAAAGGCACAGTAGCAGAAGGTCTATAGACTTCTGCGATTAATGTTATTCAATGATGACGGATGGCAACGACGAACCGATATTTTGTACTGAATAGTTTTTGAATTGAATCGCTATAAGAGATTAGTCAAAGGTAAGGTATCTTGGGGGGATCTCTATTCTCTATCAGTATCTATGTTATACTAATTGTACTGCGTGCGCGACAGTAAACATGCGCAACTATCCTCTCCACGTTTCGTTCAGAGCTAGCCTTACGTGCCGCTACTTATACTCGTAGTTAACTTGGATCAAGAATTCTTGATCCTCGTCCAACAATGGACGTATACCAGCTGATGATGATGACTATTACTGTTATTTACAGTAAGTAGGTACGTACTAGTCATAAAAGTTCAGGCCAGGATTCAAAATGAATACAATTCTATACGGGTAATTCAGGAAATCAAGTTTTATAGCCAGGTGATACTATTAGTAACAGGATATAGGTCATCTTATGACGCAATCAGTCCTACAGAAAGGATTTGAAATGTTGTTCTTATAATGAACGTGATCTCATATACCTACTTGCATCAGATCATGATCTAAACGAAGAAGTTTATACTATTTGTGGTAGGTACTAAAATATGGTACCATGATACTCGTAGTTCCTGATACATACGACACAGGGAATCCTAGTGTTGGATCTATACGTATGTGACTGTTGGGTGTTATGTATCTTATGTATATGTAATAACACTAGTATGACAGGACCACGACGTGGGACAGGACCGTTGAAAAGCCGTGGTGTGTCCGGCCAAGGAATAAACCCCTCCGTTTCCTCCCGTGGATGTAGTAGAAGCCTTACTAAGGGATTACACCAGGGGATGGCCAGCAGTATACTGGGTACTTAACTCTAAACTGCGTTCACCAATCCGCTTGCGTGGTGATTATGGGAGTGCTTCTTAACTCAACCCAATAAAGGTCAACCCATTTAGGTATTTATATCGACTCAACCCCTTTTTATGAAATTTTTATTCTTAACTCAACCCAATTATGGCAAATCCCTCCTTTGTGTTCAATGGGGGAGGCCTCGTCAAGAAGTAGACGTAAACAGGCTGGTGATGATGATTACTGGACCACGAAATGGGACAGGACTGTTGAAAAACTTAATGTTTATTAACTTTTTACTTCATCAAATGACATAAATTGTTCCCATTGCAAGTACACAGTTTCAACTAAAATAAGCACAAAATAACCAATTGAAAAAAAATCGGTCAATCGCGAATTGGAGTCGCGTAGAGAGGGTTCCGTATAAGTAGGCTGCTTTAGTAACCACCAAACCAATAACATTATTAGTCAAACAACACAGTTTTGTATTATATCAACGCATTTTCTCATTACGAGTATTTTTGTGGGATTTTTCATTAGGTAGGTTAGGTTAGGTTTAGGAGTAAGGCCTAATATTCCGTAATGTTCTAAATTACAGTAATTCCATGGATAGGGTAGGGGAACGGTCAAATAGTGCATATTTTCTTATATTCTAAACTAAGCATTTTAAAATTATAAAAAAATGTAATTGTATTTCTCATAACGAGTTCTTTCATTAAATATTATATCACATGATATATTTACCACCAGTTTTTTCAAATTTTCTAATTTCCCGCTAAAATTTACCCTGAAATCAGAATTCGTTTATGTACGCTATACGTCCGTGAGTGGGTCACTTATAATGTTATGTACAAAAATAACATTATTTTGGTCTAATAGGTTCAGAGAAAATAAACTGTGACCGCCAGAAAGACTCATGAGTGATTCTATAATTATTCCTTTGGAACCTTTTCAGAGGCTTATTCACACAGAATCCTAAAAAACTGTACAATATATAAGAGAAAACATAAAATGTATTTTTGAAAGTTATATAGAAACATATAGAGACCACACATCGCATGGGGTATTTGTGTGCTCACATTTTGATGACAATTGATATAAGCAATCAAGCTCTTATTTATCACTCAAATCTCATACAAATCCATACATTTCCTGGTTTTTCCTTATACTTCGTCCCTTATTAGTTTGACCTGCCAAATGTTGGTGATTCAAGAATTATCATTGACGGACATTTGTACCATAAAGTTTTATTATTGACATAGCTTTTTAGGGTTCAGTTTTTTGAGAAAGTTTCAGATTTCAATACATTATCACCGGAGTAATGTTTTTTTGCGCTTTTACTGACAGACTAACAAAATTATAATATTATTCTACTATCATTTTAATATTCTCTATCCTTGACAAAACTAGGAAAACACTTTGAATGACTGTCACATCACCTTAAGGAAAGAAAAAATGAGAAAAGGTGAAAAAAAATGGAAGCTCTCAGGGTTTTTTTTTGTTATTTGTTTTAATGAGGGATCTGGCATGTGCAATTCTGTCTGATGGTAAGCGGTAACCCCACAGCCTATTAAAAATGCAATAGTTTCAAGGACACGTCCACCTTAGGACACTATGACAATGAGACTTTTCATCCTGAGACTTAAAGATGAAAAGTCTCATTGTCATTGTGATTATTACTAAGATATTTATTATTTATTTATTTATTAAAAAACTATTATAACACCTTAACAGAGTAGGACCTAAAGCGATGTTATATGCACATGATTATATAAAATAAAAACAAAGAACCAAGCTTAAACATAAAAAACAATATAAACCACCGTCCTTATTTTTTTAATAGTTTCTGTCTGTCCACAGGTTGCCTGGAAGCACTTTTAAGCGATAAGACCGCCTCCGACCGAGAAGTACCTCTGATTTGAACCTTTGTATATTTTTTTTGTTTTTTTTTGTTATGGTGTATTTAAAATAAAGTTATAATCTATCTATCTATTTATCTGTCTCATGTGCCTTTAATTTCATCGGCACCCCTTCACTAACTCTACTTCTCTATACTAACTCTTAAATTGTAATGGTTAGTCATAGGCATAAAAAAGATACATGTATTCATTAAATTTCATTCCACGTTACAAATTTTATAGCCATCTTCAACTGAAAGAAATATGCGGAACCCCTCAAAATCGCATTCTATATTCATAAAGACAGTAAAAATCCGTGCTCGCGCCTCAACGGCTGAGTCCGAAATGATTGCGTTTTTATTGTAATAATATGTGCTTTTATTGTGCCTAAATTGGTCATCAAGAGGGTGGCCGAGAAAGTTGAGATAAGATTGAAGATAAAGAAGTCGGAATATAGATCTGAAGGTGCTTGGGATGTTGGAAGGATCTAGAAAGCAGTTATGGAGAGGACATAGACTTATTATTGAAAATAATCTAAATCTAAAATACAATATTAGGTACTTAAATACTATTAAGTATTAACATAGGATGGGATAGGTTGGGCAGCAGCATCCGCTTGAGTGCTTAATAACACCAATGATGCGATCACCAATCCATAATTACCACCAAGCGTGGTAAACATGCCACGACAAACACAAAGGACACGACCGTTCGTCGTGGCATTTAATGGGAGAGGCCTATGCCTACCAGTGTACTTCTATAGGCTGATGATGATGACGATGATGATCAACATACGGTTACTAACCACGCAAATATAATGGACTCAGATAAATCAAATAAAAAAAATATTAAATGAAATCACAAGGATCATTTTGAATCGTCTTGTAAACTAAAATTACTCCTGTTCCAACGCAGGACAATAAGCCTCAATATTTATCACACCACGATAGTTTTAATTCTATATTGAAACAATCTACCCAATCTTACTTCGTGACGGTCAGGCATTTGCAAACATGAGAAACGAGAGTAAATCGCCACCATAGAGGAGAATTTTATTTCCAACTCGTACATCAATGTCTCACACCATTACAATTTTGTCTACATTGACTATGATTTCGTCTTTATTAACAACTAGCTGTGCCCGCGGTTTTGCCCGCGTGAAAGATGAAAATTGATGATGATGATGATAAAAAGTAGCCTATGTGTTAATCCAGTGTATAAAGTAACTCCATTTCAAATTTTACTCAAATCCATTCAGTCGTTTGAGCGTAATGAAACAAATATACTAAGGAATTTTCGTATTTATACTATTAGTGTGATTTGGAAAGGAATTTAAAAAAAAACTTTTTCAAAACTAGACAAGTGTTCTGGAAAATCTATAGTTAGGTAAGGTCTTAAGGTCAATAATTAAGCACCACTTAATCGAAAAATTCCATAACGGATTGAACTCGACAGGGACTTAGGTATAAGGAACAAACACGTATTACCTAGTCTGTATTTACACTATATACAGTCCAAGTGTAAGGCCCTCTATCCTTCGAGTACTCACGTTCCTGTACCATTGTCTGCCAATACCGTTGTCATAAGTGTCAACTTCGCCTTCGCTTGCGACAACCTACGAGGACTACGCTACTACAACGTCACGCTGCTTCGTCTCACAAACGATTATATATTTTTATCACATAAATATTTCAAGTGAGTCTTCGTTTTAATAAAAAAATAAATGTTGCAAATAAAAGGGAATGATTAAATTACCAAACTGTTAACTTTGCAAGTTAACATTGATTGGAAAAAATTTGCCCAATAAAAAAATTTGTGAGTATACACCTTCTTTCCCTTGACTGAATGATAAGATTTAAAAAAAAAAATTGTCTGTAGAGCATTACATACTAACGGCCGCACAAATAAACCTCACTTAACTTAAGCATAATGGATACTTAACTAATGCCTGTTAAATATTAGCCAATCAAAGATCATGAAATCGATTTTCAGTGTAGATTTAAGTAGTATTGCCCCATTATATATATTATATTATATATAGCATATTGCAGCATTAAGCGACTATAACGCTTAATGCTGCCTTAAACTGTCTAATTGACAATTACTTTTCAGTGCCCAAAAGCTTAGCGCAAATAAACGAATTTGATTTTTCTGCAACATAACTCATAAAAAATATCTTCAGAAACGACGATTATTTTGCTTTTCGCTCATTCGCAATCTAGCTCTCTTCTTCATCTACTTCTGTAGAAGGACATCTGTGGAAGGATTGCTGTCATGTACGACAGCAAGACTTTTAAGTGATGCAAGAGTGTGAAATGTTTTTGGGTTCCAGTAGTTGCGAATGACTAATTTTTAAGAGGCATTAGTTAAGTATACATTACGCTTAAGTAAAGTAAGTTTTATTTGTGCGGCCGTAAAATAATGAATTATGGAATTTTAATGAATAGCTAAATGGAAAAATTATGAAGTAAGAGGCAAGGCTATTAGTTAAAATTTTGTCTAGATGAACAGTTAAGTTGATATTACTATAAATACTAGTAAAAATGTAACTCTCATATGTTTTCATTCGTAGATCCATGTTGTATTTTCAGGGAAAAATAACCTTTTTATTGAAGTTACAGAGAAAGATGGACACTTGAATGGACATCAAAGCAGTTCTTATAATTTTACGATAGACACAACAATATTCTGCCATTTAGATATCAAATGAAGTGTTTTTTTAGCAATTTACTTTGTTTTGTCTAAAAAATATTCTAGAATTGGTTATACTAACACAGATAACAGTTTATTTAAGCTACTAGAATAGTATTTATACATCAATGTTCAGAGCTAGGTTAAGATTTTAGCAGATAAGTCAACCACTGTATAGATGACAAAGTCAATACCGAACACATAACAGTCACATACATAGTCCCACACTAGGATACTTTTTGTCGTGGGTATGAGAAACTACGAATATCTTGGTGCCACAACATCCAGACCCGCCCCCGTGTTCTCTATCTCGTGACAGGTTTGCAGTTTTTAAACTGTAACTTTTGTATGAGAAAAGCGATGTTACCTAATAGGTGCTGCTGAAACAAATATTTAGGTAAGCAGATATTGAATAAATGGAAGAAGTGAATGTCGCTAGAAACGGTAACAGAACATTTAGTTTTGTTTCACTTACTCACCAATTATAAATATATGAACAAATATTTATTCCCTAAACGAAATGAGGTCCTCTCCAGGTCTGAAAAAATACAAAATTGAACTCTGTATCAAAATCATTCGAGTGGCAACCACAAATCGGAACCGAAAAAGGAAGGCCCTCCACTCGATGGACTAAAGACATTATAAACGTCACAGGAAGTCGGTGGATGGAGGCGGCTCAAGACCGTTCGTCGTGGCATTTTAGGGGGAGGCCTATGTTTAGCAGTGGACTTCTACAGGCTGATGATGATAATGATGATCAAAATCATATTAAGATTTTTTGAAATTATGTCATAAATTTAAATATTTCTTCTTGGTCTTGCGTAACCCAAGTTGAGGTATGTATGGTATGGCCAACCATTAAAGAACCAGTGTGGTAAAAGTATTCAGTGCGCCTTGCAGTGGCTCTTGTGTTGCACAATTGATTCCCTTTAAAACAGTGGCTTACAAAAACAACTTGAAAACTCCAAAAGAAGTGGGTTACAAAGGGTCAGCCGTCAGTGGACAACAAATCATGGGAATGTCCTCAAACAAATGCTTGAAATATGAACACTTGGCTTTTATCATGGACACCCAAAACATATATTCGCGTGGTACAAGTGCAAACGGAGTTTTTTTTAGAAAGGCAGAGTTAATACTAATAAACTTCACTCTCTTAGGGAAACTTACACAGTGGTCTCAAGTCCTTTGAGCATTATCAATTAATTTATCAGCCTGTATACTTCTACCACTAGTTATATATATAGCTCCCCCATAAAATGCCACGACGAACGGTCTTGAGCCGCCTCTATCCACCGACTCCTGCGACCTTAACAATGTCATCGGATCCTTATGCGATACTCTCTCAAAAAATTTTGAAAATAAAGGTGCCTTATTCATAGTCATTTATTAAACCTATTTTGGTTAAAATAGCTTTTGTTACATTCACTCTGATGTATATTGGTATAAGTCAAAACAAGACAAAACCTATTTGAGCTATCAAATGTTTAAAAATTTATTATGAATAAGAGGGTAGGTATTTGAGCCAGAAAGTGCATCTTTTTTTAACCGACTTCCCAAAAAAGGAGGAGGTTCTCAATTCGGATGTATTTTTTTTTGACGTGTTAACGTCTTATAAATCGATGGAGCCGGCTGCACGCTCGAAAAAACATGACTAATGCGTCGTTACCTCGTCATACGTCGTTACCTCGTCATGCGTCACCTCGCAAAACGCATGCGGTGACGCTGCATGCGTCACCGTCGTATATGCTATATATATATATATATATATATATATATGCGCATGCACGAAGTGCATGCGCTGACGCCGCATGCGCATGCGCTATATATATATATATATATGCGCATAGCGCATGCGATATATATATATATATATATATATATATAAATGCACATGCGCTAACGCCGCATGCGCGCGAGCGCGGAACGAGCGACAAAGAAGCACAATAACGACGTTGACACGTTGAACTATCGTCAGTAAACCGACTTTACAGACAACCGTTTTTTTTTTTTTTTTAAATGTTTGTTACCGCATATCTCCGTCGTTTATGAACCGATTTGGAAAATTCTTTTTTTATTTGAATAGATATACTTTCAGATTGGTCCCATTTTTTCAGAATCCAGTTCAGCTGATGGAATCCATGAGGAATCGAGGGAACTCCTCAAATATTGTAGGCATACATATGGCGATTTTGTCATTTTCAGCAACAAACCAAGCATTTGCATTCAAAAAGTATCATAATCCTTTCACCACTATGGTTCTTTCATAATTTTTATTTCATCCAAATATTTTAGTCGAATACAATGGCGGAAGTCGGTTTTTTAAATGAAAAGTTATTCATAGGATGCCTCGGATTGGTCAATTTTCATTGGTATAAGATTTGTCCTGGCTGCAAGCTTATTTAGGAGTGTGTTATTAGTGAAAAAAAACGTGAGCGGAGTTGGTCGTGGAAAGCAATGGTAGCGATGATCTCACAATTTGTCACGTCTATATCCGACTGTGCAACCTACGGTGAAAAGAGGCCTTTTGAGACACTGCCTACCGCTTCGGGAACAAAGGCGTGTGTTTATGTATGTTTGTAATTAAAAATTTAGTTCTTATCTTTCTGTCCTATAGTGCTTTCATTATAACTTCTTGTCCCTTGACTTTAACTATCTATGTCCGACCTATGTAAATAGTTGTTTAATTCATTAAAAATATTATTACTCTTTGGTTTTTTATTAATAAAAAAAAACAATTTCAGAGCATACGTTATAGTGAACGCACTATAGGTAGGTACATAAAATAAATTTATATATTTATAAAATTATGGATTGCACACCTTTGGGACAATGTTTAACAGTGTCTGCGACTTCTCCATTGAAGGCAGGGTTTAGAAGTTTTTTACCTAGACTATAGATGCTTGCTTTTAGCAGTGTATCGAGGTCTCAAAAATCGCTTGGCCCATCGTCTTCACACCAATCCTCAAGTTCACGTAAGACGTTATTTATAGGCAAGAGGCGGTCATGTCCAAAAAGCTTAGTTGTGTCAAAAGTTGAGCGTTAAATCATAGCCCACTATCTGGACGGCGCAGGCCGGACAGTGGCCACTAGTGTTGTGTTTGTATCCATTGTTGTGTGCGGCACGGAAATTTTTAAACGATTACAAATTTTATCGTGGAACTGGCTTGTATTTTGATGTCAGAAGGATATCCATCGATTATCAGAAATTGATCAGAGTACACATTATATTATGATCATCACAGTGATCATCTGACGGCTCGACACTGGTACCAGTCCTTAAGACGCTGACAATGTCACATAGACTTCGCTGAAATGGGATTTTATCAAAATATACAGTTAAAAAACAGTTAAGTTGTACAAAAGTACAGCGAAACAAAAAACTTCATTACATTTCCAAGGGTATCAAAAATTTCCAAAACATTATTTGGATACATTTTCTAGAAATTAAAATCGTGAACACATTTTTGTGAAATACGCTTCTATCGTAAATATTAACGTAAGTTTATAACGTTAATTCTTATTAACGTAGAATTAATAAAAACACCGATAATGTTTTTCATGTTTTGAACGTTATTATCTCACTTTCTAACATACCTGAACTGTAATGAGTTAGACAGTGACTGAATTTGGCTTTTGACAGTATCATAACATAAAATATAACGCAGTTGCTACCAGCCAATTTTCCCTCTATTTTTATATTATTTATAACCATTTTTTTTCGGATCAGGTGCTTTACATCAAAATAAATATAACGTCATTCAAGTACAGTATAACAATTATTGATGTTGATTACAAAAAGTGCTTCTGCTTGACCATACGTGAAAGTATTGCGCTACAATGGAAACAGCTCCCAGCTAAGTGATCCGGCACAAAATGAAATATGATGACACTTTCACACATTACAATACGAATTTTTCGTGTAAATGAAAAAAATATACTTTTCGCCACAAAGCTGAAAGCTTTCTTTTCTTTATTTTTTAGTTGGCCAAATATTTTGAAACCAGAAATAAATAATACACATATAAAATTACTAAATAATCGTAATCTCACCTTTACACCTGCTTATGATAAAGTTCGAACGGATCATAAGTTTTTTTTTCGATCCCGATCCGATTTGAACCGATTTAAACATTATAATATTATTTTTTTAAAATATTTTACTGTAAATTTTTGTATTCATTTGATTGCTTCAGCATTTCCACCATTTAAACACAAAGAAGATTCAAAACTATTAGGTTATATAAATAATCGGTGTTATGGTGAAGTTATTACCATATTCTCTCGTGTTACGTTAAAACACGGATTATTGGATTAGAATAGTTAATGCATGTCAAACTCAAACTCATCGGTGGGCCAAATACTTAAAGACCTTAGAATCAGTGGGCCGCACCGTGGGGTGTGTTAATCATAAAGAAAACAAACTCCTTGCATAGATATAGTAGTACTTACTGCCCCCCTATTTCCTGACTGAAAGTCACTCGGTGACTAATGTTTCACAAGTAAAATGACTATCAATTGATGACAATTTTTAATATGATTATAAATTTTTACCAATTGATGGCTATATTTTTACATGTCAAACGTTAGTCACCGAGTGACTTTCAGTTAGGAAATAGGGGGCAGGATGCTAATCGTTTATCTAATCATTACAATGTAAGTAATTTATGTTCAAAATTGAATCGGGCCGCAGTCAACGTCGTGATGGGCCGCATGCGGCCCGCGGGCCGCATGTTTGACATGCTTGAGTTACACAGTGTTTTGTCTTTTTCGTTAACAAGCGGTTTCAAATTCAATCGAAAGAAACAAAAAACAGTGTAACTATTCCAAGGATATTCCACGTTTAGTAGTAGCACAGATACTTATACCTTGCTACTAATAAACGTGGAATATGAGCAAAAACATTAATAGCAAAATGTCGTTAGTTGCATTTCTAATTTACTATTGGAAGGCTGCACCTAATTTCATAAAACACATCGAGTACGTACCTCTGTGTTAATGAAAATCGATCGAAATCTCGTTAATTGCATCGCCTGTTTATATTGTACAATTAACAATAAATAATATACAGTAGGTGTAATCTCATTAACCTGAGCGTAACTAGTGGTTATCGTCGATACTGTTTAAATTGAATTATTGCGTTGATATGACGCAGAATTGGACGTTATTGTACATAGCTACTGAATGATCGATACCTTAATTACCCGACTACAGCAATGCAAAAGGTGGGTTATGATTTTAGCAATCTATGTATGTGTATTCATCTTTTCCCGCGTATCTTCGAAACTACTTGATGGATTTTGTCTTGACATTCCATTCATATTACAATCAATGGCAAAAATAAAAAGCTTTTTTTCAACCTCGAACAAAATCGATTTCGTGTAAATATATTGAGTTTGGTACGTATCAAATAAGAAAAATAAAAATACAACCGAATTCAGAACCTGCTCCTTTTTTTGAAGTCGGATTACAAGGGTTTAATTAGTATATTTCAAAAATATATCACAATATTATAATATATTGTATTAGCTACATTAACTAGGTACCTATTCTACAAAAAAAAAGGAAAAAAATAAAAGTTTGAAAACTAAATTCCGACTTTTGCGATCAGAGGGTCTAGCCAAGTGGCATTCGTTTCGAAACGATTCCATTTCTACAGTCGTAATTCAATACAAATGACCACGTGACATGTCGATAGCTAACGTCAATCCCTTCCATTTTGGACTTTTCTACTGGCGTCATCGCTGATAGAATGTTGCTTTGTCTACGGCCTCAGGTCTTGTCAGGATTGTCAGGTATTCGTTTTAAAACTATTTTTTTATTACGATTGAAATTGGCTGTAATAATTTTAACTGTTTTCACTAAACAAGAAAATTTCTACTATTTGTTTTTTTACAGGTCACCTATAAAACAACACCATGATTCACTCTGTATAGTTTTAGAAATACGGATACCACCACAACACCCAATCGCGAAACATTTATTGCAAATCATGCAAGTGCCTTGATGCAGAATCGAACCCACAATCCTTGCGTCTCTGCACTCACCACAGAGTTCATCAAAAATTAAATCTCCGTTTTGGTGGTCCAACATTATTATATTTTGTATTAAATTTATTTATAGCTTCATAGAGTTAAGAACAGTAAACGCATAATTTAAAACGATTCAAACGTACATCCGTTCTAAATTTAGAGATCAATATGGTCCATATAAATGAAGAGCATAGATCACATTCGCGACAGACTGACCATCAATCTGTCCGTCGGTTTGTCTCTGTCTATTAGTTGCTATTTCTGCAACTTGCTATTAGCAGGTTTGTGTCACTAACAATCTGCTTTCAATATATAATGAGCTTTAATGCGTAGGAATGAGATTCAATATCGAGTAAGCGAGTACTTAATTTAGAGTGCCCCCCGCCGCCGTGGCGTGCGTGGCCTTAGGCCGTTTGTCCACCACCGCCGTCACCGTCACGTCACCGAGAACGAGATGACGGCGCCGAAGTAGCGATACATACATTTACTATAGCCGCGTGTCCACCGCACGTCCGTCACCCGAGCGTCATTTCATATTAAAATCGACCCAAAATAATCTCGTTCTCGGTGACGTTACGGTGACGGCGGTGGTGGACAAACGGCCTTAGGGCTATATTTCACCGGGACACCATGGCGGCGCAACCAGTTGCGCCACCGTGGTGTCCGTAAGCTACCAAACTAGATACCATACAGACACCAGAGTCGCCACACCACACTGAAGACAGTATCAAAATTAGATAGTACTACTGCTATCTCTTCTTGTCACTGGCGCCTGGCGGCCGGACTGGGCCGAGTGAGTGAGACACCATACAACGCTATAGTAGTTAGTGGTGGCGCGACCAGCGTGGCGGCACAACCAGTAACATTCTGTGCACGCGTCCGAGCTGGTGGCGCCGCCAAATTGGTTGCGCAAACAAATGGAGACCAGGTGAGTAACTCTCTATAGAGCTGTATACATTTTGTTGGTAGCGGCGACTGGTTGCGCCGCCATGGTGTCTCGGTGAAATATAGCCCTTAGAATAGACCCCTAAGTCTCCTCCCTTGGATGTAGTATAACCCTTACTATGGGATTGGATTACACCAGGCGATGGGCAGCAGCATCTTAACCCAGCCTCTACCTGAGTACACAACACTGTTAACACCGAACTGCGATCACCAATCCGCCTGCGTGGTGATTATGATAATCCTCCCATTGCAAGCTATGGATTGCATGCATACCTAGGCATTAAGGAGGTCTAATCTTTTAGTGTATGTCCAACGGCTGATGAAAAATTGAATTGGGGGAGTCTAGTCCAGCAGTGGACGTAAATAAGATGGTGACGATGGTGCGTTTTCATACACTTGACAATCTTGCGATTTGAAATTGTGCCATAAGCACGAGTTTAACAATCTCTCGCGTTGCAACAGATTCATATATTTGTGTCAGTTTTAGGCCATCTTAGAGTAAAATGTTGTTAGCTAGTACTATTATAAACTCTGTGTAGTTGCTATTTCTACGGGCCGTAATGTCAACGATTTTAAATTGTTAGCGAATGTGTCTTTGCGGTATTTTTGGACGATCAAAACATTGGTATGTGCCAACCATTGTCATAAATTTATATGTAACTAGCATTTGCTCGTGGCTCCTCCCGCGTGGAACCTCTATTATATATTAATAAATTATAGCCTATATATGTGTTTGATGAATGAGCTATACTACAGCAAAGTTTCATCAAAATCCGTTTAGTAGTTTTCGCGTGAAAGAGTAACAAACATCCACCCATCCATCCATACAACCTCATACACTTTTACATTTATTATATTAAGTAGGATAGGACTAGCAATTTCCTGCGGTTTGAACTACTTTATTCTTTCAAGGGAACTGAATTTCTGTATTCAAATTACCCTGTATTTTAATCTAAGTTTTAGCGCGTTTTAGTCTAAGCATCGAAATAAATAAACAGATAACGTTTAAATTTTCAAATATACCAGCTGTGCCCCACGGTTTCATCCACGTAAATAATGTTAAAAATTGATGATGATGAAAAGTAATCTTTGAGTTAATCCAGGGTATAAGCTATCCCTATTTTAAATTTCACTCAAATCCATTCAGCCGTTTGAGCGTGAAGAAGTAACAAACATACTCACATACTTTCGTATTTATAATATTAGTGTGATTTGAACGAATTTAATTAATCATTTAATTGATTAATTAATTGATTAATTAATTAACTTATTAATTGTGACGAAGTAGCAAATGTTTCGCATCGTGGAATACAATTTGAATGACCAATTACCTACACCACTAGATAAACACATGTCGACAACGGATTTTCAGAAATCTGGTGCAAGTTATCACACTTTCAACTATTCACCACACTAGTTCTTTCAATGTTATATTCAGTGATTGATTAAATAAAATTAACAAATTACGTTAGTTTCTGATTTCTGAGTCTTCCTCGAAAAACTAAAATATTCTTTATTGGCGCTTTCATTGTCACAAGGTCATATTAGGGTCACCATAATTATTTACCATAATTTTTATCACTGCTGGGCAAGGGTTCTTTGTTTCTTATTACATAGTTTTAATTTTTTACTGTTGATTATTTGATAGCTTTAATTACAATTGTTTGTATCTGCGTAGTGATTCATATAAATCTATATTGCTTTTGTTGTAAAATATGTGTAGGAAAGTATTTAAATATTGTTTGTAGACTTAAGAATATTATCGAAAGACTGATTTGCAATTAAAAACCATCTTACCAATTGTACGTTTAATGAGTGATACTGTTTCCTACAGTAATAACTCTCCTCATTTTCAGTTGGACGTAAAATAGCCACATGGGTGCCATCAATACACCCCAACACTCCCGGCATTCCAAATTTGTTAAAAAATCTGAAATAATTTATTAAACTATTATTGTTTTAGATGATAAATTGAACAAAATTCTGAAGTTAATTAAACCCCACTCTTACCGTATCATATTAACTCTGCGTTCTTCAGATGTCCTAGGAAATTTTATATATTTTGCCTGTATATTGGGCAAATTTAATAATTGCGTTATTTGTTTTAATATTATGGACACGGTTGGTTGGGCTATGGAATGGGCAGCAATATCACCAGTGGGGCGTTGGTAAGAGCCTGTTGCATAGAATGATAATGCTACCAAAACCTAAAAATAAAAATTGCGCATATATAACCATGATAAACCGCCGATTCAAACAATATTATGATAAGCTGGATAACTTAGTGAAAGAATAGATAACCTTAGTTTCGACTGACAAATCTGTGGATTTTGTAGGGCCCGCCATATGAGGCCTAAGTTCATCACATAGGTTATGCACCAACTCCTTAGTGAGACGATACCGTTTGATGAATTGTTCATCATCCATATCGAACGGAGCAGCTTGATCACGAAGTCGCCTTCTTTGTACTCTTGTTGTTTGATTTTGATGCGAATCATCACTTTCTAGAAACTCAAACACTTCATATTCATCACACATCTTTGATATTTTGAAAGTTTTCACGAAAACAATTCAGTAAAAGCTACTCCGATGCACCGGCACTTGAATGGTTTCCGTAGTGTCTTTTTGACAGCTAAACCAAGATAACTTATGTCAAATGTAAGTTCATAATACGGAATAGCCAGCCAAAATCCATGCAGAAAACGGTACAAGTGTCACGTGACCGCTGACTGGCTGGTATTATGCGTTCATAATACGAAATTACAAGGCAGTTCAATTTACGCCGTAAACTGTCTGGAAATAAGAGTTCATAATAGGCCCCCTGGTCACTGATGAAACACAAGGTGACCAAGAAATAACAAGACACACGACGAACGAAGTACCTTTTCATTGGACACAGCATAAATAAAAATACCAAGCTTAATTGTATCTGATGTTTTTTTTTTCTGAATTTTATTGCATGTAAATCTAACCTTTTCTATTCTATTCTTAAAACATTGCCTTCAAAGCCTTCCAAAATATGAATCCTATGCTTAGAGTAAAATTAAAATGCTATACTAACGTTCAACTAAGATCAAAGGCAATATTCCATCCCTCTCACACGTGCCACCCATCGTCCGATATCTAATGAAACAGTATTATTTAGTTGTAATCACCCCCACCCTCGGCCATTCTGTAATTTTATCGGGTTATAAATTTGAATTTGTATAATGCCCGAGCATTAACGTATGATTTATACAACTTGACTCCGCTAAGATTTCAAAGATGAAAAACAATAAATTTGGGACCCGTAACTATTGCGTTTAATGGCAATAGCGAGGTAGCGAATTGTGGATAAGACGCTTCTGTTGAAAATTGATAGTGTTGCGTACAAAATACGCCGGCAGTGCGCCGGTTGAGTGGTGTAATATCATTTCGTATGGACTAACTTAATATGCCGTGGTGTGTCCACCCTATAAAAGACCCCTGCTTCCCCTTCCATGGATGTCGTGAAAGCAGACTAAGGAATTGCACCAGAGGTAAGTCAGCAGCATCCACCTGAGCAGGGGACTACTATAGGATGATGATGAACGAAATAATGAGGACATAACGCAGCTCGTCCCCGAAGGGGCGAGCGGGAAGGTTTTAGTAAAAAACTTCCCGCTCGTCCCCAGTGGGGACGAGACGTGGGGACGAGCGGGAATAACCCACAAAATACGCCGGCAGTGCGCCGGTTGAGTGGTGTAATATCATTTCGTATGGACTAACTTAATATGCCGTGGTGTGTCCACCCTATAAAAGACCCCTGCTTCCCCTTCCATGGATGTCGTGAAAGCAGACTAAGGAATTGCACCAGAGGTAAGTCAGCAGCATCCACCTGAGCAGGGGACTACTATAGGATGATGATGAACGAAATAATGAGGACATAACTATGAAGTAGCTAAAACTACCCGTCAGGTCCATAAAAATATGTCATGAGAATAGTTATATGACCACTTTCACGGACCAATATCTCTTTATTAAGCGTTAGGTATCCCGTAAGTATTTGAAGAAAAGAGCGTCTTTTTTACTATTTTAACAAAAAATAAACTAAGGGTTTTCTAGTAACTAAGTACTAGGAAGGTTTATAAAAAAGCAAAAACACTTAACCTAATGTCAAATCATCATTAGACAATTCTATCTTTAGTAATTGAGCGGTTTCTCATAACAGCATTGTTCGTAGTTAAGTTTTTCATCATCATCATCATCAGTCTGTAGAAGTTAAGTTAAGAAAATGTTAAGTTTTTCATAGGACCAATTAAACAAAATGTCGCAGTCACATCCACACTATTCAAACCTCGAGAGAGTTGACGACTTTTTACTTGGCCGAATTTATGCGTTACATTTAGGAGGAGCCCGTCCTATACAAGTCGGTTAAATATTTAGCTTTCATCCTAATTTATTCGGTTTATACTGAAAAAGACCGCTTTAGTTCCGAGCCATAAATATACTTGATTGATGCCCTTTACTGTGAAAAGGGGGTTTCTATTTCATGTTTTGGTTGGTTACATGAACACAAACCTATTGTATTATAAACCGACTTCAAAAAAGGAGGAGGCTCTCAATTCAGTTGTATTTTTTTTTATAAATAGTATATGCAAAACTTAGAGGTCTGTTGCAGAGTCTAAAAAACCTAAGTTATCAACATAGCTCTCAGAATTAGCAAGTTGAAGTGGCAATAGACTGGTCATATAGCTTGCCGAACCAAAAACCTACAAGGAATATAGGTTCTCGAGTGGCGACCACGAAACGGATGACACAGTGTAGAAAGGGTTCCTCTCGATTGATGACATTAAAGAGGTCGCAGGAAGTCGGTGGATGGAGGCGGCTTAAGAGCGTTAATCGTGCCATTCTATAGGAAGTAGTAGAAATTCTTGTGAATGAATTCGTCTGGGGAAGTACTACCACCGTACCTATTTATGCCGCCAAGCAGTAGGGCTCGCATTGCTGTTTCGGTTTGAAGAGTACGGGTGCCGGTGAAATTACAGCCACATGAGACTTTTCATCTTTATATCTCAGGGTCGGCAGCGCGCGTGTAATAGCTTTGGTGTTGCAGGTGTCCATAGGCTACGGTAACTACTTTCCATCAGGTGAGCCGTTATGCTTGTTTGCTTACCAAACAGTATAAAAAAGAAACTATCGGTGACCTCCTCCTTAATAGGTAATTCCATATCAAGAGGAAGATACTTTTCCAGGATATCAATATCAAACAAACTGATTCAAATATTCTTTTCATCCCATCTATTCGAAAAGGACGACTTGGTTCGCCTTTAAGTGTACCCAAAGGTGGTGTTTTCTGTATGAAACTTCTATAAGTGCGCCGCAATTACCTTTGCCGCGCACTTTTTGAATTTGGAACATATCGAACCCAAATAAGTGCGCCGCAATGAACTTTGCGGCGCACTTTTTGAATTTGGAACATCTTAGTGTTTGAACAAAAATATTGTTTGAATAAATACTGGCTGGTATACGACCGCCCATGTCGCGCCCCGCGCCGGCTGAATAAAAAAAACAAATGAAAAACGCGTTTTCATAAATTTTCACGGATTGTTATAAATTCATCGTTTTGTTTTGAAACTAGTGGTTCGTCCCGAACTGAGACCTCGCGATGACACCATAATCAGCCCGACTATTTAAGTCATAACATATTTTCCATTATTTTTTTTTTTAAATCACCTCTAGGTAATTTCCTACACATCATCGAAATAACCTTTAAATAGGACTAAGCAACGAGCGTAATACTACATACCTGTAAGTATATCAAGTGCCTGACGAATCAATTGATAACAGCCTTTTGACGAAACATAGAACTCCAACATCATTCAAATTCCTAGAAATGCGAGGTCAACAATGGATTTTATATTGTTTTATGGAGTACAAGTTTCTAAATTCTTCAATTTCAGACTTTTTCCTGTATTTGTGTCACAAAAGCTACCAGCATACCAAATTTCAGCATTGTGAGATTGCTGGAAGTACCCTAGAATTTTCGATTTTTACGTTTTTGTTTTTCCCTAATATCTCAAAAACTATATTGTCTAAATACCTATTAAAAACAGTTTTGAAATGTCCAACTAAAGCGCTTTCATTAGACACCCCACATGATCTGACTGTCTCACTTTTATTTTTTTTACCCCAACCGATATAGCTCATAATCTTACCTACAAATTGTACCAATACTATCTATCCCTATACTAAATTTCATGAAGATCGAATTAACGGTTAGGAAGTTTTCATCGGATAAACATACATACATACATACATACAAACGCCGATTCTTCCAACTTGACTCAGAGAACTCGCTTCGCTCGTTCAATAAAATATGAGGTGCCTTTTATTTTCTCATAGTGGGTGATGAAAAGTAGAGTGTAACACTCGGGCGCAAAATATATTTTTGGCTCGGGCGACGTACTTTGAATCCCTCGCTACGTTCGGGATTCTACTAAAGAATCAGAATCAGTAAAAATATTATTTTGCTCCCTTATGATACAATCTACTATTGCCGCGCACTTTTTGAATTTGGAACATCTTAGTGTTCAGCGCCAAAGAAATCGAACGCAAATATTGTTTGAATAAATACTGTCTGGTACGACCGACGGCCCCTAGTCTTACCACGCAGGCTGAATAAAAAAAAACAAATTAAAAACGCACGAACTACAGCCCGCGTATTCGTCAATTTTCACGGATTGTTAGAAATTCATGGTTTTGTTTTGAAATAAAATATGAGGCGCCCTTTATTTTCACATAGTGGGTAATGAAAAATAGAGTGTATCACTCGGGCGCAAAATATATTTTTGGCTCGGGCGACGTACCTTTGAATCCCTCGCTACGTTTAGGATTCTACTAAAAAATCCCGAGCTAGAATCTTCAAAAAACTCAAAACACTTCGCTCTGAAGTCAAAAAAGCGCCCTCGCCGTAAAAATATTATTTTGCTCCCTTATGATAGAATCTACTATTTCTGTATCTGCTTTATATCCATTTTCAAATGTTTCCTATAATATTTGTGTATTGTAAATAATAATATATGTTTCTCCTAAATATATCTACCAGTCATAAAACTTGGATGAAGATCAATACAAGTCCATACAGTGATCTCATTTAAGTTTTTACGAGCTCTTTCCATTCGGATTATTTTTACAACTAACAGATCCATTTTGATTCCTTTTAACCACTCATTCCGACGTTAAATAATCTCATACTGGTATAATAATCCAAAATTCAATTTGTGATCGACATTTGGATTTAACGATCTGAAAATGTATAAAATAGTCAATGTTTCTAATGGTAAAGAAAAATAACCTAGACATGTTTGATCTTTAATGGCAGCAGTTATTTAAGTGTAGCGCGTGTTCCACAGTTATGCGTAACTCCGCAGGATTATTATTAATGCCTAGTAATCATCTTCACAGCCTATAGAAGTCCACTGGTTAACATAAGCCACCGCAATAGAATGCCACGTTGAATGGTCTCGGGACCATTTGGGGTGGACCTCCATCCACCGACTTCCTGCGACGTTTATAATGTCTTAAGCCCGTCGAGTGGAGGGACTTCCTCTACCGCGTCGTCCAGTTTATGGTTGCAACTCGAGAACCTTTATTTCCCAACGATTGCCAGTTCTGCGAGCTATATGGCCTACCTATTGCCACTTCAACTTGCTAATTTTGAAGTTCCTAGTAAATTGTCATAAAGTTATCCAGCTTTATCATCTATGCAGTGCAAATCTATGTGACTTAGGGTATCTGCCATGAGTAATACTTTTTTAATTTCTATAATTTTGATCAGTATTTTTTAAGTTGATAGCTGCCGCTTTTAACAATAATTTTTGATACAAAAACCACATGACCCTTTCTGGGAATAACATAAGTTAACCTGGAAACGGACCTTATGTAGTGTAAAAGTGTCCAAGAAAGAACTTGTGTCACGACGAATGCACTCGTTGAAAGTGGGCCTGATTCCCAGCAGTGGGATTGTTTTGGTCTTCCGAGGGCGTTGGATTCGGTCAATAATCGCGTGAATGAGATGACGGAATGATAAAACTGTTTTGATATATTTATTAGGGTTTTTCGAAAGACCCCGACGTTTACTGTCGTATAAACATTACTATTTAGTATCTTTTATAAGGTTTTATACAAGGCTAGGTTAGTATGGATTCGAGAAAGTAGGTTCTTATATATGAATCAAAAAAGAAATCTTCAAACTCATATATTCGTTCCCCTAGTTATTGAAACATATATACATATTATAAGGAGCATCTTTGAAATCATACAAATCAATTGTTTAGGACCGCATAACAATCGGTTTAGCCGTTTTGGAGATAAATGGTAACAGTCAAACAAACAACCTCTTACCCCAAACGCAAACCACAGTCGAGAATAATCAATATTTAAAAAAAATTGCTTATCTGAGGCCTCCCCCATAGAATGCCACGACAAACATTCTTTAGCCACATCCACCCACCGACTTCCTAAGATATTTAATGTCGTATTAAGGTATCGAGAGATCTTTACATATCTTTATAACGTATTTACGTTTTTATTGTGTTTTCGTAGATGATCTACGAGCTTGCTACGAATTTCAAGAAATAGTCTCGCGGTTTGCTCGTTATTTTTTTCAAACGTAACTAGCTCTACCAAACCGTAATAGTTAAACTAGTAACATACACATTAATACAAGCAATAGTGATAGTATAGGATATAATATAGGAAAATGTCCCACTCTGAGGTCCCACTCGATAGAATGACAACATTGTTAAGGTTCTTTTTTGTTACTACTTGGCAATCAAGCAGAAAATGCATACGGCCCACCTGTTGGAAAGTAGTTACCGTAGCCTATGGACGCCTGCAACACCAGAGGCATCACACGCGCGCTGCCGACCCTGAGACATAAAGATGAAAAGTCTCATGTGCCTGTAATTTCACCGGCACTCGTACCATTCAAATCAAAACACAGCAATGCGAGAACTACTGCTTGGTGGCAGAAATAGGTACGGTGGTAGTACTTCCCGGACAAATTCTTTCACAAAATGTTTTACTAAGTACTAAGGTCACGGGGAAAAAATACTGAAAAGCGAGAAATCGGTGTATAGAGGTAACTCAAGCCCGTAGCATTCTTAGAAAAGGCTTATGCCCAGCAATGGACATCAACTGGCTAAAGTGATGATGATAATAATACACTATCGTGAAGTCCTATTCCATCCAAACCTATCCCATCCTTCCAGTCACCGATTGTTCACGCACACAAGCGCACCAAAACACAACCTATCACATATTTTCATTGAATTTTACACCCAATAGACGTTTTTACGATTTCTTATATAACTTCGTATTGAAGTAATAAAACATAAAAGTTATCGCGAATATACTTTTGATCGGAATTTTGAATTGATAAGCTCATTGTCGGGTGTCATAAAATATAAAATTGTCCCGGGAATCTCGATCGTAAAATTATTAATTTTGTGTGGTTTTTGACCACACGCTATACGTGCTACCGTTTACAGTTAGATCGTAAATATTGATCGTCGCTATACATTGTAATGTAGGAACCACAACCTTCTAAAATCATTATTAATATGATAGTGAACTTACAGCAAAAACCTTTTTGAATACTCAATACTACAACAGCTAAATAAAACGTAGTACGTTAGATCCTCTTTTCAGCTACTTTTTCAAAAGCCATAAAATAAAAAGGAACTAGGATAATTCAAATTTAAAAACAGAACGCAAATCAATTAGACTAAAGAGATCCCGATCAAAAAAGGCCGCATAATAAAAGCAATTATTATCAGCCAGTTTGATTTATTCGAATTTCTGAGTGTAAACCTCTTTTCTTCCATTCAGGTTAAATTGAACGATCAAATCGGAGTATTCTGTGACGCCATTGGATGAGGATTCAGAGCTATTGTCTATGGCTGGTTGATGAAACAATGAGAATCAATCGGCTTGCGGTGATTACTTAGTTCAGTTTTCTTTTTGTTAAGCGATTAGTTTTAGATCTCTGCATTTTTGAATTATAACCATCTCATTATGTCTGGCTTTATTGACCACATGGACTTCCTGTTTTTATTATTAGTATGTATGGAAATTCTTTATTTACTCTCTAGATTTGGGTGTTGTCTTACATTTTTGCTAACTATGCCTACCGTCAGCGGTTTATGCCCCATTAAAGTTATTAACAATGTGGTCTTCTAGTGTCTTGAGAGTAGAAAGAGCCACAAAGTGAGAGCCCTGGCATTTCTCAACTGCTTTTACCCAAGCCCATGTTAGTCGCCATGTAGATCATGGTGGATACCAATTATCTTCTATATTACATTTGTATATTACATTTGTATATTACATTTGTATATTACATTTGTATATTACATTTGTATATTACATTTGTATATTACATTTGTATATTACATTCGTATATTACATTTGTATATTACATTTGTATATTCCATGTCTATGGTGGATACGTTTTTTTAAATGGTTTTAGGTATCTTTTAATGGAAACTTTTTGAGTAACGGAAGAAAAACTTTTAATTTTTGACAACGGAACCCTACCTGTATACGTGTTTTGTCAAGAACTTGAGTGAATTTCATTGATTTCATACCTTGTATTTGAAAATACTGGAAGAATTTATATTTTAAAAAGTTTTCCATCCCTTTCTGTTATCAAACCGAATTCTAAATTCAAACTGTTAATTTCGTTCAGATGTGCATTTGTTTCAGCAAAGTAGCCGAATGTAGGATGACCACACCTCTGGGATGTATTTATTATATTTTCGGATTCTGTCTGGGCTAATGATTAGTTATGCGCGAAGTTTGGCCACTCTAGTTAATGCTGATTGATGGTAATGTACCGAGGTTTCGATGTAAAAGGGTATTTTAATGATTTATCATATTTGGTTATTCATAATAATTAGGGGTGATTTAGCTGGTTTAAAAATATACACACTTAAACGATTTTACTGTAAAAATGTGTTTAATAATGTTTAATTCATGTTTAAGTAATTATGAAAAGGAGTTTTAATTTTCTAGATTTTTGTATGTCAAGAAAATCTTTTTTTTTTAATTTGATTATAATAATGAATGCTGTTAATTAATGCGTTTATTTTATTATTAAACTTACTAAATTTATGACGGAAAATTTTACGCCAAGATACTCAATACTTATGAAAAATTGAACTCCAAATTATACGAGAAAATGAATTTGAATGAGAAATTTATATTGGCGGGAAAAAGTCTTAGGTAATGTTTTATCACATTTGGTAACGTAATAAAACATACGTCAATGTAAAGCGTAAAGCGGCGTACACACTGCAGAGATAAACACTTAGACTCGCGCCGACGCAGATAAGTGTAGCACTTAGCACACAAACTGTGCATAAGTGGGAGCTTTTTGATATCCCGACCGACGGGGTACAGTCGCGGAAAAGTCGATAGCACTGAATTAAACAAGGTATATTGTCATGCTTTTCACATCGATAAAATAATATTTAAGCAAAACGTTGTGAATATTAATTTGTTAGAATAAAAATAATAAAATTTTCCGAAGTGATGATCGCCATATTAGGCCGGCTGTTATACAGGGTGGGGCAAATTTTTGGCCCCTTAAGGGTAGCTACCTTTTCTTTTGTAGTTAGAAGGTTTTGTTCTTAGGAACCTTCTATTTAATTTTGAAGAAAAAAATATTGCCATTTTTAGTTTTTTGAAAATAAGTACGGTTAGCCCAAAAAATGACATTTGTCAAAAAAAGCAAGTTTATTTTAATCGACTCTATTTCCAACCAGGAACACTTTTCCCAAAGTAACTTACCAAATCAAATCGTAAGTTTAGGCAATAATTAAAAAAATAAATTCCCATACATTTTTCTAAGAAGCTCCATTCGCCGCAACAAAGTCATGCATACCATTGTAACACGGAAAGCAATTTGTTCTAAATTCAAATTATTTATTGGTATTTGTTATTAAAACTTATTGGTAGAATGACAATACCGCTAGAAAAAATTGCCGGAAATATTTTTTTTAAATTTTAAATCCAAAATGTCTCTTACAACAGCGGCTAAGCTTAATAAAAGCTTATTTTCAAAATAACTGTCGTGTTCAAACAGCGTTAGAAGCATTTCGTAGAGAAAATGAAGAAATACCACTACCAGACAAGAAAGTAATAAAAACCATGCTAAGAAATTTGGTTGAGCATGGGAGCTTTCGAAAACCTTACAAAAAAAACAAATTGTATTAGTTATACCTACCAACTTAAAAAAGTAGTTACAGTAGTACATACGAATTTAAATTAAGAACCATTGAATAAGTGACATTGTTGTTTTCACTTACTCGTTTTTTCATAGAAAATGTATGGGAATGGTTTTTTTAATTATTGCCAAAACTTACGATTTGATTTAATATATTTCTTTGGGAAAAGTGTTCCTGGTTGGAAATAGAGTCGATTGAGACCAACTTGTTTTTTTTGATAAATGACAATGTTTGGGAGAACCTTACTTTTTTTCAAAAATCTAAAAATGGCAATATTTTTTACTTCAAAATAAAGCAGAAGGTTCCTAAGAACAAAACCTTCTAATTACAAAAGAAAAGGTACCTACCCTTAAGGGGCCAAAAATTTGCCCCACCCTGTATATACAAGATTGGCTAGATAATCTTTTGAAACCTATTTCAAAGAATTCTAGTGAAAGCTGGTTTGATTGGTTAATTACAACTTTTTTTAGAAGCAATATTCCAGTTCTAATGTTAATTGTTAGGTTATTTTTTTCTGTGAAGAGGTGGATAAATCGCCTCTTCATCTACTAGGAGAGTGTGAACCACTAGGTGAACAAACGCAGCATTCATCTAGGTTTCTTGGCAAACACATCCTTTTACATTTTTTTAAATATTCTTAGATTCACCATAACGCAATGTACTTTTAAGATTGATATGTTTTTGTTAAGGTACCTATTTTGTTTCGGGCGTACCTATATTAAAGTATTATCAATTCAGTTATCACTCACATTATAAGAACAGCAAGTTTTTTTTTTTAAACAAAACATTTTCCTCGATTGTACGCGTGAGCAGAACACCTCTTGCTTACCCGTGACGTGAGGAACCTATCGCATGTGCTAACTTGTTTCTTTAATTGAGTAAATAGGTGGCGCTGCTGTGTGCTTTGCTCTAACATGTTTACAGATTTCTTTAGATGAAAGTGTAAAAAAACTGAATTTAAGGAACTCGTTGACCTGTCTCTATGATGCACCCTGTATACTCGTAGTTGAAAACTATTTAAAAAAATAAAGGTATACACAGCGACCCCTCCGTCCCAGATGTACCATTGATGGTACAATTGGTACTGATTTATCCCACTAGTACCACTACACAAAATACAAGTGTCCCGCCCGGCTTTAATTCGTAATTACAAGTCGACACTTACACTCGATACTTATTTTGACATTTGTGTAAGCAGAGTATTCAGTATTTATAATTTGTTCACCCTTGTGACCCTACATGTCATAACTACATATATTTATAAACGAATACTCAAGCATTGTAGGAGTTGTAGTATATTGCCTTGGGTGCTTTCTAACGCTAAACAAAACCCCTTGTTGAGTTTGGGGTTATAACTTTTAAGCCTCTGTTCATCTGTCATCACTCGGTCCTATAGTTTCCCTTATGATCGAGTTACCTGCCAATTTGTGTTCTTAGAAAACAAAACTCAGAAAACGTAGTATTTTTTTAAACTACAGATTTTTTTATTCAGTTGATCATTCAAATACTCTTTTCATTTTATTTTATTTTTCAGCAGTCGTTCCTCTGCAGAGCTAAGTGGAAGGAGATGTTGTTATATCCTTCCACTCATTGCGATTAAAAGCATTTAGTTTTAGGGTTGGTTTAAGTACCCATCAATCTGTCTAATATATGGCAGATTGATAGGTATCTACACCTAAGAGAAACTTAAGTTCTCAAATACCTTCGCCCTCAATGTCTGTACAAACAATACATCTTTCTTTAATCCGCTAGTTTGAATGTGTCGTGAATATAACGATTTGTTTATTGATAATAGTAGCTCTGTTGATATTTTAAATAATAATTTATACAAATTTAAAAGGACTACTTTAGCCGCTCTTGCAAAAGAGTGATGAGAGTTTCCTTTAAGTATGTGTTCTTATTTTTTGTGTTATTTAATTTTTTTCTTTGTGTTTTGTTATATATTTACTGCTTATAAATAATCATGATGTGTACGCATGTTTTGGAATCCCACCTAGTTCAAAAAATTAATTATGTACTTTAAAAAAAATCGGTTGTGTTCTGTTTTGTGTACCATAGGTTATAAATAAATAAATAAATAAAGTAACAAAATATCAAAAAACAAACTAAAATAACGTATAATGGGTATAATTATGGTGTGTATGCGGTTATAGCTAAAAGTGATTTCTTTTAGACAACCTTTGGATGGAAAGAATAAGGCAAAAATATAATATGGTGGTCTACAGGTAGGTATTTATTTAGTTTAAACAAGTGCTGTGATGTGATACGCGTAAGAACTCGTTGGTCACCGAGTGACTTATAGGGAGGCTGATCTCGCTTTTTTTTACCCCCTCTTGGACCCCAATTTCTCAAGAACCCCCAACTAATTTAGTCCATAAACTTACTTACAAAATGTATCACTAATATCTATCCACCTATAAAATTTAATGAACGGTTAACGGTTTGAAAGTTATTCTCTGACATACAAACGCCGATTCATTCACTCGTTCAATAAGTTGTGATTTTCCATTAGGAATCAAACCTACACTATACAAGTTTATTCAAAAATAATTTACTACGCTCCACACACACTTGTTTTTTTCCATCGTCACGCTAACGACATTACCGTGTAGTGGAGCTAATAAATCGCGCGGCGCCGTGGCGCGGGTTCGACTCCCGGAAAGCATGTGTCTTGTTGATTTGTGACGTGCGATGGATGGGGGCGAAAGTGCGCTCGGTGATTGAAACAGTTGGTTCTAAGTTTTTTTGAATGAATGGTTTTGTTTGAGTTTTGATATGAGAAGAATGATATGGGTTTGGATTTTTCGTGGAGTAAGACCGCGGCTTCGCTCGCATTAAAATTATGTTTCAATCCAGATCACAATATGTGTATGTATATTTCATCGAAATTAGCTTAGAAGTTACAGCGCAATTGAGTCATCATCATCATCAGCACCCTTCAGACGTCCATTGCTGAACGAAGCCTATGGCGGATTGGTAATCGCTGTATGAAATGATTACTCAGGTGGATGCTGTTGCCCATCCTCTGGTGTAATATCTTAATCAGCTTGTACGACATCCATGTGAGGAGCAAGAGGGGTCTATTCTTAAACCAAACGAACAAACACGGCAATATTTATTGAAATTCAAAACTTTGGTACCTATTAAGATAAGATAAGATAAGATAAGATAATATTTTATTTGTAACTCTAACACAAAACATGATATAAAATTGAAGATAAAAACAAAAACTTGCAAATTTTTGCATCGAGTCACAAAATGGTCTCTGTCTCAGCATAAGCCAGTTGTAAATCACGTTACAACCAACGCTGGTCTTCCGACAGAACCACTTGGTGACGTCACGGAAGATAACACATCAAACACTAAATAATCAAAAATATAACAAATAAGAAACATAATCTACGGCAACTGTCGGCAAATACAAAATAACAAACAAACGGACATTACCATAATCTAGGTATTTACGGTAACAAATTGTTTTTACACACATCACAAGAACACAGAATGAAACGCTGAATTATAATTTAGGTAAATTATACAAAAATAACTATGAAGTGCACAGAATCATTATATGATACTTGTATCGTTTCTATGACTCTCCTGTCCTTTCTGACCTTCAAAAATAAATTTGCGTAGTTTGAGTTTAAAACCATTAAAACTTTGCAGGTTCCTTATTGGTGGGGGGATATTATTCCAGCACCGCGATGCAGCGTAACGAAAACTGCCTCGAAACGAGGCCGAACTATGACGCTGCATAGAGAGTTGTTTGGCACTCTGTCGGAGTCCGCACGATCTAGTGCTGCCCATCCATGAAAGTTTCTCATATAGATATGAGGGCACTTGGTGCTTCAGGACTCCAAAGAGTAAACAAGCTAAATGAAGTTTTCTACGATGCCTCATTTTCATAATGCCATGTTGATTCAAAAACGGTGTAACATGACCTCTCAACGGGATATCAAAGCAAAAACGAGCACAGGCATTCTGTACTCGCTGAATCAACTTTTGCGTTCTAGCAAGCAGTCTAGGACTAATGACTGTATCAGAGTAATTCAACTTGGATAGTATGAGTGACTCAACTAGACGTATTCGTAGGTCCATTTGAATATGAGACCTCATTCTATATAAGACCTTAAGCCTGTAAAAACAGTTGGCTACAGTATCAGATACATGTCATTCAAACCGAAGATTGCAGTCCATATGTAGACCTAAGTTACGCGCTTCATACACGCAATACACGCAATATTAGATTTTTAGCAGTTGTATCTAATCAGTAGCTAAAAACATCTTATTTTTTTATGTAGGTAAATAAATAAAGATTACTTTATTTTGTTCCTTTTAATTGGATCAAATCGTATCTTAAAACGGATTGCTTTTTCTTACAGAAATACTCCGAAATGAATTTTACAATTAGCAATAAGTAAATTAATTGAATTATTTATAACCCGACCGCCTCTCAGCAACTGCAAACCATACATACAACACCCGTCTCGTTTTTTCGAGTTAATGATGTGATTTATGACTTCCTTCACGCGGGATTAACGGCACAATGTGACGCCAAATGCGTCCTGTGTAAACGCGGCCTTATAATTGCCCGTGAAATTGCGAGTGAAAGTTTATAATTTTTTTGATGAACTGACATATGGAATTTCTAATCAGTGTCAAAGTAGCATTTAAAAGATATATATTAAATTATCCATTGTACATTTGAAAATCAGGTTAGGTACAATGAAAAATTATAATTTTACCCAGACAAAGGCCCATAAAAATACATACCTTAACCCTTAATCAAACCGTAGAAATATAGATTTCACATCATTTTAATATACATTAAAAAAAAGTTTTTTAAACATAAACACTAAAAGTATGTACTTACTGTACATACTCACTTACTATTAGTATTTTATTACTTATTACTCACTCGTTAGTCACTCGGTGACTAGCGTTTGCCAAGTAAAATGACTATCAATTGCTCAAAATTATCATTAAGAATTGTCAATTGATGGTCATTTTACGTGTCAAACGTGTCAAAGTCACCGAGTGACTTTCAAAAAAGCGAATAGGGGGGCATCCACGCGGTGTCTTGAGAGATTTAGGATTTGAAGTTCGAACCTCCTGAACTTGGCACCTTGCATTTCCAAGGTCATAGGAAGTTAATGAACGGAGGTGGCTCAAGACTTTTTATTTTTTAAAAACTAAGTTGTTTTATTTTTGTATTTTATTGTTGACATGTGATACATAAATAATTGTAGATATATTTATAAGTACAAAATTGGAAATCTGATTTTGTTTATAAATATTAATTTAGGTACCTACTAATATAAAAAAATGCATAATAATGTATCTAATCTTGTAATAATCGTGGTGTCACTAAGAAGTCACCCCAACCACCACAACAATCTCCTCCCGTGTATATCGTAAAGCCGACTAAGTTACTACACCAGGGGATCGGGAGCAGCATCCACCTGAGCACTCAACACCAATACTGCGATCGCCAATCCGCCTGCCAAGCGTTGGTGATTATGGCAAATCTCTCCATTGCATTTTACGGGGGAGACCTCGTTCAGCAGTGGACGTTTAACATATATATGATGATAAAATATGAATAATGGTAACATCATGGTGGTTCGTCGTTCATGGCATTCTAGGGAGGAGGCCTATGTGTACTTCTACTGGTTGATGATAATGATGATGATGGTGATGAATGGTAGAATATAACGGTACTATTTGGGCACATCTTTTAGAACAAGCCCTATTTGTAGCAAATAAATGATTCGATTCCATATCAATGTGGCAACAACATTACCGTCCAAGATGGTGAATAAAATATTTTCCCAAAAACTACATAGGTCTATGCTGGTTGTTACCCGACCCTCACAAGTAACAACGTTGAAGCCCATAGATTATCCATAATATGGCCAGCAGATGTGATAAGGCATTAAATCAAAATGACGACAAGACAAGTGTGGGGCTTGACGTTTCATCATAACATATTGTTAGCATTAGCATAACGTAATTGCTTTAATAGCTTAAGCTGACTTGAGAAATTCTCTTTGATGTATAATATACTGTTTATCAAAGTATCTAATTTTTGCTTAAAAGTACAGTGCAAGCAACTTAGCTGTTCCGGAGGTTACTATGAGTTTGTATAGTGATTCAGTTTAAAAACTATACAGTAAATAACTTTTCAATTAAAAAACCGACTTTCGCCATTGTATTCGACTAAATATCTGGATGAAAAAAATATATGAAAAAACCATAGTGGTGAAAGGGTTATGATACTTTCTGAATGCAAATGCTTGGTTTGTTGCTGAAAATATCAAAATCGCCATATGTATGCCTACAATATTTGAGGAGTTCCCTCAATTCCTCATGGATTCCATCATCAGAACTGGATTCTGAAAAAATAGGACCCATCTGGAAGTATATCTTTCCAAATAAAAAAAATAATTTTCCAAATCGGTTCATAAACGCCGGAGATATGCAATAATAAACAAAAAAAACAACCGAATTGAGAACCTTCTCCTTTTTTGGGAAGTCGGTTAATAAAACTGCATATGTACTTGTTTGACAGACTTGCTTTGTGTTTGAATTAAGCAATTTTTCAAGGTTTCATAAATAAAGTTGTGAGTAAAATTCTCCACTAAATACGCTACCAACTGAACATATAACATAGTCTTACTTAAATAACACCAACAGTCACATGCATAGTTCGGGTGCGATTTTTGAAAGTTACTCAGTAACTAAATATCATCATAAAGGCCGGAAATCTCCGTTTTTCAGGAGATTTACTGGAGAAGGCACTTTTATTGATAATATCATTGGTATAAGAATTTTAGTCATCAATGAGTTATATAGAAATTTGAAAATCGGGGATTAACGGCAATTTTACTGACGTTTAGTCACTCAATGATATTCAAAAATCGCACCCCTGCCTCCCTATTCCCTTACTGAAAGTCACTCGGTGACTAACGTTTGACAAGTAAAATTACCATCAATTGATAATTCTTAATGATATTTTTAAGCACTTTGATGGTAATTTTACTAGTCACCGAGTGACTTTCAGTTAAGGAGTAGGGAGGCTGATCCCACATTAGGATTCGCTGTGCCGTGTGTATCAGGAACTACAAGTGTCATGGTATTTGTAGTCATAATGTTGCAGAATTCAATAATTTAATGAATTCATTCTGAGTTTGGTCTGCATCTTCATTTTTTAAATTACCTTACTTTTATCATCTTTCAATTACCACAAAACGCGCCGCCTACGGCTCCGAATCCACTTGAAGCTTCTACAAACATGCCTTTTACCCGGCGCGGGCGCAGGATCTGTGTCGAGTCAACATGGCGGCTTTCGGCACCTTTGACTCGCCACTTGAAGAGTAAATAAACGCAAGAATTGTTTTGAGATCTGAGGGATTTGGTTGTGTGTGATGAAATAAGACTACTGGTTTTTTGTCAACTGGTATAAGTAGTTTTTTGGTACTACCACCAGGTATACTTCGTGTAACTGGTTCTTTCTTGGTGAATGACTATAGCTTGAGGTATGTAGTCTTTACATAGGCACTCTGAATCTTTTTTCCACACTAAGAGTCGAAAGGCCTTTTTTAGGGACACGATGTCCGATCAGCAGGGTGATTCTAAAACGTCGGAAACGATTCCGATCGGATTCGTTAGTTTTTCATTTCGATGTGGTAACTAAAACAATTTTCTAAGAATTTTCTCCAGTAAAACACAGTAATATACAAATATTTATTGTTTTTTACTGTGTTTTACTTGAGGTTACTTACCACATTGAAATGAAAAACTAACGAATCCGATCGGAAACGAGTCCGACGTTTTAGAATCAGCCTGCTGGTTGTTGACATAGGTCAGTGACCACATTGAGGCTCACAGTCAGATGACCTGCGAGTTATCTGCAGGGTAATCAAGAAAACCCAGTAACTCGTCGAACAAATAAATGCAGTAATACAAAGGCAGTCATTTATTGGCGCCCAACTCGGGGCTACTTTGAAAAATACGGCCTCTGTCTCAAAGGGTGGAATGGAATCTTAGAATTAAACAGTTCCAACTTACCCCTACAATGACGCAAATAAATTCACTTTATTTTCTCTCAGATAGACTTGATTCACCCCCGCCCTTGAGTGATCCAGTTTTTTGTATTCTTTTTCGCAGTTCACTTCCATTCTTTGTTAAAGGAAAAGCTATAAATTTTTTGAGTGTCTCCTTTTAAGTAGGTATGTGTGTACGCAGTTATTTATTGCTTATAATTACGTTTTGCCTGTAAATTTTGTTTGGGGTGGAGCTGAAATGTTTTTTCCTTGGGGGATAATAGACTGCGGATTCTGTTTCGTTAATTTTGTGCGTAAATCAATTTCGTGTTGTTGTTATTTACCCACAGAATTATTCTCAAATCATTATTTCACGTAAGCCATCTACGCAATGGGTTGTAAAACTAAGCTCAAAGTAAAAGAGGTTAAAGCGCGTAGTTGCCGAAACTTCATCTCCGCAACGCGTCCCAAAGCTGCCGTTGTAACCTCAAAAAAACTTTCCTTATCCGCTCTTACCCACTCTCATATTCGTCAATGACCGATTTATAAATATTCACGCCCGCCCCCCTGATTATACTTAAATAATAAATTCAATTTGCCTTCGTTGCCATCAAATATTTTCTTCGCGATAAGGTTTCTGTATTTGCTGGGATGGCGGGAATAATGGGGTTATTTAGAGTGTTGCAATATGCTAAGATAGTAGGCTGGCGGCATTAACAAGTCAGGAGATGGTTGTGCCCGGATGCTGGCCACGAGAGCCGTGGAGACGATATTTTACGTTTTTTATTGATTTCCAGACATGTTGACAGTAAGCATGTCAGAAATACAATTTATCAACATCATCATTTTAGCTAATTGACGTCAAATGTATCAGTTTCATCAACTTCATAATTTCAGTCAAATATATCCAATTCATCATCATCATCATTTCGGCTGGTTGACGTCAACTGGTGGACATAGGCCTCCTCCATTATAATAACTCGATGAACGGACTTGAGATGTCCACCGACTTCTCGCGACCTTTAGGTACAATGGCTTCGGACTCGGTCCATCAATTCCCTACCCTACACTAAGTCACGCATTGCGTGATCATGATCGAAAAATAAATCTATTATAAAGTGGATTAATAGATAATAATTTTCCAAAATTGCCAAATTTGAAGGTTTCGTTAACTGACGAAACACATAATATCTATTTACTAAAAGCTGCTAACTTGTGTAGAAGTCTCAATTGGACAGAAAATGACGTTTGGTTTGGAACTTTTTGGACAGATAACTGATTTGTTAATTCAAAGTCAAAGTATGTCTAAAAAATGTAGATACGTCTCAAATAGTTCAGAGTTCTGACAAAAGTAACACAATTTGTAGCTTACGTGAAATTTAACCCTCTCAACACCTTTCTCGTCTCAGTTTTTACGACATAGCTGAGGCGCTGTTCGCCGCGGCCTTCTGGCACGAGTGTTAAAAACACAATGAATAATATTGGGGTATGTTCGACCTGTACTTTGTTGCGTATTGAGGGGTTAAATTTCCTACCTATTGGATCATAGGTATAATAAGTTACACAACATAGGTATACAGTGGATGGAATAGTGTCTAATCCAAAATGTAATAAACTTAGAAAAGTATAACTAAACTTTTATTAAAATTACATTTGGGTTTTTAACTGATAGATTTGTAGTATTTTTTTAAAAGAACTGGCTTCGAGAATCGACCACGAACCAGACGACGCAGTGGAGGAAGGCCTCTTTCTCAATCAATCCAGACCATTTGTCATGGTATTTAATGGAGAGGCAAATATTGTTGTAAACTTCTACGACTAATGATGACGATAATGTCCTAGTTTTGTGAAAATATTCCCTAGGTATTAAATCTTTTATTTATCTTAACCTGTTGTTTTTTTGGGTCAAATCTTGAAACTGAATTTTGAACCATTTCCACCCAACCGATTAAGCTATTTATTTTATTTATTAACAGAATAACTTGGCTGTGTTTGGGCTTATTTTTATCAGCTCATGGTACCGATCACTTACCTATTTCATACAAGCTTGTTTTGAAAAATATATTTTTCAGCTAAATACTTGTTGTAGTAGGAGAAACTAGCTATGTATAAAGTATAAAGTTTATTAAAATTGGTATAAAAAAATATTTAAAAGTGTTTAACAAAATATTGTTTAAAACTAAACTATGAGGTAGTTACTAATAAACAGTAACAATAATAATTTTGTTACGTTGAAGCCATCTTTAGATATTTAAACTTTACCAAAAATATCTTATTGCAATGAATTTGAACCTCTTCAAATACTTACAAACTTCCACTAAATACACATATACGTGTTCCAAAGTCCTTGACTGGCTCAATCAGGGAAAACATCCACACAAGATGGCATCGAGCTCAAGCTATAAATCGCAACTTTTGCGCCAATCTCCGCGTAAATCACTCTGATGTATTAGTGCCGACCGTGCCCTAGCGCGAATTAAAAATATAATGTACTGAGGAGGGAAAAAACATTTTTCTATAAGTTGGCAATAAATCAATAGAAAAAACAACATAATAAATGAAGGTATATGAATGCACTGTAAATAATGAACCTTGGCAAAGGAAAACGAGATTGTTTTAACAAGAAACCCTAACTTTTATGGATCCCACATAACGCAGCTCTACAATATAACAGTACAGTTTTTGGTAAGATTTCAGAGATTCCTATGAAGAATACAGAGATTAAGTTAGATTCATATTGCGATTTAGTTTGGATCACTCATTGCCTTATTTGAAATCTGAATTAAACTTTGAATAAAAACAGCAGTGTCTAATTTTTTTGGATAAAATGTGTCACTTCTCTGTCCCGAGTTTGAATTTGGAATGTTTTAAATGAAAACTTTTTAACTTAACCTTTGAACATGGTTCATAAACAGAATTATGCTTATTCTAACCGATGTTTAGAACCATAAAGAAGTCAATGTTCAAATAAATTTTGATTTATTTTTCACACTTTCATCTCTCACATTGTCCAAAGTGTGAAACATAAAAATAAATTCCTCAATATATCACTCAATACACATCCTCAATCTCAAGTTGCAGTCAAACCCTGAAGCGGGCATAACAGGAAACGACCACAATAAATCAATAGCAACTGGCGCTAGACAAATAAAACGACAAAACAAAAAAAAAGTTGCACAAAATTCGCAAAAAGAATTACAAGCAATAACATGCAGTAGTGTTAATGTTACCCAAGAAACCTAACGTCTTGTCAACCAATTATATATCCTAAGTCGTTGTATTACGGTAGTTGTCAAGAGCAGATGTAAGTATGGCAGTGATTTAGGCCCTATCGGCCGTCAACCTGATTAATGTCGCTAGTAAATCAGCGGATTACGACAATGCGAGAAATGACGAGTCGCGGCCGGATCGCAAACGATGCGGCGCTTGGTGCATGTCACAGAAAGCTGCTGTAAATAAATTTATTTAGATAATTTGATATACTTACCTAATAAAATTGAGTGTTCACTTCAATCTTCATAGGTAACGTTGAATACCCAAGACTTTTTTTGTAATCAAATGAAACAAACTCAAAAAGGTCCTTGTGATTTCAATTAATTAAATTACTTTTGACGTTAACTTTGAAAAACACATGAGAAAAAATCATTTTTTTATTTTAATAACAAATTATAATTCTTCCTATGTCTTAGTATATAAGTTTGAATTTGAATCGCGAGCGAAGCCGTTAGTGAGCACAAGTAATATGATGAATGTTTGTTTGTTATTCAATGACACCGTAACAGCTGAGCCGATTTCAGAAAAGTTTGGTACACAGATAGATTATAGCCCTGAATTAAGGCACAGTATTTTTTTTATCCCGGTACCATGCGAGCAAAGCCGCAAACGGACACTAGTAATTAATAAAGCTATAATGTAAATACCAAATAGCACGAAAGCTCTGGAAACAGGTTTTAGGAAAAGTAGAGTAGGCGTATAAATTTTTAATTTTTTTATTTGTTTTAATGACGGAACAAGCAGATGGCCTACGGCTAAGTGGTTTCTTCTGCCTATAACAATGCAATAACAAGCCACGTTCATCTGGAACGCGTCTTGTGGCATTGCATTGCGCCCGTCACGTTCTGAGACAAAAAAGCTGAAAAGTCTCACTTATTTTACCGGCACCTTTACCTTTAAAACCGGAACCTATGTTCCAAATGTTCCTATGTGTATGTTGTTGTTGTTATGTTCAAATCAAAGCAAATCAAATCAAATATCACAGCAATTATAATAGCAATTCTCACATTACTGTGGTTAGCGGCAAAAATAAGTAAGGTATTTCTTAACACGTGCACTAAAAATCGCGTCCGCTCAACACTTGCTCCAAGAAATCGCTCGTATCGAATTATTGAGTAAACACGCAGCGTAATCGCGGGATCGTTTCATTTAGAATGTAAGGGTATCGGAGAAATATTTCTAATAATCACCGGCAATTGCTTGTAATAGGATTTACAGGGAAAAAATGGTGCTATTGTAGAGCTGTGGATGTTTTGTTGCATCTGCACCTTGTTTGTTTATTATTTATCAAATGTATCAACGATGTGAGCAGATGTTTTAAAAAACACTAAAATATCTTAAAAATCCTGAAGCCAAACAACTTAAAATAAATGAAGGACATTGATATTAATTCTGCTGCACCATTCTAAACTTATGCCATGGCTTATGTATTCCAAATAAGTGTTAATGGGCTTGTAAGGTGCTACGTATGGAATGCTAATTATTATGCAAAAAGTGGGCATGTTCCAAAAGATATGTTTGGACTTGCCTGTGATTACTCCCTAGTAGATTATCTGAGTAGATTGGGTAGAATGGGTACTGATTAGATCTGCCCCCTATTTCCTAACGTTTGAAAAGTAAAATTACCATAAATTGCTCAAAATTATCATTAAGAGTTGTCAATTGATGGTAATTTTACTTGTCAAACGTTAGTCACCGAGTGACTTTCAGTTAGGGAATAGGGAGGCAGATCTGAGGATGTCTATCGTTTTATTTTCATCAAAACTGTTCCTACATACACGTGTCTCTAAAGTGCCAATCAGATTAAGTATAAGATTGCAATCATGATTATCCTAAAAATAAAGTTATCTTTGTGGCAAAAGTATTTTTCAATTGTGATAACATGATAAAAAAATATTTTTAGAACTTAGTAATCAATGGATTGCTACAAATCCAAAAACTAATATCACTTTAAGCCTGATAAGTTTGTTATTGAAATAATGCAAAATTATAAAATTAAAAAAAATTGTGTATATCGCCATGATAAATAAAACATATTCCTTTAAATAAATTTATAGAATCCAACCTACTTTACGACTTTTATATTTTTCAATCGATTTCTATAAAAATAACAATTCCAATTTAATTGGTAAAGTCGAGTTATTATTACTAGTTCAGTGACTAGAATTGCATAAAAAAGCCAATAAATTCAAAAAATATAGCATTCAATCAATAAATCAACGTTAAAATAACGCACATTCAAAAGCATGGGTTCAATGTGCGTAAGTCAACGTCACGTTGTAACTGACAAATTGATTTATGTAGTAGGGGCCACTCGTCTTGCTTGGCCAAAGAGTCTGGAAACTTCGAGTTTTGGACCAGTTTCAGCGCATACTGCAAGATTTCGTTTTTTTAGGAAACAAAACACTAAAATTGTTAAATAAAAGCTTACTTACACTCAGAGTTTGTTTTTATCATAAAACGCGAGTCAACGTATCGTTGTAACTGACAAATTGATTTATGTAGTAGGGGCACCCATCTTCTGACAACTTCACGTTTCGTCTGAGCAACATGCGTTCAACTTTTATGGTGAAAACTTTGGAGTAAGTATTCATTTGTATGTATTTGGGGGGCTGATGACGCAATCTGAATCAAGTATCATTGTGTGGTGTGTGTTTTGTCTGGATTTACTTTGATGATGATCATCATCCGATTGATTTCCACTACTGGATGAATCATCGATGCAATGGTCAGGATTTGCAATCATCACGCTTGGCAGGCGGATTGGTAATCGATAGTGTTGGTGCTAAGTACTCAGTTTACTTTAATTAAATTACGTACAAATAAATAATACTGTGTAAGTGTATTTAGTGTAAATCTTCATAGTATATCGAAGTGCACAGTCAGTTGGTTTACGTAGTATTTACTGTTATTACTGCTCAATTAATATTAATGATAATGATATATTATAGGGTAGTAATAGTAGAGTAAGGTATAGTTCTAGTCTATCCAATAATGTCTAATGCCCCATCCCTTATCTTTTTTAATGTGTGTTAGGCGATACCTACGTCGCACGGATGCATTATATATAGGTCACAATTATTTAAGTAGGAATTCACTTTTTAAACCTCAATTTCCATACAAAAAACCGTGTTACACTACACTATGCGTAATCCGTGTCAATTGCTTTTAAAACTCAGACTACGGCCTCAGGACGTACTGACAAGTTGATTTATAAGTTAGTAGGGGGCACTTGCACTCTTCTCTAGCAAGTTAGCGTTTCGTCCGGCTGTACGCGCGTACCGCGACATGTTTGAGTTTGGAACTTTTTTATGTCGTAAACTTTTTGGTATTTGGAGGGAGGCGCAATGTTTGTGAGACGAATGAGGTGTAGATCATAAAACTATACTAAGGACACGTTAACATCTCTAACTCGATGTATCGATGACTATAACAGTTGCAGGAAGTCGGTGAATGAAGGTGGCTCAAGACGGTTGTGGTATTTTATTGGGGAGGCCTATACTTAGCAGTGGACTTCTACAGGATAATAATAAACCTTCTTAGTTAATTCCCCCTATAAAATATTACAAGTTTTTTTTATACTACTAGGCAAGCAAACACGCATACGGTCCATCAGAGGCCCAATTCTCTAATTTAAAAACATTCAATTCGCAGTATAATCTCGTCTCAGTCGCACTGTCAGCTGCCACCTATATAGTAACTGTTACTTAATCTTCGCATGTATACGCGAAGATTAAGTAATAGTTACTATACGAGACAGTGCGACTGACACGAGATTATATTGTGACTGGAATTTTTAAAATTAGAGAATTGGGCCTCTGATGGAAAGTAGTTACCATAGCCTATACGGACGCCTGCAACACCAGAGGCATCACACGCGCGCTGGCGACCCTGAGACATAAAGCAGAAAAGTCTCATGTGCCTGTAATTTCACCGGCACATTCGCATTGCATAGGAATGCGAGCACTACTGCTTAGTGGCACAAATAAGTACAGTGGTAGTACTTCCCCGGACGAACTCTTTCACAAGAAGTTCTACTACTAACAGTTACTTAGTATACTAATTATTTTGTTTCTAAACTCTTAACATGTAATTCAAAATAGAAACAACACTAAAAACTTTACAGCCAACAAACCGCCAAAGCATATTTTTACATATCACCTAATTTAAATGGGCCATGTAAAGTTTTTCAAGCAGTTGTCACCTCAAGTTTTATAGTCTATAAAATCCATAGACAATAAAATGGTGGATTTAGAGTCGTGTGCCCAATGAGGAGACGGTTGGTTTATGGGTCTGTCCCATGAGGTTTGCGTCACCAATCCTAACTGATGTACCTCGTAAAGTAGATAAATAATGTTCCTGATGCTTTTTGTCAGTATCTCGTTTTATTATCCGATTAAAAAGGTTTCCTGAGGCGGGAATTCTTGTCTTGACCAATGTGGGTAGTTGTTTTCAACCAAACAGTTCAAATCACCGAAGACTACACATGGGATGATCTCTTTATACACTTCCCAACTAGTAGAAATCAAGATTTTACTTAAGAACACAACAACTTCTTAGGTAGGTAACTTTAAAAGTTAAAGGTCGAAAATAATTCAAAACTAGTGGTTCGCCCCGAACTGAGGCCTCGTGATAACACCTTTATCAGCCCGACTAATTAACCAAGTAATTTCCATTTTTCTATTATTATTTTTGAAAATTTTCACCTCGAGGTCTACCAGTACAGTACAGGATCTATCAGTAGGTAACAACTCTAATTTCCAACACAACATCGAAATAACCTTTGAATAGGGCTAAGCAACGGGGCGTAATACAACATACCTGTTAGTACCTATATCAAGTACCTGACGAATTAATTGATAACGTCCTTTTGACAAAAACCATAGAACTCCAGCGTCATTCAAATTCCTAGAAATGGGAGGTCAACAATGGATGTAATATTGGTTTCTGTTTTATGGAGTACAAGTTTCTAAATTCTTCAGTTTCAGACTTTTCCCTGTAGTTATGACACAAAAGCCACAAGCATACCAAATTTCAGCATTGTGGGATTGCTGGAAGTACCCTAGAATTTTAGATTTTTACGTTTTTTATTTTCCCTAATATCTCAAAAACTACTAAAGCTAAATACTTATTAAAAACGGTTTTGAAATGTCCAACTAAAGCGCTTTCATTAGACACCCCACTTGATCTGACTGTCTCACTTTTATTTTTTTTACCCCCTCTTGGACCCCAATATCTCAGCAACCCCCCCCCCACCGATATAGCTCATAACCTTACCTACAAATTGTACCAATACTATCTACCCCCATGCCAAATTTATTGAAGATCGGGTTAACGGTTTGGAAGTTTTCATTGGACAAACATACATACATACATACATACATACATACAAACGCCGATTTTTCCAACTTGACTCAGAGAACTCGCTTCGCTCGTTCAATAATAATATTCAGCATCGCTTAATGATTTATTTGTATCGGATGTCGCCAGTGTCAAGCGTCCACATCCCAAAAAAACGCGCTTATTAGTGTTGTACTGTTCCGTGCAGTTATATGTAGTCCAACCCTTAAGAATCATTGCTCAGAACACAACAACTACCTAAATACCTAATAGTTTTAAGGCATTCTTCTTTACCAGTTCGTAACTTTCGCTCCCCAATTCTAAATTCAAATTCCTATTCGATTACCTTTTTCAAGGTTTTCCCCAAAATGTTGAACCAAAATCGAACATTACCCGTCCAACCAGATCCAATATCTGATAATGAACATTTTCCTATCGTAAACAATAGTTTTGCATTGTTTTTCGTACATTGACGGTCCCGCATGACCGAGGGCCTCGCACCATCAGTTGTCCGCCAATCTAGATCGCAAAATTCGATACAACCAGCTCATAATATCTGCGGCGCTGTCATCTAACTTAACGAAACATATTATACCAAGTACGGTGTCATAAAATAGTCCAAATTACAGGACCGATATCCAAAAACAATGCCCCGATCAGACAAAAACCACAAACCGTTCTGAGCTTTAGCTGGGTCAGAATAAAGTTTAGTTTGAGTATTTACCGGGTGCATGCAACTATACGAGTGAATAAGTTTTTTCAATTATAAAAGACTTAATTTATTTAGGTTTAGACAAGCGAATTTGAGCTGTAACTGTGTAAACATAAGAGTAAAGTTTAAGTTTGCTTGGAGTTCACGTAGAACCTTGCAAAATCGAAAAGGTTATCCACGAAAATGTTAATATAATAGTTGCTTCAGTACTACGGGTTTGTTGGCGTGAAAGCATAAATCAATTTTATAGCCCCATCTAAATCAAAAGCGTTTTAATGGGCGGCCCACGTCATATCATAGCGTAGTATGATAATTTACTGCTACTATGTGACGAATGTTAGAAATAAAGGTCCCTCCTTGTCCCCCCCCCCTGCCTCCCTCCTCCATAGCCCCTCATCGTCGTAGGGATTAGTTTTATGCCCTAAACCGTCGTCGTAAATATGTCACCCGTATCTGGTAGGGAGTGTGTCATGTGAGATAATTTTTGGATTTATTAAGTGTAGGTCTTGCTGGTCGGTTTCTTTGCATATTCGTGGTATAAAAGTATTTTGTTGTGAATGATATGTTGATGCCACTGACTATTTAAACAAAATGTAAGTCTAAATACAAAATGGGATAAACATATTTACTTTATTTAACACCCAACAGTCACATACATAATCCTAGGCCCACACTACGATTTTAATCGCAGGTATAGGAACTACGAGTACCATAGTCATAGCCGAAGGGAGTCAAGTTCAGAAAGTTCATTGGACGCCTGACATAAGACACCGCACAGGTGCGCTACACGTTACCGTCTTCACGTAAATAACTTAATAAATAAGTTTTTAGGTATAAAATAATATAGTATATAGTAGTGTAGTGTATAGTAATGTAGTATATAGTCTTTAAGGTATTATAGTGCCACAAAACCCACATATATTATAATTATATATATTTGCAGATCATGCAAATATTTGTCACGCAGTAAAAATCGAACCCGCACCTCTTGTTAGTTTAGGTAGTTTATAAGTAAACTTTGTGGCATGATTATCTTTTTACAAATAAATAAATAAATTGTGTCTCAGTCAGCTAATCTCCTGCCGCACCATAGTGCGAGTTCCGTAGAGCTCGTCCGACTATATAGCTTCCCTTAAGTTAGGAAATTAATGAAATAACATTGTATGGTATATAAAATAATATAATATATATCAAATAAATATTATAATTTTGCTAAATATTCATTAAAAAAAAATTATCCCATACTACCCCACTGTGGCCTGGCTCGGATTCGTTTACCGGAATAAAAAGAGGTATATAAATCTAAATTGAGATATATCTATTTCATCAAAATCAGTAGAGCTGTTACGGCGTGTATGAGTAACTAACAAATATCCATACATCCAAACTTTCACATTTATAATAAAACTAGCGGCCCGCTCGCGACTTTATCTGCGTGGTTTCGGCATGGTCCAGTCAATAAGTGACAAATAAATTATAGTCTATAGCCTATTTTGTTGTAAATATAAACAATAATATTGTTAAGTTTCATCAAAATCCGTTCAGTAGTTTTTGCGTGAAAGAGTAACAAACATTCGTCCATCCAAACAAACTTTACGCATTTATGATATTAGTGAGATGAGATGAGATCAGTGAGATGAAATAGAAGGATAATAACAGCAAAACAAACATAATAGGCACTTACTGCAGTAATGTTTTAGACGTGTGTGTTAGCTGTGGTGTGCCTGGCCTAAAAAATAGACTCCTTCATTTCCTTCTGTTGTATCTTAAAAGCCTTACACCAGTGAATGGCAGCAGCATCTTAGTATTCAACACGAATACTGCGATCACCAATCCGCCTGCCAAGCGTGGTGATTATGGCAAATCTCCCCAATGGATCATATGGGCGATATCTCGTCCAGCAGTAAACTTCTAAATGCTGCTTAAGGTGATTCGTCTCGCATGTGGCACGAAATTCAAATTTTATTGCGTTTTTGCTCATTACAGCTCATCAACACTTCTTGAGATAGTAAAAACTGATTTTGCGAAAACTAGGAGACCTAACACACATGTTTTAGTTTATAGTTTCACATATAGATCATTACTTCAGCTACGAGTACTATTCAATGATTTTTACAGTGTTTTTTTGGTTTAAAGATATTCGTAGGTTAACTAATGACATTTATGAAACACTATCAATTAAAACATGTGTGCTAGGTCTCCTAGTTTTCGCAAAACCTGTTTTCTCTATCTCAAGAAGTGTTGATGAGCTGTGATTGTGAATTTCGCGCCACATGCGAGACGAATCACCTTAAGAATAAAAGTGTGTTAAGCAGATTTCCGATACTTAATTTAATTAAATAAACTATTTCCGCTCATGAGGTTGGCGGATTCATGAGCCCATAGATATTTCTACAAGTCAATACAATTTAAAATTACAGTTAAAAGAACCACATAAACATAAAACTGATGACCTCATTCGAAACACACGTATACAATATAAACAGCATACAATTTATGGAAACACATAAATTTCATTAATTACATTCAAGTGATGAATGGCTGCAACTATGTAACAAAAATATTTATTAAATAACACGTCTTTCTGTGTGATCACTTATTTTTGGTTTCAATGAGAACGAGCTAGACTCAGATGCCTAGACTAGGTATAGGTATACTATAGTTGTGACCACTGACAAGTGGTGAGCTCATCGCCGCCATTGCTTTCCCACGACCAATTCATCATATCATTAAATTACTCTTAACTTTACATAACGTCTTTGGAAGGGATACCTACAGCATAATAGTCTTTGTGCCTTAATGTAGGGTCTGAAAACTAACCAGGTAAAACGTTTATACATACGGCTTATTCCACTTTTCCCCCTTTAAATCCTCCTTACGGGGGATAAGTGGAATATAAAAAAAAACTAGAATTTCCTCCGATAATTGCCGTAAAAATTACTAACCTGTTATTTTATTGTACCCTATAATTATGTGCTATTAAAAGTTAATATATAAACTAAGAATCAATTAACTCTACCAAAGCTTTCCACCATAATACATTCTTCAATAACCCAACAGCCAGAATAAATCTTATATACAAACCAACGAAAATTGCCCAACAAAATAATACAAGTGTAAGTTTAAGTATTGGACAGTGAATGGAACATAACTAAAGAGATTGTAACTAAAGAGTCCAGTTTTCCCACCCTAACAGAACAGTTTAATCACAGAATACCCGAAATTATTTTCACTGAGAGTTATTATACTAAACAATAAAATAGCATAGGTTACAAGCTTCTACGTCAAACCGTTTGGAAAATACAATGAAGGTATATTGTTACTAACGACTTTGGAAGCGTCTTCAACGATAGACCACACGAAAATAAGTGCGCTACAAATAAAAATCATCCCTAAATTACAATGAGGTTTGAGTGGTTAGAAGATTCTAGGCCAAACAGTTTGTAGAAGTTACAAGTTGACGGAGTTATATCTCGCAAAAATTGGTGCATTGAAACACTCATGCAATATGAAATTCATCCCGACTTTACTAGTATATTTCTTAATCATTCTGTTGACAAATATAGATAAACTCTTTCTTGTACACATACAGTAACAAATAACTGACAAACAACAAACTGTAATAACTAACAATGTACTAAGGTCATTCTACATCTAGGTATACTAAATGTCATGCATTTAAGCCTGTAGAAGCTGGGTGCGGCCGTAAACCATAGATTAAAGAGGATCTCAACAAAACAACGTAAACAATGAAACAACTCACAAACCCCAAACAGTCCAATCAAAAATAGAAACATCAAAAAACCCGTCATACATTACGAGGGCGCCCCACTACATTTAGAGCTCCACAGTAAAGTTATTAAAACCATAAAATAACATTTTTATAGTTACTGTTTTGTACAAAAGTCGGCTTGACTGGCACACGGGCATAATAAAATGAAATGAAACAATCCTATGATTTATTTTATACCTGTGGTCGGCTTTATGCAATATACCGTCAGCAATTTTACTAATTAGACTCGAGTCGTACTTGCGCACTGCATTGCAAACCGTAGGAAGTAAAATAACTCTTGTGTACCACATACCCCCAATTACTGCTTTATGTGGTATAAAAATAAAAATTTACATAAGCAGCAATTTTATTAATTAGTCTGTCATACTTTCTAACTACATTGCTACCCGTAGAAAGTAAAATTACTCTTATTGTGCTCCAGAATTCCCCATATCCCCAATGACTGCTTTATTTCATAAGGCACAATAGTAACTCAAATAAAAATATGTCTTCTATAGAACTTTACGATCGAAGGGTGAAACAAGAGCACATTTACATTTTATTAGTATGTGTGTATTGTGGATTTCTTCTAGGCTTGGTCGCGTTGGAACAGGAGTAATTTTAATTTATAAGACGATTCAAAATGATCCTTGTGATTTCAATGAATAAAGTTTTTTTGACTTTGACTCTGATTTTGTGGAGGCTTAAGATGGCGTCACACTTTGAGGACCTAACATTTAACCTATATATATTATTGAATTTTAACAAATTTTGGGAAAACTTATTGCTGACATAAACATATTGTAAACAATGAGTAGGTACTTAAAGACTAGTTATAAATTTCCACTTTTTCTTTTCCAATTTCCACGAAAATATTATAAAATTAAAATATATTTCTTTCAAACAATGGTGTATTCATATATAAATCATCACAGTTCAAGTCACTAATGGAAAATATTTAAGTTAAACCTAACTAAAAATTCAGAAGATAACCATTAAAAATAACTCAATTAACAGATAAAAATTAAAACTTCCATGACTTCTTGGCGCAGCATTGCATACCGCTGACCACCAATCGACAGGCTGGCATTATTTATTTCAGCTGAAATGACACAATGACGTGAATGCCTGATCTATACCCCGGAGTGCATCAGTGCCCTGGGAATCTACCGATGCCTACCTTACCTACCTAGGTAAGTAAGCACATGAAGCAGCCCGCGGCGTTTATTGCGGTGAATGTAAATCTGTCAATCAATAAAATGTTGACCAGCTTTGCAGATAGAGCTGTGCCATTTTACTGGACGACGCAATAACGTAAGACAAGCACGATGCACCAAGGACATTATAAATGTAGGAGGAAGTCGGTGGATGGAGGCGACATGAAAACCGTTTGTTGTTGCATTCTATAGGGGAGGCTAATGTGAAGCTGTGGACTTCAACAGGCTGATAATGATGATGATGATGATGATTAAAGCTGAGCAGAGTGGAAATTATAAAATCAAACAATAAAATCGTGTTATTTAATGACTTTTTTTTAGCGTCAATTATTTGTTCACTGAGCCGTGGTGTGTCGGGCCTAAGAAAAGCCCCTCCGTCTCCTCCTATATATGGATGTAGTAAAAGCCTTACTAAGGGATACCACCAGCCCGTCTGCCAAGTGATTATGCAAATCCCCCCTTTTACATTCTATGGAGGAGGCCTCGACCGGCAGTAGACAGGCAGGCAGCTGGCAGGTTTGGTGATGATTTGTTCACTTTAACCATTTCTCCTCTTTTATACAGACTATTAAAATGTTACTTTGAAAATCATAAACTTTCGCATTTATAATATATAGGTCACCAGGTTGAGGTATGTGTCCCCAAAGAGGGGTCTTGTGACTGATGTTGAATTAACTAACCAGTGTGGTGACAGGCTTCACTGCGCATCGCAGAAGCTCCTCTAATTTGAGTAATTGAAAGAATACTTGCATTTGTAGTGAAACTGGACTTATTTCTGCTTCTGTATCTTCAGAAAAATGTAATTGTATATTTTTTTCTGTATACAAATTGAAAAATTAAAGTACTTTTTGTAGTGATCGACTTTATCGACACCCCAAACGCAAAGTAACATAACCTAAACTTTACAACTTTCAATTGTAATTTCACTTACACTGACACGTGACAAATGTCGTTGACTGCATCGATTCCCGACCGTTCGGGTGAAAAATTACCCGAATAATGCCAGTTTATTGGGAAATTAATAGACGGGGATTTTCATAGTGGTTATTGAAAAAGTTGTGATGCTGTATGATAAATATCTGAGAATTAAACGGAATTGAAAAACTGACGAAATACTGTTTCTTTTGTAAAAATTTTATTAACAGCTGAAATTTATGAGTTAACTCATGTTTTGATGACCTTCATAGCTATGTGGTAGAACTTCCAGAAGAGTTTTTTCGAGGTAGCTGGTTTGATTCCTGGCATCTGTTATAGAAAACTTAAACATGTCAAATATATGATTCCTCAAGTAACTTTCGTGAATTATATCATTCATTTTGTAAAAACGGGAAATTTTCACGTACCGATATGTTGGTACCCACCCTCGATTAGAGTCGAAACCTGTTGGTGCTTCCACCAACATATCGGTACGTGAAAATTTCCTGTTTTTACAAAATGAATAATATATATATATATGTTCCCTCGATGTTTTCCTGATTTAAGAAAATTTATAACTATCATCTAACTGCCTCCAACTGAGTACTCAACACCAATAATGCGATCACCAATCCGCCTGCTAAGCGTGGCGACCTTGTCCAGCAATAGATGTCTAAATGCTGCATTATTTTTAGTCCATCGAGTGGAGGGCCTTCTACCGCGTCTTCCAGTTTGTAGTCGCCACTCGAGAACCTTTATTCCCCAACAAATATCAGAGGGCCTATTACGAGTTTTGCATTGCAAAAACCGGAATGCGAAACGTGAGCATTCAACGTGACTTACGTAGTAACTATTTATCATTCTGTGCCACGCAGTCGCGACAAACGATACAGATTAGTAAATAGTTACTACGTAAGTCACGTTGAATGCTCACGTTTCGCATTCCGGTTTTTACAATGCAAAACTTGTAATACGCCCTCAGTTCTTCGAGCTATATGACCTGACATTGCCACTTCAACTTGCTAATTCTGAACTCTATATGTACGTACATAATTTCAGCTTATTTGGTTCAGTAGATTCGGAAAAAATAGCCTGTAACCTACAGTTAGACAGACAGAAAGATACCTGCTGGCCTAGACAAACGGTATTCGCTTCGAAGCGATTATATTTCTTCAATCGAAATACAATACACAAGACCACGTGACATATCGATAGCTTACATCAATCTCATACATTTTGGACTTTTGTACTAGCGTCATCGCTATTAGAATGTTACTTTGTCTACGGCCTCTGGAGTGATTGTATAATGGTTTTGTTAGCTTAGAACCCTTGAGGTACAGAACCTTAAAAACGTGAAAATAGCTGAAATAGTGTCTGAGAGATTGCGAAGACAAAATACCCAAAAACATTTTGCTTCCATCATCACCAATCACCCGATACATCCCTTACAGACTGGCCCATAAAGCCCACCCTCTAAGCAGCACTAAATAACGGCCGCCACCACCAAGCTCCATAACTTACCCCCTCCCCTGCCCCCCTAACTTCATATTTCCATCACACGTTGCCGGCAAAAATACAGATTCATTATCAGGGCGATACGTCACAGGGAGGGGGTGGGGGTTGATTCATAACCAATAAATCAATGGCATAGGGCGCAGTAATAGGCCAAATATTGTTGATTAGGGTGGTTGGCTGTGTTTTACGAACCTAGTTTTTTTATGGACTTTGTGTTGTTTGGAAGAGTTTCTGTGAGAAAAGTTTTTATCTTGAATTTGACAGACGATGATAAAATAAGATATCCATATTTTTATTTTAACATTAATATGATAGTAGATTCGAAAATTGACGTACAACTGTTAGCAAATGATGAAAAAAAAAATTATGTCTTTCATTTGATTTTCGATGCCTGTACAAAACATTTTTAGTTTTACTTAAGGTTCTCATTGAACTTTTGGGTTAAATTACGGGTTAAAGTTATATTTAAGATATAATTTTTTTTTTCGTTCCGATTGGCTCTCATCACCATCATCATCATAATCAGCCTGTAAAAGACTACTGCTGGACATGGACCTTGCCTCAAGAATGCCACGGCGATCCACTGACTTCCTGCAACCTTTATAATACCTTTAGTTCATCGAGAGAAGGGCCTTCCTCTTCTGCGTCGTCCGGTTTGTGGTCGCCACTCGAAACCTTTATCCCCAACGGCTGTCGGTTCTGCGAGCTTTATGACCTGTCATTATAATGCTTATATAAAATACACAGAAAGGTAAAATTAGTTTAACTTTGACCTAGTGAAATCAATCACACTTTTAATTATTAATTGAATTTACTATTTATCTTAATATTATTGCGGGCATTATCATAAAAGTTACACAACAGTTAGATGCCTCTGGTGTTGCAGGCGTCCATAGGTTACGGTAACCGCTTTCCATCAGGTGGACCGTATGCTTGTTTGCTTACGTAGTAGTATAAAAAAAACAACCTTTTTGATAAAGGTAGGTACCTAATATTATTGCGGATTTGGGACTTGGTCGTGGAAAGCAATGGCGGCAATGAGATCACCACTTGTCACGTGACTTGCCTGTGACTGTGCAACCCGCGGTGAAAGAAGGCCCTTTGAGGCTCTGCCTACCCCTTCGGGGAAAAAGTTATGTTGTATTTATGTATGTATGTTTGTATGATTAGCAAAATTGTGATCTCCAAAACTACAGTCGTAGCGCAATGCATCCCTTACCTCAAATAAATGTTTAATAACCCACCAAGATGTTAAACCCTTTCAAGTCATAAAAACATTCCACAATCCAAATTAAAAGAGCTGTAAGCACAAAATTGACATTTTATTCAATAGCCAGCTTGCGGATGAGTGACGTGCGTCAGCGATAACATCGTAACTGACAATTGACGAAGGATCACCGATCGACAATAGCAGATACTGCCTTCTGGCGCGTGATAGACGCGAAACGAGATAGGGTTTTGTTTTATTCCATTTTAGAAATGTTGACGTTGTACAAATGTAGAACATTGATTGACAGGTTAATCATGACTGTTTACTGAAACAATATTTTTGGAATAAATCACCTGTAATTGAAATGTTCAAAACAAACATAAATTGTAACAAATCAAGTACTGATCCCATATTAGAATTCCTAGTATTGGAGGTATCAGTGAATGGAGCATTTTGCGCCGAGATCGAGGAACGCCGTGCGGCGGCGTGATGCTCTGTGCGCTCGCCCCTATTGTACTGCGCCGGCGCCCTGAGCTGGAAACCGACCACGGCGAAGACCTCTGGGCGAGTTTCACCTATCGCGGTCGTTCTTTTTATGTGTGTGTTATATACATTAGCACAAGGGCCTGCGATGATGAGTATATGAGGTGGTTTTGTAAAACTGAATCTATAATTGGTAATTTAAAAGGACATGTAATTATATTGGGAGATCTTAATTTAAACAGCGCATCCTTAAACATTGTTAATTATTTTTGTTATTTTTTAACGTTTTGTGCCCTGACTGAGAAGAATGAAGTTATGAATTTGCATGGTGGAAAGCTTGATGTTGTGTTGGTTCGGGAGAGCGATAGTGCGCGAGAGGTGTCGGTCACCGTTACTGAGGGAATAGTTCCCATTGATCCGTTATACCATCCGGCTTTGGATGTCGAGTTTGGAATCGAGTCAGCTCAGAATAACTATGAAGTCATTCAACCTAGCAACATAAATCCAGTAAATGACTGGAACTTTAATAAGTGTGACTATGAGCAGTTAGATCATTTGCTCTCTAATGCTTCATGGGACAGTGTATTACAGTCGAACGATTCAACCACTGCTACAAAAATATTTTACGAAATAGTCTACCAAATTTTCGATGCTTGTATTCCTAAAAAACGTCGTCGGGAAACTTTGAACAGGCGGTACCCGGTCTGGTTTACCCAGGATATAGTTAGGGATACAAAACTCAAACTCAAACTGCATGCTGCCTGGAAGCGCAATAACTCCGATGAAAGCTATATGCGGTTTTCTGAACTCAGAAGTTCTTTAAAGTGCCGGGTCGCGCATGCTTATAGTTTCTACACGAGTCGGATTGAAAACAACATCAAAATCAATCCACGTGAGTTTTGGCGTCATGTGACTAGCCTGCGGTCTAAGGGAGGTTTTGAACCTAACGTATCCTACAAGGGTCTATCGTTTACCGGAGTAGCAGCTGCTGATGCTTTTGCCAATTACTTCGGCAGTGTATTCTTACAGGATATACCTCAACTAGACGCAGAAAATGCAAATAGGCTTGACGCTAGTTCCAACAGTAATTATGTAAACTTGTTTGAAGTCACGCCGGATGATGTTGTTTACGGGATAAATAAACTTAAACTTAGTAGTTCAGTAGGACCGGACAATATCCCTTCGGCTTTAATTAAGCGAGCGAAGAAACAGATAGGTAGACCACTTCATCATATCTTTAACACTTCTTTACGCACTGGTTTATACCCTCCGCAGTGGAAGATCTCAAGAGTTACTCCTATACCCAAAAGTTCAAACAGGTTCGCTGTTGAAGAGTACCGTCCTATCGCGATACTTTCTTCACCTGCGAAGGTATTCGAGAATATCCTTCATCGACGGATATATTCACAGGTGGAGAGATACCTGGCTAACGCGCAGCACGGCTTTAGAACGAAGAGATCAGTAAACACTACTAACCTGTTGACTCTCGTTGAGTACATCTCCGCGCACCTGGACCGAGGTTGTCAGGTTGATGTACTGTACTTTGACTTTCAAAAGGCCTTCGATAAAGTCAACAATGACGTGCTGCTTTCGAAACTCAGCTGCATTGGGTTTGCACCAAACCTCCTCAGACTTTTATCTGACTATCTACAGAATCGCCAGCAATTTGTCAGGCTGGGGATTTATGAGTCATCTCCTTACCACACGCGCTCTGGTGTGAGTCAGGGCTCAATCCTCGGACCGCTGCTTTTTCTCCTTATGGTAAATGACTTACCGGCTGTTCTTAGGCATGCAGAGTGTCTTCTCTACGCTGATGACCTAAAACTGTACTCTAAAGTCAATTGTGAGGCAGACTGTTTGGCTATCCAGGAGGATGTTGCAGCGGTACATAGATGGAGTATTGCTAACAAAATGAACTTTAACCTGTCCAAATGTTATTTAATGACTTTTGGTCGAATGTGGCACCCAATAATCTTTAACTACAAAATGGACAATAACGTCATAGCTAGAACGGTGGCGATGAAAGATTTGGGGGTCACATTCGACCAAAAACTTACCTTCCATGATCACATTGCTACAGTCGCCAAGGAATCCTATCAAAGACTAGGCTTTGTTCTAAGAAACTCGCGGGATTTCAAAAGTGAGCACGTGATAAGGCTGCTTTTCAGTGCTCTTGTTCGTAGTAAGTTGGAAGCCAGCGCTTGCATTTGGAATCCCCATGAGAGCACTTACAAGCTTTTACTTGAGAAGGTACAAAAAGCTTTCCTTAGGTACCTGTACAAGCGCAACTTAGGATATTATCCATTTATGTATCCCACTAGGTTCCTCCAGGGCTGCCTTAGCTTCAATTCACTTGAGACTAGAAGGGCAAATGATCAGATTGTTACAGTCTGTAAAATTCTGCGTGGATTGATTGACGCTCCTGATCTTCATAACGAGCTGGCTCGTTTCTTTACTCCAGACAACTATTGCGGGCGTAGGAAACACAGATTGTTTGCTGTGCCCTTGTGTCGCACTGTCGCGCGCTCTAGCTCCCCCTTGCCTCGCACTCTCGCTGCGCTCAACGCTCTTCTGCAGACTTACCCTGAATGTGATTTGTTTGCGGACGGATGGAAGAAGATCCTTATGGTGAGCCTGGCTTACTGTGAGGATAATTAATTCATTTAATCTTGTTCTGACATTAATACTATTTTTATTTTTATAATTTTGACCTTAACTTTATTATCATCTAAGTGTTTTCAAAATGTTTTGCCTGTTGACCTAATGATTTTTATGTGACTGGAATTTTATTGTCCTAGATTTAATTGAAATGTACTAAACTATGACTTGGTGTGTAATTATGTACATAATTACACACCATAATACTTACCTAATTAGTGTAGCTGGTATTTGTTGCCGTTCTAATTAGTTAAATAATAATAATAATAATAATCAGGGACCACGAGTAACACACCATCTAGACCAGAAGCAATATTTGAAGATCATGCAAAAATTTGTTCAGCAGTGGCTATCGAACCCATACCTTTCGCGTCTTAGCTGATTACTCATGCCCTGCTAGAGGTCCTCGAACTAGATAATTAGATAGACATATAGCAGTAAAATGCGCGGCCTTAACGCAGAGAACGATTTCTTCCAGGCTTTAGAGTGTCTATATCACATAAATACGTTTGAATTTGAAATAAATGTGTCTGTAAAATAATCTGTATCAATATCCCAAGAGTCTTCCTAAATTTATCATTACTTTATAACTTAAAAAGTCTCTTTCGAAAGCAATCGATAAAAACGTCAACGAAATCGCCAGTCACGCCGGCATCATTTCGAAACGAAAAAACTAACACAGAAGCTCACAATAAAAGTTCTTTCGTTCGCCCCGCGTCTGACATTTGTCAATCATCCCCTCTGTCAGCTGTCATGCTGTCAATGACAATTAATGACGTCCTATACAAAGTTTTATGGCTTTTATTACCCGAATTGTATGAGAAAATGATTAATGCAATCACTAATGCAAATCCCGTCGGTGCTAGCACGGACTTGTCTTTGTGCTTCGTGTAGTTTTTGTATAAATTGATTTATTGTAGTTTTGCAGATATAGCGTTGTGCCGGAGAGCTAACGACCGTGGGCGGTGTAGCGAAATTAATGTGAAATAGGGATTTTTGGAAATTTACTAAATGGCTAGCCATTGTGTAGGTAAATGATGTCCTGTTTGTGAGGAGAGGACATCTCCAAGCTGATGAACCAGGCCGGAATTTACCAACAAAAGTCAACATAACATAACACCCAACAATCACATACATAGTCCTGATCCCACACTAGGATTCACTGTGTTGTGGGTATCACGAACTACGAGTACCATGGCACCATAACACCCAGACCCAGAACAAATATCAGATCATGCAAACATTTGTCCTTCAGCGGGAATCGAACCTGCACCTATTCCGTCTCAGCCGGCTACTTGCCCGCCGCACCACGAAGGTCGTCAAATCTAGGTCGGGGGCGGGAGGGGGAGTACAAGGTGTTACGTCGTAATTTTTCTAAAATGATACTAAGCCACGATAATTTCAATTCTTAAGGTTTACCTAAAATTTTATTACGTTTACCTACTTTACTTTGTTAATATCGGCTTTGGTATTCAAAACCTGCTGTAACTAATCATAAAATATATGCAAAACAAACGCCAAGTTACAAACGTAGTACTTGATAGACAAAATATCAATCTTTTTAAGTATTTAGAGGCTTACGAATGGCGATACCATGGTGGTCTCTTTCTAAGAATAAGACTCCTCAAACTAGTCCAACTGAACCTGGATGTTATAAAAGACAACTAAGGGATGGGAGGGGGGGACGAATACTGCGATCACCAATCCGCCTGCCAAGCGTGGTGATTATGGCAAATCCCCCCATTGTATTCAACGGGGGAGGCTTCGTCCAGCAGTGGACGTAAAAAGGCTGATAAAGAAAACAGAAGAAGTAACATCCCCAGATGTAATCCCTTGTCGGCTATCACTAAATCCACGGGAGGAGAAGGATGGATCTATTCTTAGGCCGGACATACCATGGCACACTATTACTATGACTATTAAATAATAATAAAGCCTTTATTCAAACTATGACTATTACTTACTATTAATTATATTATTATTATAGTTGTTTGTATTATCCCTTAATTCGCTGACCTCTCAAGCCTTGAGTCGCTCAAATGTCACAATTTCATTATATTCACGACCGTCGGCGCCGCGCCGTCACCGTCGCGTCAACGTCACGTCACTGTCAACGTCATGTCACTGTCACGTCTGCCGTCATTTACCTGCCACGTTTGCGAGTGACAGTTTGTTAATTAGACTGTAACATAACGTATTATAGTACAGTTTGGGTAAGGTTTTTGTTTTATTTGAGAGAATATTTTTGTGAAAGTATTGAGTTGGAATGTTTTTCTTTTTGGCTTTTGATTTATGTATTGTATTATAGGGAGAAGTCTCATTTTGTCAGTCAATCAGTTTGATGTTATTCATAAAAGTGAACCGAGCCGATAGACATGTGTTCAGAGTGAGCCACAGAGAAAGAAATGGATGGCTTTACGGGAAAGAAAGACATGGCACTCGGCATTTATCGATCGTTTAGATTCTAAGCGATCGATAAACACCAGTGCCATTATATCATCTCCATACTTTAGATAGAAAACTTAAATACATTGTCACTATGATGATAATGCGTAATTTGCATACGGTTATACGCTTGTAGATTATTGTTATGCGACCCATGTCTATGCCCATTACTACATCAATACCGCATAGATCACAAGGCATTGCACTCTGCCCACTACCCTGAGGCAGAGATAAAAATCTCATGTCCCTGTAATTTCTCGCTGTACCCTCCAAACCAGCAGGGCTATTCTCTATCTCGCGACAGGTTTGCATCAGTCGTAAATTGACAATTTTTGTATGAGTGACGTCTGACAGTCCTGATTGCACAATTTACGCCTGTTGTAAACCTGTTGCGAGATAGAGAATAGCACACAGAAATGCGAGCATTCCTGTTTTGCAGAAGAAATAGGTACTAGTAGTAGGTACTTCTCTGGATAAACTTTTTCACAAAAAATTCCATGCCTTACATCTAAGCTTGTCATAAAAATGTTCTCACGACGACGTTTTAAAGTGTTACCATATCACTTTGTCATAAATAATTTTTTAATCATTATGGGTATTTTAACGACTCATACACACCAACACCATTAGGTACCCATACAAACAGATGGTTACAATCAATTTAGAATTAGAAGGCTTATTAAAAGTATCTTTTTTCGCTAAAGTTGCTCCCGCGCAGTCTATTTTAGTTTTGATGAAATATTGCTTAGTTTACCGGGTTGGTCGTTTTTTGGGCAAAGATTTGAGAGTGCACAGATGGGAATCATTTTACAATCGGGATTAGCTTCATGCTGTTTCTACTTCTAATGTTGTTTACTTTGTGATAATGATGTGTTATTTATGAGGCTGTTTTTATTTTATTTGGCTTAATTTATTTAATTCACCCAGAGTATGTCCATAAAATATAAAACTTTAATTATCTACCTTCGCCAAGTTTTGATCAAAAAATTGAAAACTCATCTCCAGTAATTAACTTTATCATCTAGCTGATAAGCCTCCATTCAATCATTAATACTGATTATTTAAATCGTATTAAATCGATCATTGAAGTTATTTATTTGTTCAAAAGCAACCTTGGATTATGATAACCGTTGACTAGACATGAGTCATATAAAAACACTAGTGGAACGCACCCGCGACTTCGTCCGCGAGGATTTTTTTCCATACAAACTCTAACACCACCTCTTCAGGGTGTGAATTTTGGTAATTCCCTTCAAATCAAATCAAATCAAAATAGTTTTATTCATTGAAATCACAAGGATCATTTTCAATAGTCTTATAAACTAAAATTACTTCAAAAGGAATGTACCCTTCAAATTTCAGAGGCCCAATTCTCGTAATAAAAAACAGTTAAAATAAATTTCGGATCATGTTTCGATCTAGTGTCAATGTCAAAAACGTCACAAATGGTATTCTCCTCAACTGACAATACAACACAGAACAGTGACCTGAATTTTAGTTTATCAATAATTTCATTTTTTTTTGTTTGCAATAAATTTTCCAACTCCATAAAAAATCAAAACTAAAATATCTTCTTTCTTGTCTTTATTATGCTGTTATACAAAATCAATGGTGAAATAAAGCCACAATTTCATGTGATCATGTTACGGTATGGCGTAGTCGCCTTTGTGACAGAGATTTGACTGACCTACATCATGACCGACCGACGCGACGCTTGCCTAAAAGTTGGTAAAACAAAGTAAGTGTCCTTTCTGTGTGTTATGTCTGCTCTATTTTGGCGGCGCGGGGGCAGATGCGCAGACGCAGTCGCCTCTGTGACGAGACTTGACTGACATAAATCAATTGTCAAGAACAGCGGTAATCTCGCGGAGTAATGGCGCGTGACAGTATAGTGTAGATAAGACTTGTTGAAATTGAATAAGATTATTTTTAAAAATCAATTTTCTGAAATCCTCATAATAATAAAGCACATTATTTTAATTATTAGAGTATCATCATCGTTGTTCTTGATTATTGCAATAGAACAAAGGTCTTAGACAATATTATGGCGAGTGTACAGAGACCAAATTCTCGTAACAAAAAATAGTTAAAATAAAGTTCGGATCACGTTCCGATCTAGTTTTGATGTCTTAAATGACAGTAATGGTTTTCTTCTTACTTAAAATGCAACAAATGTGATTATATCGAAATGTGACCGAAACTTGCTGTAACTTGCGATCTTAAAGTTTTTTGATGCAAATTAAATATAGATGGAGTCTATCTTCACTCTAATGAATTATATATCTATCCTACTCTAACCATCACTGTTGCTGTCACCGTGAATCGAAAGTCATGCTGAGTTACATGTACGAAAAATTCCTTGTTGAAAGTGGCCTAAAATGTTATTATGAGGGAGCATAATACCAACATTCTGTCAATGCACAATTTTATTCAGTCTCGATTCGGTACGCTTATACTGTAGTTTTAAAAATGTTACTACGAGAATTGGGCCTCTGATTATTCCCCAGGAGATCTACGATTTTTTATCCAATATCATCAGGGATCAGTGTCTCTAATGCAACATTTGTGGTAGAGATCACCAAGCAAAATATCATCACGCTGCCATGTATCCTGTTCATTCCCACTGTCCCCCTGTTCCTGGAACTGTTCATATCCATACTATTCTTATCCAAAGGGCACTCACACCGCTTAATAAGCCCAAGTGATGCCGACGACAAAAACGCAGCGTCGCCTTTATCTACAGGCGTGGGATCGATCTTCAAGTGATGTCATGTGCACATGTCAAGGTTACCAGGAATCAAGTGCTACGGCATGACAAGGTTGGGAATAGTGCGTCGGCATTACAAGGTTACGTCGGTCGAACCTTTATCAGTTGTTCAATACACATGAGTAAGTTTTATGAGTTTCTTGAAGTGTATGGAAAACATGAAATAGAAATCACTCATGTGTTATCTATGGGTAGGGTTATTTAGCTATCTAATAAAACTGTAATGTCCATTTTCACCATCTAATTCCTATTTAACCGGATACTTAACAATAAAAAACTGTCAAAATGGACCGGCACATAATGTGGTTGGTGAAAATGAGAAAATGTTCTCTTCTTACACCGGGGGTTGGGTAGCAGCATCCAACTTAGTACTCAGTACTAATACCGCGATCACGAATCTGCCTGATAGTTATGGCAAATTTTCCACCTGAATTCTATGGGGGAGGCCTCGTCCAACCGTGGATGCTGGAGATGATGACACTTATGACATAACACCCAACAGTCACATACCTATGTGTAGGTATACTAGTTATATCTCAAGGTAATCAATACCTACCAGCTGTAAATTGAAACCAAAAGAGTTGGAGTCACAGTATAACAATATCTGCTTGCTTTTGTATAAAACAAACTTCAATTGATGGGGTGCAAGGCGTAAACTGTTTTGGTTTATTCAAAGTTTACATCAATTTATTTAACAAAATTCCAAATGTTTCACGATACCAACTAACACTACACTGTCCATTTGCGTGCTACCCAAATATATAAGTAGCATAGTGTAAATCCAGGTTATAATCTCTTAACAATTAATTCGTTACAGCGGCGTGGTTGAGTAAGAAACCACCAAACATCCAAAGTTACGTTATACCTACTCGTATATTATTAAAAAAGGGTTCTTTAGACATTAATTTCTCTATGTAGGAATAGACCCCTCCATGACCTCAGAGAGCTGATTCTAAGTATTTTGCACACAATTAGCACGGACGTCTGAGGCCCAATTCTCTAACTTTGAAACATTCCAGTCACAATATAATCTCGTGTCAGTCGCACCGTCTCGTATATTAACTATTACTTAATCTTCGCGTATACATGCTAAGATTAAGTAATAGTAACTATATAGGTGACAGCTGACAGTGCGACTGAGACGAGATTATAGTGCGAATTGAATGTTTTTAAATTAAAGAATTGGGCCTCTGGTGTAGTGTAGTGTGGATTTTTGTATGGCGACACCGATGAGCGCCCCTAGCGTACACTCTGTGAATCTCATTTTACATACAAAAATCCGTGTTACGCTACACCATACGTCCGTGTCAATTGCTTGTCAAAACGTAGAATCAGCTCTCTGATTCTGAGTCCAGCTCTCCAGCTCTCTGATGAGTATATTCTGGTGATCGCATTATTAGTGTTAAGTACTCAAATGGGTGTCGCTGCCCATCCCTTTGAGCCCATGCCTTCTACGACATCCATGGGAGGAGTTTGTCCTGTTCTCAGGCCAAAGCCACCTCGGCCATTTTACATATTCTACTTACCTACCTACTATTTTATTTAAGTATCAAATTTTTTCTCGACTCTCGAGTGACATTGAAAGTCCTCTAACAGTTTGTGCCATGGACTACACCACCACACCCTGTTTCGTGCGCACGTCAGTCACTACCCATCAATCACTGTTCAACACGACTGTACCACTCATATTTCAGGGGTCACCCCTTACCCTACCATCACCTTTAAGTATAGCGTCATAAGGTTGAAATTACAAGTTAAATGAGGGTAGTTTTTCAATCGATTAAGTGCTGTTTCGGTTAATGAGTTGTACAGTCATGAGGTATGGTTGTGAAAGGTCTGCACAGTAGATTTAACATGGAAGTTCGATAAAGGTAAGGCTCTTTGTAATCGTGTGGATGGCTACTGTGGAGCCAGTGCATTCAATGCACTTATTAAAACTAGCTGAGTATGTGTGGTAGGTTAAAATTCCCAAGTACACCTCGTAGAGTTTTTCGGCAGAATTATGCCTTTATTTTTCCTGGTTCATTTGTTTAAAATATCTGATGAATTCCAGTTAGAGCACCGATTCGAAGAGCACCTATGAATATTTTCGATTGGTGCTCTTCGTGGAATCATTTTTAATATGTTTTATTATTCCTCTTAGAGCACCGATCGAAAATATTCATAGCTCTTCTTCACTCTTATTGTGCTCTTCAAATCGGTGCTCTATGCGGAATAACTTCAGATTTTTTAAACAATGAACGAGGAAAAATTTAAGTGTAATTCTGCCAAAAACTCTACGAGGTGTATTTGGGAATCTTAAGTTACTTTAGAGTACAAATTTGGTTAATCTGTTACTTTACAAAGAAGCATTAATTTAATAATTTTTACTTTCTAACACGTTTTTTTTAACTCGTTTCTTGTCTGTCTGTTTATCACGTGATGTTGATGTCTGTCTATTTGGTACAAATTTTATTTATTTTAATTGATTTTTAAACCAGTTCCCCCAACCGAATGAGCTGAAATTTTGCATACCTGTCAAGTTCGATGACAACACAATGTTATGGTGACAGAGAACTGATCGATTAGTTTTATTTAGGTACTTAATTATAAGTACGAAATTGCATCGAAATTGGCTCAACCGTTTTGGCGTAAAATCACCACAAACAAACGTTTCACTATTATCAATTTGCAACGATAAGGAGTAACTTTACACGGGTGACGAACTCCATTTTGTTTTTCAAACTTCCACTCAACTATCAACGTAAAATCGAAAGGTACAACTCGCGGATTCAAGCGAGTTTCAGATCCGCGAGATGACGAACAAGTCAATCAAACTCTTGCGTCTCAGCCCGCTACTCACTCGCCGCGCCACCGAGGTTGTCAAATAAAATAGGCCAACTTACAAAATTGTATACGCAGGATAGACGTACAGACAGTAGGATTAAGTACCCGTCTACCTGTATTATTATTTTTTAAACTACTTATTAGAAGTATTAACATAAATCCATCCTAAATAACATTTGCATATCAATGAAAATAATGGCAAATTGAAAACGAACTCGATGTGTGGCGTACTGAGCATGTAATTACTACGCGGTGCGGCAGACCAAAAATAACACACGTCAAATTGTCAAGTCAATGACGTGATTGACGTGTATTGACAGCTGTCACAAGCTCGTCAATGCCTTTGTTAGGTTGGGTTTGTATGGCAGGTTGCTGTTAAAATCACTTTTTCGTTTTTGTTTAAAATGGTAGAAATATTGCTTCAAAATATAACAATACACACACACAAACACACACCCAACAGTCACATACGTAGTCATGATCCCACAGTGAATTCCCGTGTCGTGTGTATCAGGAACTATGAGTACCATAGTACCATAACACCCACATCCGGAACAAATATTTGCATTTTCGCAGATTATACAAACATTTGTACCGCAGCGGGAATCAACCTCTCACATCTGAGCCTGCTCGCCCGCCGCACCATAGAGGTCGTCAGAGAGATAATTATTAATAAAATTAGAATTTATGTAGGTCATGTTTAGATAACGTCTCTTTTTCATCAGCTGACAGACATCACCATAGATGAGGCCACCACCATAGCATGCTTATAGCATAGAACGCATAGCGTGCTTTTGGGGGGATTGCCATAATTACCACGCTTAACAGGCGGATTGGTGATTGCAGTGATAAGTACTCAAATTGATGCTGCTGCCCATCTCCTGGCGTAATCCCTTGGTCACTTATTACAACACGGGAGGAAAACAGGAGAAAGAACAGAAATCTGTGTTTTTAGTTGGTAAAGTATTGGGTCTACTAATACATTTATTACTGTTAAAAAAAAACCTAACGTTCTTTTGTTTTCCCACAACAGTTCAAGATCAAAGGATCTTCAACGACTATAAAATTAACCAATCCAAAATTTTAACCGATACACTCGTAATAGTAACTAACCCATTCTAATTCTCTATTAGTCACCTAGCGTAAACACCAAAACAAAAACGTCAACTCCTTCGGCTCGAAAATACCCACCGTTTCATGCAACCCGTCAACGTCAACGTCAGATTGATGGACGTATATATATCTAGCGGGTCTTGCGGCCCTACTCGCGTCCGTCATCCGTCATCGTCAGAGAATGCACATTGGGAGGGTGGCTGGAAACTGGACAAAAGAGAAATCTGCAGGTGTGTTATTTTAAATTAATTCTTAACTACTTGATATAATAAATAAATAAAATAAATAAATGCTGAACATTTCACACAACATTATCTAGCCCCAAGCTAAGCAGAGCTTGTGTGATGGGTACTAGATAACTGATATACTTAATACAATACAATTCATTACATAGATAGATATTTTTTATTATACATAGAAAATACCCAAAACACCCTGAACAAATATATGCAGATCGCACAAATATTTGTCCGAGGCGGGAATCGAACCCGCAATCTCCTGCATGGCAGACGAAACTTCCCCCGCTACGCCACAGAGGTCTGTCAAATAGTATTTAACAGATGAGCAAAATATTGCTTCATTCATTTTTATTGCTTCAAAAGTTACAAGTCATATAAAAGCTTGTAAATTGTGACTGTGACTTGTAATTTTTGACTTTAGGTCAAATCTTGAAACTGAATTTTTAACCAGTTCCACCCAACCGATTGAGCTGAAATTTTGCATACCTGTCAAATTCTGATGACAATACAATATTACGGTGACAACGAGCCGATCTAATGATGGAGATGGAAGGTGGAAAACGAAACTCCTCGATTATTAACAGTAGCCTGGCAGTATTTGGGCTCATTTTAATATGTTACCGACCACTAATTTCATAAAAAATTGTTTTGGAAAAAAGTTTTCTAAATTGGTATTACACTTTATATAATTAATACTTATCCTACTAATATTATAAACGCGAAAGTTTGTGAGTATGGATGTTTGTTACTCTTTCACGTAAAAACTACTGAATGGATTTGAGTGAAATTTGGAATGGAGATACTTTACGCCCTGGATTAACACATAGGCTACTAGGGCCTAGTGGGAATGAATCATCATCATCGTCAATTTTCATCACTATTCACGCGGGTGAAACCGCGGGGCGCAACTAGTATTACATATTATATACTAGTAATCCATTAATAACATCCAAGAAGCAAACATTTGCACATAATATTTATTTTTAGAAACGTTATCAAACACTAAAACGAACACCAGCTGAATAATCCCCTATATATCATCAAAAACACAATACTCCATTCAAAAACGCAAAAATTTATTACCGTGCAAATTTATTGCACCAAATCGCATATAATTTGATTAATGACGGTGTCACTCTCACGTTTTTTGTCTCGTCTTTTGTCAGTGCACGTTCGGGCCAGTGTGCGGGTGATAATGGACATGTGTCCCTTCATCCATCAGCGGGACAGCGGGACAGATGCGGAGTGGACGCCCGTTTGTTTCCGAGTGCGCTCCGTTTCAATATAGCTGTGGAAATACGTACCCATTCGCTTTTAAGGCGATGATAGACGTCAAATTCTGTCACTATCTAACTCATTAACGTTCAGGTATGTTAGAAGGTGACAGAAAAGCGCTTGCGAAACAAAAAGTAAGCGAAAATCACGAAAAACAAAGATTTGCAGCCTTCAAAGATTTGAACGTCATTATTTATATGAAAGAAAATTACTAAAATTCAATGCCGTTTATAGTTACAAATCAAACAAAAAATGCTTCACTTTGGATATATTTTTAATATTGTAATATTATAATAAGAAAAATTGTTCAAATTATAATTTAATGTCTAATAAGCAACTTATTTTTTTTGTACATTTATATTCACTCATCAAAGAATTTACATGGAGAAAACGCGTGATACTTCCTGGCAGGACGACATCAGCTTTTCCAATTTTGATTTCGGTACAAATTAAGAGCTTAATTTGTACCTCTTAAACCTCTAGTTGGCATACATATATCTACGCCTTAACCATTCGAAGGGTTAAAAATATTTTATCAGTGATTGATTAAATAATACTTACTTTAACTATATCTCTACCTGTCATAAGAGTCAGCAGCATTCAATCCAGCTGTCTATTACAAAAGGTTGCAAACTGAATTCCCTTACAAAACAAGTCTGCAGATAACATTGTTTTTATCCGAGTTTATTTTTATTTGAACCAGACAATCCATCGTAGTATTGCCGTGGTTTGTTTGCCTTAAGAATTCCTCCGGCTCCTCCCATGGATGCCGTAAAAGCTGACTAACGGGTTACATCAGAGGGTGGGCAGGATCCACCTGAGTAAGCAACAGCAATACTGTGATTACCAATCCGCCTGCTTGCGTGGTGATTAGGGCAAATTTGTATTCTATGGGGGAGACCTCGTTGATCATTGGACTTCTACGGGCTGATGATGATGATGATGATCCATTACAATCAGCATTTATTCCTTGTATCGGATTACTCACTCTCGAACTTAGAGAGTGGACGAGCTAGGGGAGTTTACGCTTGTGTATCATGCCGGTGAAATTGCAGACACAGTTTTTGTTTTTTTATTTATTTTAGACTTCACTTCAATTCTTGTCTCGGGATGACGGGCGCAAAGCAGTGCTATGTAAAAAACGAAAAAAAGTCTTTTTCAACTCGATTTTATGCGTCAGAACGGATTTTTAGACTCAAAACAAAGGCATAAAAATTGCCCTATTCATTTCACATTTTTGACGTGTTAACGTCTTATAAATCGATGGAGCCGGCTGCACGCTCGAAAAAACATGACTAATGCGTCGTTACCTCGTCATACGTCGTTACCTCGTCATGCGTCACCTCGCAAAACGCATATATATATATAATGCGCTATATATGCTATATATATATATATATATGCGCATGCGATATATATATATATATATGCGCATGCGCCAAGCGCATGCAGCGTCACCGCATGCGCATGCGATATATATATATATATATATATATATATAGGCGCATGCGATATATATATATATATATGTGCATGCGCTAACGTCGCATGCGCGAAGCGCATGCGCTAACGCCGCATGCGCGCGAGCGCGGAACGAGCGACAAAGAAGCACAATAACGACGTTGACACGTTGAACCATCGTCAGTAAACCGACTTTACAGACAACCGTTTTTTAAAACATTATTGGTCTTTGACTGTATTGAAATCGATAAATTAAAAAGAAGCTAGTTGTGGAACGAAAATAATTCAATTTTGCAATTCCCCAACTGGAAAAACATGGGCGAGTTTTTGATGAGCGAGTTGGGGCTTCTCGGTTTTTAATACTTCCACATATTTTTCAAGGTGTATTTCTTAACCCCTTGCTTCAGGGGATTAATCTAGCTGGATTTTATCGATGATAATGGACACGCTACGTCATCTGTCACGGAACGATCAAGACAGACGACGCCACCGGTGCCCGTGTCGCTTGTTTTGAGTGCGCTCCGTTTCGATAGCAATCGAGTGAGTGTTGTTGTTTGGTGGAGTACTAAGGTATTTGGATTCGCTCATTTTAGACGTAGATTATCTCTAAAATTAGACCATGTTGAAATGATCGAGACCTTGTACAAGGTGACCCGATACCCTAATTGACACAACGGCACAGATCAGCAGCCTTTAGAGGCAGTTTCCGTTACGCTGCATCGAAATGTTGGAATAATATTCCACCACCGTTGAGGAACCTGCAAAATATTCTTGGATTTCGTTTAAAACTAAAAAAATACCTGTTTGAGGGGCAGAAGACGCAGGAATGTCTCGTGCACAATACGAGTGTTATATAGTTATTTTAGTATCATTTTGTACAGTTATTTAATTATTATTATTATTTATTTATTTTTTACCTGTAATTATATTAATTATATTTATTTATTACAATTTATATTACAACTATATTGTAAGTACTCACACACCACAAAATTTGTTATACTTGTTTATTTTCAAAAAATTGTCGATAAGTTTTGTTTTTTTTTTCTTTCTCTACACTTTTACTATAGTTTTTTTTTGGTACGTCTGTCTCTTGTTTTGAAAGAGGCTCGAACGGAAGACCAGCGCAGGTTGTTTACGACCTGCATATGCTGAGTTAGGGCCTTTTTTAACAGCAATGCCTTTCAATTATTTTTTTTACTCTCTTATTTTTAATTTAATTTGTTAAATCTGTGTTGTTGATGCAAATAAAATTCTATTTCTATTTTATTCTATTCTATTCTAATTGACTTACTTCATGATACAAGATGTTTTTTTTTAGGCTTCAGCTTGAGGCTGGTATGACTGTCGGGATAGGCACGTCCAAATAGTCGTTAAGAGAACGCGTAGTGGTACACCACTACGCGCAATACAACGCTACAGCGTTGTATTTAAATACGCTTATTTTAGTAAGAAATAATAGAAGCAATATGTTCGGTGATAAAAGATACATGTCCCGCTCACCATCCGTCAGTCGAGACAGTCCCGTCATCCGTCACGGGACGGAACAGTCGGGACAGATGCTTGTTTTAAGTGTACTCAGTTCGAATAGTAGTCGAGCTACTGCAATGTTGTGGTTGAGTTGAGCAGGGATTCACTCATTTGAGATGCAGGAATTGATTATAAAACATTTAGTGAAGTTGCTGAACACATAAGTTCAACTGGTAAGACTACTCGGTAAAACTACTGGGAATATCCCAACTTTTCATTTAAAAAACCGACTTCCGCCATCGTATTCGACTAAATATTTGGATGAAAAAAAATGATGAAAAAACCATAGTGGTGAAAGGGTTATGATTATGATACTTTCTGAAAGCAATTGCTTGATTTATTGCTGAAAATATCAAAATCGCTATATGTATGCCTACAATATTTGAAGAGTTCCCTCAATTTCTCATGGATTCCATCATCAGAACTGGATTCTGAAAAAAAGGGACCAATCTGGAAGTACATCTATTAAAATAAAAAAATAAAAATTCAAATCGGTTTATAAACAACTGAGATATGAGGCAACAAACATAAAAAAAATGAATTGAAAATATACGAAGAAAAAAAATGAATTGAGAACCTCCTCCTTTTTTAAAGTCGGTTAAAAATAGTAATATTTTACAGTATTTCGCCTATTTGAGAAATATTTTAAAATAGTACCCTACCATAGAATCCTCTACATAGGTCAATGCTTTCAGAGGTTGCGGGTCAATAGCCATCTGAGATGCAAGAGGTTGCGGGTTCGATTCCCGCTGCGGGAAAAGTGTTTGTATGATCTGCAAATATCTGTTCCGGGTCTGGGTGGTATGGTTCCATAGTTCCATGGTACTCGTAGTTCCTGATACCCAACGACACAGGGAATCCTAGTGTGGGATCATGACTATGTACCTATGTGACTGTTGGGTGTCATGTTATGTTATTTGGTCCGAAGGATTATTTCGGTTGAGCTGATGAACTAGTCACGTAGATAGCATCATCACCAGCCTGTTCGTCCACTGTTGGACAAGGCCTCCCCCATTCAATATAATAGGATATTTACCATAATCACCACGCTTGGCGGATTGGTGAACGCAGTTTGGTGTTGAGTACTCAAGCGGATGCTGCTGCCCATCCCCTGGTGTAATTCCTGGCTTTTAATACATCCACGGGAGGGGTAGGAGGGGTCTATTCTTAGGCCGGATATAAAACTTCACCAGAACTTAATATTAAATCATAATATATTTTTTTATTTAGAAAATAATTTTTTACCATCTTCAAACAAACTAATAACCACCTCATTTCTAAACAATCGCCTTAAAAAAGGAAGAAAAAAACAGTTCGTCGCTTTCACCCCCACCCCGATGAATTGCGAGACAAATGACGGGCCGCTGAACGGCATCAATCCACTTATTACCCGACCTGGAGGAAAGGGAGTAAATCATTTATTGTGCGATCCAAATCTGGCTATTTACTCAACGAGCGGGTCAGGGGTCCCATCACTCAGTCGATAGCGACACGGCTGACTGGTTGAAGTAATTTTAAGCTGGATAGTTTACCTAGCTATAGTATTACTTTTGTCCTTCAACTAGGACCTACAAAAGGCACACTTTTATTGGATAATCTGAACTTTATTAAATACTCTAGAGATTACTCTCGTTAGGGAACACACACACTGAGAAAACAGTTCATCAAAAAATATGGTGATTTCACGTAAAGTAGGGAGCATACGGAAATAACCATAAAGTACGATGAAACTACTGTTGCTGCTGCTAACCATATATTATGATGAGCTGTCACCATGCATTAGTAGTTCGTATCACCGTATGTCCGGACTTACGGTGACGGTAATCGTAATGGACCATTACTTTTTGAGAGAGAGCATAACATTATATATGACTGTCATCATATTTTTGTATGCTTTCCTACTATTTTTATGTGCTCTCCTCTAATTTCCGAGTAATCCCTATTATTTTATCATACTATTTATCCATGCTTTCCTACTATTATTGTATGCTTTCCTACTATTTTTAATGTGCTTTCCTCTCATTTCCGAGTAACTCCTGTTATTTCATCCTACTATTTATCCATGCTTTCCTACTATTATTGTATGCTTTACTACAATTTTGAATGTGCTTTCCTCTTATTTCCGAGTAATTCCTGTTATTTCATCCTATACCATTTATCCATGCTTTCCTACTATTATTGATGTGCTTTCCTATTGATTTTTCTTACTATTTTTCTATGCCTCCTGTTGTAGTATGGCTCGGGTATTGTTCCTTTTTCTTAGATATGTATGGGCCAATTAATAAAGATAATTGACACATAGAATAAGCAAGAGTACGGTTAAGAGAATGATGATGATGTATAGTCGTTCATCGTCATCACTCCCGTAACCGTACTTTTGCACGGTTATGGGTCAGAGTAGATTACTAAGTGTCAATTATCTTTATAAATTGGCCCACACATATTTAAGAAGAAGGAAAAATACCCGAGCCATGCTACAACAGGAGGCGTAGAAAATTAGTAAGAATAAACAATAGGAAAGCACATCAATAATAGTAGGAAAGCATGGATAAATAGTAGGATGAAATAACAGGAAATACTCGGAAATGAGAGGAAAGCACATTCAGAAAAAAGTACCTACGCAATACAGAAAATAACCCTAATAAAGTAGGTACTTCTAGACAGAAGTACCTACTTTATTAGGTATTATTCTAGAACAGTGGATTTGGGATTTGGGGAATTATTTGCTATAATGGAAAAACATATGACGGATTAACATTTTAATTAAATATTACAAAATATTATTAAATAACGCAAAATATATAATTTAGAGTAACGGAGTAGTAGTTTTGGGGTAACGGAGGCGGGCTCGCACCGTCTCTTGCCAGAGGGCGCACGACCTCCTGTCACGGACCAGCTGAGGGTCGAGACCACTGTTCCAAAGCTGACTGCACCTTATCCGCGTCACCTGTACAAAATTGCAAGTGGTTAGGTCAAATAGATTTTTATATATGGGGGTCGAAAGTAGCTTTAAATTTGGGGTAGTAAATTCTGCCGAAGTCAGCCTACAAAACTCGAAAGGAAATTAGCTAAATTTACCTAAATACAGTATTTTGTGACATGTTTACTTTATGGTACCATAAAGAGTATCTCTAATTAACATGGGCTTTCACATTAGATATTTTACTTAATACGAGACTAAAATCAATACCTTATTCAAATCCCTGGTGATTGATCCTAGAACACGACGCGACTTCAGGCGTGCTGGACAGAGAACGGGATCGAGACTCGGGCTTTGCCAGGATACCCAACGTAATAAGATAGGCACGTTGAGCCCTCCAGGCGTTCACCAACCAGGCAGAACGATGCGTAGTAGAAAGGTGGAGATTATTTTATGTACAACCACATAATTTTAAATGGACATCAGCTGGGCATCAGTCGGCAAAACTGGGTTATGTACTGTCACAAGCTTTTACATCAACAGCTTGCATAAACTGGTGCACTAATCTTAAAACACTTATTTTTGTACACGAACAAATGTTAGGTATTATGAAACCCAGCTGATCTTTGTTGCACTTTGTTGCTTCAAATCACTTCACATTTTGTAACACTAACTATAGACAATCCGTAATATTTAAAATAAAATTACAAACAAAAGGCGGAGCGCATGTGCTTCCCTGCTAACTAAATAGAATAAAATGACCGGGCTAGGACCTACCCGCGTGCCGTTCGCAGTAGACTGGTGATTTCACAGTATTTTAATATGCCGGTCATCCAATATTATGAATCTGTATTCATACTTTAGTAAAACGATAAACGTATTTTTGTGTGACGATCACGGTATTTTGGAGTGCCGCGTCAAATATTATGGTTCCGTAATCATATTCGATGGTAATTTGTTACGTAATTGTATTTTTGTGTACTAGTCATGGTATTTTGGTGTGCGGTGTCAAATATTATGATTCCGTAATCATTATTTGAAGTTTGTTCATTTGTTAAAATTATTTTTTGTATGCCCGTAGTCACATAGATAGATAGATAGATTAACACTTTATTGTACACCAGAAATACATAAAAGGATTTATTAAAATTAGCAGTACAATGGGCGGCCTTATCGCTGAGAGCGATTTCTTCCAGACAACCTTTGGATGGACAGTAACAAGCGAAGCAGTAACGAAACGGCGGAAGATATAGTCCGTAGTCGTATATTATAAGGATTTTATGCATAGAAGCTTCAAGAAAATTGATGCTAACTACAAAAATAAAGTGACGAAAACTGTTATATCTTAGGTATCATCGAATTTCTGCCAACCAGACATCCAGCAGACCATTTCATATTACGTAGTATTATTTTAAGAGGAAAGCATCGTAAAGTATCGATTTAATCTTCTTATATTCTGTCACCGTTTATTACGGAGAATGGTCATCATAATATTGTATTACTTACTATTTAAACTGGATTATTTTATTATTTATACATGATACAACCTTATTTTAGAACAATTCATCGTATTTTTGAAAGACGTATTGATATTTTATATTGAAGCCAAAATGACATTTTTCTCAGTGCACACACACCCTATACCTAATACATACCATACCATAACATCATATTAGTGATATCACCTAACAGTCACATACGTAGTACTGATCCCACACTTGGATTCCCTGTGTGTCGTGTATATCAGGAACAACGAGTACCATGGACCATAACACGCAGACCAGGAACAAATATTTGCAGAGCGGGAATCGAACCCGCAACTTCTTGTGCATCTCAGCCGGCTACTCGCCCCACGCGCCACAGAGGTCGTCAAACAGAGATGTTAACTAGCATGGTGTAAAAGACGATCAAAATAATCTTAGTGATTTTTAAAACACTAATAACTTTGATCGTAAATGTAAAATATCAACCAATCAAATTACACAGATTTCATGCTATTTTAATGTTATTGGCCAATATTTGACATGTGCAAACGTCTCGTTTGCTTCTCGTTACGTTAATTCAACACAAGTGGTCAATAAATCGAATAAGTTAATGTGGCACATTTTATTCTTGATTGAAAATTCAATTTAAATTATCCATCCAATAACAAATCAAAAACCTTAAGACAGAGAGCCCACAGACTGACATAAATCAATATGAGCACTCAAATTGAAAGGTTCCACCTACTTTCCGATTAATAATAAGGTAGGTAGGACTGAGAATGGTTCCATCCATCCATCCCATCATATAAAATAATATGTGATACAAAAAACTTCCAAATTGTATGACTGTCTTTCTGTTTGCTGTTAAATAATATTGAGCCAAAACAACTTCTTCCTAGGCTCCTGGTATGAAAGATACCCTTGAACTTTCGCAGACTGTTACCAACTTCGATAGCAAAGTTCGTCACAAAATCTATTAGTAATTCGAAAACTGTCTAAAAATTTACAGGATTAAGCATTAGTAACATCAAAGTTCACAGGATCTAAACCACATGATTCATCAGTAACTACTTGAAATCTGAACTATTACCCGAATCGTAGCCTGATTTTAATTTGGGTGGGATAGTATTTTAAGATTTTAAGTCTCATAAGACCGTTTAACAAAAAGTAGTATCAGTGGAATAAATTGTAAAAACAAGATCCATCGTTTGTGGATGACATAGTTCCAAAGGCAATTTTATCAGTCCGCGTGTTATACTGAAAGAAATTCCGAATTCAGCTGATCCAACTTATGCACGTCTTTCTGCTTTGGTGGATATCATTCCTAAGTTACAAACGAAGCCAGTGGCCTTTGTCAGTCATAAATAAAATAAGTTACAAGACTGTAATTAAACTAAAAACGAGGAATCATTTCATTTGGTGCCATAAAAAGATGATTAACAGCGAATAAATCAAACTATCCATCTCTGTTGGCCATAAATTGTGGGCCCTCCTGGCCCCAGCCTACCCCCAGGGCTTTCATGATAAAACAAAACTTACTTATAACAAACTTATTTTATTCATTGAAATCACAAGAATTATTTTGAATCGTCTTACTTATAGGTAAACTAAATTTATTCCTGTTCCAACGCGACCAAACCTAGAAAAACCATTGCATCAAACACGACACACGACACCAGCTCAAAACGGTTATTAAAAACATCGTAATCATGCAATCGAATTCTCGGTTCTTGAAACGGGAGTAAGTATAAAGATATTTTGTGACATCTACAAAACCTGTTTGTTAGTAGTAGAACTTCTTGTGAAAGAGTTCGTACGGGGAAGTACTGCCACCGTGCCTATTTCTGCCGCCAAGCAGTAGTGCCTGCATTGCTGTGTTTCTGTTTGAAGGGGGTGCCGGTGAAATTACAGGCTCATGACACTTTTCATCTGTATGTCTTAGGGGTGCGATTTTTTAATGTCATCGAATGACTAAACATCAGTGCTGATAATCCCCGATTCCCAAATTTCTATATATTGAAACTCATTGATTACTAAAATTCTTATACCTCTGATATCAATACAAGTGCATCCTCCAGCACATCTCCTGAAAAAACGGTGACATGCACGTATTTGATGATATTAAGTCACTGAGTGACATTCAAAAATCGCACTCCTGGATCAGTAGCGCGCGTGTGATGCCTCTAGTGTTGCAGGCGTCCGTAGGCTACGTTAAACTACTTACTTTCCATCAGGAAGGCTATAATGCTTGTTTACATGCCTAGTAGTATGAAAAAAAACCCGCACACACGGTCCATTCACTCTCAATAGGAAGAGTAGGCTTGTGAGGGCCCAACAATAACATTTACGTTCTGAAAAATCTTTATAACTATACGTACCTAGTTACCTTACTTATTATTAACAACTATCCATCTCTGTTGGTCATAAATTGCGGGCTAATGCCTGAGGGAAGCTATGGGGGTAGGTTAGGGTAAAGGGTGGGTTGCGGTATTCATTAATTTGATGATATAAAACAAAACGTCATTTTAATTAGTTGCTATTATGAGACGGTGACAGACAGCCCGCGTTTGTCTTGTTCAAAGTAGGCCGGGTTGGGGTTGGGAGAACATACGGGGTCTAAAAACTGGTTTGTATTATGTATATTTTCATCAGATATACTCATTTAAAAGGGAAAGTAACTGTAACTATGTTTATACGAAAACACCTATATCAAAGGCAACGTTTGTATGTACTCTTGCTACTTGAGTTTTACTTGATTTCAATGTTTTCATTGTAATGTAGGGTATTTAATATGAAACGAAACATCTGTATAATTAAGTTCCACATGGGCAAATATTAGCTATACTGATAAAATAGTTATTCTTATTTCCTGTTTAGATTTTATAATGGTTAGTTTTTGTAGAGATTGTTGTATATGGCTATAATTTATAGATTTATTGGCTGAGCTACAGGTGTAGCCATCTGTGTTTAGCATTTTTCTAAAACTTAACTTTACCTTATTTCTGGTCAAGTTTTTTCTGTTTAATTTGTATTTCATTTATTGCGAGAATGTGTGTTTTCAAACTCTACAAGGGTGGTTATTCGCTATGACCTAAGATATTCCTTGTCAAAACCGTGTGACGTCACCCATACGATTCAGTGATGATTCCACGCAGATATCGTAACGAGCCCGCGTTATGTTACGTTTGGTCATAGCCAATAAAAGCCCAGCTCTACGATACCAATTAACCTTTTTTTTATATTTCCTTTCTATAGATCTTCCTTATTATTATTATTTCCTTTCTTTAGATTTTTCTTTTTATAGATCGATCGTTCACGTTTGGAAAAACAATCCGTGTTTTCCCTCACCTGTGGCGACGCTAGGGTTTGACTGACAGCACCACTCACAACCCTTTCACTATCCTCCCATCCATCGCCGCTTCCACACCACACTTGACATTACGCCTTGTGGAAAACCAGCAATGTTTGTCAACTTTTGTGTAAGTCTTGTATCGCGTTAAGGCGATGAATGATGTCATTATCATGATTAAGGCGAGGACTCACAGTTGAATCGTGAGTGATTCGTAGGGACAGATTAAGATGCGGTTCTGTATACGGTTTTAAGGGCGGCTGATTAATATTTTGTTTTGTACCTACAAACGGCTCAAGCTGATCTTGCATATAAACAATATTAAACCTAATACTAACGACATAGAACTCATTTTATTTAATTGAAAGCTGATAATATCGTTATCACCCGTGGTCCACTTGTCCAGATTATTATGTCAATCCGAGTTACAACATAGATTAATTAATACTTACTACGTGACTGCTAAGGGGTATCTTCTTTTGATTTAGAATGATCTTCATAATGTAGAATAAAATGAAGAAATATTTTCCCAACAACCGGTCATTTTAAACAATAGATTGAAATTATCGTGGATTGGTATCATTTTAGAAAAAATACGACTATACAATCCAACTTTACTATTCTCCTGCTGACGTTTCGTTGACCATTTTGAGATCCTTCCTCATGAGCACCCACCACACTCGAAGGTCTTGAGATGGGTACAAAGTTTTTTTAGCAGGTAATAAATATTCGTAACTTTTCTAAAATAACAATACAAGAATCGGTCATTTTTGGAATTCATAACGTTTTTTTTCTTTACTTGGTGCTGTGTAGTTTCCTTCAGTGAAAACCCCAAATAATTATAAGACATGAGGAGTGTTTACTTGTAGAATGAGTAAAATGAGTTTTTAATGACAATAGTAATTGACGTTCTCACAAAAATTAGTGGTGAGTCCTATCTAATATTTGATTTTCTGAGAAATCTTGATGCTGATTAATAAGTTAGTAGATTTAAGATATTTTTGAATTTGAAATACCTAGCTGAATGAGGTAAATGAGGTAGATAAAAAGGTTTTCCATAAATAAAATAACCATTTTTAAAGTATGTAACATATATATTTCTTTGAGCTTTTAATTGCATTTTGAAATACAACATAAAATATTAAATAAGATTATTAAATTTGGTAAAATCAATATTCAACACCATTTTAAAGAATGAGCAAAACTCTCCCGTAGGAGCTAGCGTATACATTATATTTGTCGTATGTTCGTTATTATCGATAAAATGATAGATTTCGTTTAAAATTTTGACAATATTATGCAGAATATTCGCGATACATGTACAGAGAGTACCAGAATAGTTAAAATAATCTTTGTAACAGTTATATGAAATTGTCAAGTAGTATCCGGAAAATTCAGAGTGATCGTATCACGAATATTCGTTTCACAATTTTCTTAATTTGATATAGTCGACCTTATATTAGACTGTTTACAATATTTTATTATTAAATATAAAAGAGTTTTCACTCACAAGTACCGTATATACACATCGTATAACTGTTTCAATTGGAAGATACCTCACAAATATCTGAATGTCCTAAACGTATACGAATGTTTTCGTTCCTTTCTCAAATAAACAAGAAAAATGTATATCGTTATATCACTTTTAAATAGTGGTTGAATTCCAACCGAATAATGCGCTGGTATAATGGTATACAAGTGTCACAGACGTAGTTTATCTAATATTATGTACTTATCACTAAATAATAAATAGCTTCCTCGCAGTGAGAGCGTACCTAGAGCGAATTTACACTTAGGAGATTGTATTATATTGCATTCTAGTTGAACTGTATGTACAACACGAACCGAACCGAATGAGATTGAATCCCCGAGATTAAATGCATCGACGGATCTCTGATTCACAATAAAATATTAAAACAAGAAAATTCAAAATATACAGAGATAAACTAATTTCACATTAACCTTAACTCAGATTTAAATAAAAATTAAGTAACACAAAAATGATATTGCAACGATTTTGTATAAATACTGAAAGTCAGCGGCGTGGCCGGACTACGGCGGCGCCCGAGTGGCCTCCATCACATGCGAAAGGCGAATGCAATTCAAATTACAAAAGTAATTTTATATTATTTTTAAGAATTAAGTATTAGCAAAAAATATACATTTACAAAGAGATCGAATCGAACTTTCATGACTTAACGTGACTTATATTTACAATTTATTGAAATGGAATTACAAATAGTGTGGAAGATAAGCCCAGACTCAACAACCGATCACCTAATAGGCAATATTTTCAAAATATTATCTTACTCTAAACGAACGTTAAGACGTTTGGCGTATACTTAAGTCGCTAGTCGTAATTACACTAACCGAACTATGCGGTGAACTCTAACAATAATCACCTAAATAATTAAATTGGCAAAGAGTTTCGAAATACTTAGCGTCGCCGCGGCGACCTAACCCTAGCAAGGTTCAACGTAGCGGATATGGTATCATCACAACTCGGCCGCCGGGGCCCTTAGACGTACTTGCTGGAGAGCTGCTTGGCCAGTTCCGTGTACTTGAGGAACTTGGAGTGCGGGCTCTCGTCGAACGAGCCCGAAGGACTGCGGGGGTCCTGCGGCGAGGCAGCGGCAGAACCCGAGCTTTTATGACCCCCCGGGGAAGGGGCTCCCGTTGGAGCTTTCATTGGCACCGGCTCTGGCAATGCACCATCCTTCACGAAGTGCATCTTGGATAAGTGGTGCCGATACGCACCCTTCGAAATAAACGGTGTGTCGCATAAAGCGCACTTCATGATTGAGTCCTGGACGACAGCGTCATTGCACGCCCAGCTAAAAGTCAGAATGCTAGGAGGGCCAGCAGGAGACTGAGCGGGTGGAGGAGCACGGGACGGGTTGGTCTCCGTCTTATCGCAGAGCTTTTGTAGAGCCGCCAACGGGTGGCTACCACTTCGGCGAGATGTTCCCGGTTCACTAGATGACCCTCCACCGGCCAAGTTATCGAACATGGAAGAGAGTGCCCCGAGGCTTGAAGCTGGTTTTCTATCGGAGCCTGGTGTATTGCCTGAGCGATCACTGCCGGGACTGCGTGGACTAGCAGCCGGGCTCGGGCCATCGCTTTCACGCTTTGGCACGGTTGGCTTGATGTCCTCGTCAGCGGTACTATGCGGGCGTCGCGGCTCGTCATCGTCCTCGAGCTCAGTTTTTACGCGCACACCTGTGCCGCTTAAATCTACACCGTTCTCGCGGTCATCATCCTCGATCTCCTTCTTTATCCGCACTTCGGCGGGACGGTCCTCAGAAGCTGGAGTTTGAGAGCCGCGCGTGTCTGGAGTGGTTCGCGGGGTCATATTATACGCGTCTAGCTTTCTATCGGGTGTCAGGGATTCGACTCTGCTGCCACCACGTTCAGACATAGAACTGGATTCACTTCCGCTGCGCTCGCGTCTACCGTAGCCTGGGTGATGATAGCTACGCAGCATGCTCATCGTCTGAGGGTCCACTAAAGGTTTAGTGTAGTCTACACTCTCGTCTATACCTAACCTCTTTAGAATACTAGAGCCGATGGGCGCGTGAGGTGCTGCGCCAGGCATGCCGGGCATAGAATGCCGCGATCGAGTGTCAAAACTCTTCTCAATTAGTTGCTCTATGGCGTTAAGAACTGACGGCGATGAGCTCTTGTCGTTGCTAGCGTTGGGGTCTTTGGAACTTGGAGAAGAATCGTTGAGGGAAGAAGGTGAGCGGTGGTGGCCTGAACCGGGTGATGGCAACTCTTCGTTGATGCTCTTGCGACCATCATGGCCTGTTGGAGTGATATGGCCGGATACGTCGGGTGGGATTATGTTGTTGGAGAGAAGCGCACTTTTAAGAAAATTCCTTTGACTATTGGACATTGGCGCGCCTATACATTGTCTGATATGCTCGACAAACACAGCAGTTTCGATTTTGTCACCACATTTTTCGCAAGTGATTCGGCTCCCGGTGCCAAAATCTCTGATTGGTTTTCCCATAGGGACACCATTGCCATCTCCATTTTTGAACTCGTGTTGTGCTCTCTCTAGTTCGAGAAGTTTTCTAACTGGTAGAGATTTCTTTCGTTTTTCGCGGGTTTGACGTCTCCTTCCCCCGCTTTCTGTGATGGATCGCATGATGTGTTCTTTGTAATGTGAATTCTTAACCATGTGATTGCTTAATTCCTTGAGGGAGCTAAATGCTTGATCGCAGACCTTACAAGTTAAGACAGCGCTGACGTGGCTGCTGGTGCTGGTAGGTGGAGCGGTACCACCGGGACCACCTGAGCTGCCACCACCCTTCAATTCGTCTGAAGACTTCCACGAGATGATTTGCTCCTGCGATATAATGTTTGTGTAATGTTTAGTGCGCTGCATGTGGTTAGTCATCTCAGCCAGTGTACGGAAGCTCTCGGCGCACCACATACATTTTAGGATCTGTCTAGTTTGCTCAGCACCTTTTCCTAACCAGACGTCTTGCCCCCGGACTAGTTTCCTCGGAATCGGCATATTCTCTTTAATCAACATATTCAAATCATTCTGGTTTGGTTTGGATGAACCACTTGAAGATGAAGAGTGGTGAGACGGTGTAGAAGGTGAGCTAGACGGTGGGTGTAGAGACGATGGCAAGGGAGCACCCGTGGATGTTGGGATGGGAACATTTACACCACAATGCTTGGCTTCTTTCATGTGAACAGTCAGTTCAGCCAAAGAGTTGAAGCTCTTTTTGCACCAGACGCATTTTAGGACATCTTTAGTTTGGTCGGCGCCTTTGTTCAGCCAGTGTGACTGCCAAGCGGAATGACGCGCGGCAGCATTAGGTGCGAGTCCAGCACCAAGAGCTGCGCTTTGGACCGACCTGAAAAGCTCCTCTCCACCTAATCGGCTCAGTTCACTCATCTTTTCTAACGCTTTTGTAGCGTCACTGGGTGTGGGGCCACCATGTTTCATTTTACCATTCCAGTCTCCAGGACCTCCTTTAGGGGACAGCTGCTGGCTTGCAGCGGCCACAGCAGCTGCAAAGTAAGGCAAATGTGGCGCTACAGGCGTTGACCACGGAGACGGATTTGGTTTGAACTCCGACGGTCTAGAGCTTTTCCTGCTCGGCACGGGGGAGGGTGATTCAGCCGGGCCCCTCTTTCTAGTGCCCGTCGACAGATCAAGTGGACTGTTTTCATTTTTACTAAGGTTAACGGCATCATCGTTATCGTCAGCGTCGTCATCGTCCTGTTGTGGAGACTCACTGCGTCGTCTACTGAAATCGAGGATTGCATCCGATCGGTCAGGTTCGGTCATATCTTCATGACAGGACATGAGGAGTCGCTGTTGGGCTGCAGCGGCGGCAGCAGCACCAAGGTAAGCGGCCACGGCAGCGGAGTGCGGTGGTAGGAGGGCCGCGGGGAGGGTGGCGGCAAGCGCAGCGGGGAGGGGGAGGCCCGCGCCCACGCCACTGCGACCCGAGTACACCGAGTCATTGGACGGACAGCGTGGCGCCCCTGATGACTCCCGCGACAGACATCTCGGGCTCTCCCTGTGGACAAAGATGAAAACGTCAGACCCAAGTTGACCCAAGTAACTAAATTAACCAAACTGCCGCTTTCCATCAAGTCTGTCGCCTCGGCTGTCGTTCGTAAACCGGTTACCGGCATTTGAATATCGACAGTAAACAAAACGAATGCACGTTTTTTTATTGCTCTTCTAATAGATTAATGGCTAGTTTGTGAATATTAAACAGACTGTAATAAGCAAGTCATTGGATTTGAAAAACTATAAAAATACTGACAGCATTATGCGTTTTTGATAAGGTTCTGTAATGGATAGTCAAATATTAATTTTCTTTTTCCTTTTTTTTTCTTTTCAAAGATTTTGGTGGTCCTAGCTTTGGTAATGGTTTCTGACCACATTGTTAGTTCTGTTGTCGAGTTTTTGAAAGACTAATAATTATTGTATGTTTTATTTGAGGACAAATCTGTACAAACTCTAGTTGGATGTGCAAATAAGTCAAATAATCAATGATAAGAATAATCACGAAGTAAATGAAGGATATAAATAATAACCGTAATAAAACCCTGCAATCAATATTTATTGCTACACAGATAGATTAGACACTAACAATTTGCATTGTAAAAACAATAATTCAAGGAATCAAGATTGCAATCTTTAATATACTCACACAATAGTGCAGGTAGACTATTCATCAATGATTCGATTAATGGAACAATTAAATATTAAGATTAATAAATAATCGGGTGCAAATTAAAATGGAGATAGATTTAAATTCTTAAGAAATATAGATTTTCAACAACAAATAAAAATACACACCTATATTCAGAATAACTAATAGATAAATCTGAATCTGAGAAATCTACCTACTTACCTACTCCAAATTCTGATTAGGATAAATTAAAGCAGCGAATAAAAACAAATGATTATAATAATTTGCTCGAAATAATATTCTACATGAATAAACTTTACTTTTAATGAACTAATTATTATTCCTGTTGTGCAAGGCAGGGTATTAGCGACAAATAATGGTTTAAAAGAAATAAAAACTTTGTATTAATGCCACGTCACCGTTGAAATAAGACATTCACGAATCAAAGTAACAAATCTTACTTGTTATCAATAATAAACTACAAATAAAAATAAATTACGACCTTAAATCGCGTTACATACACTTAGAACAAACTTCAACTGATGTTACAGAAGTAGGAAAACAAGTTAACGAACGGAAAAACGGAACAAAGAGTTCAAAGTGAACATAATAATTGAAGATTACAAGTCGAAAACAATACAAAATATGATGAACAACTCAAAAACAGTAAAACACTTGAACAAATAGAAAACCTACCTCATGTGGTCGGTCTCGACGATCATTTTCAATAAAATCTTCTCAAAATAGTCCAGTTTGTAGGAGCGAAAGAACGCTCGGATCCATCAATGCAACACTTTACATTAGAAACACTGATAAAAAGACAACAATAGTGACTTCCCAAAGATAGTTGGAAATGTTTACACGTCGCGAAAGACGCGGCGCGATGCCGGCGGTCGAGAGGGAAGTGCGCGGTGCCTGCGGCGGCAGCGGTGGTCCCGCGTGGAATGAGACGCCGCGTGATTTACGACCCGCCTGCAGCGCCCCCGCCCCGCACCGCCCCTCCGCCGAGCGAGATAGTCGCTCTTGTAGACGCCACGCCAGCGAGACAGACAGAGACTGCTGTACGTATCAACTTCGAGGGGTGGCGCTGCGTAATGCAAGCGTGCGTGCGATGCGCGAGGTGGACATGCAGTGACGGCCGATCGTTCCGATGACAGGCGACTGACATGGTGAAGCTACTCCGCATAGCTGAGTCACTTTGCGAGACCAATGAAACATGTACTGAGAATCCTTGCATCCAATAGGCGAAATATAATGTAATGAGTCTGTTTACGGAATACTATTTCGACGGGAGATGTCACGTCAGCCGCACTAAAGAAATCCTGGCTTACCGAAGATTACCCGGCCGGGTTGACGGCGTTGACAAGGAAATGGCACGTTAACAAAACGCCGAGACGAGTCCTTTTAACGACGCAGGGACAGACAGGGGACGAGGACGGATTTACGCGTATCATGAACAGATTTCCTGCTCTGACAAAGGAAAATATTTTCGGGCTTATTTTATTTCCACGTCAGAAAACGTAGGACGAACTGCCTTGTCGATGACAATACATGTCACATGAGAGAAATATTAAATGGAAATCTGGAGGACACGTCATCAAGATATAATCTAGAAAGCAATAACTAATTCAGGAACTTTCACGAAAGAATTCATCACAAAATAAATTAAACTAGCATCATAACAACAAATACTTACAAATTATAGGAAACATTGTGTAGCGTTAATTATAACCTATCAATAATTTTAACAATGTTATGTATGGACTGCTTCATATATTTTCCGATAAGTTGATTGAATTAACGTAGATTTTTTAAATCTTACATTGCCATATGTTTGCTTCCTAGGGCTTGTCAAACAGCTAGGTAGTGCGGGTCCATCAATCACAGCGTTCAAATAAGCAACATTTGGACATTAGGACAGAGGGATATTTCACCTTTATCTTTAGTATCTAAATTGTGTTAATTGTACGTACCTACTTTGGTTATTATGATTGATTTTACTCTTTTTGTTTCCATTATGATGCAAAAATGCTTCAGTGATCAATTTTATGGTGTGGTTTGTCGAGAATTAGAGCGAATGCACATCAAAGTTGAGTTTTGCATCGTGCGGGCTGTTGGGGGACACCTGACACTTTGAATAAATTTGTAGTATTAACTAAATTTTAAACCGGCCCAGATGTCTTCGAATTTACAAAAAAGCATGGCATTTCTGTTGATCTATTGGAAATTTTGACTTTTTAATTATTTTCCACTTAATATTAATGGATGTCTTAATATTGGCATATTAAACAGCATCAAAATAATTTGTGACTGACTGACACGAACGGTATCTCCCTATGATTAATAATTTTAGTTTAATCTATTATTTGTATTGTCTTGCATTAGATTATGGGCTTTAAGGAAAATAAGGATAACATTATAGTCGTCCATGATAAAATTGGTACAAAACGACAAAGTAGATAACAATTTATGGTTTAAAAGTTATGCAAATGTGGCCCAGATGTCAATAGACTTGCTTTCTGAATGCGTCATAATCTAGATTTTACCTTATTCATCGTTACTTAAAAGAGATCGAGTATGATGAAAAGGTGATTCATACAAATCAGATTAATAAATTAAAATTGTATGCAATTTTAATCAAAATTTCATCAGTCTATCCGGTATATCCAAAAGCCACCAGACAGATTCTGTTAACTGTATTTTATAAATAAGATTCATTTGCTTTGCCAATGAGTTTAGCGCCTATTCAATAATAAACTTATTTGTGTGACATTGATATTTTATACAACTTATAAATTTTAAATTGATTTGGCGCAAGTATTGCACAAGCTTAAAATACTTATCACTTTAGTCGAGTCAATGAAGCACATGCTTGTATGAAGACCCAAAATAATTCCTTCGAAGGATTCCTAGAAGGGTATTATTATATAGGACAAACAATTTTTATAGAAATTGTGTAAAATAGGTATTGGAAAGTGCTAATGGTACGATTTCGTCACACATGTGCAGAACCCGTAAGTTTCCTATGACGAAAATGTTTATCTTACAAGTAGATTTATCGCCCATTTGAATTTGGAAATATAAGTAATGAATAACAAAGACGATACCCATATTTTCATGTATTATATCTGTTTGAAAATCTGAGAAGGTCATACGCACGAAAATTTGCAGAACAGTTGTTCAAAAACACCAAAGTTTCTTCATACCTATTTCAATTCAAATTCAAATGGTTGATAGTGACATCTGCTTGGTATGAAAAACATTTTCTATGTAGAAACTTTTAGGGTTCCACATTTGTACGCCGAATACCTGAAGCATTTTTCAATACCAATTTTACCTAACTTCCGTACAACTTTTATTTTAGATTTCTGCTATAGGTAGATAGCACTGTGCAAACATTCAGAGGCGGAGGAATGAATGTTGGAGTCAAACTCTTTATTGACTGGACTACTATGGCTTTACCAATTCATTTGGTATCTATCTAGACATTATAATTTGCAATAACACATACATCAAAATAATCAAGTTCAATAAAAATAATTATACTAAATATTCAAACAAAGAAATTTAACAATTTGACAACAGCCAAGAAATCACTGGCTACATTTGATTCTCTATATACACTGCATCGTCAAGTTCGTGGTCGCCACTCGAGAACCTTTATTCCCATTGCCATTTAATTTTGCTGTTTATAAGAGCTATATCGGTGATCTTGGTTCTTCTGCGGATCTCTTCGATTCGGATTTAATCACGTAGTGAAACTACAAGCTCTCTCCATAGCTTCCTGCACGGTTTTGTCTCAGTGTGTTAGTCTAAGTGCCGTAAGTTAAAATCTTACCGAGTACCTATGGAAGTGATGTGAGTGTAGGTGGTTTCCAACTTCACAGATATAACAAAAGATACGTAAACCAAACCAAATAAATCTATAAATCCAAAATCTAAACAATAGACCCTCAGGATGGAGCACTAAAGCTAGTAGACTGCTGTGTATGATTGATGAAGTCTCTTCACAGCAACTAATTGACATTGATGGAACAGCCAACGAACAAACAGAACTAACCTGTGATAGGTTATGAAAAGCTCTAGTATCCCTATTATGAATGAAATAGAGTCGAATTTCGATTGATTTGGAGTTGAAGTCTGATAAAGTAAATGTGGTAATGACAATCGTACCTGACATATGGACGGATGTGAGATAAGACAAGGATTTGTACATTTGAAGGAAATGACAAATTTCTATTCTAATTAAGTAGAATTTTAATTAAGTATATGGAAATCTTAAATGCTTCTTAACATTTAAATGTATCACTGTAAGTATACTGATAGTTGAGATTAAATTTTTAAAATGGTCTAGATTTGGATCATTTATTTTTAAATATAATCAAAAGTAGTGAAAAAATATCAAAGTAATGAGATAATGAAATAAATTTGTAATTAATACTGAATACAAAATTTACATTCGTGATAAGTGGTCCTTCTTCAAATATTTGTTTCAAACATTTATCATTAGAAGTGAGTTGGACAAATATAATTGAAAATTTATAGACATGTTTAGGTATCCTAAATATAGTATAAAAGTAAACAAGTATTTTACAATTGGAACACCTGGCTTATCATGACAGGGTAAATATCTATCATTTGAAGCCAATAACATTATGATAAACGAGCACTATTCAAATACAATTAATTTAAATGTACAAAGAAACCCTGAAACCATATTTTTGTGTCTGAAGACGACAGCTATTGCTATTATCACAATTTCTGTATCAATTAAGGAAAATCAAAGTTACCAAAACCAAATAAACCTGTACTTGGATGGATTACCTACCTACCAACTTACCTACCACTGGGCTCTACAATTTTTGTTTTTCAACTTTTAGATTTCAGTTACTTCCAAATCCGTTGTTTTTGTCAACACCGGATACATGTCATAATTTACAGATTATGAAAGAAATACCAAACAAACATCGATAAGCTAAACAATTATCTATTTCAAATTTGTTTCAATTGATAATAACAACATTTTGTATTTGTTCAACAAAATTTTATTTATTCCTGTACCAAATAATAGCACTTTTAAATGTGTGAGTTTCTATCTGTTAACGATAAGTTTCGGATGATTCTGACAGTAAGATGAGTTTTTTGGATCAACACGTTAAATATTTATAAATACCAGCTAATTGTGAGTCGGACTCGCGCACGAAGGGTTCCGTACTATTATCTATAAAAACGGCAAAAAAATCACGTTTGCTGTATGGGAGCCCCCTTAAATATTTATTTTATTCTGTTGTTTTATTATAGAGGCAACAGTAATACATCATCTGTGAAAATTTCAACTTTCTAATTATCACGGTTCATTAGATACAGCCTGGTGACAGACGGACGGACGGACGGACGGACAGCGGAGCCTTTGTAATAGGGTCCGTTTTACCCTTTGGGTACGGAATTCTAAAAACTAATGCTTGTTTGATATATTAAATATCCGTTACATACTGCAGGATCGATGGACTGTCACATAATATTTTGAGATCATTTATGACACCTACCATAACTGTCAGTATACCATATCAATTCATTTCTCTTTCATTCAATTTCAACTCTATCACTATCTCCATCAAAATTCGTCTCTATTACTTCAGTTTAAGAGTCATCAGGTATGTATTTGGTTGTTGGTAAACTGGCAGATGACAAGTGATCACGGAAAACAATGGGATCGTTAAAGTGGTCACGTGTGGAGTGATGGCTGGACCACCGCAATGTCAATGGCTTGAGAGTGCAATCCATCGAGAGGTGTGGGCGAATGAAGTTGTCCACTTGATCTGATAGCATAACGGCTGTGATGCCAGAAATGCTAATAAGTTTTGGAAACTATTCCACTTAAGAGAAGGTTACCTGTAGGGTGCCATGCTTAGGCTCTTTTGTACCCGAACGAAGATTGCTTCTAATTTGGCTATTATTTCATCAAACTCCATGAAATTTTGTACACCATGATCAGTACACTAATATCTAGAACAGTGGTGCGACAGTTTTTTAACCGACTTGCCAAAAAACGAGGAGGTTCTCAATTCGGTTGTTTTTTTTTTTTTAATGTTTGTTACCGCAATTATTTTCGTCGTTTATGAACTGATTTGGAAAATTCTCTTTTTATTTGAATAGATATACTTCCAGATTGGTCCCATTTTTTTGGGATCCATGAGGAATTGAGGGAACTCCACAAATATTGTAGGCATACATATGGCGATTTTGATATTTTCAGCAACAAACCAAGCATTTGCATTCAAAAAGTATCATAATCCTTTCACCACTATGGTTCTTTCATCATTTTTTTTTCATCCAAATATTTAGTCGAATACAATGGCGGAAGTCGGTTTTTTAAATGAAAAGTTATTGTTTTTTTTTTTTTTATGGTTTGGTAACCATTTAATTTTATTAGAATCTAACGCACCACGGATCTAGATATTAGTGTACTGATCATATGTACAAAGTTTCATGGAGTTTGATGAAATAATAGCCAAAATAGAAGGAAACTTCGTTCACGTGCAATAGGGCTTAAGCGCCCTTTTGCTAGCTACCGGGGACCTTCTCTTAACTATTTCTTATGCTCTAAAAGTAAATTAATCTAGATTAAATAATGAGAACACCTAATAACAATTATCTTCAAAAGATCAAAAATGCAAAAAGGTTCAGTCCAGTTAACAATCTCACTTCCACTAATATTAGGCCGACTCGTGACTTCGTCCACGTGGTCCCGGTGGTCCTGTCAATAAGAGGTAAATAAATTATAGCCTATAGCCTATTTTGATGTATAAGTAATAATATTATTGTTAAGTTTCATCAAAATCCGTTCAGTAGTGTTTGCGTGAATGAGTAACAAACATCCATCCATCCAAACAAATTTTCCCATTTATAATATTAGTGAGATGTATAAGTGATAAGAAACTTTACAGCATTATAGCTACATAAGAATCACATAATTATAGGCTATAATTTGTAATAGAGTTAATAGAGCCAGTAGAGAATCCACGCAGGCAAAACCACAGGAAATTCTTGTAGGATCATGACACAATGAAAGAAGACAATGAATCGGAGGCTGCGTTTAGTTCTCATTGACAAACATTTGAAGTCTATTATTATGGTCTACTAGCGGAAAGCCCTCGACTTCGACCGCGTGGAGTTTTTTCCATGCAAACTTCAACACCCTCCTGTACCCCTTTAAGGGGGGAATTTGAAAAAATCCTTTCTTAGAAATTCCCCTAGACTACAAAAGGAATGTACCCTACAAATTTCTGGTCTCTAGGACTTTTCTGTGCTTTGATAGTCAGTTAGCCAGTAACACAACGACTTCATAAATAATATTGGTAAGCACAGAAAGATGATTGATTTCAAAAGCAACACAATCAAATAGTTATAATCAGTTTGATTAAATATAAATCGTAAATTGATTGATATTTGGAAAGAGAACTTTGCACTCAACAGTATGATTTTTAGACGATAAGTTAAGAAACTGGATATATCAAAAGCACGTGGAAGTTAGACAAAGAGATAAGATAAATAGGTAAGTTACACAAGGATAAAGGTAGATAATAAACAAAAATATATATCTATATATATGTATAAAATAAATATATATGGGTAATTACGCCCTTTTGCACGCTAAGGAAGCTTGCTTCTAATTTGGCTATTATTTCTTCAAACTCCATGAAATTTTGTACATGATCAGTTAGTACACTACTTCGACGACCTCTGTGGCGCGGCGAGCGAAGGTTCACCTGCGACGCAGAAGGTTGCGGGTTCGATTCTCGCCTCTGAACAAATATTTGTACGATCTACAGATAATTGTTCAGGGTGTTCTGGGTAATTTCAATGCATAATAAAATATATATATCTATATAATGTATTGTATTAAGTATATCAGTTATCTAATACCCATAACACAAGCTCTGCTTAGCTTGGGGCTAGATAATGTTGTGTGAAAATTTCCAGCATTTATTTATTTATTATTTGTTTATTTACTAGTATCTAGACCGGTGGTGCATTAGTTTCTTATAAAATGGCATTAATGCCAAATCATAAAGAAAAAAAACTTATTTTAAAAAACTAAAGCTCAATGGGTCTAGATATTAGTGTATTGATCATGACTACAAAATTTCATGAACTATGATGAATTAATAGCCAAAACAGAAACACACTCTGTTCGCTTACAAAAGGGCGCAAGCATCCGACGTTAACCTACTCTTAATCTGACCAAACTAACGCGGTGGTTTACACGCCAGTTGACCAGGGTTTTAAAACGACAGAAGTTTGCTGAAGGTGACTTTGATGCGAAATACAGGAAGTATTGTCGCCTTAGTTAGAGTCGCGCTTGAAGGAAATCATTATTTATAATGATTATTATTATAAAAACTAGTTCATGCCAGTAATGAAATGTGCCTTAAAAGTATTATTTTTTACTCTAATCTTTTTGTAAAGTTCGAACTTACAATCAGAATTATGAAAAAATCACAATGAAATATGATAAACTAGCATAATGCCCGTAAGTGCGCCTGCGTCGAACCTATTTACACAGATGTTTAAGACGCTAAAACCTTTCTGAACGCCACAGTGAAATCTGTATTAAACCTACTTATACAATATCTAATATTAAATAAGCAATGCAGTTAGCAATAATTATTAGATAAGCATAAATAAAAACAAAACGTGTGAAATAAAATGTGAATGTGTGACTCTTGATTATATTCTATTTAATTTCTGAATGGGAGAATACACGTCTTCTATAAGCACTAACATGATTCAAAATAACTCTTATCAAGTAGGTAGTTATCAATAATTTTGCACACCACTCACATATGAACGATAACCACACTAAACATAATATTAAAAAGATCCTAAGAATATTACCTTTCAGCGTGAGGGTCCTGGATCAGTGTCGCAGGGATGCTGTGCTCGATGTCCCCCTCAGGTACAGGAGATGCACGGGCGGCGGGGGACGCCGAGCGAGACGCGTCCTCCCCCCGCGCACGCTCACCGCGATCCTTCACGCTGCCTTCTGGACTGTTGGCTTCTTCTGTGGACAAGGAGATGGAACTGTTAGATCTTCTTACACACTTCAAGGAATTTTATTGCTCTACTTTGCTAATCTCACTAATTAGGGTTCCTTACTTCAATAACTTTTCATTTCAAAAACTGACTTCCGCCATTGTATTCGACTAAATATCTGGATGAAAAAAAAATGATGAAAAAACCATAGTGGTGAAAGGGTTATGATACTTTCTGAATGCAAATGCTTGATTTGTTGCTTAAAATATCAGAATCGCTATATGTATGCCTACAATTTGAGGAGTTCCCTCAATTTCTCATGGATTTCGTCATCAGAATTGGGTTCTGAATAAAATGGGACCAATCTGGAAGTATATCTTTTCAAATAAAAAAAATGATTATTTATTTTATTTATAAACAACGGATAGATGAGGTAACAAACAAATAAAAAATAAAAAAAATACAACCGAATTGAGAACCTCCTCTTCTTTGTGAAGTCGGTTAAAAAGTACCATTATAGGATCTTTTTCGTGTCTACCTTTCTGTCACAACTTATTTTCTCCAAATTATTTGGACGACAAAAGTTAAAATTTAGTTACAATTATAGAGTCAGATAACTATTACGGACATATAGGGAAAATAAAAGAATTCTGATTTAGGGGTTAACTTTGGGAGAGAAAATAGAAAATTATAACAAAAGAAAAACAAGTTAATTGTCAAATGATGAAGAAACATACAATTGCTGTGTTCGGTGAAAACCAGCCCCCAAATTACTGTAGCAAATGACAATGGGGATCATTTTGGCAGTCATAGCCATGTCCAAATCTTTTGAAATTTGAAAGGACGAATAGTTAGTCAAGAAGTTTCCCCTATTACGGTTTCAGAAGGTGTTGATAGCGCTAAGGCTGCCAAAATTATCCCCATTGTTGCGTTCCCCATTGCTTTTTGCTATGAGAAACACTATTTATTTAGCAATTTGGTAAAATTATGATATAGCATACAATTGATTCAGTAGGTAACATTATTGGGGAAAACCCAATTCAAAAAACTTTGGAAAATTCCTTTCGCCTATCATGAATGACACATCGAAACTAATAAACCGATTGATTATTTTATCGATTTGAAAGACAAAAGCAAGAAATTGATCAAGATAAAAATTAAATCTGCTAGATTCGTGTAATCACTAAAAGGCAATTCATAAGTTATTTAAATACTTTAAGTTCTAGACTTTCTAAAGTATTTTATTAATTGAAATCACAATGATCATTTTGATGAACCCTCATGCAAACCTTATTTAAGTTTCAGGTTTTCAGATTTGTTTTAAACTACGGTCAAAGTGACCATGGATCAAAACTACAAAAAACTATAAAAATCTACAACTTGAAATTTAGTTTGAGAAAATTAAAAAGGATATAATATATACATTACTTAATTTGTAATTGCACTTGTAAATCACTAAAAAACTAAAAAAAATGAGTAACAAATTATGGGTGCATTAAGAAAGGAATTTTCGAAATTCACCTCCGAAGGGGGTTGTTGAAATTTGAATTGAAAATGTCCACGCAGACGAAGTCGCGGATGTTCCACTAGTAAGCTACATGGACCTTATCACTTAAGTAGTATTAGATGACACAGTATAGTAAAATGTACAAACTTCGATAATACATTAAAAGATAATACGAGGAAAAAAAATAAAGGTGCGTTGCGCAAACATCTGATTAAATGATTGATTTGAATTAATCATTGTATCAATTATTCACACCTATCTGACATTAATTCTGTTGATAAGCTTGATAAAACGACGATATCTACCAGCTACATGGGGGCATGTACGTGATATATTGACAATATGTCGAAAAACTATAAGAACCTTAAGTCTAACAATGCTAATAAACACGGAACATCCTCGGAATAGTTACACCACGATCCAAGAAAGCAAAGGTCTGCTGCGAAACTAACACCAGATTACGTCGCTATCCAGTTGCCGAACTTTATAGCAATAACTACGGAATTATGGAAATATTTTCTGTGATTAATGTGTTAAAAATACAAAGTCATTATGTTTGTCTAATCAAACAATCAAGATAGAAACTTAACGTAACTTTTTTGTAAAACCCTTGTGTTCTGATCGATTTCGTTCAGGTAATATAAGGAGGTCAGGCAGTTAGATTACACGCTACTGATAGCATAGAAACGGGCTGTATCAATTCTCATTGGCGATGACGTTGGCTGGTGTTTACCCACGTGACCATAGGGTCTTAGATGAGCATACCTGGTGAAGTATATTATTATACAATAAGTTACAACTGACACCATGTTTTGTCTCTTTCGATCAAATTTGAAACTGCTTGAACTCCTATGAAGTAGCTTTCCGGATTTCGTAGAAGATTTTGTAAAAGAGTCCGTATCAATAAATATCAGTATAATAGTTATCGTATCAAGAATTTGGGCCTCAACTTGGTGGTCCACAAAGACAATATCCACTGATAGTCCGGTATCTATCTGTAGTCCTAATTAGGGAATTTTACAGCTGATATCGAATCATGGTGATGATACCGATATCACCTGATAGACAGACAATCAATTTACTTTGGTTATTTTGCGAATGTCCATGTCTTATCTTAATTATTGTTATCAAAAAAACTTATATTTAGTCAGTAAAAAAACATGTTAATAATAAGGGCCACTTCCACCAAAGATGAATAGGTGTTAAGAGGCCACATGATGTATAAACATCCGTAAAGGCTATGCGAAAACTTTATCTGGTGGAACAGGCCATCATATCACTTCATCTTGATTTTAAAATAAGTTGTAATTTCAACTGTCTCGACTTCACTAACATAATTTGTATTCTTTCAGAGACAAGAAAGCTGCTAAAACTAACAAAGTTAAAATTTTCAATAGAAGTACTTAAAATTTCTATTGAAGACGTCAATATCAATGGAACGTAAAAGTCAACTCAATCCAACGACACAACAACTAATCAGAAAGACAAGCGACAAAGCGATTTAATCAAAAACAACCGCGGCAGACTTTCCGATTACTAAAAAAACCGTAACCGGATAGCCGAAAATCGCGGGACGGTGCGGTGTGGTCCGCTTATTTCACTGTCCACTGGGCCGTGCTCTGTGCTAATTGATTAAAACGCAGCGTGTCAATCGAGCGGGTTAAAGATGCTAGGGCAGAAGCTAGTGATGATTATTCTGCAGCATTTGAAGTTGTTTCAAAACACGAACCTATTAAACAATTAGTACGCCCCGAACTGAAACCTCGCAATGTATTAGTATGCATTATTCGATAATTAGCCTATATCAGCAAATCTTCTACTGATTAAACTCATATAAGAGCTTGACAATTGTATTTCTACCTACCTAAATTTCATGGCGATTCCATCAACGTTTCGAAAGTTATTGTCAAACAAACTTCCATCAAACATATATCTCACATACATACGAAAGCTGACCCCTCGAGTTAAGACTGAGACTTCGCTTCGCTCGGTTACCAAAGCAAGCTTACGAATTTAGAGCACATAATTTTGGTCATGAGTTAAATATTAATGTATAATCGTCATCAAAATGATCAGTCTGTAACTCTGTAGCAGTCCACTGGCTACACAAGCCTCTCCCAACGAATGCCCCGATGAACGGTCTTGATCCGCCTCGATCCACCGACTTCCTATGAACTTTGGTGTCGCCTTCTTATACGGCGTAGTCCCAAAGAATAATGGTTGAGTTTTATCATGAAATACAAAGTCACCACTGGCTTCTTTACCATGCGCCTCCGGGCCACAGCGGCACCCAGCGACCAGCCGGTGCATCCGGAGCATCAAAGGCCGCTTGCGTCTGACCTGTAATGCTCGCTGACGTGATGTTGCCTGTTGGCGGTGGAGTTGTGATAGGAGCAATTGAATGGACAATTGGTAAGCAATTGGATTTAGGTGTTTGCAGTGGAAAGGTTGATTTCACATAGTCTAGCAAATGAATGAGACTTAAACTGAACCTTTTGGACTAGTTGCCAAAATGTTTTCGCTTTTATCAACGGAATGGCAACTAGGGCGTTGGTACGCCCTAGTTGCCATTCCGTTGACAAGGCAAACAACATTTTAGACGACCGTGCTGAAACGCTTAGTACACAGTTGACTTTTTAGATTTGTCTCCGGAGCATCAAAGCCTGGTGTGCGTCTGACCTGTTACGTGAAGTTGCCTGTTAGTGGCGATAGGGAGTTGTTGGCTGGTGCAGTGATAGAAACAATTGAATCGACAAAACAATTAGGCAAATGGACGAAACAAGTGTGTAATTGGATTTCGTTGTAGCTGAGCATGGGTTTATAACTAGACATAGAATACTGAGTTTCTACTAGAAATTAATTGAAATGAAATTTATTGCATAAAATGTGTTAAAATTATAGATGTAAAGCAATTATATGTTAGTCATATTCGCTCAGCATGCAATTGTCATTATTAGAAATTGATCTGAATATGATTAGATACCTAAAATACATAGTTAAATTACATTATTATGATTAATAATAAGCTTATAAACAAAATATGTACAAACGTGAGACAAATAAAACAAAATAATACAATTGGAAACAAATTCGTAATTATTAATTGGTATCATGTCAAATAAAACATAATGTCAAACATATTTGACACCAAAATCATACAGAAAGTTCCAAAAAATCATTTCAATTATAATAAAACCTATAACTAATCAATAACATAATTTTATTTGTTATTTACTTCCCGGGAAGTTGATTATTAGGTATCGTACATTGTTATAATAAAAAAAATTGTGATAAGTAAAATAAAAGTAGAATAGTAACAGTAAGTAACAGAAAGTGTAAAAGTAAAATAAGTAAAATCTGGAGAACATACTATAAGGCCCAGTAGAACACCATTCTTCTAGACCCAGAGGTAGAAAGAGAACTGTAAAATTTCATTAATTTTATTTATTATTCTCTTAGCATGTTATCAATAACCAAAAATGTCTCAACTGAAATTAACATGAAATTGTCGAAAAAGGTGGGTCACAAAATGTATGGTACGTCGCCATCTTTCTTTCATAAAGACGTTGATTGTTACGATCACCACTTCACTGAGAAAGGCTGACTAGACAGAAATCAAGGAGACAATAGCCGAATTTCCCGTGAAACCGATACGATGACTGATTATATCGATTAAACCTTTGTTACTCGATTATTCGAATCAAAACCACGAGGCTTTGTAAAAACGATTGTATCAAACCGCGACAAAATGGGTCGAACGACAATTTAACTCGATTTCTCGAGATCAATTTGGGTTTTAAGATAATCTTAATCAAACATCTCTATGGTTTATTAACTTAAGTCTGTTTTACAGTTTTGTGGAATGAAATTTAAAATCTCGCACTATCAAGTTGAATGGATAGATTTTTACTATTTATACCAAAAAATGATTAGAGAAAGCAGTTGAAATTAAACGAGGAGGTCACAGGTTCATGTTCCACTTTCAACGGAATTTTGATTTGTATTTATAAGAATTTATGAGTAGGTAGGCCCAAAAAAACATGTTTAGCAAGGGTATTAATTAAATTGAAAGATTATGATTAAATAAAATCATAATAAGCCACATTCTATTCACTAATTTAGATCACTTTAGGCAATTCATCTTTCAATATTATAGCCTCCTGTACTTTTTTCCACTTGTTTTTTATTCCTGTTTTTATAACTCTTTGATTAAGTATTGACAAGTTAAAAACATTCCGTAGAAAATTAAACATAAAATATTAAAAGTTTAGAAACGAAAATCTGAATACGCAAAAGCTGAAAACAAAAATCAAAATATTGTAAAGAGAGGCCTAATCCACGATTCTATAGCAAAGGCTTTTAACTTAACTATTAGGTGTTGTTAGGGGGCTAAATTTTTATTTTTAAATAGACTACTACTACCTCCTCTTGAAAGCTATTCTATATCTAAAGAATCGTAGATTTGTCCTTTCTCTAGAACATTATGCTATTTGTTTTCAACTTTTCGTAGTGCGGTTTTACTTACAATTTTCATTGGAGTAGTTTATATTAGAGTGATATTTTTTTGGAATATGTTTATCTTATTATTTATTATTTTCTATTATATTGTATATTATCCAGAATTATCACTAGAAACGGGATATTTACCATGATTTTTGAGTTTTGTTGATTCCCGATATTTCGCCACAGTTTCATGCGCCATGATCACGGGTAAACTCAAAAGTTATATATTATCCAGGTTGTAAAACTGTGTTTAATTTCAGCCATATTTAAAAGCTTCAATGTAATACCTCAGTTGTCAAAATTCGTCAAGTAGTTTCGGAGCTACGACAGAAGAACAAAGTTACATACATACATCGACTGTTAAAATCATATCCCTCGTTTTGGTTTTCCGTAGTCGGGTAAAGATTAACATTATTGGGGCGGTATTATTTGCCTACCACCACGGGTCTTTTTTTTAAAGCAAACCCCACTACCTATGTGTTTTAATCGGAGCTTTATCTACCGTATAATCACTCATGTATGCCTATCTGATGATCGATCGAGGATGGTTACCTGTCAGATAACACATTATTTCGCAACGCTAACTGTTGTCCTGGACTTTTGATAAACATTTTGCAAACACACGTGTTTATCGGCTACTCAAATAAATAGTTTATTGAAAATAGGATCTGTAAAATTACAAAAAAAAACTATGGCTATGTTAGATAACCTAGGCAACTTAAAGTGAATCGTCTCGCATGTGGCGCCAAATTCAAATTTTATTGTGTTATTTTTGCTCGTTACAGCAAATCAACACTTTTTAAAATAGCGAAAACTGGTTTTGCGAAATCTAAGAGACCCAACACACATATTTTAATTTGATAGTATCTCATAAATATCATTCATTAAGCTACAAATATCCCTAAACCAAAAAAACACTGTAAAAATTATTGAACAATATTCGTAGCTAAACTAACTATCTTTTAGAGATACTATCAACTAGAACATTTGTGTTAGGTTTCCTAGTTTTCGCAAAATGAGTTTTCGCTACCCCAAGAAGTGTTGATGAGCTGTGATGAGCAAAAAACACAATAAATTTTAATTTCGCGCCACATGCAAGACGATCCACCTTATACAGAATTTTAATTCAGCTCTCATCCAAAATTAAATGGAATGATTGTTTTCCGTTTTTGAAACTGAGCAAGAATACTAGTCCACGTGCAATGCATCAGTCAATACAACAATACCTTATTGAATTTACAAACTTATTCATAGTTTTCATTCAACCAATTCAATTTCCTCGTACCGTCCCGTCTCGTAGTGTCCTGCTATCGTCTCGCTTACATCCCGGTATCGTGCCGCTATCGTCTTGCAACCGACGCGACGGGACAAAGCACGCTTTGTTATCGTCTGCATTGGAATTGAACTGAGCTTTTTAAATATTGCTAGGCCATTTTTAGTTCAAGTTGGATGTTGTAATGGGACATCTTCAATCTACGTCTTTCAAAGTGGTCATATGATTCTTCTAGTCATCTTGGAAAGCAATATTGTAGATAATGTTTAGCAGCTGTTACGTCTATATTCTCACGAGTAAAAAGTGACCTATTTAGATAAAAAAGGCCCTACGTACCCCTAAAACCAATTATAAAATAGATTTCATTATAATCATCATCATTATCAGCCTGTAGAACTGCTTAGGCTTCCTCCTTAGAATGCCACGACAAATGGTCTTGAGCCGCCTCCATCCACCGACTTCCTGCAACGTTTATAATGTGTTTAGTCCATCGAGTGGAGGGCCTTATTCTATCGCTCTCTCTTTTCTAAAATAGTTTTACAAGACTTCTTTTTCGTACGAATCAAAAATATGCATTATTCATTCCCAAATTATCCAAACAAATTGGCCATGCTGTTATCTTTCTTATCATTTAAATCATTTCGTTCACCGTACATCGAAATCGACGCGAGCCTTGCGTGATCCAAAACGGGGTACCGGTTAGTACACGCACTTTACAGGCCACACTACCAATGCAGATGAAATTAATTGGGACATGACACCGTGCGTGAATTTGTACATTGAAAATGATACAGCATTTTTTTAGCGACTGTTTAATTATTATGAAGCTCTTGTAAGATAAAGTCACATCCACAAAACACGATTGTCTTTTCAATCCATAACGTCTTTTCGTCGATTTACTCTACTTAACGAGAAGTAACATGAGATTTTTCATCTTTATATGTCAGGGTCGGCAGCGCGCGTAAGCATGTTTGCTTGCCAAGTAGTATAACAAAAAAAAAAGGTGACAGGCTTTTGTCTATTGTGCGAGACATGCATGCCATCAAGAAAGGGAGAGTGTAGCCCTTTTCCATCTTCCCGACAGTTTGTCTCGGAGTGTCTTGTCAAAATGTACAGCAAACGTAAACATTTTTTAAATTAGAGCTATCGCTTTAATCTGTGGACATCTCAACGATGACTTTGATGCATTTTAGATAAAAAATCTGGGATTAGAAATAATTGTCTGTTCATAAGCACGGTCTACTAAGCAGAGTGTTAAATGACTAACTCCTGAAAAATTTTAACAAGAATTTTAGCCCGTGACTCTCGAAAAAGCTGTATAAAATTTTCCAAATTTAGGACTTAATTTTCCATTCTTAATAGTGAAATAAGATAAATGCGAAAGTTTAGCAGTTTGATTTTTTCACGCCATAAGGACTGAACCGATTGGGAAGAAATTTGGTACAGTTCAGCGCGAGACCCGTCGTGGGATTGAAGAGCACTTCTGTACATAATTACTTTTTTTGTTTAGCGGGCAATACTATAACGTGTCTGTTCCGTTTTGATCCTATTACAACTGTTACTATTTCTTTAGTTTTTAATTTAAAATGCCGATAGAAATAAACCAGCTATAAATTATGGTTTTATTTAGTTCACAATTTGGCCACGACGAGTCTCTCGCTGACCAGACTCTAGTGAGATGAAATTTTTTTCCCGATATACGTGATCGAATGCTAGTATTACTGAAGCAAATGAAAGCGTACATATCGAAAATTAACAAATGGATTGGAATTCAAAACATTAGTGCAACAGCACATTAGGTAATAAAGGATATAATTTACGATCGCAGATACAGTATCTACGTAATTATCTATAACTGTCGATTTATCGCCCCCATGGCTAACGTATGCCATTTTTAATGGCTACTGCCAATGGTAAGAAATAATAATCTAATTCAGATCTTTTTTTCAACATAGTTATTGCAAATAAAATATTGCCTTGCATCTTATTTTGAAAATGTCTATCAGTGCTAAAGTTAAGAACTAATAATTTTCATACTAATGCCACGTTGAATTTTGTCAAATTTGTTGTTGTTTTGTGTTTTTGGTAAAATGGTTCATTTTATCGAAATATTAATTTTCTTGATAACAAGTAAATGCTATATTTTAAAATTATTTACTTATTTGCTTTGGTATTTGAGTTTATGTTTTTATCTGAAATAAAAGTTCTTTGTCAACAAACTCTATTTATACTTCTTTGAATTATATTTTAAATAAAAATCCATGAGTTTTCTCTTATGGCTTTACCATTATAAAACCATGCATTCAAACTAAAGATAACACTAGCCTATAGCCATTTATCTTCAGCTGTACACCATGACCGGTAGTATCTACAAGATACGCACTAGAGGCTCGTAAAATGTCAGATACTAAGTTTTGCGAGACGCCATTGATAGCGGAGTAACCAGAAGGATAGGCTTTAGGTAGTAAAGTACAAAGTAAACAGGGTTCATTTTAGTAAAGGCTTTGATAAAAAGTATTTAATCAGCTGCAAAATTTAATCTTTTTTGTACCTAGATTTAGTATTGTTCATATGGACAAGTCTATTCTTTGGAGCACAAAATAGCCAGTGATTTTAATGTCACCATTCAAATAAGGTTGAAATTAACTTAAAATAATTTGCTATGCCCAGCAGTTGACTTCTAGCAGCTGATCATGAGTGACAAAGGTCTGTGATTGGTATTAGGTTAACGACCTCTGTGGCGGGTGGGTGAGTAGCCGACTAAGTTGCGAGAGGCACGGGTTCGATTCCCGCTGCGAGACAAATATTTGCATGATCTGCAAATATTTTGTTCCTGGTCTGGGTGTTATAGTACCATGGTACTCGTAATTCCTGATACAATACAGGGATTCTTATAGAGAGATATATCAGGACTATGTAGTATGTTATGCATGCTATATTAACATGGCTTAATAAGTAGTTTTGTATAAAGCATAACAAGTTACACACATCTGCGCACTACACAAAGGTTGGCTCGTATAGAATGCTTCCTAGCATTAAGTTCGCCTGTGTAAATGATTTGTTTTTTGTGCAATAAAGAATATTCAATTTTATTCTATCTGACATATCGCAAATACATACGGTCATAAAGTTACACCACAGTTCAATAAAGCCTCTTTCATACATTACATCCATTATACCAGTGAAATGGGTATTCCTTCAAAAGCAGGCTTACTTTCACTAAAAGCTCAATCGAAAATCAGCTTTCCTTCAAAATCAGCTTCACTGTCAGCGTTCAGTAGCTCAATCGAATAAAGCTTCCAAATTTACCACAATCACGCCGGGACAATGACGAATCATTCGTGACGTCATGGGACGCAACAAGTGAGCGTCGGGACAAGTAGGTTTGGGAAAGCAAGGTTCGGATTTTCATGTCAGGAAATGGTTGATAGTAAAAACGTAAGTACTTTGCTTTTTGGATATACTTACTCAGGGTTGATTTCACCAACAAATAAACAACTGTTTAGCCTAACCAATGCTTTTGGACAGGTGTTTTCAAAGATTATCTGTCACCTTGACCAAAGGTTACGGTAAACGCCCGTTTATTTTTTCGTGAACAAACATTTGTTTGATTGCCTTAGATTATATTATGCTCAGTTAAAAAGCCACATCACTTTTTAAGACAAGCCTCTGTATGTGAAACTGGTCCATAATATCTTTTGCATAAAGTGGTGTAGGAATAATCATAATAATAAGTAGGAACTGCTTTAACAACTGATGTAGCATTACAATCATTACATTTTCGCATTTGTTGCTATGGTGCATCCATTTAGTTGGCCCAAAATATTTTGTAAGTGACTGCACTAGAATATACTGTAGTGAAGTCTGTGAGGGGTTTCAGGAACCGCGTTGAAATAAATAGCACTGCACTGTGATAAACTGACAAAAGAAGCTTTGACACTGTGACATTGTGACTTTGACAAACTATAAAAATAAACCATCAAAGATTTTTTTGATATTATTGTTGATTTTGAGTCAGTGCCATCTATTGAGCCAGTTGTAACAACTTTATTTTTAATTGAAAATTAATAGCCTTTAATGAATTCGCAAAAAACATCCGAACAAAAATTATTTTTATTTTAAAATCACAAACTTTTTATACTACCAGGCAAACCAATAATAATAATCACCTGATGGAAAGTAGCTACCGTAGCCTGAAACACCAGAGGCATCACACACGCGCTGCTAACCCTTAGACATCGCACTTGTCGCTTGAGACAAATTAAGTCGAGTTAAGGAAGTAAACCATATCAAAATTAAAAAAAAAACTACTCCAATTTGGAGTAACATTCTTCGGATTGACGTTTCTAAACGCTGGGTCATTTACACAATTGACACATTAGAAGAAAACTCTATACAAAAAACTTTGTACTAAAGATTTTCCAAAAACGAAACAGTACTCCAACACCTGTTAGAAAAGGAACAGTCCAAACGGTGCAAGTCCCAAAACTGTTAGAATATAAAGTGCAAGCAACAAGTTACAATTCGTCGCTGTCACTAGGCCCGCGTGGCGGATTATGGCCCCTACTTTCTAGTCGAGACTATACGAGCCCGTTTATATAGAGAATACCTAACTGCCGGTTTTGTTTGGAATCATTTTGGATAGACATAATGGGTTTGCGGTTAGTATTCCAAGAAACGCCGATGGGCTTGCAACATTTAACTTATGGAGTGCTAAGCATAAAACACTTTTCTCACCACTGACGAAGAAACGACAGGCGATTGACTATTTTTCTAGTTCAATTAATAAAATAAATTATGGGTCACCACACTGGTTTGAAGGGTCTGTAAAGAATCTGTCATGGATATAGTTAAAGTCGTGAGTATTTATTTGAGTGGCAGTAAGAACTTTACGTACAGACAGCAAAGTTAAATGGTTACCCCCGCGTCAAAGATGATACAATAGTTACTACGTCCCGCGTGCCAAATAACTTATTTTTTACCGCACTGAGACATTTCTAATTTTTTCTTCAAATAAATATAGGTTAGTGTTAAATAAATAACATGTGTAACAAAGATACAATAAATATGAGTTATTTAGTTTGTACTTCAATCATTAAACATACTCAAAGGTAAACAATTAGCTTTGCCGTCTGTACCTAACCTAATAATAGGCGCGTGATTATTGAACACTACAATGGTGATTGGCGAGATTCACCAATCATGGTGATTGGTCAGATTCACCAATCATGGTGATTAATTCTCATCATAATGGAGCCACCAAATCAATTTATTGATTAGGCAATTAAATTATTAAGATTGTTCAAATAGCTAGCAGCATTAGCAACTCAAAACTTCGACTTAACATATGACTGGCTCCAACGATATCCCGTCGATATTTTTCTCCTAACGTTCCCAACAATCCGGCGATAAGCCCATAATTATATATCGCGTTAATATCGGTAATATCGTAAATATCAATCAATGTCACAAGTTAAATTAATATGGCGAGAATCGAGTGTCGTCGCCATCCATCAACGGTTGATTGATTGGCGATGTCAGTCACCGAAACAAAATCTAGCATCCATCATTATAATATCGGGAAGGGATTTAGGTCACGTACTTACCTACTGACAGAATAATACGAGCTATAGATAAACTTATATCGTCAATACTAAGGGTGCGTTTTTCGAATGTCACTATCACTGTAAGTGACTAAATATCATCAAAAAAGCCGCAAATCACCGTTTTTCAGGAGATGTAGGTACTGGAGGAGGCACTTGTATTGGTATCATAGGCATAAGAATCAATGAGTTTTAAAAACAAAAATTCAAAAGATAAACAAACAGAAAAAGTTTAAGTTAAGTTTAGTAGTTTTTTTTTAGTTTTCTGTTGTTGTCAAAGAGAAATTTGGAATCGGGGATTAACAGCAATTTTTCTGACGTGACACTTACACGATGATATTCAAAAATTACAAAGTAATAAATACTTTTTTTCTATTTGCAAGAAATGGCTGGTCTTAACTAAGGTCCACCAGAGTGAAGAGGAAGGTAAAATCCACAAGGCTCCGCATTGCTTTTAGTAAATAGCAGTCCTTCTTTACTATGTCATACTGTACCTAAGTAAGCTCTCTGTCAACAAAGACAAAGATATTGTAAATTTTCAAAGTGCATAAATTAAAATCATGGAATTTAATTTTAGTTCAAAGTGTCTAGATTCTAGCCAAATGACCTCAACAACTGAAAAAAGGTTCTTTATATCATTAACAGACAAAAAATGATGTTTTTAATGATGATGGAGAGCTCCTTGAAGTGACATTGATCGCGATTTATAAATAAATAATGTATGAAAAATTCGTGACAAGGAGGTATAAAGCTAGTTATTGCTTTTGGGTGTCTTCGGATACGGAATCCAACAAATTTATAAACTGAAGCTAGGCAATCTTAGCCAAATATTTTGGAGGACTTAGCTTCTTGGAGAAATTGATTGCAAATCAAGGGGTGGTATCCTTGAACTTGCAGAAAGCAAAGGGGAACTTCTGCACCTTAACTCCCATTAATATCATCATCATCATCATCGTAAGCCTGTAGAATTCCACTGCCGGACATAGGCCTCCCCTTGCCATGACGAACGGTCTTGAGCCGCCTCCATCCACCGAATTCCTGCGACGTTTATAATGTCTTTAGTCAATCGAGTGGAGGGCCTTCCTCTACCGCGTCGTCCGGTTTGTCAACCTTTATATAACTATAATATAAACAAATAAATTTATATCAGTTGCCAAAGAGCGAGGCTTATATGTTATACAAATAATAGCTTCGCTTGACAAGCAAACATTTCCAAGATACGTCACATATAAGCTAAATTAGGTATTTTGACAATTAATAATAACTGAGACGTTAACTTAGGTATGCGTTTTTAATGCAACCCACAAACGATTATCATACTAGACAATGGATACATAAAAATCAAGCTTAAATTCAAATTTAAAATTTAAATTAACCCACGGCCTTAATCTTTTCACGTCTACACCAGTGCCCCCTTGTAATGTATGGCAATAAACTATTTACTATGCATTCTTGAAATAATTCAAACCGACTCCAAAAAAAAAGCTTTTTAGAAGATAACTGGCAAACACTAACAAACAATTTCTTCATCATCATCATCAGCCTATAGAACGATGGATATAGGATATAACCCTCCCCTGTCACGACGAACGGAACCTGTAGCCTTTATAAAAAAAAAAAAAAAATCATCGCAAGCAAAATAGGATGAATAATTATTTGACCTATGTCTTGAACACTTCATGAACATTTATGCACTAATTTAAATTATGCATAAAACGTGGGTTGTTGCATTTGAATAATGTCACAACTCTGACAATTAAATAAATGTATTAGTCGTAAAATAAACGTTTAATTAAGGATATTACTGTCTATTCTTATCTTAATTTAGATAAATTCGCAATTTATTAAAATGTATGTTGACCTGATGCCAAAAATGGATAATGTTACGTTCATTAAAACAATATTTTGATCAGTAGCAAAGATATTTTTTTTAATACTACTTCGCAAGCAAACAATCATACGGCCCACCTAATGGACGCCTGCAACACCAGAGGCATCACACGCGCGCTGCCGACCCTGTGACATAAGGATGCAAAGTCTCATGTTCCTGTAATTTCACCGGCACCCATACCCTTCAACTCGAAACACAAGCACAACTGTTTGGCAGCAGAAATAGGTACGATGGTAGTACTTCCCTGGACGAACTCTATAAATAATGTTTATTCAAAACATTCAAAAGTAATCAAAAAAAACTAACCCTCGTATCACTTTCACAATCTCTTCCAAACCCCAAAGGGCTGGCTTATGGCGACGTGTGAGAAATCCGTACACAACCCGTCCGGCCGACCCGATCCGTACACGTCACTACGACGAACGGACATCATTTTCATGTTCTGGAAAGGACGGCTCAAGTATTCAGACTGACTATACAGGAGTTTGAGGGTTGATTGAAATATATTACCTATCATCATTTGTAAGAGAAAATAAGATTCCAAGATGGAGAATATAATATTATTAATACCTAGGATGTGATAATAATTATGTGGTTTATTTTATAAAATACCTAATTAACGTTTCAACACTCAATGAGCATCTAAAACCCAGACCACCCCGGACCATCATTTTAATTTATAATTACGTTTTTAAAACATAAATTGGATCATTACAAAACACAAAACCTGATTTTTGAAAATTCAAAATAGAGTTGTGGCTACTAACATGCATTAACACCGATTTATAACCATCAAATTGTAAATATTTTTAATTTTATGCAAACAAAATTTAGTTTGACTTTTAACGCCAAGAAAAGAAATGACATTTTGCGATGCAGAATGCACTACCTAGTCTATAAATGTTATAATTAACATCGCTTTTTGTTAAATAAATCGTTTTTGTTGGCTATTTGGATATTGTTAAATCTTATTGTCTCCTTAATGATGATAGGTCAACAATAAATAAACATCTTAGTGTCATTAAGTATTAGCATAAGAATGTCCACTTTCTAATGGCCTACGCATTACTAAATTTATTGTGTAACGTTTTATTTTACAATATAATTCCAACTATTTGAATTCAAATAAAAGGCGAGTTTATTGTTAGAAACTATTATTTGTTTAGTTTTTAATAACTGTATGGTGGATATTTCTTATAAATCAAAATTTATTAATGTGGTTAATAGGAAGTTTAATCCTAGATCTAATCGATGATTGTCTTTGAAGAGATAAATTGTGAATGACATTCAAGTGTCAGCTAGGTAGCTAAGCTAGCTCAAAATAATGGAACATAAGAATAATTGGACACTTTCACCTAGGTAGAAATCAACGAAGGATTACAGTCCTACATTATGTAGGTACCTATTTCTAGAGACACGTCTTTTCTAAGGGTCCCATCAGCACGGAGAAGATGTAAGATAGCGTGGCATCAGTTGTAATACATGTGCTAGTACGGACCTTGATGGTGCACTGTACAGATTGCAAAGAACTTTGAAAATCGTGAATTAAGAAGCCTCGTAGAATGACACGATGAATGGGTTTGAGCCGCCTTCATACACCGACTTCCTCCAACCGTTAATGTCATTGGTACCTACATTGCGTCTTATCAGGTTTGTGCTTACCTGAGTAGGTATTGTTTTAAAAGAAAGAATGTCTATCGCTTTCGAACATCACAATCTATCCTGATGCCAACTCCGGATGTTTCGAAAGCTTCGGACAACCTTCGAAGTCTTGCACCTTATGCAAATACAAGTCGCCACCGCATGTCAAGTGCCAAAGATGCAGATAGCATTCCCATTGCTGACGCTACGTTTGATCCAATTGAACATGCAGTACCTGTTCTAACGCTCCTCGGCAACCGAGGGGCGGGGCTTCGTTTTGACCAATGATTTCTCTGCGTTCGGGCAAAACTAATTATACTGATTTATGCTCCCATTGTCCATTGTTGTATCTCGTGCCGTATTCGTGCTTGATGCTTGGTTTAGATTTTTTTTCTGATGATAATTAGTTGTGTTTTATTAGTTTGGAGATAGTATTTCATTAGTTGTATCTCAGTATAACTATTGTAGATATGTACTAACATCACACACTATAGACGTTGGCAGAAACTTGCCAAAATTGATAAAGTAGAGTACCAGTCTACATTCTGGAGTAGTTTTACCAAATACCCATCTTATGTATAAAATGCTGCCTGTTCAGTTAGACAATGATAAATCAGAAGCATTAAGCTAACTATTATGTACACGATATGCAAATTTTAAAATAAAAATTTGGCGTACAAAAGCCTTTCATAGACAGCCAAAATAAAAGAGTCAGACAGGCCAACAAGCAGTTACAAAGAGTCCTCATTCCATTCCAAGACGTAACAGATATCGCGCGCGCTGTCATTCCATTGTATATCAATAATGTATTCGTAAAAACAAAGCAAATCAGTGCGTCCGGCGAGGCAGCTGTGGTCTGAGTCACTCCGAAACGGCCTTCTATTGAAAATTAACTCTATCTCGCTTGTTTAAGATTCAATATAGCTCCGATTTAAAAAGTACGATACCCTGGGTGCTGTTCATCCAGTTTGATGAAATTAAATATATGCGATTACGTGACATCAAATTTTAATATCGTCGCGTGAGTGCCACAGATTCACACCTAAAGCCGTGTACCATGTGCCGTTGCCGATGTCAAACTTCTATACATCAGTACTATTATTTCTTCCATGAAGGCAGCTGCGTGCGCGCCGCTCGCATTCACCTGTCGCTTTCCGCGCGTGCAAGTGGGCGGGGCTTGGAATGCGAGCTTTTCGCGCTTTTTTCTTTGCCCGTCAACTGCTGTTGCCCGGAATTCGGGTGCGATATTTTCTTCGGATGGAATCCGAAGGCTGTACCGGGAGTTGAGATATTTATTCCCTGGGCTTGAGATTTATGCAAAGTTTTGTTCGTTTTTGATGCGATTTATTGGGATTCAATCCAGGTAACGTACCGGGTTTTAGTTGTTTTAATCGTTTGACCGTCATCAGTCACTAACTTTTTCATTTAACTCAGAAAGAAATAGCACCACTGACTTCCCTTTTTTATTGCTTATCAGAGCTTTCGATCAGGTTGAACAACAAAAACAAAAATATCAATTATCACGCAAACAACAGCTTTAACGCAACCCAGTTTCAATGAATGAATTCATCATCTTTAACGAATATTTTGAACCACGTATAATCGCGTGTGCTTACCGATAAACTATGTGGGTCAGGACACAGAATAAGTGATAGTACGGTCAGGTGGTGACGGGCTATCACTCAAAAATGAACAAAAATACATAAATGTATATTAACTAGTGTTTAAGAAAAAGGTGTAGCACTTCTACGTGTGTTATATCATTATGACATCAAATTAACGAATCATATAAAAATATTTTCGCAGCTATTATTCAGACATCAGCCGAGGCTTCGTCAAAAAATAATGAAATATTGAAAATAACTAACCATCATCCTTTTTACCATCCCTATAGGTATCTTCAAACTTTATTTCTTATAAATATTTATATTTTGTTTACAATAAACTTTGAATCGTTAATAGTGTAAAAAAAATCCTATGGGAAACGTTTTTACAATTCTTAATGCCTAGTCAGTTTATCCAGCTTTTAATACATTATTCGAGTATTACTACACCTTTAAGCACCCCAGTACAAATAATACAAAATTTGGGATCGGTACGAGGTTGAGTGGCTTCCGGCGACGCAAGATTGATCGCCGCTCGCAATTATGAAAAATGATTTTGTGATAGCGGCGGTGAAGTGATAAGTGACGGACGATATTGGTATAGATAAATTTTGTTTGGTTGTTATACTATTGAAAATGTGGGATCTTTATTAATAAAACATAACCCTCCTTTGTCAGTCGAGTACAAAAAAAGATAACAGTAATACAGAGATAATATAAAAGGGATTCATAACGTAAAGAGAAACCGGATATATGCGTTCTCGGTATGAAAACAAATCCTGATATAGTAGTTCAAGAGGAAGAAGACCTTGAGAAAAAGACCCAGAAGAAAATTCCGGACCAAAGCAATACAGGATCTTTAACATTATCACCAGCCTGTGTACGTCCACTGCTGGACGAAGCCTCCCCCATTGAAATACGATTAGTGGAAATGCTATAGGTAATCACCACGCTTGGCAGGCGCTTTGGTGATCGCAGTTTGGTGTTAAGTACTCAGGTAGAGAAATAAAATTAAAATAACTAGCCTCTGCCCGTGGCTTCGTTCACCTGGTATACTAGCACAAAAAGAAGCCTATCTGTCAATTCAGAACATAATCTACTTCTAGGTATATATACCTAGAATATAGAGATTATGTTCTTGTTTTGGTTGATTATGTTAACCAAAATTCATCACAACCAGTTCGACCTTTTGACAAGAGTTTCTTTGGACGTTGTTCTCTTCAAAATGACTGAATGGACTCAAGGCAGTTTGAATAACTAAAAGTAATGGGTCTGAAAAAAGTAATGGCCTTTTTCGAACCTTACAACCTAACAATTCTAAGATCTTCTTAAATTAATATCATATTAATTCATTAATCTAGGCGGCATAATCTCAAGTGCAAGTGTATCTTCATTTAAAAATATCGCTTGGTTCTTCGGTAAATGCGTCCCCTCAGTTACAGTAGCGAATGGCAATGGGGAACGCAATAATGGAGATCATTTTGGCAGCCTTAGCGCTGTCCAAATCTTTTGAAACTTGAAAGGAGGAATATTTACGATCAGAAGATTTTGATAGCGCTATGGCTGCCAAACTGATCCCCATTGTTGCGTTCCCCATTACCATTTGCTACTGTCATTGTTAACAGGTAAGGTAGTTTAATATTAGTAAGAAAGTAGGAGTTGCGGTGTTCGCTATCGCTTAAAACTTGAACCGGCTATTTTAGTCCGTGACTTTGTAGCACTATTGTTGAGCTTCGATTGTTGACCTCCACCTTTAAACTGCATGCAAATGGTGGTTAATCGTTTTAGTAACAGAATCAATAAACTTATTTACAGACACGGATCCATGTTGTTACGTCATTAGTGTAAAACCTAAGTGTAAAACTAATTCAGGTCTCTAATTACTTATGCTATGTATTTTATTGTAAATACTTACAATAAAATACACAGCTACAATAGCTACATACATAGCCACTTAAAGGTAATAATTAAAATAAACTAGGTACCCTGTTAAAGTTGGTTTCAAAAAAAACCATTTTCAAGATTGGAGTCATTTTACTTAGAAAAACATAACAAGTGAACTCTATTACCCGTTTCAAAACTACACACTATTAGCACAGAAGTGAAGAAAATGAACGATGCCGGTGGGTATTTTTAAACTGAGCCAAATTGATAAGTTATTTCTACTAAGCCATTTCAATAATACAAAATGACTCATCGGGATAATCGAGTAACAATGATTGACACTTTTGGATCATAATGTTTAGATCAGATTAGAAACATAATAATATCTTCAGGAAGTCTCGACGATGACAAATGTCGGCGCCGTCGTCTAACCGACATGATCTTTTGTCTACTAATTAAAATAGTTGCTCTTTTATAATGGAAATATAAAATGACTGAATCTATAAATGAGTATCTGTTTTCTAGTTTCCGATTGGTGTTCCGCAAAATACTTGCATTCCACAAGAGGGTCACCAGTAAAACGCGAAAAGGAAATTTGAAACCTACGAGTGTCTTTAAGTTTTGTTTGAGGGGTTTTTTTATTTAGTTTTTGGGAGAATGAGTCATCTAAGGACGTTTCCTTTTCTGTATTTTTTTTTTGCATATCCAAATAGTTTTAATTTATATACACCTCTCATTATTGAAGCTCTCGTCTTCGCTCCGAGAAACGTTGAAACCGAACAATAAGTAAATATAAATGGAATATGCTGCCATCGGCGGCGGCGACACCGCGTCCAATTTCGGATTCGATCGCATTACCATAACGCGAGTGCGAGCCGAGTGCCGGACGGTACAGTCTCCGTGAGGGCACATACTGCTCACCAGATTTTGAAAAAAATATTAAAAGAGTTTAGTTCCTTTTATGGATCAACTAGATATGAACGTTATAATGTGCATATTACTTGCAAGCTGTGTGCCGAGTGCCAGATGATTCATTCACAGACGCACATACGGGTTATGCCCGAAATCCTCTTTAGACATCCCCTTTTAAGGGGATTTTGGGAATTATACTGCTCGAAATATTTTTAAATTAGTTTAATCAAGGTAGGAATTCTGTGCAGTATTTTACTAAATTGAATTGTTGCGCACACTTGAGGTGGGCGCGCAGCTAGCGTTGCGGGCTCAGTCCAGTGGCGGCGCTGTGCCGCACTGATTTCTGCAAGTGGGCTTCTTTTATTGCGAAACCCTTCTTGTCACATCGAATCATAGAATGTTCATAAATCAGAACAAGCACAGAGCAACGGAAAAATGATTCTAATTATTAAGTTAACTTCAGTAAAAAGACACAAATGCATTCGATAAAATGTCAGTAGCACTCCCAACCCGTGTGTCGCGCAGACCGACACTCGGACTATTTTATGTAGTATTTAGATGCGCATTAAGAGTCCAGTGATCGGGTACATTACCATACAGCTTCAACAACTCTCAACGACCTATACATAGTACATGTCCTGCACATAGAACATGTCTGTTCGAGATGTGCTATACATATAGCTGCCACATACGCGTATAAAGATTATAGGAGCATTGGCGCTTTCAGATACTGAACTCATTAGCATTAAACTCTTGAGAAACGCTGACTTGGTAGTCTTTGATCTGTGCAGGGTGATTGGATGCAGCCAAGCTTTGAAGGGATAGTGCAGGATTTAAAGTTTTAAGAGTGCACTTCAGTACGGACCCACGTGACCACCATTTCCATACAAACGTCGGACGTTAGTACAGCTAGTTTTAGTTGTAGCGTTAAAGTGTAACTTGTGATAGCTTTAGCTGTCCAATATCTATGCTTCTTGCTTTCATAGAAGCTTTTAGACAAGCACAAATCAAGAACCAAGTAAGATTTCATGAGTTCATCTTCATTATATAATCCACTGTTGGCCTCTCCCAATGCGCGCCATTTAGCCAAATTTTTGGCTTTCCCCATCCACTTTTCATCAGCTGCTTTACACAAACATCATCATACATAGCAGGGGGTGCCCAATATGTCAACGTATATTGGACAAGACGTGGTCTCCACTCTATAGAACACGTTTACCCATAGCGGTTGTCGGTTCTTCGGCATATAACATAAAATATAACACCCCTGTGTCGTGGGTATCAGAAACTACGCCACAAAAGCCAATAAAAAAATAACAATAAGAAAAAAGAAAACTAAATAAATTAAAATGAAAGAAAAACAGGTATAAAAGTAAACTTCGTAAAAGTACTAAGTACATAGCAGATTTTTGCACTCAAACACTTCCAATTCAAGCACTTAACACCAAGGTAAGTAATTACAAACCTGTGACGTGAAAACAAAAGGCATCGTCAAGAATGCAGCCTCGTCGACGCGTCCCGACCGCATTTATCGTCTCTAATGATCTCAGCCTCCACGTAATGAGGGACGCAGTGTGGTGGCCCCCGCTCACAACCAATAAAATATTTATGAAACCATCCCCGCCGTAATGGGAGCCGTCAACTTACTCCGCAGAATTATCAGAAGGACAGTGCACTCTCGTTAGCTTGTGAATTCGCATAGACAAGACGTGGATTCGGTAGCTAAGGGTAAATATTCTCGTACCTAAGCCAGTAGAATAGTAGTAAGCATATTGACTTTCAAACGTTTGAAACTTAATTTCATGTCGTGTGGACAATACCTAGCATACAATAAAACATCGTGAAAAACGAAACAGTATCATAATGTTTTATGGTTCAATTTTATCCCAAAATTCGGGTCCATAAGGACTCGAACCCGCATCTTTTTCTCTAATCTTCAGTGATGAATTTTGTCATACTTATGATTTTTTACGATCTTCATAGGAACGTGCCTCACGTGGGAACTTTCTAACCACGTGGAAATCTAAGCGCATGCATTGCATCTTGACAAAAAAAGTTTCAGTAAAGTTTCTATACCTAAATTAAAGATACTACAGCATTTTCTAATAAAGCTATGACTACAGCATTTTCTAATAAAGCTATGACTACAGCACACGGTATGTTACCATACGCATAATTTTAATTTAATAGGACAATGCACGGTTCTCGTTAAACGAATTGAAGACTTCTAAATACCCGATCTGTATCGCGCGCACAATACCGCTCGCGTCACGATGTCCGCAGAAATATGGACGCTGTTTTATGTTAATGCGGAGGGAATATCCAGGGACATGATTGAGCAGGAGATAGGTGCAGAGTTTAGCGATCGCATCAATTAGCGGCTAGCGCTATTGTCTGGCCTGAATAATTAAGAATCCGTCGCCGCTCGCACGCACCGCTATCACACGTTCAATCGCTCGCCCGAATACCGAAACCTAATAAGTCGCAGCCGTCTCATTTGTGCTCGGAAAAAAGGACGCGATAAAAGACCCAACAATTTAGGGTCATTGTTTCCTTAATTTATGGAGTGGCTCGAACGATTGATTTGTAGGCTTAGGGAATATCGTCATCACCAAGAACTCAATTTATTCGAGCCGATATACATACAATAGCGCTTAAAATGCGAGAGGATGGTGGAAAGGTACTGGTAGGATTGGCCGGCGGAGCTGGGCGGGTACGGGCCATATATGCGTGTGTCGTGATGCACATATTAAGTTAGGCCTGTACATGGCCATGGCAAGGAGTTACGATAGGCGCAGATGAGGTCGTGAGCGTTCCTCAGGTGCCATGCGATGAATGCCCGCGGTCCAGTCGCGGGTGGCGCAGATATTAAATTATCTGATGCGCTAGAAATGCTAGTAATTCACGGTTATCGGCTGGTATTAAATCTATTTACCCTTGAGGGCACGAGCTTTAATGTAAGCGGAAGCACACCCTATCAATGACATCCATAGGTATTCTTCATCAAGGAAAAAACAAACAGCAACAGAAACTCACTGAACACTGAGATACATTTGCCAATAAAACAAAGGGGGCCTGTCACAAAAAGACCAAATCAATCTACAGTACCCACGCATTGGAGCGCTATCAGATGTGTGCAGGCGCATTAATTGGACCTGCCGATCTGAGAGGAGCAGATTTCACTTCTATAAATGGCGAGAGGCGAGGAGGCTTTATGGTATCGGCAGTGTGCGTTGTCGCCGTCAGCGGGCGCACGCGCAGGCTTGTAATTGGTCCTCGCGGTCGCATTGACATTTACATGTGGCAAGATGGCCGGTCGATGAGATATGGCATGGTTAATTGACAAATAGAGTACAGGTGGATTTACGAGAACTGTGGCGGTAGAGACAGCTATATCTTAGATCATAACATTAAATTATATACAAAACATACATAACATCTAGTGGGTGTAGTCTTGATTCCACACTACGATTACCTGTGTCGTGGGTATCAGGAACTACGAGTACCATGGTACCATAACATCCAGACCTGGAACAAATATTTGCAGATCATACAAACATTTGTCCCGCAGTGGCACAAATGTCGTCGTCAAAATGGGGATCAGCCTGAACTGGGTGACTAAATGCTGTTTTGAAAAGGAATGCGGCTTGGTTCAAATTTTTTAATATTCGAACGAGCTTCAAAGGAATATGAATACCTATGACATTGGTAAGGTAGATCTAAAAAGGATACTTAACATATCGAAATGGTATTTTCATGTTTATTTGGTAACATAGAAATGTGATAGAGTTCGAGTTAGAGGTCGAGAGGTAGAGTTACACTTTTGATCTCGATAATCCAAATTAAACCAATTATACGAACTAAGCGATCGCTTCCGTCATTAAGCTTGCAACATCAAGAGGATACTCATTTCCCGGTTAAAAGGGTTATGATCGATCAAGACGTCACAGTCCGCCGACTGGCGGGCGACTGTCCGCTGAATCAATAGGGCTGCCAACTTAAAATGAGACATAGAAATTAGGGTTACACAAAAACACCAGTGAGTGTACAAAAATACAAAAACCGATCCGCTGGAAAAATTGGAACGAAAAGGTTAGGGCTTCATCGAGCTTGTTTAATTGTGTCGGAGATTCATAGTCTAAATGGAGAGGCATAAGAGCCTCACCAATACGATAAAAACTAAGGTTGAGATAAATAGACGTTACTTAGCATTGTCCCTGTCACTCTCTAGCACGCATGTTTTACATTTGTGTGACAGTAATAAGGACAGTTCCTAAGCATTAGTACGGACTAAGTAACGTCTGTTTATCTCGACCTAAGAGTCCAAACGATGCACAGCAAAATGTTTAATAGTTTTCTATTAAAAACCAAGGCCAGATTATCTCAAAGAATCTATATGTATATAAAAAGCCAGAGATACAACTGACAACCCTATCGATGATGAATACACACGGGCGAACAATCGCGCGATCCATCACGCGATGACAGCGTCGTCGGACCACACCGGCGACATGGCACCAGCGTCTCCGTGCCATATTGTTTTATCTATGTCATCTTAGACAAAATACTTTTGATGACAATGATTATATACTTACCTCTTTAATGATTATATTTGACTACTTCTGTGGCATGGCAGGTGAGTAGTTGGCTGAGATGCGAGAGGTTGCGGGTTCGATTTCCGCTGCGGGGCAAATGTTTGTATGATCTGCAAATATTTTTTTCGGGTCTGGGTGTTATGTACTATGTTACTCGTAGTTTCTGATACCCACGACACAGGGAATCCTAGTGTGGGATCATGACTACTTTATGTGACTGTTGGGTGTTATGTTATGTTATGTAACGTAGCGGCACAGCTAGAAACTCAACAAATATTTGTTTCTTCAAAAGTCTGACTAATATCAATGCTTATATAAAATCTAGTGATGCCATTGAAACCCCTATCGAGATTTGATACACACGAGCGGATAGTTGTGAGATCCATCACGCGATGACAGCGTCGTCAGACCACCGGGACTAGCGACTTAAGTCAGTGAGGGTATTGTTTTAGCTACATTTTAATTTAAAATAAATATTTATTACAGTTTTAAATAAATACCAATGAAGATATTGAAACAGAATCATCCACGTTTACATAAATCTGAAAACAGTTCATCGGTTATGCGCTTTCAAAAGTACAAAAGAGTTAAGTGATTTTGTACTTTTGAAAATATACATAATAAGATGCAAGTAAACGCATCCTGAGTTAGTTGTCTAGTTAGACACTTACTAATAATAAACATTGCAAACAAATAAAAAATTTAACAGATATTTTAACATTGTTAATCATTGTTACATCTGAACAAACTTTTATTTGTTTTTTTTAAATAAGCTTAAAGAGACAGAGCTTTTTCGTGCAAGGTTTGCTTCTGATTGTATATTGTTAATTGGTGGCAGGTGGGTCAACCCATCATTACCTTCTCATTCTGTCATAAATTAATAACTTAATTTCCAAAATAATATCGTAACCCAACGACATAATCGCGATGATCACCGGCGCCTGCGCAAATGATCAATCTCACCTCCACAGGTAAACATTGCGCCCTTAATTGGTCCATATTTGGTGACACTTACCAAAAATAACATACACGCACAATGATACACAATAGCATTTATTACCAATGTAGTAAAGTCGATAATTGAATGATCTGGGATAAATAAGTTCAGATATAAGTTATTTGATAAATTAATTAACAAAATGATGGATTCGTTCGAGCAGACGTAATGATTGATGATTCGTCAGTAATTTTCATATCGACTGGCGCCAATTGGCAGATAAGTATGGGTGGATTTTGGAAATATAGAGCCAACAAACTAAAAAAAAACTTTTTAAAGAAATAATTTTACGAAAAGATTTATCGTTGACGACAAGAAATTGAGTGAAGAGCTTAAAAAAACATGACTCAGAAATTATCCATATTAAATTGTTAGGACTATATTATTAATTACAGTATAGATACTATGTTTTATCTTGATACTCTCTACCTTCAGTTTAACTTGTGAGTAAATAAAATGCAATAATTCGTATAAATGCTGTTCATAAACTTTTATCCATCGTCTAAATCCCGATCCACTGGCATTTTTCGCAAGATACCGCGTTCGGTAGGGTGTCCACAATAAACCTGTCACAGTGAGACGGCCCGATACCCGTCGCACTTATCAGTGGACATAACATCCTCAACTTTACGACAACCTTGCGCTGTACATACGCATAAATTCCACACAAACGTCAAGATCGCCCGATTTTATTTTTCGGATCAAGGAAATTGTATCGATATTTCAACGATAACTTTATTGTGAACGGATAAGATACTTTTTATGCGTACATTTGTTAGATTTTTATAGCGTTTGAGGGCTGAGTGTAAAAGCTATAAGATACTGAATTGATGTTGATAATTATTATTTATTGTGATAGCACGGACTTCGTACCTTATTAGGACTTTTCTCAAGTTTTACGATTTGAAATATTCTCTTTTAGAATCTCATAATATGTGTCATAAACTCTTCCACTTTAATTAATAAACGTTATATCAGAACAAGATAAGTTTGAAATTGACATGCAACACAAAAAGATCAAAAACACTCATCTAGATACCCCACAAATAGAAGCAAGAACCGGTACACGTCGCCTCGTGTAATTCTAATTAGGCAATTCAAGCAGCGGCGAGCGCTAATGGCGGGCCGATGCCATAAAGCAGCACAATCTGATCGTGTGAACACGCTGTCCAGTGTCCGCGTGTCGGGACATTCTGCACGGACATGCGATGCTTTGTCACCCTATTGCCCACGCAAATTGATGGGAGACGGTGCGATATGTTTGCTGTGAGACCTGATGCGGAACACGTTGAAGTTGAATGTCAAGGTGGTAAATGGGCTTCAAAGATTCAATATGAACTTAATAATTAAAATTCTTTACATCATCTGTTCCTGCTCGACGTGTGTCCAGCTAAAGAATAGACCCCTCCGTCTCCTCCCGTGGATGTCGTAAAAGGCGAGGGCTAAGGGATTACACCAGGGGATGGACCAGTAGCATCTACCAATACTGCGATAACCAATCCGCATGCCAAGCGTGGTGATTATGGCTAATTGCCATTGCATTCTATGGGGAGGCCTCGTCCAGCAGTGGCCGTTGAAGAGATCATCTTTCTTCATCTGTTCTTTGGTCAACATCATACATTTGCCGGATGACCTGAACTGCTGGGCTGCTCTCCCATATAATGCTAAGACAAATGATCTTCAGCTACCTTCATCCACCGAATTCTTGTGAATTTTGCGTGTTAAATGAAGAACTTACTATTTTGATTTATATACATATTTATATTTTTTATATACTCTGTTCATTCATTATTACCTACAAGAACTCGTATTTATTACAAAGTTCGGAGTATACAATTCGCATGAGATGGGTTTGATGCATCTAAGCTCAAGATTCGCATTAAATTCAAAAAGATCTTAAAAATTCACCCACACAACCGACGATGCCGACGGGGCCGTCACGACCACGGATATAATAAATTGTTGAAAAACGAAGATTGGACGCGGCAACACCGATCCACACTCAGCGCCTTATTGATGGAAGCATTTCAAACGCCATTTAGATAGTGGTGTGGCGTTGACGTATTATTATTATTGTCGAAGGGAGACTGGCGCTGGCGTGATGTCTGCAAATGTGGAGGTGGTACTTTCAGATTCAATACAACCTTTACATACGCCTACTATAAGTATACCATCCTTGTCCGTTTTAACTTGTTGCTTGAGATAAATTGACATGTCAAGTTTGAAGTTTATTTGCTAACTTGGAGGATAAAAAATGACAGATAACTGCAGCTTTTTGTTATCTTAATTGATGAGTCACCTGCCACATAACAGCTCTAGGCGGGAAAGTCCCGAACTCTTTCTTTTCGTCAGATATATATGTATTCCAAAAAACTTATCCATATTATTTTTCTTCCTTGCTAGTTGAATGTCATTCATAACTCTCACGTTAGCCAATGGACTTCTTTTCACCATTTCAAATGACGGTTTGCTATCCTCCTCCAATATATTGTTAGTAGACTTTTTATAGCAAATTATGTGTACTATTAGGCTGATGAAAGATAAGCAAATAGGTACAGTTTTTTCAGACGTAAGAATTAAAGAAAGGAAGTGGGAGGTCAGGCTTCATAAAATAAGCGCTTAAGATAGGATGAGATAGACAGTTAGGTATGTATTATTGATATCTACTTAATACTGTAGGAAGACAATGGATTCAGACTAAAACAAAATAAACTATAGTTACGTTATATCAAAGGTGGTCTTCAATTCCCCTTTGAGTACCTAAAGAACCAACGACCTGAAAGGTTAGAAACTATTTACAAATTGGGCAATATCACTGGCAACAATGATGTTCTAAGAATTAAATAAAATTCTTAAAACGGAATAAACTGTGTGTTTAGGTTACTGCACCAATAAAATTACACAAATATTGACTCTATAGCGTTCTGACCGTCAACCGAAACCGAACAACTCAATATTGGAAATAATTTAATACCTCAGCTCAATCGTAGGACGCTAACTTTTTATAGTTAAACCGATTCGATCGTAAATTCAACTGGACGTATATGTACCTACATTTGACGCAGCCGACGATAAAGTACGTCAAAATACGACGTGTTAAATGTCCGAGAACAACAGATAAATATATTATGGTGTGTATTTTAAATGTTTACGTGAGGTCGTCTTCGTGAGGAATTTATTTGTCATCGAAGAGAGAGTCGGGAGTAGGTACAATAGGAAGAATGGTGGGCGAAACTACGCCTCTTGTGATACTCAATTCACCGTAAAAACTCACATATTAGTTGGAAAACATTGAAAATGTATGTCTTGTAAATATTTTTTTATGGAAGGACTTATTTATTTGTAGATTAAGCACCAAGACGATGCATCAAAACTCTCTACAAACATCTTCATTGAGTCGTCAAGAGCACACAAGTCCAAACACGATAGTATACAATATAAATGTGACCCAGAAATTCCGTTTCAGTGAGACTCAAACCCGCATTTTCGAATCTAATCAGCGATGCCTTGACCAATTTGGCCATGGAATGAGCTAACGCTGGCAACGAAGGATACACTAAGTCAACATGTCTCAGCAGCAAAGCATATTTAAAGCAGATCTTATATAAAATATTCACAGTTTGTGACAATTTAGTAAAACATAACAAGGCGTATAATAAGTTAATCGATGCTTCCCAAAAGAAGCGAAGAAATAAACAATTAAATAACAATGTTAAATATCATTATAAAATTAATATCGTCATACGAGATGGTTAAAGCATCGTATATAAAATCATTGGGAACCGTTAAAAAGATGGACTATCCGATTTCATATCGTAAAACGGTAATAAAATGTTTTTGACTGACTTTTAATGTTCTTCTAAAATGGTCATAAAACATAAGCTCCGGAACTAATACTGTCATTCACACTATAAATGGGGTCATCCTAGTTAGTTTGATAGAGCAATTGCATGAAGTGATCTTTCATTATCATCATCTCAGCAAGGAATCACGCACTGCTACATTGGATGAAAACGTTCCTCAGATAAGTATAAACAACGATTATTTTGTAAGCAAATATCAGGGAAACATAAATGAATAAAATCGATTTGATCAAATCTAATGCAGCTAATGAAATACAAGCTGTGAATATCATCAAAATCAGGATGTTAAAGTCAGAATCCTAAAATACCTATTTATATTGATATGTGCTGTTAATAAATTCAAATGCTCTAATTTATTGAAATTTTACAACATTAGCGTTGAAATTCTAGTCATAGAAAAATGAATTATTGCAATAAAACTTTTTAATGTACAAATTATAAAATCGATAAAACGCCTATTTAGAATTCAAATTTAATATTTTTGATAACACTGTTATTGACAAAATATTAATCGAAATATGTATTTATTGACCATTTAAAATAAATGAGACCATTTAGATAAAATAAGTTAAAGATAGAAATTATAAAGATGCCTATGGTTTTGTTATGATAAAGATCTCAAAAGATCATGATAATTTTGAACCACTTTGATTTAAATAATAAGATTGAACCAGATTTTCTAATGCAAGCAATTTTTTTTTTTTGTCGTTATCATAAAGAAGAATAATAGCTTTGATTTTAGTCATTACGTTGATCACAAAAAATACAAGCAAACATAACAATTAAATTAACATAAAAATATAATATCTGCGTTGTAGAAACTTGAATAATTTTATAATAAGCTACAAACAAGAAAAATACACTCCACTCTCAAGCTCATATAAATCAGTTCAACCTTAGAACTTTTATACCCACGAATAAATCTTCAAAATTGAGTTAATTATGACGGAAGCTAACAGGACGGCTACTCAATCATGTAGTAAAGTAAAAAATCAAAAGGTAACTCTGGCGCCGTGAACAAAAAACTGTTTCATCTCATAAATGATGAATCTGCTGATGAAAAAAGGCCAAAAGGCGTTGAAAGGGCCGGAAGGGATATCAAGACGGGCGGACATCAATCAAGAGGATGCGCTTATGATCGAAGACTCGATGACGACCTTATCAGAGATGCTGTAGCTTTATTCGGACATCACACAATTGAGAAAACTTTTATAACTAGTACTTCGTGGCACCGGTTCTTTTTTGGTCACTCTGCGTACGATCAGAGCCCAGCGTGAGGTATACTGGCCCTGATTTATTTACAACCAACTTGTAACAATCCCAACTGAGAGTAAACTGTCGTCATCTGATACATTTTTATCCTAACTCAATGTCTCTAAGCTATAGAAATATACTGGAAGAGATCTATATCTAGCTGTTTACTACGAAGAAGATGGTGTAATTATTATTATTATTCATTTATTTCAATCAACATATGGATCATATTGTGTTAGTTAGTTTCTTATCCTAGATTAGTTAAAGGTCAATAAAATCAAATAGAATTTACACAATCATAAAACATTTGCTTTAGTTGTTATCCTGAGAATTGAATTGAATTTGAATAAAGTATGTCATAATTAGGTTATTAAATGTCAAAATTGTAATGTCATTGAATAAATAGAATTAGAATAAATAATTTAGTTCCTTATTAAAATGAATCATAGAACAGTGGCTGAGGTACACACAGTCAAACCTGTCTGAAAAAGCCTTCAGTATGCTGTTGGAGCTGGCCCGGACCCTGCGCACCAGGGACGTGCATCGCTTACGCATGGTGGCGTAGAATAATAATGATCGTGTAATGGTGTTAATCTTTTTCTTCTTCCACATCACCTGGTAGACTTCTACTGCTAGACAACGCCTCCACTCACCAAAGGGGAGGATTTTTCATTACCACCAAGCTTTGCAGGCGGATTGGTGAGATCGCAATATCGATATTAAGTACTCATTATGGATGCTGCTGCCAATCCTGTGGTGGTTTGTATTAATTTATTGGTTTGAATAGTGTTAATAGTGATAGAAAAATAATCTAATACCAATTCAAATTAACATCGAAAATTTCAAATTGGTTGAATCCTCAACTTCCTGGTTCCACTTGACTCTATTAGCTGGACACCCTGATTGACTGATACATACTACAACATTCAACAACAGGCAACAATTATAACATTGTGATGGAATAGGTAGTGATTTCAAAACGCACATGACAACCGGCATACTTTCACAATTAAATGTGGTGCCTATTAAACAATTTGTGTTGAATAAGGTTTATATTCCTGTTGTACAAGTGATGAAAGGTAAGAGATAAATTGGTTGCTACAGAATTAACATTAAAATAGTAATTGCTAGCGACGATAACGGATGTGGTTATTTGACGAGCATGTGAAAAAACTAGATATTTAATCGACCGTAGGACTAAGATATCGTTGATGATACTAACCAGGAATATTTACTTTGAATGATGAACTCTCAACCAAAAATTAACTAGTACTAGTAAACGAAATGGTTCCTTTATCGCTATTTTGGTAAGATTAATTCATCTGATTTGAACATAATTAAATCTGACCAGTTTTCTAAATCAAACAATTTGTTAAGTTAATAGTCTTGTAAAGCATATTTAGTTCAAAAGAACTTATTTAGTTTTGTATTGTTTAGGACTTTTGTATAAAATTCACATTACTGATAATTTTAAACCGGATATTCAAATCATAATGGAACAATAAAGTTTTACTATCTAGCATAATGACTTATTTTCAACGAAACTTCATACTAATTATATTTTAAACCTTTTAAATAACAAAATTAATAAACTATAAAACGTTTATCAATATAACTTAGACATTTTATAATGATAGCTTAAAAGTATTCAGAAGTGAATTGACAATCAAAACGACATAAAAGTGAGTTCGCTTATCGCCTCAGATCCTCACTTATACCGACATTTTATGTATTTCAAAGAGAGATTCAGTTTTACGGCTTATGCATATTTAATTAATTGCAAGTTGCAATATATACCTACTGAGAATATTTATTGCAGAAACGTATTTCAAAACTTTATTTGACAAGTTATGTATTCTTGAAAAGTAAGTAATTAAAATGTAACGGTTTATCAACGGAAGGTTGATCTCATTTTGTGGACGTCTACAGGCTGTTGATGATGATGATGAAGTACAAATTTTTGAATGGAGAAGATACTTGCTACTTTTGTCCAACCTGCGGGCCAACAGTGGAAACTAAATAATAGTGGACAATGATGATGAAAAAAACCAGTTTTATTTAATTAATTTGTGTTTAACTTCATAACCTGTGATCAATTTACTAAACTCCAAATAAAGAGGACAAAAGACACATCATCAAAAACTTCCAAACTAAGTCTTCTCATTAAAAACCTCCCTGACCGTCTGCCAAGACCCCTAATTGATAATTAGTATTCCTCTCGACCACTGTCCAGCCTACGTGCCTCCCTAGAACCCCCCCAGGGTGTGGGGGTCACTGCGTCAGCACGTCTCGAAGACGTCTGTTATTGACATAAGATGGTAACTGGTAACCTTTGGGAGGGACGTGATGTGGCTGTAATTAGAACTGCATTTGAATTTAAAATGAGATACAATTATGGAAAGTTGAAATTTACTTATCTAACCGTGTATGTACGTAAAGTAACTGAAAAAAGGGTTGAAGTGAATAGATCAATCAGCTAACAGTATCAGAATCAAGTCCATAATAAGGCAGCAAGTCAAAACGAACTATATTACAATATGAACAAAGCACTGAAAGCAAAATTACAGTAATTCAAATTAGATATTTCCGTATGAGAAATCAAATTAACTACTAATTCGACCAAATGCTTTGTAATGAGTAAAACTTTGAATGCAACACTGACTATTCTTTCACTGAAATAAATCTAGTGTACAACATATATTACATTACTGATGAATTAGGTAAGCAACAGTTATTTATCAGGTATAGAACAGTTCGCCGGACAATAATAACAATCCAATAGCAGCTACCAGATTCCATATTTTAAACGTTTGAAAGACAGTCGATGACTCAGTGCTCTCTCGACCTAAGATTTCAATCTGTAAGCGACCGGTACCGATCATTGCATTACCATAATTCTATATAAATTATTCATTGCTGACCTACCGCAAGACCGCCTCAGGCTGGCCCCACCCTTTGCAAACTTATAGCAATAAAAACGGAATAGCTATACAAACAGCTTGATTTACCAGCAACAAAGTTGCCATAAGGTTTGTTGATACGTTCTATTGCATTCAAATTAGCAGCAGACCGGTAACTTTGTGAGTGGATACATTTTATTAGTAGGACCTTAAAAAATATTTTGTACTAATTCCGCCAACCTCTCTCAATTAAACAATATAATTCGCATGCACCTGTTTCCTAACCGTAAAGGCCTTTTCCAAGTATTTGTATTTAAATGAACTCATTTATCAAAAGGTTACAATTCGGTTCAATAAATGTCTAATGTTTTAGAACTGGATAAGTTGATGGTTATTCTGAAATATCTGAATTCTGAAAATACAATATAAATGCTATCTTGACTTAACTTAGACTAGAAACCAAGCACTTACTAAAGGTCTAGTCACCGTTTAAAGTTCGATCACAGTAGCAGACACAAGCGACTTTTTCCCGATTACCATATCTCCTCAGTGCATCGAGGCGAGTCCGGCAAATAGGCTATCTCCCGCATGCATCTCATAAGAATTGCCGAGCGAAGAATCGGAATATTTAGGAGGTCGTGCGTCGCGACACTCTGAAACCGCCCTTATTTAGATAGTTGATGTTAGCTTCTTAAATTCTATTTTGTTATCTAGACTATCTGGATGGATCCCAGTTACATAAAAAGGAACATATTTAAGGATGTTATTTGCAATGCGGGTGAGTTATCACCCATTCCCGCTGCGGGACAAATGTTTGCATTATCTGCAAATAATTGTTCAGGGTGTTTTCCCTGGTGCTCGTTGTTCCTGATACCCACGAAACAGAGCAACCTAGTATGGGATCAGCACTATTTTGTGAGACTGTTGTGTGTTATATTATGAAATCTGAGCGCTGTCAAAAACTAGAAGGTAATGTCACTTATAGTAGGTACTAAATCCATGGTACCTAGTGGCACGCTCATAGACTTAAATATGCTCGCTGTGAATTCCTATTTGACATAGTTACGTCACTTGATAATAGTTTATTTTTTTCAAGAAGGAATCTTGAACGTACCGTAGTATTTGTAGTTTTTAATACGCAAGACACAGGGAATCCTAGTGTGGGATAAGTTGTAACTGTTGTTATTTTAAACGAGAAATCTCCGCATTTCTTCAATAAATGAGATCAATAAGCTCCAATATGTTATGTTCTCGACAAGTCTTAGATATCTAAACTTTTTCGAATTAAAAACAATTCTCAGTACTGTCATCTTTTTCTTTGTATAAACTTCTCCATTGTAACTGAACAAAACAAGTAAGCACCCAATTTTCAAGTCAAAGTAATAATCGTTGAAAAACTCCAAGATGCAACTTTAATCAAGGGGCATGTACCTGATTTGAATATGCTTACGAGTATACTCGTATAAGTGTGCACCTGAATATGCTTACCACCACACCTGATTCATTAGTGTTCACTGTTCACTGTTCAGTGTTCAGTCAGGTCTTGTAGGGCCTTGTTTTAGGATTACAGATCTCGATGAATAATGAGACAATCGAATTAAAGGGGTTAATAGGTGCAGTCTGTTTAGAACATTTCGTGGTAGGGATTTTGCATTCCAAGTATTCAAACTTAGCATTTTTAACGAACTAAGGCCCAAGTTCACGAAAAAATAAACGGGCGTTTACCGTAACCATTGGTCAAGGTGCAGATAATTTTTGTTAATACCTGTCGATAAGAATTGGTTATGCTAAACAGCTGTTTAACCGCTTGTTTATTTGTTGGTGAAATCACCCCGCTTCAATCATCAGTTTATGATGATGGTATTCTATGAACTTTGGCAATACGATTTGGTTAATCATCATCTTTAGTCTGTGGACGTATAATACTGGGCATGAGTCCTTCCCCATAGAATGCCATGACAAAACGACTTCTTGCGAACTTTTAAAAGTCGTCAGTCCATCGGCACACTGGATCGTCCACTAGTTCATGGTCACCACTCAAGAAGCTTAATTCCCAACGATTGTCGGTTCTGCAACCATTAACCATGGTCTATTAATATTCGCACTACGAAGTAACAAATTAGGACTAAAGTTAACAGAATTACCAACAAAAACTTTGCACCGCAATCGTCTAAACCAAATTACAGTGCATCTGAAATGCCAAGTTCATCAAAAGAATCCCGGGCCAGACAGCCATCTGTCGAATACAAAAAAGGGGGAGGCTAAAGTACAGGATATTGGAAAACAGTTAGGTCAATCCATACAAACAGAACCCTAAAAAAGCCAAGGAAGATACCTTTGGAAAGAATCAGTAGGAGAATTAAGGTTCATATTAAAGAGTATGGTCAGTCAGCCATTTGTCAATTACAACAGAAAAGGTAACTCCGAACAAGATACTGGTAACAGTAAAGTGTCATTAATACCTAACTGATAAACTGATAAATTGCGTCGTCCGAGGAAGGCCTAGGCTCAATAGATCGATGACATTGCCAATTTCAGAAGTGAGAGGCCGATACCGTTTGCCGTGGTATTTTATGAAGGAGGCCTATGTCTAGCAGTGGACTTCTACAGGCTGATGGTGTTGAATATCTAACTGTATGACAGTATCATTAAGACAGAGCAGATACAGAAGACGAGGTCAGTCCATGTATAGAGAAAACTTCTTAAAAGACTCAATAAATATAAGTTTTTTGAGGACGAGCTAAATCTTTCAGTAGAAAAGATAAGCAGAATTACAATTTACAATTCCATCAAATATCCAAGACGAGACAGCAATCTGTCGAATACAAAGGAGGTCCTACCTAGTAGTACTAAAACAGCTAGATCATTCCAAAAATTAGGAACGTGTGTGTTGTACAATGTACACACGATAGAGTTTGTCTGACTCGTTCCGCTATGCATCGAGTGCGTAACAGAAACATTGAATGAAATGCAAAATATCGTCATGAACGGGATTCTTCAGTTTCAATCAAATTTCATTTACCAGTTAGGCTCGGGTCTATTCTGGATTATTGAAGGTGTGCTTAGTACTGGCGATTATTTACCACACTGGCCCTGTTTATAAGTTATAGTTTGATGAGGAATGTTTTCTTCAAAACTAGCTTTTATTAAATTAGTGATCGGAACCGTGTGCTGATCAAAATGAGCCCAAACATTGCCAGGCTACTATTAATCATTGAGGAGTTCCATTGTCCACCTTCCGTCTCTATCATTAGAACAGCTCGTTGTCACTATAATATTGTATTGTCATCAAAACTTGACAGCTAAGTATGCAAAATTTCAGGTCAATCGGTTGAGTAGAGCTGGTTCAAAATTCAGTTTCAAGGTTTGACCCAAAAGCTATATAAAACCATTTAAAAACATCAATGTCGCTAAAAGGTGGGAAATAGAACGAGGGCTTAATATCTTTAAGATTGACCTAGCTGTTCCATTCAATCATTGGAAAGAGAAAAGGGGGGGTTATGAGGATCAAGTGGGTGGAACAAAAAACATTTGCTTCGACTAACGAAACAATCGCAGGCATAATTGATTTTAACGTGGTCTTGACTGCAAATTAAGTTTCGTGATGTCCCCACGAAGGGGACAGGTGGTTGATTGTACTACCTACTGTCTACTTGTAGTTTTGTTGGGTTTTCGTGGACTTGTTAGTGGCTGGGCTAAATTAAGGAGCAGAAGTTGAAAGGGATTTTTTGTTGCTGTTGCTGATTTACAAAGTCATAAGTGTCACGTGCATCTACCAAGGTTCGCATAATTAACTCGGAGTTAATTTACTGCACATTTATTGTTTGTGATGAAATGAGTTTTCTTTTTAATTCAAGCTTTAGGAGTCTCTATAGTGACGTCAATGGGAAGTTTTCAGGGACGCAATTAAAAAGAAAAAATAGTTCTTAAAATTCCGGTAGATGGCGGTGACTCGCCATGGTTGTCTTCTGAAGATTTTACAAAAGCACCACAGAGAACAAATTCTCTTTGTAAAAAAACTTGTCTTTGTGGAAAAGTTAACAAAGTCCAACTTTTCGCTTTTGTTCTACAAACAACACAAAACTTTATCAGAGATACTTCACCAACGAACAGCATGAGCGAGTGAAGTCAATGACACTGACAGTTGGTGGCTGAACGACAAAATTTAGACAACCTTATCTGGACTGCGCCATCTATGAATGGATTTAGAACTATTTTCTTTCAGCTGTCAGAAAAATCCCCATTATGACGAATCTGTTTGCGTCTAATAATCGCACAAAATAATTATCTATGCCAAAATATTTGCCGCAAAGAATTATGTCGACTATTTTATCACAGAGTAATCGATAAGCATTCACATCACAACTAAATTTATAATTAGAGGAGAACACCTTATTGTTGAGAATAAAAATAAATGTATCTTAGCAAATTAACATTTTTTCAATAAGGGTGCGCACAGGCTTCCAATATCGACATGCTCGTACATTATGCAAACGAAGAAATTAAGCTCTAATGCGACAGTGTAGAACGTGCCTAACTGTCAAGAAGATGGTAATGACTTTTATTAAATAGAGTTCTAGATGTTTAGTTTAATTTGACGAAGTCCTTAAATATTAATTTGCTATTAATTTATTAATTTGAATAAGTATTTATTTAATTTGACTGCAGCTGATAAATATTGCAATTTTTTATCTAGCATTTGAACTTTGTGATATAAATGAATAAAATTCTTTTGTTTTTTTTATTTGATTTATTTATCACGTGTGTGTGTATGATCGCGTGCGCTTCTTAATTACTACTGAATTTTTCACTCAAATTGTAGACCTATCTCATTATTATTTTCAAAACAAACTCACCAGCCTGGACTCTCGAATATAAAAAAGCTTACCTGAAAACAAAAACAGACAAACATTAAACAATTGCACCCTGTTAATTACAAAACCATAGATTTACGGGCCGAGGCGTCGCCAATTATGAGTCCCATAAAGCGAAGGCATTAGGGCCCAATGGCCCACCCTCAGGAGAGGCATGATATAGAGCGCGCCCATGCACATATGAACATAAGCTCAGAAGCAAACACTCGCTAGTGAAAATAAAACGCGCAGAGACAACTCACTTACTGAGAGTAGACCACATTAAATAAAAACTATCCAACTATTCAGCTTTTGTGTATTATATTATAATATTATATATTATAGTATAGTATGTGCATGCTTCATGATTTGCGAACAAGCTCATTAAACAAAGTAATCAATAAAAATGGAATAGTCCCTGCAGTTTCAACGGAACAGTTCAATAAACTTTATAAACCTTTTCGTCGTCTCATCAACGTGACGGACTCGTATCTCACGATCCGCGAAGTGATTGAGTCCCATAACGGTAAGTTTGGGAGATATTTTTTTTACATGTGTGACAATAGTATTATGTCTGGTAACATGAGATTTTGTTTTTTTTTGACACTTCATGGTGTTCTATTCACTTCTTTTTGTATAACTTCAAGGAGAATCTCAGGACACCTAATTCTTTAAAATTCACTAAGCCGTTTAGGTACTCCAAAGTAATAAATAATCCCACAGAGCTACAAAGATACGAATGAAAAAATAATGCAGAGTGAAATGTAGGTAGAGTTTGAGAGTTTCTTTAATGAATGAAAGCTAGTCATACAATATATAGATTTACATTATATGACTTTCGAACGTTTCACTGGGTTTTTCTTGATCACAATTATGCTTTTCATACTGAGCTTTTATAGATACCAGCTTTGTAATATTTTACCCCTCTATGGATCATGCACTCTATAGCAAATTCCTTCTCTGGGGACTTCAACACAAGTGGCGGCAAAAGGACGCTTCCCTAATCCATTTACGATATAAGAGGTATAAATCAAACTTAATACGAGCTACACGTGTTGATAACGCACACATGCATATTTCAAGATGGCGGTCGGGTAGGATGGGATTAAAAATGACGAATGTTTACGGGTTTTCCGGGTGTCGATGGAGTTTTGATTAAAATTTAAACAAAAATATTGTTCATTACCTACTTTATTCATTTGCACAGATATAATAATATAATAATAATAATATAATAATAATATATTTTATTGACCATAACATGATGACTTATATAAAATGTGGCCCTGTCTCCCGGAATAGCGTGAGCTGTGGCCCAGGAAATATGAGTACAAATTAATGTACTTGCAATTAGAATATATTAAGTATTTAATCAACTCATCATCGTCATCAGCCGATTGATGTCCAATTCTGGTTAAGGCGTCCCCCATCGAATACAATGGGGGGGATTTGCCATAACACCACGCATGGCAGACGGATTGGTGACCGCAGTATTGGTGATAAGTACTAAATAAATAAATAAATAAATGTTGGACATTTTCACACAACATTATCTAGCCCCAAGCTAAGCAGAGCTTGTGTTATGGGTACTAGATAACTGATATACTTAATACAATACATTACATAGATAGATATTTTTTATTATACATAGGAAAATACCCAGAACACCCTGAATAAATATCTGTAGATCGTACAAATATTTGTTCCGAGGCGGGAATCGAACCCGCAACTTCCTGCGTCGCAGGCGAACGTTCGCCCGCCGCGGCACAGAGGTCGTCCAGTAAGGTCGCGCCACTAAGGTGAATGCTGCTGCCCATCCCCTGGTGTAAACTTTTAGTCGCTGTTAGCAACATCCATGGGAGGAGACGGAGGGGTCTATTCTTAGGCTGCACACGTACCACCGCATCATTCATCAATTTGTTTGTGATTTAATACTTAAATGTAATAATTAACTTTTGACGACCACTGTGACGCAACTAAGATGCAAGAGGGTCCGATTCCCGCTGCGTCAGGCAACGAGGCAACCCACCGACTATGGTCCCGGTATTTATTTATTTATTTATTTATTCACTCTTTTAAAAATATGGTACATATTAGACTAATTTCAGTAAGTACTTATATTAAACATGATATTGTGTACCAAAAGGAGCGCTGTCCCCTGCACTAGGTCTCAAAGAGCCTGTGTTGCAGGGTCACAGTGGCTCACCCCGGACTCTCCATCATAGTAAAAACACAAAATTAAAATGTTTAGAATGAGCATAATAGTGTTAGTGAGAAAAATTATAACTTAAAACTAACAAATCTTAAAAGTTAACGCGTAAAATACATGTACAACGTATTGCAGGTTATATAGTGACGGTGACCACTTTACTGGCCTATGTCCAGCAATGGACTTCTAAAGGCTGACGATGATGATGATGCCCACTTCACATAAGGGATTCCATATGCTGTTTTGTCTTAATTTCATAAAAGAACACAACTATTGATACCAAACTATTCATGGACTATGTTTCTAACCTTTTCATTACAACATCAAAGAATTCACACGCACACACACATCCACACCCGCAGATGAAGCGCAAATGTGTGCAAGGTGGCATGAAAATGGAATTAAGGGGGGGTAAAATGCAAAGGAATCAAGGGGTGGTGGGGGACGAAATTGTCCCAGACCGGACACTTTGAACGAATTATGACGGTCATTATTAGAACGTGGACAGAATTAAATTGCCTCCCCCTCGGCCCCCTACCTTCCGGCTAAGTATTCCGCATAATACCTGTCTGATACTTGCTACACTTATCTGAGTGGATCTGTATTGGGTTTTTTGAGTGGATTGCTGCGATTTGGGATCGAGGTTTCTAGTTTTGTGAGGTTCATTTGATTTAGTCAATATGTAAATTTTAGTGACGATAAATTAATAGTGTTTTGTGTGGCATGTTTCTGTACAGTTTTGCTGCATTATTATGATAATGTCTGATTTAATATTTCGAGGCTAACTTATACTTTCCAAAGTTTGTATTCTGATTTATTGATAAAAACTATTCACAATTTTATCTGAACATACAATAGTAGTTCAAAATGTCAAGTGATGACTTCTGTGGCGCGGAGAGCTAATACCCGGCTGAGATGCGAGAGGTTGCGGGTCCGATACCCGCTGCGGGATAAAATGTTTGCATGATCTGCAAATTTTTGTTCCGGGTCTGGGTGTATTTATTTATTTATTTTATTTATTTATTATTAATTAACACGGTAATTTACCAATAACATTAATTAAAGACACAGACAATAAAACAATTGAACAATGTCAAAAATGAAATAATAACAATAAGTAATACAAGTCAAAAAATAAAAAATAAAAAAATAAAAAATATGTTATGTAAATATATAAAAAAAGTTATGGTACCATGGTACTCGTAGTTCCTGATACCCACGAAACAGGGAATCCTAGGTGCGATTATGACTATGTATGTGACGGTTGGGTGTTATGTTAAGTTTTCTAGATTAATTTGTAACCTTATCATTCTAATACAAGGCAATAAGTGAATAACTGTTTTTGAACAGACCATCTATGTATTTAGATTATAATCACTGCAAATTAAATAATCCATGCTTAACAATCCACAAATCATAAGATTACCATGGACAAATTTACAAAACTAGTTACACAGTTACACTATGAAATACAAATAACATCACATGGCACCTTTTATCACAAGATATCCTTTTATATACCTAAGATAAAGCAATGAAACGTCTTACATAGATTAGCAAAATCAACCCAAGTACACAAAGAAAATCATGGACACTCCTATCCAAATAAGTACTATGTAAGGTTAAGCTCCAAGACCCGTATTCTCAGATAAATCTCGTCTACGAATGACGTCACATCTCGTAGGACAACCATACAAAATTATGGTTTTCATACAAGACATGACGTCATATCGTGCACGTAATTTTTGTGAGAATCATCCTTGGACACAGTAGATATATTTTCTTTATCTATCGCAGAAGCATATAATTGTCACCGGTTCTTTCTTGGTGGGCACTCTACATTAGGTCATAGACCAACTTAAGGGATAGTGGCCCCGTGACCGTTTGCGATAGACCCAGTGTGGTGACAGGAGTTACAAGTGCACCTTGTAAAATACTCTATATACATGCACCGCATGTTATGTCGTCCCAAGAACTCTCTACCAAACTGTTAAGTTTGGTAGAGAGTTCTTGGGACGACATAACTGCCGTTATAACAGACGGAAACTACTAACGTGCCAAACAAAATCATCCACACAGTATACTATACACAGAGTATACAGTATGCCTTTTTATTTTTGCATTAGCAGATACTGCGTTATACGTTAGATAAATTTACAAAAACAGTGCAAACAGGGCACATAGCTTAGTGTTGTAACGAGCGCGGCATTAATTCCTTAACCAATAGTGGGCAATCAGTAGATTTGCGGTAATCTCGGCGAGCGTGAGGCGATAAACTGTGTGGTAGAGACACGGGTTAAGTTATAAGCGAAAGGATTCAATAAAAATTAATCAATTAGAAATCCAACATGTAATGTATAACTTATACTCAACTAACTTTCAACAACCACTTATGGGCCAACTAACTCTTAGAAGACAGTCAACAAATGTCAAATTTGACAGTTTCTCATATAGAAACCTGTAGGCCTAGTGTGAACATCGCGTTTAGTAGGCCTACCGATAACTTACCTAAAATACATACTAAGCCATCAAGATACGGGTTTTTTATGTTTGCTCACATTATTGCAAATGTGATTGAGCTTATAATGTTCATAGAACCAATATGACAATGTCTCAAAAATATGTTCTTGATAAAGTCCTATACAACGTAGAAGGTTCAAATCGCTCCCACTCATTACCACCTGTCACTTACACCATTCATCATGCAATATTAATACAAGCAACAAAGCATCCAACGTGGCCGCTGTATCTCCATAAAATACATTAAATATTGGGAGAGATCATACAAAATTGATTTAACTAGTTAAAACCGCGGCTACGCTTGCATTTATGTGGTGCGGCAGGCGAGTAGCCAGCTGAGACTTGAAGTCTAGCCAAAGAAAAAAGTTTTTTATTCATTGAAATCACATGGATCATTTTGAATCGTCTTATAAACAAAAATGACTTCTGTTCCAACATGATGAAACTCGAAAGAATCAGTACAACAAACATGGCTCGGCTTTTTGATGATCCTTCTTACTACTTGGTATGCGTTTGAGTCCCAGTGCGGGGCAAATGTTTACTTGATCTGCAAATATTTGTTCTGGGTCTGGGTGTTGTGGTACCATGGTCCTCGTTGTTCCTGATACCCACAACACAGGGTATCCTAGTGCGGGATCAGGACTATTTGTGAGACTGTTGTGTATAAGCGCTGTGAGAAAAGTAGCAGGTAATGTCACTTACTCTATGAACGCTATGAATTCCTATTTAACTTAATTACGATCATCAATATGATAATGATTCCTTTGAAAAGTTTATTTCTTATAAAAAGGATTCGTAAACGTGCCTTACTGTAAATTATACCTACTGTGTACAAGATTGAACACCTATTTATACATAGGTAATTATAGAATTGAAACTTTAGTGGCTGGGAATCGTTTTAAAAAATAAAAAAAAAATTGGCAGTGCTCATGATGAAGAAGGCTTCTGAATTCAGTCTCGAAACGTCAGCAAAAGTGACGAAAAACAGTGGTAATTAGCCGTTTTTTCAATTTAAATAGGTAATAATTTGAGTGTAGCTTTTCAAGTATATACTTCTCAAGTATCTTGACAGTCACGTAGTAGCTTGTATTAGGCACAAACTCTTCCCTTGACAAAGAAAGGATTAGCTTTATAGCCGGCCCGATTGCGGCTATTTACTTCTTTATTGGGTCGTTATTTCTGAGCAAAGAAACCGATATCTTTATCGAGCGTAATCTGCGGACATTTGGAGATTTGGAAAGTAGGTGTTAAAGTAGATTTGGAGTCTGCTTTTCTAATACATATTACAAGTACTGCGTGCCACTGGTTCTTTCTTGGTCCCCCAACTTTTAGGTTAGAGACAATCTTGAGGCATAGTAGCCCTGAATAATTGTGAAGGAACCCATATAGTGAAAACCCAGGTATGGTGACCAGAAGCCCTAAAGGCTTCTTCTTATATGCATATAAGTTCATCCTACTAAGCCATCAGTGCTTTCAAATTGGAGTGTAACCACGTTTGGGGCAATCATAGACGGATTAGCATCATACTAAGGCGGACATTACTAGGGCTGACATATTATGTCCGCCCTAGTATGAAAAACCTCCTTGATTATAAACTTCTTAATATGAATAGTTAATGTTCCTTAATCCATTTCTAACATACGTATACAATATAACCCTCTACGGAACAAAAGCAGTCCTCGATACGATAACAATGTTTAGACAACACTAATTCCCAACCGTTATCGTTAACTCAGTCTATTAACACATATAAATTTAGGGATGTGAAGTGAACTTTGCAAAATATCGATGAAATGTAAACAAAGGGTAAACTGGGGTATGGGGTAAAACAGGGTTACGCTATTTTATCGATGGTTGGAGTCAGCAAAGAATATTAAAACAATGGTTGAGCTAAATACAGGACAGGGGCGGTTATTACAATATTTGCTAGGATCTCGTTATTTTTAAGTATCCGTGTGCCTGCGGTTCTCAAATTTTGGGGGCGGGTGATGTATGAGATGGCATATCACATGACATTTTATGATCGTTTGTGAAATTGGATTTTGGTGTGACTTTAATACGAAACACACACACACGTCTGCCGTTAATTGTATGTGATTCCCAATATGAACACAAACGTATAAGCTTAGAAAGTTTCTGTAGTCAAAGTAAAAAACAAAAGTATAATATTTATTGAAATCACAAGGATCATTAAGAATAGGTAATCATTAAGGCAGGTACTTTAGTTTATCATTGAATGTTTAAAATCATAGCTATTTCTAATGAAAGTTCAATAAATCAAAGAACTAAAAATTTCAAATAAGCAGTACTTAAATCTAAAAAAAACATTTGCCTCCACAAAACAGGGCGAAATAATAAGTTATGAAAAGTTTGAGAGCCACCCCCGGCGTCATAGCGAAACGACACAGTGTTGTAAATTATAATGTTTTATGGTTTAATACTGCAGATAAGGCGAGGGGAAGGAGGGGTAAGGCGGGTAAGGAGCCTATTATGAACCGTGTTAACCGGCCGCCACACCGCGCGTGTTAAGGGGTAACAGACGAACCGTTTTGACGCTTCAGGTGCTGTTTTCAGTTATAATACAAACGCATTTACATAAACTGATTTCATTATTAAAACCTAGATATAAATTGTTTTAAAACAAGACAAGAAACAAGTAGGTACATTTAGCATTTTCTTCTAGCTAACATTTGTTTACTGTAGAGTGGGTGTTACTATCTATGTATCTTATGTAAATACATCTGAAATTTAAATTACTCACAATTATTGGCCAAACAAGTCGGATTTTCGCATTAAGGTTTCCTTTGTAAAGTAACCAACTTAATTTTGCAGCTTTAAAATTATTTTTTACTTTGACATTGTACTGAATTTTTTGTTGCAGATGCTTAGTTTTTTGTTGTTTTACTCACACTAAAACAAAAAGTGTGGGGCAAGATGAAAAAGTCCAAAAACTTGGTTTTTTTGAAGTAATAAGCGTTTTTATTGAATTTTACAAAAATCTACTCTGTGTTTAACCTAATTGTTTTCTGAATTAACATTGGTGACGTGTGTAACATGAAAAGAACCCGCCCGTGTGTACCATTCATCTCGTCTGCACACACCCCAGAATATGATTTTTAACGAGCCATACCCAAGTATGTAATTGCCACTGAATGCGTTTCGTAATGATTATTTATGTAGCGTAGAGGGTGAAAGGGGGATTAAAGGGGGTTGAAAATTATTTTTTATTGCCCTCGCTCTCCTCTCTTCTGCCTTTGTAGTGGAACTTGTTGCAAAAACAATAGAATGAGAAAATTACTGATTAAAGAGGATGGTGACGTTCCATACATTTTGTGACCCACCTTATTTGTCAATTTCACGTTACCTACAGAAGAAAGAGATATTTTTGGTTATTGGTAAAATATGCTAAGAGGATAAAAAAAAATTAATGAAGTGTGTAGAAGTTGGGACAAAATAATTGATAGAGGTTATTTACATAAAAAACTTCGCAAACTTCGGTTGGAATACGAAATACGTATAACACATCGACTGCCATGAAACATCTACCATCAACGTTCCTATTCAAGTTGGTAATTGATTTTTTAGGTTAATTTGTACAAAACTACCCATTTAAGACTATATTTATATAGATATTATTTATGATCGAAAGTATCAAGTTTTTTATAGGTTACTTTTCTACAAAAAGTATTTATCAAGTTTTAGAGCTGTAAATTAAATTAAATGTAACTTTAGATTTCCTAGGTCTATGGAAAATTCGGGCAAAACTTTTAATTATAAAAATACTATGTAATTGCATCCATGAAGGCGACATGGTTGATTTTTTTTTTTGACCAGGGTCAAAAGTCGCTAATTTCTTTATAACGTTCAAATAAAAAGATACCAATGGACAATGGTCTACAAAAAAATATTTAACTAACTATTTCGAAAAATAATTAAGTAACTAAATTCATAGAAATAAAACGTTTTTTATTCGTATAATAATAATTAATACTTACTAAAAAAATATATCCGTTAAAAATTTAATTTTCAAATGATTCACGATCCAATCCCACAAAATAAAACTGCATTTATAATATTCCCGCGAATTCGAGGTGTGCATAATGAAATCGTAAATCGAGGCCCACATCGTAAAATAGTGAAATATAAATCGGCCGTGGTTTGGCGCCAGTGGACATTTGGCCGACATTTTTGCGGGTCACTTCAATCACGCGTTCTATACACGCCACGAAAGGCCACGTGTTCGGAAAATACCCCCAATTTCGGGAGTTATGATGAGTTGGTAATTTAATTTGCTGGCAGATGTTATGATCGTACGGGGACAAAATTAACTCTCAATCTAACAATGATTGAATAAATGTTAAATCAAATTTACCAGGATGTGTTAAAAGAATTTTACAATTAAGGCATCGCAAATTCATGTTTTTTAATCGTTTCTAATTTTGAGTGTTGTCATAATTTAGATAAGTAAGTATTTATCATTAGTAGTGCTTGCTTTAAGATATTCAATAAATAACAATAACATGAACCAAACATTTAGACAAAAATAACAAGTTACGCTATCCATTAGTTATAATTATGTTAGAGTTATGTTTTAATCCTCTACAGAATAATGCCTACTATATTAATTTATTTATTTATACTTTATTGCACAAGAAAATTATACAAAAAGGTGGGCTTAATGCTAAAAGCATTTTCTTCCAGCCAAACCTGGCCGCAGTATTCTTGTTGAGTAGGTACTCAGGTGGATGATACTGGTGTAATCCATTAGTCAGCTCTTACGACATCCACGGGAGGAGATTGAGGGTAATCTACAATAATCTCTATCACTATTCACTGAATAGTAGTATGCTGAATAGTATACATCATACTTATTGACCTGCATCCAAACTCAATAAAACGCTACACTCAAAATAAAAAGTTTTTTTTAAAAACAGCGTTCAAAATTGAAACACCAACTACAAACGCTCACAAACGGTTAGATTTATAAACCCGTACCGACGCTAACACACTTTCACGTGTCGATGGATTCGCGTAAAAGCCTAAAAAGCCGAAAAAACGCCGAAAAACAACCGAAAAATAATGAAAAAGGCCGATTCGAGTAGTGTAGGTACATGCATCTTTCCGTTGGCTGACAAATGGCTATAAAATGGAGGGATGAGAAGCGCGTTACACGCCGAAAATCATTCACCAATTCTGACGGCTGGTAGGGTTACCAGCTAGGGAGATGGGACTTTAATGATGTTGTTGAGCCTGGCTTGTGTCCCATCACTGCTCACTGAAATACGAGAAACCTATAGGTGAACATACAGTTCAAATTTATTTTTGCTTTATGTATTTAGAGTTTTAAGGCAGTAGAAGAACGGCTTGTGAAAGAGTTCGTCCGGGGAAGTACTACCACCTATTTCTGACGCCAAGCATAGTTCTCGTATTGCTGTGTTTTGGTTTGAAGGGTACGGGTGCCGGTGAAATTACAGGCACATGACACTTTTCATCTTTATTTCTCAGGGTCGGCAGCGCGCGTTTGATGCCTCTGGCGTTGCAGGCGTCCATAGGCTACGGTAACTACTTTCCATCAGGTGGGCCGTATGCTTGTTAGTTAGCCAAGTAGCATAAAAAAAAAAGTGGCTTCCTATCAGAAAAATATTTAGTTAAGACAACACCAAATACTATTTGTATCTTCTTGGATGACTGGCAGAAAATGCTATAATGCATTAAGCCCTCCGCTTGTACAACCTTCTTGTGTTTATGTGCAATCAATAATTATTTAAATATATTTTTTTTCAATCCACCACTTACACAGGTCTATAATATATATAATATACTAAGCATAAAAATTTTGCATGCATTAAAAACATGCCATCGTCTTGCCAGCAGCTGTCTGAGCTTAGCCTCCCGAATCCTCCTCAAGGTTGATGGTAACCCTATCCCACTTTTATCCAAACGCCATCAATAAAAAGCCTTTAAAAAACAAAACTCATGACGTCACGAGGTACGTTTTCGCGCCGACACTGGCCAGCGAATAAATCAACCGATACGCTAGTATGGAGACGGCTTTTGCCGAATTGTGGCGCTTTATGACCCTTTGATTTATAACAACACTATTTCGGTACGTGTATTTAAATTTATTAATCACTACGGTAAGCCGAGGTCTACATCAATAAAAAATGTGTTTTGCACGATTAATAGTTCTGAAAACATGCACGAAAAAAATCCGGATTGTAGTGTCATCTTTGCCTGTGACTGACAAAATTATAATTCTAGGTAATACCTAAAATATTGCAAGGGACAGAGGCACCTCCCAATACTTGTTATGCATTTCAAAGAAATCAGTGAGAAGAAACGTTTAACATATTAACGCGTAACGCATTAACGCGGCAGAGCGCAAATAAATCTATTAATGATCGAACTAGTGCCAGAACAACTCAACTCTTCAGGTTGCACATGCACCTTGCATTGCGCAAACTGACAACGACAAGCATCTGACATATTTCCGTTTATTTAAAGCTGTGACATTTTAGAAATCAATTTATCTGTGAATTATAGCTGTCGTAATATACTAAAACAATAAAGCCAACACGTGTTTCGGACAAGCGCGACGTACGGCCACTAAATCGTTTGTTAAATTTATACGTCCGAGCGAGGTACAGAGTGCCTATTTAAAATAATTTATTCGTTACGACTTCAATATGGAATAGAAACAAATAATTTAATTTACTAATTATGTGAACAGATGTGTGATGTGTGCTTCGTTATGAAATGCTAAAGTAAGCAAATAAGTTTATGGAAAATTTAATTTATGGCAACAGATAAGTGGAAATATTTACATGTTTATTAACAAATACCTGCATATGTTTAAATTATGAACTTTGCTATAATTGAAATAATAGTTAGTGTATTGTGATAATCGAAACAACGTTCAAGGGCACGATATGTAATACTTTTTCAACATTCTGAAAATATCAAATAATTTTCTTGACAAAATAACAATCACATAAAAATAAAATCTAGTCGTCTAACAAATAATATAAAGTCGACTCTACCCTTTCTTAACCCAAGTGACTTTGACAGACACCGGGCGCATCATGGTTGATCAACTGGTGTCCCGATGTCCCGCCACCCTCTCGTTCACTCATTCACTCACTCATTCATCCATTCACTCCGTCGGTTTCGAGTGATCACTGATCACCTTACGGTGCCTTTTTATGCGAAATCTGATTCAAAAAAGGAATAAAGCTTTAACGGTTATCTTTTGAGGTATTAATTTAGTGGTTTGCTTTCTTTTTGTGGATTTTGGATTTGCTCAAGACAAGTTATTGCAGTTTTGAAAATGAATATGAATCATAAGAATGAAACAATATAGGTACGTACATATTATGTTTTCTTTAAAATCTATGACTTTTTACCAAGTTGATGTTAAGGCGCTGACAACAGCCAAATTCAGTAACCATCTAACTCATTAAAGTTCAGGTAATACTCTCGAAAAACCATTTTTTATGAACAAATACTTTCTGCATAATCGAAAATATATTATATATACTTGACTCAATAGTGTTGTTAATTTTTGCAACGTACATTGATAAGTAATATAGATATTTACGGTAGAAGCGCAAGGAGTTTATTTTACAATTTTTTTATCAAGAATATTTATCAAAATCGGGTTTCGGACTTTTGTAAGCACTTGTAAATATGATGAAGATTTACATTACATTTTTTCGGCTGCCATAAACTGTGTAAATTTTGCTTAGAATACGTTAAAGTGAAGTTTGTTTAGTAAACTAAAGTAATTATTTCTTATATTTTGTAAGTTGCACACAGTTTGCCCATTTCGGACGTATAAGTAACTTAGTCTTAGGTCTACTCAGTAATCCTAGAGCTCCTACATGGCTCCTACTCAATAATTTAGATCTTGGCCATATCCTCAGAACAGAAAAATGTTCACTCTTATGGTGGACCAACCACAAAATGGTCGCACAACAACAGTGGTTGGTTCTTGTAACCTGTTTAAACATTCTGAAGCTGTCTTCAAATTTCAATTTACACTCGCAATGTTTATTTCAACACAGGTGCCTCGGGTGTGGTCCCAATGACAAGTGATAGCTGAATAGAATGACAAGAGTGACAACAGTGAGAAGTGACAGGTGTGTTGTCATGACGCCTCACGGTCGAGTCACGGAAACTATAATAGTGCATTTACCCTGCGTAGTGGGGTGGTTTTCTAACGTTTTTGAGGACAAGTTTTAAAATATAATTTTAACGATATTTTTTGTTTCATTTCATCGTTAAAATTGGAGCATTCAACTCAGGGGTATAGTTACATAGACAGGTCACATATCAACTTTAATGATTTGAGTAATCTTGTGGGTTCTATTGTAATAAATGACCTAGTTATTTTTCGTTATCGTTAATTTGAAAACATTAAGCACGACCAGCCTATTTTTGATAAAACTTTGAAAACCTCTAAGCTATCTTTACAGCCATACTAAAGAACGGCACCGCCGAGATAGTTGCAATAACAGTAACTCGCAGAAGTTTCGCTTTATATTCGTTTTTATAATGAAACCGAAATGAGAAAACTGTGATCATGTGCCGAAGTTTTGGTATTGAACGCGGTACGTGATTGAGTCGTATTGTGTTTTTGAAATGTATGCCAAGTTTTGTAATATTTTTGTTTGAAAACAGTGATTTCTAGACCCAAAAATTAATACTGTGTTTGTTTATTAAGTAGGTACTCATTTACTAGAGTTTATATTTTCTTTGTTTTACTAGTTAACGTTGTTTAGCGGGCGTAATCTTTTCTAACAATAAATCTAAATCATACGCCTCATGTTCATACATTAGAGATCATAGAATACATAGATATAGCCACCCTACGGGGGGGGGGGGGTCACCCTCAATCATTTCACTATACTTAACCTAGTTTTTTGTAGAACAGTCACATTTAAAGGCTCTTAAGATCCACAAATAAACCAAATAGCATCAATGCCACGAGAGAGAAAGAAGCAGAAATAAATTGAATGAAATTCTCACACAGCTTCCTTTCATCATATATCTTTGCAAAAAAATAAACCAAATATACCCCAAACCCATCACTACCTAACACAAACAAACATAACCACTGATATTACACGAACGAATAATCGCAGTAAACTAGACCATCATAAAGACGTCTTAACATTACCAAGTCGCTAGCATTCAAGGCACGTCGGCCCGAACTGATTGACGGAAGACGTCGGGAGACGTCCACGCCTTGGCTACCTTCCCACTTCCCCCGTAGTGGGGTGATTGGGATGGGGAAACATGCGAAAAATGTCATTAATGCACTGCGCGCCAGGAGGTATAGTGCTTGGAGCTGTAAGAGCGGTAGGGTATCGATAGGTCAATGCGGTCAGAGGGGTTATTTAATAGTTTACCCCTCGATTTCTTAACACCTTTGTATATGGATGTAAGTGAATAAATTTTATATTATTTTATTTGTTTATTTTATTTTATGTACCTACACGCTCGCTATCTTTTTATGAGACAGGAACGCAATTTGCAAAAAACACGTTTAATTTATTATAAGATGATTTTGTGATCAATCAATATGAAGAAAAATATTTTTAAAAAGTCTGACTTTGTAGATTCCCAGCATAAAGCAAATCCAAAGCAATTATCATCCAATGCAAAAACAGAGTAGGTAGTAGATGTAACTGCCAATTCTAGGGAAACCAACCTAGATGGCACTAAGATTTGCGATAAGTACCCACTTATGCTCATTTTCATCAAAAATTTACGGGCCACCTAACGATCGCAAGATGCCTAACGCATTTTATATTTGTCAATTCTTCAAATTCAAATTCAATTTTGTCAATCTGCGATCCATAAAAAAATTAAAATTATAATAAAATGTTGGTTGGTGAAAATGGACATTAAGTAGTCTCAATGACAGTAAAAGACAGTTTTGTTAAGTTTTAGGTGCTTAGTTGTCAGTCTCAATCCCATCCACTTTTACAAAACATGTGCACGAAATAGAAGTTTGCTAATTCTGGGATACACTGACGAGGAAGTTGGCCAATTCCAAAGGCTGGGACATACAGTTGTCTAAGTTTGGATTGCTGTTGGAATAAATAGCTGGCTTGGTTGGCTTTTTTCTGTGCATTGCCAACTTTACAAGTTTGACAATGAGATGTATTAGTAGGCTGCAGAGTTAGTGTTGGGTTTGTTAACTGTCTGATTTTTTTTAACTTTTAGAGCCAGTTTCACCATACTCTGTTAGTTAGTAAATGTCTTGTTAAATTTAAACATTGGTCAAGGTGACAGATAATCTTTGAAAACACCTGTCAAAAAGCATTGGTTAGACTTAACAATTGTTTAATCGCCTGTTATTTGTTGGTGAAATCAAACCTTAAGCAGTTTTATTTTTTGACGACCTCTGTGGTATGATGGGTACTAACCAGCTGAGATGCCAGGGGTGAGGGTTTGATTCCCGCTGCAGCACAAATGTTTGCATGATCTGCTAATTTGTTCTGAGTCTAAGTATTGTGGTACTGTTACTTGTAGTTCGTGATGCCCTGATACAGGGAACAGGGAATCTTAGTGTGGATCAGGACTATAATAATGTCCGACTGTTGGGTGTTGTTATGTTATTCTCTTTACATTTTACTTTTGACTACCTAAGGATTTTAAGTTCTCTTTTTCTATGTATCAGCTTTTTGTTCCCATGGCACCATATTGGCGCTTCCCACCGTGGCGCAGAAGGATCATCAAATTAACCCATGTTTGGTGCCTTGTTTCTTCTAGGTTGTGTCGCGCGCGTTAGAACAGGAGTAATTTTAGTTTATAAGACTAAAATACTTTTGACTTTGACTTTTATTTAATTAAGATAGTTTTCTCTAAAGTTAGGGGAGACTTGGAAGTAATTAATTTTAGGCATAGATATTTTTTGTTGGGTTGACACACAATGGGACAGTGTTTACAATGAAAGTAAGAAAAACTTCTTTATTAATGTACTAGCATTCTCCTTGTGGCTGCGCTCATTTGATACAAAAATAATATGTAATCTGTGTTAATCTTCTTCATGTGTTTACCAAATATAATAGTTAGTTCAGGCATTACGTATATATTTATAACTAACAAACACCCAAACTTTTTCATTTACTATATTGTAGGATTGCTACTGTGCCGCATAAATGTGTGGAATTAGTGATAATACGTGGGTGATTCCACTTTGCCCCCATCAAAGCGCCATTCTTGGGGCACAGTGGACTTTTACTTTTTTCTCGTTCGGGGCAACATAATAATTAACGGGGGTTCGTTAATATTTAAATTATATTTTATGGATTATAGATGGATGATAGATTGTCGTTTAGTAAGTAGTGATTTAGATCAGTTGAGCTACCTTTAGATCTGTAGATTAGATAGCTCAAATGTATAATTTGTATTTTTTTTTTGTTTTTTCGTGTTTTATTCTTTCAGTAAATAAAGTATGTTAGTAATATACATATTTTATTTATATATTAAATAAATATATTTTATATTTTTTTCTTGTTTTTAAATCTATGCTGCTTTTTACGGCAAATATATACTTTTCCTGGTAAGTAGGTACAGTAAGTCACATATCATACCAACCGTCTATAACACCGGTAAGGTGACTCTCCCAGTAGCCATCTACTAACTTTCAGAGCGTTTGAAATTCCGTAAAACTTTTTTATTGCGGATATAAAACTTAAGTTCTGTCTGAGACTCGTAAACTTGCTCATTAAACATATCTACTTACGATCATAGTTATAGAATAAATAATAGGTACAGTTGGCAACATAAGTACCTTGGCAACTCGAATGACCATTAGTGCCTAACAACCAAAATACAAATAAGATTTTTTAGCCCCAAACTAAAAAGGGCGTTTTTTGACGTAATTTTCCGCCTAGAACAAGATTGCTTAATTGGTTGTTGGCAGTTATAGTTGAAACATCGTTTTCAGAGACAAGATTATTTTTACACGTTTAACATAGCGCGTTTGGAATGTTTTGTTTGGATGATTAAATTGAGTGTGGATGTATTTTGGTTACCAGATTTGTTTACCTACTACTGATGGCGACTGTATGACGATCTTATTCTTAATGTATGGATGATAAAAATTGCTTTTATTGAGTTAGGCTTACATAATCATCAATTTATAGTTATTTATTGATGAATTATAAATAGTTTGGTAATAGTTTAGTTCAAATTGCTATAACAAACTATTTATTATAAAATAAATTGATGTTTTTTGTGTAAGTGTTCACACAAATTTATACCTTAACGTCATTAAAATAATGCTGAAATATGCGAACGCTGAAATTAAAGCGCGTTTTGTTACAGTCGGCTTAATAATATCATAGAAGAAGATGTGGTCAAGTATAACTAACTTGGTCCCTTGAAAGTCATCATCTTAAATTGGAAAACCCAACTCGTTAAAGACAATTGCCTCAACATGCTTAAGTGCTTAGCAAAACTACTGATTCTCAAGGTCCAAACATTACAGAACCAACAACGTCACTCCAAAGAGCTATGCAGCAAAATTAAGCCAAACTTCCAACTAGTTTCAAGCAAAGGGTAAAACTGAGGGTATTTACAAAATTATCTGCTGATCTCTCACTCTAGGGAGGCTACCCGGGTAAAGGCCTGTGACATACCGTCAATATAGCCGCAATAACGCAAAAACTCCAAACAATAGACATTAATAAGACGGAGCTAACGGCTCTGGACATAACGGCCGGCCGCGTCCAGGGATGCGCTTATTAAAACATTTTCACCCGGGCAATATGGCAATATCTGAGTACGGCGACGTGCTACAATATGTGCCCCGCAAACTCTGCCCGCATGTGACGACCTGTGGGAATCGCGCCGAGAAAACTTCATTAACTCCAACGACCCCCCACCACCCCTGACGGACCGATGGACGGGGGACGCGACGCCCGCTCGCTTATTACGTCTCGAACGTGCCGCGAAATCGAAGAAATGTGACGTAAATACGTGAAGCGTTCCAAAAGAATCGTTCCGCTGATTGGCCTCTCTTTGTGCTCGGCTGACCGTTAATTTGATCTGTATCTGAGGGGTCCCATTTTTTCGGTTTATTATTGATGCCGATCTTGCGTCATCGGCTGTCGCTGCATCGTGAGGTTGAAATCTTCACGCGCCGATTGTTTCCGATCCGATAAGCATGGAAGAGATAGCGCCTACTATACTAGCTTTCCGACTCAATGGGCAACGTAAAGATAGTCGGAAGGTTGTCGTAAGCGTCAAAGATTGTGTGTCCACATCAACCATAATCACACAGATTGATAAGACAGATTTAGCCAAATATTTCTGTACATACTATCAGAATAAAACAGCATCTCAAAACCTTATAGAAATCAGTTTCTTTCGTACATTTCCATCGGCAATAAAATTAGTCATTAGAACACTTTCCTTTTCTTGGAAACACGAGTTCTTGGAAGTGTTGGAAGACCACACGCAGTAGGTTAGGTATAACACGCGCTGATGTATGAACTGTGTAATTGCTGTTTGAGGGATGACAGATGACAGACGAACAGTCAGAAATTATCGATGACATTGGCTTAGCTATTTTGTTGAGGAAGGTTGACGGTAAGATTGTTGACTTACCACCTCAAAATCAAGGTGCGTGGGTATTTTTTCTCTGGTAAATAAGTGTTGATATCTACGAAACTATTTATTAAGTAATAAAAACTGATGGACTATTTGCATGCCCCATACCTACGCTCGGGGTAAAAGTTCATTTGAAAGAGAAATAGTTAAACTGCATAACTCAAATTATGTAACATCCAGTCTTATGCACAACACCAATAAAAAAACAATTAGGTCACTAAAAAACCAGATAGTTTTCCAAGATGACATTTTGTTGATGGCTGACTGACAGGCACGACTTGCCAAAACTAACAGACGAACTTTTACGAACGTAATCAATCATTTGCTCGTTTTACGTCAAATGTATAATTTTGCTTTCAACGACTAGACTAGAAAATTGGACTAGACAGTAGACAGTTTGGCTTCGGTAGTAACTTTTGAAGGATAATATACTTTGACAGCTGGTTGAAATACCTACATAATCCGGGGTTTCAGTTACATTTTGGATCCGGGTATTTATGACAGATATTTTTGTTGTAGGTAGCTTAAAACAGTACCTAGACGAAACAAAGTCATGCAAACTGCTGACAAAGATTATTTGGTTTTAATAAGGGTGCCTTGGCCTTGCCATAGAGATTTATCTCAAGGAACCAGGGAGGCTGTAATCATAGTAGCATAACATAAAACCGATCACACATACCACAACATAAAATAGATCACTGAACTGAAGAATAAAAGTTTCTGGAGTCGTGACCATGAACCAGAACGCGCAATGTAGACTCGATGGACCAATGCAATTGTTGCAATCAGGGCAAGTCGGTGGATGGAGGCGGCTCAGGACCGTTAGACATGTCATTATACGGGGAGACTAAATACAGCAGTGTATGTTACGAAGCAAGTGATCAACAATCACAGCTATCTTGAAAACGTTCCAATGTTTTCATTTATATTTATCGTCATCATCACCCTGTTTATGTCCACTGCTGGACAAGGCTATCCCCATTGAATACAATGGGGGGATTGGCCATAATTACCACGCTTGGCAGTGCGGATTGGTGATCGCAGTTTGGTGTTCTACATCCACGGAAGGAGAAGGAGTGGGCCAGACGCAACACGGCGCATGAATAAGTTTTTTATAATTAATATTTATACAAAACGATTTCAGTCACCATAATATGGATATTCCCACAAAAACAAGCAAAACATGATAAATATTTTAGTACCCACGACAAATGGCCCGACCCGTCAATCAGACGTCATCGAGTGGATATCTGTCCGTCCGTCTGTCCGACTCTGGGAATCCGCTTAATCTTTATTGACGTTACATCCTCACAAATTTATCACGACCAATTTACACAAAAAACAACCCTATTTCTATACGTTTAAGAGTGTCATAAGCTGTATAAATAATGTGGGAGTAATTGAATGGTATGTTCATTAGTAGCTCGTCTTCTACTTAAGTAGACAACGTCTGTTATTTTGATTATTATTGATGGTTTTGTTATGTTTTTTTATGGTAGACTACTTGTTTGCTTATTATAATTAAAATTCATGCTTCACAGAACAATGCGAATGTAGTTTTTTATATAACATATTTTAAACAATTATATGGATTACAAAATCTGACATCACGCATTAGGGAGCCATGTTTGAAGTTGAGAAACTATGAAGATCTGATTGTACACATAATACCTTGACTCAAAATACCTATTTTACATAACATGTGACACCACAGTCACATACGTAGCCCTAATCCCACACTAGGATTCCTTGTATCATGAGTATCAGGAACATACGAGTACCATGGTACCATAATACCCAGAACCGGAACAAATATTTGCGGAGCATACCTACTTATATAATGGCAAGAGAATGATGATGACTTATCCTGCAGTGGGAATCGAACCCGCAACCTCTTGCATCTTAGCCGGCTACTCGTTCACAATACCTACAAATAAAATAATTCGCACGATTAAAAACTATAAAAAACAATGTCTTTCTACGTGACAAGACTATAAAACACAATATCCTTGCATCCACCTTGCTCCTAAATACACTTCCACCATAGTCGTCGTTTTAAGCTCAAAACCATCACTAGCATTTTTTCACTCCAAATCAGCTTACACTGTACAATGAACTTTATCTATGTGGCTTTTGATCCAATTTGGCAATATAATATATTTTGAACGAATTGAATGAATGAATGAAATGAATTTTGAACACTTCTTGTGATCTTGTTTGCATATATTTTTCGTTGTTAAAAAAAAAACTTTTAAGTTTTCCTTGTTTTACAATGCCAGGTATTATTCCTATGCAAGCAAGAACACAAGAAGTGTTCAAAATTCAAACATTCGTGTAAAACTATCTCAGAAATAACGAACACGAAACTCAATTAGGTACAAAACTTATATTTCTCTCCAACATATACAAAACTTATAATTTCTCTCCAACATATACAAAACTTATCTTTTTCTCAAACATATTCAAAACTTATATTCCACTCAATCTACTCTCAGAAATAACCAATACGGCGTGTACAAAACAAAACTTATTATTTTTATTCTAACAAACTCATAATCAAAAACAATCCAACCATCCCAATCCGCTCGCTACGCTAGAATGCCGCACCAACCGGCCCCGCCATCGCGTCGCCACCCGAGTACCCCCGTTCTTTCTAATTTAACACTCCGTTTTCTCGTCCAGAATTAATTGAACCTTACACTCGACCATCCTGGCGGCGTGTTATGCCCTCATACACGTACCTGGTGGAACCTTACACTCGGTAAAACGGGCATTGCATCGCATGTGACAAACTTCATAATCAATAGGTATAATAATTATTAATTTTAATCAAAATTACCAGTAACAATTTTAAACAGAAAGAAAGACAAATCAATAATGTTATGATATAAACAAAAATACATTCATTGCTTGTTCAGTCACAAAATTTCCAGTGTTTAACAATTAACAAGTAAGTAACTATACATATATATTAGAATGTATTTAAGATAATCATGGTTTTATACGTTTATCAAAATATTTGACTAAACATCCAAAAAAAAATCTCTAAACTAATCAATATCTAACCGATCAACCATAAATTTTCTATCTCGTCTCAGGTCAAGTCGCGGACCTCAGTGCCTTCTCGCGCTTGACCTGAAACAAAAGAAAATAATCATGCGAGTAGACAATTCACAAAGACCATCATTTAATTCAATGAATATAAAACAACAGGAATTTTAACGCCAGTATATCTATGCTATAATAAATCAATTTATCATTCTGACATGAATTCCTCATCATTTATAACATCAGAGTCATTATCATCATCGATTTCCAAAGAGGCTACATGAATCCATGGTTGCATCCGGTCTGAGGCAACGGTCGTCCTCCGCTTGTTTTTCATCCCTTCAAATCCTGGAATTGGAGCCACTTTGTATCGATCGTTGCCTAAGACCTTAACAACCTTGAAGGGACCTTCGTATGAAGGCAAGAGCTTTGTACTCTTACCATTATTTTGAAAAGCGACCTTAGTGATTTTAATCAAATCACCGTTATTATAAGTTCGTGCGGGTCGCCTTCCTTTGTCGTAATAGCGTTTTTGCGCCTCTTGAGCTTTATCAATGTTGCATTTAACTTCACTGCGAATAGATGGTAGTGAGGATACATCACGCGTTTCTTCGATTATCTCATTCAACGCCGGATTAAACTCACTCATCATTTCCGTCCCAAACATGACTTCTGCTGGTGTTCTACCTATCGTTTTCTGCACAGTATTATTTAATCCCCATTGGATTCTTCCTAATTGGTTATCCCAGTTCTTTTCATCATCCCTGAGGTTTTGTGCCGTCAATGAGTCAAGGATGGTCCTGTTGTATCTCTCTACTTGACCGTTGGACCTTGGGCTCGCGACAGCATTCAGTACGTGCTTTATCCCTCGGTCAAGACAAAACCTCCTAAATGCATGGGAAGTAAAACAAGAACCTCGATCACTCACAAGTCGATCCGGAGCTCTAAATGTGTCGAAAATCTCCTGTAAAGCTCTCATCACATTTTGGGTGTTTGTGTTCCTGACCGATTTAATGAATAGGAACTTGGTAAACGAATCTACGACTGACAATATGTGAGTATGTCCCCTCTTTGACTTAACAAAGGGTCCCAGATGGTCGATGTGCAAGGTATGAAACGGCTTTTCAACCTTTTCTATGGGATGCAATAACCCTTCACGTGTGTTTATTGTTCTTTTGGCGTATGCGCAGTCGATGCAGGCTCCTACATATTTTTTTATAAAACGCGTCATTTTTGCAAACCAATAATTCCTTTTGATACGTTCCAGGGTCTTCTCGAAACCAACATGACCGATATTATCATGGTTCATCTTGCACAACTGCCACCTTGCACCCTTGGGGACTACCCATCTCAAGACTTCCTTATTACCCCCTAGACACCTGAATAACTTATTGTCTTTCAGAATGTAATTGTCCTTAATGTACTCAACCCCGTTAGGGTCTAAATCACTACTGACAATGTCACGGATCCTGCGAAGCTCTGAGTCTCCTAATTGAAGGGTGAGTAGCCAATCGTCGTCACTTATAGCCATCACAGAGGGAAATTGTTCAGGATTCAGGGTCTCTACATCATTAATCGGATTCCTAGAAAGTGCATCCACGTGTTCCATTCTTTTACCGGCCCTGTATTCTACGGTGCAATCGTACTCCTGTATTGCTAACCACCACCGGGCAATTCTAGGTATAAGGTCTAGCTTTCCAAACGTGGAACGTAGTGCACTACAGTCAGTGACTATTTTGAATGGTTTTCCTAAAAGATAAACCCTTAGCTTTTTAAGAGCGCAAATCACGGCCAACGTTTCCAGTTCATAGGAGTGAAAGTTCTTCTCCTCGGGCGATGTTTGGCGACTGTAGTACACAACCGGATGAAGAGAACCTCCACTACCACGAGAACGCTGCAACAGAATCCCACCCACACCTATTCTGCTGGCGTCCGTATGGAGTTCAGTCTCTGCCATTGGATCATAAATGGCTAGCACGGGTCTATCAATTAGCTTGGCTTTCAGAGTTGTGAACGAGTCTTCTTGAGCCTTCGTCCACTCCCACACCGCATTACTTTTGAGTAACTTAGTAATTGGGTGGGCTAGTTGTGCAAACCCATAGATAAATTTCCTAAAATAGCCCACAAGACCTAGGAATTGGCGTGCACCGTGCACATTTGCCGGACGAGGAAAATCATCTTCGCTCTGAATTTTTGCTTTCCCTGGTCTCATACCAGCAGAGCTGATCTCGTAACCCAAGTAGTTTATTTCAGTTTGTAGAAAATTACATTTCGAGAGATTTAGCTTTAAATTGGCTTTTTCTAATAAAATAAGTACTTCCTCCAATCGATCTATGCATTCAGTCGGGTTCCTACCAAAGACGAGCAAGTCATCTATGTACACGGTGGCTTTATTAAAACGAGCTGGTCCCAGGACATGGTTCATCATTCGTTGAAATACAGCAGGTGCATTTGCCAGACCAAACGGAACACGATTATATTCGTACTGACCGTCTGGCGTGACAAATGCTGTCAGATGTTTACTTTCTTCCGAGATCGGTACTTGATAGTATCCAGACATCAAATCAAGCGTGATGAACCATGCCTGTCCAGATAACCTCGCAATCTCGTCCTCTATTACGGGTATTGGGTATCTCTCCTTTACAGTTATAGAGTTAAGCAGCCTGTAGTCAACGCATAGGCGAATACCGCCATCCTTTTTGCGAACTAGTATAATTGGGCTTGCGTAGTTCGATATAGATTCCCTAATTATACCTGCCTGAAGCATTTCATCTACCATTTCTCGAACTTTTTCGCGTTCATGATGTGATAGTCGGTAGGGTCTATAAACTACGGGGCGCTGACTACTAAGCTCGATTTTCATTTCGGTAACGTTTGTGCATCCTAAACCCGCCAAACTGTATGCAAAGCACTCCTCATGACGTCGAAGAAGTTCTATGAGCTTGGTCTTGTCGTTATCAGTCACTGAATCGCCTAGTTGTATCTGACTCTCATCTAACCGTGGAGCTGAAAAAGTCTCAGTAGGCTGGTCTGGGCTCAAAGGGGCCTCCAATTCCGCAAGTCGGTAAACAGCCTGCACCTTTTCGGCTCGAGATAATATACGATTTTCTTGCAAATGGCACGGTACTGAGCATGGCGTCACTGTTATAAAGAGCAAGCCATGCTTTACCTCGTATACGCCTCCACACACTACATATTGATCGGTCAGTTTTCCTACAATTTTGGTGTCAAGTATCACGCTACCAGTAAATACTGTCCCTGTTGCAGCCCTAATACTTGCAGCACCATATATTCTACTATGAGCTACTACCCTGATTCTTTCTAAGTGCTCGTCATCCTCATGTAGATTAGGTAACTCAGCACTTATGTGTAGGAACTGTAATTTGTTCACGTCTTTATACACTACTATGTGTGGCTGTTCAGAGTAAGTCTGTCCAATCAGCATGGGTCTCTCAAGTAGCCGATCATCAACGACCCTACATGAAACAATGGCAGCTACGCCATCAATTTCCAACGCTAAGTTTACTGATCCCACGGATTGGACTAGACTGTTGCCAAATCCCTTCATCGTTGACGGGATGTGATCATGACTGATTCGAAGATTAGCAAAATCAGATTGTCTTATAAGTGTCACTTCGCTGCCAAGGTCAACGAACGCTTTCAGTGGCGTACCATTTACACTTACATCTTTTATAAATTTGTCACAAAGATTAGCGCTCGAAATGCGCATGGTTTTTGCCACTATGTCTGTCTTCGTTGACCCTGCGTTCTGTTTAGATCGACAAGCCTCTGATTTGTGTCCTACTTTGCTGCAAAGACTACATTTTATCAAAGGTTTGGAGCACCTGGAGAAGGGATGCCCTGGCTCCTTGCAATTGAAGCAGTATAAAGTTGAATTAACCTTTAGACCTGTGCTATTGTTGCCTTTATCGTTTACCGTGCCAATATTCCTGTCTCTAAACAGTGGTTGTAGCGCGGGGAGTTCTTTATTATGGCTTAGCAGGAACTTCAGAAGTTGATCAGGTTCTTCACAACGTAGTGCCAAAGCACTTGATCTCATGGTCCTGTCACTAATGCCATGAATGATACAGTCGACGGCCCGCCTACCCGTTATGTCGCACTGATTTACCAACGCTAACTTTTCGTAATAATATAATTCGATCAGTTCGTTAGGCCTACTCTTACGCTTTAACATATCTTCTAAAATCTGTCCATAATTTTGTTCAAATGGGAAGGCATTCAATAACTTGGTCTGCCACTCTTCCCATGTGAACAATATGGAATGAAGACTTTCATACCAAGTTTTTGCTAGCCCTGTGAGCTTTTGCATGGCAAAATGCACCACAGTCTTGTCATCCCAGCTGTAAACCTTCGCACATTCATTAATCTTTTTTATCCAAACATCTATACGTTGGTTCTTTCCAGAAGGGTTGAACTCAGGAATAATATTTTTATGATCCAAGCCTCTATTAACCGATATTGTGCTCGGGTTTGACGGCTGCGATGGTATGACATTTTTGATGATACGTATTATTTCGGTAATGTCTTTAGAGGTAAAGCTAGGGCTACATGACCTTTTAGTGTGATAATCAACGCTCGCCGAGTCTCGACCAGGAAGCCTGCTGTGTCGCTTACGGTGCATCGTAGCGTCAGGCAGCCTGCTGCGGCTGCGTCGCTCGCGGTACGTCTCGGCATCAGGCAGCCTGCTGCGGCTGCGTCGCTCGCGGTGCGTCCCGGCATCAGGCAGCCTGCTGCGGCTGCGTCGCTCGCGGTGCGTCCCGGCATCAGGCAGCCTGCTGCGGCTGCGTCGTTCTCGGTGCGTCCCGGCATCAGGCGCCCTGCTGCGGCTGCGTCGTTCTCGGTGCGTGCCAGTTTCAGGCAGCCTGCTGCGGCTGCGTCGCTCGCGGTACGTCCCGGCTTTTGGCAGCCTGCTGCGGCTGCGTCGTTCGCACTGCGTCCCGGCATCAGGCAGCCTGCTGTGGCTGCGATCTTCATGGCGCGACCTAGCATCAGACGTGCCACGTCTTTCGCTCCGTCTCTGATGCTGCTGTACGTCACGTGCTTCCTGCAGGTCTTTTTCCATCAGACGAACCCGCTCTTGCTCCCGCTTCAACACTTTTTCTCGCTCTAATAAGTCGCGACTGTGGTTGTAGCTGCAGCTGCTGTTACTCTGACGCGTGTCAGCCCTGCTGCGCCTCGAGGGCGAGCGACCCCGGCGTGGAGTTTCCAAACTGCGATGGGCTTCATCCCGTTCGTCCATTCTCTAAAACTCGCCCACAAAGATAAGAAACGTTAATACTATATTTTATTAACTTTTTTTTCGATTCATAAGTTGATGGAAACCTAAGAAAACCTGGTAATTTTTTTGTGTCTACCCACGACATCAAGGAGTGATTTCACCAACAAATAAACAGGCGGTTAAACAACTGTTTAGTCTAACCAATGCTTTTTGACAGGTGTTTTTAAAGATTATCTGTCACCTTGACCATTGGTTAGACTTAACAAGACATTTACTAACAGAGTATGGTGAAATTGGCACTAAGCCTATTCAACTAATTTGTAAATTAATTGGGTAGCTAGCTCACATTTCAAGGTCAACTGATTATTAATCCTACATAATAATTAGGTGGACGTGTACTTACGTAAATATGTAATCCCACTTCTGAGATGTAAGACTATCTCAGAAATAACGAACACGAAACTCAATTAGGTACAAAACTTATATTTCTCTCCAACATATACAAAACTTATAATTTCTCTCCAACATATACAAAACTTATCTTTTTCTCAAACATATTCAAAACTTATATTCCACTCAATCTACTCTCAGAAATAACCAATACGGCGTGTACAAAACAAAACTTATTATTTTTATTCTAACAAACTCATAATCAAAAACAATCCAACCATCCCAATCCGCTCGCTACGCTAGAATGCCGCACCAACCGGCCCCGCCATCGCGTCGCCACCCGAGTACCCCCGTTCTTTCTAATTTAACACTCCGTTTTCTCGTCCAGAATTAATTGAACCTTACATTCGTGTGTTCTTGTGTTTGTCAAATAGAATTGAGTTGTTGCACGCTGATTTTAGTTTCAATATCGCTCGTTTGCGTGCCACAGATACATACAGTGTCGGTTTTTGTGTCAAAAATGTCAGACTTTACTACATAAAAAGTACTACTGGCTCGCCCCAAACTGAAACATCGCAAATACTCACGATGTATGTACCTAGATACTTTCTTAAAGTTTTTAATAAACTTATAAAACCAACGGCCGACATTCTTAAATTTTGTACTTTTTTTCCGATGTTTGTGCCATTTTAAGCTTAGTCTTAAATAAAATTATAAAAACTTTTCAAATGCCCAAACAAAGCCTTTTCATATGACACCCCATTTAACCTGATTGTCCTTTAATTTACTTACCACTCTTGGACCCATATGTCTCAAAAACCCCCCGACCAATTTAGCTCATAGCCCCTCCTACAAATAAAACTAACACTATCTACCCACCTACCCAATTTTATGAAGAACGAATCAATGGTTAGAAAGTTATCCTCAGACTAACGTACATACAAAAGCCGATTCACCCAAGTTAACTCAGAGAACTCGCTTCGCTCGTTCAATTACTTATACTGTGTCACTGCTCTACCATAAACAAATAGAGGCGCATGGGTGCACGCCTCGACCTTACACTTCAACGGATCACTGTCAAGTTTTTTGCTCTACTTGACTCTATCGAAAGGTAGCTGTGGATAAGACCTATGTTCGACTTTTTGTTTGTTACACAAGTTTTTTGTCCTCATTCTTTTTACTAATACCAAAGGAATTATAATTTTTGCTGCGCTAATCAAAATAGATTACAAAAGATGATTTCGCACCAACCTTGGCTCAGAAGGTTGTAGTTTCATCGTTGAACAGCAATAAACATATTTCAAAATTATGAAATTTTTATTTTCTTATTCCATTCATTGATTTAGAAAAGCGAAATACATACTCTCTTACTTTGATTTAAATTTAAGTGAATACTTGATTATGACATACACAAACAAGCAGATATTAAATAAACACAAAAGGCATATCCACACTATTATATTATACTTTTTGCTTCAAATTCAAACACATCACGATTGATTGATTGATGTTTATTCACCGGCGCTCTACCTACCGACTCTACTTGCTCTATTTGCCTTTATTGATATTAGGACGACTAGTATAATAATATCTAGTACTGGCTAGCTATGAAACCAATTTTGACAGCTGCACTTCTGTTAAGTAATGTAAGTATTTTTGATAGCTTTTCCAAAACAAATGCAGTAACCTTAGTAAGAACTTATAATTTATTTATTATTGATGATTTATTTATTTACTAGTCACGTCACTGCCTGACAAATTAAGCTAATTGTCTTATATTTGATATATATATATATATATATATATCAAATATAAGACAATTAGCTAATTGACAACAAATTATTGATTATTACAATTGATTAACAAATTAAGCTAATTGTCTTATATTTGATATATATATATATATTATAAGTAATGACTACCTACCTGATGGCAACTGGTATCTCTGCTTATTACTATACTTTGTAATATAACATTATATTCGTTACACAAAGTTACAAAATCTCATAATCCAGTCATAACTATACCCTTTTGGCGTGGTGTGTCCAGCCTAAAAACAGACCCCTTTGCTTCCTCCCGTGGATGTAGAAAAAGCCTAGGACTCACCTGGGGATATGCAACAGCATACACCTTAGAACTTACTTAACACCTAAGTGCGACCATCAATCCGCCTGACAAGCATGGTGATTATGGCAAATCCCCTCATTGCATTCAATGGGGGAGGCCTCGTCCAACAGTGGACGTGAACAGGCTGATGATGACACCATTCAAACTGGAACATAGCATTTCTGCTTGGCGGCAGATATAATGGAACTGCTTCCCCGGACAACATCTACTACTATAGTTTAATTCCCAAAAATGCAGCAGCTGTCAAAAATTGTTCTTAGCTTGGTAGTACTATATGTTCATTCGACTTTGGTAGTAATTATAAGATTATTCATCAACGGTCGATCATACGAGAAGTTTCGATGATCGAAGGTTTTTGTTATTTAATGAACGGATGTTTTCAAATTGGGTAATGGATAACGTAAATAATATTCACATACTTTTGATTGAGTTTTTTTAAATATTTGAAGTATTTTCATCATATAAGTAGCGATTTTTTCTAATGGCCTTTAATTTACATAAAATGTGTTATATATTGACTATCGATTATATCAATATAATGCTACAAAACTAATATACAGGGTGTAAAAGGACAGCTCCCGAATACTGAAGGTACCGGTAAAGCTACTTATATCATAGCTATATAAAATAGCGCGAGTTCACAGAGCGCACCGGCTGATCGACGCGCTGCGCTAATATTTCTTAGGTGCTTTTCATTGCTTTTTTTGACGTTTTTATTTATAAACATGTTTTTACTAATGGAAATTAGGTTTTTGTGTTCCTTTTGTGATGTTTTATTGACATTTAAAGAAAACACGAAAAAAGCGGCCCTAAAGTGAGCCTTTTTTTTTCTTTTTTTCAGCTTAAATATTTTCAGAATCATGGTCTGAGTGCACTATTTCAGTTTTCGGGAGTAGTCTTTTTAAAAATATTTTATTTTCTTAATGGAATCTTATTAGATTTTCTAGTGAAACATATTTTTGGAATACCGGGTAGTTTTAGATACGTAGTACCAAGCCACGCGTGACCCGAGCACTGGCTCATATCTGGCTTAACGCATTGGTATTGCCATCCAGCGTGGCCATGCAGCCAGCGTCTTATGGAGGCGTCCGATTGTTTGTGATTTGGATGAGTTGAATTTTTATATTTTTTAATTTACTTGTATTTACTTTATTTTATTTTACTTTGTATGTTCCATAGTACAAAGTGCCAACGTCCATTCGAAACACGTAACGCTTCCTGTTTTGAATGTGTATCGGCAGTAATTGATTGCGTGACGTCATCAATTAATTGGTTTATCGCGTGATTGATTGACGCTTGTCCGTCCGGCGGTTACTACGCGAGGTTCCATTTTTGAATATTGACAGTTGAGTGATTTTGTTTTTTTTTGTTTTGTTAAGTGCTACATAAAAGTTAACATAGTCATATTCTACTAAAAGTATTCAGAACTATTCTTGGGAATAGACGTGTTGAATCCGTCGAGCCGGAATGGTGAGGCTACATAGATCGAAAATAATAATTGCAAGTGTGAATGCAGTTAAAAGTTGGGCCGACAGTTGGGAAGGTTAATAAGCATGGCAGAATTTAGGTTATTTTTAATATTTTGTTTAATTTTTTTTTAATTTAATTACTTTATTTTTTTTTGGCCGTATGCTTGTTTGCTTACGTAGCAGTATAAAAAAAAAGGTTGAGTGTCACACATTGCAATACAAAATCGGCACATAAAAGTTGGAACTATAGAACAACTATCGACCAATTATTGTCACGGCGTCTTGTGTGCGGTAGTCTGCTGCCATTTACTGAAGATGAAGTTAATAAATCCCACAATTGAAGCCTGAATTACTACAAAAGTAGTTAAACTCAATTGCCAATTTATAGCACACCACAAAGGTTCAAGTCTCACAGAAACGTCACACAGTACTCTTGTGGCTCTCAAAGACTTGTACAAGGCACAGAAGATGCCTCAAGGCCGAGATGACTGATTAATTCCCTGGATGTCGGATGATGGTGACGTTTATCTCTCAAACTCGCAAATCCTTGCCTCTAACTGATGTCTAATCTTGCCTTTGAAACGCGTATAACGTAAAAGTCCTTTCCAAGAAAGAAGTCCTATGGCGCTATTTTCTATGCTCAATGTAAAAAAATTCTAAGTGTGATGATAGTTATGTCAATAAAGTTTTTTTTTTTTATAATTATTTAGTAGTCGAGTGATGGTCGATGGATTTCTTTCGGGGAAAGGAATTTTCAATGAATTTTCGTTTGGCCAAATACTTGATAGGAGTTATAGTTGAATTTTCCGTTTTAATAACTTTGAATTAAAATTAAACCTGCATGGTCCAAGATTCGTGATTAAAACTCTTTTTACACAAAAACTATGATATTCTAAATTCAAAAATTGAATGATTTTCTTTTTTTTGACTGTCAATTGTTTTTACATGCAGTACTATTTGAGTTAAACATGGAGACCACAAAAATTAATTAGTAATTTTCGAATACAAGTTTCAACGTGGTTCAAACGAACTAAACCTCGCAACATAAATATTGCGTTTGAAGAGGATACGATTGACTAACGCACTGTGATTTTTTGGTTTAATCGCTTTCGGAAACTTCGACTTGAAGAATGAACCACGAGGAATACCCCACACTGGCACTAAGGTAAATAACAATGAAGTAAAAGAAATGGCGGAAGCCGATCCTTACCAAACAACCAAATAGTATTATGATAGTTACAAAAATTACATTTCTTTTGCACGCCAAAAGTTTATGAGAATTATTTTCGCTTGCAATGTCTGTCAAATGTCAAGCTTTTTGCATAATATATTTTTGTTAAAAGTAAAATCGTTAATGTTATTCACGAAGGTAGCAGATACCACGATTTTCTAAATATTTACGACCATTCTGACTTCTCTTCCAATTTTCATAATAATTTCTTGTAAGATAATTTGAAATGGCAGGATGAACACATTCTGCGAACTCGCCGACAGAAGCCCTAGGCCGCGATAAATGGAAGAAGGGAAACCTTTGACCATCAACGGGACCCATGAGGCTCTTAAGATTAGATAATATTACCTAATTTTGACGATGATGTATTTCTTTTTTTAAAGTACCAGGCAAGCAAACAAGCATACGGCCCTCTTGATGGAAAGTAGTTACCGCAGCCTATGAACGCCTGTAAAACCAGAGGCATCTCACGCGCGCTGCCGAACCTTAGACATAAAGATGAAAAGTCTCATGTGCCTGTAATTCACCGGCACCCGAATCCTTCAAACCGAAACACAGCAATGCGAGCACAACTGCTTGGCGCCAGAAAATGGAGTGGTGGTAGTACTTCCCCGGACGAACTCTATCACAAGAAGCTTGCTCTACTACTAACACAGTATTACAGTAAGTCACAGCAAAAGTTGCAATTAGTGTCACTGTCACACAGACATAACAGGTGAGCACAACAACCAAATATGATTCATTTAGTTGTTACTATTTATGGGACTTGACCTTTATGTCAATCAGTGTCTGTCTGTGCAGCTTTTTGGAAAATATTCTTATTTTTCATTTTTTATTATTCGCAAAATAAGACGTATGATTATCCGTCTATTTGTTTTGCTCCAAAAGTCTTTGGAATCAACAATTCTGTGTTGGTGTTAACTTAACATACTCTAATTCATCATCATCATTATCAGCCTGTATAAGTCCAGTGCTGGACATAGGCCTCCTCCTTAGAATGCCACGATAAACGCTCTTAAGCCGCCTCCATCCACTGACTTCCAGCGACGTTTATAATGACTTCAGTCTATCGAGTGGACAGCCTTCCGCGTCGTCCACTCCAATTATGAATTTGTATTTTGATATACAGAACGGACTTCAACAATTCTCTATCTATCTGTACCCACGATGGGTCTTGTGCATTTAATGCAAATTAATAGTACTTAATTTCGTAAGTTCTTTGTTTGTATATCCTGAGGGGCCGCTCCCGTCATGACATCAGGATACTTTAAAATATATTAACAGGAAGTTATTTTGTTTCGCTTTAAATTATAAATACATGAAGGACATAAAAATAATCAAAAGAGAGATAAGAATTAACGTAACAGATATACATCATTATGGTGACATCATACATTCGTAAACAAAAAGAAGTAATTCAAATTGGTTCGATAGATGGCGCTGAATCAACTCCAGCTGTCTAGATTGTCAAATGTATTAGCTGTGGTATACGCGTATTAACAAACTTGTCTGTGGCTATTAGTCATGATATGCTGTTTGAGTTTGCTTCTTGAGTGTGCGCTAGTGATTTCGTGGTGTTTTTAGAAGAAGGGAAAAATAAATATCACGAAATGAAAATATATCGACGTTGTTGATGTTGACATTTAACTTTATTTTGACACTTGACAGATAGATACAGAGCAGCGCCATCTATTTTTAACGCTGATAGCAATGATTTGGAACGGCTGTTAAAACCCCTCATTATGAGAATTGCCTTCCACGGTATTGACAGCAACCTCTACCTGAGTACTTAACACCAATACTGTAATCAAGCACCCGCATGCCAAGCTCGGTGATTATGGCAAATCCCCCATTGCATTCTTTGGGGAAGGCATAGCCCAGCCGTGGACGTCAGCTGGGTGATGATGATGATGACGGTCCTAAAAATTTACCAGCCTCCGTCAGCTGCAATTGTATGTCTGATCAGGGGGTTGATTCTCGGTAAAATCACAAACACGTGATGACGTCAAATCTCGAATGATAACCATAATTATTTTGTGAGGGCGTCATATGACATGTGACGTCATCTCGGGATGAGATTTATTCGAGATTACGAGCACTGGCTTATTTTATACCTTCATAAACACAACTAACACTTTATTTACCAACCGTACTCATACAAAAACAAAACAAGTTGCGTATTAATCGCATCAAGCTATCTCGCATCTGCACAAAGGAATCGAACCCGCGCCCCCGGCGGCTGGCTGACTGATTGATGTGTTGAGGCGGCTCTTTAAGGCCAGTATTATGCTAGAAATTTAGATCATAAAATAAGTTTTTTATATAAAAATATCTGTTTCATATCAAAATTATTATTCAATTAGTTATGCGAACCTTTATCTGGTCAAAATGAGAACCAACACTGCCTATTATTAATCACCGAAAAATTCCACTGTGCACTTTGCATCTAGATCATCAGATCAGCTCGCTGTCAACATAATATTGTATTGTCATCAGAGTTTGACAGGTATGCCAAACAGCTCAATCAGATGCCCGCAAGTGCTTGAAAAACTGATTAAAAATGTTGAACTTGGAAAGAACTAAGTTTATATTGCTATCTCTGTTGGACTTACCATATCATCATATTAAAGCTATTCCGCATTTACATACCTGAAACAATAACAAAAAAATTGCATTAACAACACTACCATAAACATTTTATATTCGCAACGTAATGCCGTTGCATCTACGCATGCGTCGACGCCCTTAATCAGCGCGCGCGCAGTCTTGACGTCTTGTCAGATTATGGTAGATCCATGACGTGATGGGGCTATAACTTAGTGAAAGGCGATAGCATAATCATAGCGATTATTTCAAGAAATTACTTTTGCTACGGCGTAGCAGGTGCTACGTCACCGTCACATTGACTCTAAAATATTGGATTTCTTGTGTTGTGGGTATCAAGAACTACAAGTAAGTACCTTGATAACTCATAGATTAATATTTTTCTGCAGTGTTAAGGCGACGACTGATCTCAAAAGTAGTATTTTGACTGATATACTAAGAATAGTTGTAACCAAACAGAATATTAAAAAAAGTCTGGTTTTGCAAAAACCGCAAAAATGACCACCCCTAAAAAGCTTTGACATTCAAATGCTCTTAATTTTGAACCGCAACCACACATTTTTTTTACTAATTTAATAGCAAGTCTTTTATTTTAAAGTTCTAACCGCATATTTTTTATCTATCATTTGTATATTTATATATATTTATTGTATTCCAAAAAACCCTCAAAATGAATACAGTCTGAAGTGAAAAAAAGTTTAATAATCAAATATAACATGCGATTTTCAACTTTAAGCAAAGCCGTTTTAATATTTTTATTTTTATTTTATTTTAGGATTTTACCACGCCTTAATTTAACCTCTCTCATGTCTCAACTGGTGACTTTACTAATTGATTTGAATCAAAATCTATGCAAGTGTAATAATTAAGGATCTAAATTCGCTCCGCTCATCAGCCTCTGCAATCCCTAAGCTAGGTGCAACGCCCCACCTGCGCTACAAATCAGGAAGTCTTCTCTTGTCAAAACAGTTACATGGACAGACAGACACTTACTATTTATGTCTATTGCAATATTTTAAATACAATTTAACAGATACTAAGCTTGTGATATGGAATCTATTCAAAATAGATAGCAACTGATGAAAAACGTTGCAGGCACTTGTGTTAAACAATTATTAATAATGTGGACAAAACTACAGATAATACCCAACTCACATACGTGGTCTTGATCCCACATAAGGATACCCTGCGTCGTGGGTATCAGGAACTACGAGTACCATGGTACAATAACACCCAGATCCGGAACAAATATTTGCAGATCATACAAACATTTGACTCGCAGCGGGAATCAAACCCGCAACCTCTTGCATCTCAGCCGGCTACTCGCTCACTGCGCCACAAAGGTCGTCAAAAACATAAGTCAGATACCAACTTAGTTTTATTCCAAAATTCAGTTATCTCGAGAGAATAACGCGAGTGGAACTTCGAATAATACCTACTACTAATACGAAAACCCCACAGTCATTGCAAATATGATAACCGCGAACATTTTTTCAATTAACTTATTGATAATGATAGTTGATTTACAATAATTATAATAATTATCAGTTTTTGAAGATTGATTGTATTTATGATGAGCACTAAATTTATAAATACCTAAGTTTTTAGATTATATTGTCATTATCAGTGGATCTGTCTTCGCTATCAATATTTATTAGTCTTTATCGTCAGACCAATCGACCTACATGGTATTTTAATGGTTTTCAAAGTCAAATGTATATAATTAATCAGTTTTCTTTTAATTCGATTTTCTATACCTATACCTGCCAACTTACACTGTTTTTTAATTACTAGTTAATGTAGGTACCTTTTTACTAAATGAAGAAACCACAAGTACAAATAAAGATTACTAAATCGCCATATAAAAAAACTCTAGAAACAAAAGTTTATATACAAATTTCTAATTCACTTTCAATATCAAGTATCTACAATGCAGAATGGGGTCACGTGATGACAATGACCCCTTGCCCCCTTCAATAAAGATTCAATCAGAGGAGATTGACAGAAGTGACATATGATTGACGAATTTAAACTCAATTTATATTTGTTAACGCTCTATTGGTTTCTAGTGTAAGAGATGGTTTTACTTTTCGTACAAAATTTATACGAAATAAAAAAAAGGTTTACTTTTTGTGAAGTATTGTTGAATTACCCAATTACTTTAAATTGTAATATTTTTGAGATACAAGCACAGACTATTCCAACCAAAGAGAGAAAAATCCATATTGGTTTCTTGCTCGGAGAACTGCACTGTACAAAAAAAACTGCTATAACATGAGTTTGATCATTTAAAATAACTTAGCTACAAATATCAAGGATCTACCTTTTATTCGATTTAAAAGTATGTTGCGGGCCTGGTTGCTGGATCAAAGTTTTTACTCAGTAAAAGACTTATGAATTTATAGATGTACAATTATTGAATTATTACAAAATGTCTATTCCTTTATTTAACAACTTTTAATTTTAGTTTATGCATATCTTTCTATATAGCGGAATATGGGTCTTATATTTTAATTGAACAGCCTGTAAGTACCTATTTCAAGCAAATAAATACATTCTTTGTTTCTTTCTTTCTTTACATATTTTAATGCTATTTTTATTTCTGTCATAAAAATGACACATTGAAGAGCGAAAAAAAAACCATGCATATACATATTTATTTATGCTTCTAAAGTCATTCAAACAAACATTTTCAGTAATTCGTAATCTACATAAGTTAATACCTATATCGGTTCTAAGTTACCAACCATTTTATGACCACCACACATGAAGTTAACAGACCTTTCCGAGGATCGAACCTGCGTCCTACAACACATGTTTACAGCTGTGCTGTCGCGATATATTCCGAATCAAATTGTCGACCGATCATCGTGTCTACTCCTACGCCATAACTTTACATAGATACCAACAACAAATGCGAAAATCAACCTTATTTTGAAAGCAGTACAGTCAAGGTAAAGTGCATAAAAAGGGTTTGGCCAATCGGTGAGTAATTTGCGACCTTTTAATGCCTTATGCTTTCCTGGTACACAAATGCGGAGTCATAGACGTAAGTTAAGGTAAGTAACGACAAGTACCTGTCAATACTTAAAAGGGATAGCTGTTTTTACAATTTGCATAAATTATCATAACTTAAAATAGAGGTTTATTTAGAGAATATTTTATCGAGATGATTCGTTTTTATATAAAAACTTATTTATCCAGGTAGGTAAAGAACAAAATGGCAATACGTTTTGATTTATTGATATCAATATAAAACTTGCAAAGGAATTTTGAGTAAATAGTAGATAGAAGATACATAGTACATTGATATATAAAATTCTTTATTGATCACCACACAAAAATACATACTTACGTAAACAACAAAATATTTTTTAAATACAGGGTAATTCAATGGGTGGCCTTACAGCTAACAGCAATCACTGCCAACCTTTGGAAGGACTAGAACAAACAGAAAAAGGGAAGGAGCATATTGGTGTGGCTTATACACGCAATAAATAATAACAACCAATATACTTAGACTAATAATTTATAAATAGCATTAGCTCGCGGTTTCGTCTTCGTGAGACCTCTATTATAAATCATTATAAGTTATAGTTAATATTAGTAGGATGTAAATTTATAATAAAAATATACCGAAATACGGTTCAACTGGTACAGCAAGACAAAATTATGTTTTATGACCATATTTTTAAAGATGGGAAGTGATCTGACCTTTCTGATATACACACGCAACACGTTTCATAAACGGACATCCTGCACTGTGAACGAGTTATCAACTTATCATAGCACGGAGTCTTAAGTTGATAAGTGTTAGGGGAGCGTAAAGACAGGGAGTATACTACATTAATGCTTACCATTTTATGCTTGCCTAAGAAAATAGACAAGCACATGCAAAAGTCAGTTATAAGAAAGGTATGAACGACACACCTTCCATCATAGACATATTAAAACATTTATCAACGCTTGGAAAAAGAATCGACAGTTTTATTATTACCCTAAATTATATAATACTTTATACAAAACCGAGCATAAAAAAAGACAATCTTTAATCATAGACCAAGAGCGCAATCCAAGAAAATCACAAGATATCAAAGCGAAAAATATGAGCAAAAATTACATGCTTCGTATGATGGACGTGAGACGTCTGATTACCTGTCTGCCCTTCCGTCCGTCCGAACGTGCGTGCTCTTTGATGGTGTTTATCAGATCTTGCTATTGTTACTGAATTCATGCGGTATTCGCGAATTGGTAGGTTGTATTCGAAATTGGTTGGTACCTCATACTTGGAGTTTACATATTATATTTTTCTGGTATCAACATGACGTAGTCTGTCTTTGTGATTAGCAAATTATTCATTTGTTATTTCTCGTAACGTAGTCTTTGTTAACACTTTACTTATGATGCCCAATAAATGGTTCCTCAGTACAGGTTCTGAGTACGGTCGAACACTTAGGTCCAGATAAATAGAACGTACTTCACGGTGACCAAGTCTAAGCCTTACTTTGAAATTATCCCTGTCTCTCTCTAATACGCGTGTTTTAACATTTTTGTGACAGGGACAGGTCTTTCGTAAGTCGTACTTTGACTAACATGTAAGTACCTTCTATTTATCTGGACCTTATAGGTACTCAATTAGTAAATATTTTGTCCGTGGTATCCGGCCTAATAATAGACCCGTTCGTCTCTTCCAGTGGATGTAGTAAGAGCTGACTAAGGGATTACACCAGGGAATAGAAGATGCATCCACATGAGTACTTAACATCAACACAATGATCACCAATCCGCCTGCAAAGCGTGGGGATGATAATATTACATAGCTTGTATTGTGATTAATTTTTAGATTTGAAGATTAAAAAAATATTTGCTTGAAAGTGGTGTGAAGCGATAGACATGGGTTGTCATTTTCTACAACTTTCTATAAAGACAAAGATACCTTTTCAAAGTTCAACGTTTTGACCTTTCTACTATCCACAACTTGCCTTCAGCGAGATTTCCAACCAGTTCTCGTTTCTCCATAATCTTCATAACTTCAATACATCACAGCACATTTATAATTTCCGCAAACCACAAATAACTTAGCCCCAAACACAAGGGCATTAAATAATTTTATAATTCTCAGTGAAATATCGAGCAATGGTGTAATACCATCAATCAAACGTCAACCGACCTCGCATCGCTAATTACCAGCGCACCTCGCACAAAACGTATTAAAACGATGCAACTCTTATTTTAATTCATAATAATATCATGTACGGAATTATTCAAAACTACAATGCAACACAACTGCAAGTGTAACGCAAACGAAACGCGAACCTGCACTGTCGTCATAGAGCGCAGTATATCCAGACGCGGCAAGGATGTACACCGTTTCATGTTGGACGAGTTCTATCGCGCTCGCGCGCATTAAGTCTCCAGTCACTCTCAATCACTCAAGCTGTCCAGACGTCAGTCATAAGCAAGACGAACGGGGGAATGTCGGTGGCCTCCTTTGAGCCACCCCCCGCGCCCGTACGTCCCCGGCAGGTGGAGGGGGGTGGTCAGCTCTTGAAGACAATTTACTGAACAAGTCGAGTTCGCAGTCCGGCTGGGATTCGTGCACTGATGAAATTTATTTGAAGCAACTTGTGTTGCACCCGCGTTATGGGATTTCCATGACGACTGCAGAAGTTGGGATAAAATCTTATCTTAAATGGGAATGGCGTGTGCTAGCACAATAATGGCTATGACATTTTTCTAGCAGATAAATAAGATTATAGAATTCTAGACGTTTCAGAATTTTCATGTCAAAAAAAAAAATCTTTTGATCGCAAAACATTGTAAATTCAGATGTTTTTCATGAGTAAGTCTCTCTATTTAACATTATATTACACACCATTGTTAAACAAAATTGGATCTCCACACGCACTAAGTGGAGAGCCCTCCTCACTTCAATCAACATCACATCAAAGTCAGAATCACCATCACACTGTCCCGATAAAAAACGCAACAACGCTCCCCGAGTCTCAAACGGTGAGTTAACATCATTATCGGCGACGGACTGCCCCCTCCTCCCAAAGGCAAGAGGGCGAGGGGGGCAGGGGCGACACACGTCGCTCAAACGTCGCCAGCAGACGGACGTCTTTGTCGACCGTCGCTTTATTTACTCCAGTGCCTTTGGAGCGACTAGAAGTGACAGCGGTGTTTTTGTGAACGCCTAATTAAGAGCTCTTGTGTGAGAAATTAAAATGTTTTTTGTTTGGGCATTGGACGGACGTTTAATTTTTGCCATAAAAAATATTTTTTTTTGATGAAAATGCCGTCAATTGAAATTTTAATTTTCGCAATTTGGAACTTCTTGAATTGCTTCTTTTTGTCATCATTTTATTTTTAAATTAATTAGCATTTAAACTAACTTAATTGAACTATTATATTATTATAACAAAAGTCTCAAAATTGTGAGGTCGTCGCTTTCAAGTTAGAGGAATAAACTATTTCAAGTAACGATGAAAACAAAAATTGGCATTTTCTTTTGTCAAAAACTCATAACATAGGAACAAATTTTGACAGCTCTGTCACAACATCAAGTCTACGCCGAGTTGATTCAATCAAACTTGACAGCTCAAAGTCGATGTGGGTCGGACACTGGCACTGTACTGATCATCGATTTTTCTCCTCGTTGTTATGAATAAACAGAATTTAATACAAATGTATTCAACGAGATCACAGATGAAATGATGGCATATTAAATGGAAATTGGCAAACGGTGACGTCGTTGTTGCGGTAGCTCTGGAAGTGAAATGATGTCATGACCTTGACTTTGACATTGAATTGGTGGATGGTCCAAGTGGTATACAATTAAAATAATTTTGAAATAAAAATTAACACTAGTAGTTCTCTGAACAGTAAACATCACGAGCACAAAAACTTTCTTATTAATTTTTTTTATAAACTTTGTAAATCACACCCTTACCGCGATCTAGCATATACCTACCTAATATTACGTGAACCTCAAAGTCCTTGAAACTTTAACAAATGAGAACTCTCGTTTTATTGGTTTTAATTTGTATTTTTTTCATTTCATTCATTATAGAATAAAATTTTTAATAGTTTTTAACCAACCAAAAATCACCGACGACAAAACAACAATGGTTTTGTAGAAACTGTACATCATCGCCAAGATTCATAAAAAAATGCGACCTGTAGGCGAGTATTTATATACATACATACTTACATACTCACATCCAGAAAAATTAAAGCAAATTTTGCCAGTTAATGCAAGGACTGCGCTCGCTTCGCTCGCTCGGTCAATAATACGAAACATCTTTTCAGCACAGTTTCTAAATAAGTAAGGATTTAAGGAACCATTTTTTTGTCGCTTTAAATGAAAGTCAAAATCGAAAGTATTTAATTAAATAAAATCACAGGGATCAATTTACTAAAATAACTCTTTACGTGACCAAACCTAGAAGAATCAGGGCAACAAACAAGGCTTGGTTTTATATTTGATGATCCTTCTTACCACTAGGTAAGAAGCGCCTGTGTAGTGTCAATCGAACAAGGAGAAGCTGATTAATAGAAAAAATAAATTACAAACTCCCACAAACACCTAAAGGTGTTTTCCTTTCACATTGTATTCCAATAACTTAGATTTCCTAAAGGGCATTTCACATCTAAAACAACATGACAAACTTTTATCTTCAAAGCAAATCTGCATGACTGCACTCAATCACGAGACGTACTCAACCCTCAACTATTTAACTGACGGCCCACTCCATCAAACCAACCAGAAGCTTTACAATCTTACAAAACCAATCAACATTGAACTCTAAATTACTAACATTAAATAAAAAACAGACGTAAATAAATATTTGTAGAACTCCCTCGTCAACAAACATAATGCAGTGGGAGTGCAAACAAGGTATATTAAACTTTATATCAAAGGCTTAGAGCTGCATAAAAATAAAACGTCAAGATGTGCAGCTGTCAACGGAAAACGTCACATATCACAATGGAAATGTCAAAGAAAAGACGCTTCTTTCTGCGAGTGTACGTTGATAGAATTTCTAGATAAAATATTAAGACTGCATTCTGTGACTTATAATAGCAGGCATCAGGGTTGTAATTTCTTATGTCATCGAGTGATAGTAAAGTTGGTGTCATTTGAAATACATTTGAAACTCATTGATGATTAAAATTCTTATACCTATGATATCAATTGACGACCTCTGTGGCGCGGCGGTCAAAGGAGGTTGCGGGTTCGATTCTCGCCTCGGAACAAATATTTGTACGTTCTGCAGATATTTGTTCAGGGTGTTCTGTGCATTTTTTTATGTATAATAAAAAATATGTATCTATGTAATGTATTGTGTTAAGTATATCAGTTATCTAGTACACAAGCTCTGCTTAGCTTGGGGTTAGATAATGTTGTGTGAAATGTCCAGCATTTCTTTATTATTTATTTTATCAATACAAGTGCCTCTTTCAGTACATCTGCTGAAAAACAGTGATTTGCGGCCTTTTTGATGATATTTAGTCACTCAGTGACATTCAAAAATCGCACCCCTGAAGCAACTTTAGAATTTTTTAGAGCAACCTAGTTTTCATGAATGAAATCATAACTCATCATCATCATCATCAGCCTGTAGTAGTCCACTGCTGCACATAGGCCTCCCCCTTAAAATACCACGACGCACGGTCGTAAGCTACCTCTGTGGTGCGGCGAGCGAAGGTTCGCCTGTGACGCAGGAGGTTGCGGGTTCGATTCCCGCCTTGAAACAAATATTTGTACGATCTGCAGATATTTGTTCATGGTGTTTTGGGTATTTTATATGAATAATAAAAATATATATCTATGTAATATATTATATTAAGTATATCTAGTACCCATAACACAAGCTCTGCTTAGCTTTGGGCTAGATAATGTTGTGTGAAATGTCAAGCATTTATTTATTTTCCAAAATGAGAACTCTTTTCGCCAACTTTCACCAACACCCCTATGTAACATAAGCTACTGACAAAGTGAGTGTGCCACGCCGACAAAAATAGTAAACGATGTTTGACAAATAGCTCACAGATGTCGCCTCTGGTGGGCCGCGCTTTTTGTCCATTCGCACCTCGGGCAAACTGCGCACGGCACATTTGCAGATACCAAAAATGTGCAACGAAGAGTGATTGCAACTTTAGTGATAACGTTTTGGTCCGCGAGTTCGTGATTCGAACCCATTGGGCACTGGATTTAGGCCAATATTAATAAATCGAACTTAACTCGGAGAACGATCTTGAGTGTGTTCCAATTTTAAAATTCGATTTTAAAGTTGAGTTCAGTTTTTTAACATAGGCCTAGGAATTCAATAAATTCCGTAACATTAGAAGTTTTTTTTTTATATGCTGGTGCTTTGTTACAAAATGGTCGCGCTTTTTGCCTAAGTTAGCGCCTCGAGCACACTGAATTTTACTATAAACAAAAATGTGCACGGAAATGGATTGTAAGTGCTTTAGCTGTAATGATTTGGTCTACAAATTAGTGATTTGAACCAATCACAAGGTATTAAAGAATTCAGTAAAAAAATAACGTTGATTTGATACCTAGTACTCTTCATGATTGTTGTTTCTTTAGCTGCACAGTGCACAATGCATGGTAGCTATGACCCATTTGCTATTAATCCAAGCCACAGTGCTGCTCAGTTCTAATACTTTCCTAATGCTTCAATAAACTTTATTCATCACATGACTATAAAAAGAGTCATTTCATTTCCAAATCTGGCTGACAAGATAAGATTGGTTAATTTCCAAAGCTTATCATAATCCTGTTTCTATGTTTGATAATTTTTTAATGTTACAAGGCAAATTATCGTATTACTCCGAAAGTTTATAGAATTATTGAAATCGATGTAAATGTAATGTAAAGTAAAGTAAAAAAGTAAAAAGTTTTTATTGAAACAAACCACATTATACAGTGCATGTTAAAGCCCTGGCTCCTGAACTAGCGTTAGCTGTATGTCAGGAGTCAATTCCTTCCCATTTTATGGTAATTTTTACATGGTTGTTTTACTGTTACAACATAATGTTATATTATATTATTATTAATATGTAATTTAAATTTCATGTTGGATTAGGTAGGTAGGTATTTTGTGAAGATAAGCACTTTGCCGTGATACTGGTCTACTGAGTAGTAGCAAAGGCAAACAAATCAAATCAAATCAAATCAAATACTTGTACGGAACCCTTCGTGCGCGAGTCCAACTCGCACTTGGCCGGTTTTTATTAAATGCCGAACAAGCAGATGGCCCCACCTGATGTTAATTGCTAACCTCTAAAATGGTCAACATGGTCAAGGTGACGAATAGTGACGTCAGAACTATACCCTCAAGTTCCATCATTTTCAAATAAAGAACGGAACATTAATATTCCTTAGTCAACATCGCCTCGCAATAACTTTCAAAACCACAAGGAATCAATCTATCAATCAATACGCGCTAAAGATTGAGATATTCCACTCGTGGGGCAGACGGCTCCCCCTCCCCTTCTAGGGGTTGAGAGGGGGGCTGTTTACCGCGCCCGTGACGGATATATCCCGCGTAGACACCCGTCAATCACCCACGGTATGATGAGAATTAATATTTCACCAGGGCTGTACCGCGGCCGAGACGTCTTGATACTTAAGTATTATTGTGATGTATTGTTGTGTGGTTCGTACTAGATCCTTGACCTGTATTATGGACATTTTACAAGAATTTTAGTATTTTTAATTGCGGCAGGCAAAACAGTAACAAAATATAATAGTGTAGACAGATAAACCACAAGACAAGACCGTTAGTCGTGGCATTCTAAGGGGGAGGCCTATGTTCAGCAGTGGACTTCTACAGGCTGATGATGATGATGATGATGATGAGACAGATAGATACACCTACTTTTTATTTCACATTAAAGAAAAATAGAAAAACTGAGTAATAAAGAGATAAATAATTATAACGTACAATGGGCGTTCTTACTGCTAACAGCATTTTTCAGGCACCCTTTGGGCTACTTTCTACGTATTTAAACAGTTCAAAGTGAGGTCGTAGTAAGGCATGAAAGAGTAAGCGTTATTTATAACTACATATGTTTAGCTACGGTATAGCGTAGCCTGGGTTTAGCGTGCTTTCTCCCTATCGGTCATTTGAGAAAGTTAAGGAAGAAAAAGAACTACTAACATGGTCCGAGTTTTTCTAGGATGGGGCTTAAAAAGCTAATGAGATTTGGAAATTAGTCTAAATTTATAATTTGATGACTTGCTCTTCTAGCAATCGTAGAGCATCAGAAATTGTAATGATGGAATTCAAATATGGACTGTATTATTTTAGTAGGTTGTTATTGTAAAAACTAAATCGACAGATGCTATATAGTTTTTCGAATCATAATTATTTTTTTTTACTCGACCTTGTATGAACTTTGCAAAACGATCAAGATCTTTGTATCGCGGTACCCTCACCAAATACGTGTAGACGTCAATGTGGAATCAATCAAGTGCGGACCACCCCTCCCCCCCGGGGGTGTAAGCGGGTGGGGGGACCCTTGACCTGTCGCGTTCGCTTCGCAATGTCAGCCTTGACGGTTGATGGATGGCTGAGGTGGCCAGTTTTCTTTTTCTTAATGTTGATCATATTTTCTTGGGAAATTAGGAATGAGTGGACATTTTTTTAGTGACCCTTACCTAAATTGGCAAAACTATCGAATCGAGGTCATTCGATAGTTTTCCGTTTTGCAAATTTAGTGTATGTGTGTCAGAGGTTGTTTTAAATTTATTTTTGGAAGTTATTTATCGTATACGTTCAGATAAAAGTATGAGTAACTCAACATACGTGATCTTCAAATGTTGAATTTTTAACATTGTGGTTTTGTTTTTTTTTCAGAGTTTTTTCGAAACAACTCTTACAACTTGCTGTTCCTCACCTTGTCTCCAAAAGTAACTCTGAGCACAAATCTCAGGATTTAGGTAAAGCATCTCAGAATTTCTTTTACGTTAAAGTGAGCCGATGATGGCCATGGCAACATAATAAATTGAACTATCACAGATTCCATTTACAGCGTGTTCTCTGTTCCCGTTGAACTATTGACAAATGTTGATCCTTGTGATTAATAATTATGATGTCTTGTTGGTGAATAAATATGAGGTAAAAAACATAAAAAAACAACTGAATTGAGAACCTTCTCTTTTTTTTTTGAAGTCTGTTAAAAATTCTCCGACTACAGTTGACATGATTTGGAGTTTTGTAACGACCCGTTCAATTACATAGCTCAAGATGTAAATACAACGTCGCATTAAATTTACAAAGATATAGCTAAATTGCGCACATAAGGCAAAATTAATTATTTTTAGCTAGTAGTAGAGCTTACTTGTGTAACACAAGAAATTTCAAGGTTCATTAACAAGTCCACCTGGGGAATATTACCTCCACACCTATTTTATTTGCCAAGCAGTATTGCTCGCATTGCTGTGTTCTAGTTTGAAGGGTATGGGTGACGGTAAAATTACAGGCACATTAGGCTTTTCATCTTTATGTCAAAAAAAAGTCAAAAGTCAAAAAGAACTTTATTCATTGAAATCACAAGGATCATTTTGAATCGTCTTATATCAAATTAAATTACTCCTGTTCCAACGCGACCAAGCCTAGAAGAATCAGGCAACAAACTCGGCTTGGCTTACATAAATGGTCCGTCTTACCACTAGGTGAGAAGCGCCTGTGTGGTGCCTCGGAGCAAGGAGTTGCTGATACATAGTAAATGAGAACTTAAAAACCTTAGGAAGGTAGTCAAAAGTAAATAAACATCAGCAAAAATATGCAAGACAGCACACGCTACGCTTGTTATACTTATAAATAATAATCTAATACAAACATGTAAATAGGTAAGTACAGATATTGCAAATTTCCATTTTAGCAGTCGAGGGGCAGAGCGACATCAGGCCACGCAGCTTTATCATTAATATAGTCATCAAAAGTGTAATACGCTTTCTTAATTAGATTCATCTTTATGTAGGATTTAAATCTTCGAATAGGAAGTTTAAATGCACCTTCTGGAAGTTTATTATAGAACCGTACAGAATTCCCCATAAAAGACCCACTTACTTTCTTTAATCGAAATTTTGGTATATTTAGTTTGTGTTTATTTCTCGTGTTAATACCATGCACGTCTTTTTTTATCATAAAACTATCCAAGTGTTTATGTGTATGTAATAATATTTCATAGATATATTGCGATATTACTGTAAGAATATTGATTTCTTTGAAACGCTCCCTCAAGGAGTCAATATGTCACAGGGTGGCAGGCGCAGTACAGTGCTATGTAGGACGCGTCCTAGGCGGACGTGACCTATGAAGTAATGCATTATTAAGGTTAGCGCCTAACATCAGGGGATGGGCCAACTGCAGCACATAAACAATTTTTTTAATTCATTGTGGTATATAATATAATAATAAAAATGTAGTTAAATAGTCACGTATTGTGACTTTGAAATAGGTAAAGTATGTTAATTCAAAAAAGAGTGATCTTCATTTTATATGTAAGGAGGTACATTTCATGTTCTTATCATTATATTTAAAATTACGATTTAAAAAAATCTTTTGAAAGACAAACAAAAATAATATAAAATACACTCATTTCAAATAAACATTCAACCTGAATAACTAATTACACAGGATATTTGTATTAAAAAAACGTAGTCAGGTAACAATTTGATTGACAGGCATGCAATTTAATATGCTTTATGTCAATTACAGCCAAAATCTGTCAATCACGATCGCAACTGATAGAGGGACTGATAACTTTTGGTTTGATATTTTATTAATTATGTCAATCAAACCGAGTATTTTGATTATTGTGATATTCAATTAAATTCAAGTAGGTATCAAAGATATTAATTAAGTAAGTATAGGTATATCTTGCAAATACTGACATAAGTTTTACGTACAAGTAATTGAAATAACTACGAAATTGTTATTTACTATTTTCATGTTTTGAGGTAACTTTATCAGACAAGGGTTACTTTTTGATATACCCTCCAGGTAACGAAATCAAAAAAAGGGTAAAAATAAAAGTGTTTTAAAAAAATTTGCTCATCATTTTTGTGGTATGGTAGCAACCAAATGTGCTTAGCAGCACATTTGAAACCTATACCTTAATTTGACACAGTGCAATCAATCCAACAAAAGGATTACCTATCTACCTATTAATACTTGCAAACGTGCAACAAAAATCAAAGCAAAGAATTCCCAGCCACCGTCGTTCCTATAAAAAACACCCATTCCGAAAGTCCGACGTCGACTCAACGTATAGTCACTTACGCCCCTACGTTATTGCTTCACAAAATGGCCTATACACCCGACGTCGGTACAGTGTCTCCCTTCTCTCGTGCCAAAACCCCTCTATAGAACAATACGAGTATACTAAAATTTTATTCGCAGCACACGTGGGCCACCGTCTGCAGCATAATGCAAACGTACGTTAACTAAAAAGAAAGATAAGTGCATATTTATACTATCCGAACGCGATATTTCGCTGCGACCGTCACTGTAAAGTGTTCGATTACAATTTAATGTCATGATGGCGTTGGGTCGCTCCAAATTTAAATCTTAACCGATTCTGCACTACAAAGGAATTTCTACCTTGTTTTCTGGCTGTTACGTCTAATTTTATTTGCTATAAGTGACATACGACTTTTTTGCATGGTGTTCACGCGTGTGAGGAGTTCTTTCTGCGCTAGAGCCTAGAAGTAGTCGGTAGAATGTGACAGGGCGGTAGTTCAATTATTTATTTTAATAAGCGATGCAACAAAACTATGACTTTATTGCTGAGTGTCTCATTAGAGTGGTACAGATATAAGTTTGCTGTATAATGTGTTGCTTATGAGGGTGCTTGCTCGTTTAAGCGATATCAAATTGTTTACTTACTACAAAGTAGAGCATAGTTATGACAACGAAAATTTGTATTATGTATCGAAAAACATGAAATATTATTTCAAATATGTCACATTATTTAGACAAATGTGAAATAAGTTGTACTTTGTGTCTATAATAATCTAGGACACTGGTAGATAAGAACTGGTAAAAGATTTTATCTTTAATAGACAGGTAGACAAACAGATAATGTTATAAATAAGTCGTAAAAACTAATAACACAACTATAAATATTTATAAAATTAAACAAAAGTTGTTGACCGACCGTAAATTATCGAAAATGTTATAGCGAATATCAAATAAGTAGAAACTGCACACATTTGCATACAGACAGACAAAATAAGTATAAATAAGCAAAATGACAACTGTCATTTCAAAGTGACATACTGTGGAAAATACGTCCCCAAATCAATGTCACACGGATCAGATTAGCATGAATTATATAAACATCTTCACGACAATTTGTAGCAATTTTAAGTGTGATCAACCTATAATGGACCTTATCGCCGCGGGGTATAAATCACATTTTCTAGTCATAACAAGTTTTGGGAATTGTCATAAAATAAATCAAATTAGCGAAAAAGACGTTTGGATTTGGAGAGATAATCGATTGTTGGCGCCGAACGGCGACAGTTATAAAACTAGATGACTCATCGGAATAATGTGAAGAGTTCCTTTCAACAATGTCTAAGTCAAAACTATCTCTACAATATCGCTGTTTGACAGCTAATGCGCAGACTAAGAACTGTTACAAGTCTATAACTCTATTTATCACAATCGAGTTGACTTTTACACTCATTTCTGAGACCACCTGTATGTTCTTAGTCAGACAAATAGCTAAGAAATGTAAAATTAACACTGAAAAACAATTTGAGTACTATTTTATTAAATAAAAATGCATTGATATCACGAGGTAGGTACTTTAGTAATTGTGTTCACGGATTTGAAGAGCAGCGATCCTATTCCACCGAGATAACAATGATCATCAATTTATAAATATTTCTTTAGGAAAGAACCAGTTAAACCTTACACGACGAAGAAGAATAGCCGATAGTGGTTCTGAGACCCGGCTATAAACAATGACGAATGTAATGGAGGCTCATTCTCAGCGAAAGAATAACCCACTACAAACTATAGGGCTGATCCAGCGTACCTTGGGTCAGTACTACAGTGAAAGCGTACTGTCTGAGAGCTTGAAAGTTACTTAAGGCGCAGTATGAACATAAAATCTAAACATCTAAAAATAAAAAATAAACCAAACGGCTTTGCTTAAAGTAATCACATGTCATATTTGATGATGAAACTGGTTTGCACTTTAGACTGTATTAATTTTGAGGATTTTTTTTGAATTAATCGATTTGTACAAATCATAAATAAAGAATACACGGTTAGAACTTTAAATTTCAAGTCTAGCTACATAGTTCATAAAAAAAAATCTGCTGTTGCCGTTCAAAATTAAGAGCAATGAATGCAAAAGCTTTCTTAGAATGGTCATTTATTTGTGCGATTTGTTTTTCAAAATTCTGTTCGGTTACGTACGATTATATAATTAGTTTAATGTTCTACCTACACTATTTTTCATCTCATTATTTAATACCGCACGTCGCACTGGGCGTTTGAAAATACTACTTTTGAGGTCAGTCCCCGTCTTAATAGTTTTGTGTCAGTTCTCATGACACGTTGACACAAGACAGATATAAACAGGAGGATGTCATTTCACTCAGTGATTCACGCCGCGGAAGTGCTGCCCTTTCGTAACGATTAGCACGGACTTGTACTAAGCGAATAACATGTAAGGATTGGTATCCATTGAATACGATGCTTGGAGAGAGCAGAATGGTTAACTCCTCTTCATAACTTAAATAGTCGATTGATTCTGGATTCAAACGAAAAAATGTTAAACGCTCAATCTTGCAATTTCAATCAATCATCAATTTGCTTTTGAAAATAAAAATTCTGTTAAAAGTCTGTATAAAGATTTTAGTTATTAAATCGATACAAAGTAATGGGACTGCTTTTCAATTATTAAATAATGTAATATTTGCTTAATAAATATTAATATTTATTTATATTTTATATTTTTTATATTTACAATAGTTAAATATATGTATTTTTTTTGTTTTGCGTTTATAATTACTTGTGTGTTGTTGCAAATAAAATTATATAGTATTCTAGGATTTTTTTAAATTGTGTTTTTCCTTTGGTGTATTACAATAGCAGTCTGAGTTCTTCTGAATAGCTTTAGCAAAGAAGCCAAAAACAATAGAAAACAATAATTTTTTGTCTCATAAAGCAGATCAAACAACCTAGCTAACGCTACACACATCATCGCTATCAGTAGTGTGTCGTCCTAATTATCGAGCTATAAAGTGGGTAGTAAATGAGTCCCACATCTTGTTCCAATCCGCTCGTAAACCTGTCACTTGTATGACGAATCGTCAGCGTCTTCCCATCTCAGTATTCTTTTACATTTACGAGCAGTCCAATATTATTAATCCTTGCATCGTTGAAAATGCAATCATTTTGTATCCAGCTTGCAACTACATCTTTAAATGTGGTTTATGGAGTTACCATAACTTTATGTACCCATCCCCCTAATTACAATAGCAATTGGCAATGGGGAACGCAAAATGGGGAACATTTTGGCACCCAAATACTGATTTTTTCGTCTTCCTCAGCCGATAGATGGTCACTGCTGGACAAGACCTCACCATAGCAAAAGGGGGGAGGGGAGGATTAGCCATAATCACTACGCTTGCAGGCGAATTAGTGATTGCAGTGTTGGTGTTAAGTATTTAGATGCTATAGTCCATCCTGCGGTGTAATTTTTTAGTCATCTATTACGATATCCACGGAAGGAATTGGAGGAGACCTATTCTTAGCTGATACCACTAAGGCCACGGACTCTGGTGATTTTAATTACTGATTTCAATTTAGTGTACATAGCAATTATATTTGTACAAGCTACGCCCCACAGTTCCACCCGCATAAGTCTTGAAACGGTTGGAATATCGGGATAAAGGTAGCCTATAAATAAGCTATTTACATTCCATATATATAATATATAAATTAGCTTACTATTATTATTAATTATTTTTAAATTTAATTAATATAATAATTAATAGTAGCCTATAAATTTCAACCAATTTGCTTCAGCCGTTTCAGTGTGAAGAAGTAACAAACATATTCACAAATTTTCGCATAGTTGGGAATCAAAATTAGCTTCATAGTCTCAACAATTATCGAGCTTTAATTTATATTACTAAAGAACTCAATAGCATTTACAAACCATAAAATCTATTATTTAATGTGTCCTACATCTGACCCAATAAACGTCACACAATGACGAATATTCAGCGAGACGTCCAAACTGACACACACATTTGCGTCTTCTTTATTAAATCCGACATGTTTTATTGACGAAATTTAATGATTCACATATCTCGTTGAGTGATGATTATTGTTTCGAAATATTTTGCTTTCACAATTTTCAGTTTATTTCTGTTTTCATGTCAACAAGCGGACACGCTTTATTTTCTTCTACGTCAGTAGAGCTTTTAATTCTATAATGGTCCCCTTGACTTTAATTATTGGCCTAATCTATTTTTGACACATTTTATGTATAGAACATTTCCGTTTTGTTTAATAGAACAAACAAATAAAACCTTTATATCTGTGTTGCAAAACAGTCGTCCTCAGGTGAATTAACCAACTAACAGACGCAACAAGTATGCTATGTCGTAAAACAGTCTTTTCATAATATTGTTAATTTTGTCTTACAAAGTTGCGTATACTGTCGTCTTTCGGTCATCGGTGGCTAGCAAAAGGGTATTTACGCTCTTTTGTACGCGAATGAAGTTTCCTTCTATTTTGGCTATTATTAACCGACTTCACAAAAAGGAGGAGGTTCTCAATTTTTTTTTGTATGTTTGTTACCTCATGTCTCCGGCGTTTATGAACCGATTTGGAAAATTCTTTTTTTATTTGAATAGATACACTTTCAAATTGGTCCCATTTTTTTCAGAATCCAGTTCTGATGATGGAATCCAAGAGGAATTGAGGGAACTCCTCAAATATTGTAGGCATACATATGGCGATTTTGATATTTTCAGCAACAAACCAAGCATTTGCATTCAGAAAGTATCCTTTCACCACTATGATTCTTTCATAATTTTTTTTTCATCCAAATATTTAGTCGAATACAATGGCGGAAGTCGGTTTTTTAAATGAAAAGTTATTTCTTTAAACTCCATGAATTTTGTCATGTTCAGTACACTAATTAACTAGACCCGTTGATGCGTCAGTATCTTTTTAAATAGTAATATGATTTGGTACCTTATAATTTTTTAAAAAACTAACGCACCACGGGTCTAGATATTAGTGTACTGATCATGTGTACATAGTTTCATGGAGTTTAAAGAAATAATAGCCAAATTAGAAGCAAGCTTCGTTCACGTGCAAAAGGTGCGCCCTATCGGTGACTTCATAGTCCTCATAGTGGTCAATTATTAATCTATGCTCATAGACCTGTCAACACGCACGTAACTTCCGTATTGTATAACTTTTGTGTATCCATTATTTGACATAAGAATGTATAATTTTGACACATAAATATATGTTGCTGATCTCACTCATTTTTCTGTTAAGATTGCCACACAATCAAAAACATTGTAGAGTAGGCGTCTGACCGCGATTTCGTCGACAAAATTATTTATCATCATAAAATCATACGCGATGTCATAAAACAAGAAAAATAATGCGTCACTTTGGTATTTTATGAGCGCGTGGGCGAACAATAAATACCTACGTAGGACACGCGATGACAGATTCGAATTTGTATCTAGATTTTCAGGTATGCTACAATAATCTATCTATATCTAATCTATACCTCATCATCATCATCAGCCTGTAAAAGTCCACTGCTGGACATAGGCCTCCCCCTTAGAATGCCACGACGAACGGTCTTGAGCTGCCTCCATCCACCGACTCCGACCGACCGTTTAATGGAGGGCCTTCCTCTACCGCGTCGTCCGGTTCTAATACTGCACAAGTGTTCCGTGACGACCTCTGTGGCGCGGCAGGCGAAGGTTCGCTTGCGACGTAGGAGGTTGCGGGTTCGATTCCCACCTCGGAAAAAATATTTGTATGATCTGCAGATACTTGTTCGGGGTGTTCTGGGTATTTTTATATGTATAATAAAAAAATATCTATCTATGTAATGTATTGTATTAAGTATATCAGTTATCTAGTACCCATAACACAAGCTCTGCTTAGCTTGGGCTTGTATTAATATTTATTCTGTGGCTTGGGGCTAGATAATGTTGTGTGAAATGTCCAGCATTTATTTATTTATATTTTTAGCTCTTCTCCGAAATCTTTCTAACAAGAATTTAGGTAACTATTGGGAAGGCAAATTAAATACCTACTTATTAATCTATAAATAAATAAGGAACTTTCATTAATTGAGTCAAATTGTTTAGTGTTATTACCGTAAATATCTCGATTAGTATTCGAGAAATATAAAACACATTCGTTTTTATGAGTACGGTGGATGTTCTTAACAAATATAAAATCACATCACTAAACTATATGGAGCTTCCACATGGGTGATAGCCAATTTATTTCTGTATGGTTTATTATCTGTGTAAACCATCAAATCAGGAATTGACGGCATATAAAAAACTGATTCGGCTATCAGCACGTGTAGAATATCTATAAGTTGAGCCATTAAGTGATTTGAAACGCGTAGGATGACAGGTCACAGGTTGGATTAGCGATATAATTTAGGATTTTGTGTTACAAATTGACTTCGTAATCAAAATCTATGACTGTTATTTTGCCTGAATTAACTTATTATAATATTTAAATAATTATAATATATAAGTTTCAATCGTAAGCTGGAACTACAATGGCGGATTTAGACATGACACACCTTTATGTACCGACTAGAGTCTAATAATAAAATATAATAATAAAGTCTATTTTATTCCTTTTTAAAAGATTACAAGTTAAATAAAAAAAATACATTATAAATTATTAACTCTTATTAATTAAGGACCTCTCTTTGGGTAAAAAACTTGTACATAATAGAATACTGACATCTAAACTCGTTTTCTAACGTTTTGGCATCACTATTCAGCTGTTCACCATTCAATGGCTGCATGATAATGCTGATGATTATGATGTAATAGGAAGACAGCAGGAATTTACCTGGCGAGTGATTACGTAATTCTGTTGCTAATGATTTAATCGATCTCAATGTTTTTTCTATTTGAAATAACGTTTCTGCGATTATTGTTTATACGCAGTCCAAATCTAGTTACATTTGTAAGCAAAATGCGTAAATTTGGTAGTCGCAAGAGCGTCATTTTGAATAGAAACAGCATTGAAATCGATTGAAACCAATATCAACATGGTCTTTCTTATCCTTCCATGAAAGTAGCCAGGTGCACATAATTTACCGTACCGCTGATGTATGCAATACGCGTGTGAAAATTTGCAGCTACGTAAACGAAGTGTGTAAGTGAAGTGCTGGTCAATCAGCGAAGTGATCGGTTAATGCGTCTCTGGAGAGTGTAGGGGGTAATTAATGGTGCAGGAAGGAAAACAATCATTGAGGAATTGCATTGTGGCAACAAACTTTGGGAGTGTTTTGCGCATCCGGGAGTATTTTTACACATCCGGTTATAAATAAATATCAATTGATATTAATAGCTGGAATGTTTACTAAAGATAATTTTATTCAATACAACAAAGTTTCTGGCGATTCAATAATATGTCAGTTAGTCTAATTTAGTAGGTAGGACGGTATCTAATAAGATAATTTGGGTAAGAATATTTGATAATTTGCCAAAATCATGTTTAATCCATAATTATGGCATAAATTATGTTATAAAGAAATTGCAACTTACACTCTTCCGCACTTTAAGCTCACAATCTTATCCTGTCACTATTCAATTGTTATTCTTTTTTAAAAATTAATTTTATTTCTCCTTTTGTCACTTCGTAAAATATTTTTTGGCCTAAGACACCCTTAATTGTACCCCAAAACATTACTGTGTATCGCAGTGTCGATGACGCATAATCTTGACATGCTGTAAGAAAAGTTTGGCATCCTTTATAATGTACTTAACTATTGAATTTTTGCTAGTTAATATTAATTTTTCTATTGGAAAATGTTTTAGGTTTGAGTTTTTAACCGACTTCCCAAAAAAGGAGGAGGTTCTCAATTCGGTTGTATTTTTTTTTATGTTTGTTACCGCATATCTCCGGCGTTTATGAACCGATTTGGAAAATTCTTTTTTTATTTGAATAGATATTTGGTCCCATTTTTTCAAAATCCAGTTCTGATGATGGAATCCATGAGGAATTGAGGGAACTTGTATTAACATGATAAAATACACTGTCTTTTAGAATCATCATCAGCCGTTAAGCGTCCACTGCTGGACGAGGTAATTGCCCAAACTCTTCGACTATACTCATACCTATGACATATTGGCATTGCGTGTTGATTAGGCAATCAGCCGCGCCATGTTTGCAATTTGCTGGTTTCACAATCAAACTATCTCCATGCCATCAAAACTCGTAAACTTTCATAACAGTGGTAGTCATTACGAGCGATGGTATCCACCACATACCCCATAAGTCAGCTTCGGTATTTCCTGCAACTCCTGGCTGCGAGCCAGCCACCTATGACATTAGATGACCGGCCGACAGATTTAAGCGAACACCACTCCAGATGTATGAGAGCTGTGAGATTGGCATCTGGCAGATATTACTGTATGACAGATGTGGACGTAGAAACTCGTATATTGTATTGGCGTGTCGTTGGACAAATTACAAGTGAAGTTTTGTTAGAATTAAGTTCATAATATATTTGGATGTGAGCGATATAGTTGTGTAGTATGTAATATAATTATATTATGTAATTTTATTCTACAGGTGAATACAATAATAATGTATCTAAATATCTATGTATTCAGGGATCTACGTATATGAATGTTATGAGCTTACCGGGGGTAAGATACTAACTTGTGAGATTCACCAGAGACTATTTCTAGTCTCTGGATTCACTTAATTTCCAAACGAATAAAACCAAATAACCAATAACTGATAACAACGACCAAGGAGAAACACGAAATATGATTAATCAGAGACTATAAGTATTTAGTAACAATACCTAGATAGAAAGATTGTCTGGAAGACATTGCTTTTAGTGATAAGACCGCTCATTGTACGTTGTTTTATTTTTTAATGTTACTTTTGTTATTGTATTTTTATTTGGTGTGCAATAAAGGGTTTATCTATCTATCTAGATCAAAAATAAAGTAAACTTTGTTCTAAATCTAAGAATTTGCATTCAGCATTGCCTTCAATTAGGGATGCGTCACTAACTTAGTAAGAGAAAGGGTACAGCCAATATTAATATCTATTGACTAGAAGCAGTATGTCAGTTTGTTTGAAATGTTAACCTCTGTTTAGCGTCCACGTCAGATCAGCTCTGATATTTTACTATCCTCAGAACAGCTTCAGAAGTGGCTGAATGGAACATTTCAGGCTGTTGTTTGATGTTTGAAAGATCAGTTTGGTAACAAGTGTGGTCTGTATCATAATTGTTTAAGTAACTTCCATGTTTTGATATGGCTAAGACCACGACAAAATAAAAAAACACCCCAGTTAGGTATCAGTAAAGGTGTTTTGAAAACTCCGAAAAGGTTATAAGAACATTGTTTCACTTCTACATTTTTACTTTGTGTCTTTCGTAGACAATTTTTAATCGACTTCAAAAAAAGGAGGAGGTTCTCAATTCGACCCGCATGTTTTTTTTCATAGGTATTTTTTTCATTACTTTACTGTATACGTGCTTTGCCTAGGGCCCGTATAAAGGATGACTCACGCTAGACCGTGTCCGGTCCGAGCCGAGCGTCGGCCGTAGCACGGTCAACTAATATGACATATATTTTGAATGGACGCACTCACGCTATACCAGCGGCAAGAAGGCGGTGGATGGAGGCGGCTCAAGACCGTTCAATCGTGGCATTCTAAGGGGGGCCTATGTCCAGCAGTGGACATGACAGGCTGATGATGATGATGATGGTGATTTTATCATGAAAAAACAGTGGCAGAAGTGTGGGATATGACGGATACCATTCGCATTGCCGTGATAATATAAAAGCAGCTATATACGGAGAGAATAGACAAGTGTTCCCGCTCGTCTCATAAACGTCACGAATGCTATTCTAATCCAAAAACCACAATAAATCAACACAACTGAGTAATATTTCAATCAAACAAACATCCTCTTTAAATAGAGTCCATTTCCTACGGTACCCTAATTAATAACATCACTCAGGAACCTCTTAAAAGTGGAATTTAAAGTCGATATATTGAGTGTGTCTGTCTGTCACTTGTTAACACAGAAATAGCTTTTTGAGTGGTCGAATCTCCAGGGACGGTTGGATGTGACTTTGCGTGGTTTTAAATCATTTTAATTCAGCACGTAGGGCGCGTTCTTGTTGGACGTGACCTAAAAGCAATTTAAGAGGTGGTTACCGGTTGGGCGCTTACGTCTTCTTGTACACGAACGAGGTTTGCTTCTATTTTGGCTATTATTTCATCAAACTCCATGAAATTTTGTTCACATGATCAGTACACTAATATCTAGACCCATGATGCGTCAGTTTTAGTTTAAAATTAGTTTTTTTTTATATGATTTGGTAACCATATCATTTTATAAGAAACTAACGCACCACGGGTCTATAGATATTAGTTTACAGATCATGTATACTAAGTTTCATGGAGTTTGAAAAAATAAATAAATAAAAAATAATAGCCAAATTGGAAGCCAACTTCGTTCGCGTCAAAACAAAAATTACAAAAATTTGTCCCGCATAAATCGCCGGAATCGAACCCGCTACCTCTTGCATCTCCGCTGGCTGCCAACTGTCCGCCACGCCACAGACGTCATCATTTAGCTTGTTAAAAATAAATTAATCAACTTCTTACGATTCAACGCACCACATGAAACTTAAGTCATTAAATCTCTTATACGGAGTTTTCGTCATGAATTTCACCGCCGATAGAGACTAAATAAACTATATAATTAAGTCAACACGGCTACCTTACCTGCGCATACGCAGCCCTCACAGGTAGCGCATTAAAAAACTGAATTCGGAACGTATTTTGAACTTGGAACATGAAAAGTCAATTAGTACGCGGCGTGGGGTATAGCGCCATCTTTAATTGCGCTTGGCAGCTGCGCTTGCACATACGTGGGCGTTGCAAGGGGTTGCTATGTTTTAATTAGTGGAAAAAAGAAAATGGATTTGCAAAATACGAAGAAATGTAAATAGTTGTCCACAATGTCTGAAAGTTAGGTGGACGTCGCAGTTTTAACAATAATTCCATATATTTTTTATATTGGTAACACGCGATAAATACCCTTGACAATATAGTAAATATGTGTTCTAATCGCGAGAATTTAAAAAATACTAATAATTCCATAATACCTAAAGTGAGCAACGTTTTTGACTGTACAGAACCCTTTGTATGTTTGTATATTATATCTAATTTGTGGCTTTTAAACAAATATTTCAGTCTCGTTATCCAATTTCGTTTAAAATTTTGTATACACGTCAAGTTTTGACGACAAAACCATAATAAAGTGACATTGAGTTGATATGATGATGGAGATGGACAGAGAACAACAGAACTACTCGATGTAGAACAGTAGGAACTCTTAAAAGCTTGTTTATAATCCTTAAAGTTTGACGCGGTATACGTGGGATCCTTAAATTAGGTTCTGATCGTTCACAATCCCTAATAAATATTCACTATACCATCCGACACCGCCACTATGCGCACGCGTCCCAACAAAACCACGCCACTCCTGTCCATATTTTGAATACTCCCCAAAAAGGGGGGGGGGGGGATTCCTAAAGAAGACGTATCTCACCACCGCATCCATTGTCCATTGTTTTGCCCGCTGTTATTTATGACGGCAACCTATCTCTTTCTATCTTGCTTTTGTAATCTATGTCTATCTCGCTCGTCTAAGGCTTCCGCGGTAATGTAAGCAGATAAATTACGCTTGAAAAGATTATTTATTAGATTATTCATGGTATTCCGTGGCGTATTGGTAGGGACATTATGTTTTGGACGTTTTTGGTTGTGATTGATTTGTGGCGGTTTCGTCCTGTTCGGACACGACGGTGGTACGTAGTTGTTTTTGAATTCGGGACGATTGATTGTGAATGAGCTGCGGCCTGATATATTGGGATTTTTAACGTATTTTCGAACGTTTTGGATTTATTTTACAAACGCTTTGAGTTACGTGGTCATTGCTCGAAATGGTGCATGAAAACACTGTGAATAAGCCAAAAATTTTAAATCATGGTTTGGATTAGTCCGTTTTCGCTCTTGGAGAGCGCTCATCATCATCAACAGCTTAGACGTCTACTGCTGGACGAAGCTTCTTCAATAAGATACAATGGGGTGATTGCCAATATTGGGAGGAGACGGAGGGGTATATTCTTAGGCCGGACACACCAGGCATAATCTTGGAGAGCAGTATATGAGATAATTTCATAAATAGCGTTAACATAATTACAAATAATAATGGGTAAAGGATGGTGATGATGATGAAAAAATGATAAATATCTGTACAAAAATAGCATCATATAACTTACCTGAGCGAGAAATGCCACCCACCGGAAGTCATTCCGATAATCGTCTCTCAGTGACGTCGGCGTATAACACCCCCATTAATTAACCCACACGAAAGTTTTAATTAAAAAAACGTAACTTTCCATAAGAATGGCGGACGACTACGACGGACGAATTCAAAACGCTGCGTCTCCGCGCCCATAAATAATTGGGACAAAACCGGCGGGGGAAAGGGGGGGGGTTGGACTACCCCGGATAAGTGTCTAAAATTTTCACAATCCGGCAATAAAAAGATAATTTATTAGAATAGCTCTTATTGTTTTCGTTATTTATGTGTATGGAGTAATGTAATCTAGCTCGGCGGGCCCTAAATAAATAATTTTCACTTTAATGTCCCTTCTTGCCTAATCTCCTCGGCGGGCGACAGTCCGCGTTTGTCCGTAATGGCCGCCCGAGGTATTTTTAGGTCTAAATAAACATGATTTGTTGTCGCGATCTGACAGAATTTAATTTTGCGCCGCTGAGGTGGCCGCTGTGGATCTTTACATTATTTCAATGATTCATCGTGATTTTGGGTGTACTCAATTATATTTATAATTCTTATCAAATTTTTTGAAAATTTTGCAAATATTTCTCAAATTTTCTTGACAATTACCATACAAAGTACAATAAAAAAAATGGGGCAATGCAAACCTAAGACAAAGAAAAAAAACTCTTTCTAACTTAAAACTCGTGTAGGTACATTCGGTTTGTAGCCAGGTCAAAATTTTTTATGGAACAAAATCATACCGAATTTCGTGTCACGATTTTCTGTGAATAATAGACCGATAGGAAACTACCGATGAAATTCAGAAAGCTTAGTCTTTTAAAAGTTGTTGACTTTTGTTATTTCAGCAACTGAAGTAATCTTAGAGCACAGCGGCCGTGGGCAAAAGACAAAATATACAGCACTCAGACTACCACAATGATCTCCATTGTTGCGATCCCCATTGCCATTTGCTACAGTTATTAGGCGACGGGTCATATATTTTCCTCCCGCAACAAGAGCAATCCAAGAATTTGAAAGCATGACATCCACAAACTCACATTGGGCAAGCTTGGTAGGAAGCCCATTCATTCTAGTTAAGAACCTACACCCTGAGTCCCCTGAGCAGTGAGATCATTAAAATCTAAATATTATGCTTATGCAAATAGGTATATTTGTATTATCTCTAGTGGCCATCTTGGTCTTTTGTTTTTAAGCAATAAAACCACAGGTCTGACAATAAACATCAAGTAGGGCGAACGCAGGCGCCGACTTAGATGATTTTATAGCATTTTAAATTTTTAATTGTGTTTGATTTCTTGTATATTGATCAATTTGTATTCAAATCACACTAAATATATAAATAATTTATATATATATCTACTTATGAAAGGGAAATCTAAATCTATTCTTTGGCTTTTATTATTTTTTATGGTCGGATAATAAAATTAGGAATTTGTATACAATTATCTGATTGTAGACTCTTCTGAAGATGTCAAATGTCAATATTTTAACAACCAGTAAGTTTACGTAACTTACCGTTAAAGTAAATATTATCGATTCAGAAGCAAAATCTCAATCTACCGCCATAAAACATTAAATTACCTATCAAAGAAATTGGAATTCTGACTATATTGTTTATAATTTATACTACTTATAATATAGTATGTGAGTTTGGTGTAGGAGTAACATAATATAAAACCCAACAGTGAAATACAAAGTGAATAGTAGTAGTAGGAGTATCTTCAGAACTACTGATAAAATTCTGTTAATTCTTTAACGAATACGAAAGCTAGCTAAACTAAGTTATTTTGTGGGTTTTTCACTAACTATTTATAAAGTTTTGGTATCTTCATTATGCTAACAAAACAAAGCCAAAAGACATAGATGCAACGCGACACACACATTAACACAAATTTGTAAAATACCCACACATGCAGATTTGAAAGCGTGGACCGTCTGAACTTCAGTGGCCATTCCTGAAAATTAGTGGACGTGTGGGTGGGGGTGGGGGGAGACAATAGCACATGATTTACAACTACCCCCTATTATGTTTTGACTTTAATAAACAGAGTCGAGGTTGTCGTCTTAAATTGTAGGTGATGGTGTACAAACTTTTGCTGTTTATCACAAGTTATGATCAAAGACAGGGTCACATTACGCATAGGTACATTTTATACGATTTGACCCAAATTATAATGTAGTTACTGAAGGATTTTTCTATTTACCCGTGACTGGAGTCAAGTATAAACGTTTGGAATAGAGTATTAGTTCATCTGTTACCATTTATCGCTATCTAGCATTAAGTTCACATATGTACAGTACTTTTAAGTTGTGCAATAATGAATTTTTTATGTATGAAACTTTCGTGGTTGGGTTTTAAATTGAAAAAACGGCTACCACGTTTTTCGTCACTTTTGCTGACGCAGTTTTCGCAGGTCTACCGTCGAACGCGGTCGCGGGCGGTGCTCATAATAAAGAGGCTTCTGAAGTTCTTCTTCTTCATCTTCTACGTCTAGTACGAATTTTGATAGTTTTCGAAAACTATATGAAGTTTCGTTTCCTTCCATACATTTACTGACAGCGACCATAGTTTTCTTATCGTTTTCGCTAGGGGCGCTGCAAGTAAGTAAATGTAACTTGCAGACTGAACTCAGTCTAGAAACATCAGCAAAAACGGTGGTAATCTAATTAGCCGTTTCTACAATCTCAAATTTTCTATCTTCTATCTAACTATAGCTAAAACGGCTTGGTCGATTGTAATGTGGTTTTCAACAATCGTTTTGAATATGGTTTCAAATAAGGATCCGTTATACACGCCGACTCTTAGCAGCGCGATGCAGTATCGCATGAACAGAAGACTTACAAAAGACAGGGAAACATCACAAAATGTTGGGTAAAACCTATCACACACATCACGTCCCGACACTATGACAAAACTTCTGTCAGTCTGTCCGTTAATTAAAACTGAGTATTGTACAACTTCGGAGTCTTGCTTCTAGTTGGTGGTGTTGTTATGCGAGAAGCTATCTTAAATATCCGAGTACCAATTTGGTAAAGAAACTACTCGTCAAAACGAACATACAGAAAAAAAAATGCTTGAAATATGTACATATAAAAACATCAATTAAAATAAGATTCATATTCCGATATAATAAGAATTTACGCAAAAGTTAAAATTAAAACTAGTTATTCAATGAATAGACATTTAGAAATAACTAAGTAAATAGGTACATCTATAATTTCATGAAGTCGTAAACTATGATCCAGCAATCAGGTCCGCGTAACATAATGAAAAAAGAGGCTCCGCCTTATATACAAAGCAGTGATTAGCTCCTAGTCGCTGCTTTAAATAATGTTACCATCATCAACATTTTAGCTGGTTGTCGTATACTACTAGGTATAGATCTCCACCATAGAATGCTACGGTGAACGGAATTGAGCCGCCTCCATCAACCGATTTCACACGATTAATCTCATTGGTCTATCGAGTGCAGGGCTACCGGCCGTTCTAGGCTGCGTTTTTCGGTTAATAATTTAGTTATAATAACTAATTAATAATGTTAATAATAATCGGTTAATAACTAATACTTAATTTTAATGCTATAACTTATCAAAATTGATTTTATCAACATTTAATGCTCAAACAAATGTTATGAAAATAAATGTTCACTTGCGGTTTTTTTGTACAGACAGTAAAAATGATTTCAAACTTAAATGTGGCTGTGACTTTCGTCATACAATTGCACAAAACACGAGTTCAGAGTGTATACAAAAGTCAACAGCGCAACACTTCTGAGACGCATTAAAGTTTGAATTGAAGGTACCGGTAACATACCTAACATAACATAAACACCCAACAGTACACAGTACAGTTACATACAATACATAGTTCTGATCCCACACTAGGATTTCCTGTATTGTGGGAATCAGGAACTACGAGTAACATTGTACCACAACATCCAGACAGAGTATCGGGAATCGAACCGGCATCTCTTGCATCTCAGCTGGCTACTCGCCCGCAGCGCCACAGAGGTCGTTAATAGGTAGAAAATACATAACTCCAAACAATGTCTACTCATCTAACTTATGCCTCACACACTCCTTCACAAAAAGCGAATAATTTCTTATAAATTATTACGACCGCGAGAATTGAACTGATACCCTTCAAAGAGGGTGGGGGGAGAGCGGGCTGTGATTTATTGGGCTATAAAGTATTATAATTAAAAGCGAACTACAGGAACTACGGTGCGGCGTCCAACTTGGACGTAAGGTACGTTATCTGTGGTATTTCATTATTCTGCAACTGATACTTTCTTGGTCACTCTTCTATAAGTTATTATGGTGAAAACCAGTGAGGTGAGAGGAATCAACACACCACAAAGAGAGGCTCCTATTAGGCACTATATTACATGTCTTCGAATTTTAGGTTCTACGTCAAGCTGGATTTCCAACGACTTTCTATCATCGCAGGTGGTAGTACAAACATAATTTTTAAGCAATGTACCTATAAGGTTTTTTGTTGAGATATTTTATTTAAAACGAGCTGAAATTAGTGATCGGAATGAGCCCAAACACTGTCAAGCTAATCGAGGAGCTCCATTGACCACCATCTAGTTCAGTCCAGTCCAGTCTCCATCATCAAATCAGCTCGCTGTTACCATTTTTATAAAGTCATTAGAATTTGATGAATATGCAAAATTTCAGCTCAATTTCAGTAGTAAGATTTGATTTGTTTGATTTGGTTTTCGTTTTTGCTTTCGTTTTTTTTTCTAAATATACTAAAAAGTGAATTTAAATAAAAGATTGTAAGAACTTACCACACGCGCTATCAGGATTTGAATCCTAGGCAACTGTGGCTCTTGTATCCGTGATTTATTGACCTATAAAGTATTATTAATTAAAAGTGAACTACACGAACGGGGTTCAACTTGAACGTAAGGTATGCTTATCTGCGGTAACGAAGTATTTTATTATGAAACCAGTAGTTGAAATTAATGTATTATTTGAATGAGACTCAACAAAATGTTTCAAAAACAGTAAGTATTGTCGAATTTATTTATTTTATGAATCTAGTCGAAAAATTTAATTAAAAATGTACGCAACAAAGAATGTTCATTCCAAAATAAATTAGGGCGTCTATTTATAAATAAAGTGACCGTTAATAGGTTCCGTTTTTTATTTTGAGGTACTGAATCCTAAAAACAGTAAATCTCATCGGGTGCTGAATTACGGAGTGTCTACTATTGTTGCATTTTCAGGAGGCAAAGATTAGATCGCTATACACAAAACAGATGGATTACAATTGAATTGACGGATTGTTAAATCCTTCCTATTATTGGTAGACACAAGTAAGAGTACAAAATTACTAATAGATGCAAACATTGTAATTCTAGAGTTTTATAGGTATGTCCATTAGCTTAAACCCGCGACTTTGTCTGCGTTAAAAACCCCGTACTACCGCTAATAACCTTTCTACCGCTTGTCGAAGAGATCCGTTGACCTTCGGGTCTTCATATTAGTGCACTGATCATGTGTAAAATTTCATGGCGTTTGATAAAATAATAGACAAAACAGAAGCAAACTTCGGTCGCGTACAAAAGGGCGTAAGCGCCCTATCGGTAACCTCCCCCTAACTTAAACTCCAGCTCTGTGTTATCAAAGAAAATGAATACTACTACTACTACTACTACCACTACTAGTCATAGTACTATGATGTACTATGACTACTATGGCTATGACTAAATGTAATGTGGGTAAGTAGTGCAAGGTGAGTACCCCATTTTATGGTCGACCGTCCCTTCTGTTATCAATAAGCTAATCTTTGCCCCTCGTTACTAGCGGCCATGAAACTCGAACGTGAATGATTTAAGATAGAGCCTTACGTTACGTACTCGTTACGTGTACGTTTACGTAACTACCACTTGGGAACTTTATGGGTGTTTGTTATGCATATTTTGCTTGAAGTATGGGATTGAAATTTTAAGATTGGATTTGTAATAAATAATGTAGGAAATGTTTGTTTAATATTGTCAATTCTGGTTGGTAAACACTGTTAATTTAAAAACAGTTACGTATAAACATCTTTTTGCCAACTAGTTTCTCGTTTACTTACCTGAAACATAAAAAAAAAGTAACTAAATCAATCAATAACATCGTTGCGCGACTGACTGACTCACTCACTGACGGACTCACTCACTGACTGACTCCCTCACTCACTGATTGACTCACTCGCTGACTGACTCGCTCACTGACTGACTCGCTCACTGACTGACTCACTCACTGACTGACTCACTGACTGACTGACTATCAACGCACTGCCTTAACAGTAAGACCTAAGAGTAAGAAGTTAAATGGTGTAGTCACTAGACTAGACTAGTAGTTACTATGTTAGTCTACTTGTACGGAACCCTCTCCACACGAGCCTGATTCGCACTTGACCAGTTTAAAAAAAATGCCTTTTGAGCCTCAAACCTCTTTGACTCTCCTTTGACCTCTTTTCACCATGGATTGCACAAACACAGAAATACGACTTGACAAGTGGTGAGCTCATCACCGCCATTGCTTTCCCCGACCAACTCGGCTAACGCTTTCTTCCAGTAATAACACACTACTAAATAAACCATCAGCCAGGACATAATCTTACACCAACAAAAATTGCCCAACAAGTCCGGGCCAAACTGACTGTAAGTATAATAGTGTGGAGATCATTAATACAAACTAAGAAATAAAATGCAATCAATCTGAGATGATCTGACAATTTAAATGTTTCTTACACATGTATCACACATAATATGACACCAGCAAAAAACTTCAAAACCACGGAAGACATAAAACCACTCCTATGACATACAGCTCGGGATCCGGTTCGAAAAAAGAACCGCTCAGAGCTTGACGTCTAAGTCGTGATTTATACAGTAAACACATAAATCTGACTTCTATCTGTCACGTCGCGCGTCGCGTCGCCGGAAGCGCGACTTCTATTCGCGACAAAAATAATCGGGGTTGTTTTGATGGCGGGGAAATATTACGTTAATGTTTGAGTAACGTTGGCATAGCTTTAGTAGTAAACTAAATAATTATGAAATATATTTTTTATGTCTGGAACTTTAATTTGTGTTTCATATATTCAATGAGTTCAGGAGGGCGATTACGTAATTTTGTTACTATTGATTTCAATGTTGTTTCTATTTGAAATTACGTTAGTGCGATTACCTAATTTACGCAGCCTTGTTGCAATTAACCTCTGTATTAACAAAATGCGTAAGTTGGGTAGTTGCAAGAGCGTCATTTCGAATAGAAACAGTTTTGAAATCGATTGAAACCAATAGTAACAGATTCACGTATTCGTACCACAGATTAAAAATATGCTGTAAAAAATTACACCAAACAGTTTTAAAGTGGTAGGTACCTAGTCGTTTTTTGACTCTGGCTATAAAATATCGCTTCTATACCCTGATTTTTAATTTCAGACAGTTTTTGTAATCAAAGAAATGTCAAAATATGCCACTGTGTGAATAAATGTCATGATTGTGTATCATACGTGTACTTACACAATCGTGGCATTTATTCACACAGTGGCATATTTTGACATTTCTTTGTTTACAAAAATTGTCTGAAATTAAAAATCAGGGTATAGTGTAAATGACAATCGCATGTGTGCACTACGCTTTATCAATCATGTCGCAAGTCGTGAAGTCTAGTCAATAAATACATTAAAATACCTTTGACTTCCAAAAGTGGCGTGATAGCGTTTTTGGTGTTTTTTGTTAGGTTGAAAAAAATCAATGTTTCGACCTTATTATTAGGAAACAGACTCTCAGATTCATAAAGTAATAATAATACATTTTATAAAACGTCGATGCATTCGTAATCATCATTATCATCATCAGCCTAACAGGTAAAAAAATCCAATACGCTAAATTGCAAAATATCATCTATGCATACAGGGTGGCGCTGTAATGGCGACAAAAAGCGAAATGAACTCACGGGTAGAGCTACTTGTCAGTAAAAATAAAAAAAATAAAAAATAGTCCATTTTAGAAATTTTATGTCCAATTTTCTAAAGTTTCATTTTGTAGCAACCAAAAAAAAACTGCAGGGCAGAGTTCTTCTGTTAGTGTCACGGATCATAACATTGTGTAGAGTAAAGAAACCTAACTTACAATATGATAGAAAATTGGTATCATTATTTTTAATTTTTTTTGTTAAAAAATTTGGAAATTTCTAAAACGACTTTTTTTTTATGATTTCTGACATGTAGCTCTACCCGTGTGTTCATTTAAAGTCGCCATTACAGCGCCACCCGCGTATTATATGAACTGAAAATTATATTTTGACATTAAAATCTTGCTTAATTTTGGATGTTTATTTACTTAAAAGAAATATTAAAAAAAAGGAATTTGAGTTATTTATTCTTGTGATAAACACATTTGTTCAGGCGTTATTTAATAAAAACCAAATTGCAAATCTATAATACCAGATGGTGGCTCGCAACTTCTGCCCTCGAGGTTGAAAACTTATTTTTTTTTATGAGGAACCCCAACACTATCAACAGATATCAAAATAATATCTACTTTGATATCTGCAGTTTGAAAAGAGGCCCGTTGAGGCTCTGCCTACCCCTTCAAGGAAAAAGCGTGTATTCATGTATGCATGTATTTTTAGAGAAAAATTACCTACAGACTGGACTGACGAGCTACGTGCAATATATAGCAATGCATCCCCCCAATGATTTTGTGACTTTCCTAGCAATCATTATGAGAAATTCACTTATGAGACTTTAAAAACAAAATTACATAGCACTCATACATAAACACCATTTTTCTTCTCTGAAGAAAAACCTTGCTAATTAAGAAGTGTTTTAGTTTATTCTCTGTATTGACTGCATCAAAATCATCTAAATAAGCGTTAGACAAAAACATACTAGTTTTTAGTATGTCGACCTCTGTGGCACGGCGGGCGAGTAGTTGGCTGAGACGCAAGAGGTGTGGGTTCAATTCCCGTGCGTAACCCTTTTCAAATGTTCGTATGATGTGCAAATATTTGTTGCGGGTCTGGGTGTTACGGTACTATGGTACTCGTAGTTCCTGATACCCACAGGTAATTCTAGTGTGAGATCAAGACTACGTGGGTATATGACTGTTGGGTGGTATGTTATGTTAGTGCGCAATGCTTCTCCGTGCTAACAAGTGGAGACCAACCTTTATCATCCACAGAATTTCAGCTAAAATGCATTTTTGCTATCTGTTTATTTATTGGCTTATCTATTTTATATACCTACACCGTACAACCAGCTTATTTATGCATATAAATAAGTTTAAAAATCCCGCCTCATGCCAAAAGCCCTAACTCAGGGCCGGAGTACACCCAGCCGCCCAAGTTGGCAAGCTGGGCGGGCGGCGTGCGTGAAAGTATGACTTATTTATGGATACTCTTCGGTGTAGTAATGCAAGCAGAATTAGTGCTCATTTGCTCTCGAGTTTATGGGGCCTACAACTCACGGTAATGTACCCCGGTGGTATCGATCTAGTTTTTGTAGTAAGAAATGTGAAAGTTCAGGGAAATTTGAAAATATCATCATAAGCCTGTAGAAGTCCACTGTTGGACATAGGCCCTTAGAATGCCACGATGAACGGTCTTGAGCCGCCTCCATCCACTTCCTACAACGTTGATAATGTCTTTAGTCAATCAAACGGAGGGCCTTCCTCTACCGCGTCGTCTGGTTTGAGCTATTACATAACGGTTACAATAAAAAGGCTAAAAAAAAAAAAAATGCTGGACATTTCACACAGCATTATCTGTAGTACCAAGCTAAGCAGAGCTTGTATTATGGGTACTAGATAACTGATATACTTTATACAATACATTACATAGATAGATATTTTTTATTATACATAGAAAATACCCAGAACACCCTGAACAAATATCTGCAGATCGTACAAATATAAAAAATAGAAGAATAAGAAATCCATCACAGATTACCACCACCTTTCAGCCCAACACAAACATCTAATTAAACCTTTGTAAAAACAATATATTTTAAGCGTCACTAATCATGCGGATCAAGTATGTAAAGCCTAATTTATAGTTTCAACAAAAAGCGTTACTGTAAAAAAAAGTTGTCACATTTTCAAACGTTTCAACAATAATAGACTGAAATATTTCTAGAGGTGTCACGAGAAGTTTCCAGATCAATCATCGGTTTCTTAACGAGTGGACCAGCTGTTGTCTATGGATTGATAGAGCTATAAAGTATATTTATAGTCGCCGGAATAGTTTTAGTTTGTGATGCGTGTCGTTCAGTGCCTGAGCTTGTGGAGATGGATGTGGCTTATTTTATCATCATCATCATCATCAGTTTATAATTTCCCACTGCTGGGACTTTCTTTATAAAATTATAGCAATTTGGCTTGTGATAGTATTTTTTTGTTAGCAACTTCAATAGTTTTGGAAAAGACACTGCTTTGAATGAAATTATTTATGCAAAAACGACGAGGTTTAGAGATAGATATGCAAGCTCAGCAAGTTTTAGTGGCAATGGGCAGGCCATATAGTACGACGCAGTGTATTAAGACTCGATTAACCGATGACATTGTAACGGTCCCAGGATGTCGGGGAATGGAGACGGCTCAAGACAGTACGCAATAGTATTCTATGGGAGAGGCCTATAATCAACAGTGGACCTCTAGCGGCTGATAATGATGGAAAAAATTGTGTATTATTTCTGCCTTATCCATTAGATTCCTAACTCCCACCATACAAGACTAGTGATAACGTCGTAAGCAGAAGTCGCCCACGACTCACGACTCAGGAGTCAGAAGCACCGCTGACGCCAAGATGACACCGATAAACCACGCGGTATTGTCATCAGCGTATGACCTTGTACATCTTCGTCACTCACACTGTAATATAACTTGATTGGGTGAATTTGAATGAAAGAGTCAGTAAATATTCTAAATGAACATTATTGAAACTTCTTAGTATTTATTTTCAATAAAACTCTTAGTTAGGTACTTGATGATTTAAATCGGTTTTTTTATACTACTAGGCAAGCAAACAAGCATACGGCCCCCTGATATTATAAAGATGTAAAGTCTCAAAATATACCCAAAAGTAAAATTCATAGTTTTAGTCCTACGCTGTGTCCTTGGGTATCAGAAACTACGAGTGCCATGGCACAACACACAGATCTCAAACATTATATTAGTAGATCATGCAAACTTTTGTCTCGTAGTGGGAATCGAACCTGCACCTCTTGCACCTCAGCCGGCTACACACCGGCTCACTACAAAAGACAAAGATATAATATCCTCATAATCAATTTTTATAGCTAAAATAGCTTTTGTCTTGTTTTGGCGTGTGTCAATTTACATCAGAGAGAACGAAATAAAAGCTATTTTAACTAAAATAGGTTTTAAAAATGATAGGTTTCCTACCTTAACCTAGGAATCTACCTACCTACCTACCCTAACCTACCTAGTAAACTTAACCCAAACCCAAGTAACCTTGTCACTAAACTTTGTTTAAATCTAAATTTTAAACTTTTGATCGTATCATCGTATCGTTCTGGAACAATCATAATACAAAAAAAAGCATTAAAAAAAGTCATTATCTATTACTCGACTATGAAGGTTATCATTTATTAACAGCACTAAAAAACATAAAAAAAAAATTTACAGAAACAATTATGCAAGTAATACTAATAAACAAAATTTAAAACATACAAATGAAACGGTATAGACATAAAAACTACACTGAATTTCACTCGCAGTCCACCTGAGCATGCAGACTTCTTATACCCCTTGACAATCGATTGACGGGTGTCCAACAACCCCCTCCCCACCCCCTGCATCCAGCGCAGCTGACCCACATAGCCGTAATATTTATAATATATGAACTGGGTATAACTAAATCAGGTGGACAGACCGCATGTAGCTATTTTATGTATATATACTTTTAAATATTATATATATCATCACCGCCTTGTTACATCCATTGCTGGACGAAGCATCCCCCATTGAACACAATGGGGGGATTTGCAATAATCACCACGCTTAGCAGATGGATTGGTGATCGCAGTTTGGTGTTAAGTACTCTGTTAGATGTTGCAGCCCATCCCCTGGTGTAATCCCTTAGTAAGGCTTTTACTCCATCCATGAGAGGAGAAGGAGGATTACATATTATAATTATTAGGAATGTTAATATTGATGTAGTACCACCAAAGGCAGGTAGAAATTTTTAAAAGGTTTCGTACCTTTGCTCTTTGAGACCTTTGCTCAATGGGGCGAAATAGTTCACATTGCAATATAGCCCATTCCATCCACGAGGTTGTCTGGTAGAAATTGCTACATTGCGATAAGACCAACAAATTTCTAACATAGCTAATTTTAGTTTTGTTCATAAAATTGTTTTTATATTATGGTGTGAAATCTATATCCATTACGTTGGACAGACAGTTTACCTACCAACATTGTTATATAATTTTTTAGTATACTATTATTTCCTGTTCGACTTCTTTTGAATCTGTTGTAGGTATATTAATGGAAGATTTTTTTGTCCAATTTTATTGCACAATAAATAATATAATTTTGAATTTACCGCACGATTCCATCACGTTGCATAAACCTTAAACATTGTATTCAATAATTCACAAAATGTCACATAATTCATCCATTCGATTGACGGATCCCATTTGCAAAGTTGATAAATATTCATGTTTACCTTTTTGAGTAATAACAGAGTGGTATTTACGCTATGTTATTAGTTTTGTGTAATTTATCGTGTTTTAGAGAGAAAATGTCTTGATGGTCATTATTTATTGATAAGATTGCAAAATTATAATTTAAACTAAAGGACAATAGAGTTTCTTTAACAAGAAACGTATGTATTAAAACTGGGAAGTTATGAAACCTATATCTAGAAATCAATTTAGCGCGACACTGACGAACGTGACAGATCGGACGCCGTCCGGTGTCCGTCTTAAATTATGTCCGGAACGTGATAACGAACCGGCCCCGTCCGGTAGGGGGGTAAAAGGAGGGGATGTTTGCGACTCGTATTGTTTCCTAGCGAGTTTGAAGGCTTAAGATAATTGAATTACTTTTTACTGCTGATGAAGGACATTCTGTTGTAGGAAATACGAATGATAATAAAGGACGCCTTTGATAAGTTTATACTTATAGAGATGTAAAATATTATTGGCCCTTACAAATTACACAAAACAGTGAAAAAATACAAGGAAAACAAGCTATTGATAACGAAATAGAAAATACTTCGAGGGATTTCCTACAGTGTAGGAAATTTCCTCACAAACATTACCAGAAAAATGAAACTAGGGAAGGTTTTGGGAAGAAAACCACAATTTTTATCAAACATCAAACCTCAAAACAAAGGTACAAAATGTAATGTTTCCTGCGATAGGACAGACCCGTGACGTCACGAGATAACGTCAAACGGGTTGAGTTCCGCCAAAAAAATAAAAAAATAAAAGTGATGAAAAATCTCTTATCTTGCTGAGCGACGTAATTGTCTTGAGGTGACTATAAAAGTAAACATTTTAAAGAAAACTTTAAAGCTTCCCAATTAACAAGAATTGTGGTATTCTTTTAGATAGATAAATAAATAGATAGAAAATACATTATTGCAAACCACAAAATAAAAAAATAAAAACTACCTATGTTATACAATGGGTTTTAAATGATGCTACAATTATTGATAAAGATACCAAAGAACCCGTACGTAGCAAAATAAGAAATGTGTTGATGACACTACATTATAATTAACTAGTAGGTTTTAAAAACGATGTCTATTATATTATATGTAGAAATAAATCAAAAACGTAAAACAATATTACATACAAACAACATTTTTTTTATCTTCCTCAACTGGTGGACATCTATCAATAGGGAGATTTGCCATAATCACCACGCTTGACAGGTAGATTGGCGAGCGCAGTATAGGTGGTGCTGCCTATCTCTCGACGTAATCCCTCAGTCACCTTCTACGGCATCCACGGGAGAAATTGGAGGAGTCTTATTCTTAGGCCTAGAGATCACCACAGCTGTTTTATTTATCTATGAAAAATATACATACGTACAACTAACATCTATTTGCCGTAGAGGTTGGCACGGATTTGCACTTTCTCCAATTGTGACAAGTCCATTCCACTCCAACAATATAATAAAACTTTTGATAATATCAATTCGGGTTTATAATGATAAAAGATACCTTTTAAAATCAACAGGAAAAATAAAACCAACCTAATGTTCAAAAACTACTTAACGCGTGTCAAGGAGTTCCAACCCAACAACTTCCAACAAGTCAAACTACAGTTAAATCCTTTCAATTTATTCGTCCCACCCGTGGGACAGACAATGGGAACGTTGACCTGTCAACAATCAATTTAAAGTTGAAAAACAATACGGAGTTGAACGCAATTTCAACTACCTCTATGTCCAACAAAATTTTAAAGTTTCTAACGTGAACTTTGTTGAAACTTTTAGGCAACTAAAAATAATCTTAGCTATTATTTCACGACCTTTAAACAGGTCAGGCAGGTTAGGCTAGGTTTACTGGGCAGGTCATAGCTCGCAGAACTGAAAAACGTTGGGGAATAAAGGTTCTCGACTAGCGACTACAAAATGGATGACGCAGTAGAGAAAAGCCCTTCTCTCGATGGACTTAAAACATTATAAAGGTCCCAGGAAGTCGGTGGATGGAGGCCTATTCTCAGCAGTGGACTTGCTACAGTATACAGGCTGATGATGATGATGAAACAGGACCTTTTTCAGGGGCTTTTTTACGGGTTTACATAGTTTCGTTTCCATCCATACATTTTACTGACAGGCGTCCTTAGATTTCTTCTCGTTTTTGCTAGGGGCGCTGCAAGTAAATGTATGGAAGGAAACGAAACTTCAGATAGTTTCGAAAACTATCAAAACCCGTACTAAGCCCCCAAACATAACAAAAATCTCACATTTATTGGTAATGTAATTCATACCATTATTTTTAAATGCCGGGTTATTTTAAAGCGGACCACATAAGACTTCAGCAGGAGAAAACTCATACAAATTCCTGCCTTTCCTCAAACCTGTTCATTTATCATGATAGTCTTTCACTAAAAAGAAAAACTTGAGACAAAGGCGCGCACACTAGCGTCTCGCGAATTAAAAGTGCAGGTGGGGGGCTATGGGCTGTCCGGCATTGATCTGCCGTTGACGGCGCGCCGGACGATGGAGACGTCAACCCCCTTACCTCCCCCTTTAGGGAGACGGGAGGGTACCGTAAGGACGTGTGGACATGCTTAGCGATGTCGAATTGATAATGGTGTCTCGTTTTTTGCGCTAAATGGAACTGAAATGGGATTGTAGCGTAATGGATTGGGAGTGCTCTCCACTTTTAATTAAAGCAATGTTCAAAAGATTTTAAATTGGTTATTATTAAATTAGATAATAAAATCATAGTTGTTTATTTTGAGGATGGAATCTGACCCCTGAGATACAGTTTTACACTAGTTCGGTGATGGTGCGCATCCAAACCATGCAACTCCGTTGTCAGTAGCATTGTTTTTGCTTGTAACTTCATTATGTTTAGTAAATTAATAAATAAATAAGCGGTTGTCTGGAAGAAATCGCTCTCTGCGATAATACCGCCGATTGTAGGACTTAAACTTTATATTTATATTAAGTGTATATCTTACATTGTGTCCTCAATAAAGTATTTTTTTTCATCTCTGTGTTTCCAGCCTTGGAAAAGACTCCTCAGTCTTCCTCCCATGGATATCGTAAAAGCTGACTAAAGTATTAAAACAGAGGTTGGGCAGCAGCATCCACCTGAGTACTTAACACCAACACTGCGATCACCAATACGCCCGCCAAACATGGTCAGTATGGCAAATCCCACCACATCATTTGTTACAGGAAGCCTCTCCCAGCAGTGAACACCGTCTGATAAGATGTTAAATGAAGTTTTTGTGGTTGACAGTGCCACTTAATGAAGTGGTGTTATACGTTTTGTATTTAAAAAACTCTACCTTGTTTTTATTAGTTTTTGTGAATTTTTGGTGATCTGCCCTTTCTTCTATATCTTTGTTCTGTGTATTCATGCGTGTCAAAATATCATACTTAAATGTTTTTTTCCATTTTAAAAACACCGAATTATAGAGTTGGTTTGAAATATTTGGGGGAGAGCTATGAAGTGGGAAGAAATTTTTAAAAATTTATTTTATGCAGCGGCCTTTTTTACTTATACGGTTTGCAGTTGTATCAAGTAGTTGTTGAGTGCTTGTGGTTATCTAAACGTTGAAATTGAATGTCAATGATGATAGATTTTACTATCATTATATAGTGACAAACGAAATCACAATAAAAACTTTGTTTCACAATTTTCACCACAATTTCCCTCCACATTGTCCGTTTAAACTTTCAACAAAAGGAGAAAGCCCAACAATGTATTGTAATGAAGCACAGAAAACGACTATCAACTTCGAATCAAACGACTAACTATTCACAAATTAGTCGCTCAGCTAACTCGTCCACACTCGACCCATCCGTGTCGTTAGAGAGACCAATATGATATTAAGTGACGGGATAAAATGGACAGTTAAGTATTTATGTTATTCAGTCTGACCCTTGGGGGTGGAATTCACTTATTCATACCATGGCTTTGTGTTTAGCTTCTATGAAGAAAAGAAATGAAAATTCTTGAAATTAAATCTATACTAGATTTGTTTTTTGCACTGTAAATTTTTGTTTGCTCAAACAAAAATTCCAAATAACAAACCAATAAGCACTTTATGGCCCCTCACCAATAACATACATAACTAACATAGATTTCATCTATAAAGATAAATATTATTATCATCATCATGAGCCTATATTAGTTCATAGTCGGAGAAAGATGACTAAATATGCGTGCCAATAATACCGATTGTTGTCGCTCTAAATTAATTTTTCGCTCTTGCGATGTCTTGTTATGTGAAATGTCACAGAACATAACATAATACCCCAATTACACTAGGTTTCCCTGTGTTGTGGGTATAAGGAACTACGAGTACCATGGTACCATAACACCCAGACCCGGAACAAATATTTGCAGATCATACAAACAGCGAGAATTGTTGAATTGAAAACAATTATCTCGCAGCGAGAATCGAACCCGCAACCTCTTGCATCTCAGCTGGCTACTCCCCCAACGCGCCACAGAGGTCGTCACCAATGCAACGTTTTTATTTTTTAACAGAATTAACCTCACTTAATTTTGAGCCTCACAGATAAAATCGTTAAGTCTGTACCATGTTGTTTAAAAGAATTTGTATAACTACCACAATTTCTCCAACCCTCAGCACAACCTAACTCTAATTCCAATCTAAAGAGAATGCACTAAACAACTGTCCCCATCCCTGCTCTATCAATGTCTACATAAACACAGAACGTATGGCGACCCGCCTGGCCGGACCTCGCCCGTCTTCCACCGTTTGACTGAGCGAAATCACTCAAAAGTTTTAATGTCGCTTCCGTGGGGACCGTTCCGGTTCGCCGGCCGCGTCGCCTGTGTGCGTGCTCCTTTATGTTGAGTGTGGCTGGGTGGTGGATTATGCTTTTGTACATTTTTTTTTCTTAGAATGTAAATCTATTTCTCTTAATTATGTAACTGGTGATGTGAGTTTTTATTGCTGAAAGATGTGGAATTTCACATTTTTAAGGTTCCAACTTCCATGATTATGTAAAACAATAGACAGCGAGAGTGGTTTTTTTTTGTTATACTACTTGGCAAGCGCAACCACAACACAAACCACCACTACACACCGACCACAAACCGGACGCGGTAGAGGAGACAGAGAGGCCCTCCACTCGATGGACTAAAGATATTATAAACGTCGCGGGGAGTTGGTGGATGGAGGCGGCTCAAGACCGTTCGTCGTGGCATTCTAAAGGGGAGGCCTATGTCCAGCAGTGGACTTCTACAGGCTGATGATGATGATGATGATGACTTGGCCAGAAAAAGCATAATGGTCCACCTGATGGAAAGTAGTTACCGTAGCCTATGGACGCCTGCAATACCCAAATCCATCACACGCACCTCCTGGTTCCTGTTGCTGTTGTTGCCTTTGGCACAGGCAATTAAATATAAAACATAAGAGACTAATCAGAAAAAGCCAAAAAGTCAACTGCTGGACATAGGCCTCCCAATCCAAATCAAATCAAATCAAAAGAATTTTATTCATTGAAATCACAAGGATCATTTTGAATCGTCTTATAAACTAAAATTACTCCTTGTAATTTATCCCTTGACAATGACCAAGGAATACCATGACGAACGGTCTTTAGCCGCCTTCATCCACCGACTCCCCACGACCGAAATAGAATACAATATTATCTTCCCACTTAAAAATAAAATTTCCCTCACAATAAAAAATACAAAACCTCAATCTGAATGAAAGGGCCGTCAGGAAGTTTAATAATCCATATCGAGTACAATCGAGATTTAAAACGAAAAATTAATTGAATCCATTCAATTTCTAACCGCATGAGTGACAGGCTCTATCTGTTAATACCCAATTATGTCACTCCCTCCCCTTGCCTGGGGGTTGCCACCCCAAAGGTATTATAATACCGGACAGTCCGTCAGACATAAAGAGATTTTCTGTGAAGTTTTTCATGTGGCGTGGCGTTTGCATTATACGTTTTTCAGGAGAACCACTTATGATGTTTTTTTTTGAATTCCCTATTCTTGTTTATATTAGTCATACAAACAGGTAGGTTCGCGTAATTTTACTAGCAATGTCAACAAAACAGTTTTCCAGTCTCCAAACAAATCTATAACGTTTCCAAATCATTTCACAAATTATTCAGCACAATATTTCTAAGGCAAGTCGCGACGTCTAAAGTCGTGTCTGTCCCAGACAGGTTAGGTGGTGTCCAAGGGGGAGACGAATCACGTCAAAGGCAGACGATCGTCCGCTCACTGTATATTTATGTAGAGATTGTATAAGACATGACAATTATGTAACAATTTTTACAAATACTTTGGACATATCTGTACTGTTATATGCATGTGTATAAAAATGCTTTTTCAGACATCATTATCAGCCAATATATCGTTGGTTTATCGAGAAAGGGGCACTACACCTCGTCGTCTGGTTTGAAGTCCTCGAAAACCTTTATTCCTAACGGTTGTCAGTTCTGCGAGCTAGTATGGCCTGCCCATTGTCACTTCAACTTGCTAATTCTGAGAGATTTGGCATTGATCAAAGTCAAAGTCAAAAGTCAAAAAGAATTTTATTCATTGAAATCACAAGGATCATTTTGAATCGTCTTATAAACTAAAATAACTCCTGTTCCAACGCGACCAAGCCTAGAAGTATCAGGCAACAAACACGGCTTGGCTTACATAAATGGTCCGTAATCTTAGTTTTACTCCGGATCTCCTCATTATAGAATCTTTTACGTAAGGAAACTCTGAACATAGCTCTCTCAATAGCCCGCTGTGCAATTTTTTTTATTAGAGAAGTATACGGCCTACCTGATTGAAAGTATTTACCGTAGCTTAAAGATACATAAAGATAAGTCTCGTGTGCCTGTAATTTCACCGGCACCCATGCTCTTTAAACCGAATGTGAGCTACTAGGCGAAAGAAATAGTACGATGGTAGTACTTACCTACACCAACTCTTTCACAAGGCACCTTCACTAATTAACAAATTAACTTTTTCAATAATTCATATTTTTTTCCCCATTATTCTCCCATATTGACTTACAATCCAATACAATCGCATTTTAATCATTTGTCTGCACGAACGGAATTAACTTATCAAGGTGATGAATCCTATTAAAATTGGCGCATTATCCCGGGATTGCCAATCATCCCGGGATCACGGGATCCCACGTCTAGTAATAAGAATCTTTTTCGAATGTGTGCTGGAGCAATGCAGAGTTCTAGTTAGAATGGATCTTATTTGAATGAGTTTGGATACTGTTAAAAGTTTCACTATTCTATGTAAGTACCAAAATCAATCTAATAAGTAAATGAATTAGTTGATCTTTAGATCATTTGTAACGAACTTTAGATAGCTTGAATGTTTTATAATGTATTTTGAAAATGTTGGAAGTATATCATATTATTATTATTGTAAGTTGATGTAAGTGAACCAAACTAATATTATAAATGCGAAAATTTATGAGCATGTTTGTTACTCTTTCACGCTGAAACAGCTTAAGTGGTTTGGTTATAATTTGGAATAGGCATGGCATAGCTTATACCCTGAATTAACATAAATGCGGGTGAAACCGCGAAGCTCAGCTAGTATAATATATACTATCAACATACATAATTTCATAATTTAAAAAAATTGAGTGACTCACGGTTTTCGTCCTTTTTACTTTTTTCTTAATTAAAGAAAATATTTCCATAAAAACGTCATTGCTTACCTGAAACAAAAAAATAATAAATAATAATTGAAATTAAATCAGAATTGAAGTTGCACTAGTACAGTATTAGTTCAAAAGATTGATGAAGTTAAAATACAGTTCCTGCTCTTATTTTTGTTTCATAAAGTTTCAGAAATATCTACACAATACAACCTACCTACATATATCTATAAGTTCTGCCAACATTTACCCGACATCACAGACCGCAGTAGTTATGTATCGCACATGCCGAGACAAGGGACAGGGGAGTCCATTGGAATTCTTTATAGAATGAAGTGGATTTAATATCGGTTGGAATGTCGCATCGAAAGATAGTGTCCGACGGGACAGTGAGGCGGACGGGCGATTTTTTGTCGCGGATTTACGATGAGGTGTGGTTTTGGTTTGAGAATATAAATATTGTTGTGTAATTTTCCGTTCCAACTCTTGTTTGCTTCTCATAAGGATAGGCAGAGATCATGATACGATTTTGACTCACTTTTCTAGTTAAAAAAGAACAAACAGAGTTTTATTTATTGAAACCACAAGTAAACTTTTGAATGGTCAGGGTGATTCCTCGCGATAATATTTATTTGTGTAATAAATATCTCATATTGGTTAAAATCTTTGCATAAAACTTATACTTTGCTGTGGTGTGTCCGCCCTAATAATAGACCCCTCTTTCTCCTCCCGTGTATGTAGATTATGGCAGCAAAACCCCTCATTGTATTCAATGGGGGAGGCTTCGTCAAGCAGTGGACGTAAAAAGGGCTGGTGATGAAAACTTGTAGGTAGGGTCGTGTTTTGTCTAATAAACAATTACCTGTCTAATAACAAAGACAACATATTGACTTTTAAAACAGGTCAAAATATATTGTTAAGATTTTTTTATTAGTTCATTAAATATATTTGTATTAGATCTCATAAAATAAACTAATAAAACATCAATATCAAAATCAGCACACTCATACAAGGATGAAAAAAGTCGCGTGTCTGCACAGCCCTCACATCAACTTAACCCTTGCACCGACCGACGTGAAGGCGGCGGTGAATTCTACAACCCATCTTCCGCCGAATTTTATTTTACGTACTGGCAAGTTTTTATTGAACCCATTGGTCCCTGTTACGGGCCGGTCTCACTTATGTATTATTTAATATACACGTTGGATTTGCATCGATTTCGTCCCCATTCTCCAATGGTTTTGGGTAATGGGATAACCTTTTCCTGTATTGTTAGTTATTATAGCTTACATTTTATTGAGTGGGAAATTATTTAACGAAAATTGGAGGGAAGATTCAATTCAATCAATTTAATGTTATTGCGCTATTTGATATTATTTTATGTCTCAAGAGTAAAACTGTTCCCTCATGTCACTGTTAAGTTAATAGAAATAAATAAATAAATAAATAAATGCTGGACATTTCACACCATAGAAATACATTGTATTTGTATATCCAGTCTATAGAAAATATCTACTAAGTTGAATCAACATAAAACACATTTAATGTTCAACATTGATGGCGCTTCAAGATTAGGTATTGTATTTAGTGAAAACATGTATCAATATTGGCAAACATATATGCTTATTTTAGACAAATATCGCGTCCGTATCATTCGCCCCTGTATTAGCTATCTGATTGTAGCCAGGTGCAGGCCATTGAATCGCCTAGCATGCAAATACTATCAGGAGAAAAAACAAATCGCCGTATCCACATCACAGTGGCAGTCACGACAACGCCTTTACATGGACAATATTGTGCCCGCAATCTCGGATCAGCCGACCAAATAGTACGGATACTTATGTAAATCGGACCACTACCCCGCTTATTGTATATCTAATTTGATTTCTTTCGCAATACTGGCAATACTGTGATGGGATTCAACGGGTCCTACCTGCCCCCAATATCGTACGAGTCGTACGTGCGCCTTTTTGGGGTTAAGAGATCACTGATAGGGTTGAAGGGGCAACTTTTTAAAATATTTATGAACGGCCCACGATGAGAGCCTCTGTACTGCCATCCAATTTCGGGTTATGTCTTCGGTAAGTTACTTATTTTGGAGGTATCTTTCAGGAGGGTCAAACTGTTTTTTGTGAGTGTTAATTAAAGTATGTTCTATTCATGGAGGAAGGGATTTTTGGGAAATACGCAGATGGTTTTCTATTTTGTGGCGGGATTTTCTTAAGCTATTTCGCACAATATCCATGATATTGGATTATCTCGATGGCAACTGAGTCCAATATCTTCAATATCTGAAGATGCTCAATTGATAACAAAAGTACCTAAAGTTTTTGTGATACAGATCGTTTTACCAAATAAGTTTTCTGTTATTTAGATCTTACATTTTTTGCAACAAAACCTGAGTTTACAGTTATACCACTTACTGCCTACTTACTACTTACTGCACAAATAACCCACACTTAAATTAAGCATAATGGATACTTAACTAAAGCCCATTCAAAACAAGACAGTCAAAGCTCGTGAAATCGAACCTCTGTTTATTTGTTAATATCGCCTCTCAATGAATACTTCCTTTAAGTATCTCATTGACGATTTAAATGGCCATAGGCCTTTACTAAGCGCTAATGAATGAACTTAAAGTCTCGTCAGCATAGGTCAGAGCGAGAAGAAATATATATAAAACGGGGACTTTAGTTTTCTTCTCGCTCATAACCAATCTATACAGAACTATATACTACCTCCTTCGATTTCATGCTAAGACTTTTTTTAATGATTCAAAAGTGTGAAAACGTTGTAGCTGCCGTAGTTGTGATTAACTCATTTTTAACGGGCATTAGTTAAGTGTTTATTACGTTTAAGTTAAGTAAGTTTTATTTGTATGGCTAAGCGTGAAACAAAACAAGCTATCAACTTGTCATTTACGTAACTTATCAGGCGGGAACACAGAACTAAAAATCCAGCAACTTTCTAAAGTTAAAGTTTCTGAAGAAGCGTTGAGCGTCATCTAACAGGGTTAATATAGCGGTGAACTCGATTTTCGACATTACTTCGCAAACATAATATAAATACATATAACTCTCAATGTACAATAATGTCACCGTGGTATGTCCAGCCTAAGAAAAGAACCATCCGTCTCCGCCTGTTGATGTCGTAGAAGCCGGGCTAAGGGATTACACTAGAGAATGGGCAGCAGCATCCACCTGAGTAGTAAACACAAATACTGCAATCACCCAATCTGCCTGCCAAGCTTGGTGATAAAGGAAAATCCTCCCTTGCATTTTATGGGGGATCCCACACTAAGATTCCCTGTACCGTGGGAATCCGGAACTACGAGTAACATGGTAAACAACTAAAACCGGAACGGATATTTGCAAAACATGCTAATATTTGCCCAGCAGCGGGAATTGAACCCGCACCTCTCGCGTCTCAGCTGGCTACCCCCGCCCACCGTTAATGGAGGGCGACGTAAGACATAAGAATAATTAGAGTTAATGTTACGGCCGCCATTTGACGTTCATTATTATAGAAAATCGTGCGATCTGTCGCAGTGGACAGAGCGCGCAGTGACACTAAAAAGAGGTTGAAATTTGATAGTAAAAAGAGGTTGAGAACAAATGTGGAACGGAAAAGTGGCTTAAAAAGTTTCCTGTCAATTCGGGAGTCAGTTTAGCAGATTACATGGCATTCTGTCTATTAGACCCTTTACCAATTTTAACTGGAGAATAATTTCAGTGTTCTCCGAGGTATCTACAATGGTTTCTCCACAAAAGACGAGAAGAGGCCTTGTAGTTGTGTAGGCTTTATCACAATCATCATCATCATCACGGACCTAATGCCTCCCCCCAAGTAATGCCACGAGGAACGGTCATAAGTTGAAAATAATTATGAATGCTATTATTATCATGCACCAGTGTAGTACTTAACATAACATAACGACGACCTCTGTGGCGCAGCGGGCGAAGGTTTGCCTGCGACGCAAGAGGTTGCGGGTTCGAATCCCGCCTCGGAACAAATATTTGTACAATCTGCAGATATTTGTTCTGGGTGTTCTTGGTATTTTCTATGTATAATAAAAATTATCTATCTATGTAATGTATTGTATTAAGTATATCAGTTATTTAGTATCCATAACTCAAGCTCTGCTTAGCTTGGGGCTAGATAATGTTGTGTGAAATGTCCAGCATTTATTTATAAATAAATAATAATATTTATAACATCCAACAGTCACATACGTAGTCTTGATCCCACACTAGGATTCCCTGTGTCGTGGGTATCAGGAACTACGAGTACCATGGTACCATAACACCCAGATCCGGATCAAATATTTGCAGATCATACAAACATTTGTTCCGCAGCGGGAATCGAATCCGCAACCTCTTGCATCTCAGCCAGCTACTCGCCCGCCGCGCCGCAGAGGTCTTCAAACTTCCGGCCTTAAGGTGCAACTTTGGTCACTTGGTGTATATTCGCAAATGTTTGCGTTATTTATCCAAGGCAAAATCAACCATGACTCCATCAGAACACATTGTTGTTTGCCTTGGCAAAATAATGCAAACATTTACGCAAATACGCCAAGTGAAATGCACATAAAATTGTAGTCAAATATTTCGCAAAACATTGTTAGCGAGTAGATTTCAATTAAAACTTTAACAGTTCCTTTAAAACGTCTCTAATAAAATAATTATTAGTAATGAGCTCTATACTAATAACACCGTATTACAACTTTTACAGAGTTGAAGGAAGTTTTCTATACCATCATGTATTAGGTTACTATGAAATGTTCAACCGCTATTTATTGGCAACGGTTCAAATTATCAAATACCTAACATAAACTTGTGGAGTTACTAAAAATTTAGTTTCAGTTTTACAAAGCTGTTTTCACTAAAGTAGTAGTAATGTGCGAGCTATTTTACCCGCAACACGAGTTTATCAGCACTATCGAATTGACTGTGAGTGTTTCGCTTTCAAAAACCGCTAGAGCATCGGAAGATACTATCTTATCCGTCAAAATGTAAAAAAAAAAAATTTGACTTTATTGACAAATAGCGTAAGGCGAGATACGATTGTATCAGTCAATATTACAAAAAAATTCAATAATTTTCAAAATTGTTCTTTATTTAAACTAGTTAAATCTAAGAATTCTTCTTCTCCTCGCTCGCGATTGTAGAGGTGGCTTGTCAAATTAGTAAGGTTTGTTGCCACGTATCTAACTTTAAGACAATATTAATATGAATAACACGCAGTCAATAATCAACTCTACCTATGAAGATTCTTCTCGTATACCTCCAGTTACCTAAATCATACCAATATTTTGTATTCATATGTACCTACTTGTACCTATCTTATGTCGTTGACAAGACTCCGCGCTTTGGAAATGTTCACCTTTTCAAAATTAACCAATAAAAGTTTCATTGAACATAGTTTTAACACGTCAAAATCGATGGCGGAAGTACGTTGAGCGGAGTTGAGCGGAGTCGGGCGGAGTTGAGCGAAGTCAAGAAATGCATTGAATGGACCTCGGGAATTCCGGGCGAGCTAACAAATCAACACAGTTGTAACTGCGACGTCAACTTAATTAAAACAGCGAAAAGTTGGCGATTTAAAGCGGGGTTCGATGCTCGGTGCAAGGCATGGGCGGAAGCGTCTGCAACTGTGTGTTATGTTCGGAGTATTTATGCAGGAGAATCTGTTTTTTTAACTGCTAAGCTATCCTACTTTTGGGTGAAGGCTTCTTCCGTGGCTACTCTTCTCTGTTTGATCGTGATTTAAAATCATGTGGCTAAACAGAATCAATTTGAAGCATTCAAAAATTCTGTCAAAAACATGCAAAATTTATTGTTTTGTTAGGATGGAACCAACTTTCGCCCATATAAAAAAAACACTGCATTTATCCAATCATTTAAACTCAATCATTATCTCGATTTTATGCTGTTTGGACCCAAACACTAACATAACACCCTTGTTCATAATCATTTTTAAACTTTTTAGTTAAAATAGCTTTTGTTTTGTTCTATCTGATGTAAAATGCCATACGCCAAAATAAGACAAAAGCTATTTTAGCAATCACAGATTTAAAAATTGATCATGAATAAGAGGGTAAGATTACTTTCTGAACGGTTCAAGCCTCCTTTAAAAGGTTTTTTTATTATAATTTGAAACATAATAGATAATTTGACAATTAAAGTTGAGACAATTTTCTTTCAGCTTTTTACTCCTAACTTGTACCACGCTCAGTCGTAGGCCACCGTCTGCTCTCGAAACTGTCGAACGTAAAGAAACAGTTCTGAAATATGCCAAATAGCGCCACCCCACTTATTAACTGTTTCAGAACTACTCATGAGCTAACTGGTGCCTGTGACTTCGTCTGCATCGGTCTCTACGTGCATTACAACAGTCGAAATAACAATGATTCTAAGGAAACACTACCTTCAGATAAGTAAAAGCTGACATGGGCAGCAGCATCCACCCGAGTAATATTAATAATAATAATAAGCTTTATTTTTCTTACACTAAAATACACAGTTACTGATACATATCCATCCGAGTACATAATAGCAATTACTGCGATTACAAATCCTGCCAAACGTGGTGATCAGGTATGGAAAATCTGTCTAATACATTCTAATGGGGATAGATTTGTTAAGTAGTAGAACTTTTTGTAAAAAAAGGTTCTTCCGTGGAAGTACGTCTATTTCTGCCGCCGAGCAAAAGTGCTCGTATTGCTGTGTTTCGGTTTGAAGGGTCCGGGTGCCGTTGAAATTACAGGCACATGAGACTTTTCATCTTTATGTCTCAGGGTCGGCAGCGCGCGTGTGATACCTGTGGTGTTGCAGGCGTCCATAGCCTACGGTAACTACTTTCTATCAGGTGCGTCAAATGCTTGTTTGCTTACGGTAGTATTAAAAAAAAAGAGTAGACGTCTACAGGTTGGTGTTGATGGTGACTTACTTGGGCCTGCAATACGATTATCGAAAACACCTTTGATCATCAATGTATATTTAAATTACAGATCACCTTTCATTGTATGTTTCGAATTTCAATGAAACGACTTTTGGTTCGATTTCGGCCTGTCATTAAATGACAGTGATTCAAAGATATTTTGTGCTTAGAGAGTAACACTCTTGTTTCTGTTTATTCACATAGAATTTTTATAAGCAGACTGATACTAATTTCATCATCATAATCATCAACCTGTAGAAGTCCACTGTTGGACATTAACCTCCCATGAGCCAAAGAATACTACAAACGGTATTTAGGCGACATCATCCACCAAATTCTTGCAACTTAAAACTTCATCATTTCATCGAGAGAGGAAGACACTTACTTTTACACAAAACTAATTAAGTATACGATACTTAACACTTCGAAGACACATACGGCCTTATTACAGAACATGGACTAAATCTGAATTTAGTCCAGGCGTACTAGTCTAGGATTAAATATCGACATTAGGCATATGCGACTTTAAATACGAAAGCAGATGGTTTGTTTTCCGAAATCAATTCTCGCGCTACTACGCAAATTTCCAAAGTATCAAACTGACGGATTGTGTCACATCACAATTGAGATGTCCAAATTCTTACCTCTAACAAGCAATCAACTGTCAATTTATAGACCATTGCTAAACTAGGGGGCTGCCTGGTTTTAGATAAACCAGAGATAGTCCAAGCTTATGTCATTTTTGGTATAAGCGCGGACTATCTAGCTCGAAAGTTGCTTTTGCAAAACAATCCATCTGCTTTTGTATTACAGTCGTACATACCGAAGCTCGATATTTAAGCCTATACTGGTAGTCCTGGTTTAAACCCAGACTGAAGGCATTTTTTATAATAACACCCCTTGGGACGTAAATTTGCAGGTTTATATAAAAAAATGCGTTTTATGTCTCGTAAGTTCTAAGTGGGCCGTGGTGTGTCCAGCTTAAGAATAGACCCCTCTATCTCCTCCTGTGGATGTCGTTTACTTAGGGATTAACCAGGGGATAGGCAGCAGCATCAACCTGAGTACTCAACACCAATACTGCGACCACCAATCCTCCTGCCAAGCAAATATATTTTATATTATTTTATTCCTATTTCGATGATTTTTAGTTTTAGGTTATAATTTTAGTTCAGACACGATTTTAAAATTGTAATTGAATAAATTAATATGAATATGCGTGGTGATTGAGGCAAATCTCCCAAATCGCATTCTATGAGGAGAGACCTAGTCCATCTGTAGACGTCTAAAGGCCGTTAAAGAAGAAGAAGCTGTAAATGCCCCTTAATTGATTGACGACCTCTGTGGCGCGGCGGGCGAATAGCCGGATGAGATACGAGAGGTTGCGGGTTTTATTCCTTTGTAACAAATGTTTGCATGATCTGCAAGTATTTGTTCCGGTTCCGGGTGTTGTGGTACCATGGTACTCGTAGTTCCTGATACCCACGACACAGGGAATACTAGTGTGGGATCAGGACTATACGTACGTAACTGTTGGGTGTTATGTTATGGTGGCACTTCACTTGGTGTATATTCGCAAATTTTTACGTTATTTTGGCATGGAAAATAACATTATGGGTCGATAGACTCATGGTTGATTTTACCTTGGCAAAACAACGCAATTACGGCGAATATACACCAAGTGAAGTGCCACTATCATTATAAACTAGCGGCCCGCGCGTGACTTCGTACGCGTGGGCCCGGTGTTCCCGGTGGTCCCGGTACATTTAGACCTTCCCGTGACAATTATAAACACAACAAAACCAAAATCAAATAAATCTGCCCAGCCGTTCTCGAGTTTTAGCCAGACAAACGAACAGCAATTGATTTTTATATATATAGAGGACTAGTTGCGCACCGCGGTTTCACCCGCGTGAATAATGATAAAAATTGATGATGATGATGATGATGAAAAGTAGCCTATGTGTTAATCCAGAGCGTAAAGTATCTCCATTCCAAATTTCACTCAAATCCATTCAGTAGTTTTTACGTAAAAGAGTAAGAAACATCCATCCATACTCACATACTTTCGCGTTTATAATATTAGTAGGATTAGTTGGAGAAAATGACGTAAGTCACGCGCAAGTAAGTTAGTTCTAAAATACAATTAAGTAGGTATCAAAACAACTGCACTAGCTACCAACTTATTAAAAACTCCTGACGTGAAGTCTGTCCTGTCTGTCCGTCCGTCCCGTAATAAGCTGCATTTGCCGGATTTTTCGTTTTGCTATCACAAACTTGGTCCCGACTTGTCTGTGACAGTTGCTTCGTGTTAACTCGGTTGCTTTACAAAAAGTCGTTTGCACGAAATAATTTTATAATTAGCGCTTTTGTGATGCTGTTCTTTGTAACTTAATCATTTCGTAATTAATGGGTTGCCGTTCTTTAAAGAAAAATGTCATCCAAAATACTTACAGCCATAATTAGTTTACTAAGGATCAAATCCTAGGACTAGGAGGTGTTAGTAGTAGAATTTCTTGTGAAAGAGTTCGTCCGGGGAAGTACTACCGCACCGTACCTATCTCCGCCGCCAAGCAGTAGTGTTCGCATTGCTGTGTTTCGGTTTGAATGGTACGGGTGCCGGTGAAATTACAGGAACATGAGACTTTTCATCTTTATGTCTCAGGGTCGGCAACGCGCGTGGGATGCCTCTGGTGTTACAGGCGTTCATAGGCTACAGTAACTGCTTTCCACCAGGTGGGCCGTAAGCTTGTCTGCTTGCCAAGTAGCATAAAAAAAAATAATGGTTTTTATTTAGGATCAGATGCAATATGATGGTGATGATGATGATTACTCTTGTCATTGCAAGACTCAAGCTCAACCCCACGACCTTACAAATTTAATTTAAATTTATTTGTTTAGACAGACGAATAAAACTTAATTACGATGCGATTCGTGTAGCCTGTGATGTCTTATAGCACTGAGACGTGGTCGCTAACTATTGGCCGTATAGACAAGCTCAAAGTCAAGCAGCGGGCTATTGAGAGAGCTAAGGTTAGAGATGCTAGGAGTTTCACTACGTGATAGAATCTGAAATGAGGAAATCCGTAGAAGAACCAAGGTCACCGACATAGCTCTCAGAATTAGCAAGTTGAAATGGCAGTGGGCATGGGCAGCTCGCAGAACTGACAACCATTGGGGGATAAAGGATCTCGAGTGGCGGCCACAAATCGGACGACGCGGTAGAGAAAGGCCCTCCACTCGATGGACTAAAGAGATTATAAACGTCGCAGGAAGTCGGTGGATGGAGGCGGCTCAAGACTGGTCGTCGTGGAATTCTAAGGGGCTATGTCCAGCAGTTGGCTGATGGTGATGATGCGATTCGTTTGTAGTTCTAGATCAAAAATAATATTTTTGAACCATTGGAATTTTTAGTACAGTCAGCAGTAAAAGCATTTGACTAGCTTCATAATATGTCGCCCGCCTTAGCTGCTCGCAGACGTCTAAATCTCTTGTGTAAACATGCCTCATGAGCACTAATCAATACGCTGGAAGGTGGCGAAAAATAACGAATGTTGTATTACCAATGCTCGTGTGTTTCCGTGTTCCGTTCGCACGTATCGAGTACCGAGTGCAGAAAAAAATTTGCAATAATAGTGAAATCTTTTTGACGGTTCTAACTTAACTTCACTTTTGAATTTGTCAAAGAATCATCAAAATACTTTGGGATTGTTGGAAACACTTTAAAACAGTTATCTGTGATCATTATTATTATTAGCTAGAAAACATCCTCTAGTGCTGCTGGACTCTTCCCTATTCGTGGAATGGTCTTGAGCTGCTTGTTTTTTTTAATGTATCATGTGATATATCAAAATGATTCTTAAGAGAAATACCTACATATAAAAATCGAGTATAAGCCCCACCTTATCTGCAAAACAATTATATTTTATTAATATAGTTTACAGGAAAACTTAAATAGTCCTGAAAATTATCCTGAAGTGAAAATGTATTAAAAAAGTTCTGACTGACTAATAAGTTCAAATTGTTCTAGAAGTTACTATGGTAACCTACTTGTAAAAAACCCTCTACACGAGTTTGACTCGCGCTTGACCGGTTTTTTAGGCTCGTATTATTAGACTGAACTCAACTGTGAGAACGAACTTGAGAACACCAAAACTTACATTTTTGTTTGGGAATTTTGAAATTGGAACACACTCAAGATCGTTGAAAGTTAAGTTCGAATTATTACTATTGGCCTAAAACCCTAGACACTAAAAGAACTACTCTACTACTCTAATTAAAAAACATTCGCATTACATAATCTTCGCGTATTATGCTAAGATTAAGTAATAGTTACTATACGTGACAGTGCGACTCAAACGAGATTATATTGTGACTGGAATGTTTTTAAATTAGAGAATTGGGCCTCTGGGCTGTTGTATATTTTTATAGCTAGAAAAACAATTATCAGAAGTTCTAGTGCGTTAATCTGCGGACGGTCCTCAACCGTATGCAGCCGCGTCCGTAATCGACGGCCGACCGGGGACGTATTGGGCCGTCGCGGAGACGCCGACTCTCTGTTTTTAAAGCTTTCTTCTTTCCCCCCGGGCCCACCCCACAATCGATGGACGCCGTCATGTTAGCAGCGCCCGATCAAGTGCATACGTGACGACTTTTCTTTGATGCGTCTTTGTGTAGACTCTACTAGGATGGCTGGGAGCCAGTGGGCGGTGGGGGGTTAATTGTTTTTTTTCTTGTTAGCTATCTATTTGAAATATTGATGAGAGCTTATGCAGGGATGTTATTTTACGGAAGCTAATTAAAACGTTACGTTTTTTTATGTTGATATAAAATTCATTAGTGAGGGACAAAGTGGGTCTTGATTTGTCAAATAACATTAATTAAATATGAAAAAAAAACACAATAGTTATAGAACAATGTCAAAAATTAAATTATAACAATAATATAAGTCAAATACATTTTTAAACGACTTCACAAAAAAGAGGAGGTTCACAATTCGGCAGTTCTGATGATGGAATCCATGAGGAATTGAGGGAACTCCTCAAATATTGTAGGCATACATATGGCGATTTTGATATTTTCAGCAACAAACCAAGCATTTGCATTAAGAAAGTATCATAATCCTTTCACCACTATGGTTCTTTGATCATTTTTTTTTCATCCATATATTTAGTCAAATACAAAGGCGGAAGTCGGTTTTCTAAATGAAAAGTTATAATCATAAAATTCAAAATAATAAAGTCAAATCATTAAACAGACTTTGAAGGTCTGCTTTGGTCGTACTCTTAATCATAAATACGTGGTTATAAGTTTTATCTGATGAGAAACCAACCATCAACCCAACGTCCTTCTAAAAAGTGTTTAAATTGGTGAGAATCGTATCTGCGGTTATTCCCTGCTGCTGCCAAGGGTATGATTAAACTGGAAAACATTAAGTTGGAACGAAAGAAAATCAACTAAACTTGTCGCTCGTCAGTCACAGTGTTTTATACCAGAGACTAAGGAAGGTCTAGAATTGAACATTGAATTTTATGAAGCTTTGTAGATGTCACTTGGTTTTGAATATTTTTCTATGGACCTGTCAGATTTTCACTGGGATTCACAATCATTAAAGCATTAAAATTAACATAACTTGATAGAAGGTAAATAAGATAGAAGAAAAAAACTCACATAATCATATACCAGTGGCAGCTCTAACCCAGTGCTGGGCGTACATAAGTCCCCCCTCCCTCAAATGCAACTCTTTCTTTGAGTTTGCAAAATGTGTAAATACAAGACCGTAACAGCAGAGACATATTTGCCTTGTCTTCTAACAACTATCAAATAACTCTTTATTTTTAATCGCCGGGTCTGTTCGACCCCGTCAACGTCGTCTGTTCCGAGCTGACGGGTTAAATTCGCCTTTGAAAATGTTTACTGGGAACACTGAGGCGAGTTCCTTGCTGCGCTCGACTGACGTGACAAGTTGTCACTGGCACGCCCACTTGCGCCAGTGGCTAGTGCAGTGTGGTGTGCGTTTGTTTGGAGATTCGCAGTAAATAGGTTGATTGAAAATATTTTTTGTTTTTCGAAGTTTTGAAGAGTGTATAACAAAAACCTCATTGAATACAATTCAATTAAAATAAAAAAAAACGGTACCAACCAGTTCTTGGAATCTTCATAATTGTACCCAAGCAGTATTTTAAAATAAAAAGCAATTTCTCAACTAATTTGTTTTATTTATAATGTTACCATACCATAATATTCGCAAGTAGCTGCAAACCCTAAACAATCTTACTTCAGTTTTATTTAAAACAATATAATATTTACAAGTAACTGCATTTCGCTAGTCGTAAATTATCCAATTAAAGTGACAGAGATTGAATTTGACATTTAAGAATACGTGTTCAATAAATTACAGGTACGTAACTCATCGAACTGTCAAACATAACCCATTTGGCTAAGTAGTTTTTCAAGGTCCATCGATAAAAAAAGGATAGAGATATAATAAATTATCATTAAATGAGGTTACCTGATGTAGTAGAAGATTTAGTTAGCACCGAGTTCCATGCAATCAAATTAATATTCAAATGACACAATATTATAAACACAACAATGTTACTGTTCTAAAACCCATAACATAAATAAGTGGCATTCCAGCGGAATTATTATTAAATGGATGTGGTGATAATGTCTCATGTTAGAATAATAAAATAATATTGTATTCAAAGTTTTTCCGTCTACTTGAAGTTAAAAACCATCATTTTGATGACGTGACCATCTTCATTGAAGTTGTTAATAGAAGTAAATTATGCTAATGTAGCAATACTAAAAACAATACCGACGCACTCAGAACCCCAAAACTTAATCGTCAAAGAAATTGATCTGAATTATCCTTTTTTTGACACATACTCTTAAAGGAACAATTGAACGCCTATTAAAACATGTCCAGGCATGGTCCACGTAGTGTCATGATTTCTTAGGATATGAAATTTTCTTAAATAAATACTGAATGCACAACACAGTTCTCCTCAGATAAACACAAAACCTAATATAACCAGCAAAATTGGTGCACACAATCAATAACACCCGCCACCTAGAATAAACTAAGACGGAGCAGGGTGTCAAAACTACCGCGGAACAATTCAGTCGTGGCCTGTCATCGGCGAGAGACAACCTGACGTGACGGGACTGACTCCGAGGCTACGGCCCAAGAGACAAGAGCTAAGAGATGTTGGAAATATAATTAAACAGAAGGCAGAAATACTAGTGGAATGCATTTAAAGAGTTTAGTCGTAGCATGTCAATAACGAGAGTCAGCCTGACGTGATAGAACTGATGAGGTTACGGCTCAAGAGATAAGAGCCAAAGTAATTTAGGAAGAGAAATAAGACTGTAAGTGTATAATGGAGCTTACCTGACATTTATGTATTTGAACGATTAATACACATGAATTCTATAGTGTTTCCACTGTTGTCAAGTCATAGTATAGGGGCATTTTTGAAACCAAAAATAATCGTCTGAAACTGAAATATCTCTTTGTTGGTTCTCAGAGCAACAGTTAAACGCTGTTCACCTACCACTTGGCCCACCAATGCACAGTAAGTCTAGAGTGAAATTTCCAGTGGAGCCTCACAAACTTGAGGCCGTGGTAGCGACAGCGTCAGGCTGCAAGTTGATAGCGCGAGTGCGAGCGACATCAGCGTGACGCGAAATGCCGCGTTTTAACTTGGGATGTATGTTTTTGATGCTGACACACTGACGTGATGTTGCAGCATTGTTCATTGGAGTAAAATAAGAGATATAAGTTTATGCTGTTTATACCTATAATAAGTTTATGTAGAATAATATATGTTTCATAACAACAATCTTGTTGTGAAATGTAGATCCATATTTGAGGATGATGAAATTAGTAATCAGAACTGTGAGCTTATCAAAATGAGCTCAAACACCGTTTTCCACCTTGTCCTTTGTCCACCATCAGGAGATCGGATCACTGACACCATAATATTGTATTCAAGTTGCAAATGCAACAAAACATTTGAAGGTAATTTTAATTTTATAATAATTTTAACATTGTTATGTTTGACGTTTGAGGTTTGCACTAAGCAGTGGGATTCAGAAAATTTACATTATAATGATGACAATTATATCCATAATATTTTACACAAAAGAAAACGTTGTATTATTTAGATCTGTCAGAGTAATGAATCTGCTGCAAGCATCTGGCACCTTCAAAGTATTTTATTTATTGAAATTACATGAATAATTTCGAAACTATACCCTGATTTCTAATTTCAGTCAATTTTTGTAAACAAACAAATGTCAAGATATGCCACTGTGAGTATAAGTGTCATGATTGTGTAGCATACGTGTAAATTCACATATGACACTCATACATGACACTTATACACACAGTGGCATAACTTGACAGATGTTTGTTTACAAAAATTGTCTGAAATTAAAAATCAGGGTATAGATGCATTTACGTTGGTTCACATTGATATGACATAAATATATATAACAAAAGTCCTGTTCCTCGCAACCATCCATCCATCCATGAAATGATTACTGCGATACATTTTCAAACACAAGCAATTGCAAGCCAATTTCAAACACATAATGGTGATGGGAAATAGTAATGAGCTTGTATGGTATTTGCCAAATGTCTAACATAACTCTCTTACTCACTGTCAAACTCACTAACTTTTCTCGTTAGAATAGATTTTCAATAAAACTAGAATACTTTACGGGAAGTCTTTATATAATCCCTGCAGGAGTTAAGAAACTTGAAGGACTGGAAAGTAAATATTTTACTTTACCATTCACATAATTAGCTGTGTATAGATGTCTGTGTGTGCGTAGCATTGACTTCAAGCAAGACAATAACGTCTCACCGTGATTTAATAAAGACTCCTTCTACTTCTCTTAGTTACCTTGATGAGGTATGGTGGCCCTTAAAAGGGCTTTGTGGCCAATCGTGGTGAACAAGTGTGGTGAAAGGACGAGTAAATGTATGGGGAATGTACGCCACGCAAAGGCTTCTTTAATGCAAAGCTAATACAGAAGAAGTGTCTTTGCGCCTAAGAGGTTCATAACTTATTGACCATTGCGGCTTCATGCGTATTTTTCGCTGATTTCTCTTCAAACACCATCATTCTATAATTTTTTTCATCTTTGAGTGAAAACTAATCTCCTAAGTAGTGAAGTCTATTTTGATCTTCTCAACTTGAGGCTTGCGTCAAAATCCTCTTTTTCCTCCCACACACTGCACCGACCTACTTACTCCCCCGGCACCCATAAACGCGAAGTGCACAATAACAAATAACGACGTAATTTCAAACCGAGGATTGTAAAGCCGTCGGTCCACTTCTTAGAGCGCGCCCGTGACAGTCATTTAAGACAGTGACGTGACACTGCGATGGGGGGGGGGGCACGGGGGTGACCTCCTTGCACGCCCACGCGGCAGACGGATTGATATTGCTGCCGGAACGTAAGATGGAACGATTGCATACGGGAAATAAAAAGTTTATAGTGCATTTCGTATGTTGTTTGAGGATAGGGCTTAAAAGTTTAAGTTTGTTAATATTTGGCAAAACTTTATCATTATAATCATTAATCCATCTTATACCAATGCTGGGCATATCTCATTTCATTTCATTTATTCAGGAACAATTTTACAATCGTATTTGAAATTTAGGTAAGTACATAAAAAACACAAAATATAAAATAACAATAATAGTGGTCATCAGCTTGTGGAAGTCCACTGCTAAAAATAATTCATAATGTCAAAAAAAAAAAGAATCAGAAATATGTCAGAATATCATTAATATTAAAAAAATGTCACTTAGATGTAATTAGTACCTATTAAAATTAATTAAAACTTGAACTCATCTATGGAATAGTAGCACCCTTCCAGCAAAAGCTTTTTTAGTTTCCTAATGAATATACCTGGACTATCAATAGTTTTCATATCAACAGGTAGAGAATTATATAATTTGACTGCCTGATACCGACAACCATGCATCGCAATTTTTAATCTAGGGCACAGTGGGGCCTCTACATCTTTTCTTCTTGTGTTTAATCTTTGTACTCTTTGTAACGACGTTTCATACTTAGAGGGATGCCGGATAACATCCACTAGAACCACTAAAATGCATAGGTCTCTCTTTATTTATTTCAGTTTGACCAATGTGTCATTTGTGGTTATCTTGATAACGGACTTACAGCGCTACTACTTTGACGAAGGGAACTTAATTAATTCATCGAGTATTTTTAATATATTATGTTGTTGATAAAACTTTGATGATAGACATAAAACACTTGCGAAGTAAAGTTAATATAGCAACCCCGAATTACCCCTAAATTTAGATCATACAGATCAGGCTTTAGCAATAAAGAAAAAGGATTATTGATAGACAAATCATACTACACTCTTGACGAAGCTTTTGCTGATGAATTTTAAACAAAATGTTTTAATTACCTTATGTATTAAGTTTTTAATTTGTTGTTTTTTTTTAATTTTTACACCAAGTGTTAGTACATTTTGATTTATTCAAGTTTACTTTTGTATTTTATGGGCTGAATAAACATTGAATTGAGTTATCAGTTATCACCTCTGAGCCATGATTATATTCACCTTTAAGAACCTATCCTAACTACTGGATTGGCTCTCTTATTATTATTTTTTCATACCCTACAATACACAATAAAAGAACCATTGATGCTCAACTACCGGAGTTGATTTCACGACCTTTGGATTGGAAGGATCAATTTCCACTGTTACCTTTACATTAATTATGTTAATATATTTTGTTGAACCCTTTGAATAAAGTAAAGCTCAAAACAAAACTATACTCGAATCATAACATTGCTTTTATAAAATCCAACAAAGCACCATCCTTACACTAAAACCCGAGCAAAGCATTTCTATTTCACAAGGCATCAACTTGAAGTAGTCCGATGGACGCAAACGAGACGCCCGGCGGAGACAGTGACGTGACAACCCCCCTAACCCCCTCAAGGGGTGGGGGGTGGGTTCGGGTGCATATTGACCCCCACCCTGGATAATAAGGGGGCTATGGACTGAGTCGTGCCATCTTTGTAGAGTTGTATTTGAAATTTTCAAATGTTTTTGAGAAATGTAGCTTTGATCAGTTCGGTCCATCAAACAAAGAAATTTAGAAAAATAATCATGATCATCAGCCTGTAGAAGTCCACTGTTGAATATAGGCCTTCCCCGTAGAATGCCAAGACGACTGGTATTGAGTTGCCTCCATCCACCAACTTCCACTTTGAAATGTAGTCGGTCTATCGAGACATCCTTCGTTCGGTTCGTCGTCACTACTCGAGGACCTTTATTTTCCAACTTTCTTGCCGCTTCAACTTGATAATTTTGAGGAAATCAAAAGGTAAGGAATGTTAATAAAGGTAATTCTTCGTTACTTTAACTAGTCAATTCAACTCTCAATATTAGCAAGCAAGCTGAAGTTGTGTCAATGCAGGACATTATAGCTCGCAGAAGACAGTCACAACTAAAGACTTCTCAGACCTAGAGCTACATATAGAGATACCAAGAAAGAAGAAACGGAACGACTTGTCTACATTTACAAGCCAAGCTATACAAAAATACGCAATTTAAATTCGTCATCCACACACAGAATACAAAACAGTCTCCTGTCCGTCATGTCATTTGCACAAAACTGAGTTCGCAAGACGTCGACTTCACTGGACGCCCCCTCCCACCTCAAGCCACGCCACGCCACCCAACGCCACCCCACGTCGCAGCAGATGGATTGATATTGCCCCGCGATGCAGGTGGGCAGCGATCTTGGAACAATGGCGATTTATAAAGTTCCACCTCAGGTACAGTGTATGTTACGTGAGTATATTTTATTGTGACTTGACTACCTAAGCTTATACTTATATTTTGTATTAACTATAATGAATGATGGAAAATAGATATGAATTTTGATAATATATAAATTTTAAAACTCTGAATCAAATTGTTTTACAATTGAATGGAACCCTCTGGCCACGTGGTCCTACTGCGTTTGTCCTACCGATCGGACCACATGAACTTTTTTTCCGGTTGGTTCGATTAACTAATCGGACTATAGAAACTGATGTTTTCTTAGACCACGTAGTCCCACTTATCGGATCACGAGAACTTTTGATTTCCTGTTGGTTTGATTAACTAATCGGACTATAGAAACTGACGTTTTCTTAGACCATGTAGTACCGCTAATCGGATCACGCATTCTAGGCATGAGTAATGCGACTAATACGACCTGCATCGCAGTATGCATAGGTATTAGGTAATTTCTTAGGAAATAATATAAAGACAATGTCAAATGTTAATGTCAATAGATATATGTTACGGGCATAAAAAAAAATTAAATTCCGTTAAATAAAAATAATATTGTAAATAATATAGGGCAAAGATTTAAATCTTTGATATAGGGTACATTTTAATGCGTCTTAGAAAATTATTAACTTTTAGAGGTGAGAAATTGAGCACCATTAAAAATGAGTTCATGTGGTCCGATCCGTAGGACGAAGCGGAATTACAATTCCTTGTAATCCGATTAATCGAACTAATAGGAAAAAAAAGTTCATGTGGTCCGATCGGTAGGACGAAACGGAATTACAAATCCTTAAAATCCGATTAATCGAACTAATGGGAAAAAAAGTTCATGTGGTCCGATCGGTAGGACAAAGGCAGTAGGACCACGTGGCCAGAGGGGAATGGAAGTTTAGTGGAAAAAATCTTAAAATTTACCACAAAAATTACCAATGGGGTAAATGCGTTGACTGTTTTGGCAAAACTCGTGATATGATGCTGAGGACCCACTAACCACTTGTTTTCTACAAAAAAAAATACATTCCATTCATCTATTTTGGTAAAACCTACTAAATCTTCATAAATCAGTTATCATTTCCGCCATAAAACACATCAAAGATGAAATCGCGTTAAAATTAAAAGCAGAAAACGAACTTACTTTCCCTTCACACCTAATGAAAATGACTGACACAAATTAATAGCCCAAGTTCCTAACGAGAGTTGAAAAAAGCAAAACACATCCCTCTCTTACACTCCATAAAAACACGACAAAGACACATGTCTCCCCTTATTATCTTCAATTAAGAGGCCGAGATAATGTACCGTGACATACGTGACACAAGTCCAACCATCGAAGACCTTTAACTACCCTCATTTATCTCGCAATCATAGCTCAAGTTACAACAGCCGCGTGATTTCAAAGAATTTACACACACCGTGGTGTTATTGAAAAGTAAATTCTATGTGACAGGATATAAAAGCTCTTTTGACGGCACCGATTATTTGGTTCGTCACTTCAGTGACAGATGTACCAGTGACTATGACGGATATGTGCCCGTTATTAGTGATTACAGAGGGATACTGTAATCAGTGGGAATATTAAGTGTACCGAATATATAGAGACAATATATAATAATAAAAATAAGGTATTTTTCTCCTAGATGTCTCTTTCCAAGGAAACGAAACACAAATAGATCTAAGCCTATCATCGCTATCATTCAGACATATCATTCACCAAAGTAAAGCCATCATCAGTAAAACAAATCCATAAATCAACGTAAGGCTTCAGCACACAAAGAGCGTGACGTTACGTGACGAAAGCGATACGCAGTGACAGCGATTGACGCGATGTTATTAACAAAAATCTTGAACAAAAGTTTACATATTATTATGAGAAATTATAAAGTGCTGCATGAATTTTGACAACCTCTGTGGCACGATTCCCGCTGCCGGACAAATGTTTGTATAATCTGCAAATATTTGTTCCTGGGCTGGGTGTTATGGTACTCGTAGTTCGTGATACTCACGACACAGGGAATCCTGTTGGGTGTTATGTTATGTTATATTACTATATAGGATGCTTAGGAGGACTATGTTTGCAGGTTATGAAAACAGGGAAAAACCTGAGAGGTGAACTGATTTGTGCAAAGATGGTATATTACAACATAAAAACTATGAATAGAATGTATCGTACTTATGAATTATGATACACACTAAATGTTTTTTCGTAACCAAGGATAACTTTTACTGCCACATTTTGGCGCCAACAAAACACTATAATCATCATCATGATCATCATTAGCCTTAAGACGTCCAATGCTGGACGAGGCTTACCCCATAAATACAATGTGGGGAATTGCCATAATCACCACGCTTGCCAGGGGGATTGGTGAACGCAGTAGTTGTGTTGAGTACTCAGGTAGATGCTGCTACCCATCCCCTGGTGTAATCAACATCGGGTCTATTCTTAGGCTGGACATACCACGGCACAGCTACGCAACGCTAGCTAGCTATATAGCAACGCTATCATCACGCTCTACTTAATACGCTCTCCAACTCCTGTCTCCAGCAGCTAGTCTCGCTCAGTACAGCCACGGCCTTACCCCATCTCGATAGACGTCGCGTCGAGATGACACCTATACGTCACGGTGAAGTATGTGACAGCTACATGTCATCTCCGTGATCTATATCTGTCATTCGAGCGGGATTTTGGCGGAAAATTATTGCTGATGGGTGAATTATTGGAATTCTGGTAATGTATGGTTTGTCTATCAGAATTCCGAGGAATAAGTTATGATAATGTCAATTGGTCGAATATATTAAGACTCGACCAACATTTTTACAATAAATGTGAGGAACTTGGACTTTGGTTTCAATCTTAGACAACCTCCGTGGTGTGGTCGGCGAGTAGCCGGCTGAGACGCAAGAATACCTCTTTGAGGGTTTGATTCCCGCTACCGGGACAAATGTTTGCATGATCTTCAAATATTTTTTCTGGGTCTGGGTGTTGTGGTACCGTGGTACTCGTAGTTCCTGATACCCACGACACAGGGAACCCTAGTGTGGGATCGTGGGATCAGGACTATGTATGTGAGGTACTGTTAGGTGTTATGTTATGTTAGTTACTTTCACAGACAAAAACTTTTTGCAGTGTCACAATTAGCTCAAGCAGACTAAGAAACAAACAGTAATGCGTGAGAATAACACAGAGCCATTGATTTTTGAATTGTCATCAATCTTCAAACAATTAAAACAATATGATCATCATCAGCCATTAGACGTCTATGCTGGAAGAGGCCTCCCCCAGTCAATACAATGGGAGCACATTGCCATAATCACCACGCTTCAGGGGATTTCAGGAATAATCCGTGCATTTTTGCTGATTGCAGTTTTCGTGTTGATTACTTTGGTGGATGCTGCTTCCTCTGGTGGTCTTCCATAAATAATAAATAAATAAAGAAAAATAATAAAATACCATGGTGCTGAGAGAGGCATGCTAGACACTAGCAATCCAGCCATGCCTGGTACTGGTATTGTCAAAATGATACATAATTATGCTTGTAAATGGCATGATAGTTTCTAAAAATATTTTGTATAACCATGCAAATCTCCTCACAACGAAAGAGAAAAAAAAACAATCCTGGAATGCTACGCAGGAAATAATATACTAGCTACTAGCAGAACTTTGTTTGTTATACATGCTAACTTGCATTTACTAGTATCTGGCATGCTTTTGTGTTAGCTACAGCCATGTGTATGTGTATCACAAGCTTTATTACAGATTTTATTTCAAATATATTTTCCGGATCTCTTATCAAACTAGCATTTGTCACAAACGCTGAGCACCAACTCGACGGGACGACGACGTGACGGATGCACGTCACTGGCGGCGAGTGTCATTGTGACGGCTGAGTGTCACTTCCGTCGTATCAAGGCACTTCGTACAGTATTATCTTTGACAGAGCCCTGATAAGATCCAATTTGAGCGAGGGTAGTTTTTTTTTTATTTACCTATTTGCTTTTTTGTGATCAAATACAATACCTTCTTTAGATAACCCATTTTTTAACATACATCTTTGCTTTGTACCTTTCCGAAGAAATAGTTTAATTGATAGATCATGCCCACCTTCACCGCCATTTTCATTAAAGGTGACTGGTAGTAACTAAGTACTATACAAAACCAAAAATAGACCCCTTCATCATCTCTTAGATATCGTAAAAGCCCAAGCTGTTTAAAGGATTACACCAGGAGATAGGCAGGCATCCACTTGAGTACTCAACAGCAACACTGCAATCACCAATCCGCTTGCCAAGCGTGGTGGTTAAGGCCGTGCTAATTAATTAATTAAATAAATAAATATCATCATCATCAACATAAAAATGTAGAAGTCTACTGCTGGACATAATGCGCGGTAGTGGAAGGCCCTCCATTCGATGGACTAAAAACATAATAAATGTCATAGGAAGTCGGTGGATCGAGGCAGCTCAAGACCACTCGTCTTGGCATTCTTGTGAGGAGACCTATGTCCAGCAATGTAGGTATTAGTAGTTCTATAGTAAATAAATAAATAAATAAATGCCGGACATTTCACACAACATTATCTAGCTCCAAGCTAAGCAGAGTTTGTGTTATGGGTATTAGATAAATGATATACTTAATACAGTACATTACATAGATAGATATTTTTTGATTATACGAAAAACATACCCAGAACACCCTGAACAAATATCTGCAGATCGTATAAACATATGTTTCGAGGCGGGAATCGAACTCGCAACCTCCTGCATCGCAGGCGAACCTTCGCCCGCCGCGCCACAGAGGTCGTCAGTAGCAGTAAGTAGTAGTTATATAGTGCAGTAGTTCTATATCTATTTAGAATATGTTATTATACAGTATGAAGATGGCTTTTAATAACAGGAGTATTTTAATACGTAACTTATACATTCAAACAACATTCACACGAACCTCTCTAATCAGGATTATCATAAAGAGAGCAAGAGTGGCCACCCATCTTTGTATTTCCCCCATCAAATCAAGAGCGCTGGACACCATGCCAGCACTTTTTGCAAGGAGCCGTCGGCCCATTAATTCCTTTTGTCTCAAATAGGGTTGCTGTTTTCATTTGCACTCTATAAAGTACGTAAAAGGGTCTTTCCGAATTCCGATTCAAAGATAATTATTATTCTAATCATCATGCGCCTATTATTAGTTCCTGTCGGAGAAAAATAAGCAATGCGTGCCAATAACACCGATGGTTGGGCCTTCATTCTTGCCATTTAATATAAAACCTCAACAATCACATACATAGTCCTGATCCCACACTAGGTGTCGTGTAAATCAGGAACTACGAGTACTAATGGTACCGCAACACCCAGACCCGGAACAAATATTTGCAGATCATGCAAACATTTGTCCCGCAGCGGGAATCCAACCCACAACCTCTTGCATCTCCACCTGTTACTCGCCCACCGCGCCACAGAGGTCGTCAAAAGATGACCAATGCGTTCCAATAATACCGATTGTTGGCCCTTAATTAATATTTCGCTTTGGCCATTTATATTGGGTTATTCCTGAAAACCCCTTTAGAAATCCACCTTAAACATCATCCTTAAAGGGGATTTCGTCATTGAATAATCTGCGATGTACTTTGCCTTCTTGTTCATTTTCAAACAAGACAGACAAAAACACATTGACAACCCTATACGTAACGTCATGTTTTTCTTTTTCACAGCTGAAAAATTCCACCTCTCTCTGTCTCTACGCAAGCTTTACTTATTAACGGGTTACGTAACCGACTGTTCGTCTTTGGTTGAGAAAACAGAGTTAATGATTTTTATATTTATCGAGTAATTTTAAAGGACCAATAATATCAGACATGACATTAAAAAAAATGAAAATCATGGAAAAGGCCGCAAAACACCGTTTTTCAAGATATGTACTGAAAGAGGCACTTGTATTGAAATCTTAGGTATAAGAATATTAGTCATCGAATGAGTTTTAATGTGTAGAAATTTAGAAATCGGGGATAAAATCGGCAACTAAACTGACGTTTAGTCACTTGATGACATTCAAAAATTGCACCTTAGCAGTGCTGCGTCTACACTAGATTCAGCACTTCATTTTTAGGACTCGTTTCATTCGATGTGCGCCTTTACAATCGAACTGACGAGTGCAGACTTCCTTGTCGGTTGTGAACTTGTTGATAGCTATAGCTATTTTGAAAATATGTTTTAACATACTATGTATGGAAAGTCATACCTTTCAGAGTGTGTAAGGAGCAGTGAACTGATTATAGACTTTCGCATTGACACTGCTATATCTGTTACTATAAGTCAATATTTTTAATATCATTTAAGTTTACTAGCTTCCTATATCCCATAGAATTGTATTGTTTGAACATCCGGCCATGCAACAATGTTGTTACAAATAAATTATTGTATCGTTTTGTATTGTAACCAAGAAACTGATGATACGAAGTCGTGGTATTTGGATTGCTTTTTGAATACGTAGATTAACATTTAGTTTAGTTTGATACCCCTTATCTGTTGCTCAGTTGATTTCAGTTCTAGGATCCAGGTCCACAGTTAAGAAGCCAGAGTCAATCATTAGTTGACTAGGAGGCCAATTGTCGAATTGTAGACATAAAAATGGTTATTAATAATTGTCGAATTCGACATTAACATACAAATAGCTGTCACTTTTGATAGATCTTGTATGAAAATGTCGAGTTCGACATTGGTAGCGATTCTGTGGATTTGCACCATTCTCTGTGTTTTAAAACTCAATTAACATTTACAAGTATGTTTTACAAGTTATTTATTTTTTAATAACTGGTATTGCCTCCTCGGGCTCTGCTTACAGCTTCCAGTCGATTTGGCATACTGAGCACGAGGTTTCGGAGCCGATGCTGGGGAATATTCTCCCATTCTTCTATCAGGGTCTGTTTTAGTGCCTTGAGGTCGGTAGGTGGTGGTCTGCAGTTGAAGTTTTTATGTACAAAATTAAACTCTTTTTCGAGTCCTTTTTGTTTCGAAAGTATATCTCATGTACTTAAAAAGTTATTGCAAATTTAAAAAAATGTGTGATATTTATTTTTGCAGGTCAGTGTAGATAAAGTTTTGCGATAATTTAAGTGCACTTTAAATTTAGAGAATGGTGCAGAGAATCGCTACCATTATGTCTATAGCACGAGAATTGACCTCCTGGATTCATCAATGAGGACACGTCAGATTTCAGTGTGGATTGGTGGATTGTCTTTAACTATCAACAAAATCGCTCCAACCCTCAACACTTTCCTCTCGAAATAAACGAATTACAGTCGCCTCGAAGCTCAAAGAAACCCGCAGTGGGGGTTTAGATTTAGCTATTTCAGTGGGGAGGGGGTGACTGACGGACAGTCTTTAAACCGGACTGTGGACTGCGGTCTACATACATGTACTTTATAATGTGATGAGGTTCTGGAAGTTTTTTACGCTTGTTCATTCAATTCGTAATCTGGATTTGCTACAAAAAGCTTTTGGGGAAAATAAAACTATTGGGATGGCAACGCCAGTTAAAAATCTTATAGAAATACAGAAGCATCCAGAAAAAATTTAGGATCTTATAGAATCTACTCATTGATAATCGATTTGCATCATTTTCTACCGATTGGTTCTAGTTATTGGTCAGCATCATTATAATGTTTGCATAATCTGCAAATATTTGATCCGGGTCTGGATGTTGTGGTACCGTGGTACTCGTAGTTCCTGATACCCACAACACAGGGAATGTGAGTGTGGGATCAGGACTTTGTACGTGTTCTGTTATGTTATGTATGTTATCAAATTTCTTGAATTCAAATCTGTTTGATTATGAAGAAGTAGCCCAGCAGATGAATAAAAATACCCAAATCTCAATAAGCACACGTCTTATAACAAAGCTTTAAAAAGACGCCACTCTCATTAGACACAATCACTAATTGCGCAGTCAAATCGAACCTAACTCCATTACATTCTTCTGCTAATTCCACGTCCAATCGAACCCACTCCAAACCCACCCTTAACCTCCTTAAAATAGAGTGCAAATTAGAGGGGGTGACGCCTGATGCATGAAGAGTTATGCAACTAATTATTCATTCCGATCACGCGCGGGCATCTGCTAATTAAAAATCGAACGATTTTTGTTACTGACTGTACTTTAGGGAGGTCTACATACAATCTTTATTTTAAATACTTGTTAGTAAATGTAGTTTTACACAGATCTATTTTAGATATTGCAGATTGTAATTACTGTTATTGATTGCCAAAGAATAGTTAATTGAATAGAAGAGACGTTTGATTTTAAACACATTACCAACCCAGATACCTACTCAAATCAGAAAAGCATTTTAGCAATAATTGTGCATTGCCTTAATAAAGCTGCTCCAGGCAAACAAAACCCTTCAAAAAGTAACTTCAAGTTCACGAAAAAACACTAAAAAGCATAACCATTCCACCTGACATCACGAAGTCGACGCACATAAAAAAAATTGATGATGTATGTTTACTTTACCCAAAAGAACTGGATAAATAAAATATCCAGTAAACTCCGACCTGCCTACACAACAACAACTTGTACATATTTCTTTACTATTACTCCCCCCACCCCCCTTTACCGTTCTGAGCTCATGCTTACAAACTGTCGCATTACCGGTCATCCCTTGCGAGAGAATACCAACTCTTCTACCTTTTACCAAACCAAAACGAACTCTATTCCTCAGTCAATAAGCTCCAAAGCAACGAAAGTGCTAAGTTGGTAGCTCAAATAGGTTGACGTAAAGTAGACTTTATTCAGTCGCGTGTAAGACACTGTTTTGTAAGTTAGTAGGCCAGCTCGGTAATGATAATTCTAAGCTAATGCCATAAGGAAATAAGCGGAGAGGTTCCTGTGGAATTGTTTGCCATTGAAGGCTGTACGAAATCACCGTGACCTGGATGTAGCCATAGCCTACTATTCCTCTATTTCCATAAAACAACCGCAGTTATTCCTTCGTTTGCCATGTGACTGGTTCTGTCTTGGTTACTCTGCATTCAGTCAATGACCCGTTGAGGTGTGGTGGACAATTTTAATAAAAAAAAAGATAGAACTGCCTAAGTCATTTGAACAGTAAGAATTAATCAAAAACATTTTTAGTGAAAACTTTATAATAGCAATCTTATTCATAGCAATTTATTACTTTAATGATAGCTTTAAGAAACTTCAAGACCAAAAATATTTTGCAACCTTAAAGTTTTCAATATTATTCAATTGAGAGCATATAAATCATTAACACTGTATGTCTCATGGCGGGCACTACAGAACCACGTAGGGCGCGTCCTATATGGATATGACCTAAGTGGTATTGCAATTGCAATTAGCAGGTAAATTCATAGAAAAAAAATGAAAAATACTTGATTCCATTCTACTCAAAACTGTAGCAAGATAGGTTTCACTTTACTCAATGAGTAAATAATCGCGCCTAAAAACGGTAAAGCAAAGTCCCTAATAGGCGAATACAAGACAATGCACTACAATAGTGCGGGTCATTCTGCCTGTATTGAGCGACCAATCGCGTTGAGTGAAAACTGCCATAAAAGGCTTGAGAATAGCCCCGCTATCGCAAAGAACACCGAGGTATAGGTGAGCCTCTCAAATGCAATGTGCCATAACGGAGCATTACCTACAAAAGTGATTGTTATTCTAAAAGTAAAGAACTTTATGGTCATGAATTATTTGTGATACTTTTGTGACAAGCTTATTTCTCAGTATAAACTTCTTAAATTCTATTAACAGAATTCAAAATTTTCAAAATTATTTATTCAATTTAAATTGAGGAACTAATAAACGATTCTGGCGCTAAAAGTACCTTAAAGACAATTTCCTTTCCAACGCGACCAATCGTCTTGAGTGAGAACCGCCATAAACGGAAACTGAAACACTAAGAACGGAATAACGGAACAGTACAGAATTAAGCGTAGGTAGAATAAACGTGGAAAATAGATCCTTCTGCACTACACTTTTATTCTTTGAGTGGTTTTGTACCTATGTGAAACTTTGGTCAAAATATACGGTAAAGCTGCTACTTATCCTCTCCATATTTTTGCTCTTGATCATTTTTAGTAAGTCATGAATAGGCGTGATCTTATATAAGCGTTTCATAATATGGCATTTCTGTTCCGTATTTGTAGAATTTTTTATATAATTATTTCATACTTTGAGCATTCAATTTAATAATGATTGTGCATCAAAATATAGGCGTCAAAAAGTAGAGCGGCTCTTCTATACATTAGTAGGATTTTTATTCTTTGACCGTTTTCTCAATTTATGTCCTATTGTGTTTTGTGTTTAGGTATTGTTCTTCGGGTCAACGACTTGTTTAAGTGTGCGATAAGTTGTGTAAGTGTACCTTAAGTAAGGAAGTGGAGTAAAACAATAGTAATGTTTGTAATTAGAGCGATGCTGTATCCATCATGGTATTTATGGCTACATAATCTTATGTTGAAATGATGGAGCTCAAATCTTAGTTAAATGTACTTATTAAACCTAATATCGTGAATAAATAGAACACGAGTAAGACAAAGACCTGTTACACTAGTTGGACTGAACTAAACTTCACTAAATCGTGACTCAAGCATAAATTTGTTGACAGATTCAAATGAAAAACTGTCACCAAATACATAACATAACACAACAGTCACATACACGTACCTCTACCATACCTACCTTTGTGGCGCGGCGGGCGATTAGCCAGCTGAGATACGAGAGGTTGCGGGTTCGATTCCCGCGGACAAATCTTTGTATGATCTGCAAGTATTTATTCCGGGTCTGGATGTTATGGTACTATGGTACTCGTAGTTCCTGATACCTACTACACAGGGAATACTAGTGTGGGATTATGACTACGTATGTGACTGTTGGGTGTTATGTTATATTATTTAACATAATACATATACAAAGCTGAATGTATGTTTCTTTCTTTCATTGTATGTATGCATTCCTAAACCACTATGCCAATAGCAATGAAACTTTGCTAAAATGTAAGCATGCAGGTGTTGGTTTCTGAAAAAAAACCAAGGCTACAGGGCCAACGAGACCACCACCACAACGCGAATCAAATCGCGAGCGGACCGTTGGTGTACATATAGATAATCATTGTCAAAATAGCGATTAAATCCAATTTTAGTTATTCATTGAGGTTCAAAAGAGATCAATATAGGTTGGAACCTCAGGGTCTTCCTAGTGGGGTCTTCAAGTACATATGAGTAGTTGCATCCAAAGTTATACTTGATGATAAGTCATTCAGCTACCAACAAAATGTTACGGGTACTTAGGTGTGCCAGCGATGACGTACCAACTCCACGTAACGGTAGCTTATTCAATACACAGTTCATAGACTTGGAGGGGTATCGTTAGGGTCTTGGGATGGCGTTAGTGTGAGTGTTCCAAGTTGAGAGCAGTAGAGTTTTAGACTCAGTTTTTTTGTGCTCCTTACATCATTTTACCATGAAGCAGTAGTACTCACTTGCAGTATGCCGGTGAAAATACAGGCGTATGAGACTTGATATCTCTTTATGTCTCAGGATGACAAGCACTGCACAATGTCACTTAGCGCGTTTCCTAGGCGAACGTGACCTAAGAGGTTTTGCATTTGTAATGGATGAGGTTACCGCTTTACATCAAGTGGGTCATTATGTAAGCTATATTAATTAATTAATTTAATAAAAAAATCTCAGGCAGACAAAACAATTTCCTGGTTCATTTTGCCCAAAATATAACTTTACATAGATATATAACTAGTGGTTTGCCACAGAACATGTAAAATTAAACGTTCTATAATGTTACAATCGACCAACTGACATGAAAACCTCAATAAATGTATTTATCATCGTCAACGAAATTATTTCTTTGCTGGGTCCTTTAAAGTCAAGTGGTTGCTGCATCACCTGATTTGTTTATAATTTACAGAACGAATCACTTTAAAATAAATAAGTTTATTAATTATCGGTCACAGACATTACGTTGTTCTTATGGTAATGTATCAGCTTGATGACATGCTATAATTTCTCAGGAGATCATGAAACAGTAAAAGAAGTTAGAACTAGTTAAAAAAAATGAATCTTTTGATAGTAGCGTAAACGCTACACTCCTATAACATTACCCCGCTGAATCCTATCACTGGTAACAAGCCCCATGATCTTACGAGTATGCGAGGTGACCATTCCGATGCTAATTTTATTACGAACCTGCTTCTAACGAATCCTGTAGGTTTGATTGATATCTTAATAGGTATTGGTTTGTCTGTCTGTCCCTAATGGGTGTAGATAGAAAATTTTCCATTGATATTTGAAAGCGTGTGATTTTAGCTTTGGCATTTGAAAGGCAAACGTTGGAACAAGATCTTAGTGACTGGCTGAAATAGGGTGAGGCGTAGATAGATGCCAACTAGAGGGTTTCTCCATGTAACTCTTTTTTGGTTAGGGAATATAAATGTACAAAAAAATATATGTTGCTTATTAGACATTAAATTATAATTTGAACAATTGAAATAATACTAAAAGTATCCAAAGTAAAGCATTTTTTGTTTGACAATTTGTAACTAGTCCTAAACGGCATTGAGTTTTAGTATTTTTCTGTCACACATATATTTGTTAAGGTTTTTTTCACAAAGTATACAATTGGCTAGTCAAATTAATGATAGATTAGGCTGCAAATCTTTGTTTTTCGTGATTTTCGCTCACTTTTTGCTTCGCGAGCGCTATTCTGTCACCTTCTGACTTACCTGAACTTTAATGAGTTAGATAGTGACAAAATTTGACGTCTATCACTGCCTTAATATAGTTAATCTAGCATTAACCTGCACCTACGCTCGCTTAGTATCGAAATAAAAAGCTTGTGTTAATCCAGGTCATAATCTATCTCGCTACAAAATTTTATCAAAAACGGTTTAACCGATACAATCAGCTTTTGTTGACTGTTTTGACGTAATGTCTATTTACGTTATTTTCCTGTTTTTCTACTAAAAAAAACCTAGATCAATCAACAGTTTTAAAACAGCCTAATAAAGGGCCCTGAGTCATTATTCTCTTCTCACGTAAAAGTAATTATTTTATTCAAACTACAATTATCACTTCCCATCTATCTACCAAACAAAGATCTATCTACCTAAGGTGGGGTCACACTTTGCCCATAAATCGTTTACAGACAACTAATACGTTATTGTAAATGATATTTCGTATACGAGCCAGTTAATTTCTGATTTGGAAATAAATCAGTATTTGAATGGGAGCGAGGCGTGGTTTTTCTAGTTAGATATGATTTGTGACAGTGAGGTGTGGTCCGGGCTTTATTTGATGTATATTGTTTTTATTCATACCTACAAATACGTAAAAGAGAAACTGTGTCCGTTTATTTGTTTGTTTGGATGTTTGTGCTAAGGCTGGACCAATTTTAATGAAACAGAAACCTGAATTAAAAAATAGATACTTTTTACTCCAAAATTCAGTTCCATCGGAAAACACACAGATACATGAGACTTTTCATCTTTATGTCTCAGGGTCGGCAGCGTGCGTATGATGCCTCTGGTGTTGCAGGCGTCCATAGGCTTGGGTAACTGTTTTCCATCAGGTGGGTCGTATGCTTCGTTTGCTTGCCAAGTAGTATTAAAAAAAACAACGCAGGTGAAACCACGGAGTAGTCATCATCATCATCAGATCGTAGACGTCCACTGCTGGACATAGGCCTCCCCATAGATTGCCATTTGAGCCACCTCCATCCACTAATTTCCTGCTGCCTTTCACTATAACTATCTAATTTTGTAAAGCTCGCATTCCATCACATGCTATCTTTAGCTAAGTGAAAGCTATCTTAGCGATACTTGTGATATAATTCAATAAGTTTCGAAGACCAGTCTATCCAGATAGCTCAGTATCTAGATCTGCCATCGGGTAAGATTGAAGATTGCGATTTAATTTAATAGTGAATCGTATTGTCATTATTTGATTCACGAGTGGCATTGGACCTATTAGTATCGTGAGATCGTGAGAACTTTTGGAACTTTACAATTTACAAATTAAGCTGAAAGACCCCTAACTCCTAATCGTTAAGCACTAAAATGCTTAAGCAATGTTCTACTTCAGTAGATAATTTCTGACTTGTTAGGCAATTTTTGTTAGTATAATATTTGCCCTGGCTGCTAACTTATTTAGGAATGATATGACTAGAAGTAAGCATTTAGCTGAGTTTGATTGTATGAAATGGCGGTGATGAGCTCACCACTGGTCACGAGGTTTTTATGATTGTGTGAACCATATTAAAAAAGGTCCAAAGGGCTCTGCCAACCTCTTGGAGGAAAAAGGCGTGTATCTATGTATCTAAATTTTCAATTACTGTAATATGTGCGAAGGAACGAATTATCTAGTGTTAAGGAGTGTTAAGGTGTGTCGCTCCTCCTTACCTCCGGGAGCGCTTTGAATTTCTTGTCCCTCGTGGTAAGCCTTGCAGAACGTGCATGTCCCTCCTGCTACAAACGCCCCCTCACTCTTCCAGTCGCTACGGTGACTCCTTTACCGTACAGGCGGTAAGGCTTTGGAATGCCCTTCCCCATGTCATCCGTGACAGTCCTTCAGTTAACGTCTTTAAGAGTAGAGTAAAAGAGCACTACCTTTCTCTGTAAATTGTTTCTTTGGTAGAATTTAAATTTTTATTTATGTATGATACGTACCTAATTATATATATTAGTATATTTATGATATGTATTTGCTATTTAATATATATATATATATATATATTTATATTTATCTATGTTTAAGTATGTTTATTTGAATTAATATATAATTTTTAACTTGTTTTGTTTCTCACTTGTCTTTTTACATGTGTGCACGAACCTACCTCTATAATCACCACTCTCTAGGCTCAGAGGTTTGCTGGAAGAAAACTCTTTTTAGGGTTAAGCTCGCCTTTGTACATGTCCTTTAGTTCTGTCTTGTGTTCTTATTATGTATATGTGTGTACAATAAAGAATAAAGAAGGATTATTTATAACAATACAATTTAATAAAACGTTACAAAATGTAAGTAACGAAGTCTTATTGGAAATAGAATCATCATCATCATCATCATCATCAACCTGTAGAAGTCCACTGATGGACATACCCTTCCCCCATAGAATGCCACAACAAACGGACTTGCACCGCCTCCATCCACCGACTTACTGCCACCTCTATAATGTCTTTGGTCCATAGAAACAAACCAACTTACAACTAACTAACATACAATCATTAATTTGTTAATCAAACCTAAGCTTTCTACACGATTTTATTTAAAGAAACAGATTACATTTAACTATTTTAATCTTCCTAATATTAGGATGTGTAATCCCACAACCGCCATTAAAACACAGAATACCAATAAACAAAAGATAAAACAGTAACCAACACAAAGAATTTCCACACACACAGCTCTCAATCGTCGCATAAATCCAAAGGTCTCTAATCACAAATCACCAGCTTTTCCGTTTGTAACACGCACACAAATAACAGGTGTCGACAACCTTTGAGATTTACATACACTTTCATAGTGACGCTATTGTAGTTTTGAAATGCCATACGTTAAGCATGGTTGTAAACCAGCTAGATGCCTAAGACTATTGTTAAGTTAGAATTTCCAAATTAATATTTTGATGCAATTTTAAGTATAATACCATTCCTATTATAATTTAGCATTACTACCTTTTACCTTACAATTAAATTAGTTTATATCTGCAGTCATGGAGTGTCCGGCCTGAGAATCGACCCCTCCATCTCCTCTCGTGGATGTTTTAAAAGCCGACTAAGCGGTTGCACCAGCCAGAGGATTGGCAGCAACATCCACCTGAGTACTCAACACGAATACTGCTATTACCAATCCACCTGCCAAGCGTGGTGATTATGGCAATTCCCCCCATAGTATTTTATGGGGGAAGCTTCGTCCAGCAGTGGATGTCTAAAGGCTGCTGATGATGATGATGATATCTGTAATGTTATTCGCTTAGTGTCCCTCGGACCAATCGTAAACACGACCGTTAAAATATTGATTACAAGGTAAATACGGTAAAACGAGCTAATATTAAAGTAATCACTATTCGTAGATAAACTATCTAATACTCCATTATTACATAGATACCTTTCAATTCTAAGATAATTTAGTACGCTGGGTATCTCTGAACGTATCTCTTCTTTACAATATTAAATTCGAAAATACAATTCAGCAACATTGTTTTCACAAAGCTCATCCAATTACGAGACAAAAAAAGGTTGCGCGTCCCTACCGTAGATCAAGATGTGTGCGTTACCGTGCGCTCGCGCAGCGCATTGACAGATTTATGTGGGACGGCCGCGATCAGTCCCCCTTTCCTCATCCCACTACCCGCGCTAGACCTGTGTCACTCCAAATCAGTTTATAATGTAAAATGAGCTTTATTAAGCTGATGAGAAATTTCAATCTTGAACACATAATGTAGGTACATCGTTTGGGATGCAAGCCTTTCAAATCTCAAAACGAAGCAAATGCTCATCATTTTTTTTTAAATGGAGTTATGTTCTCCTCTCTCTGATTTTAAATTTTAGTACATATTGCTCGAATGTGCGCCACAGTTATTTTTAAATAGTTTTGGTGAAACTTTCTTACGATAATACTATTATTATATTCTGCGCCCGCGCGTCAGTGTGCCGGCCGATTGCGTGCGCGATTAGATAATTAACGCGGTGTAGTGGACAGAGGACTTTACGTTTTTAAAGGACATGGCGGTAATTAGTGAAGGTTTCCGATTCGTCTGATTGAAAATATCCGTCCGTAGTTGGGTTTACTTTTGCGACTCAAAACTCGACATACATTCTGTGAACAGGCCAACAGAAGCCCTAGAACGGGATGAATGGAGAAAGGGAATGAAGACCTTTATCCAGCAGTAAGATTCAGTAGGTTCTTTACATAAGACTAGCTGCGCCCCGCGGTTTCACCAGCGTGAACAATTATGAAAATTTTTGTTGATGATTGTGAAAAGTAGACTATTGTTTTAATCCAGGGTATAAGGTATCTCCTTTCTAAATTTCATTCAAATCCGTTTAGCCGTTTGATCGTGAAGAAGTAACAAACATACTCATACATTTCTAATTCAAAGCCGTTCAAGCATGCCCATTGAGTGACCATGAAAGAATCAGTGATACTGACTGATATTGTCAATCAGTCCATCACTATCATCTGCATCAGAAGTCCACTACTGGACATTGGCCCAATGCCATGGCACGACGAATGATCCTGGGCCGCCTCCATCCACTGACTCCCTACAACCTTCAAAATGTTCAATCAATTTTACTATGTAATGAAATAATGCTATAAAGCCCAAATGTTCTGGTGCACCAAAACATTTGGGAACATGGGTAATTAGTTAACGTTAAGAAAACCCAAAGTATCATAAAGTCAATCCCACACCGAACGCAACGCTATGCTAAATAAAGCCAGTCCCACACCTAAATAACTTTAAATAGGCAATTCATCGCACACTTATATTTATCATACGTTAAGTATATAGGGTGTTTAAATGGCTAGCAAAGATAACTCTTCATACTAGTTTGATATTATCACCAGTATTTAATACTCTTAGTTAGGTAAGTTTTAAAGTTTAATTTAGCCCTTTCAAAAATCAAGGGCCCTTTCAAATCCTTGTTTATTTTATTTATCACCGTATTTTATTCAGTTAACTGTTTGAAGTCCACCAAAATCATTGGTTTTTGTAAATCTACGAAAAACTCTTCACTGTTGACGACCTCAGTAGCACGGCGGGCAAGTAGCCAGCTGCGATGCAAGAGGTGTGGGTTCGATTTCCGCTTCGGGTCAGATGTTTGCATGATCTACAAATATTTGCTCAGGTACCATGGTACTCGTGACTGTTAGGTGTGTTATGTTATGTTATTATGTTGTGTCTGCTGGACTGCTGTAAGAGGCCTCCCACCACGTTTGGGATACAGATTAGTGATTGCAGTACTTGGTGTTGTTGTGGTACAGGTGTGTTCTGCTGCCTATCCCCTGGTATAATCTAAAAGTCGGCATTTACGCCATCTACGAGAGGATAGGTGATTATTCATATGACGGATACGCCATGACACTTCTTATATTCCCTTTACAGTTTTCCTTAAAAGTTTAAAATCATAGGTTTATTATTAGTACGCCAATTTCACAGCTGCTACTGGCCGTATTAAAGTCGTGTTTGCAGTTAAGTTATATAAAAAAAAAACGCACCCTATATCAAATAGAGTGGCATTACTACATCCATCGACACAGTAATAACTATTTTACATATCCACATCCACGGAACTATACAATAATGATATACGCCCGCCATCCGTCATGCTACACGCCGTGCACTGCACGACACGACACGGAATCAGGCATGTGTCACTTAATATCAGCTCGCAGTGTAAAATGAGTTTTATTGCAGTGGTTTTAGATCTTTGAATTTCGTTTTTTTTTTGTTTATATATCTGCTTTGTCAAATTGAATGAGCTGTGAGCACAGATTGTAATATATAGCGTCAGTTTTCTTGGAGTGAGACTTCTTTCCATAAGTACTATAACTTCTTCTATGACTGAATCGTAAATCTGGCTCAGCACTGACACGTCACTCGTACAAATCATCGTAAACACGTCAAGACATTAATCATTTGAAAGAAGTGCCCCGATTGGCCGCGGCCGAACGAACAATTATTCAAATCCTGCGCTCCGATTGGCTGAGAACCTATCCGTTTTTTAACTGACAACTGATATGCTCGACCCTTCGACTCGTGCGCAGCCTCATTGTAGTGTGTGATGAGATGCTATCAATCCACGTCGATCGGTAAATATATAGCTCTCTTTGTTGATTCATTGCTCAGATATAGAGATGGCATTGAAATACTGCTTGCAATATGGCGGCCAATGCACAACAATTTTTAATCTTATATGAATTGTTGGGAAATATGTTTGTAAGCTGCGGTTTTCCTAGTCGCTTTATCGATAAGACCACACAATATATTATAATTGATATAAAACAAGTAATCGAGAAAAGAAGCTTTAATTTCACATAATATGGTAATAAAACTAAGCGCAGTTACGAATAAGTACTCATTACGTGGGAACAGAACTCAAAACGGATACTCAATCTCATCACAAGATCGACTTAATAAGTGTTGAGAGTATTTGATAGTTATATCGGGCCTATTTATCGACAGAAACATCGATACCCGGAAGACGGCAACACTAGCGCGGGAAAATGGCCACGTACGCGCAGGGCTGTGATTGGCTCGAGATGGGCACAGTAAAGTTATAAACAGTAGAGCAATGTCAGTAAAGACTACACTGAGAAAAATTAAATTCTTGCACTTAGTGTCACCAAGTTTCATATTCATAATTACGATTCAAGATACTTCTGTGAGACATTTACTATAATAATTACACCGTACATCGTCATCGATCATCGATTGTACATCGTACAACGTAAGGTAATTCTTCGAAACATATTTTTATTCGTTTAAAAATAGCCATATATATGAATACACATTCTATTATATAAATAATATTTCAGTGTTATGTAAATAAGAAATAATTATCAATTTACATAAACGGCATTTTATGGCAATATTTTCTGTGTTAACTTTAAACTTTGTTTAAAATGTATTACATAACTTATATCCAGGATATACTCGTAAATCAATTAATTTCGAAGACCACAGCAATTACTCGCACAGTCACCTGTTTCCATAATTGCATTAGCGACAAAATGGGTTTACTAGGCAATAATTCAACTGTGGCTTGCGCAGGCGCATGCCGACATCTGTCACTGACCATTACCTTTTTATGTACAGTTTATGACCAACTTTACTACTTTAAACACCGCCCATCGCAGGGAAAATATTTAAACTCAATAAATTTTTATAGTTCGAATATACGATTATAGTTTTATGTTGAAAGTGGCTTTATCAGAACGCGTCGATGGCTTTTAACTTCGGGTCGTTTGATGGTTTACGCAGTTTTGATTGTTTTTAATAAGCCGCTTTACTGTTTCTGATTTATTAAAAGTGGTAGACGTCAGTTTGGTCGATGAGTTCTGATGGAAAGAATCTTGCGATGATGGCATTTATTGAATGGTATGATTATCTGAGTCGTTTGTATTCACTATCATTATCAAATGACTTTAAAATACCACATAATTGATAGAATTTAAGTTGTTTTTATGATGCATTCGATTAAGTGATATTTCTAAACACAATTAACGTTGAGTTTTATTAGATCTTTGGGGCGATAATGTAATTAATGTTTTTTTACAAATATTTACATTAACAGCTGAAAACATTATCAAATTTCAAAGCAGCTAATTATGATTTTGACCATCGAATCATCATCATCATCATCAGTAGCCTGAAGACTTCCATTGTTGAACGAGGCCGCCCCTAATCAATAGGGGGGAATTTGCCATAATAACCACGCTTGGCAGGCTGATTGGTGATCCCAAAATTTACTAAATTTTCTTAACAAACAGAATATTTGATGAGCTTAATTCATAAACATACCCAGCACCAGTTAGTCATAATACGCTTACCTGAAACAGAAAACATTATTATAAGCAAATAAACGAGACAAAAATGTAATTTTCCGCCGGAAGCGGAGGCAAATTGTTCAAGACATGAGCCTTGCTTAGCGTGACAAGTTAATTTTGGACGCATCTGCAAATTCTGCAATTCGTGCAAGTACTGTAATAACTGTTTTATTTTCTTTATTTGAAGCTTTTCTGGAGTGCTGTGCTGTGGTATCTCCGGCCTAAGAAAATACCCCTCCTTCTCCTCCCGTGGATGTATGGGCAGCAGCATCAACTTGTCAATACTTGTGTACTTGTATACTTGACAACAATAGATACTTCGAGCAACACGGAAGGGAGTAGCCATTCGCAGCGTTCCCCTCTGTCAAACTACAAGCCAAAGTAGGCATATGCGTTTAATAAAAGTAGTTGTTATTCTGTGCAAGGTTTTTTAGTGTGAGTGTCGTCATTACAGTGTTGTATTTGGATGTGTATATGCGGAATTGCGCTTGTGTGCGCATTTCCCCCGCAAAAAATGACAGAACTATTTGAATGGTAATATATCGCTAAGGCTACTCTCCCTTCCGGCCCGCGGTAGGAAGTCCGTGTTGCTCGAAGAATAAATATTTTTATAATTTTTTTTATTTTTTAACAAACTGCGATCACCAATCCGCCTGCTAAGCGATTATGGCAAATCACCCCCATTGTATTCAATGGGAGAGGCCTCGTCCAGCATTGGTCGTACGGGCTGATGATGATGATGAAGCTTTTCCACTTAAGACCGCGCGTCTGTACGCTTAGCTTAAAATATTGCTAAAGAACTGTCTCAGTGGTTTTGAAACAAAAAAATATAAAACATTCAACCAATTTCTTTCAAACATTTTGTCAACCTCTGTGGCGCGGCGGGCCAGTAGCCAGCTGAGATGCGAGAGGTTGCGGGTTCGATTCCCGCTGCGGGACAAATGTTTGTATGATGTGCAAATATTTCTTTCAGGTCTAGGTGTTATGGTACCATGGTACTCGTAGTTCCTGATACCCACGACACGGGGAATCCTAGTGTGGGATCTTGACTATGTATGTGACTGTTGGGTGTGTTATGTTATTCAATGGTCTTTTGAAAAGCTTGTGAAAAATAGTTTTTCTACAAATGGTACCACAGCGTCTAAAGTCTAGCAAATTCCCTATCCAAGCCTGACGACTATCTGAACTACATAGTATAATTAAAATCGCGTCAGTCCGTCTGTCGCGCTAAGTTTCTGTCGTGTGACGCTGATGGGTGGACTCGGAGACGATTCAGGCTTGCAATTAAATCTTTGCAGTTATGGAGAAAATGTTACAGCTATTTTTGCCATAACCAAAGTTGCCAGTTCCATAAAACTCATAAGTGCTCCACTTTGGTCAGGGAACATTGTGGAATCTATTGAGCTGATCGGCCCCCCAATTACAATAACAAATGGCAATGGGGTACGCAACAATGGGGATAATTTTGACAGTCTGTAGTCAAAGTTATCTACAGACACAGACGACAGAAGTTTGTCTGTTTGAAGTAAAAATTTCAAGTCGACTACCTATGTAAGCATCAAATATATCAGTTTTGTGATCATAATATAACATAACACTCAATAGTCATATCCTTGATCCCACACTAGGATAACCAGTGTCGTGTGTATCAGGAACTACGAGCACCATGGTACTACTACATCCAGACCCGGAACAAATATTTGCAGATCATACAAACATTTGTCCCACAGCGGGAATCTAACCCGCACCCTCTTGCATCTCAGCCGGCTACGCGCCCACCGCGCTAAAGAGGTCGAAAACTTTTCTGATCATAACATAACATAACATAACAAAACACTCAATAGTCATATCCTTGATCCCACACTAGGATAACCAGTGTCGTGTGTATTAGGAACTACGAGCACCATGGTACTACTACATCCAGACCTGGAACAAATATTTGCAGATCATTCAAACATTTATCCCGCAGCGGCAGTTAAATTTCTCAGCCGGTTATATACTCGTCCGCCACGCCACGAAGATCGCCAAAGCTTCCAAGATACCCATAACACTTGACCTTCTTCATAGATCGTCTGATCACACGACATAGACATAAAAAACTGTTATTGAAGATCAAATAATGCCACTTCAAAACTTCCTACTAAATTAACAAACCCATTAAAATACCAAACGAACAATAAAAACCCACGCGACTTATCACAGAAAATCATCAAAAACAGTCGGGACATATTTAAAGTTTTCTAATCACATAAAAACAATAAACTTTGAAATTAGACGTTTTGACGCGATTTAACGAGATTTAAATAACTGTTTTACAAACATTTGGACACGTTTTTTATTTAATATAGTTAAGTGGGAGGCGAATATGCATAATTTTGAGAATAATAATTAATTAATGTTGCAATTTATAGGTGAAAGGTTGAATTATAAATACAAAGACAATAGTGGCGTGTGCTTAAATTTAAATAATGTCCTCTTTATATTTGAAGATATTAAAATACGTCAAAATATTTGTATTAAGTATATGTAGAAATGTGCTGTGGTGTGTCCGGCATAAGAATAGACCCCTAATTCTCCTCCCGTGGATGTAGTAAAAGCCATACTAAGGGATAAGCAGCAGCATCCACCTGAGAAATTAACACCAAACTGATGATAATGATGATATGTAGAATTTTTTTTTTAATAATAATGTAGCATTGCTTGTTTTAAACTTTGTGTAAATGTTCACTTACATCACTATCAACATCCAATTCACCATCAGAGATAAATGAAACAGTATAGATAGTACCCGCTACATCTTCAGTGCTCTCAACAATCAAGTCAATACCAGTTATTTCAGTAATTGTAGCCGCGTCTGCGTCTCACCATGTTCTGTTACAATACTGATACTGGACACCGCTACGAAGATAACTCGAACCCAACTCGATTGTAGAGACTGCAAATTGTATCTTGACGCAACTCAAATCAATTCTTAGAATATTCTTTAAAAAAATAAGAAATTAGTTTTCTTTCTTTTTATTTATTTTTCTCTCTTAAAACTGAATGTTGTAACGAGAAATTGGCTGACATTTAACTGCTGCTGTGTAATTTATATGTCATCGCCAGGCAGGATAAATTCAATAAATTGTCTTTCAATTTTATTGTCATGATGCCAATGATTACCGAAAACTAAACAAAACAAAATGTTTCAACTAAATATACTATTTATAGCTGAGAGCTGTGACTAAAACTGACCATGCGTCATTTTTGCGTAATAATCAATTTATCTTTAGGTAAGTAGTCTTATATCGTATCTTTAGTTATTTATATAAATATGATTTTTGCATTTGATATTTGGCTTCATCATTTCACAACCCTCAAACGAAACTCACCTTTTTCTCACTCTCTGTATCGCACTTGTAGTAAGGCTAATGTTACCAGCATAACAAAAGCTAGACTAAGATCAACATACATTAGCTCTCAGACTGTGAGTGGTGGACGCCGGCCCATTACTTATTGACGGCTCGAGGCAAAAATACGTCGACACGTCCTGCCTTCTAAATTTTGTGGAAACTATCGCTGAAAATAGGTAATGTGTTATAGAAATGACACTCGACAGTTAGGCAAGCTAATAACGCGCCTTTTGGTCAGCCGTTCTATTAAACTTTGTGTAGAACTTAAATATTTTTTAATTTGGAACATCGTGAAAAGTGTAATTTGTTTCTATGTTTACCTCCATGTTATGTCATTTATACTGACTTAAGGTTACAGCACACCGGCTGCGTACGCGTAGATGTCGTCGTGCACGTCGTCATGACGTTGCAATTTATGCAACGTCATGGCGCAACGCTTGTGCGACGTGAACGCAAGCGTGTACATATACAAAGTGACGCGCGTGTCTACATTACGTGCTGCATACGCATCCGGTATGCTGTAGCCTTTAACCTGAGCAGTATAAGTGGTTGCCGGCAAGGCAAATTCACAGAGTTGCGCTACTTTTGCTAATAGTAGATATAATATATTATTGTCTCTTCTATGCAGTCTTTGTAACTGTGGCGGATAATATGTTAAATTGATGCATCGAAATCCGATTTCACTAATTATTTTATTGCTGTGTGGGCTGCGATGTTTGTTAAGTAGATTATATTAAAATAAAAGATAAACGGTAGCCTTGAATTAGATTAAAATCTTTATAACTTGCTTTCAGTACAACTTGGGAGTGAATGACTGGGGCCGAAGTCGGTACCTAGTTTAGTTTTAAGCTACTTTTGTCGTTACAGTGTTTTTTTCAGTATAGTATAGAATATAAGTAAATAGTATAGAAATAAAGGTTCACAGAGTGTACGCTAGGGGTGCTCATCGGTGTCTCCATAAAAAACCGTGTTACGCTACACCAAAAGTCCGTGTCAACTGTTTGCTAAAAACTAACTATGGCCTCCGGTAATCGCTCTCGACAGTGATTCATTGGTATTTTTAATATTTCTGCTCCTAAAAGGAACCTAAAACAACCAAATCACATAATGACACATATTTCTTAAAATTTTTGGGTCTAGTACATATTATAAATTCTTCACCATATTTTTGTCATGACCAGGAATTGAACCCATGATTGTAGAAGTCACGATAATTAGCCAACACATCAGCTGTGCTCAGTGGCTAGTTTTTACCAATTTGATCTCTGCACGAAAATAGCATAAACGCACTCTGGCCCTTCACACTGGATATTTCTAGCAGCGTTAGCAAAGAAAGAAAAATCTTTGCACTTGAGTGCAACACGTAACTTTTCATCCCACCTCAGCGAGGAAAAGACTAAATGCAAAAAAAAATATTTACAATCACAAGATACTTTTGCGCTTTTTTAACAGTTTCAGTCAATTCTGTTTGTCAAATAAACTTCCTCGTCGCTAGAATCACTCATTTTATGTTTTTACTTGTTTTCAAGTTTCATGTTTTTAATCTAAGGTTTTAACAATATGACGTGTGTGGGGTTCAGACACCCATTTATGGGTCTGGGAACTGGTAGGAAATCAGAACAAACAAACGGATAGTAATAATTTACAAACGACACGCCCGTCCGGTCCGAACGTTGTCCAAGCAATGACATTCCACGGGGGCGCCTCGATCGCAATCGCTTTATTTCAAAGGCTGAATACCACATCTCTTCCTTTTTAACAAATAAAAAATTAACAATTGCTTATTTCCAAAAGTTAACTTACTATTCTTATTTTACTATATACCTCTAGTGATTTTACAACATAAAGTAAGCCATCATTATTCTAAAGTGATACTTCTAATGATTTTACAACATAATTATTATTCTAAATCGAATTTTATTTTAACCAGTAATTAAACTACGCCGTTGATGTAATTTTTAATTAAGTACCTATACAATTATCGATCTCTTTACTAGGTACGCTATTATTGTCCTCCTCAATTTCTTCATGATCACAGATCTTCCAATTACTACCTTCTACTCTTTTCAAGTGTAGGTATTATATTCCAACGATACTCCCGATCTTCCTGTATCAGAGCCTTCCAGATTTCTGATCCATGTGCATCGCAGAAGCAGCCTACACCTTCTGTATAGATTGAAGTAGTTCCCACCTCTGCTTGTACGCAGTCTCCGGTTAGACAGGTTAAATTCTGGTGGCAGACTTGGAAGACTGTGGCATATTCAGATAAGATAGGCGTTGGGATGGGTTTGCTACTCAGTGATCTGTTAGGGCAAGTTGTCACAAATAATTGCTTTCCAAATGCCTTCATTCACAAAACTTAAAGATACTACGACACCACTCTGATAATACAATTAGGTGAAAGTGTGGTGTCATGCGATATGATATTATTAGCTAGTTGTAAGTTAGTGCAGACAATCAATTAATTTTTAATCTTAATTTAATGTTGCACAATTTGACATGTCGTCATAGAGACGTTTTGTATTTTAATACTAATAATTTTATTAGAAATTTTGTTTTGAGACGAGATACTGTTGATACATAGTATCTTGAGTCCAAACAGACGGCAGACATAGTAAATTCATAATTGCTAAATTGTTAGCATTTCATATTTTTGATCTCGTTATAAGTATCTACTATAACGCAGTTCACGAGCTCGTGGTTAGAAGTAGGTAGTACTAATGAGGGTAAAAGGTAGGAGTGTCAGCTGACAGTCATTTAAACTAGTTCGACAATGAGAAGGCCGGCCACATAAAATGTACAAGCCCTTCCCAGCAAAATCTTAGGCTTAGAAACATTTTTAAACAGTTTTAATGTACATTATCATGTATGTAACTGAACACTGGATGATACAATTTGAGTTACTCCCTTATTATGAGAATTACAATATTGTAAGTTCATACAAACGCAAGAACGCCATAGGGTTCCTTAACTGTTGTTCGAAATACTTTAAAATGCAAGAAACGTAAAGATGTTGCAAATCTCACTATTGAGCTGTTGAGCTAGAGCTGCATATCATTGTGTGTTTACCGTCCCCCTGACGCAGACTTCGCGTTATTTTAATCCACTATGGAAAAAGTATTGCTCAAAACTTTTGTACATAGTAAAATGCTTATAGTCTGCGGAAATTTCAATATAGGTTAGTTCTTTTTCTGAGAGGCTGCTTAATTTGTTTAAATGTTTTAATTTACATCACCTCTTCGAATAACCAACAAGAGTGACACTAACAACATCCACCTGTTTTGATAATATTTATTGTAGTAGTGTTCCAATTGATACATCATTAATTAAATATTTCACCTCAGATCACTATGGTCACAGCACAGTGCTTTAAATACTTGTAATTTCACTTATCACAGATAGTCGCATTTTGAAATTCCACGGCAGTATTGATCTAAAAATGCCCCTTGTACGTACCGTGCGTAGATGATCCGAATGACCTTTTTACCAGTTTGTCTAAATTGATAAGTGAGGAACATAGTGAGATTGTAAAGCTAGAGCGAATGTCGGGTTAGCTGATTGGGCTACAACCCTATATGAACTCTATACGGCTGGGGAATCAATGTTGCACGACCCAACGTTTATCTTGTACATAAAGAACTATTCCAAGTCCTTCAAAAAGTTTGTCATACATTAAAATCATTGCATTTGAGAAATTCAATAGAAAAGTCAGCAAATAAAATTAATACAACTTGGAAATTAATAATGAAACAGGTAAATCTAAACCTTGTAGTAACCAGATGAATTTAAACATAAACAATACTATTTTATCAAAAATCTTCAGGTCATGAATGCCTTTGATAGTTTTTCTCTAGTAATTGTGCTAGGTGCTGATATTGCGCCGTGTATGGCCTACATTTTCAATAGATGTCTTGACGAGAGTCTTTCCTCATCTTATGAAACATAGTAAATTAATTCTTTGTTCAAGTCTGGAAATGATAAAGATCCAGGTAACTATAGGCCAATTTCTATATTGCCTGCTTTAAGTAAGATCTTCGAGAAACTTATTCTTACTCAGTTATTGTCACACTTCGACCTCCACGGACTTCTTCAGTCATTCATTTGGAATAACTAAGGTTCATTCGACAGCCGATGCTGATACCATGCTCTTAGAACACATATTTGAAGCGTAGGAGAACTCACAGAACGCGATCGTCCTTAGCTTTTGACTGCGTGTGGCATGATACATTAATTTCCAAGTTAAAACATTATGGCATCCAAAATCAGGCAATTAATCTTGTAAATTCTTACTTATCCAATAGAATTCAAAAAGTTGATGTTGGTGGTGAAAGGATCGACTATTGTCATGGGGGTGCCACAGGGTTCAATACTAGGCCCTTTTTATTTCTAGTTTACACTATCAATCTTTTTTTTTACATTATGTGGCATAGTTCTGTTTGCTGACGATACTTCTTTGATTTTCAAAGTTGATAGATCTAAAGCAAATTACGATAGAGTAAATAATTCACTGTCGCGAGTTCTTGTAAATAATGTTTTGATAATAATCTTTTGCTTAATGCTAAAAACGAAAAGCATCAAATTCACATAGCCAAATGTAAAACATTATCAAACTAAATATTAAAATAAATGGGGAGACACTTGATCTTGTTAAGTCTAGTATTTTCTTAGAGCTTAATATTGATCCAGGGGGTCAGTGGGCAGCGCAAATTGTGGCTTTAGCTGGTAGACTTAGTTCCACTGCATATGCAGTTTGTATGATAAGGCAGCTTACTGATGAAGCTACAGCTAGGCTTGTTTATTTTAGCTACTTCATAGTGTTATGTCATATGGTATCATGCTGTGGGGTAAAACAGCTATATTTCCAGCTATATTTGTCTTACAAAATCGGGCAATACGTGCCATTTATAAAATGAAGTCACGTGACCCCTTGAACGCCTTGCGTTTCAAAGAAATCAATATTCTCACAGTAATTTCGCAATATATCTATGAAATATTATTACATACACATAAACACTTGGATAGTTGTATGAAAAAGGGTGACTTGCATGGTATTTGGATTTATAAATACAACCAAACTAAATATACCAAAATTTCGATTGAAGAAAGTAAATGGGTCTTTTATGAGGAATTCTGTAAATTTCTATAATAAACTTCCAGAAGGTGCATCCAAACATCTTACTCGAAGATAAATGGAAATTTCATATTCATATTTATATCATTTATTCACCGTAGGAACACTGGGAGCATTTGGTTTTGTTATGGTGTACATACATTTTAGCGGCCGCACATAAGCCTTGTCAGATAATTGCTACATCTGATTTGAGCTGATTTGCTATAATATCTGTACTTTTCTCTTTACATGGTTCTATTAGATTGTTATTTATAAGTAGGTATACTAATACTGATACTCATACTCATTTATTAAAACCATAGGAACAATTATTAAGAACACTTGGTCACGTCATACATTATATTTAGAAATTAGGTTATATCAGAGACTAGTTTTACTAGTCTCTGGTTATATCAAGTGGAGCGTGTACAGTCTTATAATCTTTTGCTGATGTTTATTTGCATTTGACTAAGTTTCTTAGGTTTTTAAGTTCTCATTTAATATGTATCAGCAACTTCCTGCTCCGAGGCACCACACAGGCGCTTCCCACCTTGTGGTAAGACGTGTCATCAAATTAAGTCAAGCCGTGTTTGTTGCCTGATTCTTCTAGGCTTGAGCGCGTTGGAACAGGAGTAATTTTAGTTTATAAGGCGATTCAAAATGATCCTTGTGATTTCAATGAATAAAATTCATTTCATTTGATTAACAGAGGGATCAAAATGCACTACCTTAGAGTACGTACCTACATTAAACATGTGTAGGTATCGGAGGTTATTGCCATTTATCGCTCCATACTGTCACCATTTTGTAGACATTAACATTCGTCTTTTAGGCAAACTTGCGTAAATATATACGTGGCACAATTTCAATGAGTAGGTACAAGTTTAATTGACTCATTGAAAACAACTTTATAGAAGCTCGTAACACTTTTGTCCATTCCCTGGAGTTGGTTCACATCAACAAGAACTTTATAGGTAGTTATTTGCTATAAGCAAGGTACCAGAAATAAACTCATAAATTGGTTGACATGAACTGGAACATTTTGCCTCATTATTTTGTCATTTCATTATGGTTGCGACGTGTTGCGAGATAATTAGCCACCATAAATTTATTTCAAGTAAGAGGGTACTTAGTAAAAACTTTTAAATTAGTGTGGCCGGTTAAAAATCAAGTTAAAAATATCTAGTTACGACCACGTTACGACTGATTTAAATCACTAAGAAGAAGTACCCTTCCTCGAGTTTTAGAAAAGTTTTCCATGTATGTCGGTATTCAATTAACACAACACTACGCAACTTTTAGTCGAATTATCGACTAGGTACTCACAATTTTTTATCCTCGTCGCCAATGTGGGGTTCAGACACCCATTTATGGGTCTGGGAACTGGTAGGAAATCAGAAAAAACAAACGGATAGTAATAAATTACAAACGACACGCCCGTCCGGTCCGAACGTTGTCCAAGCAATGACATTCCACGGGGGCGCCTCGATCGCAATCGCTTTATTTCAAAGGCTGAATACCACAACGTGAAAAGAAAATGGCGCGCGTAAAGCAAATTAAATAATAAGTAATACAGCAAGAAGGTTCTGAGCCTGAGTTTTTAACAAATTAAAAAAGGTTGTATGATAAATTCGGCACCATGGAGGTAGAAGTAAATAGGTTTAATGATGTTTTGAATTTACAAACTTAGTGCGCACGATGTTCTAAATTCAATTTTACTTTATCCTCTAGCGGATAAAAACGGCTTTTGCACTCAGATATCGAATAGCAAAAATCCTCTTTCCGAGATGGTGGGATGAAAAGGCTATTTTTTTTGTGATGATCGCGCAATTTACGTCTGTTGCAAACCTGTCGCAAAATAGAGAATACGTGGGCCGAGGTCGTTGAGGACCTAGATATTTGTGAGGAGTGATCGCTTAGCGCAGATAGTATTTCGGTCAGTATTTAGTACCTCCAGCCGAACTAAGCCTCTGTCCGAGACGTCTCAAGACCACAATCTTAGCTGTCACATACAATGCGAACCTCTGAAACGGACTCTACTGAATTTATTGACTATTCACTTTATCTTTGGTACAGTCTGTCACATTGATGTGTCTTCTGGTTTATATCGCTATCTTCATACGTGTTTAGAGTAACGAGACGCTCGATATGAAATGTTATTTATTTTTTGTCTGAATTAGTTACAGCGTTCCCATGTGAAACGACTTCAAAAAAGGAGGAGGTTCTTAATTCGAGTAGTTACCTCCATCCACAGTACAGTTAGATCCTGTGAACTTTGGTATTACTAATAGATCCTTTTCGACTGTATGTTTTCGTATAATTGTTACGTGATTACTCCGACAATTATAAATTAATTTTGATGATTCTTTTTTGATTGGTAGTTCATACTTTTTGGGGGTCCCATATAATTTTTTTTTTAAATTAATTTGATTAAATAGTTAACAGTTTGACATCTATTTTAAAGTATTTTTTTGATTGTTCCAGTATAATTACCAATTTCAGCTAATGATGAAGAAATAATACCATAATAATTAATAAAGGACTAGGTTAAGACAAAATTAAGCCCAAATTCGATAGGTGTGCTATTAAGCAGCCATTCAAGGGTTCCGTTACCACATTCCAACTTTATCATCAGACCAGCTTGATGGTACCATATTATTGCACTGTCATCCAAACTAAATACATTTACAAAGTTTCAAATAGTGTATCCATTGAAAATGAACCACTAGAAATGGGTGAAATTTGGATTCTTAAATTCCTTTACAAACTTACCCATATTCAGGTCGACATGAGAAACTAACTGAGAAAGCACTAAGTAATACAGGAACACTACGAATGTGTGTCACACAATTGTCCAATTTATTTCATTAAAAGCCGCATTTAGACCAAGTGAGCGAATACTGCCCCATTTCTTACCCGTGCTCTGAGCATTCTTTAGTTGCTCGGCCGCATTCGCGAATGCGAAGCCCTTGTTGTATTTTCTCAGTCAGCTCTGCTTAGGCTGAACGAGCATTCGCGAATGCGGCCGAGGGCTTCTCATCATCGATAAAAAATAAAAAAAATTGTTCAAATTGGTTCGATAGATGGCGCTGACTCAACTCTAGCTGACAAGATTGTCAAATGTATTATCTGTGGTGTACGCGTACGCTATTATCTAACTAGTCAAGGTATATTATTCTGGTTGTGTTTGCTTCTTGAGTGTGCGCTTGTGATTTCGTGGTGTTTTTAGAAGTAGGCAAAAAGTCTACGTTGTTAATGTTGACATTTAAGTTTATTTTGACACCTTGACAGCTAGGTTTAGAGCAGCGCCATCTATTTTCAACGCTGAAAGCATGATTTGAAACGGCCGTGAAAACCCCTCATTATTCGCTCTTTTCGATACCAACGAGCGTTCGCTAGTTGTGCTTGGACGGAACAAGCATTCGTTGAGTTTAAACAAACAGTAATGGTTTTTCAACACTAGTGTTTTATGACACCTTCACGCAACAGAAGCGAATGACACACAATATTAAACCAACATAAACATTTGATATGAATGGTGCATTATAATATATGGCGGGAAGTTGGCGCATACAATGTCAGGATAGACGAGCTGTGACGCGAATAGGAGTGGTATGGAGTAGTATTAGCGCTAGAGTTTTTAATTTTACTAAATATTGCTTTTTTTTATTACGTTTATTTAAATTTCTTAGAATCGCATGATTCTGAGATATAGAAGATATTAAAAATTATGATGAAACTGCCAGATTAAAAATATGAGACGTCCTGACAGATTTAGTCAGACAACAAAAAATTATGTCTTTTTAGTAGTAAAAAGATTATTGATAAAAACATTGGGACACGAAAGAAGTTAGTAGTTTTCTATAACTTGATTAGCTGTATTTACGATATTAATTTATTGCCAACGAACTAATTTAAAAATAACTATTTGAACCTAATTAAATATTTATTAACCTAAACATACAAAACAGAGTTTAGTTCTCTGTATTTTAAAGTTAGTATCCTAAAATATTATAGAAGACAAAGAAAAATAATAAGTATCAACTTACCTATAGGTTCTTGCACAAGCTTGAAACCAGCTTGCTTTAACTCATGGCACATGTATTGCTAACACAATTTGTATCGTTTTCATTTTTTTTTTGAGTATATGTTTTAGTATTTTTTTGCGAGTAGTTTTTTTTGTATATTAAGTATTTTTTTATCAATCCCGCTACATTAAAAGTTTAACAAACAAAAATAAAATAAAATAAAAACTTGTCGACTCTACAGCCGCGTGTGTCTCGCGTATGCTTAATTCGTCGGGGCGTCATCAGCGACCTCACGAGACAGTTTTTGCATTTTATCATTTTGTTTGTTTTCTGTAACGTCGAGTCGAGACTTTAATGTTAAAATGTATGGAAAATTACAAATGTAACTGAAATAAGGAAGATGTACTATAATCTTCTTTGCACTTATAATTGGAGCGTTACAGGGCCCCAATTCTACTAAACAAATTGTGTTTGAATTAATTTACAATTCAAACACAATTAGTAGTGTTTAGTAGAATTAGGGCCCTGTATCAATGTACAGTTGTGTCTATTTGACAAGACGTTTACTCGTAAGGCTGTTAAGATGAAAGGATTCATCACATCAACAGTTTCGTCAATCTAAATCTCAGCCGATTAGCTATCAATACAAATGATGCGTACTTAGCGAGTTGTTCGATAAGTACAGTCACGGAGAAAAGTTAAAGGTCGGCCCAGGATCGATGGCCGCAGATGTCGGTATTAATCGGCGAGTTTAATCCCTCCGCCCGGGAATAAATCAACGCTAATTGCGCCTATTTATATTTATCAAGTCCGGCCGATGGCTAATGACTTTCGTACCCGATTGTATATTATATCGATTTCGGGTTATGAGATTGGGATGTTTAGTACACATACCCATTTTCACCAACCGACACTTAGACCCGTTAATAAAGCGATCTTACGACCACCAAAAATATTATTTTTCTCTAAGAATTTTAAAATTGGGTAGCACTCAAGTCCTAGATTTGAATTAAATGAATGAATACGAGCTGAAGGTTTTTTTATATATTATACGTTAGCAAACAAGCAGACGGCTCGCCTCATGGAAAGTAGTCACTGTCGCCTATGAACATCTGCGACACCCGTGGTATTGCATTTGTCCATTTGCCCAGTGGGAACATCCAATGGGAGCTCATTTCACACCCTGCAGGTGCGCCGGAGAAACGAGCGTGTGAAACGGGCAGTGCGAGACCTCCACGCATGCGGGTGAGCTCGCTGACTATGTCGAGACGCACGGTTGTAAAAGCCTGAGGCCCGTATGAATAGACCGAACTCAACTCTGAAAATGATCGTGAAAACACTTTAAATTATTATTTTGTATGGGAATTTTGAAATTGGAAATCACTCAAGCTCAAAAATTATGGTAAATATCCCGTTTCTAGTGATTTTTTAATATGAGACTGGGACTAGTTGAAATCGCTCCTCAGTGCATGACGTCACATCGGTAAGTTTTTTTTTTCATAAAAGACTGTTCAGCTTCTGTCGTGTAAAAGTTTCCCTTAAGCTAGGTGTTGGTTGGTGAAAATATTTAAAAGTTTTGTTATTTATGTAATATCAATTTTCGGAGGGCGGTTCATGATCTCAATTTCGTTAAGGTTTCGACACACTTTAATATGCCTTTTAGCTAACACCTATCTATCTCGGAGAGGTGTCTCCTAATTCTTAAGGACAAAAACCTCGTTATACAACAAAATAACAGGTAAGTAAAATCTGCCACATTTACATAAAAAATGTGGACTTTTAGCAAATTGTGGAGTTTCGCTTCGTTGCTTTAATTCGGGCCGTATTAATATTATTTATGGGACGCAAGTCGGTAAACCATCTTGGAGTTATGTCCTCCGAATCTCATTTGGAAGATACCGTGATTCTCTTTGGATATTATGATCCGGCTTTGTGAATCATTGCAATCTAACCAAAACAGCGACTTGTGGAAGCGGAAGTATTAAGAACAGCAATTACTTCCCAATTAAAGCGAGGCTTACGTAAACGTGATAGTGGTGGATGGAGGCGGCTCAAGACCGTTCGTCGTGGCAATCTATAGGGCAGGCCTAGGAGTCTGCTGGTTGTTTATGATGATAATAATTTGTTGATGTTAGTCCTTGTAATATAATTTTAAGCTTTGATGTTTGCGTGCTTGTTTGTAACTCAATCATGCGGCGGAATAATAGTGATTTTATTCATTTAAAGTCTGACGTAGGTATATATAGGTATATGTGACATGTGTAATTTGTTTGGCATTTAAATTCTTATAGACATACCCAGCTTCATTGATATTATTGTACACCAATCTTGGTAACATAGTGGACATTGTTTTGAATTTTTACCTAACATCTTAATACCATACCTATGTTTGACAATAAATGATATTTGATTTGATTTGAATTAATTTCAAAATATTGCAATCTCTTACTATTTGATGGTGTCAAACAGTGTCATGACTAATTTTAGACATTGATTAATAATATATAACTTTTATAAATAAGGGAGCTTAACTTAAACTTTCTATTTATAATAATTCTTTTGTAACGTGAATTGCGATAATGTATTTTTATAGAATTAAAATCTTCACCCGACCTTGCTTCGTAACGATCTTAGCTATTACATTTTATTCTCACACGTATGCCCAGTTTGTACAGCTTTTATTAATTTTTTTTGTAAGATGAACACTGTTTTTATTATAATTATGATAGATACAAAGTAGGTAAGATGATAGGCTCAATAAAAACACCCCTTAAAATCTTCAACTATCAAATCAGTCACGGGCATAAAAGCCTCAGAAAAAGCTACCCAGAAAGCCATCTCATTTCATCAATCGCCATTATTGCCCACATATCTCTAGCTTCATTGTATTCTTTCTAATAAACTATCTCTAGGATACATCGAGCGACGTTTATGGCCGTTTTTGACATATTTGTGATGGTAAGACGCCTGGATTTATATAGATTCCAAACCATTTCTTTCTGATTTGGTGTTCAGCGGTCACTTTGATTTTTTGTAATGATTTAGGGTTATGTGTTTTGGTAGCGTTGTTTTGTTGTACTGTTTGGGCTTTTGTACTTACACATAAATATTTTTGATAAAATTACATTTTAAAAAGTCGTCCGGTATTTAATAAGATGGAGATAATAAAATCCAATATCTGACTGCTGGTTTTGTTTGGAATAATTTTAGCGAAAACAATAGAACTGTTTTGATACAACAATTGTTCTGAACAATTAAACAATATTAAATAACGATTAAAATCGCTAATAATTTGACAAATACAGTCACACACAGCAGTGTTTTGAATTTTCTAAATAACGAATTGGAAATACTTTTTTCTAAAGAATTTTAATAGTTCTCTAAAACTCATTAGCGTTCACTTTATTTTCTAAACGTTTATTTTCAGATGTCTTGTTTATTTGGAGAGCATTTACTCTTTAAATATTTGGACACGTCCTATTAAGCTTGTTTTGCTAAATTATTACTACTTCGGCCCTAATTTAAATAGTAAAGTATGTAGGCGTAGTAGAAAAATATCTGACATCTGTCAAACTAAATCTCAATTTTTCTTGTCACTATCTGTCATGAATTAATATGATACGTAAATAAGTTGAGCCGGACATGGTTTTTTGAATCATCAGTGTTCTATTTAAAACTGTTTAGTGGCGATCCCACTCCCGCCCCAGATAAACACAATTATAGGATAATTTGGTTTAACATAGACTGTTACCAAAAATGTGTAGGCGAAAAGGATGGCGTAATTCAATTCATCTTTTTGAATGAATGATTTAAAATCTTAAGATTTTTACTACAAGATCTGAGGGTTCACTGCAGTGACAGCATCATGCTTAGCCAACGAGACATTATTAATAAACATATCCGCCTCATCTAAAGGTTAGTCTAAGCCACGTAACCCGTTGAAAAACGGCCGTCTTGAAGTCTTGCGACGCGACGCGACAGCTGCGACTAAAAATAGTCGTCGGACGAGAGATTCCGCGTTTTTCACTGTCCGTGCACGCATCAATTTCTGTCCGCATTTGTTAACTAATGACAGATGTTTTACGCCTCTGATAGAAATACAAAGTTTCCTCTTTCCTTTCCACTAGTTTCTACGCCACAAACAATACAGGTGAATTTTGTTTGCGCGTTCGCCGAGGTTAGTTTTGTCGCAAGATACGCAAGTTGCCGTGTTGTTGTCACTGTCGTAATGACAGCTGCGTTTAAGACGCGTTCTAGCCCTTTGAGAGGTACAGTTTTAGAAGTTTGACGATACCTCTGACTTAATCAAAGTGACATGACACAAAAGTCTAGAAAGCGATCGTGTCGTTCATAATATTGTAACTAGTGGTTCGCTCCAAACTGAGACTAAACTAATACACACAGTCTATAGGTACCTAATTTTCTTACCTAACCGAAACAAAAAACAATAAAAAAATAAACCCAAAATCTCAACAACCTAGGTACTTAAAAATTGTGCCAATATCAAAGTTTATAGAATACCTTAATAAAGATCGGATTAAAGGTTCAAAGGACTATATAAAAAATACATACGAACGCTAACTTGGCCAATTTAACTCTAAGAACTCGCTTCACTTGTTTACCTAGATTTTACAAGAGACGGGTTCTACTCCAGTTCATAGACCTTTAATTAATAACTTGACGGAACCCCTAGGTTCAGTGTAAATTCATTCACAAAATACATAACCAAAACTACCTTCGTACCTGTCATCGTGCTAAGGTACATATGATAGTTATATAAACATTGCAGATCTAAATTTTGTTGTCAATCATTATTATTTACACCACGATCCCAAATCATCAAACTCTGTCTGTCTATCCATGCCAATACCTACAAACTATGTGTGTCTGTAAGAAGGTCCGCTGAAGCAGTTATGTTAAATCACGTCGTACAATCGCACATCATCACATCGGCACTGGATCATGCGCAGAGTGCCGGTGTCATAGATGCGCGCGCGCAATTACGCGCGTCAACTGATAAATGGCATGTGATTAGCGCGCGAATTGCCGGACGCCATTTTGATTATAAATAGGGCTGGCAGACGCTCATTTGGATAGGATAGAGCAAAAACACAAAAGACAGACTATTCGGCTTAGGTACTCATACAAAATTTAAGCAATGCCATATTTTTGCCATCCCTTACTATTAGATAATAACAAATAGTGAATGGACAAATTTTAAGCAATGTTTACATTTAAATAGCATTTATGGGGGGGGGTAAATCTTTTGCAATACAAAACATTGTTACTGTCTATGGTCGGGTAGTACTGTCTACTGGGTACTGTCCTTGCCGGAAAGACTTGTAATAATAAACTACACATAAAATTACTAATTTTTTATCAACAAATACGATTATCATGAAAGTATGCGCTATAATACTCAATAGTAAGAAATTTTCCGTTTACATCATCACCAATTAACAGGTTTTTCACATGAATAATTGCTTTCTTCTACTTATACGCGCAGTATCATTTATTTGTAGTCAAAGACAACGTTTTTTTTTTTACCAGAGTAACTTGAATCACTTGATAAGCAATAAACTAATGAAACCAAAACTTTCACTATACTACACCCTAATTATTACGCGCTATTTCAGTTCACAGTCGCGTTGATAGCAATTGTGATATTCAACGATTGTTTACGATTTTACCTACTATTTTATGAGTCAACGTGAATTTGTATCTACATGTTTTGACAAGTGCTCGTGATAAGGGAATGCCAAATGTCAAGCGTCCAGTCAATCGATGGTCAGTTGTTGAAAGATTTTTTATTTTATCGAGGATTTCTAGACAATTCACAGCTTTTTCTAATTATTGTTATTTCACAATTTATTCACAAATATCTAATAAGTATATGTTTGCACATTATACCTTTATTTCATAAAACAACACCTGTCATTTGAAGTAATTTTACACAATCATCCAGTCACTGAAAATTTAATAATTCACTTCTAGCAGTCTAACTGCTACCTTGTCCAACATCGCAATGTCGCGTGTCATAAATACCTTCAGACAGTTACTTGTCAGAGCGCCATCTAGCGGCCGCCAAGAGCACGCCCCCGTACGCGAAGACAACACGACAATTGAATAATTATTAGAAGTGACACGTTCGATTCTTGGCGAGCAGCGCGTGAAGGGTTATGAAGTATGGATTCGGCGCTGTTGCATATTTGTTTCAACGATGCTATGAACATCATAAAGTACTTATTTAATTAATTGGGCTGGTATGACGACCCTTTAGAAGGGAACACTAATTTGTAGAAACATCGCTAAATTCCTAATTTAGATCTTTGTCACACTAAAGATAAAGACGTAACAATCTGTATTTCTAATTCTTATTACAACGTGTAATTGATTTCTGCGACATAACTTATAAAATCTGTCAAAAGTTCAAAAAATCAAACAAACTTAAAATATTGGCATCCCTTATTTTTACATAATGGCAAACAGAAACAGGACAAATTTTAAGCAATGCTTAAATATAAATAACGTTTATAAGTATGGAGCTAGGTACTTAGATCGTAATATTGGCAAAGCTATTTCTTGGTGATCGACGACAGTTGTTAAAAACGAAAGAAAAAATACTTTATATCGACTGATTCATTTCGTTCATCCAATCCCTACTTTACAAATATTTTATAGCATTTTGATAAAGTAAATAATGTAAACAGATCACCAGTTCTGATGAATCAGTCAGCCCCGCCTTCTGTCGTAAACGACAAAAAATATCTATCTCCTCCGTAAAGTAGATAAACTACGTAAAACAGATAAAATATATTCTATGCGATGCCGCTCAAAATAATTTAATTTTATCATTTTATGTCCTCTGATAGCCAGCTTTGGTTATACAGCTGGTACCTTTCATGCTGACACTTGATCAAGAGCCTCATAGAGTCTTGCAACAGTTCCAATTCTGAGCTGTTCGTTATGTCGTCACCTTTTTGTAGAAATTTCTATCACAATATTCATTTTTTTGTATTCGGGGGATCTTAAACATTAAATAATAAAACCCTTATAAATGAAAAACCAGAAAATCACCTTAAACACTACTTAAACGCTACTATTGTCACACAAAAATATAATTTAAAAAAAGTTATTAAATTGTGTCTACGGCGTAGAGCCTGCGTAGGCCGTAGCAAATATTGACAGGCTGTGATATGTACGAACAAACTTTTATTTGTGAACTAGTAATGAACCAACTGCACTTCAATAAGCTGTGCCTGATACCTGTCGACGTCGATAGATTCCGATGTCAGGGACAGACCAATTTATTACTTACTATATCATCCAACTTATGTCCGGACATAATAAGTTTCGGAGCTAAGTTGAATTTATTGTTTATAGGCGGATGGGACGGGAGATGAGTTTCAGTTGCTGTTAAGATGATTTTCATAAGATATTATATTAACATTTTGAACGATTTAAGAGTTTTATATCTAAAAACTATTTATCATTTAAACGTAAACAAATCTTAAAGTTCAGTTTTGCAACGTATCGTTTATTAAAATATCTCTGATTTTTTTTATCATTGGTTATTTTGTGATATTATATCGAGTGATTAGTTGAATTAACATAAAACTGAGCTTAAAATTGACGAAGCCTTTCAATCTAATTTGTTCAAAGGCCATAAAATTTTCTACTTCAAACTACTCATCCAGCCAAGATAAATTATCAATGACTTTTTCAAGAATATATTTAAATATGATTGTTTAATTGATGCTGATAATAATTATTTCTATTGCATTATGCTAACGACTATCCATTTCTTCCACTATAATATAATTTGATGTTACTAACCAACTATCGGTTTGACACGAAGGGCTATTTAGTCCCATCAATAAAACAGCCGAAAATTAATTAATAAAAATCATTCCCTTCTAGAACTTTAATTAAAAGTCATAACTTGCACTGACGTTGAATTAATATTCATATTATTTTATATTACTTTAATATATGTTTTGGAGTCTAACTCTGACTCTGATCCCATGCATAAATAATGTACATCATATCGTTACAAATTAGACACGGAACGACCCAATCACAATAATTCATGTTTATTATTCGTTCTTTCGTCGTGTCATTTGTTTTTTCTTGGTTATCAAGTTCAGTGACCAGTTTGAGGAATTATAGCCATGAAAACGTAGTTTTTAAATTAATATAAAAAAATTATATAACTTGTAGTTTTTAAATTAATTTAAAATTATCGTTGTTTGTCTCCTTGTGACTGTAGTTTCCTTTCTCAAAGAAAAGGAGGAGGAAGAAAGGATATTCTAAAGGTCGCAGGAAGTCGATGGATTGAGACAGCTTAAGGCTTCCACGATGAACGTGGAATTGTATGAGGGAGGCGCATATCCAGCAGTGGACTTCTACAGGCTGATGATGTTGATGATGAAGTAGGTATATTCCGTACGTAGTAATAGTACAATAGTACATGCTGTCAAATTTATTTACTACCCTCAATAATTCATGTAGCTACCTGACAGACCCAACTCATTTAGATTTAAAATACTCGGGAAAGGATAATCATGAAGTTAGGTTGTTGTAATTTTTAAATATGATAGTGGATTTAGATTTAAATATTTAATAAACATGTCGAGCACATACATCGCACAGCGTGACGCAAACACAATGACAACGTTATTGTCACGCTGACCGCATTTAAGGCTTCATTTACACGACACGTTCCAAGGATTCTTATGTATTTAGATTGAACTTGACTCTAAAAACGATTTTGAGTGTATTCCAATTTCAAAATTCTCATACAAAAATTTCATTTTTGGTGTTCTCAAGATCGTTCTTAGAGTTGAGTTTGGTCTATTAATACTGGCCTTAGTGCCATTGATCTGATCATAACCCTATGGAACCTAGCCTGAATACATAATACATATACTTTATCTAGCAAAAGTAGCTATACACACGGTAAAAGTGTTTTGAGGACTTTTTCAAGGTGCTATGGCCATACACCAATATAATCCTTACTTGAAGTTTTCAACTTCCAAACAATAAAAAAACTTTCAGTTTATTATATCTCCACATCTCTGGACAATGGCGACCACCTAATTATGCGTAAAGGGTGGACACACAAAGTATTTTAATGTAGTCAGAGACTTCATAAGGACCCGAAAGAAAAGCGTCTTATGGCACAGAATAAATAAAAGTAATGGTGTACAGAAGTTTCACTCCGAAACACACAATGTCTCTATGATGGCGCAAGCTATATTAAAATATACAGCCAGTGCATGACGGTTTAGTTCTATTTGCCAAAACTATATCTATTTTTGTACCTCAACGTCAGAGGTGTTAGATTTTTGGGAATAATATCTATTCAAATTTATCAATACTGTTTTACACTATCCTGAGAATAAGATAATAAAACTTTCAGCATTGATTATCTCACATATTTTGATGGGTGTTGGTATATTTATTGTTTATATAATTAATGAATTAACTGTATAATTTAAAATCAGCACGGTAGGGCTCATTTTATACTGTGGGCCGATGGAGTGGCACAGGTTGTTTGGACACGAAACAAAAGCGAATCTCGTGCGTTACCGAGATCCGACGATATCATTGAATGCGACTCGATGTCGCGCGTGTGTGCCTGTCGTGTGTGACCGCCAAGTCATCTTTACTAGTTAGGGCTGCCAGTAACTTTCAATTGGCAGAAAAATGTTAACTTTTTTACATAAGCAATCGTAAGTGTTTGCCAAATAAATAAGTATTAATTGGTTATGTATGGTTAATCACCATTTTAATCCCAGAGAAAATCCTCACTCAGGTACATTAAATTATTTCACCTAGGATAGTCAGAGGCAGACGATGTGACTGATACATGTTTAATATTTCACATTGTCAAGCTCAACGCTTCTTGAGCGATTTTTTGGGAATCTAACTCTATATTGTAACGAATTTTCTACTTAAGAGACAAGTGACTACTGACGCACTTACGCAGATTACAGTCACGATAATTAGTTATTAGAGTATAGGAACATTTACAAAGGTCACTTCTATTGTTTTTAAGTTGATTGAAAATATATATTTATTAATTTTTTGTTTCAGTTAAGAGGTAATCAGTGGCATCCCTAGTTTGACCGCTCGGTAAGCGATAGTGCACACTGGCGACTGCGACCACAAATCGCTCGCGACAGCCAACAGGTAGCAGACCAGCAGTCGCACGCATTGTTTCCACGAACCGAAGACACAGAATAAACACTACTGTTAGACAGGGTGTCCCAGAAGGAAGTTATCGTGAAAAGGGGGTGATATCAAAGTTATCTTCGTCAGACCACTTAGAAATCGATACCTATTTAATAAAAGTTTTAACCCAAGCGCCTTTATTCAGGGCCCCAATTATACTAAACAAATTGTGTTTGAATTGTTATGAATTATCTCAAAACTGTCACTTTTGACACTTTTGGTATTCTACTAAATTCAATGGTTTTTCAATTGGATTATAATTACGACCATTCAGAAACAATGGTAAAATCGATCGAGATTATATGCTTAATTCTTTAAATATTTTTTTGTTACACGTGGTAGAATCGAATATGATTGTAATGGCTACACCTATTGCCTTTCTCCCTACAAATTTAAAACGAGGCATAATGGAGATACAATCACTTTAGCAGACTACCATTTCTAATTTTAATTGTAATTGAATTATAATTGCATGGTCTAAGAATGGTTTTTCTATAAAAATAGTAGAATCGGCCCCCAGGTCAAATTTGAAACAAAACTTGTCAGTTGTATTCAAAGTTATAACAAAGTTCAAAATTAAGTATTTTTTCTTAATTTGTTCGTAGAAGTCAACATTTTTCCAAAAAGAGAAGAGGATATGGAGAAATTTTATAATTTGTGTGTCCCTTCGGTACACCATTCATATTCCAGGGCACCCTGTACACCAAAACTGCGAGACGGTATCGAGCCGATTGATATACGATCGGACCCGCAGAATGTTTTAGTAAAATGCACCAGCTTTGCGTTTTAACCTTTGAATATCTAATAGGGCTCGATTTAGAATTATTTATTAGGAGGCAGGAGACAAAAACAGAACATTATGGTGAGGTCAGTCGCTGTGCCTGTTTCGAGGTTCTGTGATGCCAACTCAATGTTACGAAACATTATTTTCTTTCATAACACTTCTAAATCCCTGCTCTACGGGTTCGATTCCCGCCTCAGAACAAATATTTGTACGATCTGCAGATATTTGTTCAGAGTAATTTTCTTTGTAGGTTTAATAAAAAATATCTTTCTATGTAATGTATTGTACCATAACACAAGCTCTGCTTAGCTTAGGGCTAGATAATGATGTGTGAAATGTCCAGCATTTATTTATTTTATTTATTTAAATAGATCTGTAAGTCCTTAAATAACATACTATAGAAAACACATAATACACATAATAATATATTCAATTATATACCTACATGTTGTTAGTAGTAAAACTTCTTGTGTGAAAGAGTTCGTCCGGGAAAGTACTACCACCGTGCCTATTTCTGCCACCAAGCAGAGTAGTGCTCGCATTGCTGTGTTTCGGTTTGAAGGGTACGGGTGCCGGTTAAATTACAGGCACATGAGACTTTTCATCTTTATGTTTCAGGGTAAGCAGCGCTTATGGTGCCTCAGGTGTTGCAGGCGTCCATAGGCTACGATAACTACTTACCATCAGGTGGGCCGTATGCTTGTTTGATTGCCAAGTGGTATATAAAAAAAGCTATAGAACTAAAAAGTACTGTAAGTATTATTAACATTTTAGCAAGTTTCATCCTGAAATTACTTGCAACACTTGAAACTAGCTACATTTGCTTAACATATTGAAATACAACCCCATTTGAAAAGCTAGCAATCATCATCATCAGCCTATTAATGTAAACTGCTGTACATAGTCCTCCCCCATAATATACCACGACTAACGGTCTTGAGCCGCCTCCATCCAACGACTTCCTGTAACCTTTATAATGTTGTCGTTCCATCAAATGCGTTTCTTCGGAGGCCTTCGTTCACTGCGTGATCTGGTTAAGGCTAGCAAAATATACTGTTTACCTTATTTACTTAGAATTAAAACTTTTTCAATTTATAATAGAATTTTAATTATCGTGGCTTGCTTGATATCATTTTAGATAACTTTTCATTTAAAAAACCGACTTCCGCCATTGTTATACGACTAAAAAATTTTGGATGAATTTTTTTTGATGAAAGAACCATAGTGGTGAAAGGATTATGATACTTTCTGAATGCAAATGCTTGGTGTCTTGCTGAAAATATCAAAATCGCTATATGTATGCCTACAATATTTGAGAAGTTCCCTCAATTCCTCATGGATCCCATCATAAGAACTGGATTCTGAAAAAAATGGGACCAATCTGGAAGTATATCTAATCAAATAAAAAAAGAATTTTCCAAATCGGTTCATAAATGCCGGAGATATGCGGTAACAAACATTAAAAAAAAAATAAAAAAAAAATAAAAAAAAAAAATTGAGAACCTCCTCCTTTTTGGGAAGTCGGTTAAAAAATTATGACTATACACCAGGAGTGACACTTTTGAAAGTCTTGTCATTAATCCTTCCTATAAGTTGATAACTAATATTGTTATACATATGATATCAATATAAGTGCCACCTCCAGTACATCTCCTGAAAAACGGTGATTTGTGGCTTTTTTGATGATTTTTAGTCACTCAGTAATTTCCGAAAATCGCACTCCTGTCTGCCTCGCAGTATTTTGTCGCATTTTGTCCATTAATGACGAACAAACATAGATAAACATATCACATATAAATAGTTTATCTACGACATATCAGAGACAGCGCGTTCAGAAAGTCAGAAACACGTTATCTTAGAAACTATTTACACAGAAATGCGTAATCTTAGTGCATGGACACAATCATAATGCCTATAGGAAACTTGGAACCAGAGCGGTCATTAATTACTATCACCTAACAAGCGGCGAGGGAAAGGCGATTTATCCGATCGACTCGTTATTTAGATCAGCTTGCGACGATAGATGGCGCTGGTGGTATCTGATGCACGAAGCAGGTTTCATACCAGTGCGATATGCTCGTCCTTAAATGGAACAGAAGCGCATTTGTGGAGCCTTTTATATTTTGTATTAATTCAATTTATGCATCTACATAAAATGGTTCTATAAATTGATGGAACAGTTTTTGAACCCACTTTTTTGTAGCCCATAAATAGTATGAAGTTCATTACTAGAGGTCTTGAAACTATTTAAATTATTTTTTAAAACAGTTATCTAAGACGTGACTACATGACTCAGTATAACGTTGCGTCAAAAACATGACACATATTATCCAAAAGAGTTTTAATTTAATTTTGAATTTTTTTTTGGCGTTAGTGCGTCTTATGTGAACAGTTGTTATAAGTTGCTAGTTGTTATCATCATCATCAGCTTTAAGACCGAGGCCGTCCCCATAGAATGCAATGGTGATTATGGAAAACCCCCAAGAATTTGCCATAATAACCACTCTTGGTAGGCGGATTGATGATCGCAGTATGGGTTTTGATTACTCTGGCGGATGCTGCTGCCCATTCCCTAGTGTAATCCCTATAAGTTGTTTCTCCTACATCCACGTGGAGGGGTCTATTTTTAAGCTGGAAACGTCACGGCATGGCACGCCAGTTATTACCTTAATACGATTCACTGACATATTGAAAGGTTATTTGGAAAATATCACTTTCAGCTATAAGACCGCCCATTGTACGTTATTTATCATCATTCTGTAGAAGTCCACCGCTGAACATAGGCCTCGGTCTTAGAATGCCATGACGAACGGTCTAACACCGGTACTATTATTTTTTTGTATTTTTTTATTTTTAGTTGTTGTCTATTGAAGAGTTTATCAATATAACTATCTATGTATATTAAATAAGTGTACTTAAATCTCATGTGTAAGATATATGATTCAAGTTAAGTTTTGACCCCTTGTCAAAAACGCGCTCAAATCGCGTGACATACGCGAAGACTGCGCACTAAATGAAACAACTCTCCCTGTCAATAACCAGACCATTTTAATACAATGGCATTCGCGTCCCACAAGCCAGGCATAGCTAATTAGAGCGAACATTACCGGCTAGAACCTTCTTAATTAATCAAGTACACTGCACCTACGTTCACTTTCATTCCATTACTGGCAAATCATGTCTTATATTTAATTAGAAGCTAATGAATGCCATCTCTGGTAGGTTAGGTAGTCTAATTAAGGCGACGCGATCACAGCGCGTTTTCCGTGCGTGTATGCTAGCATTATGTTGCTAATGTGACGTTTGGGGTTTCAGGGAAATTAAATATTGGTTTAATCCTGCCTTATCTTGGAAATCTGCGGTCTGTCTACCCCTTATGGGGAAAAGACATGAGTTTATATAATCCTGGGTTTTCGTAGCTTCTTATTTTTATAGCTGAATTTACCTGCTCAAGATAAATTGAAGTCAAAATTGCTTGCGGAACACGTATCTACAGGAATTCATGCCTGTTTTCTCGATGGATTACAAAACTCATGCAAAGGCTATTTATTGGCTGCACTCATTTGAATATAAATGTGAAGGATGACGGAATATCATCATCAGCCGATAAACTTCCACTACTGGGCGAGGTTCTATTCCCGCTGCGGGACAAATGTTTGCAAAATCTGCAAATATTTGTTCCGCGTCTGGGTGTTGTGGTACAATGGTACTCTTAGTTCCTGATATCCACGATACAGGGAATCCTGGTGTGGGATCGTAACTACGTATTATGTGACTGTTGGGTGTTGTGTTAGGGAAGTACTCAACACCAATACTGCGATCACCAATCCGCCTGCCAAGCGTGGTGATTATGACAAAATCCCCATTGCATTATGGTGGAGGCTTTGTCTAGCAGTGGATGTCGAACGGTTGGTTATGGTGATGGTTATGGTGATGAAGTAGGTAAGGACAAATAATTTATGACACTACAAGTACCCAACTAATAGTTAACCAACCAAACGGCTAACCTTTACAATCTAAACTATAACTCCATCGGTAACAGGCGTATATTTAACACTGCAATAGGAGCGGGCTCTATTCTGTTATGATTGATAGCGACTTGATAGATACCTCGCATGATGTATGCCGTCCGGCAAATTGCTCTGCCACTTACCTGCAAAAGAGGGAAATATTTTATAAGGAGAATACACTTGAAAATACGAAAAAAAAACTGTAAATTGCTGTTGTTTCTGGATGATTACAAATGCACAGGCTTTTGTGAGATTATAGGTTGCAAATCTAAAAACAGTCAGTTGAAATCATGACTAATGAATGGCTGTTACATGTGTTGAACTAATCAATTATTAATTTATCATTAACTAGCGGCCCGCGTGCGACTTCGTTCGCGTGGTCCCGGTTTTCCCGGTGGTTCCGGTAAATTTAGACCTTCCCGTGACAATTATGAACACAACAAAACCAAAATCAAATAAACAGATATAAACATTTTATTGATAATTTGTTAATTATACGTCACGTTTTTACATTGTAAATCATGAATTAAAAATTATAAATTATCATAATTGTATTCTTTGTGTTCATGGAATTCGTCAAAACACGTTCAATCTGCCCAGCCGTTCTCCAGTTTTTAGCCAGACAAACGAACAGCAATTGTTTTTTTATATACAGGGTGGGGCAAATTTTTGGCCCCTTAAGGGTAGCTACCTTTTGTTTTTGTAGTTAGAAGGTTTTGTTCTTTGGAAACTTCTGTTTTATTTTGAAGAAAAAAATATTGCTATTTTTAGAATTTTGAAAAAAAGTACGGTTCTCCCAAAAAATTACATTTGTCAAAAAAAACAAGTTTATCTTAATAGACTCTATTTCCAACCAGGATATTTTTTCCTAAAGTAACTTACCAAATCAAATCGTGAGTTTTAGCAATAATAAAAAAAAACAATTCCCATACATTTTTTAAGAAGCGTCATTTGACGCAACAAAGTAATGCATACCATTCGAACACGGAAAGCAATTTGTTCTAAATTCAAACTATTTATTGATATTTGTTATTAAACCTTACTGGTAGAATGATATACCACCTCTTTGAATGACAATACCGCTATAAAAAAATGGCGGGAAATATTTTTTTTTAATTTTAAATCCAAAATGTCTCTTACGAATCAACAGCGGCTAAGCTTAATAAAAGCTTATTTTCAAAATAACTGTCGTGTTCAACCAGCGTTAGAAGCATTTCGTATAGAAAATGAAGAAATACCATTACCAGACAAGAAAGTCAAAGAAAGAAGAAGAATTAGCCTACCAACTTAAAAAAAATACATACGAATTTAAATTAAGAACCATTGAATGAGTGACATTGTTCTTTTCACTTACTCGTTTTTTCATAGAAAATGTATGGGAATGGTTTTTTTTAATTATTTTTTAAACTTACGATTTGATTTGGTATGTTACTTTGGGAAAAGTGTTCCTGGTTGGAAATAGAGTCGATTAAGACTAACTTGTTTTTTTTGACAAATGCCATTTTTTGCGTGAACCGTACTTTTTTACAAAAATCTAAAAATGGCAATATTTTTTTCTACAAAATAAAACAGAAGGTTTCTAAGAACAAAACCTTCTAACTACAAAAGAAAAGGTAGCTACCCTTAAGGGGCCAAAAATTTGCCCCATCCTGTATAGAGGAAGAGGATAGAGGAATACTCTACAATGAACAGAAAATATTTAACCAGTACTTTAGCCGACATTTATCCGAAAACTAATACTTTCGCAGATAATTGGAGTTTTGACGCTGTTATAATGTTACTTAAAATCTAAAATATATAAAAATTTATTGGAATTTCCACAAAACTATTCAAACGACAAAAGCCCCCGGTCGTTTTCCCTGAATTAGTAAGGCGTGACACGCGATCGACGCGACGTCAGCCCGCGTGACGCGACGCCAGGACGAGTGACGCGACGTCAGACTAGTAACGCCATTTGACGTGACATGTCACATTGACGCGACATTGTTCGTCGGGACTAAGATAATATTTTATTCAAGAGGGGGATTAGAAATACCTGTAGGTTATTTGAACTGGGATAGTTTCAGTTATCAGACTTAATTTAAAACTTATTTATGTAGACATGCTGGATATCTGATATCAGTAATTATTAGTGGATTGTCAAACAGGAATATATAGGTTTTAGTATTCTGAACTGGACGATGCAGTTGAGGAAGGCCGTCTCTCGATGGACTTAAGACATTATAAAGATCGCAGGATGGCAGTGGATGGAGGCAGCTCTAGACAGTTCGTCGGTAATTTTGTGGGGGAAGCCTACGTCTTGTAGTCGCCTTCTGTAAGCTGATGATGATGATAATGATTCTGAAATTTCCAGCAAAAGTGGTCCTTGATATTAATAGTTTTTTATGCATTCAAATCACTTGAATAGTTAAATAATTAGGTAATTTTTCGATTTTTCGGGATATTACAAGTTTTCTGAAGCTGAATATGATATTAGGCTCTTGACCAAACTAGGCGCATGGATTTACTAAAACCTGTCTATATAAATTCCCTAAAAGACAGAGTAAAAGCCGCATTTGAATCCGTCCATTAGATCTAGAGTTAGCTACGACGCAGGAGGTTGCGGGTTCGATTCCTGCCTCGGATCAAATATTTGTACGATCTGCAGATTTTTTTTCAGGGTGTTCTAGGTATTTTCTATGTATAATAAAAAAAATATCTATCTATCTAATGTATTGTATTAAGTATATCAGTTATCTAGTACCCATAACAAAAGCTTTGCTTAGCTTGGGGCTAGATAATGTTGTGTGAAATGTCCAGTATTTATTTATTTATTTGATATATACAAGTACGAACAGAAAGACATATGTTGCCTTTTATAAATATAGAAAAGTCACCTTAAATTCAACACACAAACAAACTCATTTCATCTCCCAACAAAAGCCTTAAGAACTCTATAAGCCAGGTATCAAAACCGTCACTATTGTGCACAGGTCCTGTCCTGTGGCAAGTGAACATTTCCATGGTAATGACACCTCCATGGCAAGGAGGTAATCTGACGGAGCGAAATGGCATGAATTTTGAGTTGGTATAAACGTGGCTTTTTGAACAGTACTGTAGGGTGAAGATTAAAGTTTTTTATCTAAGTCTATATTTCTAGAACTCTCTGCGGGTTTCACTTTGTTTAACTTTTAGGTACTCGTAAACAAAAGCGGGAAAGCTGCAAAGTGAAGACTGCAGAGTTGTAGAATTTTTCTTTTAATGGGGGCCTCCTTGTTCCTTTCTTGACTGGTCATAGTACAGTGGGATAGTCGATGTCAAATATTGGCCAATAACATCGCGGTGGCGTGATATCTTTGTAATTTGATTGGCTTATATTTGACATTTTTGATTGTCTCGCTAGCGTCTCAACACGGAAGAATGATTTCTTCTTCCATGCGTCTCAATGACGACAAATGTTCGTTCTTTGTCCGCTGTAGTGGACATCTTACTTAACATTTAATTAAGAAGACAACAAAATTCAACTAAAAATAATAATAATATAAAGTTAATTTTTGGAAAAATCATAAACCGACTTTAAGCCTATGCCTATATGTACAAACTTAAACTATAAAGTAACTGTGGTATAATTCATAGATTATAAATTATGTCTAATCTCAATTTGAATAAATGCTATCTATCGGCGGCTAGCAGTGGGTAGGTATTTAAGTATTACTATAACGCCATCTATCCACGTCTAGCAGTACCATTTAGCGCTGACACTTCTTGTCATGATGCCACAGGCAAACCAAGAGATATCTATCTCGGTATAATATAATAAGGTTTCATCAATGGGAACCAGAAAAAACCAAAATTTTCAAAAAGTGCTGAATCAATGTCGATAAATTTTACATAGGAATAAATAAAAACATAATCAACAAAATCAATGCATAATTACGGAATAATCGCGTAATATACATAGGTACTTACAAAAACATACAGTTGAATTGAGAACCTTCTTGCTTTTTTTGAAGTCGGTTAAAAATACATACCTACCTAAGCTGAAACCATGTCACTAATAACTTTTCATTTAAAAAACCGACTTCCGCCATTGTATTCGACTAAATATAAAAAAATGATGAAAAAACCATAGTGGTGAAAGGGTTATGATACTTTCTGAATGCAAATGCTTGGTTTGTTGCTGAAAATATCAAAATCGCTATATGTAGGTATGTATTCCATCATCAGAACTGGATTCTGGAAAAAATGGGACCAATCTGGAAGAATCTATTCAAATAAAAAAAGAATTTTCCAAATCGGTTCATAAACGCCGGAGATATGAGGTAACAAACATAAAAAAAACATACAACCGAATTGAGAAACTCCTCCTTTTTGTGAAGTCGGTTAAAAAAATGTGATGATTCTTGTAAAACTATTAAAAGTAATCCAATAAGAATATGAATTTATCAGTGTTTTCTTCACTATTTTTATTTAAAAACTGTATTCAAATGCGAACTCACATGTATTTAATATCTTCTCTTTATGCAAACAGACGAACTTTAGAACTCTCGTATGGACAGCCTGCATAGGGCACAGCTCAGAGTAGTAAGAACTACACATCGATCAAATATACGACTGACCGACCGACGACGGGCTAGTTCACACCTGAAGTCAGGAGGGTTTTTTTGTACTACTTGGCAAGCAAAAAAACATACGGCCAACCTAATGGAAAGTAGTTACCGTAGCCTATGGACGCCTGCAACACCAGAGGCATCACACGCGCGCTGCCGAACTTGAGACGTAAAGATAAAAAGTTTCATGTGTCTGTAATTTCACCGACACAGTACCCTTCAAACCGAAACACAGCAGTGCGTGCACTACTGCTTGGTGACAGAAATAGGTACGGTAGTAGTACTTCCCCGGACAAACTCTTTCACAAGAAGTTCTACTATTAACGGTACATTCCATGCACAGTCTATAGCTTAACAATATTATGGCTCTTAGGGAATAGAATAAAATTCTGCAAAGCTCGTCTTTACGGGTCTTCACAACTTTGAATAAAACCTTAAGAAATGAAATGGAAAGGTAACTGTATACCTTTGCCAGAAATTATAGCTTATGCAGAGGCTACTTCGACAAAAGATATTATTTGTGGCTTACGTTGTATTAACAATTTTCATTCAAAACTTTTTCTATTCACCTTATACAACCACCATGTATTCTAGCTAATTTCGTGATTTTATTAATGATACGAAATTATAGTTATAGTGAAGCTACTAAAATTATTTAATTCCGTAAATAAGTATAATTTTGTAGGAAACAGCAATGCTCATAACAAAATATTCGCTCGAAAATTCACCCACTTTACCACTGTTTCGGGTACCAACTGTTAATTACGTCCCAAAATTTCTAGTTAAAGCCATTTACCATTTTAAACAAACTGCCGGTACTAACATAAACCTTGAAATAAGTGAGCTAGCTTCAAAACAGCGAGCATAATATACATAAACGTATATATAAGTTACAATCCCCCCTCCCCCCTACACACACCCCGGTTTATCTTTATTATTAGTCTGCTGAGCAAAATTATGACGACTGCAAAACGTCTTTTCTTCCATCCCTATCGTTCAACCCTAAAGTTGGCACTTCCATCTCTTTCTGACTACAGTTGTGTCATAGAAGAAATAATAGTACTGACATACAGAAATTTCTCTCTGATGACCCTATTTATGAATCTGTGGCAAGAATCTTATGACTCCTACACACTATGCCGGCGGCACAGCCGGCGGCTTTTTGCGGCGCGAGTATGCCGATATACGCCCGCCGGGCATGCCGCCGAGCTTGTCGGCGGCATACCCGCTGGCTGGGCCGCCGGCATAGTGTGTAGGAGTCTTTAAAGCATACTGAAACTTAAGGCCGTGATATGCTTGTAGCACGCACAAAAATTAGCTACTAGCATGTGTAAAGAGGGTTTGCTAGTAGCTCGTATGCTAGTACGCAGCATGATAGGTAATTACAAGTTCGCAGGAATTTTGCAGGTATCAGGAACTACGAGTAACATGGTACCATAATACCCAGACAAGGAACAAATATTTGCAGATCATACAAACATTTGTCTCGCAGCAGGAATTGAACCCGCAACCTCTCGTATCTCAGCCGGCTAGTCGCCCGCCACGCCACACAGGTTATACAGGATGTGTATCACTGCCTTAAGAGTCAGCGCGTGACAAACATTCCAATACTATTATCTTTATAATCTTATCTTTATTATTTTAAATATCTTGCAATTATTATTTATCTTGATTATTTAAATTTTTATAATATTGCTATTTTTATGGGCTAAGCTTGAAATAAACGATTTATTTCTTATTTTTACATACATACATAAACACACGCCTTTTTATCCGAAGGGGTAGACAGAGACTCAAAGTGCCTCTTTTCACCGAGGCTTGCACAATCGTAGGAATATAGACGTGAGAAGTAGTGAGCTCATCGCCACCATTTCTTTCCACGACCAACTCTGCTTACATTTTCTTCTAGTAATAACGCACTCCTAAATAAGCTACCAGCTAGGACACATCTTATACCAACGAAATTATTTTTATTATTTTATGATGTATGTACAGAGACTCTCCTAATTCATAATAGATCTTAAACCTTCAATATAATGTTAATTTTACATTGAAAGCCGATTTGAAGTGACACAGGCTGTTTCTAACTAAAGCTGTATGCACGCTTGCACTGATTCCGTCTGACGACCGCCGTGGGACGGACGGACGAGTGTTTATAAGACCTCGGAGAAGTAAGTTTTGTATTTAGTTTCTTATCTCGGGGTTTATTCGTCCTGAAGGGGTAGAGGGTTGAATTAAAAAATAATTTTGGGTTTGTTAATTTTTCTGGGCTTTTGCGGAGTTTTGTAAAATTTGTGTCAGTTTATTTTAAGTTTATCAACTAGAAAAATGAATAATTCTAAGACAAATTAGTAGTTGCTAAACATTGGCAGTCTTATAAGTCCACTATAGGGAGGAATTGCCATAAACACTAGGTTGGACCAGCGGATTTTTGATCGCAGTATTGATGTAGAATACTCAGGTGGATGCTGCTGCTCATCCATCCCCTGGAGTAATCCCTAAGGCGGCTTTTACGTCATCCACGAGAGGTGATGGAAGGGTCTATTCTTAGGCTGGATACACCACAGCACAATCTTACCTCCTCAAAATTATAAACACACATAAAATGGAATGGTTCACCACAGAATGGTAGATTTACCATGATTTGTGAAGGGATCTTCCTAGGAGGACTAATTCTACCAATATAAAAATTTTGGTAGAATTAGTAATAAGGTACAATTCATTATTACATACTACTCATCATTATGTCTAAAGAAGTATTGAGCCACCTCCATCCACCAGCTTCTAGCAACCAAACTAAACAAACTAAAACATATTTCACTGATCATTATCATCATCATCAGCATGTAGAAGTCCACGCCTGGACATAGGCCTCCCCCTTAGAATGCCACGACACACACACCAGTATAATATCTGAGAAATTACCTTAATATTAAAAAAAAAAGTTACAACTGGCCTGATGGAAAGTAGTTACCGTAGCCTAGCACCAGAGGCATCACACGCGCGCTCGTCTCATATGCCTGTAATTTCACCGGCACCCGTACCCTTCAAACCAAAACACAGCAATGCAAGCCTCTGCTTGCGGTAGAAATAGGTACGGTGGTGGTACTTCCCCGGACGAACACCTTCACAAGAAGTTCTACTACTTACTAAAAATAGTATATCCAAGAAACACTTCAATCGACGAGACACAAGTATTCTCAAGTATTCAAGATTAAGATTACCCGATCTAGAGCTATAGCGTCTCAAATCGCAAGAATACCTAACAAATGAGGCGCTTAACACACGGGCGACCGCCATGCAATTATTTGCCGCGACCGGTCGGTTACTCAGTCGCGAGTCGCTTAGTCAGTCGCGCTAATCCTCTCCGAGTCGCACGTGAGTAATGGCCTACTTCAGTATGCATATATGAAAAATCAGAGGCAATCAAGAGTGCAGTATCAATTTTCAGCTATATGTCACAGAGATAGAGTTGGGTATTGGATAATGATTGGAAGGCGTGCGAACGCATTACTAGTTTTAGATCTTATAATAAGTATGTTAGTGCTATAAAAATAGAATATGTCTTATGTGTGATTTAAATGTATGGATTATAATGATTGTGTCCATATAAACATAATATAAGAATGATTTACAAAACACGAAACTGATTACGCAGTGTAAAACGGCCCCTACTCGACGGTTTTGAAGGTCATATGAAGTCGGTAGATGAAGGCAGCTCAAAACAGTTCATCGTGGCATTCTATGGGGAGGCCTAGTATTTCCAACAGAGAAGGTCTACTGGCAGATTTATGACTAATAAAAAAGTTTTACAACATTTCTAAGCCAACCCGATCACAATATCAGTTGCTACGGCGGTTCATGATCCTACAACTAATATACAAGTTTGGACATTGCTGTGGTGGTCTCGGCCTAAGAATAAGAAATCTCCAACTCCTCCCGTGGATGTCACAAAATATATAAGTTCAGAAGGCAAGCTCAGTACAACAAGCGGTAAAGTCAAAAGTCAAAAGTCAAAATGAATTTTATTCATTGAAATCACAAGGATCATTTTGAACAGATCATTTTTCATTTGGTAACAGGCACATGCACTCAAAGACACCCGCGATGTTCTCGGTAGACCGAGTTCTACGCCTATGTGTGCATACGCCTAATATCGCTTATTATACTTAGCTGGCCTTCTGTACCTATATATTTCGTGACAAAAGTGCCGTGGCGAAAGAGATGTCGAGATGCTACAGATCCTTTGGTATCAAGGGGAAGCCCCAGCAGTGGGGCACAGCAGGCTAATCTCAATCTTAAAAGGATTCAAACACCGTGTTTACCCACTTTGAATAAGTTAAGTACACAACTCAGTTCTATCACCTTAATCTTAGAAATGTAAAGGCCCGTTCAGATGCGGCTGGCGTTTGACCGGCGGCCGGCGGCGGCGACACTGTGATTTGTGGTTGCTTGCGAAAGCGACCTCTGCCAGTGACGTGCCAATTGTCTACATCTTAGATGCTTAGAGCAAGTTATGAGAGAATGCGGAAAAGGTAAGGATTATTAATAAGTCTCTGATCACTCTTGTAAATAGATGCTGATCAACAATAGTATTTTTGAATGACAGAACTTTGGAGAATTGGTTAAGTGTATCGTTAAGTGGCTTTTAAGTTTCGTTGGCTTTTGCTATAAGTTAACAAATAATTGTGTTGTGTTTATGCTTTACTAACATGAACTCGCGGCTTTGCTTGCGCGGTATTGTTATAAAAAGTAACCTTCGTCAATACACATTATCTATCTCTTAGTCTCAGTCGGTTTTTACGATATCCATGTTAGGAAACGAAAGGGTTTATTCATAGGTAAGACACACCACAATACAGATCTTAAGACTTTTAAGTACATTGTGAAATTTCGGATGTTAAGATCTTTATGTTTTGTTACTCAGTCACACCGTAACGGTAATCAATTTCGATAAAATGTGGTGGTTTATAGCTAGGCTGATTTTAACCCGTACGTGAACGAATCCGCGTGCGGATGCTACTTTCTTGTAATTTGGATCACTCGTCTCGTTTCACAAGCAACGCGTTGTGCGCTCGCTCCTAGATACCACCGAGACCTGCGTCCATAAAACATAACATTAACATGACAAAACATACCACCTATATGAGACTCATATTAAATAATGATGAAAATAACATTATTATTGTCCCCGTTCAAAATTTTTAGTGCGACTTGTGTAGTTTCTCAAGCGTGCTTAAATATAACACATTATCATAAAATGTTGACTGAAAACATGTTTTTAACCGACTTCACAAAAAGGAGGAGGTTCTCAGTTCGATTGTATTTTTTTTTTTTTATGTTTGTTACCTCATTATCTCCGTCGTTTATGAACCGATTTAGAAAATTCTATTTTTTATTTGAATTAATATACTTTCAGATTGGTCCCATTTTTTTCAAAACCCAGTTCTGATGATGAAATCCATGAGGAATTGAAGGATCTCCTCAAATGTTATAGGCATACATATAGCAATTTTGGTATTTTCAGCAACAAGTTATTGCTATTATGCCTTTAGTAAATAAAAACATGCAGATAGCCTAATACAATGCGGAAGTCGGTTTTTTAATGAAAAGTTATAAAGCAAGCCAATCCATGGAGACAACAGCGATATACCTAAAATTTCTGTATTATATACATTCTATAAATCTCTTGTAAATGCCTGTCCTACTAGTTATTATGAATATACAAATTTAGAGGTTTGTTTGTTGTCGTGATAAAGCTGTAATGATAAAACAAATTTCGATGAAAATTTTACAAAAATCTATTTTAAGACTTGGATTAATAAAACCTACTTTTCATCCCAGTACCACGTGAATAGTAAATAATATATCCAATAATTCACCACACGAGCACACGTGGACGCGACGAACGGATATAAAAACTCCGTGGACAAGCCTTTTCTCTCTCAGACGAGCTTGTCAATAGATATTGGACATGGATAGAGATTGAATAAGCGTTGTATGCCATAGATAAGGCGATACGTAGAATAGTTCTCTTTTGCATGAATCAGCTTCCCTTGTTCTCGAAGCAACTTTAAAAATGTGTCTATCAGGTTGTTATTTATAATATAACAAATGTAGCGTGTGCTGTCTTATAAAGTTTTGCTAATGCTTTTTTTTGACTACCTTCCTAAGGTTTTTAAGTTCTCATTTACTATGTATCATCTTCTCCCTGCTCCTGGCTGATGCTGCAAATTATTTGAATAACTGAGTTTAAAGGAAACCGTGATTTTGGCTTCTTGTTGTGGTGTTTTCGGTCTACCCCACTGACTCCTCTTGCGAGAGTTATAAAAGTCAACTCAGGGATAACACCAGGAGATTGGCAGCATCATCCACCTCAATACTCAACACCAGTAACTGCGATCACCAATTAAGCCACCAAACGTGTTATGGTAGATTGAATTATATAGGGGGAGGCTTCGTCCAATGCCTACCTGCTGATGATTATGATAATATGACCGCTATAATACGCACGTTAAATGGCAGACGCTGCTATTGTTGGTAATTTGACAATAATTACAACCAATCACCCATAATTCCAATGAAACATGTTCCCTATCGATTACCCGCTGACAAGTTAATGCATCTGTCAACGCGGACTACATCCAGCAATGAACGACGTCTAATTAGGCCGTAGAAATCTCATTACGGATCGTCTTGGCTTTGTGTATTGCCTATAATATTGTTAGTTGAAGCTGAAGTTAGCATTGGAAAGTCCCAATGTAGACCTTTCAATGTTAGCTAAGTATGTTATCAAAATTATTCAAGCATGGGTTTTTTCTCAATGACACTACTCAATGATTTTCGCTCTACTCGTAGTAGATACTACCTAAGTATCTGTATCTACAGCCAATTATGTACATAATATAGCATAAAAAGATATTTTTACAAAATACCAATGACAACCATCAATGATTGGCAATCCCGTCTTGTCTGTCAGCATGCATTATGACGTCACGTCCTTGCAATGATGTCATCTCCGCTTATCGGTGCCCGCCAGTGACGCTGACGATGTCGTTCGCACGGCTTGCTGGCCGATTATGGTACAGTTATAGTTAATGTTTGTATACTATATGATATGGCCAGATGAAGAGGAATTTATTTCATAAAAAAAATACAACCGAATTGAGAACCTCCTCCTTTTTGTGAAGTCGGTTAAAAACGTTGTTTGTTGATGTGTAATTTGATAAGTAATAATAATTTTTTTAATTATTGTATATTAAATCATTGTCTGTTGTTAGCGCTACTTCAGTTAAGAAGGTGCTCTTAAGCAATAAGACCCATTGTACATTGAGGCATTGTCGCCTTGCCCTCTTTTTTTTTGTGTACAGTAAAGTTATAATCTATCTATCAATCTATTAATTAACTCTTTAATTTCAGCGTTGCAATGAAGCTGGCGTATTGGGAATGCTTCCATATGGTATTGATTAAGATTAATTGCAACGGTCTTTAGTAAGCTCATTTTTTTTATATTCTTGTATTGGTTGCATTATTCTTTCTATAAAAATTATTATAAGTTGTAAAAAAAATAAGCTTACATAACTATGTAAATATGTGACGTAACCAAGAGTTCATAATCGTCCTTTTGGTTTATATTGAGTACTTAAACATATAAACCAGTAAAATAAAGCCATACACACTAAACTATTTTTATATTTGGTAGTTCTACGAGGTTTTCTTAGTTCTAGGGTAGAAGTAAACCAAGACCTTTAAAAGCAAAGCAAATCTTGAAAAAACCTTATGAAAAATATGATGAACACACGTGTTTTTAAGTCAAAACATCTTCAAGACACAATTGTGCCGCATCGTAGAGGCTCTACGACGTAGCACCATCTCAATTTCCAAACCATTTATTAACAAAACAAACATTCAACATCAGTACGCTATTCAATACAAATAACAAATATTAGTAAAGCCATTGATTCGGTCATTTACTTATTGACTATAACAATAATGATATAAATTATTGATTCCACTCCAACCTTCGAAACACCATAAAAACTATAAAAACTAAACGTCATTATAAAATAACCTTATTCGCCATAAAAATCAAACTTTCCCATTTTCCATAGAATAACCAACCATCACCATTACTTTGTCAACAGCCAAAACTATATTTAAATTTAAACTTTACTACTTTGGTAATATAACTCATAATGCTTTCATTATTGACCTGTCATAATAGACTATCAATTCTGTACTATATTACACATAAAATTATAATCAAAACTTGTTTAGTCAGGAGAAATCATAGTTGAAATTGACATGGGCTGACGACGTCGGTAATAAAAATTATGTGTATGAGATGTCTAAGGTGGGGCCCCACTTAAAGCGGTTACAGAGATTGACCATTAAATTGTCAATTCAATAATAAATATTTACATTTTATTTTTCTATTTATGTAATGATTCAAGTTCAGTACAAATGATGTAATGATCCGAGAAATAGTTTTAATGTTAAATTACTTTTTGTTTACTAAATTGTGCGTTGGAAACTAGTTTATTTGGTATTACCTATTACCTAAAGTCATGGCAAGATTTGGAAGGTTAAAATAATTGTAAAATCCACATTTACACCAGGGAATTGGCAGCAGCATCCACCTTAGTATTTAACACGAAAACTGCGTTCATCAATCCGCCTAACAAGCGTGGTGATTATGGCAAATTCCTCCATTGTATTTCATGAGGCCTCATCCTACAGTGGATGCCTAAAAGCTGCTGATGATCTTCTGTAATCGAAAGTAGAATTTTACGTTTTGTTCTGCGCTATCGCTACAATTACGACCATACCTCAGCTCTTAGCGAAGGCGTTTGCCATCCGATATCGTGAATAATAAAACGATTAGAATAGCTTCCGACAAAATATTGCACCTTTGACCTGCGCCTACACAGGTCGTTGGGCTTACTCCTAAGAGATCCGAGCATTGTTCTGTATTTTATATGTCAATCATTTTTATGTACTATAATAAAAATAACTGCTTATTCAATCATTAGTTTAGTACGTAGTTAAAGAAAATTATTACTAAAGCCAGGGTGTCCTAAAAACCAGCGTATGTGACAACCGTATTGTACCAAGAATTACATAATTGAAGTTAGGCATCAACATCACGGAGGGCATAAAATAGTCGCTCCTTTTTAATACTGTTGTTGATTTTCCGCACCCAGGATAGGCAAAAATTAATACACTTTAGTTAAGATTAACTGTTTTGCAAGTAAAAATATTAACAAAACGTTTATCTACATATTAAACTCTTTTCGGTAAAAATATAAGTCTAACAAAACCTGTGTTAGGATACAGGATTTAAATGATTTCGCTCTGAGGCACTTGGGAATAAGCCTACAAATAAACACATTTCTATACTGAAATAAACAACGGATCGAGTTCTTATCGGTAACATGTTTTTACTATTTAATTTAGACATTAAACTGGTTTAACAATAGTATATTTGAGGGTTTACGACGGCTTAGCGACAATAGTATTTTATGGCAATGTTATAAGGTTCAGTAAAGAAATTATACAGTTGAAATGGCGTTGAAAGAATCTGGACAGAAGTTAGAACAAGTATTAATATAGAGGGCTATAGAGTTAGAGGGGGCTATAGAGTTAGAGGTCGCGGGATCACTCTCGTTTAGGGAGATCTATAAACAAAACTTAAGTTTTCATAGATATTTAGGGTCACATCTTACCAAAAGCAATTCACATACCCAACAAATATATCAGCAAGTGACATCTTTCTTGACTTACCTGTAACAACAAAACAAAACAATATTAAATACGATTATCATAAAACAACCAACATACATTCTCTTATGAAGGATAGAATCGTTATCAGCCGATTGTCTACCACTGCTGCAAATAGGCTTTTCTAAAGAATTGTCCACTACCCATTGGTCGTTTGGTCTTGAACCGACTTCTTGCAACTGATACATTGTCATCAGTCGATACTGGCCGTCTTACACTCGAGAACTTCCCAATTGGATTCCCATTCGGTTCTGCGAATATAGTCTGCCAACTGTCACTTCAGCTTGCTAATTTTCTGCTATGCCTTGGTACTACAATAGACACCATTTTTTAAATGTTATTTGTAAGAGAAAAGTACATTTTTCTTCACTGAAAAGTACCATCATTACGTTGAGACCATATAAAGTCAAGAGCTTCTAATCACGACTTCATAAGTAAATCTATCTACTCAGTGCGGTATTAGTAGCTCAAGCCGGCGGGCCAGTCATACTCACTGGACAGAAGATCTACTTCCAAAGGTTAGAACCTTACAATGGCTTTTAATTAAAGAATGCTATAGGGTTGTCAATAAATGGATGAACAAGATAAGTCATATAAGATAGTGTACCAAGCCAACCTACATAAAAAGATAACTAAGTTCAGGAGGTTCTTGTTACGCTTCGTGAATAACATAGCATAACACCCAACAGTCATAATAAGTAAGTCATAATCCCTCACTAGGATTCCTTGTGTGTGGGTATCAGGAACTACGAGTACCATGGTACCATAACACCCAAACCTGGAACAAATATTTGTAGATCATACAAACATTTGTCCCGCAGTGGGAATCGCAACCTCTCGCATAGCAGCCGGCTACTCACCCGCCGCGTCACAGAGGTCGTCAAAATCACACATATTTATTTGTGTCCATCCTAAGAATAGACCCTTCCGTCTCCCCTCCAGATTTGTGCTATATACTGCCAATTGTTATGGATGACTCCTATAAATTATAATCAAGCCAATATCAAACAAAAATAAGGTCTCTGTTGAAAATCATAAATACCACTTTACTGATTAATTCTTTCTATATTATTCATGGTGAATTGATTAAAGAACTTGAATGCGTTTACGTCTGCACTTTGCACAGCCCTATAGTCTGGGATTTCAGCAGACTGACCACTTCCGTAGCGCATGTACGAGCCACTTCATTCGAGGGACGCCGTGAAGGGAAAAAGAAGGCAACCTACTCCTGGACTTCTTTTGTTTTACGTTCGTCAGCCAAGGGAGGGATGACGTCGAGAAAAAATCTTTTAGATTACAACACCATTTAGGGTTTTCATCATTGCATTCGTAATTATTTCATTAAATCACTAGGATCATTTTTACTTATTTTGTATTATGTGAACTTATATCTAACTTGCTTCAAAGTCAAAGTCTAAGTCAAAAAGAACTTTATTCATTGAAATCACAAGGATCATTTTGAATCGTCTTATATAAAATTAAATGATTCCTTTTCCTCACGACCAATCTTGAGAAAAATCTTATCAAACAAAAAAAAAGTTGTTTTTATTATAGTTCTGATTCAATGTTGTATACAGTCGTTTTGTAGTTTAGACTTTCTGCCCATCATTTTGTTTTCGAAATCTTTAGAATTCGAAACAGATAACAATAACTTAGCTACTCCTTAAAATCCTCACCATCAAACTATTAATTGGAAATCGAATCACAGGCTGACTAAAATAGTAAAGATAGCGAAACGATAGTACCTAATTGTAAAATATTAACCGATTAAATTACAAATATTTGAAGCTACCCCGGTGTCATTGGCCAATATTAACATTTGAAATCGTCTCGCTATAGTCTTGGTATCGCTAGTCAGCCTGCTAGCGGTACTAGCCCGTAGATATTCGAGAATAAAGCTCAAACGTAATTATTTTGACAGTTTTAAATAAAAAAAACTGTCCTTTAGTCTCGATTTAGTTTGAGGTCATTAAAGGCTTTGAAGTGTAGAAATGCACCTTCTGGAATTATAATAAAGTGTCCGGCACTCTGTTTAATTATGCTACTCTGAAGGTACACGTCTGTAATAAGGTGAGATAAAAGGAGGAGGTGAGAGGAGCGACTTTCAGGAATAAAAGTCGCAGTCACAAAAAAATTTGGTTGTCAACGTTTTTAACTAGTATCTGCACATGGCTTCGTACGCATCATGCGTATGTGTCAATCAAGGTCAAAATCCATCTCTCTATCAAATTCAATAGAAATTGATCAGCCGTTACGCATGAATTTTTGTTTGAGTTTGAATTAGACAAACATAATATCCTTTGTTTTGTTCTCTCTGATGTAAAATGTCATATGCCAAAACAAGACAAAAGCTATTTTAGCTATATATAGGTTTAACAATTGATTATGAATAAGAGGGGTTTTCATCCGAACAGAATTATATAAGATGACACTGACAGCGCCATCTAGCGAAGCGAGCAGTAAACTAAATTGCGCTTCGAAATAAATAGTCGTTCCTGAATATTATACAAAGAGAAAAGAATACCTGACTAATAATTGCGAATCAAACACGGCTTTTTGAACTTACGTGTACCAGATATTGTGACTATGTCGCATTTACACAGTGCGACTTTTCGTCGTTATCCTCAACCACACAAAAGTAAGACACACATCCTTACGACTTTTTTCCTCTTGAATTGTTAATGTGTCGAAGGGGTGTGCCTCCCCCTTTACACCCTGCCTAATGAATGGACTTCAACGAATGAAGAGTGACTAAGTATCGAACAGGATTTAATTTACAGAGAGGCGACAAAAAAAGGAAACTGAATTAGTTAGTATCTACTGTTTTAAAAGAGCTTTTCCTTTGTTGTGAGCAGATAGTAGGTATCGTATGTTAGCACTTATTTAAGCAGATTTTTATAACAGTAAGTTTGTGTACTTATCGATTTTTTTGAGTACCTAACGGACTAACTTTTTTTACCGGGTTTGTCAAATTAAATCATCCGACAATAAAATATATGCAAAAGCTTTCAATATTCATGGATTCTTTTGTTAAATCAGTCGTAATATCCACAAAAGCTGCTAAAAGTATTACATAAAACTATTACCGTTCAATAATATTTGGCACAACGGAATTTTTGAATGTTAATAAGCCACTTCTAACCATACATGACACTACTTCACACATTTTATTTGCACACATAACTTTATAAACCTTCCTCATTTGCGCTGAACAATAGCAACTCAACAACTAAAAGCCGTAAACACACTGAATGAGACGTCACATTACTAGTGCAACGACCCGTGCGTTCTCGCCTTTATAACTAGTAGGTTGTTGTTTCTTTACAATAGTAAATTATACAGTAGTGAAGTTATGCGCATATGATCAGTCATTTCTGGTACCTATTTCCCTACAAAATTATTTGCGGTAATCTCAGACCAACAAAATTAAAAGACAGAATATATTTCACGCACAAAAAAAGGAAAGAAGGAAAGACGATTATGATAGGAGGGCTAGGGTTAGCAGGGGGACAATGCACAGTACACCCAATGCGGGAAGTCAGTGCAAATCTTATCTTCCCTATTTTGAAAAAGAATTAGAATTAAGAAGACGATTCGGGGCTAAGATGAACGGCGCGTTTGTCAGTTACGCCGCTAGTAAGCGAGAGCGCAGGCATAACGTCTTTCTATTTTTCGCCTCACTTTGTAGTGAATAGCTCTGCTGGTTCACATCAGCAATAGGTAGAGTAAACAATACTGCATGCATTAAAGAAATACCATTCTGACAAGATACTTTACTGTTGGTACACAAGCTCTTTACCTCTATTCACGATATGAAATAGAAGCCATCGATTGGTATGACATTGACAACTTTCATCATAACTGAACCACTTGCTCGTTCACTCCACTCCACGTAATCGAGCAGGTTCAAAGACCCACCCACTCAAACGAGTATATGTTATCGTGTAATTGTTTTTCAGATAGCGAAACTCCTATAATACATGTATTATGCCTAGTATAGAACTATTCCCAAAGAGTATCATCATTATCAGCTGTAGACGTTGATGCCGGGATTTGCCATAATTACTAAATGAATATAGATAATGTTAGATAAATAAGAGTTAGTTAATGAGGAAATCCGTAGAAGAACCAAGATCACCAACATATCTCTCAGAATTAGCAAGTTGAAGTGGCAATGGGCAGGTCATATATCTCGAAGAACTAATAACCGTTGGGGAATAAAGGTTCTTGAGTGACGACCACAAACCGGACGACGCGGTAGAGGAAGGCCCTCCACTCGATGGACTAAATACATTATAAACGTCACAGAAAGTCGTTGGATGGAGGCGCCTCAAGACCATTCGTCGCGGCATTCTAAGGGAGAGGCCTATATCCAGCAGTGGACTTCTACAGGATGATGATGATGGTGATGATGATGAATCCTAGTTGACATATTCGTGAAAAACTTATTATTTTCTAGTTTAAACTAATCCATGGCCTGTAATGTACACGAATTTGATAATTACTATTAGTTAGAGTCCCTTAGTGAGTATCTCCACGGTTCATAATCGATACTGACACAGATATAAATAATGATTGTTTGTTTAATTAATCGCTTTGTATAAAGTCGAGAGAACAAAAGGTTTTGTTTATTTCTTCTATGACAGGTTTAAAAAATACTACATCGAAGTTGTACAAATGAGAAACCTCGATTTATTCACACAAAGTTATCAACATATTGTTTATTGTTATACAATAACAATTTTTTTAGAATCTGTTCAGAAAGAGAGCCGTCGTGGCCAAATTGTGAACTGACGTTATGAACTACCTAATAAAAACAAAATTAGGAGCTGGTTTCTTTCTGTCAGCATTTTGAATCATTAACTAAAGAAATATTAACAGTTGTAATAGGATCAAAACGCAACAGACGCACTATTGTATTGCCCGCAAAAAAAAAGTAACTAAGCACTACAGCAGCGCCCTCCAATTTCACGACTGGTCTCTCGCTGAACAGACTCTACATATGTTTTTATATAAACTCCCATGGTACTCGTAGTTCATAATACCCACAATACAGGGAATCCTAGTGTGGGCTCAGGACTACGTATGTAACTGTTGGGTAATATATGTATGTTATGTTATGTTTAAATTTCCATATGTAGGCTGTGTATGTTTATTTGCGAATATTGAGATTTAATAGACAGCAGCCATTATAATCTACAGTAAAATCTCTGCCTACTCTTACGGGTGATGGACGTGAAGGCATTTCCATGTGCCTTAAAAAATTATAAATTTATCACTATCCAATTTAATTTTACAGACTTTAATACGAACGAAGACACGAGTGGATAATATGATTAATCAGACTGGCTAATAAAGACCTTCCGGTGCCATCTACCGGCGATGAGCGGTAACTCCTTAACCTCGTTGCATCGAGAGGTAATCGGATATCCACTCCCCACCATCCACCTCCTACCCGGCTCTTTGATGTACCTGATGAGACTTAAGCCTTATAATGAGCACTTTTTGTGTTAAAACATTTGCATCTATAATTATCTATCAGTTTCTTTGTAAGTCATGAACTGAAGTTGTTCAAATACTGAAAAGGCTTTAAAGAGCTTTTGTTCCTTTAGGATCGTAGTAACTAACATAATTATACACATAACATAACACCCAACATTCACATATACGTAGACCTAATCCCACACTAAGATTACCTGTGTCGTGGGTAAGTATCAGAAACTACTGATGGTACCTACCATAACACCCAGACCCGGAACAAATATTTGCAGATCATACAACCTGGAACCTAATACAAATTAATGTTCTCTGCCTTACCCTTACAGCAAATAGGCGTGATGTTGGTATTTAAAAATAAAGAGCCTTCATTTGTTTTAAATCTAGTGCAAGATGTACAAGATGTCACATAGTGTAACAAGAAAATTAAGTGACTGTTTCAGGTTTTGGTCTTTAGGTTTAAAAGCACTTTTTTTAAAGAAGCCAAAGGCGACCTGTTGGTTCCATATATTCCATGAAGCGTGTATAAACATGTTGGGATATTTTGTTTATTACTTAAGCACACCGTAATGACGCTTTTTATAAATTTAGAATAAAGGTAGAATAAGCCCGGGGGGGGGGGCAATTCTCGAATTGTAGACTTAATATCGAATACGACATTTGCATACAAAAACAGCCGTAAGTTTTGACAGACCTTGTATGAAAATGCCGAGTTCGACATTATGCCTATTAGCGCAAAAATTGGCCTCCTGAATTAGACATACATTTTTAAATCCCAGAATCACGTGAGTGAATTCACAGACGGATACTAGAAAATCATAATTTGCCAATAAACAATAAACACATACAAAAAACCAACTTTCTAAGCCACAAAAAACTATAAAACGGCCTACGTGTATTAATTTGCCACAAAGCCATAAATATGGTGGTTTATGGAAGCGCCTAAAGATAGATAGGCCTAATTACGTTTTGTCACAGCTCCGATGACCGCCCACGAGCTACGGCTATAGTAACTATCACAATAAGCTATGGTAGAGCCCAGGCGTGGTCTTACTAGATATAAATTAAGCTGTGGTTCGGTAATAGTAGATACTAAGTAAGCTGTGGATAAGCTGTTCCTTTTTCTACGGTAGTGACTGTTGTTTTATTCTGTGGGTTTTGCGAAAAAGGCTTGCGTGGGATACAATAAAGGTTTGATGGGTCATGTTAACATGCAGTAATCTTTTATGACTGGCTCACCTACTTAAGTCCCAAGTAAAGTAATACAAGAGCTCATTGATCTTGAATTTGATATGAAAACTCACTGAGAGAACACAAAATGAATGTACCTTCCTTTCAAGTATCTAGCTTACCAATTATTCTGTGCGTTGATAGACAGTCAGTGAGTGCGTCAGTCAAGCCACGATTTTTTATTAATTGATAAAATCATCATCATTACCTGTCTTTATAAAGATTATTAAATATTGACAAAGCCGCGTGGCCTGATGTCGCTCTGCACCTCGACTGCTAAAATGGATATTTGCAATATCTGTACTTACCTATTAACATGTTTCTATTAGATTATTATTTATATGTATAACAAGCGTAGCGTGTGCTGTCTTGCATAGTTTTGTTGATGTTTATTGAACGAGCGAAGCGAGTTCTCTGAGTCAAGTTGGAAGAATCGGCGTTTGTATGTATGTATGTATGTTTGTCCGATGAAAACTTCCAAACCGTTAATCCGATCTTCATGAAATTTGGTATAGGGGAAGTTAGTATTGGTACAATTTGTAGGTAAGGTTATGAGCTATATCGGTCTGGGGGTTGCTGAGATATCGGGGTCCAAAAGGGGGTAAAAAAAAAAAGTGAGACAGTCAGATCAAGTGGGTGTCTAATGAAAGCGCTTTGGTTGGACATTTCAAAACTGTTTTTAATAAGTAGTTAACCGTAGTAGTTTTCGAGATATTAGGGAAAATAAAAAACGTAAAAATCAAAAATTCTGGGGTACTTCCAGCAATCCCACAATGCTGAAATTTGGTATGCTTGTGGCTTTTGTGTGACAAGCATACTACAGGGAAAAGTCTGAAATTAAAGAATTTAGAAACTTGTACCATAAAAAAGCATAACCAATATAATATCCATTGTTGACCCCCCATTCCTAAGAATTTGAATGTCATTGGAGTTCTATGATTTCATCAAAAGGACGTTATCAATTAATTCGTCAAGTACTTTAAATACTAACAGGTATGTAGTATTTACGCCCTGATGCTTGGTCCTATTCAAACGCTATTTCGATGATGTGCAGGAAATTACCTAGAGATTTTTTTTTTTTCTCAGTAAGTAAATGTTTTTAGAAATCGGTTAGGAGGGTAAAGATAGTAAAATATGCAAAAAATATCTCGAAGATGCTTCAAGTTCTCATGTAATTTTTTATTACTTATATTTTGTTCTACGGGGAGAAGTCGAACATTGAGGATTTTTTCTTTGTACCTAATATCCATTTTTAGCGTAGAAAACGTAAATCTTCAAAAATTAGGGAGCAAAACTAAAACAACATGGCAATGCTTATTTAAAACAAAAAATTTTTTTTGCTTAATAAAATCTCTCTTATGTTAGAAAATTGACTTGGTAGTTTTTGATTTCTGATAGATCATCCATACAAACATACTTACGTAGCCCCTTTCTTCCTCTCTTAAGAAGTCGGGCCGATAAAGGTTTCATCGCGAGGTCTCAGTTCGGGGCGAACCACTAGTTTACTTTTGACTACCTTCGTAAGGTTTTTAAGTTCTCATTTACTATGTATCAGCAACTCCTTGCTCCGAGGCACCACACAGGCGCTTCTCACCTAGTGGTAAGACGGACCATTTATGTAAGCCAAGCCGAGTTCGATGCCTGATTCTTCTAGGCTTGGTCGCGTTGGAACAGGAGTAATTTTAGTTTATAAGACGATTCAAAATGATCCTTGTGATTTCAATGAATAAAATTCTTTTTGACTTTGACTTTAGACGTCCACTGCTGGTCGAGGCCTCCCCCATAAATACAATAGGGGGAATTGCCATAATCCACGCTTGGCAGGCGGATTGGTGATCGCAGTATTAATGTTGAGTACTCTGCTAGATGCTGCTGCCCATCTCCTGGTGTAATCCCTTAGTCAGCTTTTACGACATCCACGGGAGGAGGTGGAGGGGTCTACTCTTAGGCCGGACACACCACGGCACATTCGAGTTCGAAGGTTCGCCTGCGACGCTGGAGGTTGCGGGTTCGATTCCCGCCTCGGAACAAATATTTGTACGATCTGCAAATATTTGTTCAGGGTGTTCTGGGTATTTTTCTATGTATAATAAAAAATATGTATCTATGTAATGTATTGTATTAAGTATATCAGTTATCTAGTACCCATAACACAAGCTCTGCTTAGCTTGGGGCTAGATAATGTTGTGTGAAATGTTCCAGCATTTATTTATTTATTTATTGATAAAATATGTATTAAAGTATTTATTAAAAGTTATAAATTATTGGTTATTTATTAAGAATTATTACATTTTTTTAAAGATGAAATTAAGAACATCATTCTGATAGATTTAATTCGATTTCTTGCAAAAAAATATTATTTACTTTTACTGCATCTCATAAAAATTACCATAAAATTACATTTCAGTCATAATGCCATTTATTACTGTCGCATTCATTAAGAGATTTATATCTTTGACACAAATTCCTTCAATGGAAAGGAGTTTGTGACAAATTGTTTTTAATAAATTGAGATATCTGTGTATTTGGTAAAAGCTTGTGATGTCACCGCGCAGTGTAGGTACCTACCTCCTGTAGTGACGTCATTTATCGCTGTCAGTTCTAGCTTTCAATACGCTTAAGGTTAATCTTCTGGTTATAATCTTCTACCTTTCAAAGATTTCACGACACAATATTTTTTTTTAAATTAAAACATTTTTTGTGAGCTATGTAGTTTTCAACATTACAGTTGTTTTCAATTTTGAACAGATTATATGAACAATTAATAACATTCAGGCGATTATTTGAATACCTAGACATAACAGTACTTCCACAAACACGCTAAAAACAAGTTATTGATTATAGCCAAACTCCATAGCTCCCAAACAAACGTAGCTTGCTTGACATCGACGTATGGCGTACACTATGGCGTTCCTTTGTCGTAGGCTTCCCATTTTATTAGTCCCATCAAGCCGCTTGCGTTCACCATGAGTTATCTGACGTGAGGATATAAGGGCTCTGTCGGAGTGACAGCGGATAGCGAGTAGCAAACAACGTGACTTAAGGAAACTGTGATCACCAATCCACCTGCCAAGCATAGTGATTACAGTAAATCCCCCCATTGCATTTTATGCATGCTATGGGGGAGGCCTCCTCCAGCAGTGGATGTCTACCGGCTGATGAAGATGAAGCCTCCATAAGAGATCAATGTATTTATGAAAAGGAATTTAATCTTCCAACTTTCAAGGCTTTGGTTCAGCTTGCGAAACAGCCTTGGCAGAAAACTACCTTTCCTAAAATCGCCATCACTCTATCAAACCGACCAAACCCTAACTCCGCCCGTCACAGTGGGTGTACACTATATTAGCTTTCTTTACGCATTCTCAATGGTTTTGATTCCACAATAACGTCTAGGCCATTCATGCTGACGCACTTTATTGCAAGACCCTGAATGGATGGTATATTGTAGTTGATAATAAGGACAGCACTTAGAGAGGTTAACTAGTCCGTTTTTGAATCGATTCATTCATGATACATCTAAAAGAGAGTTTTCAAAAAAAATTTGGACATGTCACACAACATTACTTATCTAGCCCCGAGCTAAGCAGAGCTTGTGTTATGGGCACTAGATAACTGATATACTTAATACAATACATTATAAAGATAGATATTTTTTATCATACATAGAAAATACCCAGAACCTTCGCCCGCCGCGCCACAGAGGTCGTATGTTTGTATATAGATAATATTTTCATGGGACGAACACATGATTATTATCATAGATGATCAGCAAAAACCACCACAGACGGCAATAGTAAGCGTAAAAATTATAATAAAAAATAACATACCAGCACAGTGATAACTTAGGCGAAGTTTGTTAAAAAATTGTGAGGTGTTATGCCCTAAGATACACTATCGAAGCCATTATTTCAATAAGGACATTAAAAACAGAGAAAGGTCAACATTTAAGACCCATGTAGAGTTAAGACAGCCCCATAAACCCCTAGCTTAAGAACTACGAACTAGAAACACAAAAACAAACAAGTCTCACATTTATTACTGCAGGATCAAAAGGCATTTCCATGTAAAGACATTGCAAATTGAAATATACCGTCGCGCGTCACTGCCTCCACGTTATGTGTCACTGCTAATCAATAATGAGCTTTATTGTGTATGCAAGAAGATGCAAGTGATTTTAATTTAAAAAAAAGATTGAAGCTACACACTACATATTACACTATTATTTACACTATACTAGTGCTAGATAATAATAAGAACACAAGAACAAAGTACCTCCTCTTTAATAGAGACAATAATAAAAGTGCCAATGGACACATTCTTAGCCGTAGTTATTTAATAATAAATAAATAAATAAATGCTGGACAATTTCACACAACATTATCTAGCCCCAAGCTAAGCAGAGCTTGTGTTATGGGTACTAGATAACTGATATACTTAATACAATACATTACATAGATAGATATTGATTATTATACATAGAAAAATACCCAGAACACCCTGAACAATTATATGCAGATCGTAGAAATATTTCTTCAGAGGCGGGAATCGAACCCGCAACCTCCAGCGCCGCAGGCGAACCTTCGCCCGCCGCGCCACAGACGTCGTCAATAAATCTAGATCAATGTTATGTTACTTATTAGCCTGCCTTAGGTACGGGTAGGTTGTAATAATTAGGGTATATATATACGTAAGCTAAGAAGAAAAAAAAGATGACGGCCTTATTTTGCCATTTATAGAATTTAACAGTAACACGCATGCGTACCAGATTCAAACGTGATAGAACCTACATGTCTCAGCTTCATTGGAGTGAATCTCCAGTACGTTATTTCTATAATACAATCTGTGTCCCTTCACTTACCGCTTGTTTATTGAAGAAAAACTGTCGCAAAACCTGCGCAGGCACAGCCGTGGGCGTTCCCGCATAAATATCCCACCTCCCTTTCTTACTTGCATATTTTATGACTTATCAGAGTGAGAGGGAAGAGGTAACAATGTAAATGATGAGGGTTTATTTATTGGAGCTGAGGTACATTAGTGGCTGGAAGAGTAGAATGGATAGTTGATGATGTCGTTACGGCTACCGCTTAGTGTACTCACTGGATACTAACTGGATACAAGGTAGATGATACTAGCTAGTAAATATGGAAATATCGCTGTGTATCGAAGAAGCGAATTTTAAAATTAACTACCTCCTTTGCACTAAACTAAGGACTATCTACAGACATACGGAACGGGGCAATGTCCGTACTCGGAATTCTACGTTTCTGAATTCTGACTACGTATGTGACTTGGGTGTTAGGTTATGTAATTTAAACTTAATATTTATGTGCCGTGGTGTGTCCGGCCTAAAAATGTGCCGTGGTGTGTCCGGCCTAAGAATGTGCCTTGGTGTGTCCGGCCTAAGAATAGACTCCACCTTTTCCCGTGGATGTAGTTAAAGCCTTACTAAGATATTACACCAAAGGATGGGCAGCAGCGTCCACTTGAGTTGGTGGCGCAAAACCCGCAAGCTCTTGCATCTTAGCCGGCTACTGGGCGAGTAGTCGGCTTAGATGCAAGAGGTTGCGGGTTTATTTCCGCTGCGGGAAAAATGTTTGTATGATCTGCAAATATTTGTTCCGGGTCTGGGTGTTGTGGAACCATGGTACTCGTAGTTCCTGATACCCACGACACAAGGAATCCTAGTGTGAGATTAGGATTATGTTGGTTTTTATGTTATGTAATTTAGACTTAATGTTTATGTGCCGTGGTGTGTCCGGGCTAAGAAAAGACTTTCCTCTTTCTGGTTCAGTGTATGAAGTGAAAGCCTTACTAAGGGATTACACTATAGGATGGGTAGCAGCATCCGTTTGAGTACTTGAACACCAAACTGCGATCACCAATCCGCCTGCCAAGCGTGGTGATTATGGCAAATCCCCACATTGTATTCAATGGGGGAGGCCTTGTCCAGCAGTGGACGTAAGCAGGCTGGTGATGATTTATGATAGAGCATGATAACGGCAGCAAACGTCACGGCGGCAGCGCCATCCTGGCGAGACAATAAAAGGGATATTCAGCTCTATCTTCAAATTAATTAGGTTCAAATTCACAGTTTAGATATTTCACGGCCCGGCTCCGTCCCGGATGTATTTGGATAGTCCATAATGCATAAAGCTGTGAAGGTTCGTTCATAAAAGTTTAGTGATTGTGATGAAGGTTTTAAAGCCATTTGAAAGAATAATAGCTAGTCTAGCAGAACGATGAATTTAATTTATCGTTTAATACACACGTAAATTAACAGACCATCTTTGTGGAGTATATTGAGCAAGCTATAGGCCTTTCTATAGCTTCCTTATATGCTTGCTTTATGGTATGAATTAACTGCTGTGAGGCATAAACATAGAGTACCTAGTTACTGATAGATTCTGATGTGGTTATGATCCCTTGTAGTACTAATAGATCCCTTATGCTTATAAATTTGTTACTTATAGATATATAGGGACCAAGGGATCTGTTTAAAACATTAACTGATGAGAATTGTAAAAATCGCACTATATTATATATAAGACTCAATCAATCAATCAATCAAATTATTTATTTGCTTCAAATAGGGTAACTAGGATGTTAATTATAAAAAAGTACCAACTATTTCTACCATTTTAGGCGTGCAAAAAATTATACATAATATTTCTTAATAAACAGCTATCAATATTTTACTTATCAATTAACGACATTTTTATGTCCTTACATTTCAAAACAAACACGTAAAACAATATGTCAAAATAGAAAATAAAAAAATAAAAAATTAAATACTTAAAACTATAAATAATGTCTACATTAGTTTATCTGTCATATATTAATTTATAGTATAATATGTCATTTCAGCTCTCTTCTCTTCTCTCTTCTCTTGCTCTTTCAAGACTCTTCAAAGCATGACATTTTCAACTGGAACAAGTTGTATGGAGTTTTTCTCCGAATAGGGATGTTTGGGGAAGCTTTGGGCTAGATAATGCGGTGTGAAATGTCCAGCATTTATTTATTATTTATTTATAGAATGCCATCGCGAAAGTTCTTGAGCCACCTTCACCTACCAACTTTCAAATGCCCTCGGTCCATTGACCTCTCGAAGTTATCACAGAAGCAAAATATAAAGCACACAGCAATCCACCAAAGTAAGGAAGTAGACACAATGAGTTACAGATTGCAGTATCGCATCCAAGACAACTACTATTTCATTCTATGTTCGGTTCATAATTCTCGCTTGAATACAGTTAAATGCTATTTATTCCTGACTTGGTGAGTTAACCGCTTTCTAGCTTAACTGGAATTGAATAAATTTTGTGACAAAGGCTCTAGTCTTGATTATGAAGTTGAAATAGCTTGAAAGTATAATGAGACTTATATAATTGTCAGATAACATACATAACATAACACCCAACAGTCGCATACATAGTCCTAATCCCACACTAGGATTCCCTGTATTGCAGTCGTGGGTATCAGGAACTACGAGTGCCATGGTATTGGTATCACAACACCCAGACCCGTAACAAATATTTGCAGATCATGCAAACATTTGTCCCGCAGCGGGAATCGTACCCGTACCTCTTGCGTCTCAGCCAGCTACTCGCCTACTGCGCCACAGAGGTCGTGATGAGCCCTTATGATCGAATTACCTTAAAAGCGAGATGCCAACGAGGGCATTATACCTAAACATGAGATTTGCCTAAAAAGCTGTTTAACCTAAACGTAAGATGCCAAATGAAGAGTATGTCTAAAATGTCAAATTGACAAAGAAGCAGTTTGTCCAAAGTGGATGCCTACAAAACAAAATGCCTCAGTGGTTAAATGCCTGCAAAGGTTTGGTTCGTATTTGCAGTTTATAAAATATACTTGCTTTCACCATCAACGTCCACTATTAAACGAGGGTTTCCCCATAAAATACAATTGGATAATTCGCTATAATCACCACGCTTGGCAGGTGGAATGGTCATCGCAGTATTGGTGTTGAATATTTAGGTAGATGCTACTGTCTATCCCCTGGTTGTAATGTCTTAGTCGGCTTTTACGACATCCACGAGAGGACACGGGGGGGGGGTATATTCTTAGGCTGGACACATCAGGGTGCTTGCTTTAGATAAAAACAAAACTGTCAACTGCAAGCTATGCATATGTCCTGAAGCTGCATGCCTAAGAAAAAATTGAAAGATTCAAAAACTGTTGAGAGTTATTATTGAATGCTGCAATCTAAAATGTTGTATTAGACTTTCTTGGATAAAAGGTAAGAAATTTACCAAGAGGGCTCAGTTTAGTAAATATCAGGCCTTCAACATTTTATTAAATCGATCCTTAACATCATTTACATGACAAAACTTTTGACGATCTAAATTATGAAAAATGGTTAAAGCGAGAATTTATTTCCGAAAACAAACCATCTGCCAAATAGGAGGCCTATATATCCAACAGTGGGTGCAGTGGTGCTATGGCTTCGAAATCCTAATGTTTAAATAATTTATTGACTATACTTCGATACTGTCTAAAATCGAAAGAAATAGAAATACCATGATAGGATGAATGAGAGAGTCACAAGTCACAATATATCTCACTCAACGTTATCAAGTTGTGATCAATTTTCGATGTCTACTTCGTGACGGAAACGAGATAGGATGATCGTGACGAATGTCAATCTGGATTGCAGTTTGATTTCGATTTTCTGGTTAAATTCAACTGCATATAGTCGCGGCTTTATTTTCTAGGCTTTAACCTAGCTTTAGAACGCGTAAAAATATAATTAAAGTAATAAGTTGCGTAAAATTTGGTGTAATGTCTAGGACCCCGTCTTCCAATCGTAAGGTCGCGGTTTTGAAACCCAGTCGCGCATTTTGCATTTTACATTCACAAAATGTATATGAGTAGGTGTGTGTGCGTGGGTGTTGGTGGGTGGGTGTGTGTGGGTGAGTGTGTGTAGGTGGGTGTATTGTTTTGTGGATGGATGTGGGTGTTGTGGGTTGGTGTGGGTGTTGTTGTTGTGAGTGGGTGTGTGGGTGTGGGTGGGTGTTTGTTCGGGTGTGGGTGGGTGTGGGTGGGTGTGGGTGTGTTGTGGGTGAGTGTGGGTGGGTGTGGGTGGGTTTTTGTGGGTGGGTGATGGAGGGTGTGGGTGGGTGTGGGTGGGTGGGTTTGTGTGTGGTATGTGTGTACCATATCTCAAAAAAGGGGACGTGTATGAAATTAAGCGCACTGAGCTCTATCACACTGGTTTTTCCACCATCGATCACTATAGGTCCTTTTCATAGCCACTATCAATATCGTCACTGACCTTACGCAGGGTTACCAATAAAGAACCAGTGACACGACTAAAGAACGAACTATTCCGTTATCTGTCAGCCTAAACATCGAACTTTACAAGGTTCCACCGCAAGACTCTAGCAATCAATCTCAGCTCAACGCTGTCTTGTGTGATTACCTCGGAGCGAGGCTAATAAGACGAGGGGGGGGGAAGGAACCTGTGGATGGCTACTTGTTGCTCGTTTTCAGTTTGGACAGTCATTGGTAGCGATTCTGTGCATCATTCTCTAAATTTTAACTGCGCTAAAATTATCGCGGTCCCTTTTATTTCAGTCTATTAGAAAGGGCGCGCGATAATTTTAGTGCACTTTAAATTAAGAGTGTTATCTAAATCGCACAGAATCGCTACCAACTAAACATCGCGTTTATAAAGAAGACATTTGAATTCATCATTGATGTAATGCCAAACCTAACAAACTTGGCATACAAATTAAAACGAAATTATTTAATAACTTTTCATATAAAAAACCGACTCCGCCATTTTATTCGACTAAATAATTTTGGATGAAAAAAAAATTATGAAAGAACCATAGTGGTGAAAGGATTATGATACTTTCTGAATGCAAATGCTTGGTGTCTTGCTGAAAATATCATAATCGCTATATGTATGCCTACAATATTTGAGGAGTTCCCTCAATTCCTCATGGATCCCATCATCAGAACTGGATTCTAAAAAAAAAATGGGACCAATCTGGAAGTACACTCGAGAGCAATGAATCCGGGTCACTTAAAGAATCCTAAAAATCTCGGAAACTAAAAATGCTAGGTTAATGCAATAAATTGTATTTAATAGACAATGTAATACTCCTTAAATGAAGGTATTAAAACTTCTTAGTTATTGTAAAGTTATATCATAAAAAAATCAAATTTGAAAAAGGGCCACTTTCGAAGATGGAACTACGAAATTACAGCATTTGGTTTTGCTTTTGTTTGTAATCTGTCATTTATCATTGTTTGATTTCTGTTTTTTTGTTGTTTTTTTTCTGCGTAAACGCAGTAATGGAAGCACGAGGAGGCAATACGAAGTATTAAAATTCAAGAAAATCGTAATAAAGTTAAAAAATTTCATGTTTCCTATTTTTGTTTTAAGGAGAGATCAGCAGTTTTTTTCTTTATGTAATTTTGTGTTAATAAAATGTATGGTGACTCATATTTTTTTTACCTTCATTTAAGGAGTATTACATTGTCTATTAAATACAATTTATTGCATTAATCTATCATTTTTAGTTTCCGAGATTTTTAACATTCTTTAAGTGACCCGGATTCATTGCTCTCGAGTGTATATCTAATCAAATAAAAAAAAGAATTTTCCAAATCGGTTCATAAATACCGGAGATATGCGGTAACAAACATAAAAAAAATAAAAAATAAATACAACCGAATTGAGAACCTCCTCCTTTTTGGGAAGTCGGTTAAAAAGCCTGTACGTCCACTGCTGGATAAGACCTCCCCCATTGAATACTAGATTGGAGTTTGATGTTAAAGAAAGTAAAACAAGTAAAATAAAATGAGTAAAGTAAAATAAGTAAAGTAAAGAAAGTTAAGTTGTTTGTTTCTCAAGTGGATGCTGCTGCCCATCTCCATGTGTAACCCTTTAGTTAGGCTTTCACTACATCGACAGGAGGAGACGGAGGGGTATATTTTTGGGCTGGACACAACACGGAACTATTTAACACCATATTTTTAAGTACTTTAATAGATTTGTAAAAAAAATGTTTGGAATCATACTTGTTCCATAGTACGGAACCATCAGTACGCGAGTAGGATTCGTACTTGACTAAAATTATTATTGCATACCAAAATGAGATCCTTTAATTTCAGTATGGTTATAATTTCATAGCGCAGCTGCAGCCAACACACCAAGCGCAACTCGCCAATAACTGGTGTAATGAAATCCGCTGGTAGATGATTATCGACAATTTCGACGTGTTATTTATGGCGGGAACTATCTAAGGAGCTTGATGCGTGTGCGTCGATAAAACTTGCTATTATCTTGGATAGGGCTGGGAGTGTACTATGAAACAGGAGTTAAATTCGAATATAATTGATCTTATTTAAGAGTAATATAAAATTTATAATACATAGTACGTAATTTAATTCTTTTATTAGGTATAATCATACGGCCTGCCCGTAACATTATTGTTTAAATCAAGTGATCTGTTACGATCTATAGATATATACAGACGCAGATACAGGACACATAATATATCCCGGAAACTATTTGAACTCTAGTAGCGTACAGCAATATCTGGTTCACAACAAACCGCTTCTTTTTTCACGACAAAAGTGAACCAAAACGTTTCTTAATAATAATAATAAATGCTGGACATTTCACACAACATTATCTAGCCCCAAGCTAAGCAGAGCTTGTGTTATGGGTACTAGATAACTGATATACTTAATACAATACATTACATAGATAGATATTTTTTGTTATACATAGAAAATACCCAGAACACCCTGAACAAATATCTGCATATTGTACAAATATTTGTTCCGAGGCGGGAATCGAACCCGCAACCTCCAGCGTCGCAGGCGAACCTTCGCCCGCCGCGCCACAGAGGTCGTTTCTTAGAAAAGTCTCTATATTTAAAAAAATAGGAGAACTTAATTTTTGAAACTATCATGGTTATTAACATAATTATCACAAGAAACGGGATATTTACCATGATTTTTGAGCTTTTCTAGTGATGATTAACCTTACATTTATTGCTTTTTATTGGGTTTTATTTCGAGAAACTTTATTTCTCTTGAGTAACCTATTTATAATTTGCTTCCAGTGCACTACGCACCTTACCACCCTTATTACCCACAACATTGCATTACAAGAAGGCGCGTGTTATCTTTAATTACTACCCGCAGATTAATTCGCAGTTACCTCAACCGGAGGATAGATCACCGGTATTATACATGATTTACCGGCACTGTACCTTTCAAGATTTACCGGTACGGGTAATTTTATTTTCAATTAGATCGGATTAAAGCGTTAAGATAATCTTTTGTGAAATTGCACACATGTTATATTTTAACTATATGTGACTAGTGTCCGCCAGTGGCATCACTTGCGTGGTAATGGGATATAAAGTAACTGATGTGTTAATTCAGTTCATAATCTATATATGTACCAAATTTAATAAAAAATAAAACAATAAATTTTTATTTAATTTAATTTAAATTTCATAATTATGGAAAGGTTGAGTTATATAAGATACAAACTTACGCATTTTATACGCAACTTATTAGAAGATCAACAGCAAATACAGTTTACATTGTTACATAATGTAACTTATGCTGTAAAAAGGCCAACAATAGATCTTCCTATATAAGGTAAATTACAATTAAAATAGGTAGTTTACAGCCCTGTAGCTTAGGTATACATGAGTGAATGTGTTATTATGTGGCTGAGTGTGTGGGTGTGTGAGTAGGTGTGTGGGTGTGTGAATTGGTGAGTGGGTAATTTTGAAGCTATCAGAAAGATACCAGCATCTGGAAAGCATGGTAGCTGTTGAACTCAGTTATTTGGTTCTTTTGCTCGCTTCCGATCTATTTTAAATCCAAAATTAGCGGAACAAAGCTCAATTTACAATAAATGCCGACTTGAAGTGACACAAGGTACTAGGTTCTTTGTAAAGCCCAGACCCGGTGATGCGGAAACTTACCGAGATTGCTTTTCGATTCATTGATTGAGTTGAAGAGATGAAAGTTTCCAAAATATTTTTTTTTTAAATTGCCTAAGTTTATAGTGATGAGAAAGTCCGAAGCCCAAATATTGAAAAAGTTATTTGGTTAAAAAACTTGTTTCATGTACCTACTCACATAATAATGTATTATGTACTTAGTTAGTATAGTCTTCGAGCAACACGGACTTCCTGCCGCGGGCCGGAAATGATAGTGCATCGTATCCTCACCGAATTGCTTTTGGGGGGAGTCTCTGATCAGCCGATCAGAGACTGATCAAGCAGGTCTTGATTGATTTTTTATTTATTGTTAGATACATCAAAATTTGTAGGAATAGGTCCTACCTAATAATACACAGATAGTTGACATGGACTCCCATAAATTAAAATTTAACATCATTTTTTAATTTTGAGTACGATCATGTACGTATAATGTACAAAGTGTGTTTGAGCAATGTAGTTAAATAAAATTATAACTAGTTTAGTTAAAATTTATATGTTTTTGTATGTTTGTAAAAAAACATAGTAATGCTTTTTTACAAACAAACAAAACATACAGTCGAAATGAGAACCTCCTTCTTTTTTTGAAGTCGGTTAAAAATAGCCAAATACAATAAGTATGATGATTCTCTGACCATATTCATCTAATCCCGAGTCATTGACCACATAGATTGCATTTGATCACTAAATCCCAGCTTAACGATTTGACAACGATATCAAAACACATTAAACGATCGATTGATATTATTTGATATATTTATGACATCTAGTAGCGATTTTAAAACGTTCACTGCAGACATTTTCCCACGATTTCGCGTGCAAATACGGTTTTTTGTATTTTAAATTATGTTTTTCTATTCTAATTGATGAAGTTTGACCTTTAACTAATTGAATTTACGAATAGTTTTAAATAATCACAAGTATTTAAGTGACCCAAAACCAAAATAGAGCTTATTTTTAGTAGCCGACTGAGATGCAAGAGTTTGCGGGTCGATTTCCGCTGCGGGACAAATGTTTGTATGATCTGCAAATATTTGTTCCGGGTCTAGGTGTTATGGTACTATGACACTCGTAGTTCTTGATACCCACGATACAGGGAATCCTATGTGGGATCATGACTTAGGTGTTGGGTGTTATGTTATGTTATTTTTTTTTAAAACAAGTTTTTTTGTAATGTTCTTTGGCTGATTTTGAAGACGACATTAACACTATTACACATTATTTAATTAGAACTTGAAAAATCACACAAACTCAAAATGAGCTTAAACACGACCTAGCCCCTACTATTTTCCATCAAGGATTTCCGTTGTCCACCTTCCGTTTTCATCATCAGATAGGCTTGTTGTCACCATAAAATTGTATTGTCATCAAAACTTGACAGTTATGCATAATTTCACGTCTATTCCCACCTGTTCTGTTGAGTAGTTCTGCTGGCAGAACTACTCAGCTCTATCGGTTGGGTGGAACTGGATTAAAATTCGGTTGCATGACTTAAATACATACGCATATACACACACCATATAGGTAAAGTTAAATAAAAGTTTGTAATAAAAAATTTAATTGACCAATTTCGAAAATAACATGATGCTTACGTGACTTAATTATATTTTATTTTGGTAACACTACATACCCGACACCAAGCTTCTGATAAGGTGTAATCAAATTTCAATCGAGACGTAATTGCTTTCAAGATATGCAATAATTGGCAACTGTATTGAATTACGATGAAGACAAAAATTATCGAAAAATAATTTATCAGGTAGAGGAACGGTAATTTTAGTAGTAGGTATCCTGTTAGTAGCAGAACTTCTTGTGAAAAAGTTCGTCCGGGGAAGTACCTACTACACCACCATGGGTACCTATTTCGGCCGCCAAGCAGTAGTGCAGGTAGTGTGAAGGATATTTAACTCTACATACTACTATATTTATGACGTTTGTTGCATGACATATTATGTAATGATACAAGTACTAGAAGTTAAGTTGTTAGTAGTAGAACTTCTTGTGAAAGAGTTCGCCCAAAGATGTACTAACACCGTACCTATTTCTGCCGCCAATCTTAGCCTCTGGTGTTGAAGGCGTCCATAGGCTATAGTAACTACTTACCATAAGGTGGGACGTATGCATGTTTGCTTGCCAAGTAGTATAAAAAAAACCGCTCATATAAACTGCTGACAGATATTTTGAAATGAGTGGGACAAAAACAGAGTAGAGTTTCAGCAGTAAGGTCAGTAACTAACGACAGACGCCACAGCGTATCTTGGTAACCAGGGAACACACTTTGCAAATCAAGGGGCAGTACAGTCGAGATCACATTTCGTTTATTCTAAAGTTCAAATCCCAGTTTCTATTCATTTACTATTCACTGTTGTCATGTTTTTATAAATTTATATTGATAATTTTTATTTGAATTAAATCAAGCTTATTACTACCTGAAACGTTCAGCAAAAAAATTTACAGTTATGCTCCTTTTTAGTGAAAAATTACGGGCCACGCTTACTTAACACAATATGTATTTGGCAGGGCACAATCAGTCAATTAAAACAATCTTACTTATGTACAATAGAAAAAAAACTTGGTCAAAAGTAAATTGGCAAACTGAAACACAATTTTGAGAGGTCCCATTTCAATGATATGGATATACATTAATGAAAACAAATCAAAGTAAGTAATATTACATAACATATAACATTTACACATTCTTCATTCTTCAACTTCTTTTACGAATAATGTTTAGTAAATATTTATACTCTGGGATTATACTTAAACAACTAGCAAAGTTACAGTTTTGTGAAGGTAATTTTTTTATAGTAACTTATATATTATATTTATTTATGTATTGACTTCTCTCCTCGACTGTCCGAAACATGTTGTGGGGTCGTGACTCGGTTCGATTTCATGCAGGTGTAGCGATGTCTCATGCCACGGAGCTATGACACAGAATACTTTACTACTTTACTATTTATAGCTATACTACTGTGTTGTTCTATACACATACTGCGGGTCTTTTTATTAGCCAATTAAACGTATTCGTTGATTATCTTTTGTAGGTGACGTCACCAACTTATTCACATTCCCATTTCAATGTTAGGACTTACTCTCAAACATCGTTGTACGGGCCTCACTATGAAGGGGGAGATTAGAACTTCCCCCTTCATTAACCGACTTCACAAAAAGGAGGAGGTTCTCAATTCAGTTTTTTTTATGTTTGTTACCTCATATATCCGTCGCGTCGTTTATAAACAGATTTGAAAAATTATTTTTCTATTTGAATAGATATACTTCCAGATTGGTCCCATTTTTCAGAATCCAGTTCTGATGATGGAATCCATGAGGAATTTAGGGAACTCCTCAAATGTTGTAGGCATACATATAGCAATTTTAATATTTTCAGCAACAAATCAAGCATTTGCATCCAGAAAGTATCATATCGGTTTTTTAAATGAAAAGTTATTCAAATTCACATTTAATTGCAACAGCACAAATATACAATTAAAATACTAAGAAATGAAAAGCCGTTGCAAAATGATCGCCAACTCAGTATGCAGTTTGACAGATTTTGAATGATAACATTAGTTTAGGGCACGCAACTTCGGGACCCTTACATAGGCGTGGCTCGACACGGCTTGGCAATTTTTCTTGAGATAATTTTGGATATTGATGCCACATTGTGACACTTTGCCCTCTCAACAGTCGGTTAAAAGGTTAAAATACACTCCTCAATCATGACCTCAAAATAGAGGCATCAGGGTATTTGGCACGAACTATCACGACTGCGCGTACGCAAGCCATGCCATTTCGATATTCGCCATTTTGATGTATAGGCGCGCCGGCTCACCTGTTGGCTGGTTTATGGTGACTGATTTAGGGGTTCTACTTTGTAACTATGAAATATCGCTTGTACTGGCTCTACAAGCTATTTACGTAGTTGGTAAGGGAAGTATACATTATTTTGTTTTGTAATGTTTTGGATGTGATTGCAGTAGCCAATATACTATAGCTTGTTGTGTACACACGCCTTATAGATCTTGAACAGTGTTATCTGTGTTTATTTCAATCCAATGTCATCATCATCAACATCAATACCAGTCTGTTTACATCCACTGCTGGACGAAGCCTCCTCCATTGATCACAATGGGGGGATTTGCAAAAATCACCACGCTTGGCAGGCGAATTGCATGGTGATCGCAGTTTGGTGTAGAGTACTCAGGCGGATACTGTTGCCCATCCCTTTTCTTTTTGTTTTTTTACAGACACATACGTATACCCACACTATGATTCCCTGTGTCGTGGCTCGTGGATATCAGGAAATACCGTGACCTTAGCTGTGATTTGTCCGGCCGGAAAAGACCCCTCCTTCTTCTGTCGATATATTAAAAACCTTAATAAGGAATTATACCAGGGGAAGGGCAGCAGCATCCACCTGAGTACTTTACACCAAACTGCGATCACCAATCCGTCTGCCAAGCGTAGTGATTATGGCAAATATGACTATACCATAATATGACTATGCTATGGGGGAGGCTTCGTCCAGCAGTGGAGGTCTCAAGGCTATTGAAGAATAGCATTAATTTATAGACTCGAGTAACGTAGAGTTATTAATAGTTCCTATACGTGAGTACTTTGTAATTTAAAATAAAGAGGATATAAGCCTTTGGCTTGGTAAACTTTGCCCTTAATCTTACATATAATTTATGACAGTGGTCATACTTCGCTATCTATACATATAGCAGAACGATGGTGCACTTCGGTTCAATTTACATTAAATAGTAAATACTTTATTTAAATTGGGGTCTCTATACGTTTGGCAATTTCCTATAAATTTGATTAATCAATCAAAATACCGTTTACCACCGTTTAAACCCGGGTTAAATTCTAATTTGTCAACAATATTAATGCTACTAAACAGCAAGGGTGTTAACCGAGCATCTCACGGTAAACACTATTGAAGGCACCCGGCGTCTCCCGGCAATGTTATTGATAGAATTTATCAGAGATCGAGCTTCGATGGGACTAAGTTACAAGCGAAAGCGGTGAGCAGAGCGATTACTTACTAATAGTAGCCATTGTACCTATTTAGGTAACTGCTAAAAATTTAATAATTTTTTAAAAACCTATTGTATAATCTTGTGTAATTTAGCTGATAATAAAGCTATAAAGTGAATTTTCTACAGTAAAATTGTTAAAAAAAATAGTAATATAAGCGCAAACAATACTTTAGAAACAAACTTAAAAGTCAAGCAGATATTAAAAATCCTATTGAGTTAATAATTTTTTTAACAAATTTATGATATTTTTTTTATTTATAAAGGTAATTAAAACCTTGAATTTTCTTGTAAAAATAAATTGTATGCTAAGGGAGGCTGTTTATACACCCTGTGTATTTGTTTAAATAACGTGGTCAGTTTTATATATATCTGTTAAGTCTTTTAAACACCTCATATTTAGTAAAAATATATACAAATTATGAATTCAAACAGTTATTAATTTATACTGAGCGAATGCCAATAAAATACTATCACTTGATCGTTAAATGTTGTCTCAAATGGACACCACAAACGTCAAATTAAAAAGGTCACTCTGAAGTCACTAGTGCATTATTTGCATTTGAATCTCTCTGAAAACAAAAAAAGAAAAACGTTGATCCATTTCAAAGTCAAATATAATTGATCAGAGGTCGAAAATAAAAAGTAAAACACGACGAAGGAATGGGTTCTCATAATGTCTCGAGTGTTGATTTAAATTTGCAATAAATTAAACTTGAATAACAATTTATTGCTAACATGTTATTTTTATTGATCTATTAACCTTCAGGTATCAAATTCTGTGTATTGATTGTCAAAAAAGTCAAAAGTTTTTTAATAACTGAAATCACAAGCATTATTCCGAATAATTGCAGGTAATGACCACTTTATTATGATCGTGGTTTCACAAATACCTCATTAGCAATTATTCTTTTGAAAGTTGGGTGACAATGTTTTTTTTACAATAAACTATTTTATGTGCACAATTTTGTTCACTCAATCAAATGTAAATAATGTATACGTAAATACGTATGCCGTATTTTAGTTCTGTTCATCCAAAGGTTTATTACGTCTGAAATGAGGAAATCCGTAGAAAAACTAATATCACCAAAACAGCTCGCAGAAGTGATAACCGTTGGCGAATAAAGGTTCTCGAGTGGCGACCACAAACCAAACGACACAGTAAAGCAAGTCCATCTCGATGGACTAAAGACATTTTAAAGGTCGTAGGATGTCGGTGGATGCAGGCGGCTCAAGACCTGTCGTCGTGGCATTCTATGTAAGAAGCCTTTGTATGGGTTTGCAATGAAGTATGTTTATAATTTACCTATCGATGTGCTTTTGTTAAAATAATATATTATTTAATACAAAACGGGCGAAATAAAAAATAAATAAAAAACAAGCTCCATTTAACTAGTTTAGTCTGCTACTCGCTTTCACCTATCACTCGGCCCACAACCCCAGACTTGAGCTAGGGACGTCTCACGTCACGGCGCGTTACTTTCGCCGCGACACCTGGAGGTAGCAACCCTGTTACAGTGGCAACACTGGCAGAGTTGGGAATAGTCTTACTGCAAGTTGTTTAATCTTTGAACCGATAGATGCGCTAAATAGTGGGTGACGTTTGAGCGGGGAAGCGTAATTGTCTTTTGTGATGTCGTTTGCCCAATTCTGGGACACAGTCATAATAATAATACTGTATGAATGTAATGTAATCGTTAACTAAGTTTTTAGGTAGCTATAAAATATGCATGTTATTCTATAAGCCTTTAAATAAAGTAGCCAATTAATATTTCTAGCCAGATTTAAATATATTATTCCTGATAGGTAGCTATAAAATATGCATGTTATTCTATAAGCCTTTAAATAAAGTAGCCAATTAATATTTCTAGCCAGATTTAAATATATTATTCCTGATACCCATGCACGACACAGGGTATCCTAGTGTGGGATATGCCCCCTATTCCCTAACTGAAAGTCAAAAAGAAGAAGAAAAGAAGTCATTAGGAGTTGTCAATTTGATGATCATTTTACTTGTCAAACGTTAGTCACCGAGTGACTTTCAGTTAGGTAATAGGGGGGCTATGTACGTGACTGTTGGGTATGTTATGTATTAGTAGGATAGGTAAAGTTGACTTTACTTACATATCCAAACACTGAATACAAACGATCAAGGTAACAGCACTCAATAATCGCAGAGTCGATGCAATAAAAATGGACAGTACAAATAAATTATTAACAATCCACACTATTTTAGACAAACGCCCCATCAATCCAGCACAGGTAGAATAGACACGTGAATGTATTATGGAGACGAGTCCAAATTGAGTGTTTCGATTATTTTAATTCCAATTTAGATTTTTTTGCAGACACTGCAGTTTTTTGAGGCAGAATAATAAGAAAAGAAATGCAGTTACAAAATTAACCTATATGAAATTATTAACCAAAAAAATACGTTTTCCCGTTTGCCAAGTAAAATTACCATCAATTGACAATTCTTAACGATAATTTTGAGCAATTGGTGGTAATTTTACTTGTCAAAAGTTATTCAGTTAGGAAATAGGGGGGCTGATGACTTCTTGGTTGCACAAATATTGTTATCATCGATTAACTAATGAATTAAATATCATTATTGTCAATTATTTCAATCCTGAGTTGTTTCTTTACGCTTTTTTAGGTTACAGTACGTAGTACTGATTAAATTATATAAGGCATCTGTTGTTTTGAATATTTTTCGCCAAAACGCTTAGATAATGTAGGTATCTATCTATACCTTCGTTTTGCCGAAAAATATTTGATATATTATATTATAGTCCCCTGACCAAAATAACATCTAACAAGTATTTTAGAACTGCATTGTATTTTTGTGCGGTTGAATTCGGCCTCTTGGTACTAAATATGTAAAACCATGTCCAAAAAATTTTTTAGCAGATAATTATTGTAAAAAAGCGTTTATCTTTCAATCTTCAAACACGATCTCAAGATTGATCCATATTTAAATTTAGCACATAAAGTAAAAGGATGACCTAAGCTAGGTCACGCATGCCCTCAAAACAAAACTTTGTTACAAAACCAGATTAAATTTTCTCCGCGTTTTCATTCGACCACCTTAACCACACTTAACCGCCAGCATAATAAAAGGAAGTATCACCCACTCAAACTTTCAACAGCTTTCGATCTCTCCGCGAATAGATAACGAATAACGATAAACCCCCATTCGATATTTATGCGATTGTCTGGAGGTATAATACCATCTCCGAAACGGTAACTCACGTCGCCAATAACAATTTATATCGATACCAAACGGTTATTGAATAGGTCATTGATAACGATTCTCTAAATCGAAAATCGAAACTTACAACATTAACTTTGCCGCTCGTGATTCGCACCACTACCTTCCAGATTTAAATTCTTCTAAATCTTACCGACCAGTGTCATTTTTTCGTCGCTTATCTTTAGATAATACCTACTTAGTTAAAATGTCTTGTATTTAAATAATTCATTCCTTAAACGTCGTGATAAACATGTCGAGCGGAAGCGTGACACTTCGTTTTTCGCTTGTAAATCGATATTTCGAATGGTAATCGCCTTTCCACGAGATAAATCAGTATCATCTGAGTTCTTCCGTCTGTTATTTTTACATAATAATTATGAACAGGTTTAGACGCCCGGCGGCCGCGGCTACTCTTTCACGCAAATATTAAAATCATACAATAATATGCACATATTTTTTTATAAGGAGTTAAGATAAAAAAATATTGTCATAACTAATGATGTCTTTGTGATTTACTGAAAAGATTCATGTAAAGTTACCGACCTATCTACCAGAGTGATAGTGTATCAAGGTATCTATAGTTACTTAGGTACATTCATACATTATGGAAAAAGAGAGTGCATCTTGTTTTTGTAACATGCCTTCAAAAAATCAACTACAATTTCTTGAATTTGAACATAATAAAATACAATTAGAAATTAATTCAAGCCAGTTGAGTCGCGTTTTTGATCATTATGATTATGATTATGATAGTATTATTCATTTGAGAGTAAGTACATGTGCGTGATGAAGTCAAACTTGATTTTGAATCAATTTTGACTTCGACACAAATTACAGATATATCACATAAATTTATAGTTTTTGTCTGTTTAATGTTCTGATATCAACAGGTTAAAAACATAATCATAATTTTTGTATATAAATCTATCAAATTATCACATTTTCATACCTACCTAATACCGGCTTAAGAAATATAAACGAACTTGAAATATCTATTAAAAGTCAGTCTGGTCAGGCTTGCCCTCTCTATGGACATATAACTCTACACTCTACTACATGAATTACATAAGAAATGATATAAATAACAACTACACTACTAAAAGAACTGTTCTAACATACTAAAAGTAGACACAGTACTCGAGTCGACCGAGTTCTACGTGGATACGCGTGTCTATGTGTGCACGCGCCTGTTATCGCTTGTTTTAGTTAGCTGGCCTTCTGTACCTATATTTTCTGGTGTTTGAATAGTGCCTGCCCTGATTTAAAATTATTTCTTGCAGCGGGCCATGCATAACAAATAATAAGGGTCCTCCAAGGCAGGCAACGCATTGGCAATGCCTCGACTGTTGCAGATGTCAATAGGCGACGGTAACCGCTTACCATCAGGTGGGCCGTATGCCAGTTTGTCGAGCAATAACATAAAAAAAAAAATAACAAAGCGGAAAAACTTCAGAAAACCCCAGGGTTTTACGTTGTGGGGATGAGCGTTGTCGTCATGATATTTAACAATTCAAAAACATATTTGCAATTTACAATAATAACGGGTCGTGTTAAAAACTGTACAAATTTGGCCGTGTCACATAAAGGTGACGCCAAATCAAAGTGATTTACACAATCATTTTCATTTAAACTGCTGATTTATTATAATTCCAATGATACATTTAATATTAAAATGACACTAGAATTCAGATTTTATTCCTCTATGCAAATAAATTGTGAATTATTTGATCCAGACATCATACTACCGTTATTGAATGTCATTTAGCCAAATTTATTGACGACGATAATTAAAGAACGTTTCGCTATTTAACCGACTTCGAAGTAGGCATATTAAAGTTAATTTTCTAAATGGTAATTCGATTTATTACAATCTTCCAATCAGCAACAGAAGCCAAATGACACTTAATTTTATTTTTAGCAATTAATTGACGAAACTTAGTTATAGCCCAATAGACGCACAGATTTTAAGATACTCATTAACAAGACGGTCCATTAGGTTAATACTTTATTACACAATAATTGTGGCTTAAGATGTTAGTTAATATTTCTCATCACACATGCTCTGAAAGTAGGTCATTATAGTCAACTTGAAAACAGCTCCGTAAATGCGATTTACGGAATGCAAGTATATTTGATAACACAAAGAGGCTCATAAAATTCGTATGAACTGAACTGAAATATAATCTTCACGATAAATGCTTAGTTTTATTTTGTTTTAAGAAATTAGCCAAAGTCCAGTTGTGAAAAAGAAATGAAATCAGAAATTAACTTTTCTTTCAGCAACAAACTTTTAAGAAAATTCAATAGATATTTTATGTTTTTTTAATTTCCTCGTATTCATGATGAAAAGTTGTGCGTTATTCTCGGGTATAATTGATCGCTTACGGCCCTTATAATCTAAGTACTATTTCATAAACGTTGACATTGCCAAAAACATATATCACCGTTGCACAACAATAAAAAAAGATTAGTAGTGTCTGTGGCCCAATTAAACATCATTTTTACCTATTCCGCCACATTTAGAGATATCAAAATTATACCTGCTTATTTTATGATCTATAAATCTTAATATATACTATAAAGCATTTTATAGCATTTATATTGATCGCGATGCAAACACATTCACGCTCTATATCGACATAATTCTTTTATTTGATGATTGAAATCAGTTCAAATCGGATATTGATTTAAAAAATCAATTTAAAAGCTATATAAATCGAATTGGGATTTGAATAATTATAATGACTTTATTGCTTAGAAGAGCTTGGTAACTTCCAAGCATAGATTTAAAAGTAAAGATACGCTTGTCAGAAAAAACAATTTGCGTTTTGCTTGTATGGTGTCTCTTTATTGAATTGGAGAGCGATCTACCAAGGAAATAAAATTGTTTTCTATAATTAGGGAAAGTTCAGCATACAAAATTTTGCCATACCAATAATAAGAAATGCCATATTTTTTTAAGTTACACTTTGCAAAGTTGTTTCTGCAGCCTTTCACCACACAATACGGCATTTTGTGGCCGAAACGATCGCGCGCGGTGTACGTCACCGACTGATTATCGATGGTGTCACTCAACTGATTTTTACGTCCGGCATGTCCTTACGACATACGGCTTGTCCTTGTCTATGCTTCCAAGATATTTTATTTTTAAGTTTGCAGTTTTTTAGTTACCTAAAACTACTCATATACTAAAGTTAAGTGAAATTTTTGTGTCTTTGATATTCATAAACAAAAGGTGGTCAAGCACCAACCAGAAATCACAACTCAATTTCATCGACAAACTCCAAAAAATACTAAATCATTATTATTTAGAGGTGCTGTAGCAGGTACGGCTTAAGAGTGTACCCATCCATCTCCTCCTGTTGATATCGTAATAGCCTACTAGAGGATTACACTAGGAGATGGGCAGGAGCATCCACCTGAGTATTCAAAACCAATTATCTGATTACCAAGATGTGGTGATTATGACAAATCTCTCCATTGCATTCATATTCCTTGACCAGCAGTGGACATTTGAAAGCTAATTTAATATTTTAGTTTTATCCGACACGTGTTAATTTCGTTTTCGCTACTTACTACTTCGATTTGGGTTGAATGTTATAAGAAGAACAAATGATGAGATAGAACAGCTGCGTTATGATTGGGGACATGTATCTGAAGAAGTGGTGTGTTCGGCCTAAGAATAGACCCCTCCTTCACCTCCCATGGATGAAGTAAAAACCTTACTAAGGGATTACACCAGACGATGGGCAGCAGTATCCACTTGAGTACTTTACACCAAACAGCGATCACCAATCCGCCTGCTTAGCGTGGTGATTATGGAAAATCACTCTATTGTATTTAATGGGGGAGGCCTCTTCCTTTAGTAGACGTAAACAAGCTGGTGATGATGATGCACCTGCGAAAACTGATTTAGGCAGTTTTTTTCAGTAGTCTTACTTTTAGAAAGTGAGGCCTTACCATCAGCTCTTATAGCGATTCAGTTAAAAAACTATCTAGTACAAAATATCGGTTCCGTGATGTCCGCAGCTATATTTAAAGGCACTGTAGCAGAAGGTCTATTGACTTCTGCGATTAAAGTTATTCAATGATGACGGATGTCAACGACGAACCGATATTTTGTACTGAATTGCTATAAGTGCTCATGGTAAGGCCTCTGTTAATATTAAAAGTGAGTGGGTCACAGAATGAAGATTATACCTAAGTAAGATCACGATGGTTGATAAAACGCGTGTGGGCAGTATGTGACCTCGAAACGCGACCCGTGTCCGTTGCACGTTATGAATGAAACCCGAGAGCTGCTACTTGAACTCAGACAACGATAGACAGATAACTCTTCATTGTATACACCTTCAAAGACATTTTAGACATCTTAAAAACTAACTTACCGTGGTACAATCATGGTACAATGGACGGTTTTATCGCTAATTAGTAGTAGAACTTCTTGTGAAAGAGTTTCCACCGGGGAAGTACTACCACCGTGCCTATTTCTGCCGCCAAGCAGTAGTGCTCGCATTGCTGTGTTTCGGTTTGAAGGGTATGGGTGCCGGTGAAATTACAGGCACAAGAGACTTTTCAACTTTATGTCTCAGGGTCGGCAGCATGCGTGTGATGCCTCTGGTGTTGCAGGCGTCCATAACTACGGTAACTACTTTTCATCAGGTGGGCCGTATGATTGTTTGATTTCAAAAAAAAATAGGTAACTTTTGGATAAACTGTATTGTATAAAACGATAAGGCAGGGCAAAGAACTATCACAATACATATATATCAAGCAGTACATACGGGCAGAAAAATACATTTCTAGGCTTATCATCTCATCCAGCCAAATATGAGCTGCGTTTGTGGCAGTTCTAAAATTAAGTTAGTTTGGTATCAAAGAAAATTAAAAAGAAGTCGGGGGCAGTAATCTTTTAGGTGTCAAAATGTAGGTCGACGATCATTTAGCTCATTGTGTTCAATCTTCATCACCAATACTTCTGTGTATGGATGTTTGCGTGCGTATACAACTGGGCTCTATTAAGATGAACTACTTACTTACTACTACTACATAATAAAACACGCCTGTTTGAAGAACTACAGCAAACGCCAAACCAAAGATACTAATTACTCAACTCACTCCTCCATTTTTAATTTGTTTTCTGTGTTGCCAGATATTGTCTCGCATATATTTTTTATATATTTTTTATTTTGTACACATAGTTTTTACTGGTTACGCTTTTTTTTATATTTTTGTTATTGGTTATCTAAGTATTATATGGGATAAGTACGTATATTTTTTATTTTAGTTTTTTTGAACTATAGATATATGTAGGTATAACGGATCCTTCCGTGTTGTCACTCTTTCTAGGGCTCTGTCTGAAAACCAGCGCTGCTCCATATGCTTAGGCTTGTGGAGCAGCAATAAGCTGAGATAGGGCCTTTTCAGCTTCACATACGCATTGCGCAGAGCGGACTAATTAGCTATTGAGTTTTATTATTTATAAATTATGTATAATTATAATAGTATGTTTCTTGTGTCATTGTTTGTAATTTCTATGCTTTCCTTTATTCTACCTGTCTGTTCTGTGTATATGTGTGTGTTGTTGAATAAATGTTTTTCATTTCATTTCATTTTCATTTCATTTTTCATTTCATTTCATTTTCACCATTATCTATTATACTGTGGAGACACGACTGTATACTGTTTATCTATTATACTGTGGAGACACGGTATCACCTGTATAATAGGACTTGTAAATGAGGAAATCATCCCTTCTTAGATAATTTCTTCAGACGATGCGGATAAAATAAAAGTCAAATATAATTAATATATATAAAAGCCTATTTTACTTAAACCTATTTTAGCTAAAATAGCTTTTGTCTTGTTTTGTCGAAGGTATGACATATTTTACATCAGAGAGAACAAAACAAAAGCTTTTTTACTAAAATAGTTTTAAAAAATGATTAAGAATAAGGCCCTTATGCTCTTAATTATATTTTTATTCCAAAACATAATTTATATTTTATTTTAAACCAATTATGTCATGCAAGTAAACTGAAGAATGCATACTTTGCCACCGTGCAGGGCCACACGCATAGCAATTTACGAGCGATCGACAACAGTTTATCGACAAATAAACCACAGATTCAATAATATTTTATTTAATAGATAACTAAACCACAGATTGCATATTAATTAGTACGTAAACTACGGTTTATGACCGGACTCGTCCTAAAAATCTATTTTATCGATGCTTTGATTCATCAGGGATGGATTTAGTTGGCTCAGGTGACTTAAAAAACTTGATAAAGTGAATTTGTATTTAGAAGATTTTGTTTGTGTTATTTCCTTGCTTGACCTAAATTACCTACTTACCTGGTAATGCGTATGTGAAAAGGATGTAAATATATCTTTTGGGTACTTTAATATATTTTATTTACAGAAAGAATAATAAATACAACTGATATAGAATGTACTATTTACGTGCATGTAATTATTATATTTTTTTTTTCTTTAATGGAAATTTTGTATATTTTTTCAACAAAATTAGACCAATTTTGACTGTTAAGAATCGAATCCGATTTAAAAGCTTTACACTACATTTAGTATAGTTGATCGAAGCTTAGAAGTTATAAAACTTTGTTATGGTGTAAACCAGAAAGGGCACATCTCTCCAATAAAAAGACCAGAAAAAAACAGGCTTAATGAATAGCAGGCGATCCTTGTAAACTTTACGACGGATAAAATCAGTTATAAAACTCCATACAACCGTAAATTCCGCGGCCATTGGACAGCGTTTAAAAGACAGGAGCTATTCGGGAGTCTATAAATCACGTTCGGGTATGTTCGGGACTGTTCGGGCCTATTCGGGTCTACTCGCAGATCGTAAAGATTAACGCGCTCAATGTTTGTAAACACTACTTTTATGCCGATTCGACAGATTTTTTTAATGATCGCTTTTATGATTCAGTGGTTGGCAACTGAACGGCGTGATTGATTTGTTTTGTTTGTTAGAACTAGTTTAGGAGGGCAATTACGTAATTCTGTTGCTATTGATTTCAATCAATTTCAATGTTGTTTCTATTTGATATTAACCTTCGTAAGTAAAATACGTAAATTGAGTAATCGCAAGAGCGTCATTTCGAATAGAAACAGCATTGAAATTTGAAATCGAATGAAACCAATATCAACAGAATTACGTAATTGCACTGATAGACGTTTAGTTTGACCGTTCAAAGCATTATGTGCCTGTGTCTATTCGATAGCGCAAGAATCTTGGGCTAAGATAAGATACTGTACCTAAGATTTTATTCATGGTTTATCTTATGTAGAAATATTTTATTTAATTTTTAAAACTGATAGTAAAATTAAACAGCATGGCTTGTCATCGTTTATTAATAAGAAGTTACCTTCATAGGTACATCAGTAAAATAATGCTGATTTTGATTAATTACCTTCTTCGTAAGTACATTACTAAGAAACTTTTAAAAAAATCATTGAGACCTTTGTTGATTTATTCCATTCATCTATTGTTCTTTCAATTATACAAGTTACCTTATTCCATGCCCCGTCATTTCAATAACATAATAAATCTTTCAAAAACTAACAAATCATGAGCAATAATAACTACCGTTGCAATAAAGCAGTACCAATAAAACGTGAAGACTGGAAGTTGACGTCACAGAATAAATAATATCTATTATTTAACAGCAGTTTCACTTGACAACAATAAAACTGACATATGAATCTCATAGCTCGTAACATAACATCCACCAGTCACATACGTTGTCATGATCCCACACTAGGATTCCCTTTGTCGTGGGTATCAGGAACTACGAGTACTATGATACCATAACACCCAGACCCGGAACAAATATTTGCAGATCATACAAACATTTATCCCGCAGCGGGAATCGAACCCGCAACCTCTCGCATCTCAGCCGGCTACTCGCCCGCCGCACCACAGAGGTCATCAAACTTCATGTAAGAAACCTAAAAAGTATATTATACCAAAATCTTAATTTTCCGGAATTTTAATTACATAATCGCAAAAGATACTGATATCTTTTGAATTCAAACTCAAAGTATATAGAGCTCATTTTACATTGAACACCAACTGGAGAGACAAAGGCCTGTAGTAGTCGACGGTGCGTCGTAAAAGCGACACAACCATCAAACCCCAGGTTCGGGCAGTTTGCGGCTAACAATTGTTTTCTCACAAATAAAAACTGGCCGTAAACTGCCGGTCAATGATTACGAAAGCGTTAAATGCGTAAAGTGGATAGAGATGCCGCTAACGCTTTGATAACTCTTGGTAAGTATTGAAGTATGGTAAGTACCTTTCCACCCTTTTCAAAGCGTACATACCTCCTGCTGGTCACTGGTGTAAAGCAGAGTGACCAAGAAAGAACCAGTTTAACGCGAATATCATTAATGCTATGTACCTTAAGTGTATTTAAAATAATCTTTATGATATCAATTAATTAAATACTACACGATAAGTCTGAATTCAATCTGATCGGGGACTTCATGTTGATGATTATAATTGAAATTGATTGAGCAGAGTTGGATTAGTGGCTCAATTTCAACAGATACTCATTCAAAACCAGTATTCTTTATAAGCAATCGATGCATACGCAATTCCTGAAACCAGCACTTCATAGTATGATAGTAATAGTTTTTTGCACATTCAACATTTAGAAAGAATCTTCGGACCACCTAGTAAGTACCTTGTTAAACAATGAGCTTACAATTTAAGATAACCAACCAAAGAAAACGTGTATCTAACTTGCGCAAACCAACAAAGTCTTGACAAAAGGGCGCAACGTCACTGAATAAGCAAAGTGAAAGCAGTTGTAAATCAAGTTCCCAATAGCCCATAAATTAGGCTAAACTATGCCGCAGTTTTTATTATTTTACAGTTAGCTCATTGTGCGTACAGCACGCCGATTTGACGCAGCTGTACTGAATGGTAGCCGTTTCATATTTGTGTGGTCATTTCAACGTGAGTTATGTTTACTAGCTTAGGTTATTTTATAGGGTGCATAGTTTAATTTTGAAAGAATGTAACATAATCAAATAAGAATTATGTTCCTTATTATAATTACCATCCTTATTTGATTGCTACTTAAAAATAAATGGGCTTACTTTTAAAAATATGGCAAAAGATTAGCATTGCTTTAAATTTTGCCATCCCTTACTATTGCATAATGTCAAACAGTGACAGGAATAACTTTAAGCAATGCTTAAATTTATATAATAACTTTTTTTAAATACAAGTGGGTCTCCATATATAAATATAAGGTTAACCTGTTGTATTCAATGAGTTATTAAAATATTCTGATTGTAATCGATTTAATTCAAAGACGTATTTAATAAATCATCTATTACCGACTAATTTTAAAATACATGTTACTGAATACGGATATATTATAAATATATATAATATATGACTATAATATACTGTTATAGCACATTTCCGTATCTAGACACCGCGTGGTTGGTAATTTTTGTAACAGAACAGCTACTGGTAAAAAAATTAGAAATCAGAGTACAAGCCTCGAAGGACCATATGTGGCATTGTCCACTGTCGAGAGCGTGGACAATACTGTCGGATGATTGACTGACTTGGTCAGTCCGTTGACGACCTCTGTGACGCGGCGGGCGAGTAGCCGACTTAGATGCAAGAGGTTGCGGGTTTGATTCCTGCTACGGAACAAATGGAGCGTTCAACTGTACCACGGAAAAAACAAATTTTCTATAGTCCGGCTGGCCGGACTACACAACCGGACCACGGTTAAGAAGCAGTTTCTATGATCTGCAAATATTTGTTCCGGGTATGGGTGTTATGGTACCATGGTAATCGTTAGTTCCAGATACCCACGACACAGGGAATCCTAGGCGTTGGGGCCGGCTCAAGACCATTCGTCATGGCTTTCTATGAGGAGGCCTATGACCATGCAGCAGTGGGATTCTACAGGCTGATGATAATGATAATAATGATGATGATGAAGAGAGCACTTAAGTATTTCAAGGTTTAACAGCTTAATGAAAAAACATACTTTTTACCAAAAAATTGTAATTAAAAGACTACGTCACTCATCGCCCTCTGCATGGCCCCGCTGCAACACCCATTACAACTGACAAAAACGCGTATAATAGCGAAAATAAATATTATTTATCGTTTCACGGTGCCTTAGTTTCGTACAAAAAGACCAGTGAGTTATTAGTTTTCACATTTGCGTTTTGTAAAACGCTTTTTCTATGGCCATAACTTCATATTTATTGCGGGTTTTAGTTGAATATTCAGAATCGTCACGTCACGGTGGAGTTCAATTGTTATACAAATAAGTTTCAACTATTCACCAACCAAAACTTCACCTTTATCCCAACCCACTAAAGTGCAAATGATCTTTGTACATATGCAAAGTTAAATTGGTTTTACATTAAAAAAAATGTTATCACTTGTATAATATGACTTTGATTAAATAGCCATGCATTTTCTGATTACTTAATTGAGACGGTATTGCTATTGTGTGAGCCTGTCTAACTTGTAATTCCTGTTATGGGTGTAATCAAATTTGCCACGCTATGTTTCAAATTATTTAAAGTTGGCAGATGGCTTATTAGCTACACAAATCACTCTTAATACTCTACAGCATTCTTGAAATATGTTAACAAGTACCGTGTGTTTATATACGTTAAAAAAACGTTCTAGAACTCAGTATGGGTTCTACGAGTTAAATATTTTGGAATATGAAAATTTTACATATTCTAATTGGTTCTATAAGAGTGAAAATATGATATGAAAAAAAAAACCTAGATAATATATTTAAAAAAAAAATATCTTTGTTTTGCACATGTTTTGAATGAGAACTCAGGAACCTTACTCTATTTCAAGATGAATTTTAAAACACCAAGTAGGTAATAACTATTTATTCTAATGCTAAAATCAGTTTTTTGATAAACACTTTATTTTCATCGTTATAAATAAAAAACTAAATGTTTGTTCAAGACGCCCGCTGGCGCGAGCGAGATGGCGCGATGGGTTACCACATGCGTTAAAGAGGGAGCCTAAGTTGTAGTATGATGCCCTTATAATAGGAGGGTTCCCAACGAGTAACACCCAAACGAGTAACACTGTTACTCGTTGGGAAATTTTGTCCCATCGAGTAACACTATGGCCTGGGTGTAACTCGTTGGGAATAATAAACCAATTATTTTTCCTGTAAAATGTTTCATACTCAGTTCTTATTCTAAGGTTACATGGGTTCTTACCGTTATCATTAGTGTTGAGCCAGCGGTAGGACGGTCGTGGCTGCTGCTTGGAGCGCATGTCTACCAGCGCCCTCTGACGTCACTGCCGCTCATCTGCAACAAACGCAACACGAATACATTTTAGGGTTCCGTTCCCAAAAGGTGCCAACGAGACCCTGTTACTAGGTCTACGCTGCCCGTCTGTTTGGGGGTCTTTCACAGGAATATATCTTGTAAGCCGTCAGTTAAAATATTCACAGATTATATGTTGTAGTGGCATGAGTCTTCCAAAAAATCTAATTTCAGGGGAATCCCAGAGTTCTTTAGCTCTTTAGGTTGGCAGAAAACAATTTGGTAATTTTTTGAAATCTCTTGTCAGTGCGCGATTTCGATAAACACCATAATCGTTTTTCAAATTCCAGTTTTCCCCCTTGAAGAGGATTATCAGGGGGAATTCTAGAAATTTTATTTAGATTCCACTTTTCCCTTCTAAGAGGTATTTTTAGGGGGGAAAAGTGGAATAAGCCATTTTTTTTAAACATACAACTCACTCTAACTAATTAAGAGTCCAGGCTTTAGTATAGGACCTATAGTTACATTTTTGTGATCAACAAAATAAAACTAACCAATTAATATCAAGCTCCACAAAAAATGTATATTGTAAGGTATATACCATCTGTCAGTTTGCCAGTTTGCCTTTTTCCTATTTATCGTAATTAATGTATTTTTTAATCAGCGTCTTAAATTCCCAAACGTACTTTAATTAACAAAAACGCCCGCTCGATTCCTGCTGTCACTGTAAATCAACCCAAAATACTAGATAGTAATTAAAATGTACGACAATTATTATTTATGGGTCGTAAATATGTCGGTCGGGGTCCTTTTCGCGTGATCCGAACCCTTTAGTTTGAGGCGGGGGTCGGGGGTGGTATCGCTTAGTTTGTATGTGATAAAAGGTAATATAAACCAGGCATTTGTATAACTGGATGAAAACAGCCTTAAGAGGCGGTTACCGGTAGGGTGCTTACGCTTTTTTGTACATGGGTCTAGATATTAGTGTACTGATCATGTGTAGGTACAAAATTTCAGAGTTTGAAGAAATACTAGTCAAATTAGAAGCAAGCTTCGTTCACATGCAAACGGGCGTAAACAACCTACTGGTGACGTCCTCTTAATGACTATAGTCGTTCTTTCACAATCAATTCCAAGGCCCTTATCAGGGCCACCATATTTAATAATAATTTTATTATATTTTATATATAATTTGACTCGGAATAATGACTAGAGCACATTATAATATTAAAATTGCAGCGCCCTACAGGGTACATGTACTTTCTTAAGCTACTCTTAGACCTAAGCTATAAATTATGTACATGTTGATAATTGATAAATAATAAACAATAAACAATCGGGTCAATGAACTAAGACAGAGTGACCAAGAAACAATCAGTAACATGAGTGTAAACCCTATTCAGTGTGAATTAGAATGTTACGTTAAGCAATCAAAACCAGGTTAAATATTAAAAAAATTAAATCTTTTGTAAAAAAAATGTTTAGAATCACAGAATTCCGCGTAGTCCATTCCATTCATTCAACAGTGGATGCAAAATTGCAAAAAGTGGACAAAAAATTGTTTTCACAATGTTGCAATTTGCACAACATCAAAAACAATGTTTTGAATTTCGAACAATTGACGAAAACAAAGGTTACGTAACTTTCTATGGGCTTTCATCTTCAGATCAGGTAGACGGGATGCTTCACTAATAAGCTTAACGTTTAGTTTTACAAAGCTTGAAGTTTGGTCGCACGTTGGTTTCTACACCGATCCTGAATTTAAATATCCACTCCATTAAGGTGGATCGTCTCACAAGTGGCGTGAAATTTAAATTTATTCGTGTTTTTTTTTATATTCACAGCTCATCAACACTTTATGTGATTGCGAAAAATGATTTTGCGAAAACTAGGAGACCTAACACACGTTTTAATTGATATTATCTCATAAATATTAATTATAATATAATAATTTTTAAAGTGTTTTTTTTTTAGTTTAGTTTAGCTTAACTAATTATATTTATGAGATAATATAAATTAAAACATGTGTGTTGGGTCTCCTAGTTTTAGCAAAACCTGTTTTCGCTGTATCAAGAAGGTGTTGATGAGGTGTGACGAGCAAAAAACATAATAACATTTTAATTTCGCACCACATAAGAGACGATCCACCTTAAAGTAGTAATTACTATTTACAGAAAGTATTTATATTACAATAAAATGTATCATGTATATAACTTCACTGCCACACTTAATGGCAATACCAATGCGTTGGGCCAGATAAGAGCGTGCTCTCAGGTGACGCTTCGCTCCGACCAAAAGCACTGAAAGATTCTAGCACTTCATTTCTAAATAACAACAATTAACTTCAAAATTAATTACTTTAATAAATGTTGACATTTATTGATTTATTTTATCGACTTTATTAATTTAAGATACCTCTGTCGTTTCTAAATTTCAACCGACTTCAAAAAAGAATGAGGTTCTCAATGTACTGTATGTTTTTTTGTATGTTTGTTACGCGATTAATTATGAATTGATTTTGATGTTTTTTTTTGTTTGTAGATCATACTTCAGAAGTGGTCTCATATTTATTTATTATTGAAATTGATTCATCGCTTTTTGAAAGTAGTCGATTTCTGGTTTTTTTCTAATTTTTTATTTATTTTATATCAATATAGTTCGAATACCTTCAGTTGAGTCGTTCCCATTCCATTATCAACAATTCCCGCAAAGGGTGGCAAACTGTTATCTACAAGTCAGAGCGGCGCATCTGTCCGTACATAAATCTGTCGCATATGAAAAGAATTAAAACGTACCCTATTGTGGAAGGCTGTATAAATCTTGCAGATATCTTTGTGAGGGACGCGCGACGCCCGCGGCTCTCACTCCAGCCACAGCGATATTTTACAAGTTTTTGACAGCCGATATGGCTTTCCTAAACGGCACCTGCCCACTGTGCAGTGACGCCGATCGCTTTTAAACGTGGAAATGAGTTTATTATTGAGCTTGAACATTCCCAATGGAGAATAGATCGTCTGCTTCGTCTACGGTTCCGGTTAAAGACAATTTTACTTTATTTTACAAAAAACTAATCATATTCATAGACGAATTTAATGCTAGGAAGCATTCTCCTCATGATGGTTAAATTTTTAATCAATCATGGTTTTATGTCTTCCAATATTATATTGAATAGCAATAAAAAATATATTATGAAACGGCAGTTAATTAACAAATAGGTGCTCAACCGATAAATATAAATGTAAATTACTCAACTGCATATTAAACCAAACAAGCTCCAGCATCAGGCCCATTCTTCAATCCATTTACGAGCAATTAATACCTACTAAAATCAAATAAGTCGAATCAAAAGCAAAATGAACAAGAAAAAATACGGGCTCAGTCAAACCACTTAATAAATTGTCTGGATCTCGTATGGAGAGTAAAAAAAGTATATAAATCGAGTCACCAATAACACTATAGTATAGAGTTTATGGTGATGCCCTTGAGTGTGTTATCGGCGACGATTCTTTATTGACACTATAAACTGGAAACATACGGGCCTCTTACACGCCCGTCTGTTCGTCCGTCAGTCGCCGAGTGCAAATAAATTGAGATAATCGACAAAAATATTGAGAATGTCGCGAAAGTTTGAATGGTCTCTTTGACTTCTACATCTTGATACTGAGGTTCTTGAACTTGAAAATAATTTACTTTATCCTTTAGTGTTTTCAATGTTAATAACATAATAAATTCTAATAGGTATTATATCTTACTGATTGTTATGGCAATTTTTCGATGTTTGTTGGTTTTTTACTAAATCACGCCGTACTGACTAAACCAATTAATTAAAGGTGAAGAACTAGATACACAATACGAGTTGAAGTGTTTTTTAAATTTGCCATATTATGTCAGTCGACTTACAAAGTAGTTGATAACATTACAGAACAGATTTCAACCCTCCCAGCATCTATGTTATAATAATTCCCAATTACAAAGCAGCTAAATTGCCTGCCATAAAAGCCGCAGCGGGCGCGCACTCAATACCCACCCTTATGTCCGCACTTACTGACTGATTTACAAGGCTTTAGCGGAATATGTCCGAGGCCTGTTTGATGTGCCCCGTCGAGCCACCGACTCAATAATCGTTAAGACAAGACGCGTTAATTCCTTATAAGTAATAAAAAAATAGGTACTCCACATATTTGATGGAGTTTAAATTGGTTTATGTCATTGATACATAAATTCGGACCTTTAAGGGTCCGGTTCCGTTAAACGTTGCTTTTATATGTTTATTGATGTTTTAGTCAAGAATTCGAGTTGATATGGAGATAAGTTATTTTGTCCAGATTTGGCGCGTCGTAATCCAGTGTGGGCCCGCGCCCACGCGCGCGACACATCAAGCTCGCGTCATGCGTGTCTTGTTCAACAAAACATGATTAATCAAAGAGCCAACAATGGCAGTCAGTGTCCGTCATAAATCGGTGGTATCGTTGCATCGTCCGTATCGCATTACGACATTGTCTTTATATCGAATTTATTACGAGGGCTCCGAATCAGAGACACGTCAGCCGTCGCGCGGCACTCATAAATTGTGTGACATATCGTCTGAGTTCCCAGATTTTTCTTTTACACAAACAATCAAATAAACGCCTTATTATCAACACATTAAATCTTAAATTGAATAACGACGTATCCGAGTTTGTTTTCGATATCTCGTGTCTTGCCTCATATTAATGACGGTTGTTCTTTTTAATTTATCGATGAATATTTTCAAGTTTTAGTCGCATTCTCGCTTACTCATCGGTTACAAGAAGCGATCGGAGGCGATCAGATAGTTTAAAGTCAATTAAACGATGTGACTTGTGTCCAGTTATTTCCGTGGGAGAACCACTGGGCAATGTCCAAATGTCCTATGATTCGGAGAAGCTATTACTTGCTCGTATTATTTATTCTGCTATGTGTAAATCTGATTGATTTATTGTTATTGGTTTATAAATATGTAATACTTTTGCCCACGGCTATTGACTTAAAAAGCTGAGCTTCATAACTTTGCCACCAAAACGACTCGTAGTTTAGTCGAACTGGCACGACTAAAAAAAAGTATAACTACCTATCCTATACAGGTACAAAATCCTCTCTGCCAATTCACTTTCTATACTTTGCATCGTAACCAATGGCCATTCTCGACTTTTTCACCCCAGCTTTGTAAGGGTCACACCACACTGCAGCGTACAATTTCGTCACAACGCGAAACTTGTGAAAGAAAACGTCATAAATCTGTCAAATTTGACAGAACAGTTAAATTATAGACGAGCCCTGAGTGATTTGTGTGCGACGCTGGCGGCGATGGGTAGCAAAAAATGATGGGACTTAAATAGACAATGGTGCGCGATGAGAGAATGAAAATGTGTTATGAAAATTATCTTTTTGTAGGTAGTTTAGGTATTAAATGACGGTGTAACAGAAAGTTATAATGATTCTAGTAGGTATGTGTTCATATACGCCTATACTAGATCGTCTCGCAATTGGCGCAAAATTCAAATTTATTAGTGTTTTTTGCTCATCACAGCTCATCAACACTTCCTGTGATAGCGAAAATTGATTAAATTGAGACTGATCGCGAAATAAGTTTATTTTTATTTCACAATACATTGCCTACAATAAAACATAGTAAAATTGAATAGTCATTATAGATAAGCCCCAGAACATCAACTTCAAATAAAAGTAAATCCCGCACCATATCCTGTAACGTGACGTCGACGCCATTTTTGGATTTATATTTTGACACGCCGACGGCTATGACAGACGACATTTAATTACCGACCCCTCATTACCTGGGTATTGCCGGGTATCGATACTGCCACCTTTATGGTGGACGACACGATTGCGACTGAATCCTAGAGAGTAGAAAAGCAAATAAAAATATTCAACTAACACTGGCCTGTAACTAGTTTATTATTAACCTACATCACCATGACGGGAATGATGACTTTTGGCAACATTCACAGAAATATATACAAATGGTGTGTTTTTATTTACATGTAGGAATATCTTTCAGTGTTTTAATAGTTTGTAGGAATCTATTATAATGTAAATCACGAGTCTCTCAACATAACCCAAAATACTACGTCACCATGGTATAGGCGCGAATCATGCGTCAACAAAACTACGAAGATGGTCGCATTTTGAGCATTATTTACATTCAATATATATTTTCGTGATCTTTAGTAGTAGTAAGTAGTGCCATAAAGTTAAGAACACAGTTGAATTGGCATTTTTTAATTTAAAAATCGGTAGTTCTAAAGCATCTCGAATCGAACAAGGTTTTCATGAAAAACGTTCAGTTTATTTGGCTCATTGGACTTTATTAATAAAGCCTTAATTAAGATATCGCATGTCACTGATAAATTTGAATGATCGCCAGATAATTATGTTGATTAAAAATATGTCAATTGGAAATATTGACGAGAAGGCAATCTCTGAAAGCTTTTGAGCCTGGCTTCACAATATTGAATTAAATTTTTACTGCCCTCCGTAATTAAATCTGACAAAACTGATTTTTAATTACTACGAAATAAAAACGTCAATGTCAGAACCTAGTTGGCTACTTTTAGGACGGCCTATAACATTTCTACAACTGAAACAGCCTATTATTATTTTGTTATTTTTTTTACACAGTATTCAATATTTTAATTATTGTTCAAATAAAATGATAAATAAGTTCCTATATTACATACATTTATCCACATTACACAAAGGTTAGCTCGTAGAGAATGCTTCCTAGCATTAAGTTCGCCTATGTATATGATTTGTTTTTTGTGCAATAAAGAATATTCTATTCTATACTCTGATTTTAAATCATAGACAATTTTTGTAAACAAACTTTATGTCAAGATTTGCCACTGTGTGTATAAGTGTCATTATTGTGTATCATACGTGTATATACACATATGATACACATACATAGTATGTAGTTTTGTTAGTAGTAGAACTTCTTGTGAAAGATTTTGTCCGGGGAAGTACTACCACCGTACCTATTTCTGCCGCCAAGCAGTAGTGTTCGCATTACTGTGTTTCGGTTTGAAGGGTACGGGTGCCGGTGAAATTACAGGCACATGAGAGTTTTCATCTTTATGTCTCAGGGTCGGCAGCGCGCGTGTGATGTCTCTGGTGTTACAGGCGTTCATAGGCTACGGTAACTGCTTTCCATATGGTGGGCCGTAACATGTCTGCTTGCCAAGTAGCATAAAAAAAAATACATGACACTTATACATACAGTGACATTTCTTTGTTTACAAAAATTGTCTAAGATTAAAAACCAGAGTTATAGTCTAGATGGCAAAGAGCTCTTTGATAGCTAATTAATACGTCATCAAGTGGAATCAAACGGGACAATGATATCACAATACAATATTATCATTATCACCTGTACTGCACTTGACAGTACTTGGTAGCACTCTATCAACGAAAGTGTCACTATTAACTCTATGGATATTTGTCAAGTAATAGAGCTTGTTATACAAATATCATAAACAAGAATGGAACAGTAAAATGTGTAGGCGGGCTTTTGTATAAACTGATTGACTGTACATACATAAGTACTTGAATATATCTAGGCTCACGAAACACCTATAGGTTATTATCATCAGATCTATATCAGAGACATGCGGGTTTGATTCCCGCTGCGGTGCAAATGTATGATGATCTGCAAATATTTGTTCCGAGTCTGGGTGTTATGGTACTATGGTACTCGTAGTTCCTGATACCCACGATACAGGGAATCCTAGTGTGGGATCAGGACTACGTATGTGATTGTTGGGAGGTATGTTATGTTATGCCAGTTCCATCAAGTATTCAAACAAAACAAAAACGTACGAGTATTTGGCATTTTACACCTTACTTATAGACTGAAAGCCCATATTCACTTATCCGACTAACCGAACACTCATCCATCTAGCCAAAACCTCCATTCTAAATAAAACATACAGCCATGCCATCTAGGTTTCAAACAGAATTTTTCCTCTCCTAGTTAGGTCAAAGACTAATGCTACCGACGCCCATCTGAAATTGATTAACAAGACATAGATGAGGAAAACCATCTCTTCTTCTTCGGGCCTTATCCCATCTTTATTTGGGGTCGGCTCTCCTAATCGTTCTTCTCCAAAGATGTCTATCCTGGGTCGTCATTGGGTCAATGTTGTTATTTAGATGAGGAAAACCATACGAAACAAATAAATAAATAAAATCCAATTGTCACATACATAGTCCTAATCCCACACTAGGATTCGCCGTGTCGTAGGTATAATAAACAATTCCATGGTACCAACACCCCTACCCGAAAAAATAGAATCAGAACATGCATATATTTTGTCCTGCATCGTGAATCAAACTCGCACTTCAGCATCTCAGCCGGATAAGCACACACCGCACCCGAAGGTCTTCAAATGAATTTGCACAAAACTTTCTTTTCAATCGCTTTTGCAATTATTGGCTGCATCATTTTCCAAAGCTTGGCAATGCTAGAGTCCTCAGATTTCTAGACATTCTGACAACAGTCTTACCGCCGTAGGACAGGCTTTACTATCGCTATAAAGATTTTATTTAACATGACAGCAAATCCTTACCTCTCACAGAAACTAATTCCACGTAGGACTTGCGAATTCACTGCATCAACGACTTTCTCAAAGTGGTATGACCGGACTGATACCTACGCATCTTATAAACAAAGATACCATCTCACACAACTTATCAAAACTCAACCATAAGATCTAAAATATAAGGTCCATAAAGTGTGTAGATACATGTTGGTGTTGCATATGAAAATATTGCGTATTACAAAATGAGGCAGAATTATGATGGATACTGATTCCACGGGTTAATAAGGCTAGATACGTGCAATTGATACACGACCTTTTGTGTGAGACGGTAGAGTTTAAAACCGAATGTGATGGGACGAATCAATTTCAGATGACGTTCCGTCCATGTGAGGATTGAATTTGTATGATCAAGTTAATGCTTTTTAATTTATGGCGGTAAGTGTGGTGTAATCTCTAGAAGGCAACTGAAGCAGCTGCTTTCTTATAGGTGTTCATTTAAAAATGAGTTGTATATGTACCTACCTATTTGTTTACATGTGCAAGAGTTTAAGATTGAATATGAATAGAGTGGGTCCAGCACTTTATACCTAAGCAATCTCCTGATTTGATACAAAAATGTAGAGTCATACAAATGTGAAAACGGTTCACGCCTCTAGAAGGCTCTATTTTTCGGAATATTTCGGTCTTTGCAACTTTGTTACATCAAACCAAATAAGCAATGTAATATTGTAAACTCAGCCATAATTTACAGTATAAATAGCTAATCCAACGCATCTTGGCCGCTGACAGCGACAGCGCCGATCGCCTCCAATTATATACCTACGCACAAATCAGACGGACAGACAAATTGCGTCGCCTGTTGCCATTTGGCAACGTGATGACTTGACGGGGATAAGTTATTTATGAGGACTGAAGTGCAAGCGATGTTAACAAGCTTAGGTGATACCTAGCTCAAAATTTATTGGATTCTTAAATAATGTTTAAAAAATCAATTTATGAGCTAGTCAATAACTTATTTTGCTATTATATGAAACCGAAAATAATATTAAATATTATAGTTTGCGAGCCCAACGCAATTTTGCATAAGTACAAAATATTACTCTGATTTTTAATATTAGACAATTTTTGTAAACAAAATGTCAAGATATGCCACTGTCATGACATGTGTATCATATGTACACATGTATGTGTATGATACACGTATGATACACAATCATGACACTTATACACACAGCGACATTTCTTTGTTTACGAAAATTGTCTAAGATTAAAAATCAGAGTATATACTTATTAATACAATTTTTTTTGACATTGACAGTTACAAGAAGCAAGACTACGACTAAAAAAATGCACTTGCTTTAAAGTTTCCTGAGAATAATTGTATTCAAAATTTAATTACGTCTGATACCAAAACATTGAAGCAATCATTTTTCAGTAACAACTTTCCATGCATCGTTCAACTTCTGTGCAACAAAATTTCTCACATTATTATGACCAATCTATCTCGGTACAGCCGTCAATGCAACTATGACAAACAGACATACAGCCCGCGTGTTATTAGCGATGCCATGAATCAGCCCTTTTATTGGCGCTGGCGGGTGACGCGTATGAATCTCAATTGTGGCTACCGAGCGGCCACTCAACTTGTGGCATATTACTTTTTTGAACAACTGATAGTTCGAACATGTTGCTTGGTTAATAGACATGTGATAAAGCAACACACAATAAATTCATGCAACAATGCAACACCATTCAGTAGGAAAGCTCTCTCTAACCGTATATAGTATCAACTGTGACTTGATGACGTGCAGATTATAAACAGAAGGTACACTTAAGACGCTATAGGTTCAACGACATTTTTTGTATTAACTAAAAAAAGGGGAGCGCACGCTCTGATACCTTGGTTTTGTGTATAAACACTATAAATATTGTTTCGTGTTTTGTTAGATTTTGTAAATGAATTCACTAACCCAACTTTTAACCCTTTGGCTCGCGCCTAAAACCCCCGATCTTAACTCACATGTTACCAAATGTTCCAAAAATAAAACATATAGAAGTTAGTATAAAATTAGATTTTAATTTTAAAAAGGTTAAAAAGGAGGTATTTTTGTTTATTTTTTTTTTATCGAATGGAGTAATGGAGTCTAATTTTGTACTTACTGATTTCACTAGATAAAAGCTTAAGAATACGACATATTTTTTTCTTTTTGTAAACTATAAGAATTCAAATCAAAAACTTAAATATTCTAGAGCTCATTAAAGGCATTTTGTGAACCTATAGCGTCTTAATAATTAATTCTACTTCTTCATCAGCTGGTTCATTGAGCTGGCTGTCGACGTCCGTGGCGCAATGGAAGAGAAGCCGGCTGAGATGCAAGAGGTTGGGGTTCGATTCCCGCTACGGGCCAAATGTTTGTATGATCTGCAAATATTTGTACCGGGACGGGGTGTTATGGTACCATGGTACTCGTAGTTCCTAATACCCACGACACATCTTGCATCTTAGCTTTCTACTCGCCCGCCATGCCACAGAGGTCATCAATGTACACAATGTACGGTTTGTTAGAACAGGGTATTAGATGTAGTAATTTATAGTAGATTGTATCATAAGGGAGCAAAATAATAATTTTACGGCAAGGGCGCTTTTTTTAATCTAGAGCGAAGTGAGGGATTATTTAGTAGAATCCTGAACGTAGCGAGGGATTCAAAGTACGTCGCCCGAGCCAAAAATATATTTTGTGCCCGAGTAATACACTCTACTTTTCATCACCCACTGTGAGAAAATAAAAGGCGCCACATACTTCGCTCTGGATTCAAAAAAGCGCCCTCGCCGTAAAAATATTATTTTGCTCCCTTATGATACAATCTACTATGGTAATGCGGTGGACTTGCTTATTAAATGATAAAACATTTTTTATACATATTATTACTGCGTAAAATATAAAAACAGATCTAACTGCCAGGCTATAAAATAACCCTTTCATAGTTTCAACAATTACAGTTAACGAACAGTAGCATAATGTCCCTGACATTTGCCTTATGCTAGCGATTTTTAATCGCCGAAGATATGAGTAATTAAGAGGCCACAGCTGTCTTATTATTAAGGTCTCTTTTATTGAAATGTGTTGACAGAGGGTAGGCAGGTGGATGCCATTTTCAAGTCGTTTGGAGGTGATGATATTCTTGAATCATTTAAATTCAAAAAGGAGCTGTTCTTGAATAAATACATAAATAAATGCTGGACATTTCACACAACATTATCTAGTCCCAAGCTAAGCAGAGCTTGTGTTATGGGTACTAGATAACTGATATACTTAATACATTACGTAGTTAGATATTTTTTATTATGCAAAGTAAATACCCAAAACATCCTGATCAAATATGTGCAGATAGTACAAATATTTGTTCCGAGTCGGGAATGGAACCCACAACCTCCTGCGTCGCAGGCGAACCTTCGCCCACCGCGCCACAGAGGTTGTCATAAGACAGAGTCAGAATAAGACGGACGGGTCTTTCCTTAGGCCGCACTACTTTAGACACACTATAGCAAACAGGCATGCTAAATGGGAAGTTCGATTCCCGCTGCGGGACGAATAATTGTATGAACTGCAAATATTTGTTCCGGGTCTGCGTGTTATGGTACCATTGTACTCGTAGTTCCAGATATCCACGCACAAGGAATCCTAGTGTGGGATCATGACTACGTATGTGACTCCTGGAAAAAGGTGATTTGCGGCCTTTTTGATGATATTTAGTAACTCATACATTAAAACATCCTTTCAAAGTATAATGATTGTTTCTTTTGCTTATCCTTTAATCCCTAACATCTAGAATTTCAAGCCGCAGTAAAAGAACGAATCTTGGCAATAAACACATCGCGATTTTATCGTTTTAAAATACGGTAATGGTCCCGACTCAATCATAAGTTAGGCGCTAATGTCACAGGGTGACACCGTCTGATTGGACGGACGGACAGAGACAGGAATTATACGACAGTAAACATTTTATTGCAATGCTGGATAATATTCTGATAATACTTGGGCCTCAGACACTCAAGTTAATACTCATAGTTAAGGAGATACAGGATGCTTGGAAAAATTAATACATTTTTTTAAAGTAACACTTCTATATTTTAAAAATATGTTACAGAAATTTACCATGGTCTGTTCTGCCGCAAAATAGATCCCATCTCCTCCCGTGAAAAGCCGACTAAGTTATTACACCAGGGGATGGGAAACAGTTATACCCACCTGAGTACTCAACACTAACAAGTACTGCAATTCGATCACCAATCCGCCTGCCAAGCGTGGTGATTATGGAAATTCCCCCCATTATATTTTATAGGGGAGTTCTTGTCCTTCAGTGGACATCTAAAGGTTACTGATGATTACACCATACACATAACATAACACACAACAGTCATTTACATAGTCCAGATCCCACACTAGGATTCCCTGTGTCGCGAGTAACAGGAACTACGAGTACCATGGTACTACAAAAACCAGACCCGGAACAAATATTTTCAAATTATACAAACATTTGTCCTGGAGCGGGAATCGAACCCGCAACCTCCTATACCATTTCAAAAGTTTCCGACGGTGCGGCTCTCTGCTTGTATCATTATGATCTGCTACTCAACGTTAAAGAATGCAAGTTGTGTCATAAAATAAAAAAAAAAGTTTAATTACTTTATCTTAAGATCACCCCATGACATACGGAATGCAAGGAATGCACAACTTTACCCACATTCAGTTTATTGCAACTACGGATTACATGATCATATTATCGTTAATATTTTATCGGATTATTCATATAAAAATATTCAGCAGACTAAAACTTCTTTAATCCTTTTCATTTGATGGTTGGTTTTCAGGTTATTCGAGATTTGGCCAAAGAAATACCTTATTTGGCTACTAATAAAAGCGTTGTGAAGATTAGTTATCTTAAGGTTCTAAAAAGCTATCTATTTTCAATCTAACTAACCAACTACATGTAATAATAAGAGTCAATTACTTATTTACCCTTAAAATATTTATTTTATTTGACTTGTGGCGAGTTACTATATTTTTTCGATGATGAAATTACCCTATGGCGAAAGATCCTAATCCCATGAAATTTTAAATATGAAATAAATTTTAATTTTTAGAAAAAGAAAAACCGACTTATTTCAAAAAGCGCTGAGTCAATTTCCATAAAAATTATATGGAACCGCCTCTGAACTATGAACTTTCAAATAAAAACAATTAAGATCTATTCATAATTAGCGGAGTAATCGCGTAACAAACATTTAAAAAAATAGTCAAATTGAGAACCTCCTCTCCTTTTAGGCTTTTGTTAAAGTCGGATGAAAATTAGCAGCAGAGCTATGCAAATGTATGGATGTATTTTAAAATTTCCATAACAAGGCCCAATGATACGTCACTTTATATATATCCTCTGAAAGATCAATCAAAGATGCAAAATCAACAAAACAACCGCAAAAAATAATTAGCAAATGTGCAAACATCTGAGCACGAATCAATACGAGCTCCGTACAATAGGTGACAAAAAACGACACAACGAAAGCAAAACACCGCAAGAACAACATATAACTCATCTCAGTCAACGCCTGGGGGGGGGGGGGAGGGAGAAGGGGGTATTCTAGTCGTTTTTCCAAACCGTATCTTCATATCCGGACGTACGTACGAGAACTCGAGTCGAGTGTACAATAGTCTGAAAGCAAGTGTGTAGACTGTTACTTTGTTATTAGAGAGCTATATATATTATGACAGTTATTGGTAAAGCTGAAGAAATTCAGTACGAGCAAGGCGTCTTAAAAGCCAATAACGGAATTGAAATATCCTAGACTGCTAAGAAAAACATGATACCTATTTTAAATTGAAAAAAATACGGCTAATTACCTCTGTTTTTCGTCACTTTTGCTGACGTATTGTGGGGGAAAACAGTGATAATTAGTCGTTTTTTCAATTTAAAATGATCCCAACCACGAAATTTTCAATTCTGTGATACCTATTGATTAATACAGGCTGCTTTCTGTAAAAATATAGATCTTTCATTAAGAATTGAGCTGTGTTGTGTAATTCCGTAGCCTAAACACATGTTTTTTTGTGGATAATCCAACTCCTAGACTACGATTCCGATAATCTGCAATCCGCGCACCACTGTTGTTGTCTTTATCTAAAAACTGCGTCTTGACAGCTCTCGATTTCAATTCACGACCGAGACGAGCATGAGAGCTCATCGTAAAAAAAGGTTCTGAATTTGTGTATACGGTTTAGACTGTACCTACTACATGTAGCTTTATACTCAAAATTATCCTGTGCACTTAACCCGACCTTCAAAAGCATATTTACGCTTAGATGGCTATCCTAGTGCTTTTAACGTGCTGAAGGCACAAAACGCTTTGGTAGGTATACTATACATCAGCATAATTTCTAGTGTACAGCAATATTTGATCACTTGAGTTGTAAAGCTACTTCCTAGCGACTGTCGCAGAAGTTTATGAATTGCAACGTTTTGTTAATTTGTGAATGCGTCGGCGTTGAAAGGCGATACTTTTCGTATGTGAAGTTATTTATTGTTTACCGTTTGTTTATTTGTTTATGAGGGTGTCATTCAGGCTGTATAAGGAATAGAGCCTACTGTAACTCTTCGTAAATGTCGATAGCACGTGAAGCTGTTGTCAATAACCTTGTTTGCCTCACCAGATTCTTGCCAAACAGATAAACGAATCAAAATATAGAGTCACGTCTTAAATGTTGCGATATCTCATGTCGCGGCTATTGCACCTGGCTATCGATATGGCAATCGAGTCTGCGTTTGATCGGTGACGAATTAATCGCGTCCATCTTGCGATTACAACCCTTTCGGATTTGGTCGGAGGTCGCCAGTCAGTTGCAAGTTGGCTCGTTTGAATGGATATTGCGCTTGTATAGTTTTTTTTTAATTGCTACCAAGCCACGATCATTTAAATTCTTCGGTCCCCACTTTTGGGGTGAAGATTTATCCCTAATCTCAATCGCTTGCCGTATCCCAAGAACCATTTATTTATTTTGCTCAATACCATTTATTTATTTATTTGTTCACACACTCAAAAACTTAAAGCATAAGCCAAAACGTTTTTGAGGCAGCACACAGAATTTCATAATAGAAAAATAATAATAATAGTAGAACAAATTTTAAAACCTGTGTGTAATTCCGTACCTATACTATGGATAACATGTGCAGGTATAATAATTTAAGTATATTTATACCCGCAGTAAGCTACAAAAGTTATACAAACAAGTAGGTAGCTGGATAGGAACCGAACTAATAAATTATTATAAAAAAAAAAAAAAAAAAATGCTGGACATTTTCACACAACATTATCTAGCCCCAAGCTAAGCAGAGCTTGTGTTATGGTGATATTATCTAGGTATAGTTTTAAGACAAAAGTGGTTTTACTTTTTATTTGGAAATAAATAAATAAATTAGTGGCTACCTACATAAAAAACACATTTAACTTAGGAAACGCACACAAAGAACAATAAACATTTGCAGCTTCAATAATATGTTCAAGCAGAGTTAGTTATTGCTAACCGACACATTAAAGCAATGTTTAGTCAGTGAAATGAGGCAGAGATAGACAGCACTGGCTGATAAGTGGCCGACAGCATCCAGTTCTGCAGCTACCTGTCAGTTTGCTAAACAGGCTTTAATTATGTGGTTACAAAATTTAAGTAATAGGTACTAGTATTAATCAGTTTATCTTATTACCTAGATGATGAACTTTGCTTCTTTGAGGCATTTCTACTATCATAAGTAGGTATCACATACAAAAAGTAAATAACAAATTTGAAAAATACAGATGTAACAGTTGAGCTAACTGAAGTCCATTGTAAATGATCTAAAGATAGCTAAACTGATCCAAATCACTGCCAGATGGAAGCGTCTCCAATACGCTGGTTGCATTGCCACGCTGAATGGCAATAATAATGCGTTGAGCCAGATAATGCCAACTTGCTCTCGGGTCACTTTGCTTCTTGATTATTTCCACATCAACCTGTACTTAGTCCATTGATTTGTCGACTGCTATGCAATTTGGGCTGCAAGCATGGATCGTCAGTTGATAAATTTGACATCTCGATAACCTGTCTTTATCTATCGAATCATGTCGATAGGTCGACCATGGAACTAGGTTTTTACAAACATAATTAACAATAAACAAACATGACAACACTTTATAAATAAACTTAAATCATTGAATTCGACAGGATCATTGGCATCTCTTATATGCCGTTCATTGATCCTCAGTGAGGTCCGACGCGTCCTACTCGCTTATAAAGAGCAAAAAATTATGAAAAATAATTGTATTTTCATATTTTCTCATGTCGATAAACTATCGAGCACTTTTAGAAAACCGACAAAATTTTCGTGAAATTTACATAATATGTTACCTATGACAACTGTCAAAATTGATATCCATGCTAGAGTTTTCGGTAAATTCGGTAAGATTTTTCGAATTTATCAGACAATCGATAAAGTGAGTTCGATGCTACCGATCTCGACATAGTCCCGTTTTGTAGAATTAAAATGTCAAATTTCATAGTTGCAGCCAACGATCTCTAATACTCACATAGATATCGGGTCGGCGCAATAAAAACGTCTCGGTGAATTTAAGCTCACTTGAAAAGTGAGTTTGTATTTGATTTAGTTCGCTTCAAACAAAGCCAATGTAAACACGTGTCACAATGCCGCAATGTATATTTAAAAGTTGCAAAAATAATCCCCGAAAAAACAATTTAACGGCCGGAGTGTCTTACTTTCGTTAAGTACATGTAGAATAAGTTGTATTTTAAGCATTAAACTAACAAAAAGTATGAAATTTTGATCAAAATTACCGATTTTAAACCACCGCTACAAATGATTGGCCAACGTTGACGCAAAATTGTCTGTAACAGAACAGTAGATGCATGGAGTAGATTTGTATTGTAATAATTTGTTTTTACCAGAACTTTAAAAAATTTTAATACTACTTTTGTGTCTGTTTGTTGAACTCTCATCAGATACTTGGCTTTCCTTTTTTTTATTTTAGCTTTCCGAGCAATCCATTTACGCTACTGTTATTTAACCAAATCTTTGGTTAACAACCCCTTTACATCTATACCAACTGATAATGAGTCCTCTCGCTTTGTTAAAATTTATGAACCAGAATCACTTATAGAACACATTATCGTAAAAAAACAGTACTTTTTCAAATTCTTTTATCATATTATAGGTATATTTCCCAAATATCAAATAAATGCCCAACCTACGGCAGGCGCCTGTACGCCCGCCCTCAAGCACTTTACGGTTTTTGTTGGAAAACTTTGATGGTCGATATCTTTTTTTATTATGAAACGAGACAAACGTAACAGAACATATATTTTTTATATTTGAGCTTTTTATAACTAGGGCTTCATTATCAGCCTGTAGGTACGCAGAATGGAAAATTTTTAATGTTGAGCTGTTTTAAACATTTTGGGTTTTGATCAAATTATTGCACTAAACTGTACTTGTATTATAAAGATTGTAAACATGAATATAAAGATGTGGAATTTAGTGATATTTTTATTTGTGACATCCAGCGATAGACATCTTGGCCAAAAACATAAACATACACATAAATATACACACAACAGAACGTTAATAAAATAACAAGTATATATACTATCAATATCAAACATACATGCCCAAAACATAAATAATTTTAACTTAACTTTAACGTGCATATTATAAATTATTTAAGTGATCAACGCGACTCCATACCTTCTGTAGTTAAATTTGAAGAAGCAAACAGAAGCGAAACCATGGAAACGGATGGATGTAGCTCGCAAGGTAATAACGGGAAAAAGAACTTTATTTGTAGCTTTTTAAGGTTGATTTCACACTAGTTGTTTAACCTATGTCTTTTGATTTGACAAGTGACAGGAGTAATATAATTGCTTTGCTCGTTTTTTGTGACGAATGATCGTAAGTGTAAGATAATATTTTGAAGATTTGCTACTTTTTTGCTAGGTGTCATGGTTGTAATTAGGTTGAACTTAGAACTGTTTTAAAACTTTCATCTTTGTTCGTTAGTAAACAAATGTAGCTGTATAAGTATGTATCCATGCGGACAGTTTTTAGCTTTCATTTTGTACGTGACCCTGGATCTATTGTGAATTATAAGATCGTTGGTTGCAGCCCTAAAGAACCTTCTTGCAAATTCAATAATTAGAATAATCACTAAATAAAATGTTTTCCTATTTTGTATTGATAAAACGTACTTTAAAAACGTATTTTAAGCATTTTACTTGAAGTTACTTATAAACTAAACATACAAAAGTGTTAAGTTACATTTATACCAGCTCTATATATATTTACCTATACGCTTCGTTAAGAGCCATCAATTGTTGCTAACTAATTCAGTATCTGCGCGCAATTACAATTAAGGCGTTGGACCTCACACAAGGTTAATTAACGATAAAAATACAAAACAAGAAAAAAATAAGGGAAGTTCAGAGGCGGCGATATCGCGACGTGTAGATGGGCCCTAATGAAGCTATGCAAATGTGAGCCCACGCAGCGGTGGTAGCGAAATGAAATGTTTATTGGTGATTGTTGGTTCGGATACAACATTTTACGGAGATTTATTTGAAAAAAAAAAAAAAATGTTTCCAAATGCGATAAAAAACTAAGTTATTTGGTACGCAGGACGTTGGGGTTACTATTATTTAATCTATGATAATGGATAATGGTTTCATTGTCATCAGCCGAAAGACTTTAGTAAAAGCTTGTTAGGAAAAACAATTTTTTCAACTAAAAGCTTATTTATAAACCGACCTTACAAAATGTCTGATCACAATTCGTAATGAATAAAACAGGAGATCGCCCTTTTTCACCGCCAAAAGATCAAAATCGCTTAATATTCCAATTTCATCAAACTCAATTTGCTTATCAGTAGATAGTGGATAAAGCGCACCGCTTAGGCCGCGTACACACATGCGCACCATACGACGCGACGCGACATCGCGTGTGGAAGAATGCTAATATGGACCACACGGTAGCTTATGCCATCAATGTTCATACATTGTTTTGTTTGAAATAAAACAAAAAGTAATTGGAATTTCTGTACTTATTAAAAAAAATATCATGTGACGCAGTTCGTGGACAAAAACAAAAGAAATAAATTATTGGATTACATGGTGTTATTATATGGCAATAAAAAATTGCTTTCAATGGAAAACCAAAAAAAAACGAATAAAGTACTAGTGTTTTTTGAATTTTTTTCGTACGGTTGTGTAACCGACAGTGAAAAGAGGTACATTGAGGATTTGCCTACTCGTTAAGGGAAATAAGTGAGTGACTATGTATTATGTACGTTTATAAATAAAGTCAATGTAATAATAGATCACCGTTTGTAAATATGGACGTAACCGTGCTATGAGAAGACTATGAGTAATTTTAGTGTATGTGCAAATAGAGTTATCCACTTGTCGTCCATTTGTTGGAAGTTCGCCTTTACAATTTTAAGACTGTTTCTGTCATTAAAAAACACACTTTTATAGTATTTCTATTAAATAAAAAATTGCATTCTTTATACATTCCTAATACACAGCTCAAAAATTTAAAATAATTTTGTCGATAGAGTTTATTTACATAGCACTCCAAAATTGATTGAAACATTGAATAAATTATGACCAAAACTCCCAATAACATAAAAAATAAGTTAAATAATTTAACGTTCATATTTGAAACACAATAAAATAATTTTAACATTACAACAGCATTATAGTTTCTGTATAAAACTTCGATTAACAAACAACTAGGGGCTCTGAAGATTTTATAGTTATATTATGGTTTGAACGCATCTTATTTTTGAGTATCGACGATTCGTTATTATTTATAGGATATTTGAATAAATTGGTGTTATTGAGGTGAGACAACGCCACACCCACGCGTGGTGATGAAGACGTCATTTACGTCGCGTCTGTATGTTAATCTCACCAGTGTGCGCCGCGCCTAGCCTCGTGCGTCGGCGGCTGTTAGCGCGGTGCAAGCGGTAAGAACTAGCGGTTTAATTGAATATACTAAAATTTTAAAATGGATTAAATTGCATAGGTTTTAAACATATTATACAACTACAACTACACCGTGGTGTGTCCGGCCTCAATATATACCCCTATATCTCCTCCCATAGATGTCGTAAAAGCCGACTAAGGTATTACACCAGGGGATGGGCAGCAGCATCCAACTGAGTATTCAGCACGAATACTGCGATCACCAATCTCAAATCAAATCAAATATATTTATTCAGGAACAAGAAACAGTGGCATAAAAATACAACTGAAAACGATGATAATCTGCAGAAGTTATAAAAACTGTGTCGCAGATACCAACGCCCTCCTTCATAATCTACCTGCCAAGCGTGGTAATTATGGCAATTCCCTCCATTGTTTTTTATGGAAGTGGCTTCGTCCAGCAGTGAGTGGACGTCTAAAAATTGTTGAGGAGGAAGCATTGAATATGCTTTTATTTAACTCGTCATCAGCCATCAGATGTCCACTGTTAGACAATGCCTCCCCAATAGAATGCAATGGTTTCCATTTGCCAAAGCCACCACGCTTGGCAGACGGATTGGTGATTACAGTATTTGAGTTGAATACTATGCCCATCCCCTGGTGTAACCCATTTAGTTGGCTTTTACAACATCCATGAGAGGAGACGGAGGGGTCTATTCTTAGGCCAACACGGCAAACATTTAAGTATTAATTGATTTATTTAACTATCCGTTGTTGGTTTCTGTATTCTTATTAATTTACTTACAGTTGTGATTTAATTTAGTTTCTGAAACTTAAAACCTTTATAAAATCTTTATCAAATTCTAGTTATAAAAAACTTTTATAACTAGAATTTGAAAGCCAAAGTCATCTGATTATTCCGTGTCGTATTGGCGTAAGAGTCGCTCACACGAAACAAAATCAATGTTATAAAATTTGTAAAACATGACTTCTGTATAAAATTGACAAACATTATCAATTGTACATTGCAGCAGTAAATTCCACATTCCTATAAAATAAATAGGATTATTTACAACTCGCTTATCGCCTATGCTCTAACCCGCATAAAGCCGCTACTTAATGGTCCTGTACAAACTAGCCATAAACCTGCTAGGTAACGTGACGCGTACTGTGATGTGTTCTTTCTACATTTAATGTACTTACTTGTGCAGTAGGTATGGTAGTTTATGAGTAAAAGGATTTTGAATCGGAATTGAGGATTGTGCATGTATTTTATAGTTGTTTCAATAATCAGAAACGTTAACTATCCGTGTATTCTCGATAACTCTCTAAAATGAATGGGGTCTTTGACTAAAAAAAAATGTCGTAAAGTTAGATACATTTATATATTATGCTGAAAAAACATTATTATCTCAATTTATTAACAAGGAAACTCTCAAACTCAAGCGAAACCTTTTTCCCTATTAACTCGTCAAAATAAGTTGAATTCTGTGTAACCTAGCCCCACAGAAAAAAACCGGCCAAGTGCGATTCGGACTCACGCACGAAGGGTTCTGTACCATTATCTATAAAAACGGCAAAAAAATCACGTTTTTTGTATCGGAGCCCCCTTTAAATAGTTATTTATTCTATTTTTTAGTATTTGTTGTTATAGCGGCAACAGAAATAAATCATCTGTGAAAATTTCAACAGCCTAACTATCACGGTTCATGAGATACAGCCTGGTGACAGACGGACAGCGGAGACTTAGTAATAGGGTCCGTTTTACCCTTTGGGTACGGAACCCTAAAAAGCTGTTTAAGGTTTGTACCTTAATACATTCACATTATATTACACTACTACTGGCTATACGACACACACACAATACATACACGTCCGGAGAAGCCTAGATAATATAAGCTACACTGCTACGGCGTAGCTTGTCGTAGCTCGTCGTAGACGCGAGACGTCACATCATTGCAGCGATATTAGATTTGCAACGACTGTCTATTTGCTTTGATTTCTAGTCGACAGTGAAGAGAAAAGCGGGATTTGCTCTTTTAATCTTTGTATTGATACTTTACTATCAAAGTATTTTTTATCATTATTTTATTTGTTCAGGTTATTATAAAGAAAGATGATAATCAATTTATAAATAATCACGCAAAAGCTTCTTTGTTTGACCTAGTATAGCTGTGATAAACGTATCTAAACTGTGGTTAGATCAAATTACTATTCATCATCTTCCTGCCCTTATCACACTTAGGTGGGGTCGGCACAACATGTCCTTTTCTCCTATTCTTCCCTATCTCCACATCAGTACTCACACCTATCCTATACATGTGATCTTTCACACAGTCCATTCATCTCTTTTTAAGCCTTCCTCTACTCTTGTATCCATCCACATTCATATTCATCACTTTTCTTGTAACATGGCTTTCTTCCCTCCGCATAACATGCTCATACCACGCTAACCTATTACTCCTCATCTTTTCAGTTACTGGCGCTACTTTCAAACTTCCTCTGATATACTCATTTTTATCTTATCAATTCTTGTCACTCCACACTAATCTCAATAGCATCTCTGTGGCATGCACCCTTTTTTCATTCTTCGCCTTGGTAGCCCAACACTCAGATCCATACAATACGACAAACCTGATGATCGTCTTGTAGATTTTCAACTTAAGTTTTAGGGGCAAATCAATCAAATCAAATTACTATTCACGATACCTTTTAAAAACACTTTGGCAACGATGTCTATCCAAAAACATAGCAGTACAGTGTACTTTACCCACCTAAATTGTCTATTGTTGAACTATAGTACAAAAAAACAAAAAACAAATCAAGCTTTTTAAAGCTCACAAACAGCTAATCTTCAAAAAACATCATCGGCTCAAAATCCTCAATGGTAATGTCAAACAAACAATAGACGATATCGGAACCTCATTATCTGATCACCGCTTGAAGATGGATGAAAGACAGCACTCACTGGTTTAGGAAAACGCGGCGTTTCGTTCGGCTAGCGATAAAATATGGCCAAAGCGAAGAATGATAAGCAAGACAAATATATGGCAAGAAAGCAATTGAAATTTAGCATCACTTTTAATATCTTTTTTGATGTCACCACGGCAAATACTCCTCGAGTTTTTAAATTTTTCTAGCTTCCGTCAATAAATTTCACAGAAAAATCACATTTTAAAAAAGGTTTTTAACAAATAACGCCGTATTCCACCTAGTCTGTGCGTAACACAACCTAAACCACGAATTGGATCACAAATAATGAGTTTCCTTGCGCTTTCGCAGTCCAGACAAAGCCGGGGCGGGACAATAGTCGATTACAATGGCCGAGGGGCTAGATTTGCGTACAAGACGATTAATTTCTTTGTAAGGAGGTCAATCTTCAATCACCGATGGTTTTCAATTTTTGTTAATTGATTATTTAGGCTTTTAATATAACCTATTTCATTTTAATTTTGGGTATGAATTTATCAATAAAAATATTATTTTGCCGTATTTTATTTTTTACCTGCTTCTCGTAGCTGTTACTTACAAGGTTAGCTAAAGCTTGTCGTAATTATTTAACTATAAAGAACGTACGTAGGACCCTCGAATTGAGGTTTTTGGATACAAATTTTGAATATACTTAGCAAACTTTGATTTCGTCTAGTTCTATATTCAAAATAGTTGTTAATCATTCCAATGAGACTAATTCCGTCACAGTCAGGTCAAATTAAAATACCTTTGACCCAGATATCGAATAAATAGATCAACCAAGACACTACGTCTCTGATGTATGTCGGCTGACACAGAAATACTTTATATCTGTCTGGACTTAATTGGTCTGTAATTTATGTTATTTTAGCGAGAATTAAGATAATTTATGTTTGGATCAATACTCATGTACATCAGCAACACCGACTTTTTCAGTTTAAAAAGTGTTCTCCTTTCACTAAGTAATTTTTTGTTAGAGCTTTGTCTTTCTTTTTTTTACTGATTTTGACCAATTCTATACATAAAATACCATTTCTGTGAAAGTTCTTTGTCTTATAACTTTTACGAATTTAACTGTTTATTTAGTTAACATAACATAGTCCTGATCCCACACTAGGATTCCCTGTGTCGTGGGTATCAGGAATCTACGAGTACCATTGTTCAGACCCAGAATTGGGATCAAACCCGCACCTCTTGCGTCTCAGCCGGCTACTCACCCACTGCTCCACGGAGGTTAGTTAGTTGCATATTGTCGGTATTTTTATGATCGGTAGTTAGGTTGAGTCCGTACTTTCATTTCATTTCATTGATTTCCACCATAGGCTCTGATCAAGCCTTAACAGGCTAACATCTGGTCAATACATTCATACATGTATTATGTACCCTTAAGGTGTAAATACCGTCGTGTTGCTGATACGAGGGTAAAATCTTTAGGAAAAAACTATGCTGTCAATTTGTAATTTGCTTACTTTGGAATTCATTATTATAATTTTTGATATGAATAGATTATTTTGCATCTATCATTTGTTTTGAAGCTCGAAAAACGTACCTACTGTAGGAGTTCGTTATTAGCTGGGCTGATAAATATTTCCTGCAAATAAAAAACTTAATCTGTCCCCATTAGTCCCATTTATAATATTTGTCCGTGGTACAATCGACCTATTTGTACAATTATGTCCTTTTGATTTACAGACACGACATTAGTGTGCCGAGTATAAAAGTCAACCGACAATTACATGCTTTTGTGCCGTATTAGACATTAATTCCGAATGGTACTGCAATACAACGTCCAAGATGACTTATGCGCGCACTCAACTTTGCACTTTGACGTAAGCAACCACCAAAACTTAATCGATATGAAACCCAATCGCAAAGAACTAAGAGTTATACTTGAATGAATGGGGTTGGAAAAGGAATAGTAGAATGTTCCAATTGTCTTTGCAGCGGAGATTAAATTGATTTATAAGACAGTGTTTCGTCCGTGTGACGGGTCTCGGGAACTCGTAAAGTCACAGACGAAATGATAGTACTTACTAACGTACAGAAGTATCACTCCAAAACTGACACTCGGTATGGATCTGTGAAAAAACGAATTCCACCGTTGAATTTGGCTATTTACATGTTTTTCTACAAAGCAAAAATGCCCGTTCACAAACCCTTGTAAGTATAGACCCCGCCGAACTCTGCTTTTAGTTTCAATATAATTGAGAAGTTGTTTTCGATTCAGTGAAAAACTTTATACACCATTCAGAAAAAATATGGGACTATCCCGGTATTATTCCCTAATATACTTACAGCAACGACTAACTAGTAAAATCTGACCAGACATCACGGCGAAAACGATGAAGCCTCCCCCTTTGTGTGAAGTTGCATATAGAAATTAGACTATCAGACATACAGGCACCAGAAATTTTCAGACTTAGAATTGCTCGCATCCGAGCTATATTGAATCGAATGCCTGCACATCAAAGTTAATTTTACAGTGCAAGCATCTGAAGTGGCTCAGGCCTGGTTGTTTGCGATCGTTCGAGTTTTATGCGATGTGACTCCCTTTTGATGTGATGCTAAATCATCGGTGATTTAGTGCCGAGGATTCGCGAACGTTTCCGCGTTAGAATTAACTATTAGCTGTAAAAAGATAGTTAAACTCAAGTCGTGATTTCTTGCGAATCAGCAATAATGTCGGTGTCATGAGACTGATTTAAAATACGAGACAGTTTCAGCGACATGACAGTTTTTGATTTAGCATAAGCATAATCCTATGATGTTCTACTGGGACATGAGTTCTACTCACGTCATGACGAGAGCTAACATCATCATCATCAGCCACTAGAAGTCCATTGCAAGGCCCCCGCTAGATTACCAAGACGAAAGGTCTTGAGCTGTTGCCATCAACCGACTTCTTGTGACCTCTAAAATGGCGTCAGTCCCATCGACAGTGTTGCCTTCCTATCACTGTGTCGTCTGGTTCATGGGCACCGCTTGTGATTATTTATTCCCCAACGGTTGTCAGTTTTTCGAGCTAATGGCCTACCTATTACTACTTCAAGTTGGTAGATGGCTTTAGGATTTTTGCCTCATGATGTTTCCCTTCAGCTTTTTGAATACATAGCCCATTTTCTTTTGAAGGAAAAATTAATTGGTGATGATCCAGGACGAAAACCCAGGACCTTTGAATTGGAAGTCAAGCTACCTCCCACTGGGCTAACACGGCTTTCTCGGCTTGATTTAAGATCACATGAAATAATATGTCATCGTCAAGAAATATTTGATTTAGCATCAGTAAAATTTAGTGGAAAAGTTAAGACCGTTGACATGAATTGCAACACGCTATGATTTGTTGTCAGCTTGAATCTGATCGTTCACAAACATTATATTATTTGTGTCATTGGATTCCAGTTGTTTTTGAATTTACTAAAATAAATCTATAATATTAATAAAATATCTCTTTTTGGTTAGTTTATATGGTGTGTGTCCATAATAATCTTCTTCACCAGTCTTTGTTAGACGAAGCCCATAGAATGCAATGGGGAGATTTAATCACCACACTTGGCAGGCGTATTGGTGATCGATAGATAGATAGATAGATAGATAGATAGATAGATAGATAGATAGATAGATAGATAGCAAATTCTTTATTGCACATAAAAAAAAAGAAGTACACAGGCGAACTTAATGCTAAGAAGCATTCTCTTCCAGATAACCTTGGTGTATTGTGGACAAAAATAGGTGATCGCAGTTTGGTGTTAAGTACTCAGGTGAATGCTGCTGCCCACCACTTAGTGCTTTTACTACATCCACGGGAGGAAGGGGTCTATTCTTAGGCCACACATACCACGGCACGCTACGGCGTAATAAGTAATACCTAAGCCCTAAAACTTAAGCTTTCGGGAAACTACGCCTTATCTTCTCGTCACAGATACCGCAGAGCCTCAAGACGAAAATCTATAATCAGTGCGTGTGACTTGATGACTTACGGCACAGAGACGTGGTCGCTAACTATTGGCCGTATAGACAAGCTCAAAATTGCGCACCGAGCTATGGAGAGAGCTATGCTAAGAGTTTCACTACATGATGTAATCTGAAATGAGGAAATCCGTAGAAGAACCAAGGTCACCGACATAGCTCTCAGAATTAGCAAGTTGAAGTGGCAATGGGCAGGTCATATAGCTCGAAGAACTGAGGGCCTAGTGTGAGCGTCACGTACAGATAACCGTTTGGGAATAAAGGTTCTCGAGTGGCGACCACAACCCGGACGACGCGGTAGAGGAAGGCCATTCGTCGTGGCATTCTAAGGGGGAGGATTATGTCAAGCAGTGGACTTCTACAGGCTGATGATGAGGACGAAACCCTAAAACCATTTTTTAAGTTTTCTGGAATCATAATTTCTCACACAAGTTTACACAGCTATTTATAACCATCTATTTAGACACGGGATAACACGACATCGGCTGGCAGACCACGCTCAATTATTAACACTACACGTCTCCTACCGCTTCTAGCGTCCCATATCTATGTATGTACTTATGATTTACGTGACCAAGATCGTGTTCTGTCAACGTGACAATGACTGTGCCAATTGACAGCTAAGTTTAGCTGGATTAGCTATTTAGAGATATATTTGTGGCCTATTTGTCTTTGTGTTTTAAGATCTGCAGGACTATTCTCTATCTCGCAACGTTTGCAACAGGCGTAAATTGTGCGATCATTGCTGTCAAACGTCACTTTTCTCAAATAAAAGTTACTTTTTGACAGCAATGAATTATGCTCTAAAGTTACCTATGATGTAGTAAATTATTTTATAGGCAGGTTTCGCACGAGCAGCAACAGCATCCTAAGCGTGTTCTCGGATTGTTTCGATTGTCTTCTGGTTTGGAAGCTCGTCCAGAGGACTAAATCATTGTTAATTATTAAGTACTGACCTAGTTTTTAGGTTGCGTTTTACTAACAAATTGGACTCAGTTGTCTTAATAAATAAAATATTTATTATTATTATTAAGCAGATACTCTAAAGTTTTGACTAATTTAATAGTTTTTTGATGCATATTCCTACTCTTACTCCTTTCTTCGAATGACATGGTTGAGTAATGCTGCGATCAAGGGTCAAACTACACATCATAGTATGCTTCAACACTGTGCTGATGTCATTCCATACATTAGGACCGAGTTTTGTTTATGATGATGGCTGGATCGATTGTACGCTTTACAACATAATACAAAACGCGCTTTTAGTATGGACACAATTATGAAGCATTATGTTATAGCTTGGCCGTTAACTGTTCTACTACACTGTCCGCTTTGTTAAGTTGAGTAAAAAACTTACGTTGGTCCGGTTTCACGCCAAAACCATCACAGGAACAAATCTGAAATGAAAAAACACATTTACTTCATCATTATCATCATCAGCAGCTTTTAGACGTTCAAAACTGGACGAGGCCTCCCACCATGACCCGGAAAAAATATTTGCAGAACATGCAAACATTAGTCCTGCAGCGGTAATCGAACCCGCACCTGTCGCATCTCAGCCGGATAACTGAAACATGCCTTTTGCGAAGTAAACAATAGCTCTCAGACAATACAAGAGGAATGTGGTAATTTTCAAGTTATCATAAGTACCTAATCAATTGAGATCTAACAATTCAATTCCTAGCCTTTCACACTGGCGCAATTCACCGCTCCATAAACGTCCGCGTAAATAAACGCTAACTTTAATTATTCCGTTCAAAGACCGCCGATGTTCATTAAAGGTTTCTTGAGAAGCTGTGCTCGTATTATTATGGACGTTACATAGCGGTGATTGCGATTATCAACCGAACTTCAAAAATTCAAAACGATCAAGTTCGATAAAATGCTGTTCGGCTTCCGTACCGTTATTTTGGTAATTTTTTTTGTACTAAAAAGTTAATAAGTATTGCAGACGAAATCCGTAAATAACCATGTACCAAAATCGTATGGAATTATAAGATAGGGCAACCGTTGTAGATACAAGGAAACATTTTTAGGAGACTTAAATTAACTCTTAGGTCCGTTTTAATAAACAGAACTCAACTCCGAGAACGATCGGAGTCTACCAAAAATTCATTTTTGTATGGGAATTTTGAAAATGTAACATACTCAAGATTGTTCTCAGATCTAAGTTTCGGGTCACTGAAATCTAAAATTATTTTTAAAAATACTGAAATATATTTATGGATTTTGAAAAAAGAAAACATTGAGAAAATGCTTATTGTACAAGATTTTTTTTTCTTCTTTTCTTTACATTTTACAGAGCTATGATGCTGCAGGACTTGAGTAATTGGTATTAATTTCAACTCAATACCTCTAGCCGCTCCAACGAAAAAGGGTTTTGACAGACAGACAGACAACAAAGTGATCCTAATAATGTTCCGTTGGTACCTTTGTTACGGAACTCTAAAAACAGTTGGCGTGCACCGTAGCTCCGCTATATTACGGCCACCCGTCTTAGGAAACCATGGCTTTACGATTATTTACAGCTCGTTGAAACATTTCCAATAAGCTATAAGTCATCCCGTGACGTGAACACGTGACTAATTAAACTTAAAGTTGATAGCTCATCCGTAGAGTGAAATTAATTTTTGCGCAAGGGTTGTAAAAGTGCTATAAAAGCATGATCGATTTATCTCCGACGTTTGATGCACGACGTTTTATTTAGTATGATGATGGTTTTCTTACCCGACTACAGTAAACCAAAAGAAGGTTGATTATTTTAGCAGCCCTTTTTTTAAATAACTTATCAAATTTGTCTTATTTGTTTACGTCAGAGGAAGTCGGTGGATGGAGTTGGCTCAAGACCATTCTCTGTGGTATTCTAGGGGGGAGGCCTATGTCCGGCAGTGGACTTTTATAGGCTGATGATGAGAATTTGTTAAATAAATCCTGTCCGTCCAAAGGTTGTCTGGAAGAGATCGCTCTTAAGCAATAATACCATCCATTGTTACTCTGATTTGAAACTTTGTTATTTTTGTTTTTTTTATTATGGTGTAGGTACTTACCTATAAGAAAGTTATAATCTATCTATCTATGTATCTATTTGTCTATATATCTGTATATATCAGTCTTTATAATATTATGTATGTATGTAACTTTGTTTATCTGTTCCCTCGGAGCTCAGAATTTTTTGATTGATTTTGACAAATGTGTTCTCCCATTGAAGCGTCTTGACGTTTAGCGTGTCATAAGTTATATGACATCATAAGGGTGGAAATAAAACGAAATAAATAAATTGATTTAAATATATTGAGTTTGGTATCATATAAAAGGGCTTTATGAGTTAATTCCAAAAATACATCACACTTTTATTAACTATGTAGATATACTCCACTACAAACGCGACCAAACCAGGAAGAATCAGTCCAAATCTTTTGTAAGAACTCAATTTGTTAGACTATGTAAGTATGTAACACATTGTCAAATCAACAAAATTAATTTTATTATTTATTAAAATATCTAGAAATATTGTTTTAGGGATTAATTGTTTATTTAAAAAAATGTCTATTGAATCTAAAAGTGTAAATTTGGCGCGTATGATTGCGCCATCACGACTTAGGGTTGGCAGAGATAAAAACGCAGCGTCATGAAACGTCCATCATTCTAATTCCTTTGAGACGACATCGCTTGTCTGTTCTGTGACGGCAAACACCGACGGTATAGTCCACTTGGCACCCATAGCTTTGACCTAAAATAAATCGTTGTTCCTAGGTTATTGTTTTGTAACGTCCTTCCCCCCAATTACAGTAGCAAATGGGAATGGGGAACGCAACAATGGGGATCATTTTGGCAGCCTTAGCGCTGTACAAATCTTTTGAAACTTGAATGGAGAAATATTTAGATCAAGAAGTTTCCCCTATTCAGCTTTCATAAGATTTAAATAGCACTAAGGCTACCAAAATGATCTCCATTGTTGCGTTCCCCATTGCCATTTGCTACTGTAATAAGAGGCTGTTCTACCTAATCATAAACATGAATTTACATAACAATAAATGTCTCAAACTTAAGGGCGAAAGTTTAAATGTATATTTATTTGTTACTCAATCATAACACCTGCGTATGAATCGATTTGGTAGAGAGATAGATTATGATCTGGATTAACATATCATCTTCATCATCAGCTTATAGAGGTTCACTGCTTGGTACAGGCCTCCCCACGATGAACGGTCTCGAGCCATCTCCATCCACCGACTACCATACTTATATTTATAATGTCTTTAGTCCATCAAGAGGAAGGCTTTTCAACACTGCGTCGTCCGGTTTATGGACGCCACTCAAGAACCTTTATTCTCCAACGGTTGTCAATTCTGCGAGCTATATGACCTATTCATTGACACTTCAACTTTCTTATTCCGAGAGCTATGTCGGTGATATTGGTGCTTCTACGGATTTCCTCATTTCAGATTCTGGCACGTCACGAAACTCTGAGCATAGCTCTCCCCATAGCCCGCTGTGCTACTTTAAGCTTGTGGATTAATTATCAGGTGGGCCGTATGCTTGTTTGCTTGTAAAGTAGTATAAAAAAAAAATTATAGGCTTTTTTAATCTAGATAATACGCGAGCAAATCCGTGGGCGGGTGTTAGTATAATAAAAAATAAAATACATGTTAATTGTATCTTACATTTGTACTTCAAACATATTTAATTTACACATATTCAAAAAATTACCGATTTTTTCTATTACATAAACATTTTACGACAATATTTAAAAAAACTCCCCGGGTCATAACCACGGGTCCAAGCGCAGCACCCCTGCCAATGACAGACGCCGACAAAGCGGCCGACAGACAACAGACCGATCATTTCTAATTGTGTGATTTGATACCAAAACTCATTGTTGACCGCATCGAGAAATCTTTATCATTATCTGTTCAGCATTTATCTCAACGAGATAGTTTCACGATTTCCATTGGGCGTAATTAAACACTGAGTTTTGGTACAGTTGTTTGGATAGCGGGAATTTGTTTGATTACATTGTGGGTTTTGTCTACTTTCGGAAAGTAAGCAAGTACCTAAGTATTTATTCATAATTACCAAATACTTAGTGCCAATAACATAACTTAATACCCAACAGCCTCATACGTAGTCATGATCCCACACTAGGATTCCCTGTGTCGTGGGTATCAGGAACTATGAGTACCATAGTACCATAACAGTTAGAACCGCAATAAATATTTTCAGATCATACAAACATTTGTACCGCAGCGGGAATTGAACCCACTACCTCTCGCATCCCAGCCGGCTACTCACCCGCCGCGCCGCAGAGGTCGTCAAAATAATAATTCTGTGCAAATTTAGTGTCTGTTTGTACAATGGTGTGTTTAACTCGGCTACGCAAATTACTGAAAGACGTATTTTTAACCGACTTCCCAAAAAAGGAGGAGGTTCTCAATACAGTTGTATTTTTTTTTTTATTAATGTTTGTTACCTCGTATCTCCGGCGTTTATGAACAGATTTGGAAAATTCTTTTTTTATTTGAATAGATATACTTCCAGATTGGTCCCATTTTTCAGAATCCAGTTCTGATGATGGAATCCATGAGGAATTGAGGGAACTCCTCAAATATTGTAGGCATACATATATATGGCGATTTTGATATTTTCAGCAACAAATCAAGCCTAATGCATTCAAAAAGTATCATAATCCTTTCACCACTATGGTTCTTTCATCATTTTTTTTTCATCCAAATATTTAGTCGAATACAATGGCGGAAGTCGGTTTTTTAAATAAATGAAAAGTTATTTATAGATGTTAGTTTAATTATGCATTTTGTTTCATATATTGTAGCGACCACTAACCGGATGACGCAGTGTAGAAAAACTTTCGATGGATTTACGACATTTTTAAGGTCGGTGGATGGAGGCGGCTTAAGACCATTATTCGTGGCATTATATGCAAGAGACTTCTATTGGCTGATGTAGTTGGGTTTGACTTTGAAAGATGCCCTGTTATTTTAAAAAGTTTGAAAAAGTTGATATAAAAAAAAACAAAACTACGTTCTTTTTGTAACATATTATGTAATTCTCACGTACCGATATGTTGGTAGATAACCCATCAACAGGTTTTAACCCAAAGATCTTTTCTTAGAAAACTAACTAGTTTAGCTCTGCACAAAAACCTGAATTGCGTTCTTTCGAGTTAATAACAATTCGTTCATCAAACAAACATAACACGAACACAATCACAAAATAACAATTACACCGTATCAATACACAAAAACATCCCAAATGATGTTCTTACAATACCTTTGTATTTTTTGTCGATGAATCGTCATTTCGTCAATCATTCGATTGAGCGATCCTCTTGATTCGTATGATGACTTTTAATCATGCGTTTCTTTTAATCGATGATTAATACTTTTGTGTGGCAACCCTAAGAATGAGTTGCAAAATTGTTTTTTCTTGTGAGAGAAATTCAAAATGTTCGACGTTTTAGTTTATAATATAATGTTTGGTAACATTTATTGCGAATTTTGGTTTAATTTTTAACAAGATATGGTGGAACTGCATGCATGCATACATACATAACATAATACCCAACAGTCCTACCCCACCTAGTCCTACCCTAGTACCTAGTCCTGATCCCAGACTGGGATTCCCTGTGTCGTGGGTATCAGTAACTACGATTACCATGGCACCACAACACCCAGACCCGGTACAAATATTTGCAAATCACGCAAACATTTGTCCCGCAGCGGGAATCGAAACCGCAACCTCTCCCTCTGCGTCAAGGAAGTCGTCAAAGATCCACATAGTTCGCTCTCTGGTCTTCTTTATCTTCTTGTAGACTCCTGGACCATAAAAGCCGCTGATATAGGCAGAACTTGCTTCTTTCGAGATGCTGGCACCATCTACAGTGAATACCCTGGACATCACACCGCACAATCGAGCATCCTCGAAGAGCTTGAACGTTCCCAAAAACGTTCGCAACAGGTCTGCACCAAATGATGCAGTTAAGTTCTTCTGCCATATTGGTTGCAGAAGCTCTGACAAGCTTGAGCACCTAATAGTGATGGGAAAAGAAGAGGGCAAAAGGCCACGAGGATGAAGACCCCAAACGATTGACAGCAACTACCGAAACCGGAAGCAAGTAATGAACAGACTGCACTAAAGAAGTAACAATCCTCAGCAATGGCGGAACAACTGAGGAGGATTTAAGTGACAGAAAGGCATATGGTCCATCTGATTTTAAGTGGTAGCTTCAGATCATTATAACTAACAATAACTGGTCAAGTCCGCCTAAGAATACGCCCTACGTTGCATTGCACAACGCCCGCAACCCTGAACCAGTTGCAAACAAGTGCCTGTAATTTTACCGGCATCCATTTCCTTCAAAATAGAATACAGCAATGCGAACATTACTGCATTTTGATAGGAATAGGTAAGGTGGTGCTACTTTCCCAAACGAACTGTATCATGCTCTACTATGTATTACTAAGATTCTTGAACTCCCCTTGAACCTTCTCCTATGTAGAGCGACATGCAAGCAGGACTAAGGTTTTTCCTCGACTACTGGCTTGTGACATAAAAAAAAACATAGTCGAATTGAGAACCTCCTTTTTATGAAGACGGTTAAAAATAAAGTGGCACCCACCAAACAATCCCGTATATTTTAATTTTATCACTATGCGTATAGAAATGAAGACCTTCCGAAGACTTTGGCTTCTAAAATACAAGTTTTTCTTAGTTTAGAAGCCAAGGGGTCCATATAGATTTTTATGTGCTGTACAATCTCTTTTTTTTGTTTACTGTTAATTTGTATCAACCTTAGATTTTTTTTTATTTTTATTTTGTACGTTTTTTTTATCGACAATAAACATTTTATTATTATTATTACTCAATCACAACGCTGCTATAGGTGTACTAAGCTACACAGAAGTTTCTCAACGAATTCATATCAACTGTACAAAAACATATTATTTTATTACGTGAAAAAGACCCCTGTAAAAGTCAGCATAACATAGGGTTGTCGCACTCCAGGTGTCCCGTGCGATGTCAGGCCGCGACTCAGCCCGACCCTGTTGAATGCTGGGGGGAGCACGCGTTAAGCAATTCAGTGGACTTTTCGCAGAACTTCAGTTTTTGTTTTGCTGATTATTTTTATAGTTTATATAGTAAGTACATAATTATGAAAACTAGGTCGAAATAAATCATTCGTTTCGGAAAGGAAAATAATTATACAAAATAATAATTACAACGGTGAAGAGTAGGTATTACATACTTTTAGTATGACAAACCCCGTATTATTTCTCACCCTGCAACTTCGTCCGCGTTATATTCATACTTCATCATAATATTTTTAGATTATAAAAACTATTATTTGACTATACATAAAATAGTTATTAATGCAGAACTTCACCTTTCTGTTGCCAGTTAGCCAGTTTCTACCGATTTTTATAATATCCCAAAAACTATCATCTCGGTTTGGATCGAACCCGCGACCTCCTTCGTCTCCTTGATACGCTGCTTGACTGGTCGATCAAGGGTTTGCGTTCCTTTTCTCAGAGAACCATTTTGTGATCGGCAATTGGCCAGAAAAGGAGACCTTAAAAATAACTTTGACCTAGAATATCCTGAAGCACAGTAACCCGCAAAAGCCGGGCTTTAAGTGACGATGATCGACAAAAAAGGATGAAGTGCAATTTTATTAACACGAACTTTCATCAAATAGAAGAAAAAATACAAGTTCGAATATAACAAATGATGTTGTTTGTTAGGAGAAAGGGACTTTGGAAAATGGGTCTATAGAAAAGCCTGTAAGGTTGGGACCGACTGGCCTTTTAAACTTTATCCGGCCAAAATACAACCATGTAAGCATTCTAAGGTGAGGCTGAAAAACAGCGTGGCTGAGCCCTCGTCCTTTTCTCGTACACTAACTATTAAACTTTATTATAATTGTACCTTTGTAACTAAGATTAGTGTAAGTGAATAAATGCCCTTTTATTTTATTTTTATGTTTACACTTAGTAGTTTATTAAAAAGTTGGAGCTCTAGCAAAAGTATGTAATTATTCATATTTTTTGAAACCTCATATTTATTTTTTTAGATTTAATTTTTCATTAATTAAGTTTACCTTTAAATGTTATTAAAGCTCATAGGCATGATGTAACGTCATGTTTTTGTATCTGTGGCGCGATTACGTTATTCTGTTGCTATTGGTTTCAATCGATTTTAATGCTGTTTCTACCCAATTTACGTATTTTGCTTACAGGTTAATTGCAACAAGACTGCGTAAATTAGGTAATTGCATAAAAGTAATTTCAAATAGAAACAACATTGAAATCGATTGAAATCAATAGCAACAGAATTACATAATCGCCACTTTGGTCTCCGTCGTACGTCCAATCAGTGGTTATTCTGTTCATATGTCCTTTCATTGGCTTCATTAACTCTCTACGAGAATAATATCTAAGACCACTGGTTAAAATGCGGAAAAGGGTACAGACATTACCTACATTAAAACTCTGCGAGAGTACCAATATTCATACAAAAGCTAAATAATTAAACTTTAACTGTGACCAAAAAATTTAACGAAATGTTATGTTATACCTACATACATAAACACATAGTCTCAAAGGGCCTCTTTTCCCCGTTGGTTCGTTATTCCGGCTTTTTGCTTTTTTTATGAGGCAACACTATCGGGGTTTGAAAAGGCCCGTGATGTATTATCGCACGCTGATCCATTGCTCGCTACTTAGACACCTATTGATGTGACATGATTCGCCTTTTCGATTCTTGACGATGAAAGGTGTGCGTTACGCGAAGACTAGAGTGTTTTTAGCGCTGCAGCAAAAACAGGTGCGAGGTTGAATGAAAAATGATTTTACCCTATTAGGGCAAAGGCTAGTCTTAAGATTGCTAATATTGATATTAAGGTGGAACGTTTCGCAAGTGGCGCGAAATTCTAATTTGATTAAAAAAACTAATAGTTGCTAGTAAAGTAATGATTGTTTGAATTTTTAAAACACATATACGTATAACATTGTTTCGTAAAATTTAGCTCTGGAAAACAATTGTCAAGGAAGTGTTGTATTAATTTAAAAATCATTTTACAAGTCTGTCTTTTTGCTATTCAAAACATAAAGTTTCTGAATAGATACAGGAGCATAATACAATATAAAAACATCATTGCCCTCATCGTTGAATCAAATAACAGTGGACATCGATCTTAAATTTGATGTTTTTTTGTTTAATATCCGTGTCAAACATTAAACGTTTAAATGGTAAATTTAAAATAAACATCGATGATTGAGAAGATTTCAAATATGTTTTATATAAGACACTAGGATACTTTCTCGCCCGCGACATCGTCGACAAGCTAATTACGAGAGTTCTAGAAGGACATTCGAAAAATTAAGTTCAACTAAATTCGACTCCATAACTTTTTTAATTCAAACTTTAAACAAGGCTTTTTATATTAGAATTTAAAAAAAAAATAGTTCGTGAATTTCGTAATATTTTTTACTGAGCACCATAAAACCAAAAATTTCTATCATTTCACCCATCGACCATTACATGATAATAGCGAAATTAGTTACATCACTCGTCAGTCGTCACCCCGGTACAGACGCGCGGAATGCGCTGAGTCACTTCTCCACGGGGCGGTGCGCTGTGCGGGCAATGGGCTTGCTATACAAGGTGGGGTTGAAACGGATTCCTTTTCCGTTGTTATTGAACTTGGATCATAGATCTGGAATATTATCATTATTTTTATTATAAAATGAATGGAAACTAGTCTTGGTTTTTAATTAGATAATTCGTATTTTTTTACAACTTTCGCTTGAGATCTTGACCTTTTGACAGAAGAACGTGTATCAAGTTTCTCGGCCACTTGAATATATCAAAATGCAATTCGCCGTACCCACAACAACTCTACTGAAAGCAACTGCTCCCTTATTCGCTAATATGACCAAACGTAACATAACGCGGGCTCGTTACGATATCTGCGTGGAATCATTGCTGAATCGTATGAGTGACGTCACACGTTATTGACAAGGAATCTCTTAAGTCATAGCGAATAACCACCCTGCTTGAAGTCCGAATCCTAGCAAAGGGAATTATAGCCTAGCTAGTGAAACGCCCGCAATTTCAACACTAAGCTGCACCGATCTAGAGGGAGTGACCACAAAATAAATGTACCATCCAAATTTTGATCTCTAGGGCTGACGGTTTTCAAATAATTTAACTTCCTATCAACGACATCTTTAATTAAAATTCATTAGAATTTTCTAAGTAAAACTAATAAATACGCGATTATAAAGCCACCAATCATCGAATTGGACTATCATAATTACCCTTAATTACTTTAGGTTTAGAAATCGTGAAGTTAAGATTATATTGTGAATTAACATAAATATTGACATAGGGTTACATTAAGAACGAAAGCAGGTTGCCGCAGATTAGCCGGTATAAAATCACGCTCATACGAGAGTTTTCCATGCCAATCGCGTCGTTAGACAGTTGATAGCAACCGTTTTTAGAAGTGACTGCGCCTTTTTTCCATTCTTTTTTTTTCTTTTTCTTTCTTAAACAACGCAGTGTTTTGAGTAAATCATGGAAATTACATGTGTTCCTGACCACTTGATATTACAACTGGAATTTAATTAAGCTAGGACGCTCGACTTGGCTTGCACTACGTCCGCCTTCCTGAGACATAATGACTCACACCGGCACATGAGAGAAATAATCTCATGTGCCTGTAATTTCACTGGCATCCTTCAAGCCAGAACATAGCAATGCAAGCATAACAACTTGGCGAAAGAAATTATGTTAGTGTAACAAGAAGCTCTTAGCACCGCTCCTAAAAGGTAGGACTTATAGGAACTCACGCCCAACGTTGCTCGTTCTTTTGTTTCTTATGGAAAATTGCATCATCGGCGCCTGTACCGGCTTTGTACGTAAATGCGGCCATACAGAGATTTTACATAAAATATTGACATAACGATCAGTCTAGTGATGACAAATAGGCGAATAACTGACTCTGTGATCAGCAGGTTTTCGATTAAAGTACGGTTATGTGTCTTTTTATCGTTAGCGGTCGTCCGTGAGTTTACCTGCGATATTCTCGCAAGAGAACTGAATAAAAAGTATTCCTATAATTTAATCAATCTTAGACGTCTTGAGACAGTAGACAGTGGAAAATGCTAGAGGAAGCCTTTGTTAATAGGCATATTGAAAATACCGCTATATATATATATATATATATATTACAAAACAAGCAACAGCAACTAAAAAAGCCGTTTTTCAGAATAAGAGTGCATTTTGTTATTACTTAGTAGAACTTCTCGAGTTCGTCCGGGGAAGTACTACCACCGTACCTTTTCTGCCGCCAAGTAGCAGTGCTGTGTTTCGGTTTGAAGGGTACGGGTGTCGGTGAAATTACAGGCAGATAGACTTTCAATCTTTATGTCTCAGGGTCGGAGGGTAACTTATTTTCCATCAGGTGTGCCTGATGGAAAGTAGTTACCGTAGCCTATAGACGCCTAAAACACAAAAGAAACAAGCATACGGCAATAGCATTTAAGCATTTTTTTTTTAAATGAAGATGTTGATTTGTTGTTTACGTGAACATCCTCAATTTTGGTCACCCTACATAATTTTTCCATAACATCAATCCTTTTCAGATAGTTTTATTCACATCGAAAAAAACAACAAATCCTATTTTAGATTCTCCACGATTCTTCTAATGAATACACGGTCGATTCATTCAATTTATATCTACGCATACTAAATCGGTTAATGATCATAATGGCTAGTAAATTTGGCGTGAAAATTGAACGAGTTCAAATAGTACCGGTAACGTAACTTACCCATGAAAATAGGCAATTTGATTGTCAGCAGCAAGCGTAGACACTATAGTATAAATTTTGAACCAAAGCAGAAAAAGTTTTTTTTTAGGTATACTACGAAAGTAGTTACCGTAGCCTATGAACGCCTGCAACACCAGAGGCATCACACGCGCGCTGCCGACCCTGAGACAAAGTTGAAAAGTTGAATGTGCCTGTAATTTCGCCGGCACCCGTACCCTTCAAACCGAAACAGCAATGCGAGCACTATTTTTTTATTAGCTTGTGATTATAAATAATAATATTGTTAATTTAAAAGATTGATGTAATACTATTAATTTAAATAATAGTGATTGTGCGGAAAAAGAAAAGGCATGGGAGATTAGAGCATGGTAATACATAATTACTGGTTTTGTTATACTGGCAACACTATCTCGTTATTATAGTCCGATTATACTTTTCATGAAAACTTAAGTATCTTAGATGGACGGGTTTGCTTGCCATGTTAATGTTTAATCTATAGGAACAATGTTAGTTTCGTTTCCAGCCACACCTATTCTCATTCTGTACAAACTATAGATAAAATTATGTATGGAGGGAACTAGACTACCAATGCCCGTTTTCACCAACCAATACTTATTTTAGGGGACACTTAAAGCAAGTCAAAAATATAGATTTCTATGATAAACTGTTTGATATGTGTAGGTATTTGTATTTTATTTGTGAAATCGAACATAAGTGCAGCTTTTGATTAGAACATTAGTGCAACTACCAAAGATAAAGATTTTAATTGAAAGGTCAACGGTGCTTTCATCACCAACGGTCATCTCGCAAAATATTATAATTAAGCAACTAATTTAAAACCTATTATTAAAATGAATCATCACGTTTTAAAAAGGTTATTCAACATTGACATGCAAACGCAACAATGCGAATCATACAATTTGCATGGCGACGTCGAAAGGTTAAACAATTTCATGTAAATTACGCGTGTCGATACTCCATACTCTACTAACAAATAGACAGCACTGTTAGATTATGTTTTACAACTAACGATTTTATAAATCAATGTCGTGAACTAATAATTTGACTGTTTTCTAGTCGTTATTTAGGGAACGAAATTTTGCCTTAATAATGTATGTTTTATGTTATGTTTGTTTAATTGTACTTACCTGATTTAATATAATGTCTATTTACAATAAGAATAATGGAAATAATGTAGTTATGTCCAAAATTTATAAAATACAAATGTAACAGTTAAATTATTAAAGACCGCTGCAAACGATCTAATATCAAACTTTTGTTCTCATAATCATTTTGGCAAATTGTAATGTAATAAAATGCAACAATATTAAAACTATGCATTTGGTTTACTTTTAATTCTGAGTAACTATACTCTGATTTTTAATCTTAGACATTTTTTGTGAACAAAAAATTGTCAAGATATGCCACTGTTTGTAATAAGTGTCATAACTTTCTAAAAATGTCTAAAATTAAAAATCAGAGTATAGTAAATCCGCCTCCAACTTTTCTCGTACCGCAGTAGCTTGTCTATCTAGACTATACCTAATCAATCTCTACCAAATTCAATCAAAACCGGTTCAGTTCAGTTACATCGTGATCATGTGAAACAAACAATTAACCTATCTAACATTTTTAAATTAAATATATTCATCATAGCATCAAAATAATTTGTATACAGTCTTAGTTTTGTCCATTAATTCCTACATTCACAGTATTTTAGTACAATTTAAAAGAAATCGTGAATCAATCGTGTCGTACCAACTAAATGGAACTCGACCACGCTAGGCACAGTCGACACGCGATCTCCTGCTCATACACAACAATGTATAGTTTGTAATACCTACGTGTATACTATATAGTTTGTAAGTATAGTAACTTGTATGTGTTTAGTCCAAAGAGTTCTTAACACAAGATAGTTAGCACGCGACATGAGTTGCATAGTAACTTTAGAAGGTTAGATACTTGGTTGGTCCTGCATTTTGTTTTAATATCGTTACAAGTCAATATAATTATACTGACCTAGTCAATTTAGAACCATTTCAAATAGTTCCTATTCAGTGAAAAAGACTCGAGTCTATGTACGTGTGTATGTCTATGTATTTATGTGTATGTATGTATGTATAAGTCTCGAGTTTGCTTGGATCATCATCATCATCAGCCTGTAGAAGTCCACTGCTTGACATTGAAGGGAGAGGCCCCTAGAATGCCACGACGCATAGTCTTGAGCCACCTGTATCCACCGGCTTCCTGCGACATTTATAATGTCTTTAGTCCATCGAGTGGAGGGTCTTCCTCTACCGCGTCGTCCGGTTTTTGTTCGCCACTGGAGAACCTTTATTCCTCATCGTTTGTCAGTTCTATATTATGACCAATGATCACGGTTTCACGATCAATAACCATGACCTTTGGATAGCGAGAATATATTTAATGCACAAAATATCAATCGCTCTGTACCTATATACATAGAAGAACATAATGCAAGAAAATATTCCGTATATGTATATTCTCTATGGTCATTATTATCATAATCAGTCAGTAGGATCCACTGATAGCCCCCCCAATAGAATGCGTTGACGAAAGGTCCTGCCCCCCTATTCCCTAACTAAAAGTCACTCGGTGACTAAAGCTTTGACAAGGTAAAATTACCATCAATTGACAATTCTTAATGATTTGAGCAATTGATGATCATTTTACTTGTCAAACGTTAGTCAACGACTAACTTTCAGTTAGGGAATAGGGGGGCAGAGCTATCATGGATGGTGGACTTCTTGCTACCTTTATAATGTGTTTGGTCGATCGAGATGGGGGCCTTTTTACACTACGTCCTACTATTATTTTAGTATATGCAAATAAGGTTAGGTATAAGGTTCTTGAGTGGCGACCACAAACAGGACGAGGCCCTCCACTCGATGGACTAAAGACATTATAAACGTCGCGGGGAGTTGATGGATGGAGGCAGCTCAAGACCGTTCGTCGTGGCATTCTAAGGCATTCCTATGTCTAGCAGTGGACTTAGACAGGCTGATAATGATGATGATGATGATGCAAATAAAAATAAATGTTAAGATTTATCAATTTAAACGCATTCTTTACAATGCACGATATTAATTAATTTCCAATAAAATCTAATTATCCTCCAGCGATCGATCAGATTACGTCAACGTCACATCAGACTGGATGATTGACAGCCAGACAGACAGGCGCAATGATTGGATGTAATTACGGTGCACTTTCTTGCTCTATTTATAGGTAATCTGGATGATACGATGTGACTGTAGAATATGCTAGACTGATTGATCTTAGATCACATTGCAAAATTAATTATCAAGACCAAGATTAATAAGACTTTATCTTTTTGACTGACAGCCCTACAGTTAACAATAGCAAATGGTTATGGGGAACGCAATAATGGGGATCATTTTGGCTGCCAAGCGCTATTTTTTTTTATGCTACTTGACAAGCAGACAAGCATACGGCCCACCTGATGGAAAGCAGTTACCGTAGCCTATGGACGCCTGCAACACCAGAGGCATCACAAGCGCGCTGCCGACCCTGAGACATAAAGATGAAAAGTCTCATGTGCCTGTAATTTCACCAGCACCCGAAACACAACAATGCGAGCACTACTGCTTGGCGGCAGAAATAGGTACGGTGGTAGTACTTCCCCGGACGAACTCTTTCACAAGAATTTCTACTACTAACAACTATTAAACTTGAGTAGGGTAAACATCTTGATTTTTTACCTTTTTTCGCATAACCTTCAGCTGCTCATTTATCTACTTTTGGGAACTTTACTTTTTTAGTCACTACGAGTATAACTCTTACTTACTAACCTTAGATTATGATTGATTATTATTAGAGATTATGAGAGACCAAACATCAAAATTAATTCTAAATTTGCTGAAAACATTCAATTTAATATTTGAGCTCCAAATAAATTGATCCCGAAATAGAATGTTGCCACAACAAAACATTAATTTGTAAGCGGTCGCTGTTCAAGTATTCAGCTGATTGATTCGATTGATTGACAGCTGACGCGAACACTCGCGTTCAATGTTGTAAATGGGACGGTAGACGCGAAATTAATTTTAATTTAAAATTGATGGACAACACAATTGTCTAAAATTTACGTCACGTTTGGTCATAATTTTTGTGCCTGATTTTGATTTAAGTTCTGGATGAGGTATGGTAGAGTTCTTTTGACTAGGCTATAGCAATTAACAAACAATGACGTCATCAACAACTTCAAAACTTTCGATTGAAATAACTTACTGACATGTAAATAGTGCATTTTCTGTTAGCATCTCTATCTGTAAGTTAGATTATTGGGACAAAAGACAAAGCTACAAGTATTAAGATATTCCAGAATAATTAAATGCACATGCATTTCTCTAAAAAAAATTATGACATCCAACTTTTCTTATAACCTCCACTTTATGCCCTCAAATAAACACTGTTGGCATCAAACAACCGTCTCAACGTCTTCACAACTCATTAGATGCCCCCCTCCCCCACTCCCCACTGACACACCCCCGGGACGGCTCCGCCCGCTTGTAATTAACCAAGGGCCATAAATTGACCCTAACTGTCATATCATATTGATTTAGTCCCGGGAACCTACGCCGGAGTTTACGTGAGGGGAAAAATTTAAATTGTTTGGATTGACGCTTTTGGGATGTAAACTTCTTGATGCGAGTGTAGCTTTCCTGATTGAAAATTCATTATTGTTTATTTTGGTTCAGGAGAAATGTTCTTACCCGGTATACCGGGTAAGAACATTTCTCCCTTCCAAAAAATTCGAAAGTAGGTATAGTGTATACACTATACCTACTTTCGAATTTTTTGGAAGGGAAACATAAATAGGTAGAGAATATTTGAGATTTTGTAGACTTTTCACCTCTGTTGCAGTTGTCCAGGTGTATAATGTAGGTAATCATGTAGGTACATTTGTGTACTTACATTTTCAATCAAAAGATTTCAATGCGTCTCGAAATAAACATATTAGCGTGCAGGTATTTAATACAAAAGCAGTCCGAAATAGGTACAGTCAAAATGAATAGCCATTCTATTTCTGAAATGTCACTCTCGAGTTGCCACTTCTCCATTAACTTTATAGCAGAAATAAAATGACTATCATCCGGATAAATAAATTAAATTACCATACAAAAAATGCGATTCCATATGCAAGTAGTTAGAATGATCTAATTTTGCCCACACAGGCCGCGGGAATGAAGTGAAGACAGCGTTATTACCGCGCTGTAGCGATTGAGACTGTCAAAACAACGCTAACTAGCGAAATCGAACAACATTCGGCCGGCGGATGATAGAAAACAAACATTTACTTGCCATTCTTAAACAGATGATCCGATTCAACAAACATTATTGAACGAATTTACGACCCATCGAGATCAAAGTCGTATCACAAAAATATCTATTCCAATCAAATAGGCAAGCGCTGCTTCTTTTCGGCAGACGCTAAGGCGCAAATTCGTATGCGAGATCGCTTCGATAAATGTGGATTCCCGCTGGCAGCCATGTTTTTTCGCGCCAACAATCGCGCGTCCGGTGTTGCCACATTCAAGAGTTTTCCTCATCGGACTAATTTTGATTGCACAGATTTCTTTTGTTTCTGTTACATTATTTTTCATAGATGATGATTGCTAGCAGTATGATCAAAGATGAAAAATTCGGCCTTGATACGAGTGAGATTAATCGGCCGTTACAAAAATGAGACGGTTTGTTTAAAATTTAATTTTATTAGACAGGAGAATGAATGGCCGCGTAAACATTGTTATGAAATTTAACATCTTGAACTTCAATATCCCAGTATGGGTTTCTTCTAAAAAGTTTCGTAATTTTGGATAAGATTGGCTCACAGGAAAACGGCTCCTCGCAAAAGACCCATTGCCGCGCACCGACGAAATTGACTGAAAATGAACGAATGAATTTTAAATCCGGATCAAATTGCTTTTCATCAAGCGCGAGTTTTGACGATAACGTGTGCATGCTGTTAGCTGGTGGCTGGGAGGATAATTGGAATCCTGCTTGTGACTGGTGACAATTTATCAATAGAAAAAAACTTGTTTCTTATATTCTAAGTAGGTAAGGGGTATTTGGAGGCAGTAAAAATTCCAATTGATTTCACATCTCTGCATTGTGAGGTATAAATCGTGAAATGTGTCAATTAACTCAAGTTTAATGTTGTATTTATGTAAATGGCGGCTGACGGACGTACAGACGCTCTGGGCATAGACAAAAAGAGACGTTTGACAGGACGCGACTAAACGCATTAAGATAAATTCGGGTGTTCACGTCTAGACGGAACATTTATATCAACTGATCTTGGCCACAGAATATTTATGTCAACTCGTCTTTACCACACATCAAAATGTGATGTCATGGCTCTTCAAATTATACGGTTATACGGTTATTACAATTTATTTGGTCACAACAACAATAAATCAAAGGTGACTTTTGTATCCACATCCAATTAAAATGGCAATCAGATCCTCAAGTTAAAAACAAAAACTTTTTTGATAAAATTATTTTTAAAGCACGCTTCTAATGAATTGGTCTTCTTTAAGGGAAATAGGCTGATAGTGATAATGAAGTTTTCACACCACCTGCTCGACAATGTCCAATTACATATCATACAACCTCAACGTAAAGTAAAGCATTGTCTCTCTAGGGATATAAAGTTGTATGAAACTCCCTAGGGATTAAAGTGATTTGAATTTGGAACGTCAAATTCGTGTGGAAACTCGTGGAAAACTCCAAGTAAAAAAATGCCCATATGGCATTGTAAAGAGGTTTGTTCGAAAATCGAACTGGCCACCAAAAGCAGAACTCAGAAAAAAAAGAAATAGGCGCGATTTTAAAGAATGTGAAACAAAAGAGATGTTAGGTTGGTGCTGTGTTTTTCAGTGAAATTTATTGCAATATTCTAGTAATATATTATTATGTCAATGGCAATATTAGTGTTAACAAAAAATGTCGAGCGAATGCGATGTTTGAGTCCATCAAAACAGACGATACTTATTTTATGGAGCCTTGCCTTTTATTGTCTCGCAGTAGGTGTGAAAAGTAGAGTATGCTTCTCTGGAATAAAGCCTGTCTTCGTCTTGGGCAGCTTGAACCCCTCGCTTCACTCAGGACTCTATATAACTCCCTCGCTACACTCGGGAGTTAACTTTAGAGTCCCTCGTTACACTCAGGGTTCAATATGCCGCCCGCGACATAAGACACTGCTTTATTCCCTTAGTGCATAATCTACTATTGTCTACCTTACATCCATCGTGATCACTTCAATGATGTTAGCAATAGTTAGCATTAATTATGACATGAATTTGACAGGTACCTATGCAAATGTTCAACTCAGAATTCAGCAAGATTTGAAACACATTAATAACGTTAAGAATTTTAAATATAAGTAGGTATTATACGGAAGTAAAGCTAACAAAAGGAGTTTTTAATAATGTTGGGATCCATTTTATAAAATAGGAAGTCTTATAGGTAGGTACCTTCAATATATAACGGAATTAACTAGTGTTCATATATAATTAACTGAGACCACATTCATATACCTACATTAAAAATCTGAAGGTATTAATAAATTTGATTTGAAAGAGGTCACATATGTTATACCTACATAATTCGAAATAGTTTATATCTAGATATTAGTATCCTATACCGTCGTAGCTAAGAAGTTTGAGTTTTTAAGAGTAATAATAAAAAATCAGAGCAGCAGATTTATGTGGCATTATTGAAGATTATCATCATAAAGTAATATGAATGGTAAGTACAAAATAAAATAATACTTATTATAATTAATGATAATTACCTCGTTACTAAACGTTTCAAGGTTTTGTAATTAAGACATTTTTTCATATATATAATCACCTAGATAGATACTTAGTAACATCTTAATAGTTTATTTATATGCCAGATATATTCTATTTGAATCTCTTCCGTAACATTTTCTTTTAGTTTTTGAATATCTGTATTCAGAAGCATTCTTAAAGCGAGCTATTATAGTTAAATATAGCTATATAATAGGTATATATTTGCTGGGGTAATTTCGTTCGATATTTTTATTAATTGTTATTTACTCTCTAGAAATTTTGAATTATGAATGTATAAATTAAGCAACATGGTAATAACTCTTGATCCAACAATTAACTGTGTGAAATATCTCAATATATTTCATATAATACCTCACTTTATGAAGCCTCGTACCAATATCATAAGGTATTTCCAAAAACAAATACCTATTATAGCCAAACTTCACCGTCATGCGTGACTGATATACTGACAGACTAGCTAGGAACAAGATGGCCGCTTGCGTCCGCGCAATGTCAATACCTTAATAAATCATCCGCCATATTTATTTCGACTGCTTAAGTAATATTTATTTTTATTGCCATCATTTGAACAGGTTCCCATAGCATATCTAGTAACGATTACTTTTAATTGTTGTATCAACCTTGGAATACCAGACCATTTTGTCTCGAGCACTTTTAAATCAAACCGTGAATATTTTCGCGTTGCTATAATCTATTTATAGAGCTTTTATAGAGATCGTTTATATTCAATCCACTGCGTTTTTGGGCTTATAAATAATAATTAAGCTCTACAAACTTCATAATTTAGGATATAGAGGTTAACTTATCTTCTGTATGTGAAAAGCTTGCGTTGTCTTTCATATTTTAAAATTAGAATATTATTAGTGGGATGGTATCACCGGCTCATAGCGCCGTAGCTTCACCTACAGGGTAAAAATTACGTTATCCAAGCCTGTTCAATGTGTGGGTTAACACTTTAAAACCATTAACTACAGAATCTTCTCCCAAAACTTGATCTTGAATTTAGCCTGCAGCTCAGGGTGCTAAATCCATGAGGCATTATTCTCTATTGGTTGACCTCGTGTCTACTACCTACTGGTCACCAGGCTATAAATATTCCACGTGATAGATTCAGGCTTTAACTACTCCTCAGGAACATTAGTGTCAGGTAGTTTTTAGGCATAGCCTTATGGCCACCACTCCTATAGGTACATACGGCTCGACCACACTAGGAACTTTCTACAAAAATGGATCATTTGAAAAAATCCAAGCCATTTTTGTTGCCTATTTTTCTAGGTCTGTAAATAGACCTAGTTTATAAGTGGATTCAAAATTATTCATACTTTTATTTTCAATGACTAAAACACTATTGACTTGACTCAACCTACATTTCTCATGTACAAGAAACCACTCATATTATGAATTAGGTTCTTCCCAGTGTTTTCCGCGATAATTTTTTGAAAGCTTCGCATTATTTTGGTTTGTGTTTTAATTACTTACTTCTTTAATGTATAAAAATTTAATACATAATAAGCCTTTGTTCAACAGGGTTCTTCAGTTTAAATTTAATAATAGTGTTTATGAAGGTAGGTAGGTAAAAAGAAAAAAAAACAACTCAACTGTATTAAATAGGTAAGTACTGCTTTTTTCTTTAGTGAAAGGTACAGTCAGCAGCAAGCCCTATTTTGCAAAACATATAACAGTACTCGCTCATACTTTCCTGTTTTTTAGTTTAACATTGAATATAGTATAAGTATTAACAATAAACACCATAACTGGAATCTTTACTGATCTTACTCAGCAACATTACAAATAGGTATAAACAAAATAATGACTTTTAATTCTTCATCGGAAATACTATTAATAGCGACAATTTGTTAAAACATGTTTAAACACGTTGAAAACAGACAAAAATGAAATATGATTGCGTAGATAACATAAATAAGTCACGAAATTATGGTATTTTATTATCTATGGAGCAGATGTCGCATCATATGGCGCATATAAATTTGGTAGAGTCATTTTATGTCCTGTCAAAATTATCAAAATATGGAATTATGGCATTCCATAGTGAATCATTTCATTTAAGTTTATTCCAGAGTATTTTTGATAAATGAATAACATTTCGTTGAAATGTATTTCATTTGTCGCGATTTTGACCAAGTTCTCTGAAGTTATCTTGTTTATCCTTTTTACTAAACTTTTTAGAATATGAATTTCAGATTATTTAATAATGAAAAGTAATCTAAATAACTCTTTATTCAGTCATTTTTAGTGCAAAAGAATCCCACGAGTCTAGATAAATCTTTCAGAAGGTCATAGATCAGAGCACATTTTTTTATTAATTAATCATTATTATTCCTTAAAATAAAAGTAATGTCAACACTCTCAGTAATGTTTTTTTTAAACACAAAATTAAGTTCGTGTGGCCATATTTTTACCAGGTAATTGAATCCATTTAAGTGAACAAAAGTGTTGAAAGTGCAAAGAAAATCTTCCTTATCGAACTGAAATTACAGTTCTAAATGCTTAAATGAGTACCGAAGTAGTTACCTAGCAAAACGAATGCCAATAAAAAAAACCCATGCCCAATTTATAAACATTTTATAATCCATTGTCAGTGATCAAACACACCCAATACTTACTCAACTTTCTTCCAACAAATCAAAATTAAAAAATCATTCGATTTTCGAATTCCTTACGCAATATTTACACTTCGCCATCCTTGTCTATGGCCCCGCCCCCCGCCCCCCGCGTAGACGCGCTGCAGACGTTCAAGCACCCGCGGACCCTCTATTTAAAATGACGACTGTGTGTGCACTGCTTTACAAAAATAAAGATGGCGGACTGCAGTAAGTAGGGCCTTTTGTGCCATGCGAATATGTGCAATTTTTACATGGGGGTGTTTATTCCGCTCTAGTTAGATACTTGACTAAAAAGCGTGAATAAATTAAAATAATAATTAGCTGATTAATAAGATGATAAATATTGTGATGAATTAACGAAAAAGCACCATGCATTCAACATCTAGCTAACCACAAAATAATAAAGGTTACATTATTTTCTTGATTATTGATTGAAATTAGGTACTCTAGTACTTTAATTTGAACGTTAACCGAATTCAGGTTGATAATCAATCTTAACTCGTAATTTTTTGTTAACCTCATAAAAAAGCGTTTAAAATCTACATATTTTGATTCTCTCTGATGGCTTACCTTGTTAGGTATAGGTACTTATAATACCATGTTCAAAAAATTATGATTGAATAATATCTTACATTTTATATTTTTCTCAAATAAAGATCCTCTCCCAAGTAGGTATAATATTACATATTTGAAATCTTGAATATTTTTAACAGTTATCTAACATTTAATTATCAATGTTAAAACAAAAGAAAGGATCAATTTTTTTCAATACAGAAACTTTCTGTCAAATGTTATTGTTCATAATATACCAAAACTAGTAAAATCTTATTTTCAGTACTCTTTCAGTGGGTACGTTTCTCATATTTTCGGCCAAAAGCGCGTACAGGACCGACGCCGACCGTCGCCGCATCCTCACTGAATTTACCAAACAAACGCTCCCAAACTTTTCAACCTACCACTACGCACAGACAACTTGGAAAACCTTCTATTTTATATCTTTAAACTAGATATTTAAAAACAGGAGATACTGTAAATATATCATAATCAAAATTTCGTTTAAATGTGATAACTATAAGTGATGAAAAATTTTAAAACCCCTGATGTTGGATTACATTGACATGGCTAGGTATCTGACATGCGTTACCAAATATGCTCACCTTCTTATCCAATGAATATTCTAATCTTGACAGACAATGCACTTGGTTCCACCTGTCTCGAGGAGCACCTAAGCAAGCAATGCCACTCGACAGGCTCTCTATATCCTTTGTTTTCCGACTTCTATTTGTTTTCTGCGTACGTGAAACGAATTCCTCAGCACATCAAACACCATGCATGATGTCGTCGAACCTCATTCCGATCCATCAATAGGAAACTTAAACAAATCAACCGTATTTGAACAGATGGGCCGCGACGGTGTCTCGGACGGTCGAGCAAATATTACTTTTTGCCGGGATAGCACAGCGTACGTGTTCACTTCACTCAAAAACCGGCACTTAGTTAAGGGGTTCACAATATTTTGGCACTACACGTGACTCGTGTCACGGCGCTGATCGTTTGACGTATGTTTCGTGATTTGTTTACGCGGACGAGAGCGGACGCGGGCGCGATGCTATTGCGTCGCGCGTCGCGGGCGGAATGACGCGCCGAGTGGCCAGGCGACACTAGCGCCGCGGCGAGCGACGGAACTAGCGCACTCAATCAAACGTCCGACGTGATAAGATGCAGGAGTTTTTTTTGCACTGCATTGCAATCCATTATGAATTTTTATTTGTGAACAGATATAACTTTCCTTATTGTGTGCCTTTAAGTTGAGATGTTTGATGAGTTAACTCAAATGTATGGAATCCAATATTAGGTAAGTACTTACATTAATTATATAACTACTTAACTTACTCAGTACTCAAATTAAATATTTTAAAAAATTAGAAACTTACCGGCAAAAAAAAACGGCTCAAAGAATCCGTGTTTTATAAATTTTTTGTCGAATTTAACATTCACAATGCTTAATTTCAATTAATATATTTCAACTCGCATCAATCGCAAAATCCAATCTCAATTACAAAATGGTCCCTGAAAAATTATTGAAATAGAAAAAAATATTGTCAAAAATTCAATGTGTACGCCTTGTCAAAACATTGCAAAAACGCATCGCCACGACTTGACGTGACCTTGCAGCGACGCGACGACGACGTCGCGTGCGAGTCAATCTTTCTCGCTCGCTCGCGCGGGGCGGTGTCTAAAGCCCCGCCCCCCGCCCACCGCAACACCCGCTTTTTACCTTTTTCCCGCGTTTATAACCTCACTTTCATAGCGAATTATTTCGAGTGAATCTTTTTGAGTTTTTACTAACTTACCAAATTAATAAAAAAAAAAGGTAAGTATGGATAAATTACCTTCGTACATTATATTTAGATGCATTTTGTAGTGACTTATTTTGTTTAATGTAATAATTTTGTTTTATTATATGGTTTACTTGTCATTAAAAAATGTATCAAGTTGCCATAATGCATCTGAGTTTTTATGGTGACTGTACCTGGTAAGTGGTAGGTAATGGTCAAATTATTTATTGATTTAACCTCTTAAATTTCTAGTCATAAAAACATTTAAACAAAACTAAATTTTTTTTTTAGTTTTTAAACAACTTCTTGGAGGTTCTAAGAAAAAGGACACTTTATTAAAAAGTTGAATTTTAAATTATCATCTGACTATTTCAGATATTAATTTGAAAATAATCCATAATTAAGCTTATTTAAAATAAGTACTTCACATTTTTTTACATATCGTAAGATATATTTATTATAACTATTATAAGTGACACATCTCGAGGTGGCAAAAATAAAAAATAAAAACTTGGTACCTACTCCTCGGTACCAAATTTTATTTTTTATTTTTACAAGTTGTTAGTATGCTCTTCATTATAAAAGGCAAGAATGTGAACGTTCCGTTTTACGAGTGGTCATTTAATATAAGCTGATTGAACTATTTCTCAAAATTCAATTGTATTCGCTACTCAGGGCTACATGGCTGGCTTCCGATAGCTTACGACCGATTTCGCATCTGAATCATTTAGAACAAAGGTAAAAAAAAACAAAAGCAGAAATAAAAACAACGGTAGTAAAAGGATAATTTTACAAATCGTAAGTAGTTTTGAATTTTACCTAAAATTCCGAAGGCTGACACTTTTTCAAAACATGATAACATCATAAAAATTATTGAGGGCTGATTCAAGGGACAATTGTAAAGCTTGGTATATATTACGAGATGTTTAAAATAATGTACTTTTTCGAGCCATTATTGGCCGCATGGCATTATTTTGTACGAAGATTTTTTGGAATAACCTTGTTCCATGTTTCAGTGGCGATTAGTTTATAGAACTACGCAATTAAAAAACGGTCTGTAATTAAAATCAGTTTTATATCGGTATGTTAGTTTCAACAATCGGTCATAGGTAAGTCGCGGAAGCCAGCCGTGTAGTAGAGGCTTTACTTTAAATCAATTCAAGCCGTGAATTGTATCGGCGTTAATGGCACAGGAGGTGCTGGACTTACGCTCTCACAAAAATATTGTTTGTAGACCCTTTTTTGAATATTCTGTTTTTAAACTAAGTACCTTCAAGAAACCCCTGGATAGAGTAGAAAATCAGTTGTCTAAAATCATGGGCTCTCAAATTCTTTCATAGCTACTTTTTGAGTTTACAGGCTTTTTAGGAACTCTTTGTGTAACTTGTAAAGTTTTATCTATGTAAGAAAATTCATTTAATTGTAAGTAAGTAGTGTATTGTATCTATTATTAACTTCTAACAAAGGAAGAGGTTCTCTGTTCAACTGATTTAGAAAAATATTATAATACTATAATTGAATTAACATTTTTATTTACAAGTGACACAAAATACAAAACTTTTTTTGTGCATACCATACCGTTTTTGGCGGTAAAAGTTGGCAGAAAACATTACTAAAGCAATTATAGCAATGAATGCTGTACAACTGATAGTCTATGTAACAAAAACAGGCAAATAAAGACAGACACACTATAATTTTGTATAATTGTAAATACATATACATAAGTTGTTAGTAGTAGAACTTCTTGTGATTGAGTTCGTACGGTGAAGTACTACCACCGTACCTATTTCTGCCGCCAAGCAGTAGTGTTCGCATTGCTGCGTTTCGGTTTGAAGGGTACGGGTGCCGGTGAAATTACAGGTACATGAGACTTTTCATCATTATGTCTCAGGGTCGGCAGCGCGCGTGTGATGCCTCTGGTGTTGCAGGCGTTCATAGGCTACGGTAACTGCTTTCCATCTGATGGGCCGTAAGCTTGTCTGCTTGCCAAGTAGCATAAAAAAAACACTTCTTACTTTTATTCTCTTCCTTTTTTCTATAAGTAAAATTAAAAAAGCACGTTTTTAACCATTCCTTATTTTCCATAAAGGTGGAAAGTGGAAGGTCCACCGTATCCACTATCCCCGCACATTTCATTAGTGTGGTCACTTAAACCGGTTGAATTAAAATTGTAAAAAGGCCACCGGTTAGTGCCGTTTAGATATGGCAATGCTTGCCAGTTGCCACCTCCACTTATGTTAATGTTAGTCAAATGACACAACCTTTTGTTACTACAAATTTATCAGTATGAGAGAAAGCTTTATTAACTTTGTAAATTCTGGGTCAATAGTACTTATAGTCTATTGTTTATTTTCAAAAAGTCAATAGTGCAAAATGATATTTAAAGCTTAGGAAAGCTTACAAATATACACAAAAGTGGAAGTCATAGAAAATTAGAATTTAATTCATATTCGTATTATTTATTTACCAGAAACCCTTTAGAACGCTTTGGGTTCCTTATTTTTCTTGAGTTTTAGAAGCGGCTGTAGATAAACCTTGACATTCATATAAATAAAATAAATAAGCATAATTTCAATAAAAAACCTAAAATTAACCAAACAATGGATCGGTGGATGGAGGCGGCTAAAGAGCGTGCATTGTGGCATTCTATGGCGGAGGCCTATCTGCAGCAGTGAACTTCTACTAGCTGATGATGATGATGATGATAATAATGAATCAAACTTCTTATAAAAATAGTTTGTAACGTATTTCTCATTTGGTAAGGGTTGCTTTGTCAACCTTACCAAATGCAATTATTAAAAGTACAATTATTTAATTCCCTGTGAGTTTATTGATTTAGATGTACAGCCACATGGTTGGTTACAGTGCGGTTCATATCGATGACAATGTGTTACTTCATTGAACATCGGAAGCCGTAAGCAGAAAAAACAAAACTTCTTGGGCCATTGTTCTCTCCCTAGGTTATCAAACCTTTGGAAAGGGACTGTTCCGTTCCTAATAGTGATTTTCTTTTTAATAAAAAACAAATAACAATCACTCCGATCATCATATAAGTACCTGGGTCCCCAATAAAGTGCTTACTTTATTCGTTTCCCGCGTAGCAAAGCCTCTACATAATACAGCTTATTAACTAATGTGTGCTATGCTAATTATGATCTAAATACCTATAGTCACGAAGTTGTAACGACAAGTATTTCAATTGTCCAAATAGTAGAGCAATATTTTGGTCATACGTTTATACTCGCCATAGGTTAACGAACCCAATTTTTTTTAAATTGATCAACTAGCGCCCAATCTTCTTTGTTCCCCTTCAACAGCCTTTAGACGACCACTGCTAGAATGCAATGGATTTGCCATAATCACCACGCTTGGCAAGCGGATTGATGATCGCAGTATTGGTGTTGACTACTCAGGTGAATGCTGCTGCCCATCCAATCAATCCCTTAGTCAGCTTTTATTACATCCACAGGAGAAGTTGGAGGAATCTCCATCGGTAATTATTCTCTCTCTTCCCTTCTTTTTGGCTACACTGTAGTAAAAGAACTTAAGCCTCTATCAAAATTGCCAACAAAACAACAGCAATCTCGAGACCCAGCTGACGTACAATCACTCCGAGCATATCTACCTGCGTCCACAATAAAGTGCGTATTTTATTCGTCCCCCGCGTAGGTAAGCCCTAAATATAACCATATTATGCCCGTAAATTTTAATACGTATGATGCCTTTTTAAAAATCCCTGGCGCATAATGTGTCGACTTTATGGTTTTGGATGACGTCTAGTTCGATTGAGTTAATCGAGAGGAGTTTGGTTTATATTTTATTATATTTCTGATTGAAAATAATACAGTTATTTGGAAATCATTGTGATAGAATAGATGTTTCTTTGTTTTTATGGTCAATATGTAAATGAACTGTTTTTCATTTAAAGTCCAATAAGTATTTCGTTTTTTATGAAGCTTCTGCGAGGCGCACTGGAATTCTTTCACAATGTGTCACTAGGCCACCAATACCTCAAGCTGGTCATTGACCTAACGCAGGGTAACCAAGAAACAACCGGTGACTAGTAGTAGTAGTGTACGAGTCATAAAATGATTTCTGAAAAGTTAATCAGTCACTTTAGTGCATCAGAAACAGACTTATTGTCGTAAACGAAATGGCATTTTGACACGTTTAGGTAGTAGTATAGGTGTGCCGTGCTATGTTCGGCCTAAGAATAGATCCCTCCGTCTCCTCTCGTGGATGTCGTAAAAGTCAACTTAGGGATTACACCAGGGTATGGGTAGCAGCATCCACCTGAGTACTTAACACCAAACTGCGATCACCAATCCGCCTGCCAAATCCCCCCATTGCATACTGTTTGATAAAGAGGTATTTGGAGTTAGGTACTCTGGATTATTTTAAATAAATCTGATACCTACCAATTTTGTTGTTATTTAAAATACATTCCCAGGTCAGAATATAATGTGTCTGGTTTATGGAATCAAATGTCCGGCTATTACGATTGAGTTAATCGAAAGGACATGAAATGAGGTGGGCACTTAAATTTTCTGGATTTTATTATATTTGTTTCCTGACGATTATTTTGTTAATAACTTAGAATTGATAACCAAAAAAAAACTATAAGTTTAGATCGAGATCCATATTTAAGTTAGAATTTCGCGGTGTCTGCAAAAATTAAAACTGGGTCGTATAAACTAGTGCATGTTATGGCTCCCGCGGTATACAACGCAATACCAGAAAGTGTTAGAAGCTCAAGTTCGACGCTATCTTTCAAAAATAATTTAAAAACATGGCTTGTGGATCAGACAATTTATCAATTTCAGGATTTATTTAGAATGAATATGAATTAATTATTTGACATATTATTAGTTTAAAACTGATTATTATTTTTTACCTATACCTACTTATGAATATGTTTAATGACCTGTAACCGTTTTCGTTATCAATAAACTACTATGACTATATATTCAAAATACAACAATTGCTGCTGAGCCCAATCAGGGTATTTTTATAAATATTGAAAAGCTTGGGTGCGCTCAGCCCCCCTGCAGCACACCACATCCTAAATCATATTCACTTGGCACAGCATCACTCCACCTGATGTAGTAAGTTTGACTTGCATAGGTACCAATATCTAAGCATGAATACAAAATCTTTAGGATTTTTGCCTCCAATAGGTTTTTCCAGCTCATAGTTAACCTAGTCAAAGCTTTTGACAAATCTTAAACATGACAAAATAGGTGTATTTATCTTTATTTTTTAATACACAAGTAAACACATAAACAAAAGTAAGAGTTAGCGGACAGGTACAAAGGGGAGCTTAACCCTTATTAAAAGTTTTCTACCAGCAAACCTTTGAGGCTAAAGAGAGAGGTAATTTTATAGGTATAGGTTGGTATAATTGAAAAAAAAATGCGAAAGAGATTATCTGCGTGTTATCTCACAGTCTCCTTCAAGGACATTACAAAAACCATAAAGCGAAGCCAACGAAGAACCTTTGCTTTTCATTAAGATTTTATTATTTTAAATCTTTCACAGTGAAGGTCTCCAACTTTCGAGCTTAAATTCAAATTATCTCACATATTTTTCAAACTAGCTTTTCTGTCTTTAAAAATCAATCATTACAATGTATTGTGTGCTCTACTGTGACTGTACTAATCAGAGCCTGGGGCAAAAGCCAGTCCTCGAATTTCAGCCACGCATCTGCGATCCATCAACACAAATACATCAAAATACAACAATCCGTCAGCAATCAGTCATTTGTCCACCACAACACCACACCATACCCTAACTTTTCACCGCCATAGAAATTTATACACCTTAACGTTAAATCTTCAAGGTTTAAAGTGCTAGCAAGGTTCTTATAGCCAAGGTAGTTGAAGCCCTCACCATCACCATACTAACTTGTGAACTTTATGTAGAGCTAGCATAGAATTCAATGTCCTCTATTAAGTTGGAAGGTTTTGAGCCCATGTAATTTCGCATCGTAAAAATGTGTAATTTCGCGAGCTAGTTCACTGCATCTGTCATCAGTGCATCCTCTTTATGGCGCCAAATTATACATCTTGATGCAGGCCGTCTGTTCGCGCCGCAAATTGGGTATTTTTGCAATTTTGAGCATAATGGTTGGTGTTTTGGTGTGTCAATCAGGGATTTTGATTTTAGGTAACCTTAATTATGTCCACTATGGGTTCTCTCAGCAGATACAAATTTCCTAACAATTTTTAAAGCCAATAAATCTACAATTTTTCAAATAACCAATTCATAAGAAAACATGGTTTTATCAAAGAATGACTAAATGTTTGATTAAAATCCCAAGGGATATGATGAAGAACCAACCTAGTTAGGTGCTTTGGAAAAAAAAACAGTGTTCTTAGAAATGTCAGGCAATTTGAAAGCCGCGCCATAATCTAAGGTAAAATATCTTCAGCAGTCATTAAACGTTTACTACTGGACGAGGCTTCCCTCATGCATAATCATTTGTCATAATTACCACGCTTGGCAGGTGGATTTGTTCTTGCAGTATTGGTGTTGAGTACTCAGGTAGATGTTGCTGTACATCTCCAGGTGTACCCTTACGATATCCACGCTAGGAGACGGAGGGGTCTATTCTGAAGCCAGGCAAGTCACGTCATGGCACACGTGTAATATAAAAGTAACATGAATAATGGTGATGGATGAATGGTTGTTGTGCTTTCACGCCAAAATTGCTGAGCCAATTTTGATTTCGTACACAGAAAATTAAATAAAACTAGGACACACAGATATTTTTTATCATGAATTTCAGTTTCCTTGCGATAATAATACGGATGAAACCACGGGTGATCACTAGTATATTATAATTCCCGGTCATCGAGCACGGTTCATGTCACAACATCCCCCGGCGATGCAACTGTATAAAACTTGCTGCTGCTGTCACCCCTCAACTTCTACGGGAAGTGCGCTTCGGATGTGACCGGTGCATGTGACCTATTACCACAGAATAATAGTTACCACAGGCTTAGAGTCATCTTAACTAATAAACCAGTAGTGATAGTATAACTTGCTTTAACCCGTAGGCCGTTTAGTCATTTTGACGGATTTCCCCGCCATTTTTCGCAGCTCAAATAACTTTTTCCTCAATTTCTAAAATGATTTTTCGTTATCAATTTTACCTATGTTCGGCACAGATAAATGATCAGAATATTTAGACTATGTCCATGCATGTTGTTAATAGTAGAACTTCTTGTCAAAGAGTTCATCCGGGGAAGTACTACCACCGTATCTATTTCTGCCGCCAAGCAGTAGTGCTCGCATTGCTGTGTTTCGGTTTGAAGGGTTCGGGTGCCGGTCAATTACAGGCACATGAGATTTTCCACCTTTATGTCTCAGGGTCGGCAGCGCGCATGTGTTGCCTCTGGTGTTGCAAGGATATGCTACAGAAACTACTTTCCATCAGGTGGGCCGTATGCTTGTTTGCTTGCCTAGTAGTCAAAAAAATGCATCCTGATAATATTTCTTCTTCAAAACTATGGTCGACAGATGATTGTATGATGTACGTTAAAACAGCAACCTTGTCTGGTTGCTGCAGAAATTACAGGTCCATGAGACTTACCCACCAAAAAACGTTTGACGTCACGTGAACAAAGGTAGGTTTAAATATAGGTTTTTTTTTACGATAAATCAAAGTCAATAGCGTTTTCTTGATTGAAATCATAAGGTCCTCTTAAAGCAGCTACCTGGTAACATTTTACATCTAATCCTACTAATATTATAAACGCGAAAGTTTGCGAGTATGGATGGATGTTTGTTACTCTTTCACGTAAAAACTACTGAATATATTTTAATGAAACTTTACAATAATATAGCTTATACATCAGAATAACACATAGGCTACAATTTATAAAGATATTGTGTGAATTGTCCATAATATGACGATAAGTGTCAAGCACTTAGGAAAAAATCTACCATCTGCGAGCTATTCTGGCGTGCGCTGCCAAAACCGCTAGAGTTACACATATGTAATGTATGATAGAAATGTTTATCTTAAATAGTCCTACAAAAAAGCCCGCCACAGTATATATCTATTTCTTATGTGTAAGCCATTACAGCCCCCATTCACGCTCATACAGCTGAACGAATTTGAGTGAAATTTGAAGTGGGTATACCTTATACCCTGGATTAACACATAGGCTACTTTTCATCATCATCATCATCAATTTTCATCATTATTCACGCGGGTGAAACCGCGGGGCGCCACTAGTGTATCATAATATACTTACCGTTACCTAATCACGCAGTTATTTATCCCAGCTTAAACTTACAAAGCTTGAGAACCTCATCCCAATACGAGATGAGTATCGAGTACCACATGATGGACGACTCAATGTAGACCTCATGGATACTGGCACTAGTCGACGCACCCTGCCTCGCTCACCATAATTACCTAGTAGGGCTGCCTTCCGCTAACCGTCACAGTATCCTTGGTTTTGATAGAATGCTTGCTTATTTAATTTACGGACATTTGAACTTAGATTATAGCAAGAAAATAGTTATTAAAAAATAATAATTAGATTAAATAATAAATATCTTTAATTGAATGGAAAATTGTAACACGATTTTTTTTATTCTTTATATTATGGAAATAGCTATATTATTTTGGGTACTAATAAAAACTTATTTTGATAAAAAAAATACAAAAAAGTTTTGTTTATATTTCTCCCTGTTATTAATATTTTTTAGCATCACCAGCCAGTTTACGTCCACTGCTGAACGAGACCTCCTCCATTGCATATAATGATGGGGGATTTGCCGTAATCACCACGCTTGGCGGCGGACTGGTTGTAAGTACTCGGACGGATGCTGCGGCCCATCCTCTGGAGTAATCCCTTAGTAAGGCTTTTACTACATCCATGGGACTACTTCCTACATTACATCCTTCTCCGGAGGAGTCTATTGGCCAATGACAACGGGGTAGCTTAAAATCTTTGTAATTTGTTTTTTTTTTATATTTGAAATTTGCTATCGTCTCGCTAACTTTAGTCAGCCTGTGCAAGCCGTAAAGCTGTCATTCAAAACATATTGCTGGATTTTGGTTTTTAAGTCACAACAAAAAATGCGTGCCTTAAGCAAGTTGGTGGTAGCCCTACTACATTAATGAACTCTGCATATTCATACCTTGCATATTTGTGTTCCACACGTTTACACGAAATCTTGTAATTAATGCATTAATTGATCGATTTACAGCGGTTTGTATAATCGACATCTGAAGATGGATTGAGGTTTGTCATGCAATGAGGTTTCAACTCTTTGGAAAATTAGAATATTACCTACAAAGTGTTTTCGATGTGTGTCCAAAAAATAAATTATGATTTGGTAACCATATAATTTTATAAGAAACTAACGCACCACGGGTCTAGATATTAGTGTCTTGATCATGTGTACAAAGTTTCATTGATTTTGAGGAAATAATAGCCAAATAAAAAAAAACTTAGTTCGCATGCAAAAGGGCGTAACCACCCTTTTGCTAGCTACCAGTGACCTCCTCTTAAAAGATTAGCCGTATTAGGGTTCCTTACGCAAAAAATAAAATCATTAAAATTGGACCAGCCTATAATATAATAATAATAGCGTAAACGTTCACACTCAAAATACAGAGGAGTTTAAAATCGGTAAATAATGGAATATGTCAATGTCTTCGGGGAAAAGACGAAAAGATAAAAATCCAATGCAATTTACTTTATTCAAAGACATTCAAACGAAAGTCACATCCAATAACTTTGCTATAACCGAGCGCATCAACCTTTAAATGAGGGTACGGATTCACCACCTACCTGGACCTGTTCAACGGAAATAATTAGCTTTACAACTCAAGTGACCAAATATGTACAGTATAACACGCAAAATGTCTATTAATAGCGCCCGTAGACTACAGGTTTTTGATCGACCGAAAGTATACAGCGAGAAAACATTATTACGTTTGTCGAGCACACACCCAACGATTTAAAATTGGCAGACAAACGAAGTGTACATACAAAAAGTTCTTCTATCAAAAGTTCCCTATAAGTACACTCAAAACTTCTAAACGTGCAGGTTAGTTATAAAGGTGCTGCTATGGATCGTTTTGAGTGTATAGCTGCATTTGGTCACTTGGGTTGTATAGATACTTCTGCTGGTGATTGAACCTGTTCATCATTATTGGTTCCATCAGGCCATTTGGACATTTCAATGCGTTTTGACCTCAAAATTAACCTTTTAAGTGCAAATATTTTCCTTCTAATGGAGGATATAAGTTGAAGCAAGTTAGCACCTCACTACATTTGATGGTATCTGGTGCACTCACTGTTTTTATATCACCTGTTATTACATTAAGTATTGAATTCTTGTTCGTCTGGATGTTATAAATATATTAATACTGATAAGTTATAGTATTTGGGCTATTTTCAACCGACTTCAAAAAAAGGAAAAGGTTCTCAAATCGACTTTATGTATGTTTGTTACCGCGACTACTCTGCCAATTATGAATTAATTTTTGATGATTCTTTTTTTGGTTGGTAGGTTAGGCTTCAGAGGTGGTCCCATATAAAATCAAAATTGATGCAGCGCTTTTTGAAAGATTTCGCTTTTTTTTTTCTTCTAAAGATAAACTTTATATTATTTATAGAATTGATATTATTTGCTTGGCTGGAGCGCGAATTCAACATTTGGGCAAAACGATTGGGGAGTTTGCGAGAGGAGTCACGAGCAAAAGCCAGTTACAAATAAATTGACGCCTACAAACCCTTATTGGATTAATTTATGGTAATCTGTTGAGATCGCGATAGGAGTTACGATTGAACTGTTTTTATGTCCGCCATCTTTGTTCGCAGCAGTTGGTATGCGCTGGTGTGTGGTGCCATTCAAGAAATGAAAGCTCAAATTGTACGTCACTTTTTATGCTGGCACTTCACTTGGTGTATATTCGCAAACGTTTGCGTTATTTTTTCAAGTTAAAATCAACCATGAGTCTATCGGTACATAATGTTGTTTTCCTTGGCAAAATAACGCAAACATTTGCCAAGTGAAGTGCCAGCATTTGACACATTAGTTAAGTCCAATGGGCGATATGAATATCAAAGATAAAGGCCACCTTACTACGACGTACAGTCTTGAGCCGCCTTCATCCACGGGCTTCCTGCGACGTTTATTAGTCCATCGAGTGGAGGGCCTTCATATCTACTGCGTTTACCGCGTTTTATAGTATATTTTCCCACCATAACCCATCTTGCATAAAGACCACAAATGCTTTACTAAATAGGTAATCGGTTTATAGTAATCTAAAGTGAAAGGATTTAAGTACAGTTTTTTTTAATACTACTTGGCAAACAAACAAACAATCATACGGCCCACCTGATGGAAAGCACCGTAGCCTATGTGGACGCCTGCAACACACGCACGCGTTGCCGACCCTGAGATAATATAGATGAAAAAACTCATCTGCCTGTAATTTCACCAGCAAAACGCAGTAATGCGAGCACTACTGCTTTACGGCAGAAAAAGGTACGGTGGCAAAACTTTCTCGAATGAACTCTTTCACAAGAAGTTCTACTGTTAACAAACATCCGAGGAGACTCTCTCTACATGCAATGTGAAAAAAACGAATAGAAACCATATTGCAAAATTGCGTGTTCCTCATCCCTACACCCCCTAAAAACTGCAATAACTCCTAAAAACCCCTACAAACCCTACAAACCCCTAAAAACCCCTACAAACCACTACAAACCCCTACAAATCCCTACAATATTAATAATTTAATAAATAAATTAAATAAATAATTTAATATTATTAGTGAGATGAGATTAGTATGATTCAAAAGACTAATGTTTGAGTCAGTCCAAGGCTTAGACCATACAAAATCTTGTTAATCATCCGACGGTATTTGTGATTTTATGACACTCGTGTCGTGCCTGCATAATATAACAAGATTTGTCTCAGCTGAATTAATTATTGCAAAATAAAGAATCCCGATACAGGCTCAAAGTCATTTCAATGCGATAAAAACGATTGATGGTGTTTAAAACAGTAGGCGGTCTAATAGGGCATAAAATGTATAAAATGTTCAATGGTGTTTTCGACCAATCATGACCCATCATTACTTGACGTAGAGTCAACGGTCGTACAGAATGTGGACACATATAAAATACAGAGTTCTTAAACCAACCAGTTGCATTAAGGTTTTTATATTAATGGGTCTTTTATCTAGTTAGGCCTAATAAAGTTTAGTATCTTATTGGTCAATGAGCATTTGACGATTTTGACCATAAAATAATTTGATGACTGGGCGTATTAATGCCAGGAGTCAAATTGGTATAATAAAAGAGAACTTTTCAACTTAAAAACTATCTTCTGCTATTGTATTCTGCTAATTGTGATGCTTGACAGAAAGAGCTGCCTCCATCCACCACAATATCGTTAGTCCATTCTTCTACTGCGTCGTCCGATTTGGCCAGTTTTTTGGTGGCTATAATAAAAAAAAAAACAGAAAATCCGTTTCTTTTTAATAATTTGGGCTAATAATTTGGGTGTATAAAAAATACAGCATTAAACAAATCTGATTTAGGCAAGCAGTAAAGTATCGCTTCATTTAAAATTCAACCCTCTCAAACATTTCACAGAATACCACATAACTATACCCACGTCTTTACATAAAAAGATCAAGTTATCATATCAGAAAGGTTCAAGTTATCAGAAAGGTTCTCTAAGTTCGAACCTATCTGCATTGAGGCTGTAAAGAGCCTGATGAATTCAGGCCTTCCACGTGCCTCTCTCCTCGAGATGCAAACCAATAAATATATCTGTTGAGGGTAGGCGCGGCCCAGTGAATAAACATGAATATGTTCAGTACACTCACGAGCAAAAAATAATATTTTTTATTGTTCGTTCGTCATGTTACTTCTTTGTAGGTCAACCGGCGTTAGACCAGTGACCAGATTGAGATGGTGTGTGATAAATGGTAAAAGAACCAGTGAACCATCATTTCAGATTTTTTGATTGAAGGACATGACAGTTTTCTAACGATGTTTTCTTTCGCCATTTCAGAGTACGAAAACGAGAAAAAATGTACAAGCTTATACCTACGCTTGTACATTTTTCGAGTAGAATTGAATAGGTGTCAGGCTGAGATTCGAACCCAAGTCATTGGGATCGGAATTAAGTAAACACTAGCTACCACGACCAGTTCTTTCAATTCTTCTTACGTTACAAACACAATTTTGGTGCCGGCAAACACAGTTTCGTTACTATTTGCTAACATAACCTCAATTCGTTTGATCATTATATTATGGACTCTACTTCTCTAGCGATGACGATGGAAACCTGAACATCAATTTCTGTATTCACCATACACCTATCCGTGAAAATGCGTATGTGTGAAATACTTTTATTGTAACTTGTTATATACATTTCAAAACTCTGAAGCAAAATTAACGAGTAGTTTCAATTTTTTTAAGTGAAACTTCTAATGCGACTTCCAACAAGGTTGCGTTAAACGTTTAACGCTACCATGGAGGGGGTATGAAAGCACTGTTGCATTAAGCGTTCATTACGAAGTTTCACTTCTTATTTTTTTAAGCCCAACACAATATAATTTGTGTAGTCCCGATCCCACACTAGGATTCCCTCTGTCATGGGTATCAGGAACTACGAGTACCTACCATGGTATCATAACACCCAGACCCGGAACAAACATTTGCAGATCATACAAAAATTTGTAAAGCTATCAAATATTTTTTCATTGTTACTTTTCCGATTATCTCGGCCTGAAGTGTATTCCTCCATTGGCCCGAAAGACAGGCCTCACTCAATATCGGATATTGTTCTTGCAAATGAGTATTTACGTCATCGTTTGTATAAAATGTGCTCCGATGTTCGCGCGATCGCTCGCCGCGTATCTTTGTTTATGGAACAAACTTTACGAATATTTCGCCTTTTTTAAGGTTATTTTTCGGGTTCTCTCTTATTGGATCTGTGAGTTAGATGCGAATGGAAATTTCTTCAAATAAAACTGATGAATATGCAAGGCTTTTCATAACTGATTTGACGAACTCTGTGGTGCGGCGGACGAGTATCCGGCTGAGATCCGAGAGGTTGCGGGTTTGATTCGCGCTGCGGGAAAAATTTTGGTATGATCTGCAAATATTTGTTCCAGCCCCCCAATTAAAGTAGCAAATGGCAATGGGGAACCCAACAATGGGGTTCATTTTGGTGTCTGGGTGTTATTCTACCATGTTACTTGTAGTTCCTGATACCCACGACACAGGGAATCCTAGTGTGGGAACATGACTACGTATGTGACTGTTGGGTATTTATGGTATGTTAACTTTGAAAGAAATGCGTAGGTAGATGTCAAGTTTGTGAAAGCAATGGCGTGTGATTGCGATCCATATAACGCTCCCTCCGAGTCTTTCCTCGTTCTCAGGAGAAGAGTGCTGCGTTGATTGCACTTACCATAAAAAAAACTCGATAACGATTAAAACCTGCATTTTTACGTAACTGAATAAGTTGTCACATATTATCTAGGGGCCTATTTAAAGAAAAATACTACAATTCCACAGTTTTACCATGTTGTCGAGTTTTTTTTAATATGGGCCCCAGATATTTCTAAAATTTATTCTAATAAATATCAAAACCACGGTAACCTTAACCCCTAGATCAAGATACGCAAAGCAATGTTGACCTTAATAATGTCCATGTTGATTGACAAGCAAATTATTATTCCCATAATTAATCAACATAATAAATATATCAAGAAATATCCATTCTAATTCTAATTCTATTTCAAGGCTGTTTGCTATTAGCTTCTAACGGCGATCAGCGTCAATCAGCGGCTATTCATTAGTGATTCCGTCACATGCCTGCAAATAACCCAGGAGGCACAAAACAATGGATAGTTAGATGCGTACTTACGTATAACTGTGGTCCGGCCGATGAGTAGACCCCTCCATCTCCTCCAGTGGAAGTCGTAAAAGGCGACTAAGGGAACACCAGGGGATGGCCAGTATTGAAACTTAGGTCATTAAGTTAAAGGGATATAATATGATGATAAGAAAAAAAGACAATAGCAATGCACTACCCTCTTTATCCTGGTTCGGTTACGATTGACAGACCTGATTTTTTTGCTATTGATTTCTCTTAAAGTCCTCTAACATATATGACCTAGGTTTCACTTCTGGCGAAAGGAAAAAATAAAGCCATTTGGTTGCATAGGCTTTTTGAAATTTGCTCTCTTTGGTGATGAAAATCGCTGCTCGATTTCGGTGACTGCCGGTCTGCCACAGCGTTCGATTTTGTGACAGTTTTATTGGCTTTTAAAGAGATTCCACTTCTGAGCAGAATTTTTGTTGGTGAATTATGTTAGATTACCTATACTGTAGTTAGATTTTATTGGAGTGCTTTCCATGAAAGAACTCATGATAAAACAAAGAATTTTCCAAATCGGTTTCTAGGTAACGAAATTAGGAGGTAACATAATTCGTGGCACAAGGCATAAATTCAAACCAATAGCCAAGTTATTCGGTTTCGATGATGGTGCAGCCCTACCTCACAATGAGCACTAGTAATTGATTTTGTTAATTGTGTATTCCGATACCATAACCACTGTAATAACTACCTACATGATATTATTGTGAAATAAATGATGTTGAATTATAATTAGGAGGTAAAAAACATAAAAAAGAACAGAATTGAGAACCTACTTCTTTTTTTGAAGTGGGTTCAAAATCGCCTCATCCACAACGCATTCATTCATGTTTGAACAAATTGATGGGCAGCTCGCTCCATTAATACTATCTGCGCTTCCACGACGTGTCAGGTGTGGCCTGCTCTTTCGTGACCCCATACCAACTCATACATTATCCATGGCTTTGTTTTCTAACCTAACTCCTGCATGATCAATGTCATTGGCCTGTTCATCTGAGAAAGATGCTCGCTGCTTCGTCATTTCTTCCCCCGAAGGATTTTGTTCAGCGTGGCCCTTTCTTGGTCATTCATTCATCATACAGATTGTGCAGTAAATGAAACAGAAATGGGTTCGCTCTGAATCCATTTACCACATTATTTCTTTCAACAGCGATTGCCATAACATTCAATAGTTATATTATAAATTGCCTTATCACAACACACACACACACACGCGCGCGTGCACACACCCATACATACACATTCACACATTTGCACATGTATGCATATTTGAACAGATTGATAGTCATTTGACTCCATACCACTATCGGCGCTTCCGTGACGCGTCATGATGGCCTGCCTTAGTGGGACCCCGTAACAACTTGTACATTATATTGGCTCTGTCTCCACTTACTGATATATATTCTGTGATTACTTTCACTTGTTTAAGCGATTATAGAAATTGGCTAATTGGTTGGCGCCATAGTTAGCAAGGAGAATTATAGGGTAGAAGGGTTAGTTTATTTGATTTCTAATTTATAAGACACACTAGCTGCGCCCCGCGGTTTCACTAGCGTGAACAATGATGCAAATTGATGATGATGATGAAGAAAAGTGACCTTTGTGTTAATCCAGAAAAAAGGTATCTTTATTTCAAATTTCACTCAAATCCGTTAGGCCGTTTGAGCGTGAAGAAGTAAGGGCTCGTACACAAAACTGCGATGCGACGTCGCATCGCAGTTTTGTGTAGGAACCCTAACAAACATACTCACAAAATTTCGCATTTATAATGTGTGATATGATTCTCCGTATAATCCTACTAATATTATAAACGCGAAAGTTTGTGAGTATGGATGGATGTTTGTTACTCTTTCACGTAAAAACTACTGAATGGATTTGAGTGAAATTCGGAATGGAGATAGTTAACGCTCTGGATTAACACATAGGCTACTTTTCATCATCATCATCATCAATTTTCATCATTATTCACGCGGGTGAAACCGCGGGGCGCAACTAGTTTAGAAATAAATGCATACCTTGGCCTAGTCTAGGTATAAGTGCAAAGACTAGTGGAATGAAGATAAGACGATAACACCAGAATCCCAGCGCATAAATTAAGACAATTTGTTTAGCAGTAGCGAAGCCATCATGAGATGATGGGTGCAATACAAAACCACGTAGCTTGTGGTGTCCTAGGTGGACGTGAAATACTAGGTATTGCATTTGTTTGTAGCGGTTGCCTCCTAAGATCAAGGGGGATTACCATGAGCTCTTATAGCGAAACTGTTCAAAAACTATTCAGTATAAAATATCGGTTCGTCGTTGACATCCATCATCAATAATTATCACTAAAAACGGGATATTTACCATGATTTTTGTGCAAATATCCCGTTTCTAGTGATAATTATGTTAATAACCATGATAGTTTCAAAAGTTATATCATTGAATAACTTTAATCGCAGTTTCGTTACTCACATAAAAAATATCCTGACCAAATCACAAATCAACTGAAGCTCCACAAACTCAATTTCTCATCAAACTCAAACAGCATCCTTAATCCACGAGATAAACCAAAAACTTATCTTTGCGTCTGGGTTCCGCATCCGAGTGGCAATAAGTAAGCCGGTATTGTTTTCCGATACGAACCCGCTCCGGACCGCTCGCAGATATGTAGGTCACGGGATGTGATGAAGCAAATCATTGAAGTTTGATTTCGTGATGAGTAAAGTCATTTTCATCGTCGTCAGCAGCCTTTAGATGTCCACGAGGCCTCCCCCATAGAATGAAATGGAGGGAATTTGCCATAATCACCATGCAGGCAGGCGGATTGGTGTTGAGTACTCAGGTGGATGCTACTGCCCATTCCCTGGTAATTTCTTGCTTTTACGACATCTATGGGAGGACATCGCGGAGGGAGTGTAGCGCGGATCCTATACCCACCCTGATGAAGACCCTCGATTAGGGTCGAAACCTGTTGGTGCTTCCACCAACATATCGGAAATTTCCCGTTTTTACAATATGGACATCTACGGGAGTTGGAGGAGTCTATTCTTATGCCGGACAAAAAAGTCATTGTACATATAACGAAATCAAACTTTACCCGTTTTTCAACCGAGTTAGAGATAAAAAAAGATAAAGATAATTTATTTGTTTTGAATATTGTCATTTTACATTGGCTACGGTTTTGTTTGTAATGCTTTTGGTTTGACAGATAGGTTAACGGTAAGTATCTATTCTAATAAGGACAAATTTGTCCTTATTAGAATAAGTACTTACCAAGAAAAGGATGTGTATCAAATAAACAATTTGGACTTGCCTGTGACTACCCCTTTGCTTAGCCTCTGCATGGATCTGAAAGACATTTAAGTATATCCATGAGAATTTATGTTGTGAGCAATCATTTAAAGACTAATGACGACCTCAGTGCACGGTGGGCGAGTAGCCGGCTGAGACGCAAGAGGTGCGGGTTCGTTTCCCGCTGCCGGCCAAATGTTTGCATTATCTACAGATATTTGTTATAGGGTCTGGGTTACACACTAGGGTCCCCTGTATCGTGGGTATCAGGAACAACGAGTACATACTATAACACCCGGACCTGGAACAAATATTTGCAGATCATACAAACATTTTTGTCCTGCAGCGGAAATCGAACCCGCCACCTCTCGCATCTCAGCTGCCTATTCGCCCGCCGCACCACAGACGTTGTCAAATTAGCTTGTTGTATCAGGTACGTAGCACTTGTAGCCCATGATACAGCCGCTATGTTTTGACGAATTTTGCGTCTCCGTGTCAGTAGTACTACTAAGAAGTACAACTGGTAGTACAAACAAATGACATACCTTTGTATCTCTAGTACAACTACAAAATTACAAGTACATTTACTCAACTTCACTCGACTTTTTGGGAAAGTTGTAGAACGGGATACTTATATTCATCAAGTCTAAATGGAGCTAGGCAATGGGGAAATTGATGTACCTCTTTTCTTCCACCCAATCAATTAATTAACAAAAAAAAAAACAATTTAGTCAATGGGGGAATTGACGTACTTTTTTTCTTCTTTTCTCCATTTTCGTGGTTGTTTACCTTCTATTCTTTTTTTTATACTAGAGATACAAGTTTTATTTTATTTTTTTGTAAGAGATACAAGTGTGCTGTTGTTTTTTTACACTAGAGATACAAGTATCATTTGTACTACCAGTTCAACTTACGTTTTAATTAGAATTCAAAAAGTCGAGTGTAGTCGAGTGAATGTACTTGTATTTTTTGTAGTTGTACTATAGATACAAAGGTGTGTCATTTGTACTACCAGTTGTAGTTCTTAGTAGTACTTCGGACACGGAGGCAATATTATGAATGAGAAAACATGAAAAATGTAATAACATGTAAGTAGCTTGACATTTTTCAGTCAAGGCAAGATGATTAACCTCTTCGTCTAGAGTCATCGAACAGCCTCATTTGTTGCCCTGGCCGATGCAACTGCAACGAAAGATAGTGCGCGCACCCGAATGCACCTGACATTGATGAACGTGCTTCACTCAACCGTGTAGACTTGGATCACAAGAAGCCGGATTTAGAAAGCTAATTTAGACCAGAAATTTCAAAAAGGTAATCTATAGATTATCTACTGTCTAAAAACTATCAAAAGCTTTATGTGACATTTATATTAATATTTGCATTGTTTGTCATAATATTACATATTATATTCAATTGTTTTTATTAGGTTCTTATTATCATTGATCTATAGATTGTAAATTAAATAAATAAATTGGGTAGTCCCATTACAATTCTGTGTGTGTGGAATTCATTCAGAGTTTTCATTGGAGAGGAGCGGAATTGTTACTAATATATGTTCGTCTATTCAATATTGTAATTCTGCTTAGCTTGGGGCTAGATAATATCCATAACATGGAGAGTTCCCTACGAGTAACACCCAAACGAGTAACACTAGGAAGATTGTGTGAAATGTCAACCATTTATTTATTATTATTTGTCCCGGGTCTGGGTGTTATGGTACCATGATCCGATACTCGTAGTTCCAGATACCCACAACACAGGGAATCCTAGTGTGGGATCATGACTTCGTATGTGACTGATGGGTGTGATATTTGATTTAAAAAAAAAAACAATTGACCACAATATCTAAAGGAAAAACGAAAACTATAATAGGTAAGTTTAGAAACGATACGGAGAGCATCTGTTTGCTTGTGAGCTTTGTGTAGAATATAGGAAATATCTAAGCTCTTTGTATTATGCTTCAGACCAGCCAACCGCAACAGAAGCCCATCATTTCCATGTCAATCAAAGCTGCAAAAAACCGCAAGTGAACTGATGGGCGCGTGATATGTGTGGGAGTGCTGCGCTATTTATGTGAAGATCTTAGTTTTGGATAGTAACTAGTTATTTGCACCTTCACCAGTTTATGATTGGGGGGATCTTTGATCATGAGATCTTAATTTTAAGTTGTTTAAGTAACGAATACTATGGGACAGACCCCTTTCGTCTCCTCTTGTGGATGTTTTAAAAGCCGACTAAGGAATTACACCATGGGATGGGCAGCAGTATCCATCTGAGTGCTCAACCCCAATACTGCGATCTAGCATTTACCTGGTTCTCCACGAATTTGGAACCTAAGATCCGTTCTACTGAACTCGAGTTATTAGTATACAATATTTAGATAGATTATAACCGGTTTAACTTACGTAGATTATTTCCGAGTATACGACCCGAGGTTTCAAGCAATTTAGATGCTCTTAATCATGTATGAGTGTTATTCCCGCTGCGCGACGCGGAGGGCACTGCGTCTCTCAGCTCTTGCGGCCCGGCTGGTTATCGCCGGCGGCGGTGGGAGTTGCGACGCGGATGACTCATCCTCGTCCTCCGAGCTACTTGGATATGTCGATTGAAGAGCGACGCACACTGAACTAATCGTATCCGGACTATCGTTGGTCATGGAGACATGAAGTTTCGCCGACGCAGCATCCAATAGAGGTTTCCAAGTCTGCGGAAGCATCCAACCCCTGTCCCTGTTAAAAGTGGCATGTCGACCGATTTCTATAGCCTCTCGTATCTTCCGTGGGGCCCAAAATTTCTCCCTTGAAAGTACGGTGGCTTTATCAAACCGAATAAAATGGGTCGCATTCGACTGGCACGCGTGTTCGGCTACGGCTGATTTCTCCACATCCAAACTTTTTACACTGCGTATGTGCTCCGTGAGTCTAGTTTTAATGTTGCGACGCGTCTCTCCGATATAACACTTTCCACACTCACACGGAATCATGTATACGCCTGGCACATTCAACTGATCTCTATCCTTAGGCGACCTCAACCACTGCCTCAGTTGTCCAGGCGGCCGAAACACGGTCTTTATATTGTACTTCCGTCGCAAGAGGTGACCAATTTTATCGGTTATTCCCTTAATAAACGGTAAGTACGCCGGTGTTCTTTCGACAGTTACAGGCCGTTTACGTTCACTGCTGTTTGCCCATCTAGAACACTGACGCCAATCATAACCATTATCTTCTAGAACCTGCCTCACGTGTTTGAGCTCCTCCGTGACAAAACGTGGGTCACACAGCGATAGTGCGCGGTTTATAAGTGCCCTAGGTACCGCCGACAAATGAGATGGATGGTGATGTGAATCCGCCCTCAAGTACCTATCAGTATGTGTTGGCTTCCGATACACAGTATGGGTCAACTTTCCGTTAGGCTCACGAAAAACACGAACGTCCAAGAACGGTAAACTCTTCTCCCGTTCTTCTTCGACTGTGAACTGTATTTTCCTGTGTATCGAATTAAGGTAAGAAGAAAAGCCTGCCAAATCATCTACCTTAATAATAGCAAAGATATCATCTACGTACCGCCACCAATATCTAGGCTTTAATTGCGCATTATTCAGTGCTCTTTCCTCGAACCACTCCATGAACAAATTGGCCGCGACCGGAGCTATTGGAGATCCCATAGACACCCCGTCCACTTGTAGGTAAAACTCACCCTGCCACGAAAAATATCCACTTCGCAAACAATATGCCATCAAATCGTTGTACTCAATAGGTAGGTCTGAATCCTGAATATGCAACTTTATGATTTCAATAGTTTCGTCAACCGGCACATTAGTAAACAATGAGGCCACATCGAAGCTAACCATGATTTCGGAGTTCTCAATCCTCACATTATCCAGCAATTGGGTGAAATGTCTGGAATCTCTCACAAAACTGACGGTTTTTCCAGTGAAATTCAGCAAAATACTGGCCAGATGACGAGCTAGTTTATATGTAGGCGCATCGATTTGGCTGACAATTGGTCGCAGAGGCCATCCAGGCTTGTGAATTTTAGGTAAACCATATATCCTTGGTGGTGTAGGGTTGGTGGGTCGTAAATGGTTGAAATTCAGACTTTCCATAGTACGCAACAAGTTTATCACCTTTTTGGTCACTCTGGCCGTTGGATTGTACCCCACTTTCTTATATATAGTTGTTAGTTTGTTAATTCGATACACAGGAAAATACAGTTCACAGTCGAAGAAGAACGGGAGAAGAGTTTACCGTTCTTGGACGTTCGTGTTTTTCGTGAGCCTAACGGAAAGTTGACCCATACTGTGTATCGGAAGCCAACACATACTGATAGGTACTTGAGGGCGGATTCACATCACCATCCATCTCATTTGTCGGCGGTACCTAGGGCACTTATAAACCGCGCACTATCGCTGTGTGACCCACGTTTTGTCACGGAGGAGCTCAAACACGTGAGGCAGGTTCTAGAAGATAATGGTTATGATTGGCGTCAGTGTTCTAGATGGGCAAACAGCAGTGAACGTAAACGGCCTGTAACTGTCGAAAGAACACCGGCGTACTTACCGTTTATTAAGGGAATAACCGATAAAATTGGTCACCTCTTGCGACGGAAGTACAATATAAAGACCGTGTTTCGGCCGCCTGGACAACTGAGGCAGTGGTTGAGGTCGCCTAAGGATAGAGATCAGTTGAATGTGCCAGGCGTATACATGATTCCGTGTGAGTGTGGAAAGTGCTATATCGGAGAGACGCGTCGCAACATTAAAACTAGACTCACGGAGCACATACGCAGTGTAAAAAGTTTGGATGTGGAGAAATCAGCCGTAGCCGAACACGCGTGCCAGTCGAATGCGACCCATTTTATTCGGTTTGATAAAGCCACCGTACTTTCAAGGGAGAAATTTTGGGCCCCACGGAAGATACGAGAGGCTATAGAAATCGGTCGACATGCCACTTTTAACAGGGACAGGGGTTGGATGCTTCCGCAGACTTGGAAACCTCTATTGGATGCTGCGTCGGCGAAACTTCATGTCTCCATGACCAACGATAGTCCGGATACGATTAGTTCAGTGTGCGTCGCTCTTCAATCGACATATCCAAGTAGCTCGGAGGACGAGGATGAGTCATCCGCGTCGCAACTCCCACCGCCGCCGGCGATAACCAGCCGGGCCGCAAGAGCTGAGAGACGCAGTGCCCTCCGCGTCGCGCAGCGGGAATAACACTCATACATGATTAAGAGCATCTAAATTGCTTGAAACCTCGGGTCGTATACTCGGAAATAATCTACGTAAGTTAAACCGGTTATAATCTATCTAAATATGAATACCACTTACGAAAGTTTTTATCAAAAAATAGTATACAATAGACAGGCAATAACGTTTTTTTTTTTAAATTTTTAGTTGAGTAAATGTCTATTCTGCCCTGGAGCCCACCTGATGTTAAGCCTGATGGTTACCCCAGCCCATGACATATACCTCTTAGGTCACGTCTACCTAGGACGCGGCTTACGTGACATTGCAATACGCTCGTCACCCTGAAACATAAAGATGAAAAATCTCATGTGCCTGTTTATTACCCTTCGAACTGGAACACTGTAATGCGAGCACTACTGCTTGGTGGTAAAAATAGTTATGGTGGTGGTCTTTCACAACGAACTCTTTCACAAGGAGCTCTACTACAAACTATAAACTGCTTCTTATAAATACAGAAATGAACTAAATAAATAATAAATAAATGCTGGACATTTCACACAACATTATCTAGCCCAAAGCTTGTGTTATGGGTACTAGATAACTGATATACATACTTAATAAGATAGATATTTTTTATTATACATAGAGTACCCAGAACACCCTGAACAAATATCTGCAGATTGTAAAAATATTTGTTCCGAGGCGGGAATCGAACCCCCCACCCTGCAACCTCCTGCGTCGAACAGGAGGTAGGTGAACCTTCGCCCGGTGCGCCACAGAGGTCGTCAAATAATAAAAATTCTGAGGGATGGGATTTCCCCGAGGTGGGAGGGGATATGCAAACTTGCATCAGAATATACTCAGTCCTGATTGCAACGATGCACTTTCAGGTCATCAAACCGCGATCGATTCAATCAGCGCGATGATGCGTACGCGCAGACTTGCGCTTTTTGTCGCCACGATCATTCATAAATCAATCAATTCATTGTTTGATAGGGTTGCCAATTAGTGTTATAACATAACGAAAGGTTTGAAATAAGTACCTACCTACTTCTGATCAGAAAAAAATTACTTAATTGGCTAGATTTGGGTAAGTAGGTACATAAAATACCTATAAAAAAAATTATAGAAAAAAAAATCAATGAAGTCTCAGGTTATTTTACCTAGTTCGTTTTCAATAATACATTTTTAAGGTTTTTATTTTTTTTACATTTTGTTTTGGATGCCGAATGCATGTTTGGATGCGTTTAAGTAGTGCAAATTCTTTAAACGTACTTTACATAGGCGAACTTAATGCTAGATAATATTCTCTTCCATATTACCTTTGTGTGTGTGTGTGTGGAAAACAATTTTGAGGTAGTGCACAAAAAAAAACTAGATAGTATAATAAACTTATTTATAAATTATACAAGGTACCATACATTATGTATTTTTTTTTACAATTATCACAAGTTCACCACTCTTTAATTTAATCTTATCAATCATAATTTTCTACGTTTTTTGATGTAATGTAGCAATCATGTTTTTGGCGCCAACCCTACAACACATTAGTCGTTATACAAGGCGAAAAACAAGTGGTGTGAAATAGTGGTAACACTATAATTGCACATTCTGAACTTCCATTGTAATGCATGTGTTTGCGTCTTGACATAACAATGTGGGAAATTATAGGATATCCCATGAACGGCCGCTGAGTCTATTGATTTCAACAAACTCGTAGGGTCATCATCATCATCAGCCTGTAGAAGTCCACTGCTGAACATAGGCCTCTCCTTAAATGTCAACGGTCCATCGATAGAGGGGGCTTCCTACACTGTGCCCTTCAATTATAGTCATCACTCGAGAAGCTTTATTCCCCAATTATTATTATTATTATTTGTTGACAGTTCTGCGAACTATTACCATTGCAAACCATTGCATTGACAATATAGTCCCTTTCGATAGATCAAAAACATTTTACAAGATGTAGAAAGTGGGGATGGAGGCGCCTCAAGACTGTTTGTCGTGGTATTATATGCGGGACGCCTATGACAAGTAGTGGATTTCTACTTGCTGATGCCCATAATGTTTTTTTTTTATACACCTTGGCAAGCATACAAGCCATTTTGTATACTTCTGCGTAAGCAAACAGGTACGCGGCCCACCTGATTGAAAGTTGTTTCCGTAGCCTATATGGACGCCTGCAATAGCAGGGGCATCACACGTGCACTGAGACATAAAGACGAAAAGCCTCGTCGTGGGTATCAGGAACTACGAGTGCCATGGTACCATAACAGCCAGACTCGGAACAAATATTTGCAGATTATACAAACATTTACCCCGCAGCGGGAATCGAACCCGCAACCTCTCTTATCTCAACCGGCTACTCGGCCGCTGCGTCACAGAGGTCGTCATTTATATGTCATCAAGTACGTGTTCAGTAAAAGGCTTATTAACAAGCGCATTAGACGGCATAATTCATTGCAATACTATATGCCAAGTTAAAGTTCAACTGAGTGCCTACCTTCATAGATATTATCCAAATTCAACAGTGACATTTCAAAATCATCATGATAGCCTGACTAGCCATATTGATGACGTGTGCTGGCGCCTGGTGTGGTCTGCAGGTGTCGACTGACCCGGTCTAAAGGTCACTGCGGTCGTATTGATGTTTGCATGACCATTATACTACCTATCTACATTCCTACACAGTTTCTGTAGTGAAGTTAAGTATTAGTAATAGTATACTTTGGATGGGAGCTACCTGTATTGAGAAGTCATCAAATTATGCATATTTCTTAGATGTTATCAGTTTTATTTCAATAGAATTGGTTACTTAGCGAGAAGTCTTGAACAGTTACAATAACTTAAATTATTGAATTCTCGTTTATACGTTAGTTAAATTAGATAGATTACTTTAGATCTGCAGATATTTGTTCATGGTGTTCTGGGTATTTTCTATGTATAATAAAAATATCTATCTATGTTATGTATTATATTATATTATCTAAGTATATCAGTTATCTAGTACCCATAACACAAGCTCTGCTTAGCTTGGGACTAGATAATGTTGTGTGAAATGTCCAGCATTTATTTATTTAGTTAAATACGTTAGTAAGTTTTGTGTCAAAATGGCAGACCTGCGCTTGGCCAGCTAGTGTATGAGACTTTTATTACTATCCGCATGGCTTTTTCTTTTCAGGCATTCAGGTACCTACTTACATATATCGTTATGTTATTATTATGTTAACAATGGGACGGGTCCACTAACTTAAAAAAACCCCCAGCAATCATGTAACCTACGTTCTGACAAATTAATTACTATGCCTATGACTATGCTTGGAGCCTCTGAGGTTTAAGTTCAAAAGAGTCAAAGTTTTCGACACAGCCCAGAAGCATTCTGTAGTGTTAACTCTTTTTTCCGCATTGGACCTCTATGGGTGGTCCATTATGCGGGAGAGTTATCCTGCTAGGTAGTCAGCCAGCCTAACTCCGTCCACAGCAACGGTGAAGCACAGAAACTTCCTGGGGTCTTTGCCGATTTCGCGGAGTGAACTCAGGTTGTAGAGGATTTGTTCACGTTGAGCAAGCGTAATAGTAGTCGGCCGGTCATGTCTGCGGAAGAACCGACAACCGTTGGAGTAAACTAATTCTGGAGTAGAGGCTGCATCTAGGAAAACGAAGTGTAGGGCACCCCTCGGCTTGACGGGAACAACGGCTTGCGCAAGGAGAATGACTGGGGGCTAGATCTATATCCAGCAATAGACTGCAGGTTGATGATGATGATGATAATAATGATGATTATTATGATGATGATGAAGATAGTGGTGATGATGATAATGATAATGATAATTAAAACTCTGATTATAAGTAGGTACCTTCTTAATCTGAGTATTATATTGTTAACATTCAGCAGACCACCAATACATCTGTTTTGGACATCAGTTTAAGTTGTCTGAATAAATAGCCGCAGGGCAATAATAGTGTCACACGATGAGATTTGTTAATCATTAAATCACAAATACAAATCGTTGTTTTCCATTAGTGCTGCATTTGACAGAATCCAATTGTTGTAATTTTAAAGTTTGCTTGATTATCAATTCGTTTGTGAAATGTAGAGCAATGATTTTTAATCGACTCGGTCGATTCGTTTTCTATTACTATGCATTTCCTTCATATCTCTTTATAATAATAATAAATTTATTTATTTCAGGCTAAAATGGGAAATGTACAATATATCTAAATATTAAACCCATAGAAATTAAAGACCTTATAGACTACCATACACATAAGTTTTATTTATTTTATTTAGAAATTAAAGACCAGACTAACATACATATAAGTTTTTTTTTTTTTATAAGACGACCTCTGTAGCCCTGCGGGCGAGGGTTCGCCTGCGATGCAGGAGGTTGCGGGTTCGATTCCCGCCTCGGAACAAATATTTGTACGATCTGCAGATATTTGTTCAGGGTGTTCTGGGTATTTTTCTATGTATAATAAAAAATATCTATCTATGTAATGTATTGTATTAAGTATATCAGTTATCTATGTAGTTGCCATAACACAAGCTCTGCTTAGCTTGGCGCAAGATAATGTTGTGTGAAATGTCCAGCATTTATTTATTTATTTGAAACCTAAAAACTTATGGAAACTAAAACTTCATCATCATCATCATCAACCTGTAGAAGCCCACTGCTGGACATAGGCCTCACTCTTAGAATGCCACGATGAATGGCATGAGCCGCCTCCATCCACCCACTTTCTTTGACGTTTATAATGTCTTTAGTCCTTCGAGTGGAGGGCCTTCCTCTACCGCGTTAACTAAGTTTCAGTTAGTCTAACTAAAACTTAAACTAACTAAAACTTTAAGAAGTTAGAAGAAAACATTTTACCAACATACATACACACAAACCATCGTAAGCACTACTGCAACAACAGAGTAATTAAAAATGCAATTACAACGTTAATAGGACAATCAATCAAATAATTTGTTGTTTCAATCTGCTTGCAGATGCGCTATCTATTGCTGGCCGCTACAACCAAGCCCTGCGCACGCGCATCGGTAATTATTGCACTGGAGCCGTATCTACCTACAAGTAATTATGAGTAAATGCAAAAAATACTACTTTTACAATTATGATTGTTTTGGCATTCATTGATATAGTAAAATCGTTTGATAGTTTTACGAGTAGTGAATTTCTCGCTGCTACTGTCTTATTTTACTGTACACATTTGGAAAATAGATTCTAACACATCATTTTCAGAGTCTGATTTTTAAACAGCGTGATCCCATTTTCTCAATGTATCCTCTGAGATTTTTGTTTTAGTGGAAACAAAATAAATGCACAAGCTTTTCACTTATAGCGATTTCTTCCACATATCCTTAGAACGGAGACTAACTAGGGTATACCCTTGTCCAAAGAAAGAGCATACTACATAACGTTAACGGCACCCAACAGCCATGGTAGTCTTGGTCTAAGAAGAGGACTCCTCCATTTCTCGCTGTGGAAGTCGTAAAGGGATAACGCCAGGGGATGGGCAGCAGCATCTACCTGAGTACTTAACACCAAACTGCGATCACCATTCCACCTGCCAAGTATGGTGATTATGGCAAATCCCCTCGTTGAACGCTATAGGTTGCACGCTATGCATGCTATGGGGGAGGCCTCATCCAGCAGTGGATGGACCGGCTGATGAAGAAGGTGAAGAAGACATCCAACAGTCACATACATAGTCCTGATCCCACACTAGGATTCCCTGTGTCGTGGGTATCAGGAAGTAAGAGCGCCTTGATACCACAACACCTAGAGCCGGAACAAATACAAGGAGATCATGCAAAAAAATCCCAGCAATTTATCATTGACAGAGATGTTCTATTGCTGTCATTTCTTTTCTGAATCGTTAAAACACAGGCAACGATGGATGGCTTAGCTTGTCTGTGATTAATAATGTATAAATAAATGAACTCTGCACAGTTATGCAGTTTTATTCTCTTATTGTATCCTATGAATCTGTAACACCGTACACTGAACTGCTTCCAGATTAAAAACGCCACTCAACATGAGATTATGCCCGTAATTCAGCTACAACACGATTGCTGCTGATAGAGCAGCACAGATTAAAGCTATCCAAGGTAGAACAAAACGAAATGACGGTATAGACTCTTGCATACGACATGGATATGCCGCAAGTTTATACCCAACTCTCTGAAGTCGCACTAAAAACTGTCGCGCAAAGTTTGTTGACGTGGGTACTGGGTATGCGAATCACAAGACTGAAATGGAGATGGACTTAGGTTCATTAGGCTTAGGTGACTATGGGAGATAGACGAAGTCGATTACAGAATGTTGGCCAAGAGATGCCGACTAAGAGAACGAATGACATCGTTCACGAAGCTGGAAACCAATGGATGAAACTTGCAAGGGACCGAAAAGAATGGCGTGTCAAAAAGGAGGCTTTTACCCAACAGTGGGTGCAGACAGGCTGAAATGATGGTGTTTGAAAAGTGGGTTATGCCATTTTTACACAAATTAGTATCATTAACAATCAAAGGTAAGTAAGTAATTAGTGATTTCTTATCAAAACTACTCCATCAACGTGCTAAGGTATTATTTTAGGTTCTAAATTTTCTAACTTTTTCATTCGAACGTCTGATAATGAATATTTACGGGGTGTGGCAGAACCTTGGTCATCGACAAAGCTCTTAAAATTTGCAAATTGAAGTGTACTATAGCCACGCCATATAGCTCATAGAACCTGCAAACGCTGAGGAATAATGGTTCTAGAGTAGTGACCACGAACTGGACAATACCACACACACACACGCACACACACATACATACATACACACACACACACGCGCGCGCACGCACACACACACACACACACACACACACACACACACACACACACACATTAGTTAACGGTACAGTTTACCGATGACTTATAACGGAATACTATCGATCGCTGTATGGCCTTACTCATCGTCTGCAAGATCCTTACTGTTTATCTAGCTGCGTGTCACGTGCCTCGTGTGCAAGATCCCTGCTATTAGGTAATCTGTGCCGCCGGTAAGTAGTGGCTGTATCTGCACGGCGTCTAATAAATTAGATTGCCGGCATAAACATGCGGGGCGAGCTCGTCATCTGATACCGCGGACATTGTCTTGGCCTGTTCGCACTGTGGAATACGATACGGGATATTCCCAGTAATATATGGCAATCTTAATTAGGAAAGTAAAGGATAAACAATTGATCGCAAGCAATTGATTACATTGGGTCGAAAAATCTTTTTCTTTTAACTTAGTATCGGAACTGGCGTCTGCCACTCCAAATGTAATGCCGTAGCTCATTGCAAATTCAATCCCTCTTAGATCATATCCACCTAAGACGTACCCCTGACGTTTGTTAGTACTATAACTTAATGTGAAAGAGTTCTTCCGGGGAAGTAATACCTACCACCGCACCTATTTCTGACGCCAAGCAGTAGTGCTCGTATTTCTGTGTTTCGGTTTGAAGGGTACAGGTCCCGGTGAAATTACAGGCAGCACGTGATGTAATGCCTCTGGTGTTGTAGGTTTCCGTAAGCTATGGTTATTACTTTCAATACAGACTTATTTGGCGCGCACTAAGCCTAGGTGTTTCTAAAGCTAGAACAGACTCTGTTTGTGTTATTGTTTTTTTTATGTTTTTTATGACTATTAGGTGTTATGTTATTTTGATATTGTCGTGTATCAATGGAGATGGGCATGAACCGGCTACAGAAGGCATCGACAGGGTGCTTAGCCGGTCGGTGGCAGCCTGACGGAGATCTATAGCGGATCAGGTGCCGGTCGGCGAACTCACGAGAAAGCTACCACTTACCAACCACCTAGAAACTTTTGCTATCAAAGTATTATCTGAATCATAACACACATTAATCAAAACGCAGACAACTGATGGATTCAGTTTCATCATTCATCAGCCTGTAGAAGTTTACAGCTGGACATAGGCCTCCTCGATAGAATTCCACGACGATTGCCCATAATCCTTTGGTCCACCATTGTAACAATATGGCCCACCCTTTTTTGTTTTGTTGGGTTTGCTATAATCACACTTTGCACATAGCAAACTCAAGAGAAAAATGGGGAAAGGAATCATGGGAACTAAGTTTAGGCAAGCATAATACTTACAATTTCAAAGTAAGGAGACGCATTGGGCTTTGGAGAGGGCCCGTAGTGTCACTACAATGATTAAATCCGAAACAAGGAAATCCGTAGAAGAACGGATATCACCTACATAGCTCTTACTTAACAAGTTAAGGTGATAATGAACAGGCTATAAAGTTTGCAAAACCGTCAACCTTTGGTAAAGATTCTCAAGTGGCGACCACGAATCGGATGACGTAGACGTAGTGTAAGAAAGCCCAGTGGACTTCAACTGGCTGATTATAATAAATACAATTTAGGACGTCTTCTAGAATGTAAAATGAAATGAAGCAGTAAGTAAATCATAAGCAATCTATGCTAGCATAGGGCATACCCTGCAGTTCCAAATACTTAATCAGTTACAATGAACAGTAAAGTTAAGTAATTCATTGTTGTTGAAACTGTGTAAGTAACACATAAAGAAGGTCGCTTGTATTTTGTAAGTTGCAACAGTTTGCCCATTTCGGACGTACAACAACTTTTAATCTTAGGTCTACTCAATATTCCTAGGGTATTATAGGTTTTAATAGTTAAAAGTAGGTATATACATATAGTGAGATTAGAATATATTGGAATGATTAGAAGTTAATTTATAGGAATTAACAAAAACATGGGTGTCGCCATCTGATGCAATCCAAACATGTCGTCTTCACAGTAAAATTTGGAAAAACATAAGAACGCATTCACACATGCAGGTTGTTGGCGCCTGTTTCCCGGTGTTTACCGTCACCATTTTTTCACGCACTCTGTGCAAATTGTGCGTCAGATCGTACCCAAAAATAAAACCGATTTTATCATGAATTTTCACTAACAAAATATTCGTCGATAAGAATCACGGTTGACTACACAGCAGTCAGTCAGTCAGACGTCTCTGGGACCGTAAATATGATGTTTTGCTGCGCCGGCGCACGCAAATCAGCAGACCATAAAGTAGATACAAAATATAAGTACTAGTATCGTGCTGCCTAATGGCTTTTTTAAATGCCAAATAAAATTGAATTTTCATATAAAATGTCAAATTCGTGCTCTTCACTCAGAACGAACATAATTTTAAGATATGCATATTGTATATGGACTAAAAATAGATATATTTTAAAAGCTTATGTTTTTAGAACCCAGATGTCTTGTTTTGTTAAAGCTTATTATTGAAGTAGCCGCTAATGCATTATGTGCCCAGTTATGTCTAGCCTACGAATATACCCCAGCCTCTCTTCCCATGGATGTATTGACAAAAGCCGTACCAAAAGATTGCACTAGCTAGGCGATGGCTAGCAGCATCTTTTTGAGCACTACTAATACCAAATACCTGGCGTAAATTATGCAGTCAGGGCTGTTAAACGTCGCTTTTTTTCTCATTCAAAAGTTACCGTTTGACAGCCCTGAGGGCCTAGCCAAGTGGCATTCGTTTCGAAACGATTCCATTTCTACAGTCGTAATTCAATACAAATGACCACGTGACATGTCGATAGCTAACGTCAATCCCATACACTTTGGACTTTTCTACTGGCGTCATCGCTATTAGAATGTTACTTGGTCTACGGCCTCTGATTGCACAATTTACGCCTGTTTGCAAACCTGTCGCGAAATGGAGAATAGCCCTGCTGATCAAGGAAGACCAAAGTGGTATTCGTTAGGCGAGAAGTCCACCAGTAGACATCTTACGACTGATGATGATATTAAAATAACAATCTGCGTACTAGACAGAGTAGTTCATAAATTGAGCAACATCAAACAAATGTGTACGTAAATAATACACCTGTCCAACCATTCTATTCAATTTATGTAAACAGTCAAATTACGTGGTTGGTTTACACCTTTTGGATTATGAGCTGTTAAATAATTATTATAGTGGGCCTATTGTGTGAGAATAACGCGTAAAGTAATAAACTGTGAGCTACGAACCTTTATAATACGTACCTACGTAGCTAGAGAACTTATGACATAATCACACCGAGTGCAATTTTGGAATGTGTTTAGTCACATTCCAAAATTGCACTCGGTCAGTAAAATTGCCGTTTCTCCCCCGATTTCCAAATTTCTATATTTTTAAACTCATTGATGACTAAAACTCTTATACCTATGATGTCAATACAATGATGATGGCTCCATCAGTACATCTCCTGAAAAACGGTGATTAGCGGCCTTTTTAACCGAATTCACAAAAAGGAGGAGGTTCTCAATTAGGTTATATTTTTTTTTATATTTGTTACCTCATATCTCCGTCGTTTATAAACCGATTTCGAAAATCCTTTTTTTATTTGAATATATATACTTCCAGATTGAATTCATAACCCAGTTCTGATGATGGAATCCATGAGGAATTGACTACAAATATTGTAGGCATATTATTTATTTATTTATTATATAGCTATTTTGATATTTTCAGCAACAAATCAAGCATTTGCATTCAGAAAGTATCATAATCCTTTCACTACTATGGTTTTTTCATATTTTTTTTTTCATCCAGATATTTAGTCAAATGCAAAGGCGGAAGTCAGTTTTTAACCGACTTCCCAAAAAAGGAGGAGGTTCTCAATTCGGATGTTTTTTTTTTTTTTTGTATGTTTGTTATCGCATATCTCCGGCGTTTATGAACCGATTTGGAAAATTCTTGTTTTAATTGAATAGATGTACTTCCAGATTGGTCCAATTTTTTTCAGAATCCATTTCTGATGATGGGATCTATGAGGAATTGAGGGAACTCTTCAAATATTGTAGGCATACATATGGCGATTTTGATATTTTCAGCAACAAATCAAGCATTTGCATTCAGAAAGTATCATAATCCTTTCACCACTATGGTTTTTCATATATTTTTTTCATCCAGATATTTAGTCAAATGCAATGGCGCAAGTCGGTTTTTTAAATGAAAAGTTGTGATGATATTATTTAGTCACTCGGTGATTTTCAAAACTCGCACACCAGTTTTCTTATTTCAGTATTCGTGATAAGTGGAGTTAACAAAGATCACTTTAAGACCCCATTATATAATTTCAATCATCATCAACAGCCTTTGGACGTCCTCCCTACGTCCTGGACGAGGCCTCCCCCATAAAATACAATGGGGGAATAGCCATAATCACCCACGCTCGGCGCCTGCCATGGATTGGTGATCGCAGTGTTTGTATTGAGTTCTCAGGCGGATGCTGCTGCCCATCCCCTGGTGTAATCCCTTAGTCGGCTTTTACGTCATCCACGGGAGGAGAAGGAGGAGTCTATTCTTAGGATATGCAGATAGCACTTATTTCATCAGCTAAAAGGTGATGACAATCGGACGGGCAGGGCAGACAACATAGGAATATTTTTTTCATGTGTGTGCAACAAACAACATTGTGGGCATGATCCAAGGAAACAAGGTCGGCTACTCCAAAAGTAACACCAGCTTACGTCACTCCAGTTGCCACTTTGTTGCAACAATTTCAGAATTTAATGTGATCATTCTCTTAAAAAACCGGGCAAGTGAGAGTCCGACTCACGTATAGAGGGTTCCGTACAATATATTCAGAATTTATTTAAAAAAAATCGGATGCTTTCAATTTTATAACTCATATTGGATGTGTTGTCTTCACTGTCTTAAGAGTAAGGTAACCATACTTATATTAATTAAAATAATTTTTTTAAACTATACTATTCGTATAGGTACACTATTATTATTAAGTACCTTTATTATTGTATTTTTAAAATTTATTTTAAAATTTGACATGTAATTCGTCTTTATGAATAAATTGTATTGTATTGTTGTATTGTTGAACTTTCAAAGCGTCATTTACTTAGTATGATAATTTTGTTTCACTCATTACAGCTTACTGTCAAAGTAAAATAAATAATTCTTATTCTAATTTACTGCGCGGGCGCATAGTACCTAGTAACTATGGTATTCTATGTCTTTGCATAATATGTAAATATCCAACCGCCTACTCGCCCTTTAAACTACTAATTGCAACTAATAAAGTTTCTAATGTCAGATGAAACATGTGTTTGTTTAGTAGCTATTCTGTGAATTTGTTTTCAATTAGCCTCAATTAGCTTGATTTTATCTCTGATAGTAGGTAAATAGATAACGATGGCAACAGGAGACGATACCAAAAACTTTGACAGTTGACAATTTACAAACAATCTTACATATTGATACAAAATGGATATAATGCTGTTGAAAAATATCTAACAGTGACAAACATTTTCCTGGAAATATAATATTATAAAAACAATGGACTTTCTAAAACAATTCAAAACATTGAAACGTTATCGACAGCTGTCAAGTTGGCGTGCATCACTTGTCAATTTTGATAGATGCTCTCAATATCAGCGAACGCAGCTCGTCAAGCATTGACAATTTCTAAATTTAAATACTTATAGAGATTTAACAATGGCACAAAAATATGAAGACGTCAACCTGATTCAAAGAAAAATTCAATAACGTGAAATATAGCATGAAAATTACAAATCCCTTTTCTATAAATACCTGTGTTAAAGTGAAACTTGTTTTGGATGTCTTCGTGCTTGTACTTCAAACCGGCTGAGCCAATTTAGATGAAATTTGGAACAAAAATAGGTTAAAACCTGGATTAAAACAAAGTATATTTTTAACTCTGAAGTTCAGTTTTCACGGGATTTAGTCAGGTGTCTACGAAATCAGGTTTCATAGAATAGATAGATTGTCTTAACTCCACCATGTATCTGATCAACAATCAAAAATACTCCCAGTTAATTACTGAAAGCAGGTATCCTTGTACCTATCAGGTGAGGCGACAGGTATGCAACAAAAAGTCGCGCGACACAATGTTGATGTAGATTTACGCGGGATGCGCTCGGGTGCTCTACTGCCCGGCTTGGGCGAAAGATTCGGAAAGGTGTAGAGTCGTATTTAAAGAAAGAGGTGTGTTTAAAGATTAAAGTAGAAACGAATGATTGATATTTACTGTACTTGACACAAGTTGCGTATTTAGCACTAAGCTATGGTAGGTATTTATGTGAAAGAAAGTTTTAAGAAATATCATTCAATGTGACAAATAAAATAGTTAATTAGCACGTAGGACGTTGCAATGCGGTGGTAGCTTTACTGGCTTTATCAGCTTTGCGTATGTGAGTTTGTATTTGCTTATATAAGTATGTTATTACTTATATGTATATATGTATGTTTTATATTCTCAGATACACGAACCATATTCAACAGGGGGATATTTTCAAAACACAATTGAAGTCCCATTAAAATCTAAATTACTTTGTGTATTCTATTAAAATAACCATTGTAAAATAAAAACTGTCGTGTCGACTCTATGGGTTTCCAGTGCCATTATTTGAGTCAGGATCGCGGCTGCAGATAGCGGCACACATTTTTGCATCCTTTTTATGTAAAAAAAATTTTTTTGTTCGTCCTCTACCTCCACACTACGCTAAATACTGGCCTCTGGGAGAACAATCTTTATTTTATTTGAATACCCAATGCTACAACCAGACAACGCAGAGTAGGAATACCCCTAGATAGACCGACGACATTTAAAAGGTTGCGGGAACCCGGCATTCTGTGGGGGAACCCTAATTCCAGCTGTGGACTTCTATAGACAGATGATGATGATGGGACAACAAAGTGATTCTATAGAGGTTTTTTTTTCGTTCCGAGGTACAGAACCCTAATAATGTGTTAGGGGTCTTTCATAGTCCTATTAAGAAGAATCTGGTAATTACATCTTTATCTAATCGCAAAAGAATAAATTAATAAAATAAAATAAATGCTGAACATTTCACACAACATTATCTAGCCCCAAGCTAAGCAAAGCTTGTGTTATGGGTACTAGATAACTGATATACTTACTTAATACAATACATTACATAGATATTTTTTTTATACATAGAAAAAATACCCAGAACACCCTGAACAAATATCTGCAGATCGTACAAATATTTGTTCAGAGGCGGGAATCGAACCCGCAACCTCCTGCGTCGCAGGCGAACCTTCACCCGCCATGCCACAGAGGTCGTCAAAAATAAAACAACACAACAACTGTGTTGAAAAGCAACATAATAACCACCGTTCGATTACCACCATAAACAAATATTTAAACAGTATTGATAAACAGTATATAACACTAATTACTCGCCGACATTATTCCATGACAGTAAGTAGACAAGTCGCCGATACCGCCTCACCTGCTCATTACGAAATTTCAGGACGCACACCGTCCATTTTTATTTAGGGTTCCCTAGATATTCATACAATATTGAATAGACGAACAAAATATATAATGATAATGATAAACTTTATTGTTCTTTTGACACTTGCATGCACTTAAATACGTCAAAACATGAAACAATTAAAAATCTAATATTACAAAATTAAATATAATAATTACAAATAATAAAATAATAATTATAATTTAATAATAATAATTACAAAATTTAATATATCGTAATTTAGTAATTCCAACATAATTCTAAAAGAATCAGTTGTTTTCTTTTCAATATGACAAAATATGGATTTAGTAACAATTACCCCTATAGTTATGTACACGCCTGAGTAAACATGAACTTTCCATTTCCATATATAGGGTGCTTTATTGTTTCATCAAATACCTACCATTATAGTGTCTATTATGATCATCACCATCATCCTCTCTGCTGGATCTAGTCTTCTCTCATAGAATGCCACAAGGAACGGTATTGAACTGCACCCACCATTGGTTAAGTTTGCAGGAAGTCTGATGGTGGTGGACCTATTACAATGATCCCCAGCTGTAAGTCCACTGGTGGACAAGGCCTCCTTTAATCAATACCATGGAGAGATTTGCCATAATCACCACGCTTGATAAGCGAATTGGTGATCAGTTTGATGTTAAATACATAGTCAGATGCTGCTGCCCGTTCCCAAGTGTAATACCTTAGTAAGGCTTTTAATACATCCACGGGAGGAGAAGGAGGGGTTTATTCTTAGGTTTATTATTATATGTAATACGAAGCTATAATTAAAACTATTACTACCAGTGGCAAAGAGTGATAATTTCCGTAAACAAAGCTGGAGCCATTGATGGCTCCTCTAGTGACTATTCTACTGAAGGCTCTACGCTAAGATTTGTAAAGGTCTCTACCAATCTTAGATTAGGCGTTACGATTTAATTTAGTTAGAGAGCTATGACGACCTCTGTGGCACGGCGGGTGAGTAGCCAGCTAAAATGCGAGAGGTTGCAGGTTCGATACCTGCGGGACAAATGTTTGTATGATCTACAAATATTTGTTCCGAGTTTGTGTGTTATAGGACCATGTTACTCGTAGTTCCTGATACCCTCGACACAGGGAATCCTAGTGTGGGATCATGACTACGTATGTGATTGTTGGATGGACCAAATTCTCGTGTACCCAGACCATACGAACCAAGTGGCTACTTCTTTATTAGCTGGTAAACATCTACTGCTGGATGAGGTCTAGGAATTTGCCATAGCACGCTTGGCAAGCCGATTTAATTTGGTGATCGCAGTATTGGTGTCAAGTAATCAGAGGGATTCTGCTGCCCATCTCCTTGTTTAAACCCTTAAAATTTAGTTTAAGTTAGTCTTCTTTTACGACATCTACGGAAAGAGTTGGATTCTTACAGCAAGACAACTACAGCCAAATTTTTAAATTAATACGGATCTCTACATTGTGTTTCAAGACTTAGACATGGTAAATTCAAAAAATCGAAACCCCACTCCGTCGATATCTGTCATCGGAGGCAGTCGTGTGCTGTTTGAATCGATTAAATCTTTTTATATGGTCGCCATTAAAATAAAGGAGCCTTTAATAGTCTGTGATAGTGTAACGGATTGGGTCCAATGGTATTTATTACAAGTGCATCTTGATGTTCTGCGTCTCAATAATTATGATTATTTGAATTCTTGACCGTTTAATGGCAAAATTAATTAGTGAGTGTGATTTTCTTTTTAAACTATCTCGATCAGAACGTAGTTGTTGATATTTTCAAGGGTATTTATCGCGTGTATTATCCTTGTATTTATTTCACCAACATTTGGAGTGTGATATAACGATCGTTCGCGGTTTGACTGGAGTGTATTGAGCGTCGATAGATCCCGTATACCTATCATTTAGTAACTGATAGATCACGGATCTGTTTAAATCCGTTCGTCACTGGATCTGTCTAACTGGATGTTGGTGAAAATAGTCATTCAGACTGCGAATTTTACTAACTTCAGTTTATGTTCCTAGTAACCTATGCCCTCCTACCTAGGTTAACAACCTCTGTGGCGCGGTGGGCGAAGGTTCGCCTGCGACGCAGGAGGTTGCGGATTCGATTCCCGCCTCGGAACAAATATTTGTACGATCTGCGGATATTCGTTCAGAGTGTTCTGGGTATTTTTCTATATATAATAAAAAATATCTATCTACGTAATGTATTGTATTAAGTATATCAGTTATCTAGTACCTATAACACAAGTTCTGCTTAGCTTGAGGCTAGATAATGTTGTGTGAAATGTCCAGCATTTATTTATTTATATAGTATGCTAGAATTCTAGTTAGCCTACTCTTGATATCGAGAGTGAACAAATCAATAGTCAACACGTGGATTAAAATTAAATGTGGATAGTTTTGTTTACATGCATCCATCTGCCAGTTCCGTCGCATTCTATGGGAAGGCTTATGTCCAACAGTGGACTCCTACAGACTGATGATGATGATATGATGATGGCCCGCAGTTTCACTTGCGTCTATCTACCAAATTTATTCATAATCGGTTCAGCCTTTTACGGTGTAATTGATTAAAAAAACATTCAAACATGAACATCTAAACATCCTAATTTTCACGTTAAATTTTGTAGTTTTGATTAGACTAAGGATATACCCGACTAATTACCTGTCTTTAAAATGTAGGTTACATCATTTGATAGGTCGAAGAGGGCCCTCAATCGACTTAATAGTATGATAATAGGGTACATTGCTTGTAAGCCCGACTTAAGGGCTGTTAATACTAGAGCTAATTATCTACACGGAGTACGGACTCGTATTAAGTTAGTTAATATGCTCTACGAGTATTTGAGCCGAAATAAATAAGAAAAGATTAAAATATTAAATCCGTTCATTAAATAAATTGAGGCTGCTGTCTTTCTTCTAGTCTTTCAAATTTTTGTTACTCGCTAACCCATTAAAACTTTGTCGTTTGGCCACTAACAACAAGGGTACCATAATATTATATGTATAAGGTTCATTTACGTATTTGTTAGTATAGTATTTTAATTTTAGTTTAATTAAGTTAGGTATATTATGTTTTGTATTGTTTATTTCTCCGTTTTGTATTTTATAGGTACACATTATACACCCACCACTATTATAATTTCTCCCACTCCTCTAAGGTTTGCTGGAAGAAAACTCTTTTAAGATTAAGCTCGCCTTTGTACATATCCTATGTGTAAGTTTATTTGTCTGTAATATTGTGTACAATAAAGAATTAAAGAATTACGTAAATAAAAGCATTGCTTAATTAATTAGTTTAGTATTATAAAAATTATGGTAAAAAAAAATCCGTAGAACTACCAAGCGAACCAATAGTAATAATAATAATAATAATGCTGGACATTTCACACAACATGATTTAGCCCCAAGCTAAGCAGAGCTTGTGTTATGGGTACTAGATAACTGATACTTTACATGGATACTTAGATATTTTTTATTGTACATAGAAAATACCCAGAACATCCTGAACATCTACAGATCTTTTTTTTTTTCTTTTTTTTTAAAAGGAGTTTTGTCACACAGTGACCATGCCACTCCCGTACAGGCACTACTACACACACACAGTACACCCACACAGTACACCCACACAGTCACGATCTACAGATCGTACAAATATTTGTTCCGAGGCGGAAATCGAACCGGCAACCTCCTGCGTCGCAGGCGAACCTTCGCCCGCCGCGCCACAGAGGTCGTCAATGAGAGAGTTGTAGAGTAATTCAGCCTATAATTTCGACGAAGTATGTCACACCAATTTGTTACATTATATTATAATCCAAAGCAGAAAAGGTTTTCAGATCAAGTGCAGCGCTATCTGTTCTAGATTCCCCTTCACCAGATATCTTGGACTAGCCAGATATGCATTGATTGATTTGATGATTGACAGTATCTGTAAATGACAGACGCGACATTCTGTAAGATAAACGAAAGGTCGTTGGAGACAGATTGACGTATGCACGATACGCCTCAGAGACCGAAGTCTGAGTTTTACCAAGCAATTGACACGGACGTATGGTGTAACACGGATTTTTGTATGGAGACGACGATGAGCGCCCCCAGCGCATTGTAAAACTCAATTTCCATACAAAAGTCCTTGTTACACTACACCATGCGTCCGTGTCAATTGCCGACCTCTGTGGCGCGGCGGGCGAGAGTTCGCCGGCGACGCAGGAGGTTGCGAGTTCGATTCCCGACTCGGAACAAATATTTGTACGATCTGTAGATAATTATTCAGGGTGTTCTGGGTATTTTGCTATGTATGATAAAAAAAACTATCCATGTAATGTATTGTATTAAGTGTATCATTTATCTAGTACCCATAACACAAGCTCTGCTTAGCTTGGGGCTAGATAATGTTGTGTGAAATGTCCAGCATTTATTATTATTATTATTTATATATTATTTTTGTATGGAGACGCCGATGAGCGGCCCCAGCGTACACATTGTAAAATTCAATTTCCATACAAAATTCCGTGTTACACTACACCATACGTCCGTGTCAATTGCTTGTTAAAACTCGGACTTCGGTCTCAGTCTGGGTGTTATGTTTTTTTAGAATACCCAAAGGGTATTCGGGTAATAGGGGAGTAGAGTTATTCGTTCTTTCGATCAGTCACAATATTTATTTAGTTTTTTATTCACCACACCGGTTCGTTCACCATCGACAAGAACCCATTCAGGGTCATCATCCTCAACCTGATCACCTGAAGCCAGCTGACCAAGAATAAACCAGTGAACCGCCAAACGAATGTAACGAAGGTAATAATTTATCCGAAGAAGCCACGAAAAAGGTAGGTACCAGGAGTTAATATTAGCCCGAATAATATTAGGAGATTGTCGCTGAAAATTTTTACAAAAACTCCACACTCGGCGTCGAAGGAAAAACTCCATCCAACTAAACCCATCTCATTTTATTTATTAATATCTACCAAACAAATTATATAAGTCGCGTCAAAGAAGTTAGTGGTTTTACAAAATATTCGTATATTGAAGAAGGGAGAGCTTGGAGTAGCAATAGCAAACTATAGAAGCATGCACCCTTTTTTATTTTCCTTTTTAGGAAAACTAAGTAGGTACTCACCTTTCTATTACTAACCATCAAATTATAAATAATATATCTTGTTTAAAGCTAATCAGAGTCCATTTGCCTGTAAAGTAAGCGTTTAGTCATTTAGTCATCAAGTATTTCTTTAATTGTTGTGTTATTATTGTATGCCGTCTACCGGACTAGCGAGTGTTCATATTGAGACGGAGTTCATACCCGAGCCATTATCATTATCACTGGTTGAGTGTTGTAACGCGTTTTGTTATTACCACGGTTCCTTATTCTCCAGCCAACACATAAATAAGTACTTATAGTTTATTTTGCGGACACAAAACTGACTGCATCACCATTACCATGCCCTATGTCCAGATTGTCCAGGTTGAACCTACGATTACCTACCAAGAAACCACGGCCCCGAGACCTGAATAAAATGTTTTGAAGACCATTTTTCCCGATGCGGGAAACGATCGCAATCTTTGGTTTCTCGTTGAATCCTAAAATCCATATTATTAATAATGACACGTCACGTCTTTTGTTAATTTATTTTTTTTAAATTTATTCATAAAACAAGTTAAACAATCGTTTTTGATTTTTGGGCAATAATAAAATAACAATAAGAACTAACAAGAAAAATAAGACAAAAGTTTCACTTAAATCCTGCTAAGTATTTAAGAATCACGTCTAACGAAATAAACAACTGAAAAAAAACACGAATCTATTCGATAATGACCATTATAGACCAGCCCATCATAAGCTATAGCTTGGTTATGTCATCTCAGAGGGAGAGATGTTATTTACAAAGTAGGTAGGTATAACATTATCAGTGGCATTACGTCCCAATGTCCCGTCCCGTTATGTCCTGCAATCTAACTTGGCTCGTTGTCGGCTGAAGTCGCTCTGAATAGGTGAGCGTCATCAACGGAAGAACTTTTAATGAATTGGCAAGGATATTTTGTTGTGCATTTGAGGGAAACATTGTTTGTTGCATTATGATTTGCTTTAATTGTGAATTTGTTTATTTTTTTATGTAAGGCCTAGAAAAAATTACTCCTACTTACCAACATTTTAAAACCAGTTTTATTCCAATCACGGCAATCGCCGTTTTTGCTTCTGCTACAAACTTTTTCCTCACGTTTTCGATACTAGTAACGCCATCTAGTGACTCACAAGTGGTACTAAATACCAACACAGTTCATTTTATAGTTACTAGGCAGAGACGGACGAGGCGAGCGTTGCCACTTGTAGCTAACTTCAGATCGCAGCTGCGCGTCTGAAGTTGAGCTGAGTCACAACAACGTTGCTGCAATATTATTGTGTTTTTTACGTGATTTCAACTAGATAAAGCTGTGGTAAGTTTTAAAATATCATTATTAATGTGATTTTGTTGTAATTTCAATGTTTGTTGCGTAGGTTTAGAGATATCAAACCAAAAACGAAACCAAAAATTGAGTTGATTGAGGTTGGATTTTTGCTGTCAATGAGTCAGTAGGTAGGTACTGTCTGTAGTGTAATCAATGTTTAATGTAAGTATCGTAAAATTATGAAGCGTTTTTAAGAAGTTCCTTATTTCTTTGCGATTTAATTGTTTTTTAACATAACCTCAATTTGTTGTTCTTGGTACCTAACCTACCTATCGAGTTCCTTGCGACGTCGACAGTCGTACGCAACCTGAAAAAGTAATAAAGTAAATATTTAGAAGTAACGTCGGCAAACAAAACTCAACGCAAGGTGTTCTCATGCAAAACACGCTGTTTGTGTCGACTGCCAAGCACCGCCGCGCCGGTTGTAGATAGTAGGTACCTACCTAACTATCAATCTACCTACCTAAGCATGCTATGCAATGGTAGCCACGCAGTTCTAAAGTATTACACGTCTTGAAGCATACTATGATGTGTAGCTTGACCCTACCGTTTAATAAAACCCTTGAGTTGCTCCGTGGTGTGGTGGGCGAGTAGCCGGCTGAGACGCAAGAGTGCGAGTTCGATTCCCGCTGCGGGACAAATGTTTGCATGATCTGCAAATATTTATTCCGGGTCTGGGTGATGTGGTACCATGGTACGTACTCGTAATTCCTGATTCCCACGACATAGGGCGTCGTGTTATGATGATGTTATTGTGTAGGTTAATTACTTAATTCCAATATGTTAGGTAGGTACATAAAATGTTACCTACTTACTTACATAGGTATATATCTACCCTGTTTAGGATCATTTAGTTAGGAATCAAGATGTTAGTTGTCAAAACTGTCAAAAAAAGTCAGTCCCTGGTCCCACGCAACTCCCGTTTTTTGTACATAATCAAAAATAAATGAAGCTCTACATAATTATAATATCTTCCTATCCAAGAAACTAAATAAATATAATAAAAGCGTTCTGATGGCTCGCACGCAGACGGTCGTCGTCGTCGCTGGGGGCCTCGTTTGACAGATTTATGGCGTGCGTGGTGTGACTTGTACGCACCCCCCCACCCCTACCACCATTACGTCGTGGCATCACCGCACGAAAATTAACACGTTCCTTTTTCAAAATTCTTGAAAATCCCACAATTTGATTTGATTTAAACTCCAAATAACACTTGAGATGCACTCGAGTTGTTGCTTACGGTACCATTTGTCATGCATGGGTCATGCATGTGGGTGGACATTTTGTAGGTAAGCAGTGCAAATCACATTTGTTAGTTAAGTATCAATAATTAGGTTAGTACTTAGTTATTTAGATAGGTTGGTACCTACTTGATTGAAATATGGAAAAAATACTTACTTATACGAAGAATAACAGGAAAATTTATCAAAACCTAGGTAGGTAGGTACTACCTGCCTAATTATGTATGTGTCGATATTATGACACAATATTGCACAAATATAATACTACCTAGGTACTTTACAGTTCATGTTATGGATCAAAGTTCTAATAGTCTTAATACTTGGTAGGTACCTACGTCTAACCAACCTAAAACCAAAAATAACACACTCTATACATTAACATAGGATTTATGTGAATACTTACTTGTATTTCATAAGCATGACTTATTCTCATGAACAAACTAACTCACCGTAACATTTTTTCTACCAATAATGATAATTTACGACTGACAGTGACAACAATGACATGTAATGCGTCACTCATCATAATGGCAAGATTATCACTTGACAGATTTATGAGCATTTGCATAATGCAACAAACAACATTCATTCAGGATTGAAAAAAAACATGGCAGACATTTGTTTTTATTTTTCTGTATTACGGTTTAGAACTAGGATTTTGAACGATTCGTATACTCTGATTTTTTATTTCAGACAATTTTTGTAAACAAACAAATGTCAAGATTACTGTGTGTATAAGTGTCATGTATGTGTGTCATATGTGAATTTACACGTATGCTACACAATCATGACACTTATACTCACAGTGGCATATCTTGACATTTGTTTGTTTACAAAAATAGTCTGAAATTAAAAATCAGGGTACTTATACAAAATTTCTATGAACTACCTACTTATTTAATTAGTTGGTTGTATTCACAGAACCGCCAAAATTTCTGTTCTGTGGCTATCATCAACATCATCATCATCATCAGCCTTTAGTTTAGACGTCCACTGGTGGACGAGACCTCCCCCATCGAATGCATTAAGGGGGAAAATCACTACGCTTGGCAAGCGAATTGACGGTCGCAGTATTGGTGTTGATTACCTACTCAGGTAGATGCTAAGATTTATCTATATATTTGGTACTTACAGATAATTTAAACGCTCAAAGATGGTAGGAACCTACATGAAAGGAGTTGTTCCAAAATGGCCTATGTCTATGTCCACCAGACAGAGAATGGCGAAAAAATCAGTGATTTTTCGAAACAATACTCTTACTCTAATTGAAGCTTAACTATATACAATGTACTTAACAAATGTTTGAAATTCGAAGAATTTTTACAAAGGTAACATATTTTCCTGAGCAGCCATGACAGTTAATGTCGCGTTTTTTGCTCTGTGGTTGCTTGCTTCATTTGTTTGTTGGGAGTTGTGTTTAAAAACATAGTGTTTCTATACTCTTTACAGTTGTCAACTGCTGTCGAAGCATTTTACCACAGAGTATATTGTATCCGCCCCGCCATTTTGTTATGTTTTGTGTTGCTCTCTGTAAGAAAGATATTTTAGGAAATTGCATTAAACGAAGTGAAATAATAAAAAAATTACAGTGGTAAAAGGTTTTATATATATTTAACCACGTGTATACAAGTGAACACCGGCAAGGGCTAGGTTCCATACATTGTGGAACAACTCCTTTGAGGTAAGATGGTTTATTCCTATGGGCCATCCTCAAGAGTGCCAAAAGGGTGGTCATTGCGAAAGGTTTGAAACAAAATTAATCTGTAAAATAGTTCATAAAATTCGATTTATTTTAATGTATTCTTAAATTTCTCTCTCACTTGCAAATTCCACACAAGGTGTTCAAAAAACAAACAGCATTGTACGAAATTCTATTAGTCTAATTAATAATAAATCAAGTGGCCGGATTATCCGTGACGCGGCGGGACAAATGTTTCCGGTCGCGCACAGCACCGCTTTTATTTATTTTTATTATTTTTATTTACGAAATAAAAATTTATGGTTTCCGAGACCGCCTTCCGAGAGATTTAGCGAGTGTGTCATAGACTCGGGAGCTGAAAACTCGATCTGTGTTGAATTATGTACGCATTTAATGGTTTCGCGGTCGCTATGTCCAAAAAGGTTCCGTTTAATGTATTGGTAGGATTGTATTTTTGTGATTTAAATTCATAATATTGGCAGAGACAAGTGGATTTGGGTGTCGGATAATAAATTCGCCATTTTAAATTTTTTATACGCCCATTACGTTCTACCCTATTTTCCGCGTAAAGAGTTAATATCAAAAAAGAATTTATAAAAACAAGGAGGAATACAAAAAAGTTTTATTCCAATAATAACGTGTTTAAAGAGTGCTTATATAATATTTTACAAAAAAAATATTCGGTAGACTCTCCTCTATGACGTTAATTCATCGATTTGCAGATATCCCGAACAATCAGCTTATTAAACAGAGAAAGAAACATTATCTCGGTCAATTTATCTGCAGCCGGCTCGCTCGGACAGACAGACACACACGCAGACAAAAACTTGTTGTACAAGGCTGCGTACAAATTTAGTTATCCACCCACTGCGGACTCAGTTTATAATAAAAACCTTTTTATACCATTTTGTTTCCGATTCAACATAAATAAGATACAAGCCAATATATCACTTGACAGGTGGTAGGCAGGCACGTTTATTTTTAACACGCTAATTAGTACTTAATCATCGTAGTTATAAGTATCATTTTCCTTTGGCGTTGCTGTGGGGTTGTCGGGATGAAACACACGTCTCATAAGATTTATACTTAAATATCAAAGTAAGGCTTTGTGTGAATGTAGTGAGAGATTTTAATCAACGTCCGAATGCAGTGGGTTCGGTTCTGGGATCACGCACGAGACGGTCGATGCCAGCCATTAATAATGAAAGGGCTAATTATTTCAAATTGTAGATACTTGGAAAATATTTGATTAGAAAGCTGCTCGAAAATAAAATGCTATCCAATAAGTAGCTTCCATCATTCATAATGAACACCGTGTGGAAATTACTTACTAAGTAGTCGTACTTAACCTACCGCAAGGTCACTCAGAAAGAACCGATGATAAAGTCAATGTCAATAATATATACTCATTGAAATAAAGAATAAAGATCATTTTTAATCGAAGTATTAACTAAAATTACTCCTGTTCCAACGCGACCAAACCTAGAAGACTCAAAGCAACAAACAGGGCTTGGCTTGATTTGATAATTCTTCTAACTAGGTACCTACTAGGTGATAAGCGCCTGTGTTGCGCCTCGAGAACAAGGAGAAGACACGAAGTAGTAGTAGGACCTGCCTAAATTCCAGAAGAATTATGATAATTATTAACCACAGCAGGATTACGATCCAGCGTGCATAAATGCTTCTAACATAAATTCAACCAACAACCTAGTTTTGTGGAGAAAGACCATGAGAAGGATGTTAACGCCATCTGTTGTCAGGAGTCTGAACTATTTAACGGCCTTTCCGAAGAGAAGAATGAAGCCTAGCGCTGAAACAAATGCAAGCTGGTCCTTACAATCATTTTTCAGGAATGGAACCTGTTCCAAATTCAAAATAACGATAACGGCTAGTGATGGGAGTATGTCGATATTGTCAAAGTCAAGAAGTAGTCGATGCTCGTTGGAGTGTTAGGGCGCGTTGCGTCGGCGGCTGAAGCGGCGACGAGCGCTAATCGATGCGCGCCACTGCGCTGTCTTCCGACGACGGCCATTACGCACCTTTATGGCCACCCGGATCCCCCCGCGCCGCTCCAAGGCGGCATCATGACGAATCAATATGCCGCCAACCGACTCAACACTTATTTATTTGACACGATTTATTAGCCGAATGCCTGTAAACTTTTATGCGCCCCTCTGTTCCCATCCCCCACCGAGGGATGCTTTATGATGGACACGGCACACATAAAATTCCATGTTTTTGCTGTTCTGCTATCCTCCAGCTTTATCTATGGTCGTAACAGATGTCGCATCATAGACAAAATATCAAACTCTGAATTCGAATTTTAAAAGGCGGTGAGGTGCCGAGGATAATAACAATTTCTTTTTACAATTCGCTTCATTAATGACCATTTTATTTTGCTGGCGGTGCAATTAACATTAGTTACTTTTTTACCGTCGCAAGCGCTCTGCGAGTGTGGCTCGGAGACAAAATGTCGGCAGGAAATGTGTAATTTTTTCACAAATATTGCGGAAGGAAGGCGGTCGCTTCCTCTAGCCTGTTTAGATGGTTTTTATGCTAATCGTAGAGATTTGCTGGGTTTTCTTTTAGCACGACAATTATTCACGGTTTGTGGCCGCGGCTGGCCCTTTAAGAAATTAGCGGTAGGCGGTAGGGGGCCCTAACAGCCACCAAGCTCTTAGCTCCCTCATCAAATGTTTATGAATGATCCTGAGAGAAGTAAGACATCTCTGAGCGGCTTAAGTCGGTATTTTATCCTTATGCATAATTCTGATATTTTCAGAGCTTTCTGAGAGTATTAGTTAACTTAACACATTGTATTTGCGAATATTACAAGCATCTCTCATTGCGGAACATTGTCGAGCATTAGCTAACGCAACAGTTATTTTTTATGTCCCCGACGAATATTAAGCAGCACAAGCATGGTCGCAGTAACGCTTAATGACCAACATACATGCAGAAATGCGATCTTTTATTAGTAAGTAAGGACAAAGCTAACGACTTCTCGACGATAAATTCATTTGCCAATAAAACCTGCCCTCTCAACTGTGAATTCCAGCAGGAAATAGGTTTTAATCATAATGAAATTGTACAAAAACAACGTATGCAACCATTCTCATTACTGGAAAATTAATATTTCTATGTTGCTGGAAGACAAAGTGCTTAGCCATAAATGATTTTGTATAAAATAGCTTGACAGTTAACGTCGTTATTACTTGCTCTAGGTGGTCTCTCGATCGATAGATATATTAAATATCACTGCTGATGGATTTGTCTCCTTTCATGTTAAATACCTCATTTACGATGTATTCCTCACTTTCAATCGAATCTGGAATTGTACAATGCCAAATAGGCGAAACATAAATTAAAAGCAATTGACCCAGAAACCTCCACCCTGTCGAAGCTAAACGAATTTGAAGTAATGTACGAACGAAATGAGCAAAGGATCGTTCCGAGACTTTGTTACTACCTCCACGTGGAAATATGAAGGCCTGAGTCGTGTGCATGTAAATGTGAAACAATTTCATCGAGAGCCAGCGAAGAACGGGAGAAACTGTAACTTCTGGAACGTTTTGCTTCACGCGGAGTTACAATCCACCCGCTCACACTCGAATGCATAACAGACAAACAGGCTAATCCCGGCGTTATCGTAAATTGTCAGTTTATGACGTGCGGAACGGCCGCGGGGTAGCGGTGAGGGGGGAGAGTTTTCTAATTTCGCCCCTTGCGCCCGTTTTGATGCGCTAATTCGTGTAAGCAGTTTCTGAACGTGCTTGTTTCGAGTTCACTTCAATTTGCCAGCGAGATATCTGCGTTCCACGAGCTCTTATCAGCGCGCACTAAGACTCGATATCGTCAATTCGGACGCGCGTTTCCCCGTGCAAGGTTATCGTCGGCTTTTACATAGAGTTGCGCAATTTACATACATTTGTTTGTTCGGTTTTTAAATTGGGGAATTAACTGTGTTAATCGCGGTGTTGTTTCACTAAGAGCCCTATGTTAGCGTTGCGTAAACTCGTGATATTGTTTATTTACCAGCCGTAAAGATGGTCAGTAGAAACCGGCCAGCTGAGTACTTCAAAGTGTAGCGCGATGGGATCTCTTGGACCGCGCGGGCGCATCAGCAATTAATACTCTTCATTTAATCGATTCCTTCAATTATTCCACCTTGATATATGTTAATCCTTTTCTTAGCCTCCCCGGGATATTGTTGGCTATAATTACGTGGGAGGCGACCTCTATTGACAAGTATTGATGTTTTTAATCTGATGTTAGGATAAGACATTAGTATATGCGCCTGTCCGTCCATCCATTGATTTGTAGCCGGCCGGCTCATTGGATCGTAATTATTGGATTTCGGCGCGATATTTATTGGCATTTCTTCTCAGTCGCCTTGATTTATCATTGGGCTGTCATGTCGAAGAATTATTGCGATGCGTGCTCGTCCGCCGAGAGCGTTCCTTAATCGAAGTGTTTTTTTTTTCGTTTATTAGAGCCGAATCCCTTGTGTACATCCAATACGTCATATTTCAATACGTTACGCGTTAGGACACATGATCACCTCCATTAAGGCGCGTCTTCTCCCGACGGATTAGCGCTCGTCGCCGAGTAATGAGATGGCGAAAAATATTGGAAATAACATGCGACAATAATAACCGTATAATAGGGAGCGTTGGTAACCAGCTGCGGCTCCATCGGGGTTCTGCTATCTCTACTTTTGATATCTGAAATAATTAATGATTGATTAACGTGGGTACCTAGGTAAAATATAATACCTAATCAATAACTCATACGACATTTTAAATTATGGTGTAGTATACCGATGGAAAGTAGATAATATGCAGTCATATCATGTCAAGCTTCACTCCAGTATGCCCTACACACTTAACCCTTTCATTAATGAATAAATTAATAATAATAACAACTCTAGATAAGTTTGTGAGGCGCCACCTAAACGCAACAATGAAAACTAAGCATGTATTGGCGGTCTTAACATGACTCGTGCAACTTATTATCACCCACAATTAATTCTAAATGAAAGATGAAACCAATTTGTAAAGGTACGCACCCATAGGTAATTGACACGATAAAAACTTAAGCGCATTTCCTTCCATTTACTAACAATGGCGCCACCAATGCTGACAACTTGATGTATTAACGTCACGCGAGAATTTTCTTTTTAAACCGTCGCGTCGCAATATTGCACCGAGCTAAGCTAATATTCCCTTGCCAATCATGCTGCTCAGTCAATTTTCAATTTTCCCAGTTAATAAGCACGTCAGCCCCGGCTAAGAACAATATCAGCTTTTTTTATTGCGTCGTTTTGAAAAATTGTGTCGATAAAAACGACGAAGCAATTTCTTTGAAAATTAAAGATGATTTACGATTTTCAGTTTAAATTTTTTTTTATTAGGTAATACAATCGAAAATAAAACTGAAAATTAGAACATAGGTGTTTAAAATATCGTTTTATAAATAATAGTTGATTTGATTTATAAAAAAAAGCTAACAAGACTATAGTATCAGACACGTCATCATTATTCACAAATCTGATTTATCGATACCCAAAATACTCCTCCAAATGACATCACTACATTTTGTAGACAATTTAATCATCATCACTACTACACTATCGAACTTTAGGTTAAATAACCTAATTTCAACGCAATGCACATAGAGCAGAGTGGCGCAGTGGAAGCGTGCTGGGCCCATAACCCAGAGGTCCGTGGATCGAAACCACGCTCTGCTAGAAACACTTTTTGTGTTCATTAATTTTTTTATAGACTTACAAGTATTTTGTACTTTTTTGGGCTGACTTACGTTATTATATTTCTATAGAACAGAGTTCATTTATTATTTCACTCGTAGAGTTTTAGCAAAACAATTGATTTATTGCCGGTTAGATAATTACGATTATCTTTGGGAATATTCCTGGAAAAAAATCCCAACGAGTCACACTAAATATTTGTCTGGGTGACGCTGAAAATGACCGGCCCATTGCCACTTCAGCTTGCTAATCTTCTGGGCTATGACGAGCGAGAACCATTCATAAATTAAATGAGTTACTTTTTGACGTCTTCATTAATCGATACATTTTTTGAATCAATAATATTGATATGGCAACATTAAAAGATTATAGCTAAGTATATAAGTAATTGCACGGGAGTATATCTCGGTAAACATAGAAGTATCAAGTCGATTAGCCGGGCGTCATTCGAGATTTATGTTTAATTGAAATCGTCGAGTTTATTGTGGCAACATGATTTATTCGCGGAACGACAGCCCTATCGAGAGGCACCTAAGGATGTACGGGGAACTTAGTCTTGGTCTTTTAAACATTCACTAAAGCAGTCTTGATCTTCTGTTTAGACCTGAATAATTAAATTTTGCTCACAAACCTTACTATTTTCATTGATAAATCATTTTTAAGAGGAGTTTACCGTTAGGGCGCTTTCGCCCTTTTTTACACGAATTAATTTTGCTTCTATTTTGGCTATTATTTCATCATACTCCATGAAATTTTGTACACTTTATCAGTACACTAATATAATACACTAAACCTGTGGTGCGTCAGTTTTAATTTTTGTATTTTTTATTTTATAAGAAACTAACGTACCATGGGTATACATATTGATGTACTGAGCATTTACTGATCATGGAATTTGAAAAAATAATAGCTAAATTAGAAGAAAACTTCGTACGCGTGCGCCCTACGACCGCTGACCTCCTCTGATGTGATGTATAAGTGGACGAGTTCATAATTGGACGATAATTTGAAGGTTTTTTGGTGCCTTTTTAAGTGAAAATGTAATGTAACATGTTTTAACTAAATACAATACAATCCGCGGAGGGACAGCCCTACCGTGCAAAGGTCGGTAAGGATGTCCAAAGTCTTGGTCTTGGAGAGACTGGATGTAGTAGGTATCTTCGATAATGTCGGAAACTAAAATCTTCGAACAGTGGTAACATTGGTAGGTACCTGAGCTGCAAATTTCGAAATCGGTGACTATATTCAGAGATAAGTTAGGATACTTATAGTATAAATTAATTATTGGTAGAGTCAACCAGAGCAAAGTGTATAAGATAAATTATGTACTTAGCTCAAATCTAATACAACGTTCAGAGGAATTAAGAAGCAGTCTCAAAACGAAGACTTCTCTACGCTTGGCGTGCTTCAATCGCCATCGCTCACGGCTATGGAAAGTCAATAACAATAGACATTGTTTGATTATTTGCTTTCAAATGCTCTGTCTGACCACCTAGCGATCTGCACGATCTATGTGCTAATAAATGTTTACCATAAGTACTTAAAAACTGTTTGTTTTAATCAAGAACTAAAAATAAAACAAAAAGTTCAGAAGTAGGTAAATGAGTACTTGTCACTTACTACTTATTGGACTCATACACAAGCTCTTAGTCATGCAGCGGGCTATGGAGAGAGCTATGCTTGGATTTTCACTACGTGATAAAATCTGAATCAAGGAGATCCTACTAGAACTATTACTCCTTGTAGTTTATGCATGTAGGTTAGTAAGTTTTATAAGTACTCTACCTATATTTTTATTTGTATATTAAGATCGCCTCGTCGTAGGTAGATATATCTGCAGAAATACCTACCTACGACGAGGTGATCTTAAAAAAAAAAAAAAAAGAAGAAGATAAATAGTTGTCAGTAAGACAACAACATGTTGTTGTCTTACTGACAACTATTTATCTTTCTCTTTAGCTTCAAAGGTTTGCTGGAAGAAAACTGTTTTAAGGGTAAAGCTCGCCTTTGTCTTTCATTTTTACTTGTTTTTAAATATTTTCTGTTAAAGAATTATAAGGAGAACAATATCAACTATACATAGCTCTCAAAATAAGCTAGTTGAAGTGGCAATGGGCAGGCCATTATTATAGTTCGCTAGACTGACAACCGTTCGGGAATAAAGAGAGTTCCGGAGTGTAGAAACGACTTGAATGAAATCGGTGGATGGAGGCGGCTCATGACCGTTTGTCATGGTAGTCTATGGGGGAGTCATATAGGTTAATGATGACACTAATTTGTAGGTAAGTACTACTGTTGTATTCAAAGTTTATGTTAATATTGTACTTAAATGAAACTTGGGTACTTAGATGACTGCCAGTGGGTCATACATAACATAATATCTCGCAGCATTTACAAAGTTCGAATCGAAACTACCTATGAAGTAATCACATTTATGTCCACATCGTTCATGTCTCTCCACATCCTTGATTGTCTTCATAAATACCTACACATGCATGTCGGAGATGATATTTATTACATATGTATCTACTGACACATCTTTATTACTGGCTATATGAATAATATTATTATGAACCCTCTGACTTATTCCAAACAGAAACACGACAACGACACAACAAATCAGACATTTAATACGTAGAGAATAAGATATAAAATGCGGACAACTGTAGATCACCGTGTGAACAAACGAACGCATCCATTTCCACAAATCCGTGTCAAGAATCGAAGGAGCCTTAAAAAAAGGAGTGATCCTACTGACTGAGATTTAATAAATAAATTCCTTTTCACGTCTTATTATTTAGTGGACGCCATGCAAGTCTTCGGACGGGTAACGATGACGAATACGAGATACGATTGTAAAAAAAAACCCTTTCCGAGTTGACGCGTGATATATCCCTCGCGCATGCGCGTTATAAAGCACGCGGCAGGGAGCTCGCGCGCTGAGCGCTGATTGGCCGCTGTAATGACTCCATGCGCAGACGTTCCGTTTACAAACCACCATTGTGACGTAGACTAATGATCCCTGGTAAGCCAAGCCAATGACGGATAGGCACCTCTGAACCCATTGTGTATGTGATATATAGAATGTAGAGCTGAAATATGGCATCGTTTGCTAGCCCTTTCTAGAGATTGCTAAACTTGAAACTGAGATATTGGAGGAACATCAATGCAATGCCAACAGCTCGCTCAAAGAACTCGTTATAGCGGTGATTTATGACAGACGTGCAGCAGACATTGATGTTATTAAAACTAGAAATCGATATAAGGAAAATCTAGTCGAATGAATATGTCATTGAAGAAGATAATAAGAACACCCACTGCTAACATTGCCTTTGCTTTGACCAATTTATCGGCGGGGAGAATAAATTCACCTGATGAAGACCGTTGCGTTGAGTGAGTTTGAGTAGAAACCGTTTGATGCCTAACATTTTCCGTGTTCAAAATGAAAATAACTAAGTAACGAAAGTTATTTTAGTAAGATCTGATAGTGATTTTTGATAATGAATATCATCATGATATGATCGTGCATGAGGTTGCTATACATGTATTAGTACCTCATTGATTTCTAAAATCACAAATTAACTCCCTAACTTTGACTGAATCAAAGGACCCTTTTGTTAATGAATACCATACTTATACAATTATGTACCTATAATAGCCGAACCGTGGTCTGGGAATAGAAGAATAAGTACTCCAACTCCTACAGTAGATGTCATAAAAAGCGACTAAAGAATTACGTCAGGGGATGGATATCAGTCCACCTGAGTACTAAACACCAAACGGCTATCACCAATCCGCCTGACAAGCGTGGTGGGTGATTATGGCAAATCCCCCCATTGCACGCTATGGGTTTTTACGCAATGCATTGCAATGGGAGAGGGCTCGTCCAACAGTGGATGTATACCGGCTGCTGCAGAAGAAGATACAACTATGTAAAAAGTTAACTGGCATACGAGAAAGGCTATCAAAAATTTCATACCTTTTGCACCATGAAGCAAATGACAACTTAATCTGACTCTAAGTAAGTCCCCAAAACGGGACACGTCAAAACTTCCTTACCGTCCGATGTCCATTAATGAATCGGTCAATCCCGCGGGGCACATACATTGTCCACGGGACGTGGTCTACTTGGCAAAGACTGCATTTACATAGAAAAAAGGTTGACAACTGTCTGCTAGAGGCAGCCATACTATCGTAGGATCACGTTCCGATCTAGTGTCAATGTCTTAAATGTCAGAAACGGTATTCTCCTAACTTAGAATACAACACGTTAATGTGATTCGAAGAAGCGCTGTATCATTTTAAGATTGATTTTAACCTACGGTGTTGTGGTATGTCCGGCCTAAGAATATAACCTTGCGTGTCCTCCTGTGAATGTCCATGACGTTCCGTAAAAACCGATTAAAGGATTAAACCAGGGTATGGGCAGCAGCATCCACCTGAGTACTCAACACCAATACTGCGATCACCAATCCGCCTGTCAAGCGTGGTGATTATGTTAAACCCCCCATTGCATTCTAAGAGGGAGACCTCGTCTAACAATGGACATCTAATGGCTGCTGATGTTATTTCAACCTGGTAGGCATTTCTCGTAATTATTTAACATTCAATTTACAATATAATCTCAACTTAGTCATCTCTTTCTGTCACTCAGGAAAGCATTTGTTAGAGCGAGAGAGTTAATGTATGCATGCGAAGATTCGTTTACGACACTGACAGTTGACTGAGACGAAATTATATAAAGATAAAGATAAAAAGATAAAGATAATTTATTTGTTTTGAATATGGTAATTTTACATAGATGGTCATAATTCACACGTCCAACATACTCAGTCATACATATGACATACAAATAATTTAGTTCCCATAAGTAGGTACTTGGTAGATACATCCATTACCATGTCATTATAAATAGTACCTAATAATTAACAATTTAAAGAATTTTTGGGATGCGCATTGAAATCAAAATTAAGAAATATATGTCAAAGAGATAAAAATAAAAACAATTCAATTTTACAACACAATACACACAGAACAATATAATTTTACATGTCAAGAAATTCTTCAATTGAATAGAAACAATTTATAGCAAGCCATTCCTTTAGTGCATTACTAAAAGCATTGCCTCTCTTTTCCAATAACAATTTTGGCAGTTTATTGTATATTTTGCTTGTCATATAAACGCAATTTCGCTTATAGAGTTTTATATTGTGAATTGAATGTTCAATTACGAGGATCGGGGTGACATTAACAAACCTGGCAGTACTATAACATTAGATAGAAAGAACAAAACTGATCTAATTAATGAGGCAATCCTTCCTGACATTCCTAGTCATGACGTTGTACAATAGTTTGTTCCGATAAACACCAGTAGGCAGGTGCAACCTGCTTTCTTACTGAATACGCCCGAAGAAGATTGATTAGTTGAGAATTTGCCTGGATTTTAATTGATTAAGTAGATAACTTGACCGCTGCGGCTATTTATTATGCTGGCATTGATGTGTCATATTATTGGACGGACGAGACGAGGTTGTGTGTCGAGCTTCGTATATAACCATATACAGTATGGTCTAGTTGTTGCCATGCCCTAAGACAATAATTATGTTTTGTTTAATGATGCTAAAAATTTGGACGATTTCCATGTTCAAAATTCAGATGATCTAATACAGTGATGGGCAAACTTTTTTAATTGGGGGACAGAAATTTTAAAAAATTTCAGAGGCGGGCCATAATTATAGGAAAAATGCATTTTATGTTGAATTTTTAACCGACTTAAAAAAAAGGAGGAGGTTCCAACATGCTTGTATTTTTTTTGTTACCTCATAACTTCGTCTTTTATACCGATTTGGAAAGTTCTTTTTTTATTTCATAGGACATACTTCCAGATTGGTCCCATTTGTATCAAAATGGTGGATGTCGTAAAAGTCGACTAAGGGATTACGTACACCACGGGATGGGCAGCAGCATCTACCTGAGTACTCAACACCAATACTTTGATCACCAATCCGCCTGCCAAGCGTGGTGATTATGCAAATCCCCCCTGTATTCTTTGAGGGAGGCCTCGTCCAACAGTGGACGGACGTCTAACGGCTGATGAAGATCTAAGTACCTGTAACATATATTATTATTATAACTATTTGCGCCCCGCGGTTTCACCTGCGTGAATAATGATGAAAATTGATGATGATGATGATGAAAAGTAGCCTAAGTATGTGTTAATCCAGGGTATAAGGTGTCTCCACTCCAAATTTCACTCAAATTCGTTCAGCTGTTTGAGCGTGAAGAAGTAACAAACATAACAAATAAACTTTCGCGTTTATAATATTACTAGTTGCGCCACGCGGTTTCACCCGCGTGAATAATGATGAAAATTGATGATGATGATGATGATGATGAAAAGTAGCCTATGTGTTAAATCCAGGGCGTAAAGTATCTCCATTCCAAATTTCACTCAAATCCATTCAGTAGTTTTTACGTGAAAGAGTAACAAACATCCATCCATACTCACAAACTTTCGCGTTTATAATATTAGTAGGATATACCTACCTAAGTTTTTTTTAATTCTGACTCGAGGTTTTCGTGTCTACCGAATATATAGAGAACATTTACAGGTCGATTAGCTTACATTTAAACTGACATAGGGCAATCAAATCGATTTAAATCGAACATGTCTTTCAAAAAACTATCTATTGTAAATACTTATGCTGTTGCGTTAACTGTCTGATAATCAACGCACACAAGTCCTATAGAAACATGAAAGGAGGTTGACTTTTTTTAAAAGGTGGGCTAAGAACGGAAATTGAAAGATTCAACTCCTGTCTCAACGGGTTCAATCGAGTATGAAGTTTGTATGGAAAAAAACATCACGCAAATCCGCTGGCATACCACTACTTGTTACTTACTTTAAATCCTCAAAACGACCTAGGGAAGGAGGGAATCAATTATAATTCCCATTAGAGATAGGCGGGGACATCTGATTTACGGCCCAGGGCCCCTCTAAAGGGGGTAAAAATGCAAGTGCACCTTGCAACTTATAAATTAAAGAAAACTAATCTATAATTACGCGGCACAATTTGCTTATTGGCTGATTTATTGCGATAATGCTTATTTTTATTCATAACAAACTCATAGATGGGTGAGCATGAGCAGGAAGTTATTTAAAGGGTTTTGTATAAACTTATTAGGCGTTGTTCATTATTTGTTCTTTGAGGCCATAGTCCGAATTTTGCTGCAACAATCTTACGATGCATTTCAATTTTAGATTTTCTTTTCCTGGGTATGTACCTTATTCATAATCATTTTTTAAACCCGTTTTAGTTAAAATAGCTTTTGTCATGTTCTCTCTGATGTAAAATGTCATACGTCAAAACAAGACAAAAGCTATTTTAGCTAAAACTGATTTAAAAAATGATTAGGAATAAGGGGGTTACTTACTATAGGTACTTATACCAACTATATCACCTTCTCTCTAGCCTCAAAGGTTTGCTGGAAAAAATCTCTTCTAAGGGTTAAGGTGAATGCTCTCGTTGCCTTGCCCATACAAAATAATTTAAGTATTTTTTCAATCCACAGATTGTCGTTCTTTATATCGTATTTTTTTTTCGATTTTCTAATGATTATCGTACTCGCAAATGGTTGTTTCAAATAAAAATTTACTAAGGGTAATTTTTAAAATTAGTTTGAAATACGACCAATTTTACGTATGTGTGAGTGTTTTTAATGTCCATTTTGAGTCGCCACCTACCATCGAAGCGTGATATTTTTACGCAGAGCACCCTGTTTTGTTTAATTTGACAGAGATGGCGGTTAAATGGACCTCGAGCACCGAGTTTTGAGAAAGATAGTGAAAGATGGCGCTAAATAAATAAAAGTATGCCTCGCGTTATTTTCGGGTCTGTCACCAAAATTGCGAAACGCGACGTTGCCAGGCAACGCTACGTCACAAGTTTAGTGCTTGCTAGTCACCCGTAATTATTAGGCTTTATGAGCTGGCTCTGATAGGGTTGCCAACCGTTCGTTATAATCATAGTTTACAAAGTTATTTGCGGCTATGTTCTTTATACTTTGCAATATCAACAAAGTAGGTACCTTCGAGAAAATACTTTATTGTAACGTACTTTATTGAAACTCAAGTTTCAGTTTTATAAAATAAAAATAAAACAACGAAAGAATATGTAAAAACTATACTTTCGTAACTTCATTAGCAGCAATAAAAAAAAATATTATTAGTCATTGACCGAGCGAGCAAAGCAAGGTAAGTCCTTGCAATATAATATGGCAAAATTTGCTATCGTCTGTTCGGATGTATGTACCTATGTACGTAAGTACTCGCGTACGTCGCATTTTTCAATTAATCTTGATGAAACTTGATATATGTACTTACTTATATATTTATTTTACAATATAGTTTTTGAGAAAAAATAAAAATGAAAACCAATATTACGTGAGCTCTCATTTGTTAGAGTTTCAACGACTTGTGGTTCAAGTAAGATTGGGTATATGCTAGATCGGACTATGGATGCGATTTTTAAACTTTATCGAAAAACAAGATAATTTGTGCTCTTGAGGTATTCTGTTCGCAAAACTACTAGTTTTTATAATCCGACCGTGTACCGTGCTGTGATTCAGAAACTCGGTGTAGCAACCCTGATAATATATCAATATCAAAGTGTAGTATGAAGTTGTCATCTCGCCCCTTAAATGCAAAAGAGCCACAAGTCGAAAATTCATTTTTTTACTGGAAAGCCTATCAAAGTTTTGATAGTAGTTTTTTTTGTATTACTTTATAAATCTTTTTTTTCTACATATATGTATGGTATATTATAAGATGCGTATTTTGAACCTTACACTACCTTGAAATTTACATTGAGATCAATGTAATTAAATGCGGAAGAAACTTATCCATAACTATCACCTCTTCATCTAGCAATATTACAAAATAAAATACTCCATAAATCTTTGACTTACTAGTAGTAACGATGAGATCTACGATCAATAATATCTAAGTCATCGCAGTAATCTCATTAAGTGTTTCATTATTATACATAAAAATCCTTTAGCTTAAATAATCAATTTTAAAATAAGTAAGTATAAAAAGTTTAACATTACTTTGGGATCACATCCTTTTCAATCAGTTTTAGGATGCTTTGTTTTTTGTCTCAGCAACTTGTAGCTTTTTGATATTATTTTATTTTATTTACTTGGGAAAAATCTGTATCCTGAGAAGTTTTGTATAAAAATATATTTTAATGTTGTTGATCAGTTTTAATAACTTTGAGGTCTGCTCTTTACGACTCTTCCTTTGGAAATCTATGTCAAGAGGCTGAACACTAGGAAGTACTGAATCAACTGATTGGTAATCAATCATCTGTACTGCTGTCTGAGCTTGAAGATGAGGATTCACTTGAGTATATCTGAATCGCTGTCTGTACTTTCCTCAATAACTAAATTTATTCATTGCTCTGGACTTCCAAAATCAGATAATGTTTTCATCAAGTAACGATAGGCTAGGATTGTGTTGGCTGTCTGTCTGGTATGGAATTTGTACCATTTTTGATGAAGCGATTAAGATAGAGACTCCAGTAAATCCTCATCTATAAGCTCAGACAGCAGTACAGACGATTGATTACCAATCAGTTATGATTCAGAACCTCTTAGTGTTCAGCCTCTTGGCAAAGACTTTCAAAGGAAGAGTCGTAAAGGCATACCTTAAAGTTATTAAAACTGATCAACAACATAAAAATATATTTTTGTACAAAACTTCTCAGGATACAGATTTTTCCCAAGTAAATAAAATAAAATAATATCAAAAAGCTACAAGTTGCTGAGACAAAAAACAAGGCATCCTAAAACTGATTGAAAAGGATGTGATCCCAAAGTAATTTTAATAATCTTAAAAGTGATTATTTATTTCAAAGGATACTTATGTATGATAATGAAACACTGTATTTTAAGACTGATTGTACGGACTGATTGTAATAACAGTCATTTAACAAATATTGCATGTTTGTTTAAACAATTACAACCATAATCACGGTAATCTTATATGCAAAACAGACACATTTCCAAGTACTGCGGGTTCGTTTTAATAAAATAGTAATCAAACTTATTGAACTTTCATTCAAAAGAAACGCATTCCAAAACCTGACACTTTTATGTTTCGTAATAAAATTATTATTATTATTATTAACTGGAAAGATGGCTGCTTTGCTGTGAAGTTAGTCATCAAAGTCTCAAAATGCTAAATGGGTAGTTGTGTGATTGAACTATTTTTAACGCTAAAACCATGGGTGTCTTTTTCGAATATAAAAATTGGAATCATGTAAATGCCATTTTTGCATTAAAAACGATATTGTTTTTTTTTTATTTGTGGCTCTTTTGAATTTAAGGTGTTCTGTTTGTCTGTGGTTACCTAGCCTAGTGCACTTATTTCTCCCTATATGTTCCTTGACTTTTTTTTCTATGGTCCTTGTCTATGGTGCACTGTGGGTGTCATGCGATTAATTTTCTTTGGGGCGGTGTCTTTGAAACGAGTGCAAGCCAGGTTATAACGGTTTCACGGTGAAATTTCGTAAGTAAACAGATATTTACATAATTTTAATGTGTTACCTACTAGTAGAGTAGTACTATTATAGAAGATGCCTGCCCTTTGTTTGAAGCCTTCGTTGTTGTTGTTGTTGGACATAGGCCTTCCCCTTAGAATGCCACGACGAACGGTATTGAGCCGCCTCCATCCACCGACTCCCCGCGACGTTTATAATGTCTTTATTCCATCGAGTGGAGAGCTTTCCTCTAACGCGTCGTCCGGTTTGTGGTCGCCACTCGAGAACCTTTATTCTCCAACGGTTATCACTTCTTCGAGCTATATGACCTGCCCACTGCCACTAATTCTGAGAGCTATGTCGGTGACCTTGGTTCTTCTACGGATTTCCTCATTTCGGATTCTATCACGTGGTGAAACTCCTAGCATAGCTCTCTCCATAGCCCGTTGCGCAACTTTGAGCTTGTCTATACGGCCAATAGTTAGCGACCACGTCTCAGTGCCGTAAGTCAACACTGGCGTGTAGACTTTCGTCTTGAGGCTCTGCGGTATCGGCGACGAGAAGATTTTTTTTTATGCTACTTGGCAAGCAGACAAGCATACGGCCCACCTGATGGAAAGCAGTTACCGTAGCCTATGGACGCCTGCAACACCAAAGGCATCACAAGCGCGCTGCCGACCCTGAGACATAATGTGAAAAGTCTCATGTGCCTGTAATTTCACTGGCACCCGTACCCTTCAAACCGAAACAGAGCAATGCGAACACTACTGCTTGGTGGCAGAAATAGGTACGGTGGTAGTACTTCCCCGGACGAACTCTTTCACAAGAAGTTTTCACAAAACCAACAAACTAGATATGGCGTAGTTTCCCGAACGCTGCCCATCCGAGTTGGATTCGTCGGTTGACCTCTTCATCTCATCACATCACACTAATATTATAAATGCGAAAGTTTATAAGTATGTTTGTTACTTCTTCACGCCCAAACGGCTGAACGGATTTGAGTGAAATTTGGAATGAAGATACCTAATAATAATAATAATAAGCAAGCAAGTACCTTGACTTGGCCCACGAGATTACCGCCATGTGGGATGTGGATTCGACGATTATCGTCCCGATAGTTGTTTCTGTGAATGGCTTTATAGCAAAGAGCCTCGACCAATACCTTGAGAGGCTCTCACTAAATGGTTGGATCAACGGTCAGATTCAGAAGGCAGTACTCCTGGACTCGGCACGCATAGTCAGGAGGTTCCTCTCTCTGCAGCCCTAGCCTCCGACCGCTTGGGCCTTTGCTCCGCGGTCGGTGGTTTACCGTTTTGTAATATATTTTTTACTATACTGTTTTTATATACTATTTGTTTTTATAGATAAGTAGTATTTCTTTATAGTGAAAAATGTATTTTATAACGAGTTTTAAAATAAATCAACGTCATAATAATAATATCATGGTTCACGCAGGTGAAACCGCGAGGCGCAGCTCGATATTTATATTACTTGAAATATCTTTAAAAATTTAATGAATGAAAATGTAATAAGTAAATATGTTATGTTTTCAGATCTTATCTAACACCAAGCTCCCAATTTATGGACGAAATATTTTGAAGCCGAAATTGACGAAGCTGACTCTGGTTGCACGAAAAATAATAATGCACAACAGCAGTCAGCCAGATTTGATGGCAGAAGATTTGAGAAATGGTCCACAACATGAACAGCATGGAAATGATTTATACGTTACTCACAGATCGGAACGTTTTTTTTTTATGCTACTTGGCAAGCAGACAAGCTTACGGCCCACCAGATGGAAAGCAGTTGCCGCAGCCTATGAACGCTTGTAACACCAGAGGCATTACACGCGCGCTACCGACCCTGAGACATAAAGATGAAAAGTCTCATGTGCCTGTAATTTCACCGGCACCCGTACCCTTCAAACCGAAACACAGCAATGCGAACACTACTGCTTGGCGGCAGAAATAGGTACAGTGGTAGTACTTCCCCGGACGAACTCTTTCACAAGAAGTTCTACTACTAACAAAACTACTAACTAGTCGTCTGACTGCGAGTCAATTTGGAATAGTGAGAGAGGCAGATTGTTGATTGTTTATCCAATATCATATATTTCCAACACAGTAATATTTGTACACTGTTATGTTTGCAAACGCCGTATCACCACACCCTATAAATGAGTTTATCAGCAGCATGATGCTAAAGCTGGTAGCATTTTTCAAAAATGCGATTTTATCTGAAATATATATTGAGACGTGTTCGGAAAAATGCAAAGTGCATAGATCTCAATGAAATGACATCATGTACGTTATTTTTTCTCATACAAAAAACCCTTACAACATTGTCTAAAACAAAACTATATCAAGAAATGTATTTTTTTCTAGCCACTGATGATCAACCAGAATTAGCAAGTTGAAGTGACAATGGGAAGGTCATATAGCTCGCAGAACTGATAACCGTTTGAGAATAAAGGTTCTCGAGTGGCGACCGAAAAACGGACGAGGCTGTAGAGGAAGGCCCTCCACTCGATGGACTAAAGGCATTATGAACGTCACAGGAAATCTGTGAATGGAGGCGGCTCAAGACCGTTCGTCGTGGCACTCTAGGGGACACCTAAGTGGACTTCTACAGGCTGATGATGATGTAGTTGATCATCAGATCAACTACATCTAATGATGATGAAGATGATACCTCATATCTCCGGCGTTTATGAACCGATTTAGAAAATTCTTTTTTTATTTGAATAGATATATGTACTTCCAGATTGGTCCCATTTTTTTCAAAACCCAGTTCTGATGATGGAATCCATGAGGAATTGAGGGAACTCCTCAAATATTTTAGGCATACATATGGCGATTTTGATATTTTCAGCAACAAACCAAGCATTTGCATTCAGAAAGTATCATAATCCTTTCACCACTATGGTTCTTTCATAATTTTTTTTTCATCCTAATATTTAGTCGAATACAATGGCGGAAGTCGGTTTTTTAAATGAAAAGTTATATTTAGAAGAGATGCAATGGGCACTAATGGTAACAATGAATACAATATACGAAGACAAAATGTGCAGTTGCACTGATCGCTTACCTATTGATGAATATTTGTTGTCAGTGTATGATATTTCTAGTGGAAAATACTTGTAATTATAAACCAATAAAAATACCTAATCTGTTTGTTTTTTCTTTTTATTAATTTCTGTAAAAAGACATTCATTTTTGTGGGGGTGTTTGCCATAATTACCACCCTTGGCAGGTTGATTGGTGATTGCAGTATCGGTTACTCAGATGGATGCTGCTGCCCATGCCCTGGTGTAAACCCTTAGTCGGCTTTTCCGACATCCACGGGAGGAGGATTATAGATTCTACGCCGCACACCACGGCACTTTTTATAGGGTGGCAGGAAGTCGGTGGATGGTGGCGGCTCATCCCTTCTAACAATTTTCTTTAACGCCATCATTATCGAGATACCTTATAAACATTTTTTTAACGCCATCTATATAACATCTGGGGATAATGACAACGCCATCTAGTGAAAAACAAAACAGTGAATGTAGAAGTGTGCGTGCGTGTAATTACATGAGGCAAATTGTCAGATCTTATTTATAGTGAATTTGAAATTTCTAACAACTCTTTAACGAAAATTCATGCTGCATCAAATTCTATGACCTACACCGTGCTCGCAAACGGTAAAATTACTCACTAAAGACGCTCGAGTTTTGAATAAAAAATAAAAAAGTCAATATCTGTTTTTCCACGCCATCTAGCGTGAAACGAGCTTTAAGTAATCGAAAGCATCCCCCTTAAGCTGCTCGCCTGTGTACATGTCTTTCATTATTACTTGTTTGTACATATTTTCTGTGTGCAATAAAGAATTATAAGAATTAGGCATCGTAACGATCAAAATTAGGACGATCGTCCGTGAATTACGTACCTAGTAGACGGTTTGTACGTAATCGTCATAACTTACACTAAGGCCTCTCAGGCCATACCACGATTTTATTAAGAATTTATATCGCTTCACGCGCACATCAGCTAAAGTGTCTTTTTCACTTTTAAACCCTTCAAATATCATCATTGATATATAAAAAAAAACAGAAAAAAGTTCGAGATTTGAGATTCTACGTATATCCTGTACTTCGACATTATCCGTCATGTAAATGCCACTGGTCAGTTGGTATGTTATAATAAACGAAACACTTGAATCGCACGGTGAAGGTGACAGGAATGCGGGGTGCAGCGGGGGGCGAGGGGGTGCCGATCGATGCCGACGTCGTTATTCGGGCGACAGCCTTTGACGACGTCGCGGATCACTTCTGATGCGGACTCGGGGGTTTGACCTGGAATTAAAAAGTGTTTTTTAATTAATTTATAAGAAATACTTGATAATAACTTTGCCTACTCAATGAAACACAACCTACTAGCCTAGTTCTTGACTACGCAATGAGTGCAATCCGTTCATTTACTTTTATTTTATTTTATTTTAGTTTACATGGAAAACAAACGACAGCAGAAATATAAAGAAAAAATTACAATATAAAGTTTGCCTAAAAGGAAAAGAAATAAAACAAAATAGTTGTGGCAAATAAAAATAAAAAAACGAACGATGAGCCATATAAATCGTTAAATTACGAAAAGACCAGCCAAGTGTTGAGCTTTTGTCCAAAGAGGTCAGTTTTCACCTCCTTAAACGATATGTATGACTCCTTTATTGGGCTTCTGTATCTTATTCGTGGCCTCCCTACTCTAACCAAATCTAATTACCATATTCAAAACAAATAAAATTATCTTTTTCTTTATCTTTATCTACTCTTCCTCGCTTCCTTTTAATGATGTTCGAAGCTGTCAATGTCATATCCTAATTCCGAATAGGTAATTTGTATTTTGGCTTTCTTCTCATAACAGAAGACGTATCTACCATATACTTACGTCTTAAAAATATAAATTAATTACTACATGAGAGTAAATATTATTTTGTTGGTATATCGGGGCCCAAGTGGAACGCACCCCTGCCAGGTCCACGCCTTGCGACGCGTGACTGACGGACGTCCAACACTACTACACAACACACACATGCAAACATCGTGTGCAAATACGATTATTGACACAATATGTCGCGGCTGATTGTGTGAGTGAGCGACGCTTGGAAGAAAATAAGGGAACATTTCTGAGCGAATTTGGAATTAGAAAATATGCGATTCATAGGAAGGAAAGTGATTTGGAAAATAACTTTTGACATCTACTATTTTCTGTAACTAGGTTTAACTCATTATTTTTCTTATTAGTAACAAAATAAACACATTTTTTTTAAACTTGAATAAAAACTTGAATCGTTTTTTTGTGCGGATATTGAAAAAATTAGTTTATTTACTTCATAAACTAATTTTTTCAATATCCGCACAAAAAAAACGAATGGAGCTGTCACCAATGCGCCACCTATAGCCGGAAGTGGTACTAGCGTGACGGATGTTTTATAGATTTTGTTTTTGTTTTTTTTTAATAAGACGATTCAAAATGATCCTTGTGATTTCAATGAATAAAATTTTGATTTGATTTGTTTTTAAGGCTCTGAAATTGTGCTCGTGCCCAGTACATTGAAGAGTGGACTACAAAGTGAATATTAACCTCATTGATCTAAATCAATCAATGCAAGGTTTGTATAATATACCTTTATCGTTGGTATTTAATCATACGTTATACAATTTTTTTTTTATACTACTTGTCTAGCAAACAAGCATAGGTACGGCCCACCTGATGGAAAGTAGAAAATAAGTAAACGTATACTTTTGCTAGCGAATCGAAATAAGTATGCTGGTAGAGCTCTAGAACTACTCTAGATAATGTATAGTGATGAAAACATACGTAAGTACATGATATAAACTCGTGCCTGTTTTTCGGAGGGATAGGCAGAGATTTCTACTTACTACGATTTTATTTTCTGACATACCACTTTTGCTTCATTGACTCTCATCACGTTTTGTCCATACATGCTCGTCGTTTAAGAGTACTTATGATACCTTTCTCCAAATCGTCTCCGATCTGGCCTGAACACGTTCGCCGAAATCTTCCTCTACTGACTTACATACTGGTCTATTATCATTATCATCATAACCAGCTTGTTTACGTCCATTGCTGGACGAGACCTCCCCCATTGTATATAATGGGGGAGATTTGCCATAATTAGCAGCGCATGACGGATTGATTGGTGATTGCAGTTTGGTTATAAGTACTCAGGTGGATGATGCTGCCCATCCCCTGGTGTAATCCCTTAGCTTTTACTACATCCACGGAAGGAGACTGAGGGGTCTATTTTTAGGTCGGACAAATCACGGCGGCACTCAAGTATTCATGACGAACGATAATCTAATCGATAATACAACGATAATCTAACTAAGATAGTCAAAATAAGAAAGCTCGCTTAGGTTTGATTTCACCAACAAATATCAGGCGGTTAAACAACTGTTTAGTCTAACCAATGCTTTTTGGCAGGTGTTTTCAAAGATTATCTGTCATAAAAACATTTAATAACTAACAGAGTATGGTGAAATTGGCTCTTAGACTTCTGTTCCAACAATAGCACGAAAAGGCATCACAATAATTAAAAAGTTCCAAGAATAGGGTACATACACAATAATGACGTTAACGACACGCCGCTGACAGCACGGCCATTTGTCAGCTGTCATTTGTCAGGTGTTTGTCATTGATGGTGTCTGGCGGTGCGGGGACGATTGACGCGTGTCATTGGGAATGGCTACTATGGTCCTTCGAATCGAATGTAGAACACGCTGACTTCAAATTTAACAAACCGTCGTCTCTAACTATGAGACAGTGAAAAAGTACTGTAGTGTTTGAAAGAGGTTGTGGCAATGCTCGAAAATATCGATTTTGTGTTGTTAGCAACACTGTCTCGTCATTAAAGCTCGACTACAAGATCCTGATACTAATAACCACAACATTCTTAAATCAGCAGAGGAGATTAGGATGGTAAATTAAATAAGATATTGTTCCTACCAAAGTGTCATAAATCAGCAAAAAACTGCACGATGTGAGGGTAGTGATAAAATGTAAAAAAAAATAAGAATAGAATAGAATATTCTTTATCGCACAAAAAACAAATCATGTAGGTAAATAGGCGAAGCATTCTCTACCAGCTAAACTATGTGTAGTGCGGAGTGCGGATAAATTTATGTAGGTGGTGCATAATATGTGGAGAAAATTAGGCATTTTTGTAATACGTCTTTGTTTTAGTGATCTCACAATCTTAGATCACTCCACTGCGTCGGATTGCAACTTGGAAACCTAATCTATCATAATGTTAGATCCGTTTTTTACCATGCATATTCTCTTTCCGTACCAACTCTATAATTGTGCTAGAGTCATTCATGAAATTGAATTTGCGTAAATATCTACTCCACTTTCATCCACCCTTAAAAGTTTTACAACCTATTGAATTTTTTCAAAGGTGTATCTAATATTATAATTTGAATTTCTAACTTAAGTGATAAATAGGTGAATCGAATATCTTTAGTAACTCTTAACCGTGTGATCCGACCAAGTGACGGTGGAATTATTAATGACTCTTGATTCACGGCTCGCGATATGACACGGTGAGACGACCACGCCTCATCCTTCAATTCTTTACTGCATTATATTGATTAAACTAATTTGAGACACTTGAGCATGTCGGTCATACTGGACCATTTTAAACTGATCCGTTGGTGGCGGATCAACTAAATTATAGGCATATGAAATCATGCAGTACAACGGATCATAGCCACTGGACCTACTACATAACAGTAACTACTACCTACCATTTTATTTTAAGTTTAGTTAATTTTATTTATAGTAAAAACTACATACTTGCCTAATATAATCTATTGGAGATGTCTATGTATTAGAGGCTTTTTTTAATTTTAGCTTATGTCACAAAAATTTTAGGTCTAAAATAAAATTAAAAATAGTTGACCGAAACCACAAAGACCATGTCCAACCAAAGTTATTTCATATGACATACACATGACCTGATTGTCTCGCTATTTTTTTAGCTCTTCTAGAACCCTAATATCTCAACAAACCTCTGCGGCCATTTATATCATAACCTTATCTACAAAATGTACTACTTAATACCAATTACCCACTTACACTTTCAAACAAACATACCTAACCTACATACAAATTCCAATTCATCAAGTTCAAGTTGACTCAGAGAACTCACTTCGCTCGTTCAATTATTAACAATAAGTACATTTCGTAGGAAAAAACGTTACAGAAAATGATTTTCAAACGTGCCATTTCATTTCATTCGAAACTCTTAAAATACCCATGCAACAAACAGATTTATTACCGCCGCATAATTCCTAGGCTACCTACAAATTATTTTCGAACTCAATCGCATACTTCCGCAAATGAGTTCCGTAGGTACCCTAAGGTATACCATATCGATCGTGGCAAACTATTCACAAATATTCGCATATTTTATCGGCCGTTGACGGAGACGTCACGGGTAATATCCACGCGATTAATAAGTCACCACAGTCCCGTCACAATACATGTTAGTCCAGTAGGGATACTATGAAGAAAGTAACCGTGTCATGCTATTTATGATAGTCAGATAGGTAGTAATTTATTCGTACAAAAGGTACACGTAAAAAAACCACAAAAGGCGTAGAAAGTACACACCGTATACTGTGTACCTACTTTCAGTAACACAGTCATAAAATATAATAAAAAATACACCACAAAACATGACCAAGGAGTACCTGATAGAATACTCTGATCATATTTTCACCCCCATTCCCAGATAAACGCTCGTTCACGCGGGGTGTGCAGTTGTGCACTAAGTGGCAATATATTATTTAAAGTGTCAACACTGCTTGTAAAAGTTGTACTGTGCCCTTGTCCTGACGATGTCACCGCCACCCCGGCCGCAGCCATCCATCTTGGAGTAAATCTTCACCTTAGCTACCTGTCTAAACTTTGCACGACCTACTAATCGAAGGTTTGATGAAATTGTTTGTCACGTTACGTTTACAGTGTATGGTTGTTCACGAGCGTTTTGCAATCTATACAGAGCTTTCTCTCCAGTATTGGGCCAATAGCTTGTAAGGCTTCAAGTTCCTTTCAGAAAGCCTTCTTCTTAATGTTCATTCACTCATAGGCTCTGTTGCAACTCCGGTTTGGTGTTGATTTCTGACCATTGTCGACATGATAAATCGGCCTTCCCGGGCTGTTATACACCTTGGCTTTCCAGTTTCAGGCTTCCTTATGCGCGACCCAGTTTCTTAAAGCCGCCTCCGTACTCGCTGGACTGTGGATAATGATAAACCCAATTTTCTTTGCTGGCTGGTCCCTAGCTCCATTGTGATGATTTTCGTGCATTTTTATAACTTGCATAGTTTAGAAGATAATTATCTTGGCTCTTCCAAGTGACCCCTTTTCATTGCACGCCAGTGTATATAAAAACAGAGCTTCTTGTCTTTGCAGATGCTGTCACCTCGAGATGACGATGACGATGACACACACCTCTGCATCAAATGTAACACCACCATCGTGGGCTTGGACAACTACGTCAAGCATAGAAAAGAAAGATGTGGGAAGAAGTCCGAAAACAAAGACCTACCACCCATCGACAACTTAGACCCTACATATAGCTTAGGTGCTGATGTGTTCTTCCAATCATTGGAACTGCAGAGCAGTGTAAAGAAAACTTCACTATCCCGATTAACACCACCGATCCCGATCTCAAAACCAAGAACTGACAGGAAAAGTTCCTTAGCTATCGCATCGACTTCAAGAGCTCAAATGAGTCCTCTAGAAAACAATCTTAGAGGAGAAGATTGGATTGGAGGACATACTTTACGAATAAGCGGAACGGAAGAAGACAACCAGACAAAACTTATTAATGCTGTGGCAAGTATAAGTGGAGCAGCTAAGAAAGAAACCAACTCCTCTTACACTATAGGGTACAATGATTATAAAGGAGAAGAAGAAAGCGATGAATCAGAAGTATTTGAAGAAGATGACGATGAAGAACATACTGGTGGTAAATGGAAACCTCCTGTGAACTACACAGGTGGAAAATGGCGACCAGCATCTCCAGAACACGACTGGGATGATCAAGAGCCTTCTGCGTCTTGGAAGACTTTACTGCCTGAGGTAGATCGAGATGAAGACTATGATGCTCCACCACCAGGACATACTAAAGGCAAATGGGTGCCAGGTGCTAATGAAAAAACTCAAATAATGCAAACAACTATACAGAACAAAGGATCAGTTCAATACTGGTGTGGACCTTGCAATAGAAGGCTAGGCTCTCGAGCTATTTACGATAAGCACTTGAGATCCAGACTTCATCTGAAGAAAGTGCTACCGGAACAAGAGCTGGAGTTTTCAGGGCACTTAGAACCAATGAAGGGTATGGAAAAGCGTGCTGCTAGACCGTCAAAGTTTGTGGATGGTGGCATTTATTCACAAGTAGAAAGAAAGAAAAGGCAGAAAAGTGGTAAGTTGAGCGTCAAAATTGAGGTAAAGAAAAGAAAAAGGAAGTCTCATTTTGTCCACTGTGCTGGCTGCAAGACTCGTGTCAGAGAGCATCTGATGGGAAAGCATCTCATATCCCACTATCACTTCAGAAAAGCAGCAGGAGTGACTGACTCTTTGTACCAGCAGCTGATTCTGGACAACATAGACGCTATTGTCCATCAGTCACCTTTTCAGTGCAGTCCTTGCAAGTTCTACACCAACTGGCTTTCAACGTTCATGCAGCACTGGTATTCAGAAGAACATGAATGGGCCATGACATTCATTGAGGGGATCTACTGGTGTTCCTTTTGCAAGTTCGAATGCAAGAGCTCCCAAGACATGCTCGAGCATCTGTCTGGATCCGATCATAGCGAGACTGTCGCAGTCATCAACAGATCTATGCCTATTATTATCAGAAAGAAAACTGTATTCAAATGTGAGACTTGTTCTGAAGTGCTCAGGTTCAATATAGAGTTGAAGAAACATAGTCAAAAGACTGGTCATCCGTTGGCTTACACAGCAACAGACATATACCAGGAGTTGCATCAATGTCAGCAGTGTAAAGGCAAGTTCAAATCTTCTCTGACTCTAGCAGCTCATTTGAAGTCTAAGCACAAGCAAAAGCCGCATCTTTGTCTCGTCTGTTCCAAGACCTTTGAGTCTTCGGAAGAAGCTAAGCATCATCGTCAGACTTCAGAGCACAGGGTCAATCGTAAGGAGCTGCTGATAAAACAAGGGATTATTACGAAGGATCTACGGAAGAAGTGCCCATATTGTTCAGGAAATGTCATGATGAAGAACATATTGGTATTGAAGGAGCACATTCGATGCTTCCACCCTGACATAAAAAAAACGTAAGCCAAAAGACTCGAGAGTGGCATGCATATTATTGTTTTTGGTAGAGTAAGCAAGGTCAATAAATCATGGTAATTTGTTAACTTTTCAGGTGCCCCAAATGTGGTATGGAGTTTATACTCTCGCAAGAAGTGACCAGCCACATCCGAGCCAACGCTTGCCGGTTCCAAGACTCTGCTCGGGTCAACTCTTCAGTCTTCTGGAACTGCAGCCAATGCCTATTCACAACTGACTCTCAGGCCGAGTGTTACTTTCACGAAGTCTTACATGAACCTCCTGAGAGTATAAAGCAAGTTAGTTCGGACAAACTAGTTGAGAAATATGGTTGTCCAATTTGCCAGAAATATTTCGAGAAGGCATCGCTTCGCCAGCATCTGAGGCAACATACCTTTGAAAGACCATTTATCTGCACGATCTGTAGAGCGAACTTTACGAGGCAGACTAGTTTGTCGAACCATGTCAAGTGTGAACACGGGGATGATGTAAAAGTCCCGAAGCTGCTGACGGCTGTTGAGAGGGACGAGTGGAGGTGTGAGAAGTGTATGAAGAGGTTTCAAAACAAGTGAGTAGTGTCTACATTTTGGGATATAAGTACCTATCTATGTAAGGAAATATGCGAAGACTTGGCATGTCCTTACTTTTTCCTTTTCTAACAGCCAGTTTCTCAAACGCTGATCAACGAAACATTAGGTAGGTTTTAACTACCTCTGTGGCGCGGCGGGTGAGTATCCGTCTGAGATGCGAGAGGGTTCGATTCTCGCTGCGGGACCAATGTTTACATGATCTGCAAATAAGTATTTGTTCCGGGTCTGGGTGTTGTGATACCATGGTACTCGTAGTTCCTGATACTTACTTACAATACAGGGAATCCTAGTGGGACTATGTATATGACTGTTGGTTGTTATGTTATGTTATGTTAAGAGTTAGGTAATTAAAAACAAATGGCTTGTGCGATCGTTTATCTCTTTTGCGCATTTGTGGTCATATATACTACGTCTCTCTTCAGCTGCAAAATTGTATTATTAATAATTTTATCGTCATTGCTTTTCTAAGCTCTACCATTTTAACTATGGCTTTGCGGAGAGCATTAAATGAGCTCTTAGGTATCCATTCCATTCACGACAGTCCAATAAAGCCATCAGATTCTGTCGGAAGCACAAACACTCTTAAAATAGCTTCAATGACGCGGCAACTGCACTGCTCAGGCGGATACGAATCTTGTCAACTGTCACACAACTCCTTCACAAATATCGGGAAACATTCATAATTTGACACGGCTTTGAGCGCGCGCGCATTCTACCAGCAGTGTTGCCAACGCTGACGTTTTTATGTCTTGTGGCAATAAATTCACGCCGGATGCGCTTATTTTCAGCGCTGTATCAAATATTCGTGTCAGAATGACTAGGCTACACGACTTAAAGCCAACACAACTGTATTATATGAATTACAAACACCGACATATTGGTAACGGTTTTTTTTAAATTGACTATTAGCTTAACAGTTTTGTCATGTGCATGTACGCTTGGCTGAAAATGGCTGAAGTATCTCTTTCTGACGCGTCGATATTTTATTGTCAGCATGTGTAACGATCCACATTTTGATGTTCAATGAAGTTGCTGAAATAGGTTTATTTACGACACTCGCTACACTCGCTAGTTAAGTGCAATTTATTTGAGTGTTAGTTTATAAATGAATCTGACAAGTCTCAAGATCTGACGCCCGAGAGATGATGAAACTGTCAACAGGGCTTAAAACAGAACTTGAATAAAATCATCTGACTTGAAGGATACTTATATCACCTTATTTTCTTATTGCGACTCGTGCCATAGTTATACTCTGCTAGCAAGAGTGTGTAACCTTTAAATCCACTATGCTAATTCAGTGTGGTTTGAATGATGCCAAGATTAAGAAAACAATTAGCATGCTAGATAGATCCTCTTTGTTTGGCACACACTGTGTCTGGCCTTGAAAAGACCCCTCCTCCCGTGGATGTCAGTAAAGCCGACTAAGGGATTAAACCGGTCATGAGCATCAGCATCCACCTGAGTACTCAACACCATTGATGAAACCGCTTACCAAATTTGGTCATTACGGTATATCGACAATAACTGTCCTTATGACAGCATTAAACTTAACGGAACCTATTGGATTGTAGTTCCAGAACATTGTTAACTACCCGCAAACCGCATGAATCAACACTTTACAGATTATCTAAGAATTAGTACACTTGGTTCCAACCAAACAATTGCACAGAATGTCCATAGCCCTAGAAACCTAAGACGGTTTAGGTTCTAGACGAGAAATTAACTAGGAATGTATAAACTATTGCTTATCGTTTCAACCCATAAATTATCATATTTATATCGGTTCAACCCTTTTTATTTTATTTCTATTCTCGTTTTATCCGGGACCAATTGCAAATTTCTATATCTTCTCGTCAATACCGCAGAGCCTCAAGACGAAAGTCTGTAATCAGTGCGTGTTGCGAGTGATGAATAGTCAATAGTAGTCAATAGTGAGTAGTAGTAATATTAGGTACTTACGGCACTGAGACGTGGTCGTTAATTATTGGCCTAGAGACAAGCTCAAAGTCACGCAGCGGGCTATGCTAGGGGTTTCACTATGTGATAGAATCCGAAATACAGTAATATCGCAATATATCTATGAAATATTATTACATACACATAAACGCTTGGATAGTTTTATGATAAAAAGTGACGTGCATGGTATTAACACGAGAAATAAACACAAACTAAATATACCAAAATTTCGATTAAAGAAAGTAAGTGGGTCTTTTATGGGGAATTCTGTACGGTTCTATAATAAACTTCCAGAAGGTGCATTTAAACTTCCTATTCGAAGATTTAAATCCTACATAAAGATGAATCTAATTAAGAAAGCGTATTACACTCTTGATGACTATATTAATGATAAAGCCGCGTGGCCTGATGTCGCTCTGCCCCTCGACTGCTAAAATGGAAATTTGCAATATCTGTACTTTCCTATTTATACATGTTTGTATTAGATTATTATTTATAAGTATAACAAGCGTAGCGTGTGCTGTCTTGCAAATTTTTGGTGATGTTTATTTACTTTTGACTACCTTCCTAAGGTTTTTAAGTTCTCATTTACTATGTATCAGCAACTTCTTGCTCCGAGGCACCACACAGGCGCTTCTCACCTAGTGGTAAGACGGACCATTTATGTAAGCCAAGCCGAGTTTGTTGCCTGATTCTTCTAGGCTTGGTCGCGTTGGAACAGGAGTAATTTAATTTTATAAAAGACGATTCAAAATGATCCTTGTGATTTCAATGAATAAAGTTCTTTTTGACTTTGACTTTGAAATGAGGAAATACGTAGAAGAACCAAGATCACCGACCTAGCTCTCAGAATTAGCAAGTTGAACTGGCACTTTGCAGGTTATATAGCTCCAAGAACTTGTAACTGACTGAGCGTTGAGGAATAAAGGTTCTCGAGTGGCGACCACAAACCGGACGACATGGTAGAGGAAGGCCCTCCACTCGATGGACTAAAGACATTATAAACGTCGCAGGAAGTCGGTGGATGGCGGTGGTCTTTTTAGAAGCTCCCGTTTTGCACCAGCATATGGCCACGAGAGAACGCAACTATCGAGTTTTTTTTTTTTAATGGCCTCTTAGGATTAGGTAACTCAATTTTGCCAAATTTCAAGTTATTGATATAATCAAACAATGTCCAGTCTTCAAACTCTACTGTCAAGTCATGTTCTAGTAAATTGATGGCAGTTTACTAGAATGTTCCCTTTGATCATTTAGTAAATAATCAAAGAATGTTCCTAGACAATTTCCACCGCTTCGAAAAGACACGCAATACACTTATTTTATTTAAATTCACTACTATGTGCTCTTTATAAGCTACACCGGTTAAAATGTCACCAAAATTACACGATATAACACAAAAAAACACTAGAAATTGATATAAAATAAAAAAGGACGACGTCTCCCTTCAAAAGAGCAGAAAAAGTCCAACTATCGAGATAATTTTGACAGTCATAGTTTTGGCAGTTTCAAACTATTCAAGTGTCAAAAGTTTAAAACGTCGTCTGTCAAAATGATCCTTTATGGTAAAGATATTATAATTTCGCATCCAGAGACTGTAATGACCAGTCTAGAGCCCTCGGTCTAGCGCTGATGATCTAACTTAGACTATTTTCTCGTGTGTTATTGCGACTGCATCCATGCAGTTCGTATAACGGCGATGGTGTTGCCAGTAATGTCAGTTTGCTCTATAATAGGGTGATTAGCGTTTATGTGAAGTATTCGAAATGTGTCTTTGTGTACTTAATCGTTCAATTTTAATGTGTTTGAAAGACTCAATACCTACCTATACCTACCTATGCACATACCTACAACTACCAATGCTGTAACTGTACTGTAATTTTTAAATAAAGATTTTGACAACTCTATTAACAGTACATCATCTCTTCATCATCATCTTCAGCCTGTAGAAGTCCACTGCTTTACATAGGCCTCCTCCCTAGAATACCACGATGAACGGTCTTGAGCCGCCTCCATCCACCGACTTCCTGCTACGTTTATAATACCTACGAATACGAATTATGTATAATACCTCCATACGAAAGACAAGTCTTATTAGAATTAATTCAATGAAGGAGACGTAAGATCTAGTAGAACCTATATCGGCTACTCCTTAGACAGAGGCTATGCAGGCTGGACTGAAATAGCTATAAACAAGCCTAGACGTCTCGATGTAATTACTCGCTAGTAGACTAGACCAGCCAGCAATGCCCAGGCATGCTGCGTGAAACAGCTAGTTCAATGCAGTTTCTATTACCTAACATGGAGCTCCCATCGCATTAGGTCTTTTAAAGGCCAAAGCTCACCGACTGCGGTAGACGTAGACATGCACGTTGACGTACTATGACGTTGTACCTAATGTATGGAACTGTATGAGACATGGCACACCGCTTGCGTGATGTGAAACCGAACGACGCAATAAAGGACCCCCCCCCCCCCCCTCTCTCTAGACTGATAAAATTTTAGTTAGAAGTCGTAAAAAGGATTTAGATCACGTCCGTCAGATTCCACGTTCGTCAGAAGCAGTTTTTTTTATAATTTCAGTTCAGTTTCTTTTTGGGAGGAATTACCTCTAATGACCCCTTCGTCTGATTCCACTTTTGCCATAAATCGTCAGTTTCCTCTTAGGAAGAGAATCCTAATCCGATTAATGATAGTTATGACCAAAAAAAAAACAAAGTTTAAAAATATTATATTAGCATAGGTACTAATAACTTAAACATAAAAAGGTGCTTACCTACACATATTTTCTTCACAAAATAATATAACAATTGTTTTTTATCAAGTAGGTACCTATAAGCCTAGTCATGAGAATTGCTGTTTCGTCACCAGTTTCAAAATACTGACCTATACGGAAAAAAGAATCTGACGAAAGTGGAATCAGACGGACGTGATCTCAATCGTAAAAAGTCGGTGGATGGACGCGCCACAAGACCGTTCACCGTAGCATTCTATGCGAGGATTATGTCCTGCGTGGAAGTCTTGAATGTCTATCGTTTGATGAAGTAGTTGTTATGAACCATCAAAAAAACGACGTTATTTTCGTTGACTTAACGCAGATATTGTGTTCTACTGCGTCTTCGGTGGTCGCCACACGAGAACCTTGATTTCCCAGGGTTTTGTGATTCAGGGTTTTCTCATGAGTTTGAATCCTCAACAACCATCTTTTTTTTTCAGAACGATGCTTTCCCGCCACGCGTGCATTTCCCGGATCCTCGCCAGCGTCGACCGCAAGTGTGACGTCGAAGACTGCACCTTCATGGCCGCCAGCGCTCTGCAATTGGCAAAGTAAGTAAACTAAAAATTCAGAATTATTTATTATAATTACTTTTATCATCATCATCAGCCGTAGCCTTTATACGTCCCCTGCCAGACGGGGCCTTCCCCATACAATACAATGAGGGGATTTGCAAAACCGACTGAGGGATTGCACCTGGTGATGGCCAGCAGCATCACCTGAGCATTCAACACCGATACTGCTATCATCAATCCGCCTCCCAAGCGTGGTTATTATTATATCATCATCATCATCAGCCTGTAGAAGTCCACTGTTGGGCATAGGCCTCCCCCTTAGAATGCCATGACGAACAGTCTTGAGCCGCCTGCATCCACCAACTTCCTGCGACGTTTATAATGTCTTTAGTCCATCGAGTGGAGGGCCTTCCTCTACCGCGTCGCCCGGTTATATTGTTATAAAATATATAATAATTATATTAAAATGTAACAGTTCCACATGCTTGTATTGTTGTTGAAGATGATGATAATTTAAAATTGGGTCAGATCTTGTAAGAAACCAAAAATTTTTAGGTGTGACATCTAGCGGCAACATCCAGTACTATCATCGCGCTGAGGTAGCGTGATGTGAAACCTGTCCCACCCGTATTTCGCCGTGCACCGTTCTACTACGCGGGTTACGCAGTTACAAACTAATTTGGTTGTTCACCAATAGATGTCGCAGTCTTTGTAATTTTAAAATAATAATAGTTCTAAATTAGTGAAACAGATGACGCTGTAACTTACTTTTAAGAATTGATTAGTAGTGGTTTTTCAACAACTTTCATTATTCCAGACACCAAAGGACACATGGTATGACTCATGCAGACCGACACAAGTGTCCACAATGCCCGTTCAAGAGCTCCCAGGCCAGCCACTTGAAGAGGCACCTCCAATGCCACAAAGGCGATAAACCGTATGCGTGCCCGCACTGTGCATTTTTAAGTGGGAGTTTGGTATGATCATAGTACTTTTTATTCTATGCTACGATAAGGTATTATTTCCTAGGTATCTCAAAATAATTTCAGAAATAGTAATTTTGTTCCTGAACTGTAAAATATTTTTAGTTTGTCCTGTAATTACCAGTAGATGGCGTTACCAGGCTTCTTTGTACTCATAGGAATGATTATTATTTTTCTGCTTTTCAGGAAAATCTTCGGAAGCACGTGCTTCGCAGCGGACGACACAAGAACGTTTTTCTGTATCATTGCAAGCATTGTGAATACAAAACGAATATGGCAACGGAATTACGAACTCATCTCGCTGCTGCCCATTCTTACAACCCAAAGACTGCTATTCAAGCTGCAAAAGTACATTTGATGAAGATTATTTAGGAAACGCAAATTATTTGTTCATAAGTCAAAAATAGCCTCACAAAATACTTTACGTAGGTACCTAGTAGGTAGCCTACAGACTGTAATAAGTAGATAAGTAAAACGTGGATTTCGTAGGTATTATATTTTTTCTTTGTACTAAACATTAGTACAAAGAAAAAATAAGGTACCTACCTAAGTTGTAAGTGTAGGTACCTACCTAATTTTTCTAATAATTATTATGAAAGACTATAGATAGTTATAGATACTTTATATACCTAGCGGCCACTACCAGTTTTGGGATCTTTTTAATAAATTACTATTATTGGATAACCAATAAATAGTGCCAAATAGTGCCTTTGATTAAATAATTTGTGACCTTCCTCACAACTTTAGAAATTATTAAACTAATGAATAGTGGGTGCTAGTTGAAGTTGACCTCCCTCTGGAAACCAAAGATTTAAATCGCTGGAAACTACGCAACAAAGCACGTAAGGCATTGCTTAATAGGTCAAAAAAATTGTGCCTAGATACAAAGATTTAAATCGCCTAGATACCTAATTAGTACCCTGGGCCTGCAAAACATCAACTAGCAGGCCAAGATAAAAGATACCTATTTTATTGTTTTTCTGAGGCAGCTGAGGTATGGCGACGACATGGCGTCGGTCGGTCGGTCAAAGGTCGGTCATAACATACTACACCCTTTGTACTACACCTTACATTTAAATACATGGTACAAAATCAATAAATAGGCGACCTCGATCAAGCTTCAGTTATTGAATTATCTCAACAGACGCTGGAACACAGCTGTCAAACGCCGTTCGCCAAATGCGCGAACAAGCGTGTGCAGTGCTGCCAACTTAGCAACTTTATATTATCTAGAACTGGCACTTCATGGCGGCGTAGTCTAGCTAGTAGTTGTATCTTCTTATTTTTATTTACATCTTGCCACTTTTTGTTTCGACTCACAGAAAGAACTCTTTTGTGCTTTTCATCAGAAAATCTTTAAAAATCATAAATTGGAATATCGATCATAATCTCAAGAAATTAGGATTTTTTTTATTTTTTTTAATGTAGGTAGGTACCTACTGTTGAAAATATTAAAAGAGATACTAGGCGATTGATGTAATTTTTTTTGTAAATTTTTCGACCACTTTTATTTCCTAAATAATCTATATCCTTTTAGAATTATTAGGGTGTAAAGAGTTCGTCCAGGGAAGTGCTACCACCATAATTACCTATTTCTGCTGCCAAGCTGATGGGCAATTCCGTCATTTATCCAAATTAAAAAAAGGGTTTAGGATTTTTGGCATATTTTCTGGCAACTTTTTCTTCATCAATTTACTTCAGTTTTTTTTCTAATGCGTTTTTAAAGAAAGTTGACTAAATCGATAGAGCAAATCAATAAAACAAATTATATTCTACGATGAATTCCAGAAGCGAGCTAGGCATAAATTTAAATAAAAAATACAATTGTCTACGCTAGGTATCGTTTAGGTAGGTAAGTACCTATTTTTATATGTTTTTATTATTTTTACATATTTTTACCAAACTTGGGTTAACCACTAGAGGACGTCAAAACAAACAAAGCATATTTTATGAAAAGTCCCCATATCGTTTTCATAGTTTCCATAGAGAAAACAAATCAAAAATCAGACTTCGCTTAAGATTTATTTATCACGTGCAGCCCCCAACCAAAGTAGAATACGAGGCCGCGCAAAAAAAAATTAAGCAAATTCTCTAGAAAGAGATAATATGTATATATCATGCCATGACGCTCTCAAAAAAAATTTTCAAACTGCTGCGCTGGGTTTTTGTAGTTGTGTTTCTGTTTGAGGCAGGTGGTAACACCGATTATAGAGCGAGCGCCGCGGCCAGCGTAGCCAGGTTAGGTGATTTTTCGCCATTTAGGCAACCTCAGACAGGGTCGGGGCGAACAAAAAATGCGATTGGCGACTTGGCGCCTTTTAGGCTACCAAGAAAAATAAAAAAGGTGATTTAAGGCTAGGTAGGTACATTAGGATTTTTCTTAGCAGGGCTCTCAGATTTTGTAGGTAATTAAATGACGGAATGGTTTTCAACTGTCAAATGTCACCAAGTGTCATTTTCAACATCACCTTTTCCCATAGCCAGCAACTTTGACGAATTATTCCAAGGCCAGCAGCAGGTACTAATAGGTATTCCTGTGCTGTGCCTATGCTGTGCCAGTGTGCCAGCCTGCCAGCATGAGCAGCACAGATTTATAAGTATAGTACTAAAGTATAGTAAAAGTACTGATGAGCAGGGAGAGCAGGTAGTGGTAAACTTTATTTGGATTTTAAAAAGTTTGCTTGGTAATTGGTAACTTATTTTGTTTGTTTGCGTTTTTCGTTCAGTGATTGCATGTGACTCAAAGTATTTGGTGTGGACGGGCTCAGTTGTTGAATCTTTTCAAATTACATCTTTCAAAAATGGGAAAGCATGGAAAGGAAGTTTTTCTGTCATTTCATTTGTTGAGGATTAAAGAAATATTTTTGAAAGGAATAAAACGTTTCAAAAAGTGAGAAAATTGTTGAGTTTTCTTATTGTTTCTTTAATTTTATCCTGCCTGTTCAGGACCACGGGGTACTAAACAACGGATTTTAGAATTTTAGGGTACTTTCAAGCTACCTGATGGAATATTTAGGCTACATTAGGCTACTAAAAAATTTGGGCGATTTTAGGCTACTTTCCACTGAAAATTTGGCGATTTGGCAAAGCTCGTACCTGGCAACACTGGCCGCGGCGGGAAAAATTTAGAGAAAAATCGACCGCGGTTCTGTGCGGTCGTTAGCGAGTTTTACGATACGCGACTATCCTATTATCGAAAGAATTTCCTCGCGAATAACATAAACACAGCGGTTTTTTCTTACCACTTAAGATTGGTTGTGATAAAATTTTACCTAAAATCGTTTAATTAAGATTTTGTACGAATGTGAAAGACTTAGCGGTGATTTTTTCAGTGTAAAATTTGAATTTTCAAAATTATGCGTGTTTGTCTTCACGTGGAGAGCTAAAAATCGACCAATCCATAATGTCATTGAAGGTGAGTCCGTTATTTAGTTGGCACTGCGACCTTTCCGGGTCTGCTAGAAATGATAAGATGACTTTTATAATTAATTATTTTTGTGCGGGTTTTGGGTAGGTATTTGACGTTGTATCTACACTGATTATGGGAATACCTACCTTCTGTAAAAAAATGCTAACCCTTGTATCGGACCCATGAATATACAATGCCAGTTTTGTACTAGTTTTGTTATTTGTTCCAAGCCGGAATTACATTAGGTACGAAATTAGTTGCATGCAAAGATTTAAATCTTTGGTTGCATGACACTAATTTTGCCAAAAAATTGCGCAGGGCTCGAAACTTATTTTGCATTCATGAAATTAATGCATGCATTACGAAAATATTAAATTACACGTGAAACTGTTAGTAAAACTAATGTCACGAAATTAATTTCATGCCAGTATTTTCGTAATGTAATACCGCCTTTAGCCCTGACTGCTTTGAAACTGATAGGTAAGTACTTATAGTACCTGCTATCAAGTCCAGTCCACAATTATTATTATTTTCTGTTAGGGATCCTGCCGGGCAATGTTTAGGTATGTACCTACCTACTTCCTTTGTGCAAGGATCATTCATAACATTATAATTTTCAATGATAAACTTAAAGTGCGAATTGAGAAATTAATTGAATACCTAACATACCTAAATTACCTGGAGTAGTTACTTACTGATATTGGATCAGCTGCTTTCTGATTTAAAAAGTACCTGGGTAACCTACCTATATTTCTCATATAGAAAATAGGTACCTACTTACCTCTACTAAACGGATCTTTTGCAGGTCTGGTGTCTTTATTTTTTCATAATAATTAGTCCCATTGATTTAAGTACATACTTAATGTTATTAATGTATTAGCCCACACATTCCCACTAGGTACCTACTAGGTCTCAAGCTTCTCTTTCATTTCAATATAAGAATACCCTACCTAGGTTAAGTGTGAATGGTGGATATTATGTGGTACTTATATTAAATCCTTCTTGTAGATTTAATCTAGCCAGTGAGATTAGAGATTTCTAAGGTAAACTTTTTTTCATCCCATCTATTCGAAAAGGACGACTTGGTTCGCCTTTAAGTGCACCCAAAGGTGGTGTTTTCTGTATGAAGCTTCTATAAGCTTTCTATACTTTTTAAATTTGGAATAAAGCGAACTCAAATAAGTGCGCCGCAATTATCTTTTACGGCCCTTTTTGAATTTGGAACGTCTTGAAAAGAATCAAACACAAATAAGTGCGCCGCAATTATCTTTTCCGCGCCCTTTTTAAATTTGGATCATCTTAGTGTTCAGCGCCAAAGAAGGCGAACGCAAATATTGTTTAAATAAATACTGACTGGTACGACGGCCCATAGTCGCGCCACCGGCTGAATAAAAAAAAACAAATTAGAAACGACGGCCCGCGATTTCGTCATTTTTAACCGACTTTACAAAAAGGAGGAGGTTCTAAATTCGGTTGTATTTTTTTTTTAATGTTACCTCATATCTCCGGCGTTTATGAACCGATTTGGAAAATTCTTTTTTTATTTGAATAGATATACTTCCAGATTGGTCCCATTTTTTTCAGAATCCAGTTCTGATGATGGAATCCACGAGGAATTGAGGGAACTCCTCAAATATTGTAGGCATACATATGGCGATTTTGATATTTTCAGCAACAAACCAAGCATTTGCATTCAGAAAGTATCATAATCCTTTCACCACTATGGTTCTTTCATATTTTTTTTTCATCCAAATATTTAGTCGAATACAACGGCGGAAGTCTTTTTTTTAAATGATAAGTTATTCACGGATTGTTAGAAATTCATGGTTTTGTTTTGAAATAAAATATGAGGCGCCTTTTATTTTCTCATAGTGGGTGATGAAAAGTAGAGTGTAACACTCGGGCGCAAAATATATTTTTGGCTCGGGCGACGTACTTTGAATCCCTCGCTACGTTCGGGATTCTACTAAAGAATCCCTCGCTATGCTCGGGATTCTACTCTAGAATCCCTCGCTTCGTTCTGGATTCAAAAAAGCGCCCTCGCCGTAAAAATATTATTTTGCTCCCTTATGATACAATCTACTATTAACTTATGGATTCAAGGCACAGATTTTTGGATCTCATGAGGTCGCATTAATTTTTAAAAAAGCTTTAATTGTTGTCAGAACAGTAACATTTTAGAACAAGGTTGCAAATTTCGGAATATCATCAAAGCACCCTGAAAACGCACCCTCGATTTTCCGTCCATAAACCGGTTGCTTTGTAACCTACCTTAGTGGGCCGATTGGCACAGTGTGCAGACCGTATTTAGCTCAGAAACCAGTCCATCCAGAGTCACTGAACCGATGGCTCTGGTGTCATCTTGCATCTGGAGAACTGGTTTTTGAGGGGTTTGTCGCATAGTCGCCAAAAACTCCCTAAATGGAAAACATGTTTTTGACGCTCTTACATACCTACCTGCTTAACTACCTACCTTATCTACCAACTAATATTAACGAATTCCTGAATGTCAAATTTTAAAATTCATTATAAAAATTAAGGGGGTACGCGCCCTACCGCTAGGTAACCTTCTCTTAAATTCGTATGCCATCCTCTCGATTTGCACGCATAATCATACAGGATGGCAGCGGTTTAGTATAATATTATTAGTGTGTCACGCACTCATCATCATTACCATATTTGTACATAAATTTTCTTTATCTTCATTATTTATAACCCTAAAATTACTTCTCTAAAATGCAACTAGGTAGGTACCTAGGTACCTGTCTGTTTCGTAGGTACTATGGGTTTTGGTTATCTTGCTATTATTCTGGCTTTTATCTAAGTCTAGCAACTAAACCTACCTAGACCTACGTACTCTTCATTTTAAAAAATGAAGCCTCTCGATCTTCAAACAGCCTCGAGAAACAAGAAATCTTAGCCTCCCGCTTTTTTAAACACAAATTGAAAAATCAAATTCCTTTGTCCTCGCCCCTTATTTCATCGCCCCTCGATCTCAAAAGGGCTCTTTACCGGTGCAGACTTAGATTAGTAGCAGATATTCGCACACATGAATAAGTTGCTTTATGATTTATTATGATTTGCATATGACCTTTTATGATTTGCAATTCAATTACAAAATCTGTTGTAATCTTGTTACAAATATTTTTGGGATTCAAGAGCCCTAAATTTTTTTTATCAATGGTCGGAGTATTTATACTAAAACACAGAAGTTTAAACACCGTCATTGTTTCCACTCTCCACCTTTTCGGATCTTCAAAGGACAGGCAAGAGAAAGAATACTAAATAGAACCATCTTCGTTAATCCGGCTCGAAGGAACAATGTTTGTACCACACGTGCACCTCTGTACGAAATAATTGATATTAAATCAGCACATTTACTTAGCTACACTACACCCGGGACGATCCTTATATACATCAGGACACTTCATGAGCTCCCTTGGAGCCTCATGAGGCCTGGATGTAGCAAAATAGTAACTAACTGCTTATATGTACTAGGGTCCGCCCACGGATTAGCTTGCGTAACATCTGAATTAAACATTTGATCCATGTTTTAATCCAGGTCATAATCTATTTCATTACCGAATTTAATCAAAATCTGTTCGGCCATTACAGCGCCATTACGCGTCTAAACTCTCTTATTAGTAGGATGTGTAACAAAAGTACCTTTATGTAAATAAACCGTTTCGCAAACCACGTTAACATTCATCAGCCGTTCTAAATTTTGCCGGCAACTGTTCGCGACACTAATGGGTCGTCTCGAAATATCGTTGCTTTGCGCAATAGTATATAGTATATATATATATATATATAGTAGATATGTATCACCTTCCCTTCCCTACAGTCTGGCTTCCAGTCTAGACGCTGTAAAAACATTGTGCTTTGAACAAACTTACTCCTACCATAGTGCGAAGTTATTTGATCGATCAGCGTATCCTATTCGCTCACGTTGAAAATAAAATCGCTGTAGATCTAGCTTGCTTTCTTGCTCAACTTTAGAAGTTACATGCTTACTGCTTGCTTAAGTACCTATTGTTCTCCTCATTTATTCATCATTAGAAGATAATCAAAGTTCATATCGAAATAACAATCACAATCACGCAACTATAGGTAAGTAGATACTTATTTTGTATAATTTGGCTAGACAATTGCCTTCTTCCGTGACGTTTCAATAGCCTCGTAACTCAGAAAACTTTCATGATGTGATTTAGGGATATTTTGGCGTCACGTTACGAACAAACTGTATCACGCAATTGAAAATCATGCAAAAACAAAAAAAAAGTATTACAGTAAGCTTTCTAGCCACTACATTATCATCAACATCAGTCTGTAGAAGTCCACTGCTGGGCATAGTTCTCTTCCATAAAATGCCACGACGACGGTCCTGAGCCTTCTCCAGCCACCGACTTCCGGCGATATTTAATATATTTGCTCCATCGAGAGCCTTCCTACACTGCGTCGTCTGGTTTGTGGTTGCCATTAGAGAACTTTATTCCCCAACGGTTGTCAGTTGTGGGAGCTGTAAATGACTTGCATTGCCACTTCAACTTATACTACCTTACCTATTTTCTGAGGGCTATGTCGGTGATCTTGGTTCTTCTACAAATTTCCTCATTTCAGATTCTATCGGTAGTTAAACTCCGATCATATCCGATATGCGCCAATAGTTAGCGACCACGTCTCCATTCCATCACTTTAAGTATAAATTACTGGTTCTGTAACATTTAAGTATATTAAAAGTTACAGAACCAGTAGTTTGCGGTTCTATCGGCACAATAAAATAATCGTTACCTCAGTTATGCGGCTTCTAGTTTTATTGTTTGCGATATAACTTAACTACTTCCCAGTTGCTTTATTTCTATACAAAAAATATATAAATTTTCTGGTCCTTCGTTACTTTCGAGACTAACTTATATTTTGCTTCTTTGAATAGGTAGTTCTATTAAAATTCAGAATCTGTTCTAAATTACTCTAATAAGAATAGGAAGCTTAGGTAATTGACAGCAAACAGGCTTTGCTTCTGCTCTGAGCAGCAACTGCTTACTGTCCTTAATTAGTTTATTACAGAGTATGCGAGGTTCTGGTGTTTAGCTACAAACAACAAGCTCAGATAACAGCGTTGCGTTGTAATTGCCTTTGTTCCTGGTGTTTAGTTTCCTGACGAAGCTTCAAAGAAAGTGAATAAGAGCACGTGCATGTTCTTGTCCACAGAACAACACAACACTCTCTGACAGAACTTGTCAGAGAGTGTTGTGTTGTAGAATTCAATAACCATATTCGCGTCTCCGACCTTTAAATTTTATGTGGTGACGTCAACTCGATGGATATCGATTTAGTACAGAAATAAAGTTAGCTTGGCTGCCTTTATCATCCCACCTTGAGATCAGGGAGTTGATTCTAGGAAAAATCTCGTAGGTACATGAAATGACGTCAAATCTCGAATGATAACCAAAATTTTGTATGGGTGTTATACGAGATGTGACGTCATCGCGTGGACGAGATTTATTTGAGAATTTTGGGCCCAGCTTCGTAAAAAACATTTTGGTTTCGTTGTAAAACTGTTTGGCTTTCACCATCCATCATCCTCATCCAATGCCTTATATACGTTATGCCAAAAATACCAATAGTTAAATTTTCATCAAAACTTATTCTTTTAATTACTATGCTTATCAGATTGTGTCAAAGACACAAGAATTACTAACGATCTAATTTCAAGGGGTCTGGCTGGTCTCAAAAATGGATCGGATATTTTTTCTACTTTATATAGATTCCAAATTGGCTCGCTATACGCCCGAAAGTTCGTAAAGTGAACATGAGCCCTTACCATAGCCTGTATAATCTGAAACCCACTAATTTCATCGTTACCATAACTGACAAAATAATCGGCTTATCACACAGCAAATTAGGACAAAAATTCAATTGATATGACAAAGCTACCATAGAACATAATACTGGTCGTAAACGGGAGCTAAGTATAAGTAGATGTGACCAGATGAAGTCATGTTTTTATTGCTTACATAAGATGTTATTACCATCATTCGTGATTCGTGATTGTAGATGTTAGACATTGACCTAGATTGGTTGAAACATTACTTCGTAATTTTGATCTGTGTTTATGATTATGACATATAAACCAGAAACCCTTCTTTTTTTTGGTATATTCTTAGATCCATTATGGGATGTACCACAAACAGAAGGGCTTCGGTCCCAGGAATCTTTGAGATTAGAAAATCCATGAAAATTACGTTTCTCATTGATGCTGATGAGTAAGTAATGCTACCCGAAATAAACCACGGTTCCTGTGTTAGATACACCTACATTTCCAATAGAATTACGATTACGAAGTGGTTGGGTTTAGATTCTAGTGTACCTATCTGTATAGGAATGTAATTGTATGTGTAGGATGTGTGAATTCTGATATTAGAACGAATATTACATTTACAGCTTAGCAGGGATATGGCACACTGGTTGGTACGTGGCACTCTGCGTTCCTATCATAATGTTGTTGACGTTCCTCCCACTCTCTAATACAATCCCGGTCCACCGACTCTAGTGTGTGATAATGATAAAGACTAGCACTAACCAAAATCCTCAGCTAATGGTCTGCCTAACTCGCTGTTTGTTCTGCGCTATTAGCGTGAGTTTATTTTCTTTTTACTCTCAAGTTTCATATCTTGCAGTGCCATCTGCAGCATGAAGGTAATTGCATTTTCCATTGAACTTTACCAAACTACTATGCCACCCTACGTTTTCGTGATTTACGTACCATTGTTTTCACATAAGTAGGTACCTATGGCCAAATCCAAAATTCTTAAATATTAAAATACCAGTAGCAGCAGCTCTGCATAAAACGGTCACAAAATACTTGTTTCATATAACAAAAGTCCAAGCAGTGTCATTGTTCAAACCGAATCAAATCAAGGGTCATATAATACACCTGCTGCTAATATACCCTACTACAACGGTACCCCCGTTTTCGGGGTTCGTATAAAGGAACCCTTAATCGTAGCAACACGTCGAGTTGTGTCAGGTTGTTTTGGTATGTGCGTGTTGTGTCCTTTAATTTAACATGTTTTCCTTCAAACGTTGCTTATCCGTCGTGTAGATTACGTAACTTTACATGTTCTTGAGTGTATCTACGTGAATAATCAGCGTTTTCCTCGGTTTATGTGTTTTTAACGTTTGGAACGCGATAATATTATCCTTCTGTGAGGCTAAAACGCGTGATGTTTCTGTAATTAGTATGGAAATTCATGTAACTGGTACTGAAGTAGGTATACTGTAAACAAGTAAATGTCAGTGGCGTACCAACAAAGTGGCATGACTGGCAAAATGCGAGGGAGCCCCCGTGGCTCGATAGAACACCGAGTAGGTTAGAAAATTATTTTAGTTACTTACCACATCGAAATGAAAAACTAACGAATCCGATCGGAAACGTTTCCGACGTTTTAGAATCGCCCTGCTGTTCTTATTATAGGATAGTAGATTTTGCATGATATCACTCTTTTAAAACACTGAATTTTCGCAGGTCGCTACGCTCACCATATCATTGCATTCTTGGTCACTCTTAGCATTTGAAACATATTTGTATTTCCTCTTAATTTTAATTTTACATACCTGTTCCTGGGCCTGGTTATATTGAGATTCTATGAATCAATTATTAACGACTTGTTTTTTTAAGGCCCTGTCTCAATTTACCAAGGGCCTCACATTTTGTTGTTACGCCACTGACTTATATTGAAGATTTGAATTAGGACGTCTATAAGATCCGAAACCGCCTCTAACTCAAATGTAGCAAATAAGGTGCAGCAACCGCATAATTCAAGAATTATCAGCTTACTGACAGCCGTATAAGTCGAAATACCGCGCCTCTTGTAACATAAAACCACGACAAAGTCACAAAAAGCAACATGTCTGCAAAAAGCCGTATCGTCCTTATAGGGCTGCATCGACTGTATAGTATTTACTGAATGAAAGCTCCGAGCTATCGACCCGACACATCGCATCGGCTGTACAGTAGGTACAGGTATTTGGTACATTGTGCCCTGTCATGGGTAGAACCTGCTAGACTTGGTTGGTATTTGTTGCAGACATGAGGATAGTAGGGACTAGGGAGTGTTATCATGTATAGAAGGTTTTGGTCTGGTGTGTCTGACATTTTAATAATCCTACAATTTTATTATGAACTGAAAAGGTCACAGTTTTATTTTGTATATATTGGTCGCGATTAGTGCGTTGTACGAGTAGTGCCATAGAATTAAGAACACTGTGAATTGGCATTTTATCTTTTTAATTTTAAAGTTTAATAAACTTTTATTTTAGTTTTTTAATTTTTAATCTAGTGGGAGTTTATGATGTTTATGTAGACCACAAGTACCTACCTACATTTAAACAATCATCTCAAATAAAAAATCTCGAACGCCAAATCTTGAATAGAAAATCTAGAACGAAAAATCTTGAGAGAAAAATGTCTAATGCCAAATCTTGAATGGAAAATCTAGAACGAAAAACTTACAGGTCGGTTAGTTAGGAATAGTTAATGGGGACAGCAGATTATGCTTAGATTACCGTAGCTTGTTTGTAGGCCCTGGGCCCGTAGGCTAGGTCCTTCAATCTAGGAATAGCTGAACCGGTCTTTACTGCTAGACATAGACTAGATGATTGCGAAACTTGTTCAATAACGGTAACCGATTATCTAAGGTCTCCAAAAGGGCTTCTGTTACTATGTATCTTTGCTGAAGGCTAGGTTAGATACTCACCACAACTACTACTACTTCGATTACGAAGGTCTTGTCAATGAGTAGGTCGGGTCACGTCATTTTGGTAGGTAGCGTTGACGACCTCCGTGGCGCGGCGGGCGAGTAGCCGGCTGAGACGCAAGAAGTGCGGTTCCGATTCCCGCTGCAGGACAAATGTTTGCATGATCTGAAAATGTTTGTTCCGGGTCTGGTTGTTGTGGTACCATGGTACTCATAGTTCCTTGATACATACAGGGAATCCTAGTTCCCACACTATGTATCAAGGAACTATTTATAGGGTATTTGACTGTTGGGCGTTCTAAGTAATTATTATTGAATAATATGTAGGTCTGATAATAAATTAATAACATCCAAACTTTCTTAATTAATATACCTAGCGTATGATTGAGATAAAAATAGGATCTTATAAATTTAAGTAATTTTATTGTTCCAATCTAAGGTTCCATACAATAAATAAGCATGTGTTCAGATTTTATTTGCTCGATTGAATCATAAACTAAATCCGGTTACGATCACGAACGACGTATTTTATGTTACGACGACATCCTTACGTCACAAACTAAAAAATCGTCTAATTCTTACACAAACTTCACTCTCTAAATAGTCTAATATATTTACCTAATCCATAGAACAGATAAACTCTCCTCTACTTAAACTTTACAGCAGGATGCGCGTAATTTTGTGAAATGTAGAACAGTATTTCTAAATATCCTGTTTTTGATGTTTCCTTTTTACGAACTTTTATAGAACAGAGACTGATGCAATAAATCAGTCTGAGAGCCATCCAATGGATCCAAGTGGACAGAGCGGACTGAAGTTTAATCTCACAAGCAAAGATTAAATAAATCTTAGCATAGGATATCTTTTGAGAGTTACTTTCAAGGGACTGTTTTTAATAAGCTCGTGATCCAAGGCTTTGTTCAATTTGTACTGTTTAGTACATATAATGTACCCACTCTACATAACACATAGGTTAGCTGGAAGAAAATGCTAATTAGCATTAAGTTCGCCTATGTACTTACTTGTTTTTTTTTTCTTGTGCAATAAAGAATTTTCTATCTATCTATCTATAATGGGGTTTCGTATTTGTAGTACTTAAAAGTCTGAAACAAATGAGTTTGTATTAATTAAAAAATAGAATGTATGAACCTTACCTACTGCTTAACTCAGTGATATTATTCTACTCAGTGGCAAGTTCAGCAACTGTATCGACCTTGCTAAACATTCACTAGAAAATATATTTCATTCTGCGTTGGCGCCACTGCCAAAAACTAAAGTAATTTATGTGCTTACTTGTCTTGAATGTCAAGGCTTTGTAACTAGATGTTATGTTTATTTACAATCGACACTTTATACATATACCAAAAGCATTTTCAAATATACATATACCAAAACCAAAAGAATTCAAATAAAGTTTGCATAGAAAGTCCAATGTTTCCGTTTGATATTTTAACCCAGCCCGGTATATTGACTTCGGCTGACGTGCCTTTGATATTACCCAAGTTAATTAATTTCTGGACGTCACTGCTTTTTGTCCAAATCTGTGTTGGTGTGTGTAGTCGATAACAGTTTCTTTTTGAACCTTGTCTAGAAAATACGGTTTGTGACGTCAATACATCTACATGTGCATGCAGTACGCATTCAATTACACGCAAATGCATCTCGGCCTCGAGTGCATGTATTGCAAATATTGCAATACAACAATCAACCGTCAAATCTAGGCCATGTTTGTCTACGGCTGGGAATAGATGGCAAACATCATAATTGGCATAAAAAAACTTACACACTAAGAACTTTCTGCCAACTGCCACCAAAATTGCACTTGCACAATCCCTTCTTCTTCCTGTGTTAGATTACGCTAACGCATGCTATCTGGACCTTACAGAAGAGCAGCTTAATAAGCTTGAGTGCCTTCAGAACTTCTGCATAAGGTTCATATATGGATTGCGTAAATATGACCATATTTCTCCTTTTCGCTCTATGCTCAAATGGCTCCCTATTCGCCTTCGCCGGGATACGCATATTCTTTCTCTTCTCTATTCTGTTCTATTTAATCCTTTCTCCCCTTGCTATCTTAAAGAAAGGTTTGAGTATCTTCATTCCTCGAGTTCTTATTCGCTTAGGTCATCAGAAAACTTATCTCTCAAAATGCCTGTGCACAGCAGCTCTTTTTATGGTAAATCTTTCACAGTGCAAGCTGTGCGTCTGTGGAACGCTTTGCCGGTGGAAATCAGGCAGGCATCTTCACTGCACACATTCAAGCAGAAACTTAAAAATCATTATCTGTCTGACCTACCCTCGTTTTGATTGGAATGTGAAAATATCCTGTGAGTGTTTATGTAGATTAGTCATATTTTCTTTTCTTTTATCAGGGCATATTATAGTCTTATTACTATTTATTAGTGTATTATATAAAAGTAGGTATATTATGTATTCGAGTTTAAAGTAAAAGTTGTATTTTAATATTCTTTCATTGTTATTATTTTTACTCTGTGCACAGCCGTTTCGTTACTGCTTCGCTCATTACTGTCCATCCAAAGGTTGCCTGGAAGAAATCGCTCTCAGCGATAAGGCCGCCCATTGTGCAGCTAATTTTAATAAATCCTGTTATGTTTTCCTGGTGTACAATAAAGTGTTAATCTATCTAATCTATCTATCTATCTAACCGTTTGGGCTAACTTGATCGCACTGAGCAGTCGGCAGCACAACCAGGCTTTGTTGTTAAATACATTAATGTATACATTACCAACCTGCTGAACAGTTGACTGGCTTGTTCGCAAGGATCCGAGCTGTCAACTCTCAGCGGCTCGCGTGGATGACGACTCCTCGTGAAACGACTGCTATGTAGCAGCTACCCGACTATTCCCAGGTGGAATCAATGACAGTTACTTCCTTATCAATGTTAGTTACCTTCACATATCGCTAATTGTCGGTAACTGTCTGTTCTCGGTACGCTGTGGCACCCGCTGCATCAGTTGCAGCGTAACGGTAACTAATTGCAGGTTTCATTCGCATCGTTTGATTGTTTTGCTTTGATTCATTAATTGTGTTTGTTCCCGTTTGTTTAATCTTTACTTCTGTAACTAAACTGGACTCATTCAGTTCTCTTACAACATCTATGAGTAATAGCACTATGTTCCGCTTATCTGCTGTGCTGAAGCTTCTGACTGAGCTGTTTTCAGCCGAAAAATATGGTTAGCTGTCTTGCCTTTAGAACCGCATTATAAAATATAGTAGCTATTTGCCGTATTTCCTCTTTCCGTCCAAGGTCACCGTCCAAGGTTTCGCTAACGAATTGAAAGGTGTTCAGTTTATTTGCATATGCATTTCGTCTCAAGGTCAGGACGTTCGTCTGTCCACGTTTCTTTTCTTTGCGTCCAGTAATCTGCATTTGAATGATTTGCCTGAATGGTTTTGTTTGCTAACATACTAAACTTGGAGACTTAGGTAGGTAAGTATTATGATTGAGCCACCAAAGGAATGGATGAACGAAAGTTACATATGGCGGAGATGCGAATGTTAAGATTGATGTTTGGAGTTACAAGAATTGATAAGATAAGGAATGAGTACCTACCTATATCAGAGTAAGTAAATTTGAAAGTAGCGTATGGAGTGAAGGAAAAGTTGAGGAGTTGGTAAATAAGTTAGCTTGGCATGGGAAGAATAAGAAAAAAGTTGAAGTAGACCTGAGAAAATATGAATGGATTGTGTGAAAGATTTCATGGATAAGAAAAGAGTGAGTGCCTGAGTACTGATATGACGGCTGATATGAATGGAATTAATGGAAGAAGAAAACATGTTGTGGCGATCCCATATATAATGTGGGATAAGGGCAGGATGATGAATAACTAACTACTTAAATAACCTTTACTACCTACCTATACCTATACTTGTTAGCAATAACTAGTAAATAATTCACTAATTTATTTCACCGTGAACTCATGACGTGGAGACGATTAGCTATAAACAACTTTTGAACAGCAATCGATGTAGCACTTACGTAATTCAAGCGTGTCAAGTATTTTCATAAGGTTTGCATACGTGCTGCAACCTTGAACTTGTTCGTTGGACTTGACATTGTGTTTTTACTTCGTTGTAATGTCTAAAATTATGATAAAAATGCCTCGAGATAAGGAGACCTTAGACCTCATGCGAGAATGTGAGGTGGAACGAAACAAGACCAAGCTTAGATAAAATAAAGTAATATATGGGTTATAGATGTAACTTTGTTTGTTGGATCATCTCTAAGATTCCAATTCCAAGGTCCCAATTTGAAATCGTGTCTTGAACAATCTAAGGCAAATAATACTACTTCTTGGCAATTAAACAATCATACGGCCCATCTGATGGAATGTGTTACTTATAGTAGCGTATGGATGCCTGACAACACCAGAGGCATCACACGCGCGCTGCCGACCCTGAGACATAAAGATGAAAAGTCTCATGTGCCTGTAATTTCACTGGCACCTATAATACCCTTCAAACCGAAACACAGCAATGCGAGCTCTGGGTACTGCTTGACGGCATAAATAGGTACACAATAAGTTGTACTACTAATTAAAAAACTAACTATTTTGATTCTGTATAACTTTTCATCAGTCAATATTAAATCAATTGTGAAAGAAATTCCATACAGGTTAGTAACCTTCCTCGAAAATCTTTGAATCCAAGACTTACCATCAGCAATTCAGCAGCGTGTGAATCTTATAGTAATACTGTTCTTTGTCAATAGCTAATGCTGTCGAAATCAATTCGGCCCCATCAGTTTCTCCGAATTGCATCACGGATTATGACTCGATGGAGAACAAAACAATAGTAGGTAGGTACCTACCGCCATGGATGGATAGTGCAATACAACTACGTGATAGGCTGGTGGCTGGCATTGTTGCCGAAACCTGGGAAGGGCTAGGGTAATTGACCTTTGAAAACAAATGAAAACTGCATCAGGAAGCATGACTGTTCAATGAAGTACAAAACAATAACAAGTCTACCCCTGAGGACGTTTGCAAACGAGTTCTGTTTCTGTAGCTTTAATAGTAGGGCCTCGGGGCTTTGTGAAAATTATGAAATGTGCAAAAATAAAGACTTTCTGTCCAGTGGAACAAACACAGGAATAGGTTGACCATTAGTGCATGGATAGTGGATACATAATTACATAGTAAACACAACGACCCAGTATCTGTGCCAGTATGCAATGAGCTTTGTAGAGAATGTAATTGTATTGATTCATATTTAAGAATCTTTAAAAAGCGAGTTAGAGGTTCGATTCCCGCTGCGGGACAAATGTTTCTATGATCTGCAAATATTTGTTCCGGGTCTGGGTATTGTGGTACCATGATACTTGGAGTTACTAATACCCACGACACACGGAATCCTAGTGTGGGATCTATGTATTTGACTGTGGGTGTTATGTTATTTTATATATTCAGGTAATAAATAGTTCCTAAACATTACGATGAGATGGTGAAATGATCAATACTTGCTATAAACAATTACTGTTTACAAGCTAATTCCTACAAGCCGTATTACAATGCTTTACTTGCTTCGAAACTCATGGGAAGCAAGGAACCCAATAAAATATTGAACAATTCACAAGTCGATAAGGCTTATATCCTTTTGATACTTTCCGTAGTGACTCATCCTTGCAAGCGGCTTGACATCAATTCGTTGCCGTTGTAACATATTTATTACATTGCCATAACTTTGTTTGGCTAAGTATTGGATGATGTCAGAAGTTTTCACTGGAAGTAATCATATATACTTGTGTGTGTCGTGGGTTCCTGATACCCACGAGGCCACGACACAGGGAATCCTAGTGTGGGAGCATGACTACTTATGTGACTGTTGGGTGTGTGATGTTATTTAAGATACCGACTACATGTGGCGTATGCTAGTGAAACTTCTGGATAGGCTCCTGCGATACGAGGTAGGAAATTGTGTTGAATTAAGGCAAGAAGATATTTCCTATTGTCTGATCTATCTACCGTTTAATACATCGACAATACTCTGTAGCTAGTAGATTTCACGGAATTTCCGATATAGGAATCTGTAATTGGTCAAAAGATTGTTACGCTTGGATATGTAACTAATGGGCTGTAAAGTTATTAACCGATTTAAGCAAAACTATAATGTGGTAGTTGTGCGTCCGAAATCTTTTAACTACTTATAATTTCTAATATCTAAGATACGTGTATTAGTGAAACTCGAGATAGACGGAGGCCTACACACATCCTGTGCTAATGACATCCACTTTCTAAAGATGCCTGAATGCGACAAGGTTGATGTCAACAACAGAGAAAGTGCATCGTAACTCCTTGCGGGTCGCGACTTTCGTCATTTCCTTGGCGCATGTTGAAGATAACCCTAAAAGTATTTATTTTATTACAATCCGTAATAATAAAGATTAAAATATCAGATGTCAAGGTTTTTGTCAACATTCAGAAGAGGAGTGCAACATTTTATAGACGGACCACATGACTGCCAGTGTTTGTTCCTTGTGATGACGTCTTACGCAGGCGCAAATGATAATGATAACGTTAGATTTATTACTTGTTTGTTGACTGCTGGTGAAGGAATGCAAAAAATTTGGTTTGCTTTAGTTTCAAGGAAACTATAATGCAGGTCCAGTTATTTGTAATGAAAGTTGCAAGTGACATTTCTTACCATTCCTGAAGCATTTAAACCCAGATTTTTTATTTCAGACAATTTGTATTTTGCACATGTTTGTCATGTTTGTCAAACATGTATGTGTGTCATATGTGAATTCACACGTACGCTACACAATCATGACACTTATACTCACAGTGGCATATCTTGACATTTGTTTGTTTACAAAAATTGTCTGAAATTAAAAATCAGAGTAGGTAAATTTTGAAAAGCAGTTTTGTTTTTGCCTATTTGCGTATGAACGCATATAATTCGTAAAAAGATTCTTCTTCATCAGCTGGTAGACATCCACTACTGGATAAGGCCTCCCCCATAGCATGCATATCGTGCAATGGGGAGATTTGCCATAATCACCACGTTTGGCAGGCGGATTGTTGATCGCAGTTTCGTGTTAAGTACTCAGGTAGTTGCTGCTGCTCATCCCCTGGCGTAATCCCTTAGGCTCCTTCTACGACATCCACAGGAGTTGGAGGGGTCCTATTCTTAGGCTGACCACCACGGGCTATTTGATAAGCTGTGGCTCTTGTAGGGTCTCCTCTACAGAACCCTCATCGTCAGGTGTGAAGCATTAGAATTTAGAAAGCTCGGTAAAATACTAGTGTGCCATTACGGTTGCGTGACTGTAATGTTTGTTATCTGTGGCTAATCTATAAATGATTTCATGTGGGTAAACGAGAGAGTTTATTTACATGTAAAGGTGTTTATTTTACTTGCATAATTTCCTTCACTAGTAGGGTGCGCGTCCAGTGTAAAACTGCACGCTTCACCTCCCCCGCTTTTACTTGACACATGACCAACATGACACAAGCTTGACGATCGAAAATGGCCCATGAATAGATCCCTCCGTCTCCTCCGATGGATATAGTAAAAGCCGACTAAGGGATTACACCAGGAGATGGGCAACAGCATCCACCTGAGTACTCAACGTCAATACTGCGATCACCGATCCGCCTGCCAAGCGTGGTGATTATGGTAAATCCCCACCGTGGCATTCTATGGGGGACGCCACGTCCAGCAGTGGACGTCTAACGACTGTTGCCTAACCTAACCTTTTATAGGAGTTTTCCGATGTTACTAATGTGATTCTCAAACATCTTTCACTCCGTAAATCCACACTAACTGACCCGCTTGGAAAAATAGATGGCAATCCCCAAACCTACACTGTTACAGTATTGAGAAAATAAAAAGGATCCTTCCATAAACATAAACTACAAAGCCAAATTCCCTGTCGTGTCTCCTCAAAGGGAATAAAAAAGAATACAAAAGAAAAAAAGAAAGAAGATAAATATAAAAGAGAGAAAGGGAATAAAGATAAAGCTAAATACTTAGTTAATCAAATACATTAATACAGCTAAGAACTACAATAGTAGTTGTACTGAAAAAGATAAGTTGAAACAATGATGCTGCAATGCTGACGACGACCTTAGAATCTTATAGCTAATGTGGCATAATTCTATCCATCACCGTTACATAATACCACTAATTTGTGACCATTGTTGTTCTCTTACAAGGTTCTATAAAAACTGAGGCTTGGATTCCGAATTAAAAAGAAACAATAGTCCGTTCCACGGTATAGAAATAGAGAGTTGTTTACATCCGGTGGTCGCGTTTCGGCAAAAAGTGGTTGTCGGTCAACGGTTGTATAAAGTTGCTTGTCACCCTACGGAACAAGGTTCTACAGTACCCAGTCGCAATCGCGATGGTAAGCAGTGACATAGAAATAAATGCCTTCTTGTTAACTAGTGGTTTTGTGGTGTAAACGTTTTGAAAGTAGGTTACTATTAAGCTTGACTGATGCATAGATAGGACGAGTTAGTAATCTAAATAGGAAACATAAAAGGTTCAGGCTCAAAAAAGATATTGATGATGACAATGAGACGCGTGGTGTACGACGTACATACATTAAATTAATGTTCTTACAAAATCATACAAGATTTTTCGTTCGTCATTCGGGATGATATTTTGATTATACACGCAAATCTTGTCGTGCTTGATCAGAAAGAACTGAAATTGTATTTTTTGGTATTGTCTGATAACGTGATCAGAAACGATCTGTTTCACGCAAAAATATATCTAGACCTAACCTGCCTGCCATTGCTTTTATCACATAATGGCGACTATTATAAGCGTTCATGAGTAGAGAGACATTAACATAGATTTTAAATAAAACCTTAAATTACCCTTCCGTGAATAAATATTTGATAGTTCCTATTTTAAATTCATAATTATTATTTATTTCATTTAAATTCAGTGATTAGCAAATTAATAGTCGCGTCGAGGCCAATTTAACAGTTAACTCTATGCTAATTCAGGTTTTGCTCTAATAAATTATGTTTTCGACTAAAGATAACTCGTATTTGTGTTAAATAAAATGTAGTATTCTTCGGAAACTTACAACTCACTTAAAAAACTCGTATCACAAGAAGTGTTCAATATTTTGCTAGATTTTCCAGTTTTAGAAGATTTTTTGGTACAAATAAATTTGGTAGGTTAGGTTAAAAAACGGTTTTGTTGAAATGAGTGTTGGTTTGGTTTGTCCGGTAGGGGTAGGCAGATACCAAGGATTGATAGTTTCTCTACAGACTTATCTAAGTAATTCACCAATTATGCCTGATGGTTTTTTCGTCTAAATTGACCGTTGTCTAAGAAGTTGTACACTCCTTAAGCTTGTAAAAAATATGATTTAAAATCTACGTTTTGAACTTGCATCTCTCATCTCACTAATGGATCTTTTGTCTCCTTTTCCAAATATTTTAAGCTTACTTTCTTGTTCAAACTAAAAATAACATGTCATCTTACCGATGATTGATGATCTCCCATCTCCAGACTGTTGCTTTCCTTTTACGAGCTTAGTTTATATTCTACGTCCTTTTTAGGGTCCCGAAGTCCAACAGGGAATCCTTATTGTTTTTCCATGTCCGTCTGTCCATCCGTAGTCAGAGCTATTTTACTCGTAAACATATTAGTAACTACCAAGCTGACATTTTTAACAGTGAAGCCCCATCAAAGTAACGAAACACAACTTTTTTGGGAGATTTTAACCACGGTTAAAACTATGCATACTTACATGAGATAATGAAAGCTAACCTTTGTATTCTAATTATAACGGGTGTAAACGGGACAACTGGGATCAGAGGAAAAAGACTACTCCCGAAAACTGAAACACTGCATTCAGTCAGACCATGATTCTGAAAATATTGAAGCTGAAAAAACACAAATAAAAGTGCTCACTTTTCGGCCGCTTTTTTCGTGTTTTATTTGTAATACTTATCCATAAAATATCATTGAAAGAACACATAAACCTAATTTATATTAAAAACACGTTAATAAATAAAAACTTTAAAAAAAAAGCAATGAAAACCACAAATAAATATTGGCGCTGCGCGTCGATCAGCTGACCGGGAGCGTTAAACTCGCGCGGCCGCCGGTGAGCTTTGTGAACTCGCTGCTATTTTATATAGCTATGATATAGGTAGCTTTAGCGGTACCTTCAGTATTCGGGAGCTGTCCTTATACACCTGTATAGCTATGGCATAGGTAGCTTTACCAGTACATTCAGTATTAGGGAGCTGTCTTTTTACACCCTGTATAGATATTATGTCTACTCATAATTTTACATGGCATAACAGAACATAACACCTAAAATTCACATATACATACTATAGTTAATTTGGCAGGCAGGTTGGGGTTATAATGTGTATCCACATAAATAAGACATTAACTAACCATACACAAAATTCTTTCAGCCGATAGAATCCGACTAAAATCATGTCCAATAATCCTATTACCTAGAAGAAACGACACAGCTTTCCCATCTACGACCACGTACTACGCATTCTCAATGTTGCAAATTATCGCGTTCCTTGTTACAAGTGATTACCTGCAATCATCCGCACGCGATGATGATGATTTTCCGAGCCAAGTGGCTCACACAATATATAGGTACAGAAGGCCAGCTTAGTACAACAACAAGCAATAACATGCGCATGCAAACATAGACACGCGTACCCACGTAGGCGTTCGACAGAGTTCTACCGAGATCGTTGCTCGTGTGTACGCGTCTGTGTGCATGCGTCTGTATTGTTTGTTGTACTGGCTTGCCTTCTATACTTACATATTATATTGTGCTTATAAAGTGTTTTAATGTAATCTAACAAAGTGGGTGGAACGGTGCCTACTAGGTTTTTAAGTGATGGTGGTTTGTGGTTGGTGGTATAGAGACACAGAATTAATAATGTGAGATGTTATGTCCATGACTTGTTGACGACTACCTACACCTACTTACTTCTACCTATGCTTATTGATAAAGGACGACATATAAAACATATAGCTGCAATTATGCATATCTCCAAAATACTGTACTAATCTTCCATCCACATTACAGTATCGTTATTGAATATAGCAAAAATGTACTCAAGATTCTCCAAAAGCTATATAGAGTCAAGAGGTCTAAGACCAGCGCCCCCCCCCCCATTTACAAGTAGCAAATGCAAAGGGAAACGCAACAATGGCGATCATTTTGGCAGCCATTCATTTTGAATAGGGGAACTTCTTGACCTAAATATTCCTCCTTTCTAGTTTCAAAAGATTTAGAAAAGCGCTAAGGCTACCAAAATTATCTCCATGGTTGCATTCCCCATTGCCATTTGCTACTGCAAATGGGGTTTCTGGAAAATCTCTATAACTTTAGATTTTTGCCTCAAGACTAAATTAAACTTCGGCTCTCTAATGCACTTATCTCAACTGTAAGAGCAATAGAGTGCGTTCCAACCACTCCAACCATTATCACGTTTTCATATTCGGGAAATAACGTTTCATAATGTTTCCATATTTTTGTGTATTCTCTCTTTTTTTCTTTTTTATTATAATGTGGTGACCTTAGAAGACCTTTATTGTTATACATCATCATTATCAGCAGCCTTTGGACTTCCACTGCTGGACGAATCCTCATCCATGAAATACAATGTGCACGCTTGCCAGGCGGACTGTTAATCGCAGTATTTATATTGGATACTCAGGTGGACGCTGCTGCCTATCCCCTGGTTTAATCCCTTAGTCGGCTTTTACGACATCCACGGGAGGAGATGAAGGCCGGACACACCACGGCACGTATCAGAACATACTTTTACTCAACCATCTTCTTTCTAATTACATGTCTCTGCTTTTACTCTGTTTTTTTTAATGTGTAAATGTATATTTTACTGTGTTCTTTTATAAATAAATAACATCTAGCATCCAATACAAAATTCCTATGGTATAATGTAATTTCTGTTGCATTAAATATGGCTCAAACAGTTGAGAATTGAGATACATTTATATAATATAGTTATATCTGCTACACATTTAGCATAATTACAGTTCCACATAAAACAATTTCCAAGAAACGCACAGAACCGCTAGGTAGGACCGTTATAATCACGCGTTCATCTTGTACCACCTGATTATCCTCACGCATTTGAGCCAAGCCACGGTTTTGCCCAGCTGTAATAGAAAGTGACAAACCATCCATCACGGGGTGACATGGTATACCTAGTGTAATTTCTATTATTATAAAATTGGCTTCAAAATCCATAATAATGATAGCATGGTGCTAGAACTTTGCTAGCATAGTATCAGAAGGGTCCTTTGCAATTCCGTGCATTTTGACCCTACTAATCAATATAACTAATTTCTAGATTATTCTGAATCCGAACCGTTTGTTTGCGTCACTAAATATTTCTTTGTGGAGGCTATATTGGATTTTAAACTCGCATATATTAAACAAGCATTTTCTTTGTGCCTTGTTTGACCAGATGTTACCAAAATTGTTTTTGTAAAATTCAATAATCACAAAGCTTCAAAAATAGTTTTTGCACCAAATTGAATAGGTAGGTGAGTAATTGAGTATGTATGGTAAACCAATTCACAACTTTGCACACATCGAAACAGTGTTTTACTGTACAACAGTGTTTTGCTGTAACCTAATCGAAAGACTACCTAGTTTGAATGGAACACAAACTTCAGAACTTCTTACTTCTATTTTGCTATTGGCATTATCATCATTATGCTTAAGGTGAATCGTCTCGCATGTGGCGCGAAATTCAAATTTATTTGTGTTTTTTGCTCATCACAGCTCATAAATACTTCTTGTGCTAGCGAATACTGATTTTGCGAAAACTACGAAACCTAACATACATGTTTTAGTTAATAGTATCTCCAAAAGATAATTAGTTTAGCTACGAATATTGTTCAATGATTTTTACAGTGTTTTTTTGGTTTAGGGATATCCGTAGCTTAACTAATGATATTTATGAGATAGATATCAATTAAAACATGTGTGTTGGGTCTCCTAGTTTTCGCAAAACCTGTTTTCGCTATTTCAAAAAGTGTTGATGAGCTGTGACTCTGTGACGAGCAAAAAACACAATAAAATTTGAATTTCGCGCCACATGCGAGACGATCCACCTTAAGTTAATCACACTTCGTTCACAGCCCGAAACTTTATATTCTCTTCACTCGGTTTTGCGTTAACTTAGGCCTATTTCATCTCCCCCTCCTATAACATTTCCTTGATCTTCTTCAGCCATTTGCGCAAAATCAATACAAGCCAGTATAACAGGTATTTTTGCAATCTCTGCATACCTACCGTCACGGGTGTAATTTCATGTACCGGTAACCGGAGAGCGGAGATATCCAATATTCATAGGTATGGACGGTAGGGTTGCCAGTAACCAAAAGTATAATTGAATGTGTACGGAATTTATGTATGTAAAATAAACTAGACGTATACTGTATCTACCTACTTTGATAAAATTGTATTTGTATTGTATATTCAATTTGCGCACATTTTGACACATTAGTCAAAATGTGCGCAAAGTGAATCTGACTATCAGGGGTGCTATTTTTGAATGTCATCGAGTGACATTCATTTGCCGTTAATCCCCGATTTCCAAATTTCTGTGCATTGAAACTCAACAAGTGCCTCCTCCAGCACATCTCCTGAAAAACGGTGATTTTTGATAATTTCAGCCACTCGGTGACATTCAAAAATAGCACCCCTGAGTTGTCCATATTTATAAGCCAGCTAAGATGCGAGAGGTTGCGGGTTCTGATTGGCAGATAATATCTGTTATCTAGATGGTAGCAAGTAGCAACCCTGGTCTAGAGGCGATGGTGCGTTGCGGCTCGCATTTCCTCACATTTGAATTAGCATTATCAACTAGCATGATAATTGCACTTTTCACATTATTCTAATAATGTTCAAACATGGATGCTGTGATTTCCATAGCTTGCACTCTTTTATCGCGTTCTCTTTGTAGGTAGTATATGAAATACTTACATATAATGTTACATGCTATGCAAAACAAGGTGATTAACCTGAAGATTATTATAATTGAAATAAGAATTGGGGGTTTCGAAAAGGGGTTTCCTCACTTTTGATAAATCTCCATTTTCCTTTTGCTCTATAATCTTATGTGTTACCTACTTAGGTATATTGAAACCAAAAGTGTGTAAATAGTTATTTTCAAATTCCTAACATAATAAATAGAATCTTTTTACTTCTCAATTTTGCAATCTCCAAATGTATAAACAAGTATCATGTTATTATGAGTAGGCAAACCCGGATTAGTCGATTTCTGCCTCGCATTCCACCTACTCACATTAATAAACCTGTGCTAGTTCAAGTGTTATCTCAGGAATACCAATTTAGAAAAGATTTGACTGCCTGCGAGTCTCCCCTTTAGCTGAATGGTTGAATGGGTAAACGATTTCCAGACACGCGATCTACAATCTGCTAAAACAAAACTCTCACTCATTGCAGTCCCTGTGTTCCGAAACTGGATGATAACGCTATGTTTACTGTCAGATAAACAGTAGTTAGCCTAACCTAACCTTTAGTCATTATTACGACTATAAAAGTATGGCGAGACTTATTATTAGACTTATTCGTTGGGTACTTACCTAATTTTTTGTGTCATGCTTGTGATGCTTGTCATTCAATTAGGCAGTTTTGTTTACAGTATAAATAATTTTGTTGGGTTAGTTGGAAGTTGGAAGCAAGTAAAAGAGTTGTTCTGATTGATTTTTCCGTGATCTTCATCAGCATGTAGAAATCGACTGCTGGACATAGGCCTCCCCCATAAAATGCCACGATGACGATTCACCGACTTCCTGTGACCTTCGAAATGTCGTTGATCCATCGAGGTTTTATGGCCAATGATTTTGGCAACTGGAAACTCTTATGGAACATCTGGGGATTACCATGAGCCATTCAGTTCAAAAACTATTCCGTACAAAATATCGGTTCGTCGTTGACATGCCGTTTTTGAACTGAATGGCTATAAGAGCTCATGGTACCACAGCAGACCTTGTTCGGCGCACCAGTAGAGGCTGGATGAGATACTCCCAAGAAACTTCTCCCGTAGTTTGTTATTTATACTTACTTATTCATAAGTACTCAAAAGATATATCTCCTGTTCTTTCCAGAAAGAGTCCCGCACAGACGTGCAGTTCCACCTGGCGGCATTGAGGGGAGACTGTGACCGGCTACGGCAGCTGCTCGACACCGGGAAGGTTCACATCGACTCAAGGGATCGGGTAAGTAATCCATTGATATGAGCGCATCCCTATTATATTCTTTTATACTACTTGGCAAGCAAACAAGCCTACAGCCCAACTGATGGAAAGTAATTACCATAGCCTATGGACGCCTGCAACACCAGAGGCATCAAACGCGCGCTGCCGACCCTGAGAAATAAAGATGAAAAGTCTCATGTGCCTGTAATTTCACTTCAAACCAAAACATAGCAATTGGAGCACTACGCTTGGCGGCAGAAATAGGTACGATGGTAGTTGGTACTTCCCCGGACGAACTGTTTTACAAGAAGTTCTACCACTAACCACACATAAACTACTACTCATAGATATAATTTTCAATGCATCTACTCCTTATCAAAAACCTACGTGCCAGTTATTTCATTGCCGTACTTTCAGTTGAAAGCAATTTAGGACAAGCTATTTAGAGTCACCAATAGCTTGTCCTAAATTGCACGATATTTGCCATGACCTATTTACAACCCAGTAAACGGCTGTAGTATAGAGGAATCGAAATCAAGATAATCTCATCGCCTTGAACGCAATATCATTCTGGGTGGGTGTGAAAAGTTTGACCATCGATAATTCGTCTACCGACATGATGTAGGCGATCCAAGCTATCATCATTATTGCCACCCTTGCTCTAACAGACCTATCTTATCCATCCTATTTTATGACCACGTAAACAGTTAAGTAGTTGATCTTTGCTCCATTTTACGATGTATTGCTTAGCTATAGGCTGTGCTATACGTACACAGACGGACAGTACAGCACGCAGCGTCGGGCGTCGCGTCGCATCGGTCGGCAGCGCTGCGCCGGCGTCGGTTGAACTAAATAAATACCTAGGTACCTAATTAGATGCTTCTTTAATAATAGAGCATATAGAGGAAGAAGTTTTGAATCAAACACACAATGATGATTTTCAATAAGTATCACCATCCACTTCTGCGTGAACACAACTCGCACTTGACCGGTTTTTTATGAAGTTTTATGTTTGCTTTAGGCAGATTCTGTGAGGCGTTGGTATTACCAATATAAGAAATAAGTTTTACTAGAGAGCTCCTCAAAGCGATTTGGAAATTAATCTTGGTAGAGTTTCTGTGACCACTTAGGCTACCATATCTGAGCTGCCTAGGCTATGTATGGAGTTCCTTGTACTTAAGTATGAGATTCCGTTGGGTCGTAAGCAATTAATTAAATGCATTTATGGAGATTTTACAAGTTCTGAGAAGACATGAAGACATTGGTTCTCAGAAGGAATGAAAGGCTTCGTGATGTGACTTAGTGAATCAATTAAGTAAAATTTATTACAGCTGTTGGCTTGGGAAATGAATGACGGGATTGTGTTTTTTTAAATCTGAGGCCCTAAGTCATAATAAAGTTCGGATCACGCTCGCTAACCCCTCCGATCTAGTGTCGATGTCTTAAATGTCGGAAATGGTATTCTCCTAACTTTTTAACAGTTTTTTCGATAATTTTAGCTCAAATAGATGAGAGTCTCTCTACTCCTTCTATTGATATTATGTAACTATCCTATTCTAATAGTATAGTCACCGTGAATCGAAAATAGACTACATTTTTTATCTCCCCAGAAAAAGCCTTTTTCATCAGCCGGTAGACATCCACTGCTGGATGAGGCCTCCCCCATAGCATAATCACCACGCTTGGCACGCAGTGTAGTGATATGATGGTGCAGAATACCAACTCCAACTTTCAGTGTATTTTTAAAATAATTAAGAGAATTGGGCCTCTGATTGTGACGCTGGTAATATATATAGAAGCTTACCTACAACAGACAGAGTACAAGGCTCCCTCACTAAACGTTCCAAGAAAAAACAAAACAACTGATGCCTAGCTCATTTAAATGATTACTCTTAGTAGGTAGGTAACAGGAAGAGGAGTAAAGACAGTAAAGGGCCTGGTTAGCGGTAATCAACGTCTGTAGTTAGAGCCACTTAACTAATTCCCAAGTGTTTCTCATCACCATCATAACTGGAAAGGTCGAACTCGCACATCAGCGTTTAGGCGCAACTTCACACAGCCATTACCTACAGGGTTTACGTAACATGGTCATGCTTGATACCTGAGAGAATAGTCTTGCCGCCGTGTCGAGCGTCTCAGTTCTCCAGAAAACCTCCAGAGGACATTTTAGACGCAATGTGTCGTGTGGACCTCTTCAGGCCGACCAGCCCCCCAATTACAGTAGCAAATGGCAAAGGGGAACGCAACAATATAGGGATAATTTTGACAGCCTTAGCGCTATCCAAATCTTTTGAAACTTAAAAGATGGAATATTTAGGTCAAGATGTTTCCCCTGTTCAAGTTTCATAATATTAAATAGCGCTAAGGCTGCCAATGGATTAGAAGGACCAACTAAGATGGAATAGGTATAGAACTCATCAAATCGCCAACAGCTACAAAGTTCTCACAGTTATTACTGGTTTTACATAACGAGTGCTCGGTGTTAGAGAATGGCTTATGCAGGCTATAAATCATGGAATGGAATTATGAACTCGACCTTTGTGGCCCAAGATGAGGAGTGATGCGTTTTGTTACTTTTGAACAAAAGATCGTGCGATGTTTCTTGCTGAAAGAAGGTTAGATCAGTGTTTGGCTGTTAGTAGCTATGTAGGTACGACGTATCCTCTATGAAAGGAAGGAAGGTAAACAATAGCTAACTGATACCTACTTATGTTGCGTACGAGTTAGCTGGCAAACAGTTTGCTTAGTGATGACTGATGACCATTCTGCATCTGCTGGTTAGGTTAGGTTAGCTGTTCAAAGTAACAATAAATAATACTTAATAATAATATCTTTATTTTCTTTAACATAATCATAAAATACTCATAAGTAAACAGTTGTTTAAGACCTCGTTTAAGTACTACTTTTATAGATACCTGTGTTAGGAGATCTCGCTCTTCTGTAACCTTAGTTTTACTTCAATATTTATTCCTCATAAGCAAAACCACTTAAATGTAATGTAGCTAATATTGTTGCAAGTTAATTAAATTATACTTAAGGTATTAAACAAGTTATAAATGGGTAAAAACTATAAGTTAAACCTACAATAAAATTTAAAAATAATGACTTACCTAGTACAAAAGGATTATGCCAAGCGCAGAAGAAAAATTTTAAACTTTAAATTTTGATGAGGTAGGTATTTAATTATAACCTTGGCAAGTGTTAGAAGTGGTGTCTGTTTTGTTTTGTGCATGGGTGGGAGGGTGTGCGTGTACGTGTGTGTGTGTGTATGTGTGTATGTGTGTGTACTGCACAAGAAAAATAAAAGGTTATTTTGGACGATAGAAAGCTTTAGGTAAGCTTGAAAGTTGTCGCTCAGCTTGTGTTTTTGCACACCACACCCCACTAATGGCGAGCGAGTGTGTAAAGAATTGAAAATGGACGAAACTGGGTCACGTTATATTTAAGTACCCACCATCGTTGTTTACACGCTAGATCCGAGTACTTACAAGATACAAAACTTGTGTTCCAAACATCACAAAGAAATTGCTATTGTATGAGGAACATTACCTACATTTAAAAAATCCTGCTCAATTAAAAAAAAGCCTTTGTTACACTTTAAATAACAATCATTCCTAAACTTGCTTACATTTTACATAAGTAGGTAACTTTTTATTTAGGTCTGTGTCGGTAGACCCAGTACCTACCAAAACAACAACCTAAGAGTAACAGTTACTACATACTTACCTATTATTTTGCTAAGGTAAAGCACTAAAAACAGAATGAAAACTTAATAAAAAAATAATGAAAATCAGGTAAATGGACTGCACCGGATGCTAACGGAATACCTGTTTAATAATTACCAAATTAGATAATAACGGGTTAAAATAAAATTTGAATAAAACCAAATACCGATGCGCCCCATAAAACATTGAATAAAATGCTTTACTTATTAATGAGGAAAATAATCTGGTCAGTATAATTATATTAAGTACCTACCTATAACATCAAGATAACTACAAGATTTTACCAATTGAAATACAAAATACCATTCAGGAACTTTTTGAAAGCAAACACACATATGGGTGTTTCCACAAAAAATGGGTAACTTTTCGGGATATTTTGTTTATAATAGTTTTTTAATCTAATTCCTACAAATTCGCGTTATAAGATAGCTAATATAATGAATATATTGCTCATGATAGGACCAGTCACTTTTTAAAGTAAATGCGGAGATATTTAGATTTTTCCAAATTTGACTTCCAGGGGACTGACGAGGGTGACAAAGTACTGATAAAACGCACAACTTCATAAGATATGTAAGAAATTTATTAAGATTTAAAAGAAATCTCTTAGAAACTAATAATGACACATATCACAGTCTCACTTTTAATCTTAATTCAATTAAGTGACAATTAAAACAAAAATTACTTACGTAATACTGTGAGGAACAACTTCCTCCACCTTTAAAGCAGCTTCTTATTAACTTTATTTTACTTAACTACTTTGAGGTAGTTTAACTTAACAATATACATTTTCTAAGCAATCAACAAACAATTGAAACAAAAATATAACTCTCTCTGCCTTAACGATACCAATTAACGTAATAACAGTTACCAAGTAATACTATCACAGTCTTCAAAACAGCCTTCTGACATGTCCTAATAATCCAAAAAGGGCCTTCTTCACTAATTCCGTCTTTTTAGTTATAATCTCCGCTTATTTCTTCAATTCTGGTTTTCGGAGTTTTTTCCACAGATTTTACAACTTTCTTCAACTGCTTTTTGATTCTTCTATATTTTGATTGTTCAGTTTAGTTTTTAGTTTTGAAACCATTGCTTTCATCTCTTTTAATTGCTTATTTCTTAACTTTCTGTCTTTCACTTCTTCTTTTTGCTTCATTTGCTCTTCGATCTTCGTTCACAATGGACCGTGTTAGTTCACCAACTATTGGTTGTGCTTCATCGTCAGTATTTGAAGTATTTTGGCGTACAAAATTATCAGTATTATTTTTCAAAAGTTGTTTTTGTTGTCTGTACTTTGATGAATATTTTTTCCATTCTTTTCTAGTCGTAATTATTCTAATCTAATCGTTGCTCTCGTGGCGTCATGTATTATTTTACATTTTTTCTTTGTCCCTTTTCTTTCTTTTTTAAGTATTGCAACCTTTGTTTGTATTCAGCTAATTTGATGGGGTCGTTTTTTATTCTAGCCAAGCGAACCTTTTCGGCTTCTCTTTTCTTTTTCAATATATCTTCTCTATCCTTAGACATGTTTTGTTTTTATTTCGGAGCCATGATGTTTTAAACTGAAATATGTAAAAAAAATGCTCAGACACGCTCAAAAATCCAGTACTCTGGAAACACGTTAGTTCTTTGGCGCAATATCAGACAACGGACTGACGCCAACGGACTGACGAAACAAACATAAATTTGTGGTTATCTTTAGGACTAACGTTTATTTTGATGTTTTCGAATATCAAGGAGCTACATTTTAACAAATCAAAGTTAAATATGTATAACTTAAAATATAACACAGATTTACAAGGAAATAGCGACTCACCATAGGACTGAAATTTTGTCTGGATCGACACGTATTCACAAGACAAACACAACTCTAGCTCTGGCACAGTAATGGCGGCCGAACAATGCCGCGGTCTGCAGCTAACTGTAGTATTAACCTTGAAATTTAACACGGATCTGAATTTGAGTCGCCGGTATTTAGCGGGAAATTCAAAATCGAACAACACACAACGGACTGACGAATAAAACTGAACACAAAGTTTCTTATTATTTTTACAATAACGGTGAGAATAAAAATTATGAAAGTTGTGATTATATAATATTAAATATATTACAGATTATAGTGAAATATTAAGTTTTATTGTATTAAAGATAATATTTAATACACAGCTATTTGATTGCGCGCTTTTCAGGTTGTGACACGCCAAAGTACTGACTTTACGAGAATATATTGTGAAGTTTTACAAATTTGTATTAAAAATAAATAGCTGAAATTGGGTGACCAAATAAAAGGCTTTTAATTGTTTTAAAATTAATCATAAAATATAAACAAAATATAATTATACATCGTTTTATCGACTGATGACATTGAGTTACCCATTTTTTGTGGAAACACCCATATCTATTACAAGAATGTTTGGTTAAATTACTACAAGAAACAGTTTTCTTTTGAAAATCTTAATGATTTGAAAGTTCTGAAACCTTGGCGTTTCCCAGTTGAAGTGCTCCGTTTTGCACAGAAGACGCCTTCCTTTCAACTCGACTTCCTTTTCAGATTGTAACTGAAAGCTCAAAAGTGCTTTGCGTCACTTTTTAAAACTTTCAGTAGGCTTTTTGTTTTGTCGTTGCGTTCAAGACTTTCTATCAAAGTGCTTAGAGGTGACGATGCCATCTATTACAGCATATCTATACTTATGTGCAAAACTACTACTAACATTATATGTACCTACTTAGGTAATTGGTCTTACTATAGTGTAGTGTAGTCTATTGGGAAGGAAATACCTTTATAGTTCAACTGGTAAGACTACTCGCTAAGCTAAGACTACTGGTATTTGGCGCATTGATGCTCTCTGCACTAAACTTTGCCAGTTCCTGAGCTGATGCTTAGGTATCTCTATATGACCTACAAAAATGCGTTGCAAGAAGATGAAGAGAAGATGTTGCCTAAATGCGTTAAAATGGCCTAACTCTACGACCAGTCATTAGTCCCGCCACGGGACAACCCAACGGGACAACTGGGATCAAAGGGTTTAATTGGTTCTCCAGACAAGTGAAAATCAAAAACACGAAACGAATACTTACCTAGACCATGACAGCGCTTTTCGATCGCGCGTACCTACCGTTTTGCCATCCGCATACATTTGGATAACTCTTGCTTTTTACCTGTACTATGTTTTTATATGAATTGGTACTCAGTGCTCTTTGTGCGTTTCAGGATGGTACGACCCCTCTCATCCTGTCGGCTGCGATGGGGCACACGGAATGCGTTCGAGAGTTGCTGGTGCAGGGCGCCGACCCCGCCTGCTGCAGAACGGTATGTTACTATCTCTCTGCTTATATGCTCTTCATCATGAGCACCGCCCGCGACCGCTTTTGACGGTACACCGGATATTTCGCGAGGCGCAAAAGAGAGTGGTTATTAGCTGTAAGTATAAGGTATTCATTTTAATAACCTCTGTGTTATAAAATAAGAGAGAATGATGAATCAGCATTCAACACCCTTGGAGATACATGAGCAGGAATTCTGCTCCGTTACTTTCAGGATTAGCATGGTGTAGTGTAGGTCACCTCACAGAGCGCAGAATGCCTTAGCCGCTCCTTCGCGGGGTCCCACACACGCCAGACCATACAGTTGGTATTTACTGGATGTAGGTATAGTGTAGGGTGTGCTGTGGTGTGTCCGACCTAAGAATAGACCCCTCCGTCTCCTCCCTTAGATTTCTTAAAAGCCGATTAAGGGACCAGATGACCAGGGATTATCAGGGCATGTATATCAGCATCCACCTGAGTACTCAACACCAATACCTACTGCGATCACCAATTCGCCTGCCAAGCGTGGTTATTATGACAAATCCACTCCCATTGAAAATATGGCAAACTGACAATAGTCGGCATTAGGTAGGTGCCATAACTCTTTCATTGTATGGGCTATGGCGGAGGCCTCACCCAACAGTGGACGAAGGCTGCTGATGTGATGTGATGTGTGTAGGTATAGTTTGTCTTGTCTTCTCTAGGGTATGAAACAGATTGCTGTTCCAAAAGCTAACTTTACTATTCTATTGTCAGTGCTGATAACACTCCTAACACATTGTATGTCAGACAGGAACGAGCTCGTTGTTCTTCGCGGCGCAGGGCGGGTTCCTTGACATCGCGAGACTTCTGCTGGAACATGGAGCCGCTATCGACGCGCCGAGTACGGTAAGTTAACAAACACTCTGGGGTTATCAGCGGTAAGCGGAGCGGCAAAACAAGCCGTTCCGAACTGATCTGAACATTTTAATAAATAAAAAAATTCAATTTAGGTAGGTACTAGGCACAGCTGCTTATTTGTTTGACCATTATCCATGTAGTGAAGTCATACCTCGAACCGAAAGAAACACCGAGTTTCTTTGAGTACCAAACACCGAAAATAACTCCAGCAAACAATTACCTAAATAGTTAACGTATGTAAGTACCTACATAGCTTGTCAATCCATACCGACTAAAAGGTCGTAATTAAATTTGGTAAGGAGATAGATTATACCTATCCTAGAGAAAGACATAGGCTATCTTTTGTCTTTAAAAATAATCATGAAGAGGTGAAATAGGGGTTGGAAGTTGGTATGGGCAATCCATAATTGCTCAAGTTAGGGATATGTTAAAAAAATATCGAATTTGGATACCTAGTCTCAAAATCTCCACTGCCATGCTAGAAATCGCGCGGCGAGGTTTTTGTGAGAACATTTTTAATTTTCCTAAATACCCCATTTGTGGGGTTTTTGTGAATGATTTCATGATAGGTATGCAGTTTGAGTCAGGATTTTTCTCGCTCTTATCAGCGCGGGTGTATATAGGCGTAGGACGGCCCTACTCCGATGTACGATGATGAACTTCCGGCTGATGATAAAATATAGTGAACTGACCAGTGTATTCAGTGGTGTACTCAACTTGCAGGATGGCGGCACACCGTTGTTTGTGGCGTGCCAGTGCGGACATCTCCCGGTCGTCGAGGATCTCATCCGGAGAGGAGCCAACGTCAACTCATGTATGAAGGTGAGAGGAAAGCTGTATGATCTTTGAATTTGTAGGATATACGAATCTCACATCCAGTCCCCATGTTACGGTAGCAATCGTTGACGGCCTCAGCCGGCTACTTAGGTACCCACCTAAGTAGCTGGCTGAGACGCAAGAAATGCTGGTTCGATTCTCGCTACGGGGCAATGTTCCTGGACTTGGTTTCGTGGTACCATGATACGCGTAGTTCCACTAGGAACCCACACGACACAGGGAATCCTAGTGTGAAATCAGGACTGTTGGGTTTTATTTACTACTTTATTATTTTTTCCTCAACTATAGCGATCATTTTGACGGTTTTATCGCTTAAATAGTGGAAAGTTTGGCCAAGAAATTTTCCCTTTTATGTTTTAGGTATATTGCTAAGACTCCTCATACTAAGACCCCGTACCTACCATAATTTTGTATGGGCGTCATACGAGATGTGACGTCATCTCGTGGACTAGATTAATTCGAGAATACGGGCCCAGTTCTTATTTAGCATCGAGCGGTGCACATTGGGGGAGGACTTTGTGCAACAGTGAACTAAGGCCTATTCCAAAACTATGCTCAAGCGTGAATCGAGGCTTTAGCATAGATTTGGTGACAGTTTTTGATTTAAATCTGTCAGAAAATCTATGCTTGAGTCTTGATTTGTTAGAGTTTAGTTCTAGAATACGGGTCTAACATATCGACCTAACGCAGGGTGAATAGAAAGAACGTAAGAAGACGAACAAAAAGCGCAGTTTTGCCCACTTGAATTCTCCATCTTATCAGACTCTTGTGTCATTTCAGGATAAAGCTAGTCCACTCTTCATAGCAGCTCAGAACGGGCACGAAGATGTGTGCCGCGCGCTCCTCGACGCGGGCGCCGGCGTAGACGCGGCGCGCAGTGACGGCGCCACGCCGCTGTGGATATGCGCGCAGTGCGGACACGAGCACGTCGCCAGGACGCTGCTGCAACGAGGCGCCAGGGTCGACCAACTCCGACAGGTGACGAGCCGCTGGGGAGTAAAAGTTCTCGAAAAGGAAGACTTTTCACTTGACCGACGATATTATAACAGTAGCAGAAAGTCGGTGGATGGAGGATAGCTCGTAGTGGCAATCTATGAGGAAGGCCTATGTCCAGCTCTGGACAGATATCCCTATCTATATATCTGATAAGATAGATAGAGATAGGATCCTCCCCAAGATACACGAAACAGGAGTAATTATAGTTTATAAGACGATTCAAAATGATCCTTGTGATTTCAATGAATAAAGTTCTTTTTGACTTTGATACCTTAGTTTTGACTTCTGCGCAATAACGGTCAGCGCTAGAGTTTTGTGCCGCTACTTGTACACTTTGCATTCTCGTGGTGTAAGTACAACTATCTATCAATTGTCGTTGTGTACAACTATCCATCATTATTATCGTTGTGTACCATCCATTAACTTTAGTTGTGTACAACATCTATCAACTGTCGTTGTGTACAATATATATTCTATCGTTGTGTAAAAGTAAAAATGGTGCCAACGATACACAGTAGTGCAAGTCAATGGTGCATACGGTACGACGGGAAATTATCCATCAACTTTAGTTGTGTACAATATTTATCAACTATGATTGTGTCCAACTATTTGTAGCGTTGCGTTGATACGCACATATATTCATCAACTTTAGTTGTATACAACATCTATTAACTATAGGCTGAGTAACTAAGTACCTATACTATGTAAGTTAACGATAGTTTGGTGTGCATCTTGCAGGATGGCGCGACGCCGTTGTTCAAGGCGGCGCACAAGGGGCATGCCGCCGTGCTCGCGGAGCTGCTCAAGTACAAACCCAACCTCGGCCTGCTACCGGTGAGTCTACATCTCTCTCATTATAATTAGTAGGATCGATGCAATCGCCTGAGAAACCTATTATCTCAGTGAATGTTGCAGCTCATTATTATAAATGCCTCATTAATTGCCTCAATTACTCAAGCATCGATTTTTAAACAGATTTCAAAAACAAAGGTCAAACAATCTTTGCTTGAGTCTCGATCTCAGATCTCACTTTTGAGAGTAGTCTCGATTCACTTTAAGATTTTTGTTCTAGAATAAGGGCCAACATTATTAACTTTTCAAAAGAACTTTTAAGGTGTTTGCCCTCATCTCACCTATTCTCATTACGCACAGGAGGCTGAGTCCATGGAAGTAATAAGTACTACGTACAACAGGAATGAGCTCTATCTGCACATCTTGCAGCTAAAATAAAGAAAATAAAACCTTTTGCTAAGGTCGTAAGAGACTTGTTGCGCGCAAAATAAAAATGAAGCCGAGTGAGAGGGCAACCACTGAACGCTGTGTCCCGTTCTAACAGTGACTTAGAGTTGCCAGAGTTAAGTTGATTTCAATCCTTTCGTTGTTTGTAGAAAAATATGCGATTGATGTAGTCTAATGAAGTAAAAACATTTACTTCTAAAATGTTTCTAAATATAAATAATAATTGATTACCGACATGTTAAAGCAATATTATTTGTTGCTACGTGTAAAGTAACGCAAAAATTTTGCGATTGGCGTAGGTATATGTTTTCTTTTATTTGTATTAAAGAAACGAAACTTCATATAATTTTCGAAAACTATCAAAACCCGTACTAGACGTACTGTATGTAGTACTTCCATGTTTGTATGAAATACGGACACCTGACAACCCCACATGAAATCGCAGACTCGAACGATTTCAATATAGTCACCATCGCCAGAGAGGGATAAGAGGTACAAATACTGAGCTCTCGTTCGGCTTCAATTTTGCGACAACAACTCATTCCTGTTGTACGTAGTACTTATTACTTCCATGGCTGAGTCTAACCCCCTTATTCATAATATTTTTTTAGTTAAAATATGTTTTGACGTATGACATTTTACATCAGACAGAAAAAAACAAAAGCTGTTTTAACATAAATAGGTTTAAAAAATTATCATGAATTAAGGCTCTAAGTTTTTTGCAAACAATTGACACGGGCGTATGGTGTAGTTTTACACGGATTTTGTAAGGTGATACCGATGAGCGCCCCTAGCGTACACTCGGCGAACCTCATTTTCCATACAAAAATCCGTCAAAAATCTACACCGTCCGTGTCAATTGCTTGTTAAAACTCAGACTTCGGTCTCAAGAGTCTGGCGTTGAAGTCATGACTCGTGGCTAATGATGATGTTTGTTATGTTGTAGAACGGTCAGTCGGCGCTGCATGGAGCTTGCATGTTCGGGCAGCTGGCGTGCGTGCGGCTGCTGGCGCGACGCGGCTCGCTCGCGCTGCGCAACGGCGCCGGCCTCACGCCGCTGCAAGCAGCCGTCGCGGCGCGCAAGCACGACGTGGTCGCCTACCTGCGCACGCTGCACCACGAACACACGTGATTGACGTCCTTTTGATTACCTTTATTCAGTGCCGACTGCCCCTGTGTTCCCTTTGATAACCGTGTTTAAGTACCGGCTGCGCCAGTGTTTCCTTTGATCACCTTAATTCTGTGTCGGCTGCCCCCGTGTTTGTTTTATCACCTTGATTTAGTGCCGGCTGTCCTCGAATTTCCCTTTAATCACCTTGATGCAGTGCCGGCTGCCCCCGTCTCTTAGAAAACCTTGATTTAGTACCGGATTCCCCTGTGTTCCCTTTGATCACCTTGATTCAGTACCGGTTGCCCCCGTGTTCCTTTTGATCACGTTGATTACTGAATCAACAACCGGCTCATGATATAACAATAATCTATAATACTACCAATCAGCAAAGTTAAATTCATTTTTTTTAAATAATAACTGACACTGTAGATACAATTTTGAGGCATGTATTCTAAACTAAACTTAGTTGAAAAATGTATTAGATAGATAACACTTTATTGTACTAACCCCAGGAATACATAAGATTTATTAAAAATAGCAGTACAATGCATGAAGCAGTAAGGCAGTTTGAGTATCATTTCAGAGTCTAGGATACAAGCCTGAAAATCTGCAGTATTGTAGAGTCTGTATCAATAGTGAAAAACTTTACCATCGCACTCAAGACTAAGCAACGTAAAACAGGTACCTAGGTATACGATTGAATGGTGCCTTTCTATCCTCTCGCAGGGCGCTTACGCCCTTTTGCACGCGAACCAAGTTTGCTTCTATTTTGCCTATTATTTCTTCGAACTCTAGCGTAGGACTTGAAGTCACATTCGAGTTTGGAGAAATAATAGCCAAATTAGAATTCGTCCGCGTGCAAAAGGGCGTTTATGAGATTCTCTTAAACACAGCTTTGTGTTTAAAAGCAGCTACAAAAACTACGATAAGCTATAAGAGCGCGCTAAATACTGGGTTCAGGATTTGCTTGTGTATCAAGGGTTTACTACCTATTATTTGAATTGGGATAATTCATGATTGTTGTCAGAGTGGTGTAATTGCGTTTTGGTTTGGTTGGTTTGGGGAATTCACATGACTAGGCTATTTTTAGAGTCAATTTCAGTCAAATTATAGGTATTTTTTTAATAACTTTTTTTTGTTGTTTACGAACTTAATTATCACTAGAAACGGGATATTTATCATGATTTGATGATGGCGCGTGCAACTGTGCCGAAATATAGGGAATTAATAAAGTTCAAAAATCATAGTAATTATCCCGTTTCAAGTGATAATTACTTTTTTATTAATTGATGAAATAACTTTAATTATAAAAATCATTTGATCTGCAAATATTTACACTCCCATTGAAAAACTGCATTTTATAAACGGTTAAGTTCTGGATATTGTCGAATTATAGATTAATTTCTGCTCCTGAAAATGTAGCCTAAGGTCTGCGATCAATCTCGTATTGTAAACTACTATTAGGATACTGTTTGGATAGTTCTAGAATATTAAATTAGTAAAATAAGTATATTTTGTATGTACTACCTACCTACTAGCCATTAATAAGCTTTACATACATATGCCTTATGCGCAATACCTCACAATTTAAATGCATAATAATCTGTACAGTTTACACCCTTAATTCTGTGGTGGTAGTTGGGAAGACAATATCCAAAATTGCAGCTTTCCAGAATTCAAAGCTGTGTTCTGACTTAGACTTCCGAGCAACGTAATAGTCAATGCACTGACGCGCGATAGTAGTCCTGGCGTGCCTACTCTCATTGATCACCTCTAAATTAGGGATAATTTACCTCTTGTGGTTTTTAACACGTACAAACGACCACACCAGTAGATAGGTACTATACCTACCTATTTTGAAAATTGTCCCAACGAACTACCAAATGGGATGATCGTATAAACTACATTATAAATTCAATTATTTACTGCCTTATTCATAATCAATTTTTGAACCTTTGATAGCTAAAATAGCTTTTGTCTTGTTTTAACGTATGTTATTTTACATCGGAGAGAACAAAACAAAAGCTATTTTAACTAAAATAGGTTTGAAAAATTATTATGAATAAGAGGGTTAGTCTTATGTGCATTCAAATGGATTAGTTTTATATTTATTAACCAACAGGAATATTATGATTAAAGTGGTTGGTGGGACTTGTACTTGTACTTGTAGCGCAGACTCTTTTCCGCAACTAGGCCGCCAGTGGGCCCCTTTTGCGTGGCGAGTGGAGGCTGCTAATCCAGCCACCCGATGTCCTCCAGGAAGGCCAGCAGCTCACTAATGCCGGCGCAGGCCTGCCCGGGAGTCCTCGGCGACCCGAGGAAAGCTCTTCTCTGAGACGCCACACTGCTGCACTCCAGGAGCACATGCGCCGGCGTCTCGTCTGCTACTAGACAGCCTCTACATAAGGGGCTGTCAGTAATACCTAGTGTAAATAAATGTTTGTTAAGCATGCAGTGACCGGTGACAATCCCGACAACAAGCCGAATCTTGTCCCGTCTCAGATTGAGGAGCCTTCGGGAGTATTTCGGGTTTAATACCGGAAACGCCTCCTTCGACTGCCTGCAATCTGGTATACTTGCCCAAAGTTCTTGATGTCGATTAACAGTACGATTACGGATCCAAGAGCGTATTTGACTAAAGGGCAGGGGTACTAGGGGCTCTGGTCCTGCTGGCAGCATTTCCGAACCTCTCCTGGCCAACGCGTCAGCCCCATCGTTACCTCTGGAGCCGCTATGCCCCTTGATCCATTGTAACACGATGCTGTTTGACTTACTTACTTCATCCAGCAGGTGGTGACACTGAATGGTCAACCCTGAGGTATGTTCACTTTTCTGCAAAGCCCGTAGAACCGCAGCGCTGTCCGAGAGTATCCTGATATTATAGTCAGTTACCTTCCTACGCAGCACTGCGTGCGCAGCCTGGATGATGCCTACGCATTCCGCCTGGAAGATCGAGTTCCAGGCACCCAAGGCGACTGATGAGTGAATGTTCAGGTCCTCCGAGAACGTACCTGCTCCGGTTCCTGCTAGCATTTTAGAGCCATCTGTGTAAATTCTTAGTTCGTGTGTGTTGGAGCTATCACTAGGCTCCTCATGTAATTGAATAGTGTAGCCCCTTGAAAGTATGTGTTTTTTAGGTATTCTGTCATAGATAGAGAGTAGCAGCGGGTTTCCGTCAGCAAACTCATCCATGATAGTGGTATGAGTGGCACGTGTGTCGTGATCTAACAGCTTTAAAGCCCAGAGTCTGTAGGCAGCAGCAGCCGCTTCTTGTTGCACGTGTAGGTGAAGAGGGGTTAAACCTAACAAGACCTCAAGAGCGGCCGTAGGGGCCGTTCTCATACTACCTGTGGTCGCTACGCATGCAAGTCTCTGGAATTTTTGTAGTTTGCCTATACAGGTGCTCAGTTTGGTTCTAGGCCACCATACTAGAGCACCATATGCTAGCGAAGGCCTAATCACATTTTCGTAAAGCCATAGGGTTATTTTAGGGCTGAGACCCCATGTTTTACCTACCATTCTGCGGCAATGCCAGAAAGAAATCGTGGCCTTCTTGATTTTACTGTCGAGATGTTTGGCCCAGTTCAGTTTGCTATCCAGAGTTACTCCCAGGTATTTAACTTCATCGGATAAGTGTAGTTGCGTATCAAAAAGTCTGGGAAGGCAGAAGGCCCCTAGATTACGCTTCTTGGTGAACATTACTAGCTCCGTTTTTGTTGGATTCACGGTCAATCCGTATTCCATGCACCATTTCTGTACAACCTTAAGTGCGTTATTCATGATATTGCATGTCACACTGGCAAAATGCCCTGATATCAGAATAGCAAGGTCGTCCGCATAGCCTACCGTGAAGAAGCGCTGGGCGTTAAGTCTAGTAATTAAATCGTTGGCAACCATATTCCACAACAGTGGTGACAAGACACCACCCTGAGGACAGCCCCTCGCCACCACCGCTCTGGTCTCTCCCTGTAGGTCAGCACGAACTGCCCTAAGTTTGAGCATGTCAACGATCCAATCCGCCAGCGTCGAGTCTACCCTATGCTTCTGTAGAGCTGCGCTGATGCTGCTAAAGTTTGTCTTATCGAAAGCGCCCTCTATATCAATGAAGGCGGCAAGACAGAGTGTTTTGTTATATATATCTTTTTCCACTCTGCTAACCACAGTGTGTAGTGCCGATTCTGTTGATTTTCCCGAGCTATAGGCGTGTTGCTGCGGGTGTAATGGTGATATTGTGAGTATGTTGTCCCTAATGTACCGATCACACAATCTTTCCAAAGTTTTCAGCAGGAAAGATGTGAGGCTAATCGGTCTAAAGGCTTTTGCTTCCGTGTAGTCGCTTTTCCCTGGTTTCGGAATGAAAATGACCCTGACCTCTCTCCATAACAGTGGTACGTACCGGAAGGCAAGACAGGCTCTAAAAATGACTGTAAGAGCCTCAATAAGAAATGGTTTACCCCATTGCAGAAGGCATGGAAAGAGTCCATCCAAACCCGGGGACTTGTATGGTTGAAATGTGCTTACCGCCCAGTTTACTTTCTCACCCGTAACAACCAACTGCGCGACTGACCAGTCTGACACCGATGGCGTCCCTGTACTAGAAACCTGCCAACCGGTTGCTTGGTCTAAAAGACATCCCGGAAAGTGTGTTTGTAATAGCAGTTCATGCGTTTCTGCTGATGTTTTTGTATATGTTTTGTCTACCTTCTTTAATGAACCTATCTCGCGATTCGAGTCAGTCGCGAGTATTTTCCTCACTCTATTCGCTTGTGAGTCAGATACAATGCTCGTGCAGTACCTTTGCCATTTTATACGACCTCTCCTCCGGATGCGTCTCTTATACTCCGCCTGGGCCTCCTTGTAGTTGTCCCAATCCGAGTCGTCATAAGTGTTCATGGCTCTGTTAAATAATCTACGTACTTTACCTTTTTGCCTTTCTAAGTCCTCGGACCAACCCTTGTTACCTGTAACGGTATCACGGGCCTGTGTGAGAGGGCAGGCCTCCTCAAAGCTCTTAGTCAGGCTAGTAGAAATGTGTACCACCGCAACTTCAATGTCGGATGTGCTCGACATGCCCGGTCCCGCTGTGCCAAGGCGCTGCTCCAAGGATTTCAAAAATTTTACCTTGTCAGTCCTCCGCGGGTTGCGGGACGGTGCTGTCTGTGTTGTGCTCAGATCCAGCTCATATCTGATCCACCTATGGTCGGAGCAAGAGGATTCCTCAGAAACCCTCCAGCAACGTAAGTAATCCAAGCAGTTACCCGAAAACAAGGTGAGATCAATGATGGTGCGGCACCGCCTAGTTAGAAAGGTTGGTTCGGCACCCCTGTTTGCAATTGTGAGGGAGGTAGTAAATAAGTAGTTTACCAAATCATCTCCCCTGCTGTTTGATGCGGGCATACCCCATAGGGGGTGGTGTGCATTGGTATCTGCTGAAATAATTAATTTTGAGTTATGTAGCTCGCAATCTCTTACCAGATCAGTAAACTCCTTTGAAGGGATAGCTTCGTCAGCGGGCATGTACACCGACGTAAGCGTCACATCTCCGGTCACTTCACCAAAAATGCCCCGAACCCTGGCTGTTGCTAAGTCCCTGAAACAGTACTCTGTTAGGGGCACAGTTGTTAGTTTACGCGGCACATAAATGCACGCACGTGGATTGCTACAGGTGTTATCATACAGTAACTTACCGCCTAAGTTGTTAAGACCACACACACGCCCTGCCCTGATCCACGGCTCCTGAATCAAGGCTATGGTCTTATTGCTTTTCTCCAGCACTCTGCGCAGGTTAGCCGTTGCAGTGAGACTGTGCTGGAGGTTGCACTGGATGATGCAATAGCTATTGGGCGAGGCGGCTTGGGTCACCAGCATGTTGGTTTCCCTTAACCTCGTCCTCGTCCACCGAGCTATCCAGCAGGTCCCTCTCAGTCTCCACACACATCTCCTCCATCGGCACGGAGCACGACGGTATGGGTGACGAATGTGAAGACGCCGCTGGGTGCATGTTCTCCGGGACTCGCTCCCCGCTGGGACCCGGTTGTGGTTCCGGAGGCCCCGCCGAAGCTGTAGTCTCCGATGTCTGCTTGGGCACCGGGGGTTCATCCTGCAGGCTCCCATCCTCTGCCATGAACCGGACGTAGACGCTCCCCAGGTTGTGGGCAAGTCTGCGCTCTCTTGCCAAAAGCACTGGGACCAGCTTCTCTGGTATGCCCAGCCTAAGGAGGAGGATGTCGTCTTTCTGCATGATGTGGCTGTAGACTGTCCACGTGTTGACTTGGGCCCATTTATTTTGGTCAGCTAGGACCAGACTTGTGTCCTCCAACGAATTTGTGCAGTCGGGAATAAATAGCACCGCTCTTACCTTCTTGGTAATGTCACTCTGCCTAATGACTTTAAGTTTGGGGCAGGATGCTAATGGCAGCTTCGCAATTACCTCGCATAACCACTTGAGTGAAGGTTCATCTTCACACCAGAGCTTCAGGCACCCCTCAGCAATGTTTGGCTTACCCATGAAGCGGGGGGAGAAATCCTTGGCAGGGTCCTTGATATCCTCCAAGATACACCTCTCCAGGTACCTCTTCACTGAAGTGGCTTGCTCATCTGTCAGGTGTTTGTTGTCGTCCCTGGCTACCGCTACACACAGGTCGCTCTGAACCATGCTAGCATAGCTGATGTTGGGGGCACGACGCACACTGTCCAACTTCTGCTTCTTACGCTCCCCTCTCGGAGAGACAGTGTCATCAAGCCGCATACGCTTACTCGGCTCATTATGGGCCGGGGCCGGAGCCGATCTTGCGATGGCCATGGCAGCACGCTTCTTGCGGTTTGCTCTATTTTTGTGCTTAGTCCTCATACCCTCACCTCCGCTACCAGCAGGCACGGCGGTCACCACAGGCAAGCCCGTAGATCTCGCCGCCGGGGCGTACGGTTTTGGGTGGGACTGTCTGTTCTGTACTCTCTGTTTGTAGAAGAAACTTGGACCAGGGGTGCTCTGAGCAGGCTCCGCGGTTCCTGGAACCACCTGCTGTACTCCCTTCTGTCCATGCCCTTCTTTGCCTCTATGCTTAGATGAGTTCCTATTCCCCGGGGCGTTAGCCACCACGGGATTGGGAACCTTGGGTCGAGAAGGTCCAGCCACTGACTTTTGCTCCCCTTTCCCAGGTCGAGTATCTTTGCTTTTGCCTTTCGGTCCTACGACCGTCCAGGCAGCAGTGTCCACCTGCGGGACCGCGAAGGCCGCCACCAGGTTTTCCACCGCCTCCTCCTTAGAGGGTGTTGAAGAGTGGTCCGTTTTCTTTAATTGCGACATGTTGTATATGGAAAGTTAAATCTTCATCATTCCAGCGCCCCACCCACCACGGAGTCCGCACCATTGGGGATGTATTGCTATACACCAGGGCTACCGGTCCGATATAGAAGGGCTGATCGCGTTGCCTACGAGCCAAAACGGCACCACCATACTCGGTAAGGACCACCGATACCAAGCTAAGGCGTGCACCGCTGTCTGCAGACCCCATCGACCCCCCCCTCTCGCCGACGACAGCCGAGACCTGCCGCCATGCTGAATTGCCACAGCTGGCTAAACCGTGACCCCCCGTTTTAGAAGAAATTCACACCAAAGACGAGTGTTGCGAAAGAGACATCTGTTCACTCAGCGCCCAGGTTTGTTGCATCCTTCCGTACGGGGCCCCTACGCGCAGCATCAAAACACGTAGGTGGTTCGCCCCCCACCGATCAATCACTCCAACTGGATGACCGGCCCACGAAGCCAAACCACCTTACTCCGTAGTGGACAGGAAAAAGGAAAGGAATGTAGGATAATGGGGTAATGGAAAGGTAGGGAGTGAGGTCATTACTATCCACCAATCAAACTCTCGATGGTGGACCCGCCGGGACATGCACCTCGCATCGCTGGCAGTATACGTCTGGTGGTTTTAGTTACGTCTATTTCTTGTGAACTAGACCAAAAACAGGGGGCAACCACGTGAAGGCTAGCCCACCAGGCTTGCCTTAGGGATCACGGCAACTGTTGTGTCTCTCTCCCCTAAGACCATTCGCACCTTGCTAGGCTTGAGGAGCCAAAGCAAGGCAGGCTTATATCTATACTATGCAAGCGGCTAAACTAGAAACGCCAGAAAAGCAAAAAGCGCAAGCTAGGCAGTGCAACTATTAAAGAATAGACATAAACCCCCCCCGTGGTTGGTGGGAATGACATACTAAAGCACGTCACAACGCTCACTATCGCTACGCTCGGAAGTCTACCCTTAGCTAATTTATAAGCAGGTAATTTTTCACCGACTTTAAAATAAAGGAGGAGGTTCTCAGTTCAACTGTATGTTTTTTTTTAGTAGTCTTCATACGATTGGATTTATAAAGTGGCTGTTTTATAAAGTTTGCGTATTGAAACATTACAAAACAGCCACTTTAGCCACTGCTCGCGGTTACGCATTGAAAAATATTTTAAGAATCTCAAAATGTATGAAAAATTTGATGACTATATTTATCCTTTTTTGGGCCTTATTCGTAATCATTTTTTTGCCTAGTTTAGTTAAAATAGCTTTGGTTTTGTTCTCTCTGGTGTAAAATGTCACGTCAAACCAAGACAAAAGCTATTTTAACTAAAATAGGCAAAAAAAATTATGAATAAGGGGGTAAGACTCTAGCTCCTCAAACGGCCGTGCGAGTGCGTTGATGGCGCGGCCACTCGATTCAATGCGATGACGCAAGTTCTCGACAAGAGTCTACCTAGCTTTTATTTTCGAGTCCCGTTTCTATGTCTCTATGTATCGTTTTTTCATACTAGCGAACTGTGCTGCTATAGCCATATTTAATTATTTGGATGTGTAACCACGGACATCTTTTTATTATTTAACTAAAAACTAGCTACATAGTGCAGTAAATTCTGTAAAGAATTCTCCAAGTTAAACGTCGCTAAAATTATCGCGCGCCCTTTCTAAAAGACTGAAATAAAAGGGACCGCGATATTTTTAGCGCGGTTAAGCTTTAGAGAATGTAGCAAAGAATCGACACTAAGCACTTCATAAGTAATGTAAGGATATGAATAACCTGTTGTATTGTTGTAGTAAGTACATGTTTAAGAGAATAAGCGTTGATGTTGATTATGTGCATCATTCTTTTTTAAACTCCGATAATATTATCGCGGTCCCTTTTATTTCAGTCAATTAGAAAGGGCGCGCGATAACGTTGGCCTGATTTAACTTGGGAGAAGGATGCACAAAATCAACAGATTGTACTCACGCCAGATTAATAATCAAAATGGCACATCGTATATTTTGAATGTGCCATTCTAAGGCTGCGTCCCCAGTAGGCAAACTGTTCGCCGCCGACTGAGTGAGCCGCGTAGCGAACTAAAAGCATTTCGCCGCCGACTGGAACCGGTTTTCCTATGAGTCGGCCGCCAACTGAGACAGTAGACGCGCGTAATGCAAACTGCGTATAGTAAGCGCAAAACTAGCAAACTGTGAGCACTCCATTTCCAATATATGGAAGGGCGTACTAAACCGATACGTCGCTAACTCGTTCGGCGGCGAACAGTTTGCCTACTGGGGACACAGCCAAATGAATGCGGCAAATATATAATATATTTTGCTCAACTATCGTTTCAACTGAATTTTAACCAAACAACGACGTATTTTACTTGAATCTCGAGTATTTTTGAGTTGTATTAAGTTTTTTTCTGAAATTCTTACTACATTAATCAAATGCTTATTTTAAGATTAAACATAGTTTTGTTTTTTGAAAATTATTTTTATTGTTATTAAAACCAATTGTTTACATATAAAATGGTGTTATTTGTAATTATATAAAAATATCCCTAACATTATATTACTTTCATTACACTGGTATATATCGATTATGTCTTCGTTAGCAGGGTTGGTCGTGAGAAATCAATTGCGGCGATGATCTCGCCACTGATCACGTCTATATTCTTGCTATTTTGCGACACCGAGGCCCACTGAGGCTTTGTCTACCCCTTCCGGGAAAAGGGTGTCTCCATCATCAACCTGTTCCCGTCCACTGCCGGACGAAGCCTCCCCGAATCACGCTTGGCAGGCGAATTGGTGATCACAGTTTGGCAACTGTCACATACGTAGTCCTGATCCCACACTAGGATTCCCTGTGTCGTGGTTATCAGGAACTACGAGTAACATGGTACCATAACACCCAGACTCTGAACAAATATTTGCAGATCATACAAACATTTGTCCCGCAGCGGGAATCGAACCCGCATCCTCTCGCATCTCAGTCGGTTACTCGCCCGCCGCGCCACAAGGGTCGTCGGACACAGATAGATGCTGCTGCCCATCCCCTGGTGTAATCCTTTAGTAAGGCTTTCCACGCACGGCATCCATGGGAGGAGGTGGTCTATTCCAAGGCCGGACACACCACGGCAACCACGGCAAGGTGTATATGCATATATTCTCTAAAATTAAATCGTGGTTCCTTTTAGCTCTATTTAGAAAGGTCTCACTATATCTATAGCTCTGTGCAATTGTGTAACATGTCCTTGGCAACGCTATGCAGGTGTCGCGCCGAAGGTCTCTTGGAAGCCAGGGTCTCGGAGCAGCAGTGGAACAGCGCCAGGGGCTCCGCGTACACCTTCTCCGATATGTTAGCGGGAATCAGTGGCCGTGTACCTGGAATATGACCAAACATCATTAAACTTTCATTTAATTTATTTCCTATTTAGTATCACAAGGAACATTAAGTTACGTCAACAACTCGACACACAAAATAAAGAAATAATCAATCAAGCAATCAATCAACCCTGAATCAAATGTTTGTCACTGGTAGCGATTCTGTGTATCATTCTCTAAAATTATCGCGGTCCCTTTTGTTTCAGTCTATTAAAAAGGGCGCGCGATAATTTTAGTGCGCTTTAAATTTAGATAACACTGCACAGAATCGCTACCACTAATGTATACCTTTAGGTTTTTACCACAAAAGGCAGAAATATGTACTCATTGCTGATGGATGCATATTACTAAGTATTCTATGGAATAGTTCGATAATAACATACCATATCTTTGTGAGAAGTAGCTGCCGTCACTCTCCATAGTGTCGGTAGTGTCATCCAGAAACACTACACTCTCATCCATTGTGTCGTCCTCATCCTGTGAGTGGGGTGGCATAAGAGCCATCATCTCCCACATAGTGAGACCGAGTGGCCAGATGTCTGTCTTGTGGGTGATCTCTCCTCCGTGGATCACTTCGGGAGCACTCCAAGCCTCAGTGCCTGAAATTAAATAATAATGATAGCCTTTATTTTCTCAACAGCACTGTTGATAAAATAAATTGAATTGAATTGCTTTATTTAAAATTACTAAACTGTCACTTTTGTTTGTTGTAAGATGGTAATACTGTAAGAACTGTTTTTTGATCAAAAAGCTACCAAAAATTAGTGTTTCTTAAAATTAGGCATGTTATATTGCAGGTATAGATAGCAGGTTTTAAATCTGATGGTTTGGTTTTAAACTAATATGTATTTCAGTGCGAGAAAACATAGAAGGAGAGGATTTAATGCTGGAACAGAATTTAATTGCAATTTCTGCTCAAATAGTCAAGCAACTTTCTTTAAATTTTTTCATAATTTCTCTTGTGTCTCAGTCATTCCACCACAGGGTGCAATTCAATTTGAAGTGGGGGTGTTTAGACCTGCCCTAAGGTCTTATTGTGGGGTGTATGGTGCTTACCCAGTCAGCCCAGACTTTGAGTTGATGGTAACATTTTACAAAAAGTTGCATAAACAGCATTACTTTTAAGATTCTCACCGAAATAAACAGCTTCCTTAGCTCTGTTCTTGTGAATCCCTCCATGCTCATTGAGAGGCAGTGTCACTCCGAAGTCACACAACTTGCAGATCACAAAGTCTCCATTCACAAGTATGTTGTAGGACTTCATGTCTCCATGCAGGATCTGCATCTCTGTGTGGAGATAGTCGAGGGCACAGGATATATCTGTTGTCATCTGGAATGTTTTAATTTGCATAATTAGTTGAATAGTATTTTTATTAGAATTAGGTGTTCCTATAGAGCTGCTTGGTTCAGGTACTCGTAGTTCCTGATACCCATAACACAGGGAATCCTAGTGTGGGATCAGGACTATGTATGTGACTGTTGTTTGTTATGTTATGACGGACCATTTATGTAAGCCAAGCCGAGTTTGTTGCCTGATTCTTCTAGGCTTGGTCGCGTTGGAACAGGAGTAATTTAATTTTATATAAGACGATTCAAAATGATCCTTGTGATTTCAATGAATAAAGTTCTTTTAGACTTTGACTTATGTTATGTCTATGTCCAGCAGTGGCCTTCTACTGGCTGAGAGTGACAACAAATTGATGTTAAAATTGAGCAATTACATTATTATCCACTATTACTATTAGTATTGCTATTAATTATTATTACTATTATCTGTAGCAAGCATCATTATAATTTGCTTATTGCAATAAGTAGGTACACTAGTAAGCCTGGAAATTTTATCAAATATATTTAGCACTTTTAAAATAATTGTAGACGTACCTTTAACATCTGTCTTGGAGTAAAAGAGTCAGAGTTCCCCTCGACTCTAGTTTCAATCATGTCTCCTAGAGATAAATCGCAAGCCTCCATCCCCAAGTAGAGTATCTTATCTCCACTAAATGCCCGGAACCCCACAATATGTGGATGAGACATCCTTTGGAGCAGGTCTGCCTCAGCTCTTAGGCGCTCTGTGTAGACTCTGCTAGGCTTTACTTTCTTATTGAGCATCTTCAGCGCCCATGGAGAACGGATTTGTCCCTCTCTGGGCGAGCGAAGTAACTGCATTACTGACACACCTACAAGTTTGATTTTCACATGGTAAATAACTTGTTGAATGAATTTATGAATAGTATGTAATTTAAGGAGTAAGTATGTTTTGTTTTCATTGTTCTGAGACAACACCACATAAACATTAGGTATAGATAGGCAATGGAAATTTAAATTACTTACCCGTGCCATAGCCGAGGCGGTTCAGGAATGGAGAAGGTGGAATAGTTATCTGCTCGCCACTTTGAATAGGTTTGTTGCTTTTGACGGGCGTTTTAAACTCGGACATTCTCGGTAATTTACAATACCTACCTACCTAAAAATTTCGCCAGAGGAACACAACAAGAGCACAATTCGATGCGAAACGAAACTTGGCTGGTTGGGACGGGCCCGACACCCATATATTACTGTACTCTATGCCCGACACGCCGCGACAGGCATGAGACCGGGGACAAACCCAACAGAATAGATAGATTACAATCACTAATCACTATGGTTGGTACTGGTGCAATTTCGTCTTTCGTAAATATATTAAATATTCGTATTATTCGTAAATAAATATTAATTTTTAAGCCCAACGTTAGGTTTAAAAATTTGAATTTTACAAATTGTTTTTTTTTAATGGCCTCTGAGTAATACTAAGTATTACTTTTTATATAAGGAGGAATATCTCATTTGCCATTGTCATGTAGTATATTTTCGATAAAAAACGAGGTCAAGTCGCATGTTCTAGTAAAGCGAAGGCAGTTTTACTAGAATGTACCACCCATTTGAAAAGACACGCCATTCGTTTATATGCACTACCATGACCTCTTTAGATAGGTAGGTATGCATAAATAAACTCTCTAAGGCTACACCGGTTAAAATGCTACCAAAACTACACGATAATCTAATCAAAAAACACTTCTAAAAACTGAAATAAAAAAAAATGGCGACGTCTGTTTTTGGAAAAGCGGAAAAAGTCCTTTGAGCTTTGATAGTTGGTTGCCAGATTGCCTTTGCCTCTCTTTGACATTGACATGATTGACATTGACAACTTGCTTGCTTGAAGCTTCCTGATTAGGGTTACCAAATAGAAAATCTAAAAGTCCGGAGAAAAAGCCTGATTTCCCTAATAATGACTGAAGCACTGATTTCCATTGAAAAATCCGAGTTTTTCTCGAATTTTGCGAATTCTCTCGCAAACAGTGCAGACAGTGCAGGCACAGTGCGTGCGATATGCAACTAACGGTGTCTTCCCTTTACTTTTAACACAATATAATTTAAAGAATTTAACGTGCGAATTATTTTTTATAACAGTGCTAAAAGACAAAAGCTCACCTAAGTATATAGGTATCATCGATATTTACACAGGTTTCATAGATTCTAGGCATTGATTTTATTGGTGCAATTCGCAGGCCAACGTCTATTTTTAAATAATTATCTAAAAAAGGAAGATTATTATTTGTTTCCAAACATAGCGCGGCGAGTGCGCGGCAAAGGGCGGCCGCTGACGATTGCCGCGCTATGTTTGATCTGTATGGTCTACTCTACCTATTTTATTGAAAATTCAAAAAATCCTGAGATTTCCTAATGTTTCCAAAATCCGGCCACAATCTAATGGTATCTAATCTGAGAAGATCCTAAAATTCATGTTCCATGTTCCTCCCACGTTCCTCCGTTCTCTTTGCATGATCTATGCTAAACATACACCTTAGAAAAGTAGCAAGTGAGTAGCAAGTAGTCACTTGACGTCTGACAGCGGCGACCTTGGCAGTTGTAGACAACGGTTGGAGGGAATCTTCTGAAGCGGGAATATTTGAAACAACGAAATGAAAAACTTTCCTTAACAGGCCATATTTGCACAAATCTTGGACAAGGAACTTTTCTGCAATAAGATTAACTAAAAAAATCTTCAAGAAAAGGTCGACTTCCAAAAAAACAGCGCTGAATGAACTCCTTTCAGAAAAGGCTAGCTTTACCTAGCTAACCTTGCCATGGAAGTAATACTAGGTATTATCTGAAACTGAGCCCTGTGGTTATATTTATTCTATGACTGAGCGCCCCACTATTTCATAAAGAGAAAATAAAATATTCCATAATCCGTCTACAGGAACCGTTTTAGAACGTCAAGCTAGTGTCTTTGGCACTTGTGGCAAGTAAAAGTGGTGGAGGGGCCGTCAGTTTTAGACTAGCTAGACGCACCTTACCTACTACTTGCGTGGCAAGGCCGTGTTCCGGAAGTAGCGGAAGCACAAAAATAAAGAGAAGACGTCCTTAGCCACCTCAGTGCAGTGTTGCTCAATGGGAGGAAGCGTCTCAGGTGTACCTACCGACGACGACGGGGCTACTCAAAAAGTGGAACCTACATCGCTCGACCGCAGAAGGTTGTCGAATAAAATGTTGAGAGACAATTTTGTTGTATTTACCTAGTTAGATCTGATTAATCTATTACAGTGAGAAACTATGACTAGCTAGCCCATAATATGGTACCTACCTACGTTAGGGACCTACCTACTGATACTGACTATGGGAAGACGCGTAACGTGCGCATTTTAGGCCAATTAACCAGGTCGTCCTAAGCAAGCAGTATCTGCAGTATAGACCGTTTATTATTATTTAGATAAATATAAGAAAAATATGAAGAGATCTTGGGGCTCATAATTGACGAAAAACTGACGTTCAAACTACACACCGCAAACGTATGCAGGAAGGCTCTGAAAATTATAGGTACCTATACCTAAGTACCTTCTTTAAGCAGTGGGACCTGCAAGTGATTCGAACTACTTATTTTGATGGCTGTAGTTGAGCCAATCGTCATGCAATGGAGCAAGGAACATACTATTCTCTAACGAGAATAAAGGAGCCAGCATCTTGGGCACTAGCAACTACTTAGAAAATAACTTTATTGCACACTATCTAATATGGGTTACATTGTTTATGGTGTTCGACAGTTGTTTTATCTATCTACATAACCTACACTACACAGTAGTATCATTATGCAAACAAAACCCAGATTCCCAAGGGGGACCCTGACAAGAGTTCTCCAATAAAGGAATAAACCCGATAGCGCTTTCTAAATTACTAATGGCGAAATCTAGTCTAGAGTTGGGTAAACTTCGGAAAGAAAATAAAAATCCCTCCGCTGTGTGGACCCTAAAATCAAATGCCTAAATCATCGTCAAAACAGCCTAATGTAACGGGTTATTCCCGAAATCCACTTTGAAGCTGCAAGCTTAAGCTAAAGGGGATTTCGAGAATAAAATAATATATACGGGGTGTAAAAAGACGTTCCCGAATACTAAAAGTACCGGTAAAGCTACCTATATCATAGCTATATAAAATAGCTTTCGCCTGAGAGGTGATTCATGTCGGAGAAAACCTTTTTTTTCGTTTCGTATCGTATTTGTCAGCCAGCAATGTACGCGTTTATTCCGGCCGCGCGAGTTCAACGCTCCCATCAGCTGATCGACCCGTAGCGCCAATAATTTCTTATGTGGTTTTCATTGCTTTTTTTGACGTTTTTATTTATTAACGTGTTTTTAATAATGGAAAATAGGTTTTTGTGTTCCTTTAACGATATTTTATGGATATTCATAAAGAAAACACAAAAAAAGCTGACCAAAAGTGAGCATTTTTTTTCGTGTTTTTTCAGCTTAAATGTTTTCTGAATCATGGTCTGAATGCACTGTTTCAGTTTTCGGGAGTAGTCTTTTTACGCCCGGTATAATTAAATTCCCCTCCATTACGTTCATAAGCGGCGGAAGTTTTATAGAAGGTATTCCTTGCAATGTCTTCGCGTCACGCGGCTTCACAAACTCGGAGTCATAACAATCATTGAGATATTTTCACAGTAGCTCCCTAGGAAGCGATGAGCTCCGCTTGCACGGCCGTCGCTGGTCAGTAACATGTCAGTAACCAAGCGTTAGCGGTGGAGTGCGGTCCTCAGGACGACACCATGCCATCCCCTGGCTTCAGGTGAGCTATCATAACTACCCACGTGCATATACCAGTGCTTAGTAATACTACCTACTTATGCTGATACTGTGTCATCATCTTCAGCCTGTAGAAGTCCACTGCTGGACATAGGCCTCCCCCTTAGGATGCAACGACAAACGGTTCTGAGCTGCTTCCATCCACCGACTTCCTGCGACGTAATAATGTCTTAGTCCAACGACAAGGGCCTTCCTCTACCATCACCACTCGAGAACTTATATTCTCCATTGGTGGTCAGTTCTGCGAGCTATATGACCATAGGTGCCATATAGGTACCTAATTATAGTGTTTTCGATTTACCATTACACCACCGATACACCACCGCCCGTCGCTAAAGCCAGGCCTTGCAGGTAAAGTTTACTTAGTCCAATGATGGTGCTATGAGCCTTGACGATATACCTACTTGTGTACCTAGAGACAATTTGTTAACTGGTTGCAATTCTGTGCAATATTTACTTAAAACTATTTACAGTCAGCAAAAAATTATCGCGCGCTCTTTCAAATAGACTGAAATAAAAGGGACTGCGATAATTTTAAACGCAGTCTAAACTTATGGAATGATGCACAGAATCGCTACCATTGTGGATTGTTTGCAATGGGTCATTGTTATGTACTAACAATTAGACAATGTAATTATGCCATTTTGAGATTGCCTTGCTTTGCAGAAGGTAGGTATTTTTTTTCAGACTTAGTAAATAGTTGTGTGGATGTGGCTCAAAAAGTCTGAGAAATTATCTAAATCTATGTAAAATGTACTATGACCACACTAATAAAAGACCCTGATTACGGACAATATTTTTAAAATTAGCACTTTATGCGATATCACACACATAATGACATGTATAGGAATCCTTCCTCTCGGGCGTCGCAGTCGCGTAAAATAACGTCGTGTTTGTGGATATGCCGTCACGCGTGATTTCATCCTTTACAACGTTGCGTACTTACTTGATTATTAATTGTACCTAATACTTACATTACGAGTTTACGGCTGTGTGCATCGATTTGAATGAGTTTGGTGAGTTCTGCTGCTGTCTGCTAATTAGTGATCAACAGGCGCGGTCGCAGCCAAAGGCTTTGGGGGAGTCATCTCGATTTGTTTTAAAGTAACTGAAAGACTGGGAACTTTTGGGACTTACACAGTGTAAAATCTCAATTTTTTCCCTGATTTTCCAGATAATCCAGTTATAACCTCTACGACCCCCCACCTAGGTTTGCCACCCGTACTTTATAATAAAGTATTGTACTCTATTTTGGCCAATCGTACTTTATACTTTACGAGGGCAGTAAAGCACGTGAAAATACTTTATTTTTACTTGTAAACATTTTTTTAAATTAACTGATGGAGGGATTTATTAAGATGCCGTTAGTATATTTAATAGTAACAAATATTTGTTGGATGTTGCTAGAAGCAACAAAAATGGGTAAGGCCGTGGATTTTGCCACTTGTAACATAATAGAGACATAGCAACTTTTACGTTACGGTAACGTAAAAGTAACGTAAAAGTGCCCTAAAGCTTATGACATACTGGTGAATATCTGTACTTAAGACGATGCTTTTCGAAAAAAAATCCCACGCTAACTCCGCCCATTGAGCCCCGCCTCCCAGATACGGAAACTCGCGCGTCGTCTAAACATCCAAAATTTTTATACTTGATGTTGGGGAGCGAACATAGACACAATGGAGACTTCTTCAACTTATATTTTTTTAGATACAAAAATAAATATTGTTGTAAATGATGGTGGTTTTATTACTTATTTATACGTGATTGCTTTTGACGTGTCAACGTCTTATAAATCGATGGAGCCGGCTGCACGCTCGAAAAAACGGTTGTCTGTAAAGTCGGTTTACTGACGATAGTTCAACGTGTCAACGTCGTTATTGTGCTTCTTTGTCGCTCGTTCCGCGCTCGCGCGCATGCGGCGTTAGCGCATGCGCATATATATATATATATATATATATCGCATGCGCTATGCGCATATATAGCGCATGCGCGTCGCGCATGCGGCGTTAGCGCATGCGCATATATATATATCGCATGCGCATATATATAGCATATATAGCGCATGCGCATGCGTTTTGCGAGGTGACGCATGACGAGGTAACGACGTATGACGAGGTAACGACGCATTAGTCATGTTTTTTCGAGCGTGCAGCCGGCTCCATCGATTTATAAGACGTTAACACGTCAAAAAACATGACTAATGCGTCGTTACCTCGTCATACGTCGTTACCTCGTCATGCGTCACCTCGCAAAACGCATGCGCTATGCGCATGCGCTAACGCCGCATGCGCGCGAGCGCGGAACGAGCGACAAAGAAGCACAATAACGACGTTGACACGTTGAACTATCGTCAGTAAACCGACTTTACAGACAACCGTTTTTTCGTTAGTTAGCAGGTTTGTTTGTAAAAAAGTTTGAAAATTGTATTTTCCACTAAGAGTAGATACTTACCAAATTATAAGCTTATGTATGTACAGCTCGAATGTTCCATTTGATAATTTGACCCAGCTCCCGTTATATGATTGAGGTGAAATTTTGCATACTTGCCAAGTTCCAATGACAATACAATATAATGGTGACGGCGAGCTGATATAACGTAGTAGCGTCCGCTGGCAAATCAAAATTTTGATCACACAGAACCGTTTGCAGTACCTACCCAGAGGTGTCGTATGAAAAAACAAATTTTCCCCATTTTTAGGGTAATTTCCAAAAAGATGGAAAATAAAAATTTTGATTACACAGAATTGTTTCCAATACAAAAGGTGTCGTATGAACCAAATAATTTTCCCCATTTTTAGGGTAATTTCCAAAAAATTGGAAAATCTAAATGTTGACTATACAGAATCGTTTCCAGTATCCAGAGGTGTCGTATGGACAAAATAATTTCCACCATTTTTAGGGTGTTTTAAAAAAGTTGGAAAATCAAAATTTTGACTATACAGAATCGTTTCCAGTCCCCACAGATGTCGTATGGACAAAATAATTTTCCCCATTTTTAGGGTAATTTTAAAAAAGTTGGAAAATAAAAATTTTGATTACACAGAATCGTTTCCAGTACAAGAGGCGTCGTATGGACAAAATAATTTTCCCCATTTTTAGGGTGTTTTAAAAAAAGTTGGAAAATGAAAATTTAGTCAACATTTTGATTTTTCAACTTTTTGGAAATTACCCTAAAACTGGGGAAAATTATTTGGTACATACGACGCCTCTTGTACTGGAAACGATTCTGTGTGATCAAAATTTTTATTTTCCAACTTTTTTTAAATTACCCTAAAAATGGGGAAAATTATTTTGTCCATACGACATCTGTGGGTACTGGAAACGATTCTGTATAGTAAAAATTTTGATTTTCCAACTTTTTTTAAAACACCCTAAATATGGGGGAATTTATTTTGTCCATACGACACCTCTGGGTACTGGAAACGATTCTGTATAGTCAACATTTTGATTTTCCAACTTTTTGTAAATTACCCTAAAAATGGGGAAAATTATTTGGTACATACGACACCTCTTGTACTGGAAACGATTCTGTGTAATCAAAATTTTGATTTTCCAACTTTTTTTAAATTACCCTAAAAATGGGGAAAATTATTTTGTCCATGCGACATCTGTGGGTACTGGAAACGATTCTGTGTAGTCAAAATTTTGATTTTCCAACTTTTTTTAAAACACCCTAAAAATGGGGGAAATTATTTTGTCCATACGACACCTCTGGGTACTGGAAACGACTCTGTATAGTCAACATTTTGATTTTCCAACTTTTTGGAAATTACCCTAAAAATGGGGAAAATTATTTGGTACATACGACACCTCTTGTACTGGAAACGATTCTGTGTAATCAAAATTTACATTTTCCAACTTTTTTTAAATTACCCTAAAAATGGGGAAAATTATTTTGTCCATACGACATCTCTGGGTACTGGAAACGATTCTGTAAAGTCAAAATTTTGATTTTCCAACTTTTTAAAACACCCTAAAAATGGGGGAAATTATTTTGTCCATGCGACACCTCTGGGTACTGGAAACGATTCTGTATAGTCAAAATTTTGATTTTACAACTTTTTTTAAATTAATTTTCCAACTTTTTTAAATTACCCTTACAATGGGGAAATTAATTTGTCCATACGATACCTCTGGGTACTGTAAACGATTCTGTATATTCAAAATTTTTATTTTCCAACTTTTTTTAAAATACCCTATAAATGGGGGAAATTATTTTGTCCATACGACATCTGTGGGTACTGGAAACGATTCTGTATAGTCAAAATTTTTATTTTCCAACTTTTTTTAAAACACCCTAAAAATGGGAGAAATTATTTTGTCCATACGACATCTGTGGGTACTGGAAACGATTCTGTATAGTCAAAATTTTGATTTTCCAACTTTTTTTAAAACACCCTAAAAATGGGGGAAATTATTTTATCCATACGACACCTCTGGGTACTGGAAACGATTTTGTATAGTCAAAATTTTGATTTTCTAACTTTTTTTAAAACACCCTAAAAATGGGGAAAATTATTTTGTCCATACGACACCTCTTTGTACTGGAAACGATTCTGTATAGTCAACATTTTGATTTTCCAACTTTTTGGAAATTACCCTAAAAATGGAGAAAATTATTTGGTACATACGACGCCTCTTGTACTGGAAACGATTCTGTGTAATCAAAATTTGTATTTTCCAACTTTTTTTAAATTACCCTAAAAATGGGGAAAATTATTTTGTCCATACGGCACTGTGGGTACTGGAAACGATTCTGTATAGTAAAAATTTTGATTTTCCAACTTTTTGTAGAACACCCTAAAAATGGGGGAAATTATTTTGTCCCTACGACACCTCTGGGTACTGGAAACGATTCTGTATAGTCAACATTTTGATTTTCCAACTTTTTGGAAATTACCCTAAAAATGGGGAAAATTATTTGGTACACACGACACCTCTTGTACTGGAAACGATTCTGTGTAATCAAAATTTTGATTTTCCAACTTTTTGGAAATTACCCTAAAAATGGGGAAAATTATTTGGTACATACGACACCTCTTGTACTGGAAACGATTCTGTGTAATCAAAATTTTGATTTTCCAACTTTTTTTAAATTACCCTAAAAATGGAGAAAATTATTTTGACCAGGCAACACCTTGTGATGCTTGAAATGGTTCAGCATTATCAGAATGTTGATATTGCAACTTTTTGGAAATTACCCTAAAAATGGGGAAAATTATTTCCATGAGGCGTCATTTTGGGGTTCTCGAAATGGTTCTGTATAATAAGAATTTTCATTTTGCAACTTTTTTTAAATTACCCTAAAAATGGGGAAAATTATTTTGACCAGGCAACACCTTGGGGTGTACTAAGAGTACCATGGCCCCAGCACCCAAACTCAGAACAAATATTTGCAGTTCATACAAACATTTGTCCCGCAGCGGGAATCAAACCCGCAGCCTCTTGCATCTCAGCCGGGTACTCGCCGTTGCGCCAAAGAGGTCGTCAAAGAAAAGAAAAGGTAAAGGTAGCTAGATACTAACCTACCTACATACTCGGTGCATGCCTACTCTGCCTACCTACCTCCTAGTAGCTAGATACTTGTAAGTGATTACTGGTAAATAGGTAGGTACTAACTTCTTTGCCTCTCTTATAATTCTTGCACTGTTTTTCAAACGAATAGTTTTCTTTCTTTTGTGGACGATTTTTTTATTGTCCTTGTTTCCCATTGTTTGTACAAGGTAGTAAATACTCGTAAGATAGTACCAAATCGATAAGCGAGCGAGCGTAACGTCCTCCCACTCTGGCGCACGGCGCGGTACTGAGGAGGAGCCTCGTATGAATCGCCTTTTAGACGCAAATACTAACGCAATAAGATTGAATATCGCACTTGGTATTTGCCCGTATCTTGCACAGAAGTAAAGGACGTAAGTCTCAAATCTTATTTAATTTATTATGAGAATACTAATTAGGCTAGGTAAATTTTGGTTCGGTCACGGATAATAAACTATATTTTCCTTCGGTGAGTGCTTATTTTGGATATGTGACTGAAGTTGTTTCGTAGACATTTCAAAAAATCTAGTTTAAAGGCATAACTTTCAAAAAAATAAAGTATCGAGTAAATATCTGCTAATTGTGTTTCTGGGCTTGATGACGGATAGAAAAAAGTTTGAAAAATCACGTATTTAAGTTATTATATTGATGTGATATCTAGTTTACTCACAATAACTAGGCAAATCAGCATTATATTTTCGCGGCCTCACCTTAATTGATTTATGTTTAACTCATCATCATTATCATCACCATCTTAGCCGGTAGACATCCACTGCCGGGTTAGGCTTCCCCTTTAGAACGCCACAAATTGATTTCTTACTACTACCACCTGGTGTTTTCCTACCAAAATAAAAATATTAAATTAAAATAAAAAATTAAGTAAGTAAATGCATTTTGTTTTCTTTACATATTTATTAAAAAGTAAACCTAATACGAAAAAAGCAAGTCGAGGGCTTACATTTTGGTGACTATATAAAACTCGCCTCCGGCTCGTATTTTTTGTGTATTATGCAACAGGTTCATAATAGTAGTTTATCTACTCTCATACTGAAATATAAAGATTAAAAAACTAAAAAAAAAACTAAAATGACAGTATTTATGCACAATATGCACATGCTATCGAAATAAATTTAAAAGCAAAAACATCTCAGTGCAAAGGCTCATCGTTTTTAACTTTAGTAGAAATCATTCACAAAATTATTCAATTTTTTTATCACCAGCCACTAACCGCTAGCTGATATGCACCAAGCCTTACAATAGTTTATACGTTACTTTTACGTCTTCAGTCACATAAAAGTAACGTAAAAGCGCGAAAATGCACCGAATTTGAAACAAACTAGGTTATCACTTCAAAATATCACGAAATTGAACTCAAATCGTTGTCCATGTCTATTTAAAACGTTAACACACAGTATCATGCCACAATTTATATTATAAACAAGTACTTACCTCAAAAATCACCTAAAATCCAATTTTTCACTCGCTCTACCAAACTTTCACCGGAACTTTTTTGTCTGATTCAAAAAGCAACATGGCCGCTTGTTTATTTTGAACTCTACTCGTTTATTCTTTGTGTTGCCATCATAAAAATAAATATTTTACCACTAAATACTACTAACGCAGTGATCTATAAACGTAAGTAAGTACGTAAGTCGAAGTTACGTAAAAGCAAAATAATGTGGACACAGTTTTAATATTACGATTAATATACAAAAAACTGTGCTTTACTTTATTCATTGAATAATTTAGGCAGATAAACAATCCCTTAACTACCATAAATCAAAAAAATATTCTGGTAGCCATTCAAAATTTTCCACAAGATTAGTTTGAATTTATGTTTTCGGGATGGGGACACGCTATTTTTGACCAATTTCACCCATTTTTTGACACAAATATAATAATTATTGGGCTGTTTTTGTTTATTTAGATAAAGTGATAGTTAGAATAGCAAGAAAAATCATTGCTCTATAACAATATATCAACAAGTTTTTTTTTAAAAGCATGTATATTTTTGATCCCTCGGAGACAAAAAAAAATTATAAAAAGTGGCAAAATCTACGGCCTTACCCAAATATGTATGGAAGAGAAATAGTCTGGTAAATAATTAATACTTTATTTGCAGATGTTGTACTTTTTTGAAACCTAAAAAATTAAAATTATTTGCTTAAAAAAAGGTGGCAAACCTACCCCTTCCCCTCGTCGGACCGCCACTGCCATGATGCTATCAACTGCTCTGCTCGTTCGTGTTCGAAGAAAGTATGAATGTGGTATGAATGATTTTGTATGAAATTAACAGGTTGTGTTCAGATCACGAGTGAACATTGAAGCATGAGGGATCTATTAGTGCAAGGGATGATAACCACCGGATCTATTAGAATTTACTCTGTGAGACGACAGCAGCTCATGAATGGAAGAATAAACGGTTGGCGACGCTACTAAGTTGAGATAGGGCAGAGCAGAGAGATAGATCATGATGAATGGATGGAAGTTGTGGACCTATTACGATTAATAACTGAGGTTGAACTTATACAATAGCACTGAACATACTACACTAGCATAATTCCAGCATACCTAAGTGAGTATTTAGGTGACAATGATTGACACGTGACCAAAAGACAATTTATTAGATGTAGGTACTTAATTTGTACAACAATTAAACCAGCGAAATACATAACGATATTTCTATGAAAAAATGACAAATTGCACTACAATGCGAAAGGCCATGTTTGCAATGGAAGAAACTAGAGCAATATGGTAATCCGCTTCACGCTTGACCGAAGGCCCAGCGATTTATGGCGTGCGTGAGTGCTCACCTCATACTTCATGATCACCCTGTAAAAGTGCATTGCTGGATATAGACCTCCCCCATAGAATGACACAAGGAACGGGCTTGAGCCGCCTCCATCCACCGACTTCCTACGACCTAAGAGAGGGCTAGCGGTAGGGCGCTTACTTAGGTATGCCTTTTTGCACGCGAACGTAGTTTGCTTCTATTTTAGCATTTTTTTTAAAAGGTCTTTATTACTTATAAAATATATGTCAAATTAAAACTAAACACAGTTTGGTAAAAATACAGCTTAAAATTACACAAAAAATTAAAATTGACAAGCTAAGGCGCCTATAAAAGTTATTGGGCAAAAATTTTTTTTTATAAATATTGGGCACTTTATAAATCTAAGTTTTGCGATTTATACCTATACCATTAACATATAAGGTAAGGTAATGAACCGTCTATTTTGGCTATTATTTCATCACACTCCATGATATTTTTAACCGACTTCACAAAAAGGAGGAGGTTCTCAATTCGGTTGTATTTTTTTATGTTTGTTACCGGTATCTCCGGCGTTTATGAACCGATTTGGAAAATTCTTTTTTTATTTGAATAGATATACTTCCAGATTGGTCCCATTTTTCAGAATCCAGTTCTGATGATGGAATCCATGAGGAATTGAGGGAACTCCTCAAATATTGTAGGCATACATATGGCAATTTTGATATTTTCAGCAACAAACCAAGCATTTGCATTCAGAAAGCATCATAATCCTTTCACCATTATGGTTCTTTCATCATTTTTTTTTCATCCAAATATTTAGTAGAATACAATGGCGGAAGTCGGTTTTTTAAATGAAAAGTTATGTAATCACATAATCTACTTATAGGTACACTAATATCCAGAGCTCGAAAAGTTCTATAGAAAATTAGAAGTGTGTACTTTTGCTATATAACTTTTCGAGGCCTCGCAAGACCTCCGGTTTTAACAAAATGATACTGCCGCTGCTGATGCCGGTCATTTGCCATGTACCTATGTTAGGTTTACCTACCTTTTTCTAATCTTTATGAAGACATCCCGGACGTCAGACTTTATTATTAGGGGATCCGAAAGGCTCTAAAACAACAAATATCAAATAAACAATATAGCTTCGAACAACGCTGGTACCTACCTACGTATTGAAATTCCTTCAGAAACTGTTTAGTACCGTTATCCTCGAGGGTACTATACAACGCTAGGAGCGTGGAACTGACGCATGGTGATACTGTTATTCAAAAATTTTTATAAGTACAATTCGGTAGAAAATCACAGCGCGTAACAAAATAGAAGATATTTTGATTTTGGGCGAAGGTTCGCCTGCGACGCAGGAGGTTGCGGGTTCGATTCCCGCCTCGGAACAAATATTTGTACGATCTGCAGATATTTGTTCAGGGTGTTCTGGGTATTTTCTATGAATAGTAAAAAAATATCTAGGTATCTATGTAATGTATCAGTGAATCTAGTACCCATAGCACAAGCTCTGCTTAGCTTGGGGCTATTATAATGTTGTGTGAAATGTCCAGCATTTATTTATTATTTATAATTTATTAATTTTTATACATGCTACTTTTTAAGCAAAACGAAGTTTTATCACATGTCGCTTACGTCATTTACTTCTGAGTGCTTCTGGGCGGGACAGAATCTATACCGCATCTCTTCTCGGGCTCAATTGAGTATAGCGCTATCACTTTCTAATCGGGGCTCATGGGCGGAGTTAGCGTGGGAATTTTTTTCAAGGAGACCTGGAACAAATATTTGCAGATCATACAAACATTTTTCCCGCAGCGGGAATCGAACCCGCAACCTTTTGCATCTCAGCCGGCTACGACGGTCATGATTGAATTTCTCATTATCTAATAATCTCATTATTTATTTATTAGTGCCTATATTTTATTTATTTATTTATATATTTACACGCACAAAACACATTACAACTACAAATAAAAATAAAAAAGAGATAAGTATGCTGCACTCTAGTACATTCTGATTTACTCTCAAGCCCCAGTTGAGTAGGTTAGGTTCAAAATGAGTGACAGAGTCAAAAATGCATTTATAAATAACTTTTCATTTAAAAAACCGACTTCCGCCATTGTATTCGACTAAATATCTGGATGAAAAAACCATAGTGGTGAAAGGGTTATGATACTTTCTGAATGCAAATGCTTGATTTGTTGCTGAAAATATCAAAATCACTGTATGCCTTCAATATTTGAGGAGTCCCCTCAATTCCTCATAGATTCCATCATCAGAACTGGATTCTGAAATATTGAAAATCCTGAAAAATGGAACCAATCTGGAAGTGTATCTATTCAAATAAAAAAAGAATTTTTCAAATCGGTTTATAAACGACGGAGATATGAGGTAACAAACATAAAAAAAATACAACCGAAATGAGAGCCTCCTGCTTTTTGTGAAGTCGGTTAAAAAGTAGCTGCGCCCGCGGTTTCATCAGGGCGTGAACAAATTATGAAAGTTGATGATCATAAAATTATGATTGATGATTCATGATGATGAGAGTAGCATAAATGTGTTAATCCAGGGTATAATGTATACCTATCTCCATTCCAAATTTCACTCAAAGCAGCCGTTTGAACGTGCTAGTAACAAACTCACTCACTTCGCATTTATAATCACTGAATAGTAGTATGATGTGATGTGATAATAACACCAAAATGAGTAAATAAACATCTGAATAATTTAGGAACAAACAATTTACGAAGTAGGTAATGATAGGTATGAAATGCAAATTTAGGAAAAAATATAACCAAATTATTGCCAAATAATAAATTATTTGCGAATTAAAATTGTTTACGGGACTTTAAGAAACCCTATCGTAGAGAGGTTGCAGTATCTTTAGCATTTTCTAGATCAAGATCTATTTCCTAGGTCTCAAATATTACTTTAAATAATAAATAATAATACTTAATAAATAAATGGTGGACATTTCACACAACATTATCTAGCCCCAAGCTAAGCGCAGAGCTTGTGTTATGGGTACTAGATAACTGACATACTTAATACATTGCATAGATAGATATTTTTTATTATACATAGCAAAATACCCAGAACACCCTGAACAAATATCTGCAGATTGTACAAATATTTATTTTGTTTTTGAATCGAACCCGCAACCTCCTGCGTCGCAGGCGAACCTTCGTCCGCCGCGCCACAGAGGTCGACTTTAGTAGGTAATTGAACAAATTAATCCATCATAGCACGAAAAGTCAAGAGCCGGTGATTCTCGTCCTTATTTAAAACAGTGGGATTCTAATGTTATGAAAAAACAGGAACATATTACACAACTGTCGAAATCATCTTTACCACACAGCTAGGTAAGTTGATTTCTTATTAGTGTTTGAAACGTAATTGATTGCGCCCACGCACGATACATGCGATTATTGACGCATCCTTGCCGTTTATTGATTACAACAATTAAAATCATCATTGTCAGGCGGAAGACGCTAAGCATAGATCTCCGGGCTCATCCCCGTAACTTAGTATGCCATGAAACGGTCTTGATATGCCTCCATATACCAACTTCTTGCGGTATTTATCTGATATACCTACATAATGTAAAATTACTTAACAGCGTATATGTAACATCCGTAGATCAGTATATTTTCGTAAAACATGGGAAGGAACCAAGAGGTACAGGGAAGGTATAAGGTATAGGTAGGTACATACCTACCTTCTAGGTTATTGTTTTTTTTTTTATTTAGCTTTATTACGGAATGTTAGTTATATGCTTAGAGAATTTAAATTCTCTAAGGTTATATGTAACTTTGTACAAATGATGCAGCGCTGTCCGAGAGTACCGAATATAGGTAGGTAGGTATAATAAGGTACCTCAGAATAATGTCTAAACTTCTAAAGCATTAGGGCCTTATTCAAAATCATTTTTATACCTATTTTAGTTAAAATAGCTTTGGTTTTGTTCTCTCTGATGCATAGATTTAGATTATCCTCTGATGTAAAATGTCATATATCAAAACAAGACAAAAGCTATTTTAACTAAAATAGGTTAAAAAATGATTATGAATATGGGGGTAAGTCTTTATTCTGAGTAAGGTACATAATTTTATACTTTGACATATAGACATGACATAAAAATTACCTATCCTAATACAAAAACAAAACATGTCCCAAATACAATCGGGTGTTATATGTAACTCCTATCTAAACAAGTTCAAAATTATGTAACCACGAGCAAGTGTGGATGTTTAATAATAATCCATTGTCTTGTGTCTGTATGTCCATTAACATGAATGTCTCAATGCATGTGTTGTATTTGTATGAATGGAAGTCATTTCAGTGCCTTCCGGGTAGTTTTACGATATGCACGTGCTTAGGTATAAACATTTTTTTTTCTGTTAAGGTGTTATAATAGTATTTTAATAAATAAATTTATCACAAAGAAACCGTTTTCTCAGGCAATTTTTGATTCATAAACAACACGACCGTTTGTTGAACTTGCTAAAAGAAATCACACCATTTGGTGTAGAGCATGAAAGGAGTCTCCCTAGGTCTAGGGTGACTCCTCTAGGGCCTAGACACACACTAATCCTTTCAACACACTGGTTTATTCTACTAACGGTAACAAGAAGGACGAGTGTGTGAGTTGAGAAGAAGCTAGAGTCTTTAAAGATCTCTCAAGAGTCCTTTAAGGTCTTTTTATCTTAGAAGATGGCTTTAATTAATGTATATTTTTTTTCTTTCCAGAAAACTCACGCTTACACTAACAATAGTAGTAATCGTTACACATACAGCATGTGGATTCACGTTACAACGCAGGTCTGAAGCAGACTCGGAACCCACAACAGATCTAACTATACAGGCCAAAAGCGTGAAAAGTCTAAACGATATCAAGCAAGTTAAAGATGAACATACGAACAACGCTAAGAAAAATAAATACAACTTTACCAGTGAACTCAAATTCATAGATTCGACGGAAGACACTACAGTCGATGATACAAGAAAAACTGAAAATACGCAGAATACATCAGTCGTAGATATAACAACAACCACCAAATATGTCACATCTAAGAATGAAGAACCAGAAGTAACTGGTACGCTAAACTATGTTTTAGTAACCGTCACTCAAGGTATAATAATAGACAGTGATAATACAACATCCCCAAGAAGTAAAGATACTTCAAGGAGTGAATTCGTAGGAAATATGACGGAAAACCTTCAAAGCACTGAATCAACAAAAATATCAGAAGTTTCTACGAATCAGAATGTTATAACAACTGAAGCTGAGACACGGCAAACTGCATTGGAAAACGAAACGACATCAAAAACTACCGTGAGCCAAATGCAAAGGGAATTAAAGAGTACAATAGGATTATTAAGCATGAATGATCAAGTTGCGATAGATTCAGTAGCAACAGAAAATCTTACAGCTCAGCAAGAACCAACTACCAAAGTTACTACTAAAAATATCACAGAAACTGATAATATTGATAGTAATACAAAAATTAATAGCATAAAATCAACGACATCACAACTGGCATCTTCTGAAATCAATGTGAAACAGAACAACGCATCATCATCAGAATTACCAATAAGTGTTTTATCCTTTAAATCTGATTTTACGACATCAAAAAGTATGAAACATTCATCAGAATTTCCACAAGATACGTCAAATAGTGCTTCAACGATAGTCGAGATTGAGGTCACAACAGATTCAAGCGCAGTAACAATAAAACCTTCAAGGGTGAAATATACAACGTTAGAGAGAGTACATGATACAAGTTCAGAAGATACATATTCAGGAATCGAGGAAGATAATGTTTCAGCCAAAGCAGAGTCAATACAGACTACTATACCCATTCCTACAACAGACATGTTCAGAGCAGAGTCTAACGCTTATCAGCTTTCTACAGTAACAGAGTCACAAATTGGAAGTGTCACCGCGGAAATAGAAATATTGCCAACCTTAGAATCGATTAATAGCACTCAATCAGAAACTCTAGGGACAGTGGCATCGAAACGAGCAGGATTTCTTGATTTATCTAAGAGAACATCTACGCATTATGCAGAAACGAGTACCGATAAGAATACCAATAATAGCACAGTACATGAAAAAAAACCTCAAGAAATAAATAAAGCAAGAAATTATACGGAGTCTCAAAGTCAATTGGTAAGTTGGATGAACTTTCTTTTATGATTCCTTCATTCAAAGTCAAATTCAAAAGTATTTTATTAATTTAAATCACAAGGGTTATTTTAAATAGTCTTGAAAACTAAAACTACTCCACTGGCTATTACTTACTGGCTTGGCTTGTTTGATGATCTTTCTTACACTAGTTGAGCTACCTGTGGGGCGCCTATCGAACAAGAAGAAGCTAATTCATAGAAAAAGATTACTTAAAAATCTGAAGTTTGTTCATTTTGGTGGACTGCATGAAATGTTCCCGGTTTTCTCACTGTGTCGATCTCGTCAGTTTAAATGATTGTCAGCTGACCCTATTACTTGAATGTCCGCATTATAACAACTACTTACTACAGGCTCGTCAGTGAGCTATGTTTTAGTGTACTTATAACGATAATTACAATTGAGAACATTATATCGTTTTATTTTACAGGCCGAGGACTCGGTCAACGAAGAGTTATTGAAAGAAGAAATCATCAATAATCAAGAAGAGAATGCTAAAATGTATGAAGGTGGCAAAGGTGAAGTCAACCAACTTGCAGACAACCGATTCTTATCCGAAAATACTCTCAGCGTCCAACCGATCAACCAAGATAAACGAACTACAGTGTACACAGTAGGCCCTAACTACAAACCGATGAAAAGGATAGAAGTGCAACCAACTAAATCCTTCGTCCGAGACCCAGACGACAACAGCTGGAGAAACGAAAGCATCAGTTCACTGGGAATCGTTTTCAAACCGAAAAACTCATCATCCAAATCTTTCAAAGAAGTACTCAAAACAAAGACCGAGACAGAATTCAATAATTTACAAGACAAAGACAACAAAGGCGACACTCCTGAATTGAGAGTCAGACTCGAGAAAATAGCGGAGTTCAGAAAGACGACGAAAAAAAGGATTTATAAGTTTGGTGATGATGTTTACACCGATTACCAAGAAGGCAATTCTGCTGAAGGCACGAATACTCCAAAAATCGAAACGACACCAACAGAAAAAAAAATTACGGAAATACCCTCCAAACTTTTGTCCAAAGGTCCAGAATTAGAATTAGTTTTACCTATGACTACGACAGATAATCAAAGGTATCGGAAAAAACAACAGGAGACGATCAGCAAGGATGACATCTTTAAAGACCTCGGAGTGGATATTCTCACCACCACCAAAGAACCGAATAAACCTTACAAATTTGCAGAATACTACGACACAACTGACGAATATGACGCCGATTATATTACTTTACCAAAACTAGATCTGAAGAAGTTTACAGTTTCTCTCAAAACCACGTCCCCTTCTCTGACACCCCCGTCGATCACACGGCCGACCACTGGATTAATGCCACCTGATTTCCCGGAGAGAAAGCCCACAGTACAGTACTTCCCTCCAACTACTAAACCTCAGAAGGTAAACGTTAACGATTACGACGTGGTATTCGAGGAAAGGATAAAACAGTTCACTTTGAAAGAGACTCCAAAAACCATAACACCCATTGTTGATCATGATTACGTAGTGGCAACTGACCGGCCGACAGCCAAGTTTCACAAAAGCTTCACAAGGTTTACTACACTAGATCCCAACAGCTTAGACAAGCATGTGTATATTGCGAACAGACCAAGCATGACGAAACCACATAACTTCGTGATAAATGATGGAAATTTCAACAGAGGAACATACGTTATCAAGCATTACAAGGACTTCCTGAAAGACAATTCTAAATACGAAGATCAAATCATTCCCGACTTTGTTCCCCAGACCGCATCACCGACCAGACACATCACTCCAAAAGAGTTGGCTAGAACTACAGATAAAGAAAAGGAAACTGAGCCAGATTATGAAGAGTACGGACCGAAGACCGAAAAAAAATATTTAAACAGCTTCGTGGACCTTTTCAACCAGAATAGCGATCAGTTCAAGGTGGATTTTCCGGTCCTATACAACAGCAGCGTGATCCATAGATCGAATGATAACGTAGGTAGGGTTTCGGCATCTTCCAGTACCTTCATGAAAAGATTGTACAGCAGTATGCCAGCGCCAGCGACTAGACCACCTCAAACACCGAATAATTTTTTAACGAATGGTTGTGAACCGAACTGTGACAATAATATAACAGTAGAACTATCTCCAGCATATGAGTTGCATTACTATGTGCCAGAACAAGAAGAGAAAGAGGAGATGGAGCAGCCCGGCAAGCTGCCAGACATCTACAACTTATGAAACAAACCACTGAAGCATTAGATGCGTGTTGAGTTCAAGTTACAGCAATCGACAAATTATGTAAATAACAAAATGTACTTACGTTTTCATTGTAGCCTTGTAGAGTTTTACAATTTACCCGACTATCAGGAGGGTTATTTTTTTACGTAGAAATAAGAAAATATAATTCAGGTAGGCACCAATTTTTTGTTTTTTTTTTTTCATTTAATTTTGTTCGACATGTTTAGGATTAAGAGGAGATTACCGGTAGGGCGCTTACGCCTTTTTGTACGCGAATGAAGTCTGCTTCTATTTTGGCAATTATTTCATCAAACTCCATGATTTTTTTACACATGATCAGGACACTAATATCTAGATCCGTGGTGGTATTTTACACCACGGATCTAGACTCTAGATATTATTGTACCGATAATTAATTGATTCAAGCGTGACTTTGCGGAAATCCATTCTACAATATAAAAAAGACGAACAAATATATAGTAACAATTCCGCTCCTCTCCAACGAAAACTCTGAAAGAATTCGACACGTGTTTTGCTTCTTAACGAAGCATCCTCGGGAAACAGTAGGCTCACTGCGTGATAGAACAACAAAGACACACTACTGCAAAAACTCCGAACAGAAAGTAATCGAATTCTTTCAGTTTTCGTTGGAGAGGAGCGGAATTGTTACTATATATTTGTTAGTCTTTTTTATATTGATTACTAGTTGCGCCCCGCGGTTTCACCCGCGTGAATAATGATGAAAATTGATGATGATGAAAAGTAGCCTATGTGTTAATCCAGGGCGTAAAGTATCTCCATTCCAAATTTCACTCAAATCCATTCAGTAGTTTTTACGTGAAAGAGTAACAAACATCCATCCATACTCACAAACTTTCGCGTTTATAATATTAGTAGGATTGTACTGATCATTGTGTACAAAATTTCAGAGTTTAATGAAATAATAGCCAAATTAGAAGCAAACTACGTTCGCGTGCAAAAGGGCGTGTGCGCCCTACCGGTGACCTCTTTAGCTTATCGAGATTTTATTATCGCTCTCCCCACAAGCTTATCCACAGATCATAGGACCCTAGGTTTCTCGAGATTTTTTCTTCCGTACAAGCTGTGGAATGAGCTACCATGCGAGGTGTTCCTGCTTAGTTACGACATGGGCCGCTTCAAGAAAAATGTTATCTCATCGACAATGCCCCCCATATTGCCAGTATCTACAAGCAAAGGTGACCACCATATAATTACTATGGTGACCACTTTGCATCAGGTGGGCAGTAAGTCAATCAATGTCATGAAAAAATACAATTTCACTAAATCTTAAAAATGATTATGTTGAGATATTTAACGATACTAAGGCGCCTCACCATCTATAAATTTAGTTGTGTGCAGTTTTAGTCCATCAGAGGGTATTTACCCACTGCTAAACTATTCATAGTTGAGCAATTACCAGTTGAGCCGTTGGTATTACCAACTGCTCAACTTGATGCAGATGAGCAATTTAGTTGAGCAGTGGGGAAGACGCGAGTAGAACATTCGCCTGTGTTAATCGTTTCTAAATAACAAGATATATGTCAGGTAATTTCACGATTATGAATAAATTGAATAATGCGAAATTAAACACATTTTACTTTTTAAAATACAATTTTATTGACATGTTTATTTTAGAGTAAGTATGCAAACATCACTCGTTCGTTCGACCACTCCACGTTACGGGCGTTTATTTTGAGCATATCATTGATTAACATCTCATAAGAGAAATCGCTAAATTATAATTCTCGATACGATAGCTGTGAAACATAAATCGAGTGGAAAATGCAATTCTGGATCCAATAAACAATATTATAATCTCAGTTCTAATAAAAACAAAAAAATAATAGACAAATTTTACAAATGAACACAATCATCTCTCTTTGGGTAGAACATAACGCCAGAACACTGCTCGGGTACTATTTACAAATTGTAAGGTTCAAATCAAATAACCTCCGCATAAGTGTGCCCATTTTTGTATAAAAAAAAGAAGAATATAACCGATCAAAATAAATAAAACGAGTCATAAAATAAAAACATGGCGCACTTTAACCACAGACTTTATAGAGCAATTTTAGTTAGACAAAAGCATATCGATGAATATCACAAAGATGTTTCAGATGATAGTCGTTTTGAAGTTGTCGATTAAAGTGGCTAAATAGGAACACAAAACTTAAACCTTAGATTCTTAAATATATGGAAGCCAACTTTTGTCAACCGCTAACTTCTATAAAATCTAAAATAAAACATGAAAAGTCTAGTCTGGTAAATTATGAAAATACAAACGTATTTATCAAGTTTATAGTATTTAATAAACAGTTTACAAGTATTTGTATTTATAGTTACTTTTAGAAGCAAGCTTAGACAAAAGCGTTCAACACAATACTTCAACAAACATGACAATAATAATAAAAAGTAAAATAAATATATATTATCGAACGGTGACGTTAGATTAAATACTATTTGATGTGGTAGGTACATTTAATTCAATTATAGTATAATTTTAATAATATAATAGTTTACACTAAAAGCGAATATTTACAAGAACACGCCATTTGCTGGCAATACCTGCCTCCCGACTTTACTCTCTTCTGATTTGTCTGTGTTTCGAAAGTATGGAACTTTCTCAAGAAGAAGAGAAGATTTATCGAATAAATTGGTTTATTTTAAAGATTTTGAGTTATTTTTGACATATCACAGACAACTTAAAAGAGAGCGTACCTTCACAAAACCGTATCTAGTTCGTTACCTTAGCCAGTCTTTCGTTTACTACACTAGACTACTCCTGAGCACGCTGCAGCCAGGCCATTACTCCGTGTTACAATGCAGCACGGCACATTACAGCGTTGAGTAAGTAGCCGACTGCCCTGCCATTCTACTACCATCGAGATGGTTCACTCAGCAATGTGGATATTAAACAGCTTATACCTAAATAAATAAGGTGCCTCGTGGTGGACTAATACGCTTGTATGGACCACGCTACCTACCAACCATAGATTACATTTAAAACTTTTGCATTGGAATTTAATTTGAAAGTGATAGTTTTAATTCAACTGCTTAGTTTGGTTATTACTTCAAAGTTGTAACAACAGATCCATATCATTGTGGTATGTATGTATGGCAACTTCTCACATTGAAGTTAGTTTGTAGGTAGTTTACAGTAGTAGTAATTCTGTGAATCATTCTCTGAATTTAAACAGCGCTAAAATTATCGCGATCCCTTTTATTTCAGTATATTAGAAAAGGTGGGCGATAATTTAAGCAAACTTTAAGTTGAGATAAAACTGCACAGAATCTCTAACACTATCTAGATAGTTTTCCGAAAGTTTTACCGTTTATTCCTACGGTTGTTTTTAATAGTAAATTGTTTAGTCTGTTTGCTGATTGCACCACCTCGTCATTTCTCTGTTCAGGTTGGACTTTCGGAATGGATGGCGGATTCGCGTCTCGTCTCCAGGCCGAAGATATTCTCAGGCGCAAATAATATGTAGGCACTTAATACATATTTCAAGACGCGAGCATAAAAACACTACTATGGCTTCATTATACATCTCTCATCACAGAAGCAACTGTCCGAAACGTAATGTTGCATTTTATTATAATGGTGTATTTATTATTATTAGACAAATGAAAGCTGGAAGTAAAAAACTTAAACGAATTAAACGTCATGTTGGCACCTCGTATTTTTGGCACCACTAGCTATTAACCAAACGTAAATAAATAAATTAAACTTTTTTAATTTTAAATTCGGAATGAGCACCAAACTATAACGTTTTTAAACGAAAAATTAGGAACAAGGTGCCTGCGTGTCTTACAAAATTTTGTACAAATAACGAATTTATGGTGACTGTAATACTAGCACCACTATGGCCCGTAGACGCGCCAGGTCATCTCTACGTCATTTTAGTTAAAACCCGTTAAAAATAGCGAAGTCACCTTTAAACGTTATTTATTTTGTCGACTTTTGTAGCTGGATAATTAAAGACAAGGTTTTTAACTAAAATGACGTAAGAAAGTCTTTGGTACGAGGGTAGGTTTACGTATATTGAAGAAAACATAGCGGCGAAACGAAACTTGTATAAATGCAAAATATTTCCTCCCTTAGTTATAATATTTAGATCACACGATAATACAATTGACTTTAAACAAGTTGATGTTAATGTGTGCACTGTGCACTGACCGGACGACTGTCTATCAATAATTTATATTAAAATTATTGTTTTCACCAAAATATATCAGCAAAGAGCATGCAGTTTTGTTAACAACATGCTGGGCGGGTTTGGTGTGACCAAAGCAAAGTGTTTTTCATCAAATAGCATCTCAGGGAAAAATAAACGCATGCTAAAATGCTAATTATTTGTCAAAGCTTTGAAATAGACGTGCAATATAACTTAGGTCAGGAATCAGTTGGTTAAATCAGGAATAACTATATATCAATCTTTATGAGTGAATAAACGCACCGGGCAGACTGCGAGACAAGTGGCGAAGGGCTGTAAAGCGAGCCACAGACCATGAAGCGACGACCACGACAACTTTGCACCAGGTAGTTTTAGTAGTAGTAGAACTTCTTGTGAAAAAGTTCTTCCGGAGAACTACCACCATACCGATTTCTGCCACCAAGCAGAAGTGCTCGCATTGCCGAGTTACGGCACGAAGGGTATGTGTGCCGGTGATATTACGGGCACATGAGACTTTTCGTCTTTGTTTCAGCACGGGCGCAGTGCAATACCAAGTGAGCCAAGAGCATTTGTAATGGGCTAGGGTTACCGCTTAAAACAGGTGACCAAATGCTAGTTCCATCATTTACTCATAAAAAAAAAAGACGAAAGTGGCGAAAGATTGTAAAGCGAGCCACATACCCCCCGAAGCGACAACCACGAACAATCAGCCTAGAGTGTAACGACAAACAATTTAATAAACTAAAGTGTTATGTATGTATCATCAACAGTGCACTCTTTGACTAAATATTTTGGTAAAATACACTATGCATCCATGAAGTTTTCTCTTTATAACAAAATACATAATATTGGCATAACTGTAACGGAACTTTGTGCCAACAAAACAATTTGACCGTTCAACAACCGACGCGAGTAGCTACAGTACAAATTTCAACCTTATATTTTATACTGAGTATGTTCAATTTACCGTATACTTATCATAATCGCATCCATAAAGCTCTAAGAGGAAGCCTCACTACACATATACAAGATGTTCCAGAATATGAAAGAAATTCCGAATGAGTAGATTTTATGTTTTTTATAATGTAATAACTCTTAAGAGTTATTAGATATTCTATGACAGAGAACAAAATTCTTCTACGAACTCTTTTTCGTTATAGGGGCATTGTTTTTTTTCTGAACCACTGAACTAGCTCTGTTTCATCTTCATGCTTCACTTTCCCACGTCATCATCATGCTCTCCCCATAGCCCGTTGCGCAACTTTGTTTGTTTGTGTATTAGGCCAATCAGTACCGTAAGTTATCACTGGCAACACGCACTGATTATAGACTTTCGCCTTGAGGCTCTGAGGTATCTGTGACAAGCAAATATATGACGTAGTTTCCCGAACGCTGCCCAGTTGGATTCGTCGGTTGACCACTTTGTCGAAGTTTGACCTTCCTAGTTGAATCGTCTGACCCAAATAGACATCGTGGTCATCTGCGTCTATTTCGACAACTCCGACAATATCATTCCCCACGTTGGGGCCCCACGTGTACCGGCATTGGTGCGGCATTCCTGACGTCTTGCATGGGCAAGACGTCAGGAATGCCGCACCAATCCCGGTACCTCAATAACATGGGTTATTGAGGTTTCTGAGCATTGTGCCAAGGTCATTCAGCGATTCTGCCATGATGACTATGTTATCAGCATATCGAAGGCGAGTGATGTATTCACCATTGTTAATGCCATATCCGTTCCAGTGCTGAAGCTTGAAAACATCCTTGAATGCAGAGGTGAACAGTTTCGGAGAAATAACATCTCCCTGTCTCACCCCTTTCTGTAATTGGATAGGATTCGTGCAATGGTCCTGAAGAAGGATAGACATATGGCCGTGCTGTACAAATACTACAACACTTAAATATAGCGGTAGTCAATCTGGCACCGCTATAAAGACTTTAGCCCTACCCAGGTCTCGACGAATCGAAGGCTTTCTCGTAGTCCACAAACGCAAGACATAGCGGCAGATTATACTCTTCGGTCTGCTGTATAATCTGCCGGAGCGTGTGGATGTGGTCTTCGATACTAAAGCCTTTTCGGAACCCGGCTTGTTCGGGAGAAAGAAGTAGTCGAACCTACGTGCGAGACGATTGGAAACTAATCTCGAAAACAGGTAAGAGACATGGCTCAAAAAAAGTTCCGTTAAAACTTGTAATATATGGTAATTTGTGAAAGTAGCAGAACAAAGATAACATTTTGTGTGTTCAATCACTCCCTTTCGTGATAACATACATATTGTAGAACATCTTGCATTCAAATGTAATATTCAATATAATTTGTAACATACACATTTAAAAAAAAACTACGTTACTAAAGCATTCTCGATGTTAGTAAAATATACCGCACCGAATAAGTTATGGACCGAATTTTCAAACCACGCAGTGAAACGCATAGCACACTGCGTTCTGTTACGTGCTTGCTCCAGAATCTGCTATGACCTTGCACTGCGTGGTACGAGAATATGGCCTTATCTTACCTTCGTGTTTTACTAAATCGATAAGCGCCTATAAGCAACGATTCGGTATTTCGCATTAAGATTCACACTCGACTAGTATTTTACGGGAGGTGCGATTCTAAAATTTGTTTATACTAGTATTGAAACTTACTTTATTTACCTCAGGTAACATTCGAACAATAACTCTAGATTCTTGATACATTTGATTGGATTATATAACCAGAATAACGTTTCAAGCAAGAATATGACCCAAGACGCCATTTTGTAATTTTTAACACGAGCTGTGAGTACATGAGCGATACAAAATGGCGTCTTGACGGTTCTATTCTCATTGGAACGTCACACGAGCCTACGATTACGTTACACAAAGCAATGTATCTAACAGTGTTGTTAAATCGCACCTCCTTATAATTTATTTTTCTCGCTACGACCCTGTGACTTGATATCACTAATATTCTTACCCGAACTATTGTGACAAGATTCAGTCAAGCCACAAGAATAACACGCGTATTAACAAACAACACTTGACGCTAGTGAACAAAGTTCTATTGTTGGCCGATTTGTTACATGAGCCACGAATTATATATTTTTTGAAAAGTATGTGATACTATTTTTTGCATGCGTTGACTTAGGCTTCAGCTAAGCGTCGTTTGTGAATACGGATGCAAAGTACTAGTTATCTAATGTATCATATTCAAACATTTAATATTCAAACGTAGCTTGTTTAATTCAAAACACAAAGGGTCACTTAAGATTTCTTCCCGTTCTTTCAATCACTCGTATGCAAAAATACACAATGCGATACAAAATCTCTTCCTAAGGTCCTTTACTAGATAATAATTATTATAAATATGCATTAATATCTAATCTACTTTACTCGGGTACGATTTTGATCCTAACGAAAAGTTTAGATCGAAAATACTTATGCTCTAGACAAGTGGTTACGACGAAAAACGCTAAGTTTTTTTTTCATAGCGCCTTCATTGTGTAGCTGTAGAGGCAGTTAAGGTCAAATCCGGTCCCGTGTCCTAGACTTAGCTCCTAGACAATGTTTAAATGTTATATTGATATAAGCCGGGTGCTTCGGAACTATATCTCTGTAGATAATTGTAGTGCCGTACTATCGGGACTCCTACAAGCGAAGAGAGTTATAATAATAGACAGCTAGTGATAAAAACCGCCATTTTTTTTATCCACTTCTTTTTGCCGACTGTTACGACTGCCAATGATTGAGTAACCTATCTTTTCTTACAAAGTCCTGTATATGGATTTGGCCAACTGCTGATAATAACTCAGATATTCGCATACATTGAGGCATCTTAACTCACGAATATGATATACAATGTCTCTTATCAGCATATGATGAAACCGGCTCCTAAGTGGAAATATTTTCAATGAAAGTGTCTCACAAGGTAGTATTGTAAGACCGTCACTCAATATTCTATACACTAAAGATTCTAAATGAATACAGTCTAAGTTAAAGCCGACTAATGTTATAGATAATTTGAATTTACTTACAATTAAATTGTAATATTGAATGAGTCTTACAGCGCTACCTGTACTTTAAGTTATAATTGGTATTGTATTCAGTTTTCAATACTGCTTGAGCAGACCAACCGATAGTCAAGGAAGTATTTTTTTATTCCATTAGAACGAGTTTTTTTCTGATAGCGTCATAATTATTATATTTGGCCAGTATTTGGTGCCTTATGATAAATTACTCTGATTTTAAACATTCTATTAGTTTTTACCCGAGATGCCTCATACGTATACGCGAAGGGGAAGAGGCTTAGACGCTTTTTCTCTGCAAAGATTCGAACTACTTTTTTTTAAATAGAAAGATAATTCTGTGTATACTAATGTTCTAAGTTTCGTTAACATTCTTTGCGTCACTCTGTGTGAAGTGAAATTACGTCCTTACTACTTCACCTCTGCGTGTGCCGAGCTCGAGGGGCAGATTCTAAGAGGTTACTGGTAGGGAGCTTACGCCCTTTCGTACGAAAACGAAGTTTGCTTCTATTTTGGCTATTATTTCATCAAACTCCATGAAATTTTAGACACATTATCAGTACACGCATATCAAGACCGAAGAGTACGTCGGTTTTATTAAAAATGAGTTTATTTTTTGTTTATGTTTTGGTAAACACATAGTTTTATAAGAAACTAACGCACCACGGGTCTAGATATTAGTGTACTGATCATGTGTACAAAGTTTCATGGAGTTTAAAGAAATAATAACCAAATTAGAAGCAAACTTCGTTCACGTGCAAAAGGGCGTAACTACCGATGACCACCTCTTAATAATTTAAAACAACATTTTAGACTTCGCATCAAAAAAAATCGTTCTCTACTCCTGTTGATGCTATTTTCAATTGGTCTGTAGTTACATTACTCTGTGCGAATACTTCTCATACCATCAGTTAAAAGTTGCAACAACACAATCCGTTACGTACGTCATCGGCAGCGGCGCGGCGGTACCTCGCGAGGGGGCGGGGGGCGACTCGCGAGGGGGCGCAGGGGGGACACTAGCTGGCGACGTGCTGGGGGCGGCGCGCGGGTGGCGCAGGGGAGGGGGTGGGCACGGGAGGCGACGGGGACGGGGGAGGAGGACCAAAGCTGCTGCGGAGCGATTCTTCCATCAGCCGGCAGAGCTTGTCGCGATCCGCCTGCAAGGAACAATGCAAATGTTGATTCTACGGAATGATCAAATCAAAAGACTTTTATTCATTGAAATCACCAGGATCATTTTAAATCGTCTTATAAACTAAAATTACTCCTGTTCCAATGCGACCAAGCCTAGAAGAATCAGGCAACAAACACGGCTTGGCTTACATAAATGGTCCGTCTTACTGTAAGACGGACCATTTTTGTAAGCCGAGCCGTGTTTGTTGCCTGATGAAATGATTCTTGTGATTTCAATGAATAAAGTTCTTTTTGACTTTGACTTTTGACTTTACCACTAGGTGAGAAGCGCCTGAGTGGTGCCTCGGAGCAAGGAGTTGCTGATACATAGTAAATGAGAACTTAAAAACCTTAGGAAGGTAGTCAAAAGTAAACAAACATCAGCAAAAGTATGTGTGTGTGTAGTGTGTGCTGGTGTGTGTAATATCTTGATCAAACCCAGGTTATAATCATATATCTATAGAATTTGATCAAAATCTGTACATCTGATAGAGTGTGATTGAGTAACAAACAAAAGTTAAAACCTTCAGATTTAAACTGTTAGGAAGTAGGGTAGATCCTGTGAGCTTTGATTTTACTAATAGATCCTTTAAAATTTTAGGCAGTTTTCGAATAACTAATACACCCTGTGACGAACCGGACAGCTACTCCCAAGTCTGCTGTGGAAGTTAACACAACTCCCAAGTTCTGCGCAGTCGGATCGAACAATAATACTGTACTACTCTCAGGAAACCCACTTTTTGGAAAAAAGCAATTCATTGCGGGTCATTGAAGACCCACGGATTCTAAGTTTCTTTAACCCATGTTGCAGCAACGCTTGAAACTGACCTCATGTATGAATCCGAGCTGCACTAGCTCGTGCGCGAGCGCCGGCGCAGAGTCCCGCCGCGTGACCGCGCACGTCAGCTGACGGTTCATCTTGTCGTCCATACGGAGAAGGATGGTCATCTGAAACCACATTATCGACAGTGATAATAACTAGTATTTCTGCGAACAGGAGAACTCGCGAGCACAAACATTTTTGAAAATCGCATCCATAAAGCGATCTAGCATTATACCTAATCTTACCTGACCACAAAGTCGTTGAAACTCTAACAAAAGCGAGCTCACGATATATTGGTTCTTAAAATTTTCTTTTTTGGTTTTATCTCAAAAACATAATCATAGAATAAAAATTTAAATAGTTTTGGAATGTATAGATAGACATAGCTCTTTCTTATGACACCCCACTCCACTTGACTTAAACTGAATCGCGCAAACAAAGTGTTCAGGATGTTTGATAACATAACACCTCCTGATAGCATCTGCAGGTCGTAAAACCTCCCGGGCAATTGTATCAGCACGGTGGAAGATCTTCCCTTACGTTGTTCTCCAAACACCAGTTTTCAAGTCTTCTTTCAAGTACCGCAAGAGGCCTAGGCTTTGCCTCGTTAGACACTTTTAGCTGTGCAGTATGTAGTGTAGTGTCATTACCAGTGAGTCGGGGTGCGAGTGCGAGTCCGCGGCGGGCTTGAGGCTGCACATCATGTGCACGACGCGACGCGTCTCCAGGTCACGCGGCTCGGGCGAGGCGGGCGCGCTGTCGCCGCGCGCGCACGCCGCCGGCGACGCAGCGCGCCGCGCCGTCCCACCCCAGCCGTACGCCGTCAGCGGGTAGATGCCGTTCCTGCACGAATCGTATCACTATAACAATCATATTGCTTGTAGACAACCGAGCTCTGCTCGGGTACTGGTATGTATGGACATACGTACCCCTACAAACTTCTACACAACCTTAAAAACCCCTCTAAGCCCTACAGAAATTAACATAACATAAGATAGATTGTGCTTGTAACTTAGCACGTCGTATCTACATTTGTTTAAAATTTACCGATACCTTTGCTCGAGGACGTGGAACGAGGATGTAGGACCGGTGTAGATTGTTTTTTCATCCCAAAAACCTCCAATGTAAATTTCAGCTGCAAATCTGTTTCGGGCTATTTGCAAGAAATAATCGGCATTATGGGTATCAGGAACTACGAGTACCGTATATTACCGTTAATACGGATACCGTTACCGTATATCCGGAACAAATATTAGCATGTGATGTAGTAGCGGGAATCGAACTCTCTCTCTCTTGCTCCTCAGCCGACTAATGAGGCACGGAGGGCATGGCGTCGATAGCCACAATAAAAAAAAAATGTTATACATTATTGCCCATTTCAAGCCAGGAGCCTACAAGATAACGAGAGGTAAGAAAGAAGTTTTGTATAAAAAAGTACTCACTTGACGTCTTCTACGAATTTCTCAAGTTTTTCTGCGTGCGGCTGCAGCTCCTTGGCGGAGAGCTCCACGTGCTCGCCGCCGCGCACGCAAGCCGCCAGCGCGCCGCCGCGCGACCCGCCCGCCACCTCGTCGGTGATCGTCTCCGATATGTTGGCTGTCATTACATAACAAACGGCATCACTATCAACCCGGTCGGGAAAATGCTTCTCCCCTAACTGTCTGCCTGTACCACCGTCCACCGTCGCAGGCCAAATTATCTTCATTATTTTAAAACTACACTGAAAGTTGGTATTCTGCTCCCTCATAAAAACAATTTAGTCTATTTTCGGTTTAAGGTGACTACCGTTAAAAGTAGGATAGTAATATATATCCATGGAAAGAGAAAAGAGAGACTCCATATATTTAAGCTAAAATTATCGAAAAAAAAATGGAATCCTTCAAGTTTCGGTTACATTTCGATGCGGAGTGTAATAGCAAAAAATATATACTTAGGTACATATCGTTTGTGGTAATAAATCAGGTAGGTACTCACCGGTGGTATTGACAAGCGTGTGTGCCGCTAGCAATTTTAGGGAATGAACTTCGAAGAGTAGGGGATGGAACAGGAGCTCCCTCGCCGTTGGTCGCTTCGCCGGATCTTTGTTTATACATCTGACATGAACAACAAACAAAACAATATTAAATATTATTATAAATGCGAAAGTTTATGGGTATGTTTGTTACTTTTTCACGTTCAAACGACTGAACGGATTTGAGTGAAATTTGGAATGGATATAATACCTTGGATTAACAAATTAGGTACTTTTCATCATCATCATCATAAATTTTCATGAATTTGCCACATTGAGCAATTCATCTGGTAGTAATTTCCTTTAAATGAATCGTATTATGATTCATATAAAGTGGACTTTTTAGTCCTGCTGATCATCACTCGATACGGCTACCTAGCCGAAGGCCCATCCTCGTTGCCAGTGATATATGGTCTTCGAGCAACACGGACTTCTTGCCGCGGGCCGGAAGGGAGTAGCCTTAGCGATATATTACCATTCAAATAGTTCTGTCTTTTTTTTGCGGGGGGAAATGTACACACAAGCGCAATTCCGCATATACACATCCAAATACAACATTGTAATGACGACACTTACACTAACAAACCTTGCACACCTCCTCAGAATTTTATTAAACGCATATGCCTACTTTGGCTTGTAGTTTGACAGAGGGGAACGCTGCGAATGGCTACTCCCTTCCGTGTTGCTCGAAGTATATGGCAATGAAACACAAGCTGCGTATAAATCTGGATAATTATTGTTGTACAATAGCTAGTATTACGAGTATAATGGGCTGAATAACTCTTTAACTCGGTAGTGAGTTTTTCGATAAGTACTAGAAAGGGGCAGAAAGGGGTGATTGCCCTTTATATCATCATTATTTCAGCCGGTTAACGTCCACTGCTGGACAGGTTTCCCCATAGATTGCCACAATGAACGGGCTTGAGCCACCCTTTACAGAATTCTCCAGAATGAATAGGTCTTTTTGAACGAGAATCCACAGTACGCTCGATGTACATGAAAACCGTGTGACCCTGAGGTACCGTTGGCTTGGATCTACTAGCTAAAGTAAAAGCGACTTTATGCCGCGTCTCTTTGAGTGACGCCACAGTGCACTCGCTATTTTCATCTGACTCATGGGCTCCTGCCTGAGTCACCATAGCCTTGGACCAACTGACAGCAGTAAAAGCGACTTAATCACCTGTATATAAAGTCCTTCTGCCGCGTCTCCTCAAGCGACTCCACAGTGCGGTCGATATGTTCGTCCGATACATGTGAGCCGGAGTCGCCATTGCCTTGAATCTCCAACGCGGCGGTCTCCAGGGCGCACATGCCGAAAGAATATATGTCCATCGCAGGTGTCACCGTTTGTGATGCTGATTTAGAAAACAAAAGGTATTACAATCTATGGAGATATTTAGGGTAACTACGCAGTAATTCAAGTTTAGCTTTCATTAGAATGACTCGCACAAGAGGGCAAGAACTTTTTCCTCAAGTGTGTTCGAGTTTAATATAATGCTCTCTGGTCTATGTTATGCCCTCAACAGGCATTTACGAAGCCTCTTATTCATAATAATTTTTTAAATCTATTTTAGCTAAAATAGCGTTTGTTTTGTTCTCTCTCATGTAAAATGACATACGCGAAAACAAGACAAAAGCTATTAACTACCAAAGTTTGCAAAATTGATTAAGAATATGTATTTAAACTGAGGTGTGACAAGGTAAATATTCTCTTCAATTAATGGTCCACTTTTATTTTTCAATTGTGGAGGAGAAATTGTTCAGAATTAAAAGATTTAAAAAAACGTTGGGTATGGTTTCTTATTGTTTGTATTGTAGGGTTGCGTACCTCAACAGGAGAAAACGAGACCCTTATAGGATCACTTTGTTGTCCGTCTGTCTGTTTGTCTGTCAAGACCGTTTTTCTCAGAAACGGCTAAACGTATCAACTTTAAATTTATACCAAATAGCTATGAGCAAAGATATGGTAGAATGTCTACTTTTTGTATGGAAATCGCGAAAATGAAAAACCTCTAGGGAACTTAAAGGAAAAAGTCAAAGTTGAGGAATTTCTACTTTATAAAGCCTAAAATAAAAAAGTGAAGTAAGTAGGAAAAAGTGGATGAAACTCGAAAACTCTCGGGCTACGACGATTTCGAAATAATTTACGGATTGGAACCCTCAGGGCGCGAGTCTCGCTCGCATTTTCCGTTTTTTTAGGTTTCAATTGGTCAAGCTACTCACATCCATACTCCGGCGCGATAAGGTGCATGTTCTTCATGTTCTCACGACACGTCTTCACATGATGATGAATGGCATCTGGTGCCACGGAGCCGATCTTTACGAGACCGTTGTGTTGGATGAAGATTGTGTCACACGTGAGGTTGCCGTGGACTATGGGTGGCACGCAACCGTGGAGATAGCTGGAATTGATACAAATGATGATGAAACGACACGAAGATGCAATTCATATTCATTAGGAATCTACGAGTGATTGTGGCGCCAAAGCCAGCCAACGAGTTGAAAAAAGTACACATGAGACTTTTCATGCTTTTTTCACTCAAGTGGCTTAGGCTACGGTCATCAGGTGGGCCGTATGCTTGTTTGCTTACCAAGAAGTATATATAAAAAAAAAAAGGCAGGTTCATCAAAGAAGGATGGCGACGTTCCATACTTTTTTATCAATTTCACGTTACCGTAGAGATATTTTTGGTTATTGGTAGTATAATATGCTAAGAGAATGAAAAAGCAAATTAAATGAAGTGTGTAGAAGTTGGGGGAAAATAATTGATAGAGGTTATTTACATAAAAAACTCCGCAAACTTCGGTTGCAATACGAAATACGTATGACACATCGACTAGGATAGGCGTTCCAAAGGATAATAAATGAAATTGAAATTGAAATTGAAACTAACATGGAACACCTACCCATCAACGTTCCATTCAAGCTGGTAATTGCTTTTTTAGGTTTAATTGTACAAAAAATACCTTTTTAAGTATAATACTATACATATTTAGCTAACTTACGACGTCTTAAAGGCTGTTGAAAAACCTTAGATAACAAAGCAAATTCCAAATTATTCATTATAGAAAGAGCTCATTCAAGAAAAATGTATAAGGATTTTTTTGTAAAAAAATTATAGAATTGAAATAAATATAATTCTAAAATAAAAAATAAATGTTTTACCTGAGTGCTGATAAAATCTGCGTACACCACCGCTTCCACGCTTGCAGCGGCAACCGTTTTACATTACGTTTTGTCCTCTTCAGAAACTGTTTTAGTGAACCGCACGACATGTATTCTGTTATGAATATCACCTGGAACGGAAGATGCATGGCATATCAAGGTCTATTTCACATGGAAGTAACAGGAAATATTTGGCCTGCTGAAATATACCTGTCAAAATAATTTAGTAACAGTTTTTCTCATAAAGCCTGAATGACTAATGTGAACCACTAAGTTTATTTGTGACAGACATAATACCATGTACAACTGCTTATATTTACGCTGTTGATGCATGAGCATGGTATATATTTTTCAGCAAAGGATATTGTTTACCGAATCGCGAATTATGTGTGTATTAATATAAGGTTTTCAGTGTTACCACGTCTTACTATCATCTACATCTAGGGCTTTAAGTTCATGTTAAGAATACGAATAAACTCTTGACGATATTCAGATGCTCCAAACTTCAACTTAGCCAAGTTATTGTCTACAATCTGAATCTTGTCCTCCTGTGTCCTGAAGTTCCTTCTAAGAACTGGGGTGCGTTTTTTGAATGTCACCGAGTGACTAAATATCATGAAAAATGTCGCAAATCACCGTTTTTCAAGAGATGTAATGGAGGAGCCATGTATTGATATCTAAGGTATAAGAATTTTAGTCATCAATGAGTTTAAGATATATATAGAAATTTGGAAATCTGGGATTAACGGCAATTTTAATGACGTTTAGTCACTCGATGAAATTCAAAAAGACCACCTTCCTTCCTCTAGATTCTAGATTCGCTTTTGAAATAAACCCACCCGTGGCTTATCATTATGTGTATCCGTCCAGTACCGATGGAACTTGACGATATTCGGATGCTCCAACCTCGTCAGGTTATCGAACACCATCTGAATCTTGTCTTCTTGTGCTTTAAAGTTCTTCCTCTCCGAGAACTGGACCTCGTTCCACACGACTTCGACTCCTTCCTCTGTGTCCATGGCGAGGTGTGCCACGTCGATGCCGGGAACATCGCGTTGTTCCACCTGGAGCAATAAGAAATCATTTTGTTACCAACCTGAATGCTATGCGCTATTTGTAATGAGATGTTTGTCTGTGCTGTGAATCTATGAACATTTTTGGATTCATTTGAATCAAATAAAAAAGTTACTAAAATGTTGTAGAGTAAACTCACTGTAGTCAAAAAAAGAAGTAAATTTACAAAAGTACCAACGCGATATCATACTCCCAGCATTATGTCAAAATCAGTAAACCCGAACATAAGTCTCTGGACAAGAACTATGTAAGTCACACATGAATGCGCATAGTTTTATTGTAATATCTGCGATGATTTGCACACAATGCGATGAGTCGGGCGGACGCTAAAGCAATCTAGACAATTCATAAGGTTGCCATTGACAGAGTCCGGCTGTCCGGATAAGTTTGCATGCCCGGCTCTGGCACTGAATACCGGCAGATCTGCCTCGAATGGTTGTCTGGATTAAACCTTAATTCCGTGATCTGTGATCCCACACTCTGACTTTGGCAAAATCCGAAGAGAAAAGTAAGATTTACTTGTAATTATTAGTTTATGATTATAGGGATGCCACGTAAAATAATCGAAAAAGCCGTATATGCTTTGAGTTTATCGAAAAAATATATACGTAAAATAATCGAAAAAGCCGTATATGCTTTGAGTTTATCGAAAAAATATATATTCAATATATTTTTTCGATAAACTCAAAGCATATACGGCTTTTTCGATTATTTTACGTGGCATCCCTATAATCATAAACTAAATTGGAGACGAGGCTTGGTGGCTATATCCTCAGCAATCTTTCAATTTAGAACTAGACTATGCGGATGTAAACTTGAATGGAAAATCGTCTGGCGCAATTAGGAGGAATTAGGAGCTGAGAAAATATCAGAAGATATCAGTGTTTAAGAAATGATCGCAGAATATCAAATTAGCAAATGAAGTGAAATACAATATTTAAGGAGTAATTGGTGGTGACATCGTAAACCACCATAGAGCTGGTTAAGGAAATTATTTGATGATTACAATAATTGCTAGTTTCAAACAATCCTGGCAGACTTCATAATCAATTATCTGGGTCTGGGGGTTATGGTACCATGGTAAACATAGTTCCTGATACCCACGACACAGGGAATCCTAAGTGTGGGATCAAGACTACTCAGGTGACTGTTGGGTGTTATGTACGGTATGTGGTTCCAAAACCTTTTCTCCAGAGAAATCACATTTCTACACCAGAGGAACTTTATACCGTGGATATGTAATCAGACCTCACCATAAAGAAATACTTAACAACATTTTTTTTATAATTGAGAAATATGTGCGTAATGATTTAACTAGAGCATAGAGGAGCACTCGTTGAAGCTTACCTTGATTTGATGAGTGTACAGAATTGTGACGTTGACGGATGAAAAGTGGATTCTCTACGACAATCGTAAGCGAAAAACGCAACGGCTGAACCCAGGTTCAATACCGGAACAATGCCCTAAAGCGAACTACACCCATAGAAAAGTTATGGTTACTGTTTACTGGTAATGTTACCTACTATTATTTAATATTTGAATCAATGTAATCTTATAATAATTATACGCACCAATTCGTGTTTAGTGTTAAAAACTGACTTGTATACCAATGAATAACTGTGAACTATGAACGAATGTTGAGACGCGGTTCATTACACAGTATCAATGTTATACAACATGATATGGATATCATTAGCTGGGACTGTTGACCGATAATGAATATTAATTAACGGCATTTTATCTTATTGATGTTAAATTGAGGATATTGTACACATTGTGGGATTCAAAACAAACAAAGAAAAAGTCCACAACTTCTTAGATTGATAAGACGTAATCATTCAAAACATAATATACTTAGTTCAATGTTTACGTTTACTGCTGCGTTGCATTGGGTTGGACTGGAGTTTATGGTGCATGGGTGTAGTAAGAAAGGAATTTGGAACATTCGTCCTCTAAGGGCTCTAAAATGGGCTTTTAATGTAAAACAAAAATGCTCTGTAGGTATTGCAGAAATTGTTGGTTAGTAGACACATTAAATGTTACATACAGTTTCCCCAAAAAATAAACAAATACCTACAGTGTTCCAACGATTTGCCTGAAAAATTGCATGTAACGTTAAAAAATTAGTTTCACAGTGTAAATGTAGAGAACACAATAATTTTTTACTGATCCCTAAATTTAAAAACTCGAGTGAGGTGAGGTGACGATACGGTATGCCTCTTAGAGGTCGTTAAACAGTTAATTTTCAGTTTTTTTTATTTTTGTTCGGTTTTTCACAATATCTATTTAAAGACGACCGGCCCCCCAATTACAGTAGCAAATGGCAATGGGGCAACGGGTTTCGATCCTCAATAAATGACAGTATAAAAGCGTCGTGTTTATTTGAATTGCTTTTATCATAATCTTTGGTTGAGGCTGAAGATCATTGGAAGATACTCGTAATCTTCGGCAGAAATATTGTATCCTCTAAAACGTATAGTGCGAATAGCATGCGGACAAAGTCGCGGGTTTTAGCTAGTTGACTATATTGAAGTAATTATAACAAATATAGCTGTTTACAAAATGTCACTTAGCTATAAGTGGAACTGATGACGCACAAACCTATTTTAAAAGGACATGACTATTTATAGTGCAAACTATCACACGACAAGTTTTTTTAGTATTTAAAATGTTAATTCACTAAAATAATTGAGCAGTAACGTTGTTCCACGGTGTCAGGTCTCACATCAGAGAAGTTTTTTTTATACAACTTGCCACGCAAACAAGCATACGGCCCACTTGATGGAAAGCAGTTACCGTAGCCTATGGACGCCTGCACACTAGATACATCACACGCGCGCTGCCGAGCCTGAGACATAAAGATGAAAAATCGAATGTGCCTGTATTTTCACCGGAACCCGTACCCTTGAAACCGAAACACAGCAATGCGAGCACTACTGCTTGGCGGCAGAAATCAATACCGGTGGTGTAGTTCGCCGGACGAACTCTTTCATTAGAAGTTCTACTACTTATATTAGGAATAAAGCAGGTCAACGGATGCGCAGACTGACCGTATGCAGATACGATATAACGCACAATGCGCCAATAGGAATCTCTGACAGTGACAAACTATAGCATCTCACACAAGAGAAAACGTCACAGGTACGCTTGATAAGGCAACTACGCTCTTGCTAAATGTGACCCTTGTTTCTAACGTAATAACGTTTGCATGCGAAAATTCGTATATGATCAAACATAGAGTGTCGAGACAAGTCTATCAAGCTTTAACATGGCATTGCCAATGATAGTAGGCATGTTTTCGATAAACAGTAACTGCGCATTTCGCGATTGCGAAAAATATTCAAACATTTGCAAGCGAGTCCATTAACACTTGCATGCCTGTCATAATTCGTTTTAGCCTTTGCAGATTTTTACAAAATGCATGCTGAGCTAACTCAAGTTGAAATTATCAGTAACTTAAAGGTCCTATAAATAAAAGTGTTCAGACTTGTTCGGTTCTCCGAATAGTATTTTGTTTCAACTTTCAATATTGACTGCAGGCCAATTATTCAATTCCAAGTTCGAATATAGGTATAGGAAACACAAACTACTTGGAATTTAAAAACAAATATTTAATATCTTCACAGCTAGGTGTGCGCGATGTTATTGATCTGTCTGGCTTTTATCTTTGTGATCATACTTATTGCGTGTCTGATTTGTGGATAAGATAAACAGATTTGAAGCTATATTATTATTGAGTCACTACGCGAAATGTCACCATCGGTAATTTCTGCAACGTGTAAGACAAAGAACATTTAAAATATCGACGCGAGCACATAAATATAATCTAATCTGATAATGGGAAGTGGTCCAAAATGTATCTACAAAATGCACATACGAATTTAATATCAAGTAAAGTTAAAACAAGCTTGCAAGAGAGAAAGAAAATGTTCAGAGTATGTAAGTTTATACAAAAGTTACGCGTACGTAGGTACATTGTCCAAGTTGGCAGGTGTATGGTTCTTCAGAGAAAGATAATGCAGGCAGTGAAGAGCAAATCGCTAACATGAGATAGCTTTAGTACTGTTTCTACATAATCCACCAAAAACTCAAGATTGGCTGAGAGCGATATTTTAGTTTCGAGATAGGTATTTTCAAGTATTATCTGGGTCTGGGTTGTTTCGTTTGAAAGAGCCTAACAAAGAATTGCTTTTGCTGGCATTATTTCAGGCACATTGTCGGTAATGGCGGGTGAAAAGGGACCAACTAATGCAGACAAGCCCTAACGCGATAGCGCTATAAATAAACATGAGTTGGAAGCCTAGACAACGGGCTTTTTATGCTGATTGCTGGTGTATGTTATACTGTCCGACTGATGCTATTTCGATTATGAACGACGCTTTGTGCTTCATTGGTGTTGTGTATGATAAATTAATCATTTTAAAAGCTATTCCGTAACCGAAACACGATAATATGAGTTGTTTTCACGGTGGTCGCAAGGATATGGTCCGATCTTGCTGTGGCCGGATTTGGCTTACATTTTGTTCTTGCGGTGGCCGTTGTTTTCTAATTTTCATACACACACAAAAGTTATTCGAGTCATACAAATTGGGTTTTGTCTCACCTCTTGTGTAGCATGTAAGGGACCACAGCGGCCGAATTCGCACCAAAAACAATTAAAAAACTATTGTCATATATTTCTGGTCTTAAGAGAATGCCACCGGTAGCTAGAACAAAGTTTGCTTCTACTTTGGCTATTATTTCTTCATACTCCATAAAACTTTGTACACCTAGACCCGTGGTGCGTTAGTTTCTTGTAAAATTATATGGTTACCAAATCATAAATGAAATGAAACGTTTTTTTTTAACTGACTCACCCGGGTCTAGATATTAGTGTACTGATAATGTCTACAAAATTTCATGGAGTTAGATGAAGTAATAGCCAAAATAGAAGGAAACTTCGTTCGCGTGCTAAAGGGCGTAAGTGCCCTACCGGTAACCTTTTTTTAAAACTACTTTTATAAGAGGCAGCGTCAATATAATGTACTAGCGGCCCGCGCGCGACTTCGTTCGCGTGGTCCCGGTGTTCCCGGCAGTTATTCGAATTTTTCTCACCTTTTAAACCTTCCCTAGACCTCCACGAACATTTCAAGACCAAGATAAGATAAATCCGTTCGCCGTTCTCGAGTTATAGCGTCAGGAAGGAAAACCCGACTTATTTTTATATAGTAGATTACGGACTATCCACTCATTTAGCCTATCGAGACAATTCTGTTTTTATAGGGCTTACTCAAATACGTACAGTTCGCCTGCCATTACGTTAGGCACCTAACTGTTATGGACTATAACATAGGTTATAAATACATCTGGTTTGCTTTATGACAGGCCGATACTGCTGCTTTTACGGCAAGCAATGGGCGCCTGCGGAATTCATAGGACATTATAAAAACCACACCCTCCCGTAAGTTATATAAAACCACTAGCACTTAGAAGTCTTTTACTAAAATGATGGTCTACCTGAATGTAGGAGTCTCTTCGTTTACGGATTGTACATTATTGCCCAGTTGTGGATTATTTTGAATTGGATCAGTGGTTGGATGGACATTCGGTCCAATCTCGGTTGCACTTGCGTTGCACTATTAGCACGCTTTCTCGCGACTTGTTATTGTTACTGATAAATATTCTGTGTCTTCAGTGGTGAAGAGTCGCAGTTTATATTATAAGGGCTCAAGCACACAAGATGAAAATTCTGAAGGATAGATCGCGATTTGTATGGATTGGAAATAAGATTACGCATAAGATTATAGTCTAGAGTAGACTATTCAAAGTCAAAGTCATTAATAGCATAATCATCGGCACAAGTTACCACAGTTCAATCTTATTCAAATCCCCCATGATCTACCACTAAGAAGAGTGATTTAGTCACACACATCTAAATCTTCATCAAATTATGCACTTGAAATTTTTATAATATTTATTTATATTTTAACAACATAGATTCAATTTATAATAGAAAAATGTATGATTAACCTTTGTTTATTAAATAGTCATCTACACTGTAGTACAATTTACTGAAGCCAATTATTTACCTTACGCTCGAATGCCGTGTCCATCATCATTTCCCTGCCCTTACCTGAGTATGTCCTTTTTAATCACAAGAAACAGATCACGTCCTGTCTGATCACACGAAACAGTCCCGTCTGATGTACCAAAAATTTCAATTTTAGTCCCTTCTTTTACCTTTCTTTAGAGATTTCCTACACTTGTGATCTATCTCTTTTTAGGCCTGTCTCTACTCTCGTATCCATCCACATTCATATTCATCACTCTTCTTGTAACATTGCTGTGTTTCCTCCGCATAACATGCCTATAACCTATCACTCCTCATCTTTTCTGTTACTGACGCTATTTTCAAACTTCCTCTGATGTACATTTCTTATCTTATCCATCCTTGTCACTCCACACATCCATCCATATAGAGCAAATGGGCAAAAAGCTTAATCGTTTCGTTTTTGCTCTGAAAAGATTAAGAAGAACATCAGGCCAACAAACTGCATTAACCGCATATTTTGGCTACGTCACCTCAGTTCTAGGGTATGGACTTTTGCTTTTTGGTAACTCTACGCACATCAAAAGAGCCTTCATTATTCAAAAAAAGTGCGTAAGAGCCGTCTTTGGCATAGGCCCATTTAGAGTCATGCAAGCCTCTCTTTAAGAAACATGAACTCCTAACGTTAACTAGTTTATACATTCTCCAAATTGGCTGTTTTGTAAAGGAGCATGCTTCGTTCTTTAACATGTATAAAGACAAAAATAACTCTGTTATAAAGAATAGAGATCCCACTAAGCTTATATTGCCCGCACACAATACTGCACTGAGTGGGAAAAATTGCTCTTGCATGACGGTAAAAGATTTTAACAAAATTCCTAGAGATATAAGAGAACTGCCTACTAGTATTTTTAAGACAAAACTCCGTAGGTGGCTCATAGAAAAATGTTTTTAGAACATTAAAGAATTCTATAATCAATAAATTACCTAGTTATATAAGTTAAATATTGTACGTCCATATTTAATGGATAAACTGTTGTTTCCACTTAGCTTGTAAGATCTTTATGTAAACAGTTTCTGCAATAAATTTCATTTCATTTCATTTCATCTCAACATTCGCGTCTACGTAGCATGCACTCTTCTTTCATTCGTCGCCTTGATAGCCCAACACTCAAACCCATACAATACGACAGGCCTGATTATAGACTTGTAGATTTCCCCTTCGGTTTAAGGGGCATTCGCGGCATTCATTCATCCCGCCTTCATTTTTAACTTCCTGGTCTATCTTGCCTTTGCTTTGGTTATCATTTAAGGCGATAGAAGGAACAGGAAGGACCACCGAAATCACAGAATAGGTGTTCAGTTTTTTCTGCTCTGGACCTCAAGAGCATCTTTTCCGATAATTGGACCGAGTTATGCAGAAGGCAGCTAAATGGGGCTAACTACAAACCGAAATATGAGCGTTTTTCTATCGAAGGTTGCACTTCAGCTATTTATTAACTTTTTTTCGTTTTTGTAATTTAATTACAAAAAATAATATTAATTAATAAATAGCTGAAGTGCAACCTTCGATAGAAAAACGCTCATATTTCGGTTTGTAGTTAGCCCCATTTGGGGCTAGCTACCGAGCCCCGATCCCTGGTGCAAGCCTACAGGCATATTGAATTTGTCGGTAACTCAGGCTTCGGACCGCACGTGTGTGCTAGCATATTGCCTTTATTTATTGCCTTATTTTCTCTGAAAGATGCGAAATTCTAAAAATTTGAATGGATACAGCTCTAGATGTCTAACATAGTGATGAGAGAGTTGTGTCTTGTGATAGACATTCAATAGCCGAGTGACAAAAACACTTTTGTGATTCAACGTTTCTTGTTACCCAGCACTATGTTCATTCTATAAACTTACGCAAATAGACGCAGAACGTTTTCAGTTAATACATTTTAGAGGCAAAATTCTCTATGTGACCACTACCTTACTCGCTGCTTTACTGTAAAGGGCGCTTACGGGTGGGCGAGACTTTCCCCGCGATTTATAGCCTTCCGAACGCGCACATAATTGTTGGGCACTGTACTAACCGAGACAAGACTAATGACTTCTGGTAGGTAAATTATCTATACGTTGGGACGATCCGCTTTCACTCAGTGGGAAACGTGGGAATTCGTCAGGGAGCTTGTTCATCGTGACGTGAGCGGCACCAGAAATAATATGTGCTCAGTTCCATTCCATAGGACTTGGAGCATTTATATAGGGAGATGCCAAGCGCAACTTCTTTTCTGTCACTTTTTGAGGGAGGCGAGGTGAACACGTGCAATTACACACACACACTTATGCAGAAAGTTGAGGCGTCTCTATAAACGCACATGCAAATAAAAGCTGTCACACAAACATAAAACAAGCAAACAAATAAAGAATGACTGTTGTTACACTATTGTTTAGTTGCACACAAGTGCAAAAACAGCGTGTGCGCTTAACATCTTCCTTTATAAATGCTCTAAATAGGACTTAGGTAAGTATCTAGCTTTTTATAAAAGAAATCAAACAATCGGCATATACAGGAATCTGCTCTGCACTCATCAGCAGTAAGTGGTTAGTAAACGACCAATAATAGTGATTATTAGTCCTCTTTCACTACTGTACTGATTCAGGGTCAGCCTGACAGGCAGACAGGCATCCGCTTCAAATGTTTGAAAAGTGTCCAGCAACATATTATATGTATAGGTCATCACCTAAAACTTTTTAGCGAACAGCTGTTGAGTGATGTGGTACGAGGGGCAAATCGAAACGATCGGGAATTGAGTACTTTGCACTAAGTTAGAATAAAACTTTTTTTGTTACGAGAATACTGACCTTGTTAGTTTTTTAATTACATTTACACAATTTAAAAGATATGTCAGCAATATAAACGTCAGTTTAATGTGGACAAGTCGATACAGAAAATGTAATCACACGTGAAAATGAAAATTGATTGACTACATTGATGATTTCTCTGGACTGGACGTAGAAAAGATTGAGCTTTCGCTCGAAACAATAACACGTACAAATAGTGTGTAACCGTAGTGTTTTGTCTTTTGTATTGTCAGGTAGTTTCAAATTCGATCGAAAGAGACAGACGGTGTCACTATTGTAAGGCTATGTATATGTGTGATATGTTGTATGCTTATTAATCGGTCTTGCAACTAAAGAATAGTAGAGTGTTAACAGCAAAGCATTTGTAGGAACCTGTGATGCGCTTAACGATGCCAAAGGAAGGAACAGTAAGAAACACTCCAACAAAGCAGAAAACATCTAAGAAATCGATACACCATTATAGTTTACGCAATATCTTTCCAATACGACGTTATCAGAGATGTGTCATTCGCCCATAATGTGCATAAAATACGCACCAAATTATGTGTCTTCAAACGAATATGGCCTTTATTTTAACAGCATAGAATACAGAAGAGTGCATCCATGGCAAGTCCTCAGCTAAATCATAGCTCATTCGGAACACGTGCTACATAGACGCGGACAAACATGATGATTTCAGATCTTATCGTTGTGATAAATTCTGGCCATAGCCCTTTCCTTTATTTAGTTAGAGCTCAATCGACGTTTCTAAACCACTTACCCCCTTATTCATAATAATTTTTTAAACCTATTTTAATTAAAATAGCTTTTGTCTTGTTTTGACGTATGACATTTTACATAGGAGAGAAGAAAACAAAAGCAATTTTAACTAAAATAGGTTTAAAAAATGGTTATGAATAAGGCCCTTAACCTATAGTCGAAACGCTTAACGTTCGTGGTTCATTCCTGGTAGGCCGCTACGAAGAATAATGCCGTTTGGTGAACCAACTGTTCTCTTTAGCCTTCCTAATTGCAGTAATGCTATTGCCCAGTCACAGAATAACACATTCTTTCTCAGACTTGTGCGACAGATCTCCAAGGCACACACTATTGGAGCAGAATTAGATGTGAAATTGTATTTGCGTCTTGCGAGAAGATGTGGGCGTTGATAAACTTAACAAAACATTTCAGTTAATAGTCTGTCATGGGTGGCAGATTTGATTATAAAGTTGAATAATATAACTACTCGATTCTTCGTTACAGAACTTAGTTCTGAACTCTTGTTATTGGAGATACATGTAGTGATCCAGCCCGAAGAATGGAATAAGCCCCTTCCCAAACCGATAGCAGTAAAAGACAGATTATATGCCCCTTTCCGTTATAGATAGACCTGCCCAAATGAGCTCAACAATTGCACACAATAGTTACAACAAATAGAGGGGTCAAACTTTGAAATAAGTGAAAGTAAAATAATATCTTAGCTGTTTTCCTTATGCAGGTAAGCTATAGGTACTCGGATGTCTTGGCGGTTCGGCCAATATTTCCGCGCGCCGCGCGCTTAGTAATGTTTATGAGTTGACTTGAGCATTGTAAAATGTGTCACAGTTTATTACTTCGTTAGCCATCGTTTAAGTCGCACCTCTTTACGATCTCGGAGACGTAATCGTTTGCCGATGCCCTTACGATGTTATCAAGGCTTTTTATAGGTCAATGTTTGGATGTTAATTAATCTGAAAAATAATGTTCTATGTTCTCCGCTTCACGTTTCATATCGTTTTTACTATTTACTCCTTTCCCTGTCTAAAGGTCAAAAATCGCCTGATAGTGGCCCCCAACAGTAGCCTAATTGAATTGGTCTCGCACGTTGGGGACTGATACGTCGACAATAATAAATTGGATTAGCCAGTTTAACGCAAGGGTACTTGGGAAGTAGGTACTATGACAACATTTAGGCCCTTGAGACATAAAACGACCAAAAGTAAGTGTTAAGTTTTCTATAAACACAAAGCGAGTGAAACCGCGGGTACAGCTAGTAAGACTGTAAAAGGTCTAAAAGTCAGTAATTGTAAATATTTTCCTAAAAATTGGGACAAATCATTGCGTATTGTTAGTCTAGTTGTGGGGGTTAAAGTTTATATAAGGAATCAAAAGAAAACAACTGATGGATTTTCAATACAACTACACCTACAAGAGGGTACATCAGATTTCTAAATAATTTTATTTTTTACTTTGAAACGTCTATTTTGAATGCATAGTAAGTAGGTAGGTACACTTAGGCAGCATAATTTTTTGGTTTTTGAAAGTCAACGAGTGACTAAACGTCAGTAAAATTGTCGTTTATTCAACCATTTGCAAATTTATATTTAACTGAAACTCATTGATGACTAAAATTCTTATAAGTACCTATGATATCAATACAAGTGTCTCCGCCAGTACATCTTTTGAAAAACGGTGATTTGCGGCCTTTTTGATAATATTTAGTAACTCAGTGACACTCAAAAATCGCACCCTTGATCTTTCGAAGCATATCAAATTAATTCCTTTGTTCAAGTCTGGAAATGAAATAGGTCCATCTAATTATATGACAATTTCTGTTTGACTTGAGTTAGGTAAAATCTTTGAGAAACTTATTTTTATTCGGAAAGTGTCAACTTCAAACTTTTATGGGCTTCTTCATAGTCATCAATTCGTATTTACTTAGGGTCGACCGACAGCCGATGCTGGTACCATGCTCTTAGAACACAATATATTTGAAGCATGGGAGAACTTGCAGGATACGATTGGAGTATTCTGCGACTTATGCTAAATGCATAGAGGTACTCAGCAGAATATACATCATTGTTAGTGTTACAGGCTGACAAGATCAGCTTTCTTGAATTATACGCGTGGTCTTCAAACACGTGTTTCGTCACGCGGTGTTTGCGACTCAGACGAAAAGTTAAAACGTGGGTGACGATTCTACCACTTATCTCATCGAATATTATATAATAAAGAGACTACGCCAGAACAATAGGAGGGACACACAAATCAAACTATTAAAGTCGCTAATCAGATGGCTAGGTTTTCAGCTATACTTACTACAAAGAAGAGTCGAAAATAGCAAGTGGTTGGCAGAGACATAATTTGAATAAGCAAAACAAACATATTTTTATTTTTTACTATATCTTAAGGCGTAAAATAAAGTATTTTCTATTCCATGTATTTTTTAGATGACCTCTGTGACGCGGGGTGCTAGTTGCCGGCTGAGATGCGAGAGGTTGCGGGTTCGATTCCAGCTGCGGGACGGCGTTATGGTGCAATGGTACTTGTAGTTCCTGATACCCACGACACAGAGAATCCTAGTGTGGGATCATGACTACAAATGTGACTGTTGGTTTATGTTATTCTATAATGGAAAGCGTATCGTAAAAATCTGCTAAAAATCATATAAAGGAAGGCAGGTGGGTATTAACTAGTAAAGGTCGCGGCATTGACCTCCAAAAAAACGGTACCGATTAATAAACCCCGGCGAGAGGCACATACGGATTCAATGTCAAGAGCTAATCTATTTTTATCAGTAGTAGAGATAGGTATGTCATCTTGCGTCATCGCGCCAGAGCGCTGCAGCGTCACGGGGATCCCTATAAGCCGATAAGGCGCCGCCTACGAGATGCGAAGATTAGAAACTAGCTGCTTCAGTAAAAAATGACAAGAGCGTAATAACGTGACGCTGACGTCGGATGAGCAACGTCATAGTCACAGTGCTTTGATTAACGACGTTCGAGGGGCCAGGCGAGGCGAATCTCGAATTAGAATCGTGACGTTTGTTTGCGGAATGATACTAATATTGAGTGACAAGTTGCAAACATCCGTTGACGACCTCCGAGGGGAACGCTCCATCCTTGCGAGGCTTCACGACATTTAAGGAGACGTGGCTTCGCATAAAATTTAACGCAATTTAGTGGCGGAAAAACATTTTTTTCAACGAGCCCGAAAAAAATGCTAATATCTCTCGTGTATACCTTATATATACCTTTATCGATTTGCAATATTGTGTACAGTGTTTCATCATAAGCACTCACTGGTAATAAAATTATGATGAGTGTCGTCGACCGACCGTGGCGCTCTACTCGACAATTCCCTGCACTGGCAAAGGTCCAAGCGCCGCATGGCATCGATACATCATGGCTCCTCCGTTGCACATGCAGCCGCCAAACACCAAACCCTCATATGTAAAACAAACACCTCTCATGGGAATTTTCAACTGCTTGACAATGTTCAGTGCACTAAAACATTCACCGAGAGTTCCACCGAGCCCAAAACTATGTTTGCACATCGGTAAATTAGCGAAAACGCCCGCAGCATCTTTTGAAGTTTAAACGTCGAGGAAGCAATATTCACGGATGCTTTAACGGTACAGCAACGGCAGAGATGCAGTTTCATTTATGTTCAAATGGAAATAGCTCGGGCGTCGACGTTTCGCTATCTCACAATTGCAAATAAAATGTAGAGGAGCGTCAAATAAGCGAAACTCCCTGGAGTGTACGGGGCGATACAACACGTATGGGCCGATAGCGGGATTGTGAACCGAATTCCAGGCATAAGTACCAGAAAACCTTAGAAGGTAAGATGGAAAGCTAAGACGATGACGTACTATCACACATTACTAGAGAAACTACTGAAATTACAAACCTTGATTGCTGAGAAATTAACAATAGCTTCATGACTAACAGACTTCTTATTAACTTAATCAGCAGTTTATCGCACGCTTCAAACACGTTTTAATGTGATTTATTTTTGATGTAACAGTACACAGGCCTAAAAACTATTTTGAAACAATTATATGATATACTTATTTTCTTTCGTTTTGGTGAATAGCGAACAGAAATACATATTATAGGACATCTTTATGTTTACCGAAGATCAGATTATCAAAGTCAAGAGCCCCATTAGGGCTAATAGTGTTTAATCTATCACAAAACAAACAGGTTTACCTAAAACAGACATAACAGTGGAAATATCGGGTTGAGTTTCTGACTAGAACATTTTCTTGCTCGGTCTCTTAATTTGTAACGTAATGATCCTAGCCACATTCTTTCTCGGTTTATCATTTCTGAGTATGATGGAAACCACTCTTTAGACTCTATATTTTTTTTAAAAAGATTGTGTTGCCACAATCTTACGCTTTATATTTATGATTCATATTTGTATGCGATATCTAGAATCTAGTCTCTTTAGAAACATAAACTTCAGTACCTAGTTCGCATTTTTGCATTTTGCACAGTGGGACAGTTTTTTTGCATAATCTGTAATTTTTAACCGACTTCCCAAAAAAGGAGGAGGTTCTCAATTCGGTTGTATTTGAACCGATTTGGAAAATTCTTTTTTATTTGAATAGATATACTTCCAGATCGGTCCCATTTTTTCAGAATCCAGTTGATGATGGAATCCATGAGGAATTGAGGGAACTCCTCAAATATTGTAGGCATACGTATGGCGATTTTGATATTTTCAGCAACAAACCAAGCATTTGCATTCAAAAAGTATCATAATCCTTTCACCACTATGGTTCTTTCATCATTTTTTTTTTCATCCAAATATTTAGTCGAATACAATGGCGGAAGTCGGTTTTTTAAATGAAAAGTTATTTGACAAAAAGATTTGTTTTTTTGGCTGGGTGTAGTGGTACCATTGAACTCATAGTTCCTGATAAACACGCACGACACTGAGAATCCTAATGTTGGAGTGTAATGTGTAAGTGTTATGTTAATAATTTACTGTTGATAATGTACATAAATCAATAAAATTTATATAAAATCATTGCGTGACTGACTGGCTGACTATCAACAAACAAACTAAACCGTAAACTAACCGTCTTAGAGACCAGAAATTTGGACTACCCTCCATACATTCCTTTTTTGTGGTCTAGAGGTGCACTAAGAAAGGCATTTCTAAACTTCTCCACGGGGGTGAAGTGGGGTGGATAAAACTCAACGCAGACGAAGTCGCGGCCACTCCACTAAAAGACAATAATAATATCCCGAATGGAAAAATACAAAAGTTTAAATTTTGCTGGAACTTAATCAACGTAAGTGCAAAAGTGTGCGAAAAAACAACATGGTCACAAATCCAACTAAGTTCCGGGATAGGGAATTTCTCTAGAGGGAACATTAGCACAGGCTACTGCCACTTTATGTTTCGATGGTGGATCCTGTATAAAGTATTTTAGAATGTATCACTACATTAAAACGCAAAGCATTCATGTCAAAGATAGCTTAGGCAGATCGCTTTCATCTGGCTGTTGACTGGCAGATTGTAATGCACAAAATGTATTTCGTATGTTCGGTAGCACACTGCACGGTATGCAAGAATCGAGCTGCACTGTCACGGTCTAGTGCAGAGCTTGAGTGATATATGGCTCTGTCCATCGATAGTCGATGCATACTGCTTTTTGCTTCAGCAGACTCTATTTATAAAGACGAGGCAGAGCCAACTCCAAAAAAATAAACTACATTCTCGTACACTGATCACGAATTCAAGACTCGACTATAGTGAAATGTGGTTCTAAAGGACACAAGCAATAAAATTAAAAATATAAGTAAGCCCGCGACATTAATTAAGCATTCCATCGTCTACTGCAGCGCCTCTTAGTGATGCGTGGTGACAAAACTATACTTGAAGGTCAAACAATTGCAAAAAACCGTAACAGAGAAACACACAAAATAAATAAACAAAAAACTTATACGCATAACGCATAATACAAGCTCGGTTCTGTCGTGGATACAAAATTGGCTGCAAGTTCTGCTGTCTAAGGATCATTCAAATATTACGCAAAATCAACAACACTTGTAATCAGAATCTGAGCAAAACTCACATGTGTTTCAAAAGAGAATATCATATTTCTGGATAAAATGTCCGGAGTCATCTCAGGGTTCACTTAATGATTCAATTAGATTCGCTTTCCCCTTTTCTCCATGTATCATCTGACTGTATATCCAGAAATAATTTTCAAACCCCTTCTATACGAGTGAAATAAAATGGAACTTGATGAAACGGGCTTGGTCTTGACTGTTCTCTGACTCACTTATAAGACTATTATAGTAAATGTTTTCAGCTGAGACTATGCTCGGGTTATGGTCGGTTTTCTGATGCTTATAGGAATAATATTATTTTCACGTTGCCTGCGGCTAACAAGACCTTTTTATCCCCGAAGGGGGGAATATTTAAAATCTTTCAGTGTGAGTGGCTTCGCACAAAAGGAACTTCATCGCCGAATTTCATGTTTTTTTAAACGGTCAGGTTATTTGTTTTGAAACAACATTGAAAGTTATTTGTGTTCTAAAGTTCACTATGGACGATGTTTCTTGCGTATGAAACATCAAAGCCTTCCACTGAGAGCACCGATTTGAAGAGCACCGATCCATCGTGCAATATAGGTATTATATTGTAAATAGAGTGCGGAATGAGAAAGACTTACTTAGTGGTTTTGGTTTAACCTAAATAATAGTAATAAAAATAATAATACTAATAACTATTCTCAACTTTGCAGACACAGATTTCTCGGTCTAACATCACGTAAATGGCTAAATAACTGAAACATCTTAAAAAGTCTTTATGGCCATACGTATTGGTAGAATCCCGTCGCGTTGCCGCGCCCCGTCACGGCTAATTCAGTTCAGCACGTGACGTTATTTACCGTCTGTCTGCACAACACCCACCTTTCGGTAAGTGAACTATTACTCGCCTTTTGATATTTCTTTTGGCATGTGTAAATAGGAGCACGTTATCCGATATGTTTCTTTTGGCACGGGATTGTCTGTTTTCCTGTATATTGTTAGAATTCAATAGCTTTGACGGGATGAGCCGGTTTTTCTCATCAAGTCTGGGGCGTGATTTTTTTATGTCATCGAGTGACTAAAGTGTTTTTGATGATATTTAGTCACACGGTGACATAAAAAAATCGCACCCCTGAACGTGTTTTGGACTGGAAATGTCTGTAAGTACGTCAGTTACTACTTACTAGGTTTTAGTTTTCTGACCCACGATTTTTTACAATTCATATCATTAATTAACTGGTGTCGCGTCCTAGTGTGTTCTTAGTAGAGGAGAAACTTTTACTTTCAAGTCTTTATTTAATTCAAACAATTTACTTTATCTGTCTGATATACTTCTAGTTAAGTACATTGTTATGTTTTACAGTATGAACAGTTTATAAATTACGATCGATTTTATTTCAATGGAAAACTTTAGTTCTACTTACGCATTAAAATGTGGTTTACGCGTGTACGATTTTACGACGAGACGCCGATATAGTTACGTTCTATTGTTTGTCGATTTTAAACGTTTTTCTGACGTAATAATCTGCAACGCAACGACTGAGTTAAGCATGCTCAATGCAGGCATTGTGATTTGCTGCGCATTTGCAGTCGAAGGCTCAAGGCGATGACTGTACCTAATCTACAACGAAGGTACGTTCCTATGTTCGTTCCACGTGATACTACGCAGCAGCATAGAAAATTCAAAAATCATTAGTACCACTACTAGTAAAAATTCGCATATTTATGCGACGAGTGCCGGCCTGCTGATGACACTGCGGCCACTCGGTTAGTGGAGTGCTTCTTGTTTTAACCCAAAAACTTTCTATCCATAAATGGGTTGAAACAAGAAGCACTCGGTTGGTTCACCTTGCCGCCTCAGCAAGTTCCGTAAGTATTTTTTTTTATTTGTTGCCGAAGAATTCTTAATTGTAAGTTACAATTTTCAACCTAAAACGCAAGCCTCCGGTTACTAAGTCGCTGACTGTGCAATGCGTGTATTAGCATCGTTCATTAAACCCTGAGGTCATTAAGTATTTAGGTCTGAATTACAGAACGAATGTTAGGTCTAAAGTCTAACCGGCATTACCATACATACAGTACTGTAAGTACTTATCATATAACTCAAATGTTGGCAATTTACACAATTTAAGTTTGAACATCAAAATGATGATTCTGCCCAGCAGTGGTGTGGTAGACCACTGACGCTGGTATCAGTGAAAATGTGGAAAAAACAATCTTATAGAGGCTTCCTATATTTACACGAAAAATAAAATTTTCTAGAAATATTATATCATTTGTAAAGACATCGGCTGGAAGCAGTGAGGATACAGAAACTAACTTGTAAAAAAATGTTTCATTGAAAACGTTTTTGTGGAATGTTGTGTAATTTTTTTAATATCATAATACTATTAAAACGATTAGCTACCAATATTGATATCGGATATATTTATTTTGATTTATCAATATCAAACAGAACAATTTCTGATAAATTAACTAATTTAAATTGCCATGAAGCATAGCTAGCAAGAAGATTGGCAGAGCCGCTTTGGGAAACCTCTTTATGAGTACCTACTTAGTCGATTTGAATTCTGGTGGGATCACGAGGCACGCACGCACACGCATTGCGACAGGAACCACGCGATAATGTCCCTCAAGTTTGAGACACAATTCGCGTAAAAATAAACCCACCCAATATTTTCATTAGCGCTGTTTTCCAACTTACAGATATTATCTGTTGTTTCGTTATTTCTACTAAATCACACTGATAGCAACCAATTTAATTATCTATACCTACGTACTGTTTAATATGGAAATTGTTCATAATGAGCCGCAAATATTCTATCACGAACTTGAACACGCGACTTGGGACGAATTAATGAACCTTTCCTAAATTGGTTATCCGTAAATTATCGTAGGTATCTAAACAATAAAAAAGCCCTAATAAGGCTCTTTTTGAGTGACAGAAGATCGAACATTGTAGGTACTAACGTGGCCTTTATCAGACAGCCATTATTTCTGATGAATATGTACTGGAATTAACAAAGACTGTATTGATTATTTTCCATTGTTATTTTTCCCGATAAGCGGGCTTGCCTGGGAAAAAATATTTCCCACACTGGAAATGCGACTGAACCACTTCGTTTATTTGTGTGTGCCCGTTTTTCCATTGAGGTTATAAAAGAGACGGATTGCATTATTGACTCGAAAATTGGCATTAGGTTTCAATCGTATACATATGGTCGTCAGAGGTCATGCTCTTGCAAAAACTAGTGATGGAACTTTTATTACCTTTACATTACTTTTATGTACACAGTTTTAACAATTAAGTAATTTACTTCACGATTTAAACTAGATTGCACAGATGGCAGATACATAGAAACTAACTACATCGCGTCCTTCACCATCGCGCCCATACCAAAAGCCTGTTTTGTATGGACTATTATGACTACACTATCAGCACCGCACGTTCTTACACTAGACAAGCTTCTAATGAATTTATGGGATGTCTGATGGATGTCAGCCTCGCAGTGATAATGGTGCGATCGACTGATTTCAAGCACAAAGTAAGTAAAGCTGATTTTGTGGTTCAAGTCAGAAAAGGCTACGCCAATGTGTCATATGGCACGGCGACTGTCAATGTGGATAAAGGTAATAAAGTGTATATGTGGGCCCGCCTATAAATGTTTTCATTTATACAACTACGGTCTTGAAGGCTTTGTATAAGGATAAAACCCTTCACCTTGATAGCAAACATGACAAGGGTGCCTTGGACCTCCCAGCAGTAGAGACAATTTTAAACGATCTTTTATAAAACATGCATAATTATTATTGAGCAATTGCTAACCCATGGTTCCTTTAATCCTGCCATGAACGAACGAATTCATGGACTACGCTTGCCTCGGGGCATATTATACGTGACAAATTTAAACGATACCTACCTGAATGACAGGGTTTTAAAATATGCTAAAGAAATTGAACCCTATACACCTGACACCTTTTGGTATCAAAGTAAAAGGTTTTAATCGTCGCCCGAGGGTACGAACGAAACTCTGACCGCTGACCTGAACCTTCTGGTTCTCTAAAAATTGGTGTAAACGGCGTTATACGCAAAAGCAACTACTTACCTACGGATTTGTAAGGTAACAGCGAAAGAGAAAATATTACCTGAGACCGAAGTCTGAGTTTTACCAAGCAATTTACACGAGACGTATAATGTATAACACGGATTTTTGGATGGAGTCGCGTAGGTACACTTTTTGAATCTATTTTCACACAAAAGTCCGCGTTACAGTACACCGTCCGTGTCAATAATTGCTTGTTGAAACTCTGACTCGGTCTCTGAATGTAAGAACAGAATTTGATATTTGGAAAAAGTGTAGAGCTACAATTTCCAATTGCTACAATAAGATGCTCCAGTGTTGGTTGGTTCATTTATATGTTGGTTGGACCAATTAGTGAGCATAACAAGCGTCCAGCCTGTAGACAAAGTGACAATGCGCAAGAATGCGTATTATATATACCGCACAGTCGCTAACTAAAGTAATGGAAATGACATAAGCGATCGATAAACGCCAAGCTCTTTGTCGTACAGCCGTATCTTTTTAACGCTAAGTTAGCGACGGACAAATATCTATAGTCCCAGGAATTTCTGTCCATGTATACTATACGTATCGGCTATTCGATCCGATCGGGTGACCACGATCTCGACCGCAGCGAACAATACACGCACTTGTGCGGCAAGTATTGTGTATAGACAATACCTTTATTTTATTTACCATTATTATTCTGTGGTTTTTGCACAATGAGAAAACAGTTCATCAAAAAATATGGTGATTTCACGTAAAGTAGGGAGCATACGGAAATAACCATAAAGTACGATGAAACTACTGTTGCTGCTGCTAACCATATATTATGATGAGCTGTCACCATGCATTAGTAGTTCGTATCACCGTATGTCCGGACTTACGGTGACGGTAATCGTAATGGACCATTACTTTTTGAGAGAGAGCATAACATTATATATGACTGTCATCATATTTTTGTATGCTTTCCTACTATTTTTATGTGCTCTCCTCTAATTTCCGAGTAATCCCTATTATTTTATCATACTATTTATCCATGCTTTCCTACTATTATTGTATGCTTTCCTACTATTTTTAATGTGCTTTCCTCTCATTTCCGAGTAACTCCTGTTATTTCATCCTACTATTTATCCATGCTTTCCTACTATTATTGTATGCTTTACTACAATTTTGAATGTGCTTTCCTCTTATTTCCGAGTAATTCCTGTTATTTTATCCTATACCATCTACTATTATTGATGTGCTTTCCTATTGATTTTTCTTACTATTTTTCTATGCCTCCTGTTGTAGTATGGCTCGGGTATTGTTCCTTTTTCTTAAATATGTATGGGCCAATTAATAAAGATAATTGACACATAGAATAAGCAAGAGTACGGTTAAGAGAATGATGATGATGTATAGTCGTTCATCGTCATCACTCCCGTAACCGTACTTTTGCACGGTTATGGGTCAGAGTAGATTACTAAGTGTCAATTATCTTTATAAATTGGCCCACACATATTTAAGAAGAAGGAAAAATACCCGAGCCATGCTACAACAGGAGGCGTAGAAAATTAGTAAGAATAAACAATAGGAAAGCATGGATAAATAGTAGGAAAGCATGGATAAATAGTAGGAAAGCATGGATAAATAGTAGGATGAAATAACAGGAAATACTCGGAAATGAGAGGAAAGCACATTCAGAAAAAAGTACCTACGCAATACAGAAAATAACCCTAATAAAGTAGGTACTTCTAGACAGAAGTACCTATTTTATTAGGTATTATTCTAGAACAGTGGATTTGGGATTTGGGGAATTATTTGCTATAATGGAAAAACATATGACGGATTAACATTTTAATTAAAAATTACAAAATATTATTAAATAACGCAAAATATATAATTTAGAGTAACGGAGTAGTAGTTTTGGGGTAACGGAGGCGGGCTCGCACCGTCTCTTGCCAGAGGGCGCACGACCTCCTGTCACGGACCAGCTGAGGGTCGAGACCACTGTTCCAAAGCTGACTGCACCTTATCCGCGTCACCTGTACAAAATTGCAAGTGGTTAGGTCAAATAGATTTTTATATATGGGGGTCGAAAGTAGCTTTAAATTTGGGGTAGTAAATTCTGCCGAAGTCAGCCTACAAAACTCGAAAGGAAATTAGCTAAATTTACCTAAATACAGTATTTTGTGACATGTTTACTATATGGTACCATAAAGAGTATCTCTAATTAACATGGGCTTTCACATTAGATATTTTACTTAATACGAGACTAAAATCAATACCTTATTCAAATCCCTGGTGATTGATCCTAGAACACGACGCGACTTCAGGCGTGCTGGACAGAGAACGGGATCGAGACTCGGGCTTTGCCAGGATACCCAACGTAATAAGATAGGCACGTTGAGCCCTCCAGGCGTTCACCAACCAGCCATGGTTTGGTAGGCTTCAGCAGGCAGAACGATGCGTAGTAGAAAGGTGGAGATTATTTTATGTACAACCACATCATTTTAAATGGACATCAGCTGGGCATCAGTCGGGAAAACTGGGTTATGTACAGTCACAAGCTTTTACATCAACAGCTTGCATAAACTGGTGCACTAATCTTAAAACACTTATTTTTGTACACGAACAAATGTTAGGTATTATGAAACCCAGCTGATCTTTGTTGCACTTTGTTGCTTCAAATCACTTCACATTTTGTAACACTAACTATAGACAATCCGTAATATTTAAAATAAAATTACAAACAAAAGGCGGAGCGCATGTGCTTCCCTGCTAACTAAATAGAATAAAATGACCGGGCTAGGACCTACCCGCGTGCCGTTCGCAATAGACTGGTGATTTCACAGTATTTTAATATGCCGGTCATCCAATATTATGAATCTGTAATCATACTTTAGTAAAACGATAAACGTATTTTTGTGTGATGATCACGGTATTTTGGAGTGCCGCGTCAAATATTATGGTTCCGTAATCATATTCGATGGTAATTTGTTACGTAATTGTATTTTTGTGTGCTAGTCATGGTATTTTGGTGTGCGGTGTCAAATATTATGATTCCGTAATCATTATTTGATGTTTGTTCATTTGTTAATTAATTTTTGTATGCCCGTAGTCACATAGATAGATAGATAGATTAACACTTTATTGTACACCAGAATACATAAAAGGATTTATTAAAATTAGCAGTACAATGGGCGGCCTTATCGCTGAGAGCGATTTCTTCCAGACAACCTTTGGATGGACAGTAACAAGCGAAGCAGTAACGAAGCGGCGGAAGATATAGTCCGTAGTCGTATATTATAAGGATTTTATGCATAGAAGCTTCAAGAAAATTGATGCTAACTACAAAAATAAAGTGACGAAAACTGTTATATCTTAGGTATCATCGAATTTCTGCCAACCAGACATCCAGCAGACCATTTCATATTACGTAGTATTATTTTAAGAGGAAAGCATCGTAAAGTATCGATTTAATCTTCTTATATTCTGTCACCGTTTATTACGGAGAATGGTCATCATAATATTGTATTACTTACTATTTAAACTAGATTATTTTATTATATATACATGATACAACCTTATTTTAGAACAATTCATCGTATTTTTGAAAGACGTATTGATATTTTATAATGAAGCCAAAATGTCATTTTTCTCAGTGCAGAGTCCAGCCAGGCAGCTACCTAGGAGAAAATTATAGAAGATCGTTCAAAGCCTATTTTTAGTGAACAATCCGCAGAATACAGAATTAAATGGCAAGGGTTTATTTTGAAGAAGAATGTTCAGTTCAACACGAACGGATTTTAAACTTCAAAACGGAACTTTGTTTACCAACCAGTGGTCAATCTTGATAGTATGTGGTTCCATTTCGTTATCCCATACATGAAATCCATGCATGGATGTACATGTATGTATGTATGAATATGCTGGTATATTATCATGTACTTACCTATGAAGTGTATTATATAATAGGTACAGAAATAAACCTTTGTTTCGCTTGCTCTCATCTATCAGTCAATATCCTAATATGATGACCATTCAGAAAAATTAACAAAATAAATTTCATAGGCGTTATTTTGGAATTGAACCTAGTTACTGCCTTCTACCGTGTAATTTTGTCTTTCTTGGTCACCATTTCTGACCTTTTTGGTTCTATTCGAAGCCAAAAGCAGACAGGATGGCAGGATGATTGTTTTGTGTCCGTTAGTTCTTAGAGTGAATCCGTAAGGTCAAAGGAATTGGATCAGTCAAAGGAATAGGATCAGCCAAAACTATCGAAGTGGTATCAGAGATACGAATGGCTTTTCAGACAGACACCCTGTCCTGCATCGTGCGTGACGCGTTTTTGAAACAATGGGCGAGGCGTTCACCATAAATCACACGTATCGGCAACACGCGTCCCGCCTCTGTTTGCGACAAAACATTCGCATGCCCATTCAGTGTCGAATATCGCAGACATGGTGGAGTTGCAAATCGATCCAATCATTAATGCGGACACCCATTGAGATCGGACAAAACATCTGGAAATTCGAGTGAAGTTTGATTGGAGGCACCCGAGTTCTGATCCTAACTCTTGAGGTTGTGGGTGCGAATTCCAGTCATGCACGAACATAAGACACGATGACCAAGAAAGAACTAGTGACACGAAGACATCTACTAGGTTAGCTATTGCTGGAAGAGAAACCACAAGAAGAATCCTGTAGTTTTGAAACAAGTTCTAAATGATCTAGATTCACAAGTACAGAACCTATGAAGATGATGATAAATTCAAAGCTACTCTATTTTTACGATGACCTTTTGTTAGTACAGTTAAGTACTTCACACATTTCATATTAATGATGCTTGACAATGAATGTGACCTATACTGCCTTTACGGGATGAAATGGAATTCTCGGAACACAACACAATATCAATTGAAATGCAATATACTTCATCATTATCACCAGCCTGTGGAATTCCACTGCTGGGCACGGGTCTTCTCCCTAGAATGCCACGACGAACGGTCTTGAGCCAGCCAACCAAGTTCACCGACATAGCTCTCAGAATTAGTAAGATGAAGTGGCAATAGGCAGGTCATATAGCTAGCAGAACTGACTACTGTTGGGGAAAAAAGGTTCTCGAGTGTCGAACACAAATCGGACGACGCAGTAGAGGAAGGCCCTCGATGGTCTAAAGGCATTGTAAACATCGCAATATAGTTAATTCAGAGCAAATCTATAGGTATGGAAAACAATTCCATCACACATCCACATTATTGTAATAAATTGAAACGGACAGATTTGAATGTGTTGTTCGCATTCGTTTTTATGTTGTTTCAATCTGAACTGATAATCCCGCATGGATTACTAATTTAGTACGGCCTGGTGAGTCATTGATTGTAACGTTTGATTGACGTCTAACTATCCTGACATTTATTAGTTTAAAAAGGAACTTTTGATTGCCTCTTCAGAAGAGTTATCTAATCAAAGATCACCAACATCAATCACAGAAACATTGTCATTTATCGCTAACACAATAACCGTGTAATCAGCAGCATTAATATTATCACTCAACATTTTCCTTGCACTTATGTAACGTTGACGTAACTTATTGCGAGGTCATTGACTTGCCTATGTGATGTTGTGCCGAGGGCTGTCAAGAGTATAGAGTAAATTGTAGACATAGACTTTCAGACGTACAAAATGCTTTCATAAAAACATCGAGAATCGAACAACAGAAAGAAAGAAACGATTTTATTCTGGACTCTGCAGCTTACCAAGTTTCCAAGTATTGCCGAACTGGACAAACCGAAACTAGAAAGAATAAAAATACGTGACTGAAGGAATGTCGTTCGATCAAAATGAAGCAATTTAAAAAGAAACACATCACAAAGACGTATTGCATCAAAATCAAGAGCAAATTCTCAATGGGAGAAAATCAATTATTCATTTAAAATGTTGAAATGGGTTGAGCTTGAACGTGATCAATCATGATCACCCTATATATTTGTAATCTTATTGTGCCACACTCGACAGTATGTCAGCATTTATGTGCGCAAGTGTTACAAATCATGACGTCAATTGTCATGATTGTTTTAATTGCACTCGTGCTCAAAAGACATGAAGTTACAATTTATTTATGTAAATTATGTGAGCAACAATAGCAATAACCTGCAAAAACTAACGCAATAGTTGCAATTAGCAAGCATTGAATTTACATTCAGAGGAATTCTAAGGTTTCATCAATATCTTCGGCTGATGATGATTTTCTAAAATCTTTTGCTGTTGGTTTCAGTCAGCCACTTCCTTCTGTATGTTGCTAACAATGGGATTATTGAACTAGCTAGAATCACAGAATAACACTACTTATTGTTATAAGTCGTATACTCAAATCACAGAATAACACTACTTATTGTTATAAGTCGGATAATAAGAGCTGGTACAAAAAGTATGTTTTTCTAATCCAACCTTTTTAAAAAACTTATTAGTGCCGACCATGCATACCTAGCCTGCTGCAATGGCTAGTACACTGTAGATATGCATGTACCCAGTCTAGCTGGAGCCTCGGTCGGATTGCAGGGGGATTAAAATCAAGCAAATGACGGCGGCAACGTTTTCATCATCCCCGACTAAGCTAATTAGAGGAATAGGAATGCATTTTATAATCATGATGAAAGTGATGTGCATGTGTGAAGCACTATTTTTTTTGCAGTGAAACAACATTTTTTGAAGAAAAGAGGTTTAACGCCGTTGTATTGGATAATCACAGCAAAACGATAAGTAACGACAACTCTTACCTTTTTTACAAACGACCGGCAGGTCTATTTCCTAATTATACAGCAACAGAGATAGCAACGCGACAGCAGACCCAGTAGGAATGGCATGTTCTAATAAGATAAATCATCTATCGACGGAAGTTAATGAACTAAATCATAGGTCTATTGACATAAGAAGGAAACGATGAAGAAGATTCAATAGCAACACAGAATGAACAGTGAACAAAAGTAGAGCAACATCTAAGCTAATGAGTTCTGGAGAAATCAGTAAACTGATAGTGAGAATATTGCCATTTATTGCTTTGTAACAAACAGCCTGTCCTGTGAGATATATCGACGGAAATGTTTAGAAAGTTGACAGCTATATCGCCGGTTATTGCTTTTCCTGAAATAGATTCGCATTATACGTCGTAAGTATAGTGTGCAGTGCACGATAAACCCCATTCTCGAAACTTTATTGTTATGAATAGATTGTGGATTGGATAAAATTGAACTCTACCTTATCATCGGTGATTGATCTATGAAAGTGAGACATCCATATTAAGTTGATAATATAGATAATAATGAAAATTACGCTGACAACAGAGTCCTAGCATTTCATAGCAACCAAAACGCTATCTCGACTCTGTCGCTAGCAGATGAAAACGGTAAGATTGAAAATGCGATACCCTAGCTATCTTTTAATTTCCAACTGATCACCGCTGATTTAAATAAAACGTTCCTAATAGATTCCATCGGATACGAAGAATTCTCCCAAGCGAATAATTGAATCTAAACGCAAATAAGAGTCCATAAATTATTCTTATAACTTCGTAGGCCCATTCCACGGCTAGATTAGATGCATAGTGGCTATTCTATATTCTGTGCTAGTGTATAAGCAAGCGCCGTGGGCGAAGTCAGTTACTTCAGTCACATATCGCATCATATCCCATGGATCACGAGTCCTTGGGTGATAGGACGCGCCCGTTCCGTATTGTTTGTCACTATCATAATAATTGTACCCCGTATGCTAGAAAAACTCTAAACTGCGGTGTATACTCCGGAGATAGGTTGCCCATGACATGACTCATGCAAAATGACGGACAAAGAAGTTGGCGCGGCGTCAAACGTAAAACACCCCTCATTTTAGCTTGGCGATATAACATCATAATTGATGGTATGACGCAGCAACCTTCCTAATGCGAACCCTTGGTTTTTCCCACCTAGACGTAAAGGTCAGCAAGCAAAATGGCAAGCCCTCCGCCTAATAAGCGGAACATCAACAAAGTAGGTATGACAACTATGAGACAACCACACCAAAGGTGTTTGCACTCCGAGATGTCTTATGAGGTTATGGGCAAAAAATCATGTACGTTCTTACTATACCAGTAAATATAAGAAATTATACAAAACAGTGAAACTAGGAAGTGTTTAAGAATGTCCTTCAAACGAGGGTTGGTATTTAATTTCGCAAATGTAATGTCGGGTGTGCCGTGGTGTGTCCTGCCTAAGAACAGACCCCACCGTCTCCTTGGATGTCGTAAAAGTCGACTAAGGATTACACCCGGGGATGGGCAGCATCCACCTTAGTACTCAACACCAATCCGCCTGCCAAGCGTGGTGATTATGGCAAATCCCCCCATTGTATTCTATGGGGGAGAACTGGTCTAACAGTGAACGTCTAATGGCTGATGAAGATTTCGGGTTTTTAGAGGTTGCACGTTACCGTAGAGTAAGCTTAATTATTTTTATCAGCGAGGCCCACAGATCAAATCTTTTTTGCTCAGGCAAGGCGACAAGCTATAAATATCCAGGTTTAAATGAACTGAGGCTACAAATCACCGCGCTGCCTCATTAGGATCCGCATGTGCATTGGGTTACTTCGCGGGTGACTCTTGTGGGTGGTGCTTTTCTGTGACTTGAATCTTTGCGTATACTTTTGCGAGGAACTTATCCCTAGTAGGCTCATTAACGATATCGTCTAGTTTCAGAAGGTGTAATTCAAATTGTCTACATGTACTCACTTTCGTTTCACTATCGAAGTAGGTGGTGCTTATATCATTCCATTATCCACGTAGGGTAGGATAGGACAATCATGATCAATAAATTATATTGAAGAAAAACTGTCCCGTCCTATAATAGCTGTGATTAATAGGAGGTACAATGATATCGTCGCGACATGGGCGCGCCAATACTCCAGATAGTACAAATGGGATCGAGGATAATGTTCATAATTAGAATCAACCACAACAGTTATCGTGTTGTTCGTTAGCGATGAAATGACAGGCACACGCACACGAGACTATCTTTGGCGGGATGGGCGCAATGAAATGCCACTGACGTATCGTAGGGCACGGTGCGTGGTGGACGTGACCTACGCCATGTATTGAAGTTGTAGTAGGTGTATGTAAAGGTTACCGCTTAACATTAGGTGGGTCATCAGACACTTCCATCATAAATAAACGATGTGTGTGTATGTTCCCTATGGACTCCAAAACGGCCGGACCGATTTTCATACAATCTTTATACTAGCCCATCTGTGAAATTTGATAGCGATCGCATCAAATTTTTTTTTTGCTGGTGCTAGTGCTTTGCTAAGCCGGAGCGGGACGCTAGTTAGGTACTTATAGCATAAAATGATAAATTAATATATTCTGATAAAATCTTTAGAAAATTTTAGAAATGTAACATTCGGGCATCACTATATTCGCGCGACAATTGATATCCGTTTATACCGAGCTTTTCTTTTGGTCTGACAAAAAAGCATTTGAAAAGTTACAGAGCTTTTTAATTGTTTTAACTAGGCTTTCTTTTCTTCCCAAGGGGCTAATTCGTTCATGGGCTGATTCGTTCTTCGATAGCTAAGTTAGAGCTATGGATGATGATGATAAAGTTTAACTTTCAAGTCTCTACATTTATTTACCATTGATTTACTGGATACCTTAGGAATCAAATTTTTCTGTATTGGCTTGAATTATGTATACATAAATATGTACAGGATGTTAAAAACATCTATCTGCTCCTACCAGTCATAGATCATGTTTTAGAGGTGAGGTAGAGTTCTGGACGCCTATTGCGAAGAGGGACGCGGAGAGAGTGTAGCACTCACTCTGATGAAGACCCTCGATTAGGGTTGGTAAACCTGTTGGTGATTCCACCAACATATCGGTACTCGAAAATTTCCCGTTTTACAAAATGAACAAGCAAATATTATTTAAAATTGTGTTGTTTACAACCACGTTTAGTAAAATCGCAATTACGGATTTCTATCGTGCATGAAACAGTGCCGAAATAACAGGGAAATAACACACAAGGCGGCCCGTTTTGAAATGAAAATTATTTTTGTAACGATAATAGTTTCAAAAGTTATACTTTATGCCTAAACTAGAATATTTCGAACGAATAGGAGTCACGGACCATTGCTCATATTCAATGCGATGCCACAGACACCGTTACAGGAAAATAGAGTTGCCTTCAATAGTTTTGTGAACGAAGCTCTATGACCAATCCAAGTTTTCTCTTGATTTATTTGTCGATGGTAGTTTATTAAAGACCGTCATACATAATTTGAAAGATAAATCTCACAGCAAAGTATTTATGAAATGTCGCATGCAGAGCCTTTGCTGGCATTTCGCCAACCCGTCCTTTACGTACCTACCGTACGGTTTACTTTTATGTTGTCTGATCAATACTTCAAGTACCACGTATTCTTCAATTTCTCGTAACAATACCACAACTATAGAGTTTTTCGCTATGGCTCATTGAATTCTCATCAGTGTCATATTGCATTGCTGTAAATTGATAGCTTCACAGAAGCGCAAAAACTTTTACTCGATCGAAGATTATTTAATTATCTTCATGTGCAACGCGATCAAATCATCAACGTAGGTATTCTTTTCGTGCGTTGTTGAATCTATCTGTAGTTCATCAGCTGACCTTTACCGTTGAGGGCTTCCTCATAGCACCATGTGACGTAACTAGCCCAGAGAGATCAATGCACCTCAGTGCGTTGCCTGAGTCACTGCCTTTCTCTCGTCTGCTGGGCGTCTGGTCTGGCCTCACCGACACGCCCGACCGAGCAGATACGAAATTAGGTAATTCATGCGGAAGTTTTGCTTTGAGTTGATATTCGTTTACTTCACTATCGATTTTAAGTTACTGGGAGATTTACGAGGAAATATATCCATGCTTTCATTTGAAAAACTCAAGGTCAACATTAAAGTATAAGGGTATTTTCAGTGGTTGACGTGCAATAATGTTATTCAGATATTCAAGGGTATCGAAACCGCAAGGAAATATCGCTGCTTGCGTCTTATTTATTCTGGCAATTATCTGATGCTCTTCGAGTTCTTTACGTCATAGTCTTCCCACTGCTATTAACAGCGACAATTTGGTTCGTAATTTTATGCAAACTCTCAAAACAACTCATCTGCAGTAATTTACTAGCACTCTTTGCAACTCAAACATAACGCTAGCCAACACACGCTGACATTTCAAACCGCTGCGCTGCCTGCTGGCTGTCGTAATCCACAGTCCGCAAACAATGTTGTTATTTTCACGACGCGGCTAGCCAGCAACGAGTTGTATGTGTGTAACGCCTTCCAGAGCAGAGTACTATAAGTACTACAAATATTATTAGCCAGAGAACAGGTACGACACATGACAAGACTAAAAGTGTAAATAGTCTGATCAGTCCTTTCAGTCATCTAGATATGTACCTAATAATATAATACATATTACTGTACTACTAGCTATCCACGACTTCATCTTCGAGTAATTTTCGAAAGTTCCAATATAGGTTATACCTACCTAGGTACTTTCAGTTTTAATAAAAACTTTTACCCTCATCTCGATTTTTTTTCCTTATCTGAATTTACTGGTACTTGGTAAAATCTATACATTTACGTTTGACAAACACCCGACTTTTCAAATCGAATTAGATTTATTTTGGGTAAGTATACAACTTTTTTTTCAACTTTAAATCCCCTTTTACCCCTTAGGTAAAATTCTTTCTTAGTGAGCACCTCGAAGCCTTTATAGTTTCCGAGATTGAGAATGAGTCATTTTTGGTTAAGCTTAATCTATATCTACATGAGCGAAACCGAAACGGGAACCGAATACCATACTATATTTATTTACATGGGTATGGGGAACCGAATACCCACGAAAATATTCAACAAAAGAAAGTCACGCAAAATTGGATTGCTCAAAAGCTGCTAGCTGATTTTTAGCATCGGGCTAAAATCGATACGAGAAGATAGAAACGATCCCCTACTTTGTACAATAGTTTCTAAAGAAACCTGGAATACTGAGAACTTGTACAACTGTATATGGGTATTCTAAGTTCTACAATAGATTTTGAAGTTTCTGCGTTCTCTACAATTGCTGACAGTTTTATGTGTCTGCTGGGAAACTCTGACGGTCTGGAACAGGCTGTTCATTTCACAGCAGAATGCTGCCCCGAACAGCATTCTGCAGTGAAGCGACCCCATTTAATACGTGCAACGTGAGAGCTGTCTGTGGTTGGTAACAAATTCATGATCTAAATTAGATACAGCATTACCGCAAGTTTTAAGTTCCGCAAGTTCATCGAATATCAGGCACACAGGGCTTTTTGAAAGTTTGGCTACAGCTCCTTTTAAGCTCTTAGAACTAAATAATTGTAGGTATTTCAGAAATCAAGCGTGAATAATTTAGAAAATTTAATAGGCTTAGGTTCTGGCGCTCATCACCGATGGCACTGGCCAGGTGGTGCCACGGCACGCTTTGCTCGGCTTGTATTTTCATACTCTTTAGTAGTCTAGTAGTTTAGTAGTCTGTATAGTGTTCGGTCTAAAATTAAGGTTGTTTTATACTTCACTGACTACCTAATAAATATACCATTCTTTTAAGAAAGCACTCTGGGGGGCTGACTTACTAAAACCTAGCAATGTAACGTAAGACCACTGAATCTGTAAGACTTTATTGAAGCGTCTCCGTTTTGGATTCATCATCAGCACGTCCAGTGCTGGACGCCTGCCTTCCCCACTCATAAAATACAATAAGGGAAATCCCACAATCATTCTTGGAAGGCAGATTGGTGATAGCAGTATTCGTGTTGAGTATTCAGGTGGATGCTGCTGCCCATCTCCTGGTGTAATCCCTTAGTGAACTTTTACGACATCCACGGGAGGAGATTGAGGGGTCTATTCTCAGACTGGACACACCACGGATTGGATTATTTAGTCCAATTCCAAAACCGTTGCAATCATCTCTTATGACACCGGTTCATGGGAATCTTTCGGATCTGATTTCTCGGTAATCCTCGATTGTCATATCAATTAAATGGGAAATCCGACGCTGTTTTACCTGTAGATGGTTTCAATACACTCTGTTAATTCACTTTCTCAGAACCGAAACCGAGTTCGTGGCACAGAGTGACTTTCCAAAGCAGTAACATAAGATACACACCCGTTTAATTAATTACGTTTGTAATTAGATTTCACTTGAATGAGTGATTATAAAGTATCCGATAAGCGATAAGCATAACCGCCTGCTCCAGACTCAAGACCGCACAGTTCCAATACTTTATTATAAAACGGCTTAAAAGGCTTAGTGACGTGCAGGACGTAATCTATTAGATTATTACGCTGTGGGATGTATTATCTGGTATAAGTGAATTTGTGAAGTGGAACGTTATTATGAGATCGTTTCAACGACAAAGTTTAATTATAAGGACCACCATTTCCGTTTTGTTTGGAAAGTTTATCGCAAACAAAAGAGAAATTGCAATTAGAGAGATATTATCCTTCCTAAAATGTAATGTTATAATATCCGCCTCCAATGGCGTTCTAATTCAGCGGGCCGTATACCTACATATCGTGTCCGTCACTTACCGGCTCAAATACCATAATCCGCTGAGAGGTCATCGGGTCGTTGTTTGAACGACTAATGGCCACGGTCTCGCCTCTCCGTTTACCTAGGCAGTTATAGGCATAACGCACGACAACGGGCTTAGGATCCAATATACTTACCAACAGTTTAGGGCGGATCGCGATCAGCTGCTCTAGAACCGGTGGTCTATTCCAATGTTAAAAGCTAATCATTCGTTATTCAAAAAAAAATTTTTTTAAGATATCTTCGGTTATGTCTATGAAGCTTTGCCTGTCTTCGCTTCTAAAAACACTGACCCACCATTTGGGAAACGCTGATCTATAGACTATCGGATCAGAGCGATATGGCTTTAGTAAGAAAAACCGCAAAGTTTATCGGTAAAAACTTCGGTACAACGGATTTTGATGAAATTTTACAGGAAGTATATTAGAATAACATATAGGCTATAATTTGTTATAGAGCCACGCGGGCAGAGCCGCGAGCAAACGCGAGTGCTAGTATGTACCTACTAAATTTTAACTTTTTTGATACAGTAGATTCGGTGAAAATAGGCTGTAACAGAAGATATATAGATAGACAGAAAGTGATTCTATAATGGTTCCATCGGTACCTTTTAATGTACATACCTCTAATAATGGTCAAATAAGCAAGTAGATAGACAGAGAGGACTCGGTAGTTTACATGGGATTCCTACGGTTTCATTCATCCATCTGCTCCCAAATAGCTCATTCAAAGACTATGTAGGCAGCAGTGACTATAGTAACAAGAAAAAAAAATTACTGAGAGCATCATGAGTTCAGTTATGACACATTCCGTTCATCGTCATCAGCTCATGAATAAATTTTTTGAAACCGGATTTTACCGGCGTCTTTTTGTACGGCCTCGACTTTACCGTGCTGGATTGCTTCATGTAATCTAGGAACTCATAAGTGGTTCTTATAAGAATGCATCTTGCATTAACATTATGAATAGTATCTGACTAAAACTTCAAAGCAACGTAGGGAAACTGAATAATAAATCAAACACCTAAAATTTCAATAGAAAGCTTATTAGAAAGCCATTCAAGCTGAGTCACGTCAAAAGCAATGGAATGATTAAGTCTTCACAACAATGCTCACAAGATATTACCTGTAAGTACCTACTCACGGAGACGGTTAGATAATGTGCGGAAAGTTAAAATATCCATACTTAATCGCCAAAAGCACTTTCACTTGATAGGTAAATAGGTACCTCCCGAAATAGACTTCAATCCAACGCCAATGCCCCCCAGTGCCCACGCTGACTATGGGCGCTTTTCACTTTCCAGTAAAAAAAACCTCGCAAAAAACTCCATGTAGAATATCTGTGTCGATGCCCTGCGATGAAAGTGCTTAAAACCAACGAAACACAATGGAATCATAACAAAATTATGACATTTATGACGTCGCAATACGGTTTATGTTTCCACCAGACAGCATCAGATAACATTTGGGTGCGCGGATAAAAAATTTGCTTGTAAAAAATTAGACACGATATTATAATGATGAATGAGTCAGGCTGTTCCGCATTGTCGAACTGCGAGCTAAGTGCGGTAGAAAGGAGATTCTTTGATAGTATTAGTCATTTTTTGAAGGCAAATCGTCACTTGGATTGATAGTGAGAAACATTTGCGAAAAAGCTTTCGAAATTACACAAGTACTATTTACGTAAGGTTATTCTGTTATTTCCCTATTGAATAATCCTACAACCTCTACCTATCTACTTATTATTATTTATCTCACGGAATAGGTAATCCGCTAATCCGCACATCAGCATCCTTTAGACGTCCACTGTTGGACGAGGCCTCCTCCATAGAATGCAATAGGGGATTTGCCATAATCACCACGCTTGGCAGGCGGATTGGTGGTAGCAGTATTGGTGTTGAGCACTCAGGTGGATGCTGCTGCTCATCCCCTGGTGTTATCCCTTAGCCGGCTTTTACGACATCCACGGGGCAGACGGAGGGGTCTATTCTTAGGCCGGGCACACCATCCGCTAATTAACAGATAGCAATATATAAACTTACCTAGTTTCAACACGTAGATTTAGGTTTGAAGGCCCCATGTCGTACTTTTCGTGTGAGTCAAATTCGGTCAAGTAGGGATTTACTCAGACAAATTTAAAAGGAATACTTAACTAATAAGATTGGTCATTCTGTGACACACCAATCAATATCTAAAAATGTCTTGTACTATTTATACGTGCCTAGTTCAATGTTATCTACGGGTGAGATGGACTAGTAAGGCAAACGACGATTGATCTTAGTCTTCATTGATTGTTTTTATTACTTATCTTAATGTGTACAATATAGTACCTGCACATTTTCTATTCTAAAACATATTTCATTCAAATATGATTGTTATTTACATACCTAATTACCTATATATACCTACCTAAATAAAAAAATAAAAATACCAACCAGGCGGGGATCGAACCTACGACCGTCTCCTTGACACGGAGCATGCGTTAACGCGCTACTAACTTCGTCTCGATATTATAAAATCTTAGTATTTCTCATAAATGTAGGCAACCAAATAGGTAGGTTACTAACTACCTATAATATATAGTTTATTCATTTTAACTTTTCAGTTTTGTACTCTTCAGTGAGTATTACACTAGGTAATTGAATGAATTTGGTTTGGCATCACACAATTGTAACGGTGGCTCCATCGCAGGAAAATTATAGCAAGGTTAGATTTTATATTGAAAAAAAAAATAAAAAAACATTTAAGAGATTGATTACGAAGTAAAAAAAATAACATGGGTATCAAAATAAGCCGTTGAAATGGCCGTATAACATTTTAAAAGATACGTAATTACTTACTGACGAGTTCGACATTGAAGCATGGCTTTGCGAATTCGACAATTGACGAGATATAGGCGACCTTTGCAGAGACGAGGTCGTACCGGTAATAGCGGAGAGTCTGCAAACTCATTACGTAGGGGGGAGATTTATCGCCAGAGGGACCAATTTATCAGTTACTGCGAGACATGTACGCGACCAATAGCTTTTGAGGAAATGTATACAGTATCGGTTCAAGACTGTCCCATCAACGCTTCCGTTTCCGAATGTCTGTTTCTACATTAGGTAACAGAAGGTCTCCATTTTAGCACAATACTTTTGTGTTACTAAGTGACAGAACTGGCAGACTAAAATTACCTCGTAGGTCATCACGTCCACCTCGTACTGGCCTACGTATGCTGCTTTCCTTTTAGCTATGATACTGTTCGTCAGCCTGAGAGTTGATAGTATCATGTTGATGTACATGTGTTGCTGTAATTTCACCTTATTCTTATTCCTTATTATTTAGGTACCTAGTTTGTAGTCTATTATTTTTTTAAGGACTCAGATGATAACACTTTATATAATGCATTTCTATACTATACGTTTGATAATAGACTTTTCTAGTCAAGGAGTGTACAGCAGGGGTCATACCATACGGAAATTTAAATTATTCACGGTCTACTGAGGAATTGGTTTAGATTTAACGGGCTTAAGCTCAATGAAGAAAAAACTAGCATTATATTTTTCAATGCCATTTCCCCTAAATATGTGGTGCCGGTGCTTTTAAGTGATGGACAGACACTGACAAGCTCTACAGTGGTTAAGTTACTAGGTTTTTATCTTGATCCAGCCTTGACGTGGAAACATCACATCGACTCAACGTGCAAAAAAATGTCTACTGGGATATATGTACTGAAACAATTAAGACCTATGATAACACAGAAAAATCTAAAAGAGGTTTATTATGCATACATACACTCAATTTTATCATACGGTATAGTGATGTGGGGGAACTCAACGGATTTCGAAAGAATATTAAAAATGCAGAAGTGTGCTATAAGAGTGTTGATTCAAGCTAAATATAGAGATTCATGTAGGGCGCATTTCAAAACCTTACAAATATTAACCTCAATATCAGTATATATCTTTGAGATTATAAAATATGTTAGGCAGAATTTAAGCGATTACAAAATAAGAGGAAACAACAGTGATCGAAGTACAAGAATTAAGATGTGTTTAGAATTAGATTCAAATAGACTGAAATTATCAAAACGTCGTCCTAAAATTATTGGAGTAAAACTTTATAACAAACTACCCCTTAAGATAAAATTAATAAATAGTGATTTAAGTTTTTATAACCATGTTAAGATGCTGCTTTTGGATAAAACGCTGTACAGTGTCAAGGAATTTTTAGATAACGACTATAGTCAATATGGTGGTGATGTTTAGAGTGGAGTTATTTGGGTAGGTACCTATTATTTACAATATCTACCTACCTATAGATTTTTCTGACTTATTGACATTTTGGTTTACTCACACAATATTTTTGATTTAGTATTTACTAAGAACTGTATTTTAATATTATATAAAATAACATTTTCAATTTAACGAATAACGACGCCCCTATACAGCGGAAATTAAATGGTATATTTATAGTGGGTGGGGATTTTTATATAAATTTTTTATTTTTATTTTTATGACTTATTATAAATTTTATGTGATACTTTTATTTATGCTTAATGAAAACAATGTATGTACCTATTTTCTGGAATTGACAAGTCGTAGTACGTAGCACTTAATTTAGTACTTATTATTCAATAATAATCTTGTTAATGTGTTACTACTGTGCCAATAAATGATTCTATTCTATTCTACGCGAAGAAAGCTATTTTTTTTTTCTTAAATTGTACAGCGGATATCTCACCCACTTCTATTATTTTCTATTTTTAATCACCCATTTTTTGTTGCAGAAGACAACGCATACTTATTGACTTTATAATTGTTTGTGCCTAGCAATAGTGAATTTTGTAGGTAATAGGTATGCAGATTGCAGATGATCTGTAGATCTGAAATTGATAGTTTCTTTATAAGTACCTACTTTGTCACTGTCCGTGGCTATCATGGCAATTCCCTCCAGTGTATTTTATGGGAGAGGCCTCGTGGGGTGGATGCCTAAAGGCTGCTTATGATTATTATTACTTTGGACAGTCAATTAGTGGTAGGTATCTTGCTATGATCATTTTGGAGCCGGGCTTAACCACATACCTACCTAATCTTTCCTCTAAACGTAGAATTACCTGTGCATCGAAATCTTGTTATTTATTATAACGATCTTTTAGGTAGGTACTTACTTTGGTTGGTATTTCCTCATTCTAGTAAAGACCTATTCTCCGAATCTGCAGGCAATAGAGACGCGTATTATTCCAGTAAGCATCGCGAAGTGGCCAGAAATATCGTCATTACCTTCGTGTTACGTGTTCTTAGAACGAGAAACCCGACTTATATGTCCACCATTGTCCTCTAACAGGAAGGAATAATATGTTATATTATCGTCGTCAGTCATATTATTATTAAGGTTGGTTATATTATATAACCGAGCAATCCGACCATCATCTAATTTTAGCTACACAATGCAAGCAGCTCGACATTTTTACGTTTTTGTAGCGTCATAAACGCATTTCATGCATGCCATTGTGTGCACGGTCTAAGAATATACCCCTCCGTCTCCTCCCATGGGTGGATTACCTACACCAACCTACTCGACACCAATACTGAGCCACCCAAGAATCCACCATCGCATAGTATGGGGGCGGCCTCGTCCAGCAGTGGACGTTTAGCGAGTGATGATGATGAAACGTAAGTTACTGGTCAATTATAAATATACCTACTACATTAAGTACTTACCTGTACACTTATCATTTATTAGAGGTAAGAGCTGTTATGCAATAAGTAGGTAAGTATTGTGTCCATCTCGTTTTAAACTTCTTAGCTCTGATTGGAAAGTTACTTAGGCTTAAATAACTAACGGCAATCTATCTCCAAAGAGACCTTAGGCACTGTAGGCCTAGAAAGCGACAGTGATTGGTTGCGCAAACACCGAATTGCAGGTCGATGACCGCCGCTGGGGAAAGTGGCGTATGAAGTAAGTAGTAGGTATGAGCTGAGTAACATCTGTTTAATTAGTTCTTGTATCGAACGTCAGAGATGAGCGGGAACTTTGGCTTGTTTTATTTGTGTATGATGGTTGTTGAACTAGGTATATGACTTTACCACATCCTGTGTTTCAAATTAAAGTGTTATTCAATAAAATTATACAACAGACACTGATAGTAGTAGTGATTTTGTGCACTATTCTTTAAACTTAAACTGCACTAAAATTATTGCTGTCTCTTTTATTTCAGCCTATTAGAAAGGGCCTTCCTTTACTGTGTCATCCGGTTTGTGGTTGCCACTCGAGAATCTTTATTCCCCAACGGTTATCAGTTCTGTGAGTTATATGACCTGCCCATTGGCACTTTAACTTGCTAATTCTGAGAGCTATGTTGGTAATCTTGGTTCCACATTTCGGATTCTATCACAGAGAAACTCATAGCATAGCCCTCTCCATAGCCCGCTGCGCAAGTTTGAGCCTATCTATACGGGTTTAAAACCACATCTCAGTGATCACCAATAGTAAAAGTATTATTAGTTAGGTTGTCATTTCTTAGTAATCTAAATGCAATATTAGGCCACTGTGTACGAAATGGGACACTGCGGGAACAGGTCACGAAAAAGGTCTTAGTTTTTTTAGTTTTTGCTAGAAAGTTAAAAAAATGGCAAACAATTTACAGTGGAACTGAGCGCAGGTGAGGACAAGTTGATAGGATCTTCTTTTTTTTTCTTGCCTGTGGATGACCTTAGAGATTGTAGCTAAAACCTAACCAAAAAGTTTTTGACATCTCCTACCCGACAGCACCATAATAAATAGGTAGTCGTCAATTGGGATGTCAATTTTCCTAATTTTTAAAGTCCTTTTTCCTCAGTTCTCCGTTAAGTACTTTCCAACCTAATATTGTGACAAGGTTAAAGAGATTGCATCTCAAATCTTTTATTCAGTAGTATCTGAATATAAACTTACAAACAAGTTGGTTTATGAAGGCTCTTTTGTTGCTCTTTGGGAGGCTTTTGATGGTATGATTGTGTTTCACAACATTATGAAAGAACTATATCTCGTTCATTTAATAAAAATCTCTGATTAATGGCTTAGAAATCGATATGAATGTAGATTTAAATTTGTGATTAGTTTGATGTTATAGAATAGAATGTAACAACCTTAATATTCAAAACTACCTACAACTACTTGTATCAGTTATGAAGTTATCCAATACAGATAAAAATTACGATCACTAAATTTATACACTTAATAAGGTAGGTTGATGGTTTTGTGTAACTTTATGAAAACCTTTGATTATCTATATGAAACCTAGTATGTCCAAAATTAAACTAAGCTTGATAAACAGAAGGTGCAACTTGGAATATGCTTTAAACTTTTGAGGATGATTGAAAAGTTAAGTACTTATGTGAATTCTTTTGGGACACTTAAAATATCAAAATAAGAACAGAAAGTGCTTTGACTTATTTCTAATTTACTTACAATGTGAAAGTGTTCCCGGAATAAGACCTATTATCAGAAACAATCAAAATTGGCACAGAATAAATACATATTATACTAAACTTGGAACATAAAAACTGAGGTTCACTCATGCTTTACTTATACATATATTATATGCAAGCAAAGAGGTTATTGATTATGCATTGCTGTTATAAATAATCTTGTTTAAAAGTTCTTCCGAGTAGCACCCAAGGCAATTTTGATTTTGATTTTCGAACTTTTCCTGAGGTTATGTGATAAAAACAATGAGAACATGTAGATTCAGGTGCAGAGTTTCTTGTCCAAGGCATGATCTGATCATGTTCAACGTGGAAAATCATTAGCAAAATTTTGATAATCTGCCATGTCCTTGAGCACACACATACATAACAAAACAAACGTTATTATACGTAACAAACACAGCAATTGAGTCCTATTTGTGTAACATCAGGTAACCTTGTGAATCAGCTGACGATTATCTTTCTCTGGAGCGGCCTACATTGCATGTCCTTGGGGTAAGCAGGGACTACGTGGCTTACCTCTTCGCGACGCTTCAGCCAGCGACCACAAGGGCTCTCCTCCAGGATCTCGCTTTCATCCTCTGAATCTTCGCCGCTCTCCCGAGGCGACTTGCGCTCCTTGTCGATGCTCCTACCGGCCGACATAACACCGATCCGAAACCACAGCACCAACTAAACAATCCACAACACTGTCCACCCGACGCCCAACAAAGGTTTCAACAAGAAAACACTCGATATATTTTCAAAATACACTTTTTCTTGTAACCATATCCAAGGCTGAATCGCAAGACGTCACTGTTGGTTCTTCCCAAACCATTATTTGAGGCACGACACTTGTTGGAGACGTTTTTTACAACAAACGATGAAGTAGGGATATTTCTTAACACCGAGCGACGGCACGCAGCGTCTCCGGTGAGCTTATTTCATATTAATTAATTGAAATAAATTGTCCACCGGCAGCGTAGCTCCGACGTATTTCTTTTTATCCGACACAAATAAAAAAAACCATAGCTAATGTCACTTTTACTTTTTCTTGGGTCATAGAGACAAAAAAAGCAGATTATAAATACAGTTATATTTTGCCATTTCAAAATTACGTGTTTGCTAAATTTAGTTTTATGAATAAACAGTGATATAAAATTAAATGACAACTATATATTGATAAATGAATAAAATAAATCAAAAGTGCCTTTCCTGCTGCCATCTACCGAGGTAATGCATGTAAGCGCCATCTAGCCACGGTCTAAGAAAACAATGTCCCACACATTATCTAATAAAGTTTCACATGACTTGTAGTAGGTGGCGCTGAAGGCATTTAGTAAGGGTTATTTTCTAATAGATAGAATCTTAGAGAATTTTCTCTAAGGATAGAATAGTAGATTATGCACTTAGGGAATAAAGCAGTGTCTTATGTCGCGGGCGGCATATTGAACCCTGAGTGTAACGAGGGACTCTAAAGTTAACTCCCGAGTGTAGCGAGGGAGTTATATGTTATAGAGTCCTGAGTGAAGCGAGGGGTTCAAGCTGCCCAACACGAAGACAGGCTTTATTCCGGAGGAGCATACTCTACTTTTCACACCTACTGCGAGACAATAAAAAACCAGGGCTCCATAAAATAAGAATCGTGTTTTGATGAACTCTGGAGTAGAATCATTATCGCTTGACATTTTTTGTTAACACTAATATTGCCATTGACATAATTATATATTACTAGAATATTGCAATAAATTTCACTGAAAAACACAGCACCAACCTAACATCTCTTTTGTTTCACATTCTGTAAAATCGCGCCTATTTCTTTTTTTTCTGAGGTCTGCTTTTGGTGGCCAGTTCGATTTTCAAACAAACCTCTTTACAATGCCATATGGGCATTTTTTTTCTTGGAGTTTTCCACGAGTTTCCACACGAATTTGACGTTCCAAATTCAAATCACTTAAATCCCTAGGGAGTTTCATACAACTTTATATCCCTAGAGTGACAATGCTTTACTTTACGTTGAGGTTGCATGATTTGTAAATGGACATTGTCGAGCAGGTGGTGTGAAAAAGATTTTAAAGAATCAAAATGTTTTAGTCAGAGAACAAAGTCAAGTGATTTTCACACACAAAACCCAAACTAAAGTTCCCTGTTTCGTGCCCCTAGGTAGCATCAAGTACCTACGTAGAATGAAACAAAAAAATATTAATTTGCTGATCATCATTTTTGTCCTTCTGTCATACCTTCTGTGGAAATCTAACACGCACGCACCTCTAGTACCTTACTCAGCATAAGCACTTGCCCGCCGCGCGCGGATAATAACGTCATTTACTATATTATTAATTTATATTTATTACTTATTTACTGTAGTAGGATACTACCTAGAACCTAGGTTTATCGTACAACAACAATATTTACCTACGTCAAATTGTAAGGCCTACTTAGGTACCTATGTAACAAGGGCAATAATTTAGCTATAAATAAATTCAATGTTGGATAACGACCAAATGAACCTTTACTTTACGGCTGCAGGCTGTCATCCCTTGAAAAACCCTTTAGTTCAAGGAACCATTCCCGAACTCCTAAAATCGTAGACGTAGTTAATGAGCTGGAAAAGGATGTTTACGATGGAACATAGATGGCGCTATTACTGTTAAGTTGGGCAAAGTCCCCTCGTTTAACTTGCTAGTGCTAGGCATGTTGGATCTTTGCAATCTTTGAGGCATCTCTGCAATAAATAGTTTGCAGGGATTCGGTTTAATTAGAAACATTGTAGATGGCTCGGACGTAAAAAAACTAGGGTAGCGAGGCAGGGGCGACCTCCGTGGCGCGGCGGGCGAGTAGCCGCGGATTCGATTCCCGCTGCGTGACAAATGTTTGTTCCGGGTATGGGTGTTGTAGTACCATGGTACTCGTAGTTCGTTGTTACCCACGACACAGGGAATCCTAGTGTGGGATTAGGACTATGTAGGTATGTGATTGTTGGCCTGAGGCCGTGGTGGGTCCGACCTATGAATAGAGCTCTCCTTCTCCTCCTGTGACAAGAGCTCTATTCTCACAGGAGTCCTGTAGATGTCCTGAAAGCCTTACTAAGGGATTACACCAGGGGTTGGGCAGTAGCATCCATCAGAGTCTGAATAGATCCCTTATGCTTATAAAGTACTCATTATGAGAAATACAGATGTATTATTTTATAATAAGTCTGAGCTCGTACCAAAGGATAAATACGTAATACCTAGTTTTTCTTAATTTGATCTTTGTTGATTGATTAAATAAATTAAATAAACAAATAAATACCTACAGCTATTGACTTCTTTCAACGTGTGTCACACACGCAGCAGATGCGGTAAGATATCTGTATCTGAGCGAGTATCTGTCCATATCGCTCTCTATACTAAACTCAAGGAGCAACACACACGTAGCAGATAACTTATATTTTACTGTCAAGCATCTGTAGGCACCGACATATATCAAAAGATGGACAGATTATATCTGTGTAAGTATACAAATTTAAATACAATACAGTTTGAAGGTTTCCGCGTGAATGTATCATTTCGTATATTATCGTATCTGCTACGTGTGTGATACCTTCAGATGCGATAAGTTTTTATAGGTACGCATATTAAATATTACCGCGTCTGCTGCGTGTGTGATGCACTTTAAACCTTGGAGGTGAATGCTTTTCCTTTGTATTTAGGAGCACTCTCATCCAACAAACGTGTAATAAATCACACCAGATTATAACCTGACATACCTTTACCTGATTCAGCAGGGTATCCTATCCATTAGGTACAATCCATTACAGACACAGGATAAATAATAGTGCCGGGGTACAACAGCGTAGGTTTTGATTAATGAGCTCCTCCTGGATCCTACGGCCTTCGTAGGTACAGACAAAACAAATGATATCGATTGGGAATGGTTCATTGAGCTTGTACCCATGCCTATGCTTTATAATATATATTATTATTATTTTATACTACTACGTAAGCAAACAAGCATATACGGCCCACCTGATGGAAAGCGGTTACCGACGCCAGCAACACCAGAGGCAACACACGCGCGTTACCGACTCTTTAAGAACTTTTAAAATGCCCTTTTTGAAAAACCCTATACAAAATATACTTATCTAGTTATTTTAAGTAGGTAATTAATTATGTTAACTTTATAAACTCGATCTGTGTATCTCCCTAATAGCACTATCAGCCACTCTACATTACACAAAGGTTAGCTGAAAGAAAAAGATAATTAGCATTAAGTTCGCCTATTTACTTGTTTATTTTTTGTCTTGTGCAATAAAGTATTTTCTATCTGTATATGTATACTTGACAACCTCCGTGGCAGGGCGGGTGAGAGGACGCAAGAGGTTTGGGTTCAAATATGGTGTCTCCGTTCGTGTTCGTTAGTATACGATTTGTCACGGCTGCTGGCTTATTTAGGAGTGTGGAACTGTAAGAAAGCGTTAGCCGAATTAGTCGTGGAAAGCAATCCTGCGATTATGCTACCCATGGTGAAAAGATGCCCTTTGAAGCTCTGCCTACACCTTCGGGGAAAAAGGCGTATGTTTATGTTATGCGTTGATTTTTTGACTGCTCAAATAATGGTCTACTGCTTGGCATTGCTTGGCCTTCTCTTGCAAACGCCTACTCCAATCGATCCTGTGCTATTCGCATCCAGGTATTTCCCTCGTGCTTCTGCGTCGTCCTCCTAGCTTCTTTTTGCACTTGACAAAGTTAGATCATCGAACTTTTGGTAGGACAGATTGAAATAAACGAAGGATTTTTAATCTTATGGTTATAAGCACTTTAAAAACTCTTTTCCATATGTCTCACCAATAAAATCTCAGCTAATGGTGTACCTACTGCTTCGGTGAAGTGACACCTTCAGTATCAAACAATATCTTATGTCTCTATCATCAAGCATTACTTAAAAAGAGATGAAACTATGGTGTGTGAAGTTAGCTTCGTTTTGTATGAATGCCAACCTAACAACGCAAAACTACGCTAGGTATAGTTAAGACTGTAAATGTAAATAGTAGTTAGTACAGACTCAACTCATGGTACGATTATTCAAGCTTACTATTCTATCAGCGTTTTTACGTTTACTACAGTAGTTGAGTAAGGCGATTTAACTATGGCAACTCATGGTAGACCTACTGAGATCCACAACTGATGCCGTAGTCAAAGAGAAAGTTAAGTTTTGCAGCATCATCGTAGATGACGATTACAACAATAGTTCGTGAATACGTAGTAACTATCAATGAATCTGTGCCGTTTTTATCGGTAGCGCGTACAGATTAATTCAACGAGCGAAGGGAGTTCTCTGAGTCAAGTTGGAAGAATCGGCGTTTGTATGTATGTATGTATATATGTATGTATGTTTGTCCGATGAAAACTTCCAAACCGTTAATCCGATCTTCATGAAATTTGGTATGGGGGTAGATAGTATTGGTTAATGGTCAATTTGTAGGTAAGGTTATGAACTATATCGGTCAGGGGGTTGCTGAGATATTGGGGTCCAAGAGGGGGTAAAAAAAATAAAAGTGAGACAGTCAGATCAAGTGGGGTGTCTAATGAAAGCGCTTTAGTTGGACATCTCAAAACTGTAAGTATTTAGTAGTTTTTGAGATATTTGGGAAAATAAAAAACGTAAAAATCAGAAATTCTAATTCTTCCAGCAATCCCACAATGCTGAAATTTGGTTTGCTTGTGGCTTTTGTATCACAACTACAGGGAAAAGTCTGAAACTGAAGAATTTAGCAACTTGTGCTCCATAAAACAGAAACCAATATAACATCCATTGTTGACCTCCCATTTCTAGGAATTTGAATGACGCTGGAGTTCGTCAAAATGACGTTACCAATTAATTCGTCAGGTACTTGATATAGGTACTAACAGGTATGTAGTATTACGCCCCGTTGCTTAGCCCTATTCAAAGGTTATTTCGATGATGTGTAGGAAATTAGAGTTGTTACTGATAGATCCTGTACTGTACTGGTAGACCTCGAGGTGAAAATTTTCAAAAATAATAATAGAAAAATGGAAATTACTTGGTTAAGTAGTCGGGCTGATAAAGGTGTTATCGCGAGGTCTCAGTTCAGGGCGAACCACTAGTAATTCATAGTTACTACTTAAGTCTATCTATCTATGTAATGTATTGTATTAAGTATATCAGTTATCTAGTACCCATAACACAAGCTCTGCTTAGCTTGGGGCTAGATAATGTTGTGTGAAATGTCCAGCATATTTATTTATTTATTTATTTAAGTCACGGACGATTGTCGAATCGTCATCGTCATCCGTGAGCATGTTACACGGGGTTTTGCATACAAGGTGTTAATTTGGTACACTCGCTATATTTATGGAGGCTCTGACCGAAATCTTAAGTAACCTGTATTTATTTAGAACCAATACTGAAGTTAAATATCTATCTTCCCATACAAACAACACTGTCTTTTGTCGCCTAAATATATATCAAAAGGTGGAATTTCAACTTGAGTATTGTGTTCACGATCTGTTGCATAAATATGGCAGATATACAGATCAACATTCTGTATATCTGTCTATAGAAAATTATTGCCGAAACGGTCCACTACATGTGCGTTTGGTATTCATGCAAAACACGTAAGACGCTCACAAATGTGAGCGTATAACCAACACAAAAACTCGGACTATGGCCTCACAGAGAAAACAAACGCCAGACACTTTAATTCATTGTTTGAAAAGGCTGTTGGTAACGCAGATTTCATAAGTTTTCTCAGTAATCTTTCGTCCATAATCCTAGATTCATGATCGATGGCCCACATAGATACTTATTTATGAGTGACAGTGGCCCAGCTTCACGTGGTAGATCGCACAGAAGCCTCATCAATCATGCTTTGTAGTTTTTGTTAGTAATTTTTTCAGTTACGAAAGATTTTCACATTTCAATGAACTATGAGAAGAACTTAAATACGTTACCAGTATCTAAATATAACAAGTATAAAAAGTTTATTTTCTGTTGCAAAACGTATGTGAAACAATCTTTACTTTAAATATCACATTAACACAAGATAAAATCAAAAAGTCTGTATCTACATACGGGCTTTCACTTAAAAGCCTAACTAACATTTTTTGAAATAAAAAAGGGTTTCCGAATGGAATACAACTTCAACACTGGACTCTTGGAAACGTGCGAGGTCAACGACAGACGAACGGCGCTTCGATGGCCCTCAATGTGAGATCAAACACTACACACGACATAAAACTAGTCTACAAACAGAAAATACTAGCGTCTACCCCACGACTTTGCTCGCATAAATTGCTAGATATTTGCTTATCCCTATCAACATCATCATAATTACCAGTCGGTAAGCAGTAAAAAACATTCTAGGAAGCACAATATTTATCGAATATTATCGTGTTTATCGCAGTAAGCAACGACAGTAAATATGCCAGTCTACCGTAACTAGATAATTATTACAATTAATTGTTATAATTAACTTACTTAACTTTTCTCGAATTTGTTCTAAGGATATTTTCCGATAATTAGAAAAGAGATTGGCTGGGTAGGTCTTCTGCTACAATGAACTGCACATCCTATTCTGTTGTAAGATTCTGTACACAAGTATTCAGTTTCTTAATTATCTTTTGTCGGAACTCTGCCTTGAACATCCTGCAATTACCGACTAACAATAGCTCTTACTAACGAGTACAAAGTGGGTGTGATTGGAATATGTATACTATGTATTGTAGGTATGATTACGTCCATTTGTTTCACAATACACTGTAGTTTAAAGGCGCCACTTTTCCGAGCAAAAACTAAGAAAATTCTTAGGAGCTACTTGTTTTTGATAATTCTACAGTTCCTTTAAAATTTTAGTTTTTTTTTCTCAACAGTCACATACGTAGTCCTGATTCCACGCTAGGATTCCCTGTGTCGTGGGTATCAGGAACTCTACATGTACATTCATGGTACCATGGTACCCGGAATAACAAGTGGTTCGCCCCGAACTGAGACCTCGCGATGACACCTTTATCAGCCCGACTACAGGGGTTTGTATTTAATGGCTATGTAGTATGTAAGTATGGATGATCCATCAGAAATCTAAAACTACCGAGTCAATTTCTCTAACATGAGAGAGATTTTGAAAAAAAAAATGATTTGTTAAATAAACAGTGCCATCTAGTTGTAGTTTTACTACCAAATTTTTAATGATTTACGTTTTCTACGCTAAAAATGGATATTACAAAGAAAAAATCCTCAATGTTCGACTTCTCTCTGTAGAACAAAATATACTAAAATAATAAATTTCAGCATTACCATCATCATTTATTATCTTCGAGATATTTTTTGCATATTTTACTTACTTACCCTTCTAACCGATTTCTAAAAACATATACTGAGAAAAAAAATTAACCTCGAGTTAATTTCCTACACATCATCGAAATAACCTTTGAATAGGACTAAGCAATGGGGCGTAAATACTACATACCTGTTAGTATATACAGTACTTGACGAATTAATTGATAAAGTCCTTTTGACAAAAATCATAGAACTCCAATGTCATTCAAATTCCTAGGAATAGGGGGTCAACAATTGATGTTATATTGGTTATGGTTTTTTTATAGTACAAGTTTCTAATTTCTTCAATTTCAGACTTTTCCCTGTAGTTGTGACACAAAAGCTACAAGCATACCAAATTTCAGCAATGTGAGATTGCTGGAAGTACCCTAGAATTTTTGATTTTTTCGTTTTAGATTTTCCCTAATATCTCAGAAACTACTAAGTCTAAATACTAATTAAGAACAGTTTTGAAATGTCCAGCCAAATCGCTTTCATTAGACACCCCACTTGATCCGACTGTCTCACTTTTATTTTTTTTACCCCCTCTTGAACCCCAATATCTCATCAACCCCCCGACCGATATAGCTCATAACCTTACCTACAAATTGTACCAATACTATCTACCCCATTACCAAATTTCATGAAGATCGGATTAACGGTTTGGAAGTTTTCATCGGACAAACATACATACAAACGCCGATTCTTCCAACTTGACTCAGAGAACTCGCTTCGCTCGTTCAAATATTTGCAGATCATACAAACATTTGTCCCGCACCGGGATTCGAACCCTCAGAGGTTGCCTCTCGCATCACAGCCGGCTACCGCGTGCCCCGCCACACAGGTCGTCTGAGGGGACTTTATTTAGGCTTTGCAAGTAAATTACACTGATGCTTCATTTTTCGTAGATACACGGCGGCAAGTGCTACGTCGTAGACATTTGGGACTACGCTGGACAATAAGCGTAGCCTTTCATAATATTACTCAATAAGTCCTTTCTTGTTGACTGTTTTTGAAAAACTATTCTCAACAACAGCCTTGTAACTTTGAAAAGGGCCCCAAATTAACAGATAGAAAATTTACACCTTATGATCTGTGTGTATCGCTGCACCCCGGTGTGAGTTCATACCTCATTCAGGGCGAGACAACTGCGGCCGGTGGTAACGTAACCTCGCTTTGAGCTGCATGTCAGTTAAGAGCCATCAAAATAACAAATAGGTACTTAGCTATGTAGAGAAACATACGTAGTATTACAAATAAGCTCTTTTAACAGTACCATACCACTGAGTGAGAGTCAAAAGAAAAATTTTATATCACCCAAAAAATGTACCTTCCGGCCTCACTTTCTCCTAATGCTTACGAGACACTTCACGAATGTCAAACTTGACTTACATTAAGTGTCCCATAAAATAAGAATTGGTTCGTGAAAATGGGTAGGTATTAGGGCATGTAAAAACCGGGTTGTTTTAAAAAACCGGTTTTCTCGGTTTTTATGTTTCAAAAACCGGTTAAACCGGTTAATCGGTTATTTTCAGAGTTTTTTATATAGGTGTCTTAGGATAAGACAAAACCGTAAATTTTAATAAAAATGAACTTATTATTTGAATAAGGAAGCACCAATTAAATTAGCTTGTAAAATTTTAAAGTATTGTTATGTGCAGAACTCACTCTTACTCGAATAAAGTAACAAAATTCAACAACATGATAAATCAGTCCTAATAGTTAGTTACTAAGTGTAATTTACTTATTTATTTGGTAGTATTAAAACTGTCTCTCTTCAGGTTATAGAATATTTATTATATTAAATATGTTCTTTATATATATTTAAAAGAAATAAAATTTCACTTCATGAGAAAACTATAAAAATCAACAAAATAGTTTTTTTTTTATGTTGTGGCTCGACAAACTAGCATACGGCCCACCTGATGGTAAGCGGTTACCGTCGCCTATTTACATCTGCAACACCCGAGGCATTGCCAATGCGTTGCCTGCCTTGGAGGACCCTTTTAACATTTTTTTTGAAGCTGTGCATGTTATAGTTTAGCGGAAAAACCTCAGAAGGGAGCCCATTCCACAATTTCCACGTATGTGGAGAAAAGATCTTGTAAAGCGAGCTGCACGAGATACCCACACATCGATGATATGTGGATGAGCTCCAAACCGATGTCGAGAGGTGCGATGATAGAACCTGGAAGCGGGTATAAGATCAAATAGTTCCTCAGAGCACTCCCTATTATAGAGTCGATAGAATACACAGAGCGAGCCGATATCTCGGCGCAGGCTCAGCGGCTCTAGTGTACCTACTGGTGAGCTTAAGGTCGTTGACAATTCTATCGGCTTTTCTTTGTAGGGAGTCAAAGCGAAGCAGCTGGTACTTGGGGGCCCCGTGCCATAGGTGAGAGCAGTATTCCATGTGTGGCCGAACTTGTGCTTTGTATAGTAGAAAGCGCTGAGTTGGCGTGAAATACTGTTTTGCAAGATTAAGCACTCCAAGTTTTATAGAAGTTAGTTTTGCTTTTACTTCTAAGTGACTCCCATATTGGACCTCGTTAGAAATTTCAACTCCCAGAATCCCAATGCTCGCGGAGGTGGAAAGAGGAATGCCCTGAAACTGCGGCGCGATGGTAAATGGGGTTTTTTTTGCGGTAAATGCGCACACTTGTGTCTTAGTGGCATTGAAAGTAACCAGATTTTGGATACCCCAATCTGATACGAGCTCTAAGGAGCTTTCCACTTCAGACACAAGCGCTGACCTATTTTCATCCACTTCGGCACGAGAGGCGTTTGCACGGCCAGAGTAGAGGGTATCACCAGTGCTGTCATCCGTATAACAATGGAGACCTCTAATTTGTAGCATATCATTGATGTGAATGATGAAAAGCGTGGGTGGGAACGCCAGCGTTGATGGGCATGGAGTCCGAGCAGGATCCATCAACTAAGGATTTAATGCACCGCCCGGAAAAAAAACTGGCGACCCAATTACATAAGCCCTCGAGAAGGCCATATGATGAAAGCTTCGATAGAAGCGCCCTGTGCCACACACGATCGAATGCCTTTGCGATGTCCAAACTTACTATCAAAGACTCTCCTCTACTCTCAATGGCTTCTGCCCAACGGTGAGTAAAGTAGACTAGAAGATTACCAGCTGATCAGCAGCTGATCGCCCTTGACGGAAACCGTATTGCCGATCGCTGATCAGCTGGTGTTCCTGCAGATAACCAAGAAGCCGAGTGTTGATCACTCGCTCCATCACCTTGCAGAGTAGGGAGGTAATCGCTATAAGCCTGTAATTGGACGGTTCGGTACGATCCCCTTTTTTAGGGATATGGTGGACATGGGCTACCTTCCATGAAGATGGCACAACCCCCGTGGTATAAGAGAGGTCGAAGACGTGCGACAAAACGGAAGACAGCTCGGGAGCACATTATTTGAGCACAATAGCTGGGATACTGTCAGGCCCACTCGACTTTCTCACATTAAGGGATAGGTATCTTTAAACATTAAAATAATTTAGTCTTATATTAAAACTCTCTCTCTTACTCAAGTAAAGCTTAAAACATTCGGTAATATTCGACTCACTCATACTCAAATAGAGTAGTTAACTATAATCAACAAGATAAGTAGTTAGTCTAAAATATTATCATTAATCAGTCCTAAAAGTTACTAAGTCTAATTCACTTTTTTTTGGTATAATTAACAATTTGTCAGTTCGACCGCTGACCGCAGCGACGACGGTGGCGCCCAGTACGCTCATGCAACGCTGCCTTCGCTTTCTTGCTCTGCTTGTTTAATAGTAGGTAGGTAATAGCTTATTTACACTACGATATTCACTAACGACGTTTTATGCGGTCCAATGATAAAGTTTTCTGAGAAGTGTTTGTCTGTATTTTTGCAATTTTAACGTATTATGTTGTAATATAATTAGATGGATTAAAATGGTCGTTCTAAATAAAGTCTGCAAGGCGTAGTTTGAAATGAATTTGTGATTTGTTACTCATTAAAAAAAAACCGAAAACCCGGTTATTTTCTAAGAAAAAAACCGGTAAAAAACCGACCTAAAATCAGTCGGTTAATCGGTTTTTCGGTTAATCGGTTAACCGGTTTACATGCCCTAGTAGGTATAAGACGCTTTTCAGATCATAAGAAATCAGTTTCTTATTATTAATAGTGTGTGTGCTTTAGAATAGACCCCTCCCTCTCCTCCCGTGGATGTGGTAAAAGTCGAGTAAGGGATTACACCAGAGGATGGGCATCAGCATCCACCTGCGTACTTAACACCAATACTGCGATCACCAAACAGCCAGCCAAGCGTGGTGATTATGGCAAATACCCCCATTGCATCATATGCCTATTGGGACGTCTTACGGCTGATTAAGAATAGTGTTTGGTTTTGTGTAACCTGTTAGGTACTTTGTATTTGCCTCGGGCACAATCGTCCAAAGATATTCGTCTGTAGATATAAAGTGCTTATAAATTGTTAAACAAATAGAAAATTCTTTTTGGCAACAGCTGCCAAAATATATGGAGGAAAATGAAATGTTAATTTGATACATTTGCTTTGACGAAATTGAATTGAATATTGTTTTTAAAACATTTTTTGGTAGAGGTCCACATTTCACCTTTCCAGGATCTTGTTAAAATCCTTGATCATTATGTATTCGCATTATCTTCCACCTATCTAACTGATGATGAGTTGTTAGAATGTTAAGACCACTCCCTTTATTTGTAACAATTTTTAAAACCTTTTTTAGTTAAAATAGCTTTTGTTTTGTTCTCTCTGATGTAAAATGACATACGGCAAAACAAGACAAAAGCTTTCTTACCTATCAAAGGGAAATGGATTATGAATAAGAGGGTACAAGTGTATTATTATCTTCTAATCTAGGGTCTACGTACATCTCAATTATGAAGAGTTCATTGACATGACATGATAATTACATAGGTACTTACAATTGATTTATTTTAATTGGAATTGTTCGTGTTATATCGAACTATTTCATTAGGTATATAGAATTCATTAAATTAAATCATAAATTTATAATCATAATTCATGAATTCTACAAAAATAACTCAGAAAAAGTGCAATTTCTTCACACTGTTTATAATAAATCTGTCTTTTCTCACTTTTTCACCTTGCCTTGACGAGGCATCCCCAAAGAACACGTTGGATTTGCCATAATCACCACGCTTGACAGGCGGATTAGGGATTGCAGTATTGGTTTTAAATAGATGCTGCTGCCCATCCCCTGCCGTAATCTCTTAGTTCCGTAGGCCGTAATACGACATCGTCAGAAGGTGTTGGAAGAGTCATATTCTTAGGGCGAAACCACCACGCCACAAAAGCTCAATAAACAAAAACAAAACGGTTTTCCTGATAATTTGGCACAATTTTGTTGCGTGCCTCTGAACATGTCCATCAGTTTATAAGTAGAGACACTTCTTAAGGATATTTTACGACATTTTTCTCTGAGAATTCACATAAAGCCAAAGTGGTCCCTACATCAAAATATTGCCGTGATACGCCAAAAGGGCGTAATATGAAAATTTACTTAATTCAGTCAGATAACTATTTCGAGCTAAAAGCGTAGAAAAAGCGTAAAGCGTTTGCTTTTGCTGAAGTTATTTGATTTGGTATTCTAATAAGTAAGTCAGTACTCACAAGTAGGCACAACAAGACAAACTCTACAAGTACAATATATTTTACCTGATCTTTAATAATGTTTTCGACGAATTTGAAAGGTATAAACTAGTCTGATGTTAATAAGTACTTAAATGAGATTGTCTGTAATTGAGTTGTTACTGAATTTCAGAAAATTCTATTTGAGTTGACGTCCTTGAATATGATCACCCCCATCAGTAGCAGATGGGGTCACCGCCCTGAAGCAGAGCCATGGTGGTTGAGGACGTTTACTCCCAGCGTCCCCCACCGATCTTTGAGCGAGATAAATAGCTTAGTTTCCTTGGATTTCATTCAGTTTTAGAAAGACAATTGTTTGCATTTGCCTTCACTTTGCATTATCATCGGTTTTTAGACCTTTAGCCTAGTCCACTACTAGACGAGGTCTCCTATAGAATGCAATTGGAACATTTGCCATTACCACAAAGCTTAGCAGGCAGATTGGTGTAGAGTACTCAGGTGGATGATGCTGTCATCCACTTAGTTGGCTTTTACGACAGCCTTGAGACCGCCAACAATTTTCTGTTCCACCAGCTACATTGCCTGCCCATTGCCACTTCAACTTGCTAATTCTGAGAGCTATGGCGGTACCAGATTCCGTAAAATGTTTAAATCTGACTTGTGGCTTTTTATATCAGAGCAGCAAACTAGTGAAAGTATCTGTCTCGCCATGAATACTAAATAACTGAGAAGAATTTATGCCTCCTCGCAGAAAGGGAAACTTATTAAATTTAGAGATGGAGTTTGGCCCACATTTTCTTAGGCACTTTCTTATGCCAACCGCGTAAGATTGAAAATCACATACAAAATAATACTTAGCAGTAATATGATAAAATTTAACATAATAATCATCATCATCATCAGCCTGTAGAAGTCATAACATAACATACCACCTAACAGTCACATACGTAAACCCGATCCCACACTACGATTCCCTGTGTCGTGGGTATCAGGAACTACTAGTCTACGAGTGCCATGGTACCATAACACCCAGCTCCGGAACAAATATTTGCAGATCATACAAACATTTGTCCCGCAGCGGGAATTGAATTCTTGCATCTCAGCCGGCTACTCGCCCGCCGCGCCACAGAGGTCGAAAAAGAGAAGAAAAAAAAAAAAAAAAAAGAGAGAGTCCACTGCTAAATACAGGCCTCTTCCAAAGAATCTCATGAAGAACTGTCTTGAGCCGCCTATATCCACCGACATGCTGCAATGGTTACAATTTCCATCAGCACGCCCACACTGTGTCATTCCATTCATGGTCGCCATTTGAAAAGCTTTACTCCATAACTCAGAGTAGGTACTGTCAGGTGAAGTCGGTTAATAAGGGGGTTACAGTATATACTACAGCTTGCAAAAATATCAAATTATTATTTCGCTTGTTTTAATTTGTAGAAAGAAAACACTAAAATTTGTAGTTGTGTAGGATATTTTCATTTGTGTCTCATCATTTTAGACAATAATAAAAAAAAAGTTATTTGGTGATTTGCCAGCTGTTTTAGCTATAGCATGTTAGCTAAATCTTTTTTTTATGTCATCTATAGCCCGCTTACTTATGTATTAGTGATCTTTAGCGTAGCCAGATAAACCTTGGATGTCAAGTTTCGATCAAACAATTTATTTGAGTTATTGGAGTTTCACCAACTTTTTGCTGGTAAAGCTACCTTCATAATGGAGCTAGGTCTTGACATGTTTACCGCCAAGTCACGAAACGCTTTTTGCTTCTATACCACTCACGTATTGACTGAACTAACCCTAGTTATAGTGTGATGTTTCGACACAATAACGAGGGTCCGTTACTTCTAAAGGCTCTGACAGATTAGCTGACAAAAAGCTTTTCACAATTTGCGTTGATGATATCGAGAAAAATAACAATAATAGTCACGGTAAGCTTTTGCTTTGAGCAGTTTCTTAAAAACCCTTAATGCCGACAAAATTTCTAAGGTGACGACTTTTCCTCTGATTGCACACAAATTGATGGTTACACAAACTTACTTTTATATGTATAATCATCATCAGCAGCGCCTTTAGACGTCCACTTTTTGACAATTTTTGTTCAAATGATTGTTGTTATTAGAATATTATGTATTAGTAGTAACTAACGGTTGTCAGTTCTGCGATCTTTGCGTTGCTTAATAACTTTTAGCCCTACGGATTCTCATGGGACAATGTTGTAAGAGTATCTACTTTGCATAGATTTGCGGTTCTACAAATTTCAGACCTGCCTATTGCCACTTCAACTTGCTAATTCTAAGAGCTATGTCGGTGATGTTGGTTCTTCTACGGATGTCCTCCTTTCGGATTATCCTCTAAATATACTAGAAATTAGTTTGACGCAATTGCCTACTTTGGATGTTTTAGGAGCCGCCTACAACCGCAAGATCATTTCATTTTGTAAAACAGGAAATTTTCACATACCGATATGTACGAAAATTTGGAGGGTTCCCAACGAGTGAGTTTACAAAATGAAAGATATAATTCAGTAAAGTTATTTTAGTAAAAAAAGATGGCAAGAATTTTTAAAAATCTAGTTTTTACTTCAAGTCTGCAATAATAATCCACCTCCCAAGTAGAGTCTGCGAAGATTTTGTTACTAAAAGCATCGCAAAGAATACCATCGCAAAACTTTCTGATTGCAGACCACGCGAGGTTTGTAGAGTTGCAAAAGATAATAAAAAACGTAATGTTTGATAATCTTATATCAAAAGGTTACAAGAGAAATCTTTCTAAGTGCTCTCATAAAGGTTTATCTGATTCCCAATGAAATTCGCTGTTAAATTGAGTGTTATCTACGTAGGGACGGGTTTATTGACAATCAAACAATAAAGTAGGTTATGTTGGTACCCATTCGTTTGTTTAGAATATGTAAACGCTTCCGGGCACAAGTACATAATGCTAACGAAGATTCTCGAAATTTTGATTAAAACTTGTCAGTATTACGAATTGAATGCACTCACGAGTATTTTTCTAGTAAAACAAGTATAGGTACACATAACAGGTATTTGTGTGATTATTAAATTGCAGGACAAATACATGAATACGCATACTATCAAAAATAACCGAATGCCTTCCATGGCAAATGGCAGAGCCAAACGTCATTGATTATCTAGATTAGACTCTTAGCAAAATCTGTCTAATATTGTTTTTAGTAATTTATTCTTTAATTAGGGATTATGAGGAAAATTTTCCGCAATTTTGCCAGTATCAAGTAGGTATTTTGATAAAATTAGGTGAAGTCGCTCGGTGATCACAGGGACTCTCGGTCACAAATCTTTCCAAAAAATCTAGAAAGCAATTGGTCCAGAATCTAACAAGTTCAAAATGATGAGAAAGTTATATGGTAGAGCGGTGGACTAAATACCACGAGTACAAAACTTTACAAAATTCATTTTATCATACCTATTTCTATAAATAACTTTATAGAAATAAATAAACCTTAAAACAAACCAATCGAAGGAAATAGAAACAATTTGTTTTCAAATTACGGCTTTGTTTTTTCCGTTCGTTTAATTTACGAACATTCTGGAATATTTTTATGACGCACAAATAAGCTACATAAGCTAGCTTTAAATGAATGGACTCTTAACATTATTTTCTTCCGTGGCGCAGGGGGCGAGTTGCCGGCTGAGACGCAAGAGGTGCGGATTCAATTTCCGCTGTGGGAAAAATATTTGCATGATCTGCAAATATTTGTTCCGGCTCTGGGTCTTCCATGATACCCATGACACAGGGAATCCTATTGTGGGATATGTGACTGTTGGGTGTTATGTTTTTAAGTACTTACCAAATAATATCTTTGCAATGGGCGCTTAGTCGATTAGGTACGTACATAAACTCATTAAATACACAAGTCGGCAAAAACCTCTCTTTATCGTAGCCAGTCTTCCTATTTATAAATGCCTACTCGGTACCTAATCATTTATAAATATCATTTATAATAAGTATTTATATTATATATATTTTTAATAGCGTTGCAGGAAGTTAGTGGATGGAGGCGGCTCAAGACCGTTTATCATGGCATTCTAGGGCCTATGTCCAGCAGGGGACTTCTACAGGTTGATGATGATGATGACTCGGTTATAAAATACCCATGTAATTTCCTATTGGATCTATGTTTGCGACATTTTATGAACGTTTCCAACCCACAAATAAGCCCCAGTTACGGGTGTATTGTTTAAAATTTAAAAGTGATGGTGCATACTATTCTTTCCGGTTATTTTTATCTTGAATCAGCAGATAATTTACTGAATTAGGGTTCTGCAGCTAATTAGGAAAGGAGATTTGTTTTGTTTATTTTATTGACGTTATACCGGAATAAAAAGTAGCTCAAAATTGTATTATTTGGCATGAAACTTGTCAAAACTAATAACAATACGAAAAAACAAATCCCAAAGGTGTATATTTCCAACTACATTTAATTTTGTTCCGGGTGGAACTTAAAAATGCTTATATATGTGGTGTATGTCTTTCAAATTTTGTTTAGTTATAGGTACGGTTATAGAATAAATACTTACAAATATATAGTTATAATGTAGTAAGTAAAAACAAATTTATGATTATACTTATTGTTCCATAGTTACGAAACAGTGCGCTCGTCCGACTCGCAATTGTTTTTTTGTATCTGTCACAAGGTATCGTCCGTTTAAAAAACTTCCTATTACAGATATATTCAAGGAAGTCAACCAAATCATGTATTATAAAGAAACCATTCCCAAAATACTTTTAAATCAGCATTTATGGCATACGCATTCTGCTCAATTGAACGGCACACTCCATTCCTTTATCCCTATCTCTCGAGTTATTTGCTTTGTTTGGAAACTTCGTTTTCTATTTGTTTTGACTTTTACAGAGTGCAAACAGCCTCGAGGTTGGAACTGGAGACGGAAGTAGTAAAGCTGTAGAAAAGCCTTTTTGTGTAAGTACCCTGCTGTTTATATAGCACATATATCTGTTGTTGTCGTCCATTTTACAATGACACAGCAGGTACAGAATCGATTGATATCGCAAACAATCAAATATCTGTACATTATGTATGACGTATTAATAACTGTTTTTCGAAGTCCGTTGGTAGCAACTGCTTCTCTTCTCTTTACATCTAAAAAGTAACGTCTGTCTGTTATATGAAACCTTTTTAAATTACGCGGTTCTCGCCGTACGTAGTAGTAGGTATCACTACCTCGTCTCACAACCGCAAAAGCTAAACAAACACGTAACAGCGTGTAGCAGATTACATGCTGGCGGACCTGCGGACAAAAATTAAGTTTGGTATATATACCTACGCTTAAAACCCAGAGACTAACTTGCACAAAAATAACAATAGCTAAATTTGTAAGTAGTTTAATATCAATCTGACTTTGATGCAAGTGGAGCTGTTGTCTTACCACCAATTACTACACAATTATGCCGTATTTATTCTTAAGTCTGCGATCTCAATTTATCAATATTAATAAGGTACCAAGTTATGCGTGGATATTGCGGAATACTTAGATGGGCTATTGGAGTGAAATAATTACATTGTAATGCGGGCCGTCTCAAGCAGATGCGGACTGGCCATTCTGTTAGCGACATTACTATGTATGTCATCATCATCGCCAACAGCCTAATAGGAGTCAACTGCTGTACTAACGCCTCTCCGTTAAAATAACACGACGAAACTTCTTGAGCCACCACCATCAACTGACTTCCCGCGACCTTTAAAAATGGTTTCGGTCTATCGAAAGGGGGCTTTCCTATATACACTGCGTCGTCCAGTTAGCTCTTTAAATTAGCAAGTTGAAGTGGCAATAGGCAGGTAATTTCCCTCGCAAAACTGACAACCATTGGGGGATAAAGGTTCTTGAGTGGCAACCACAGATTGGATGTTGCAGTGAGATAATTACTTGAGCAGTAAATTCAACCCTTTTGGCTCAAGATAGGATACAAGTTTGTTTTATTGATGTAAGTAATATAATATTAACACATCATTTGTTTATGCTCAAACACTCAAAAATCTATTATGAGTTGGTTTATTTCAAGTGTATCTCCTCTTTAGGGGTAATTAATATTACTAAATCGGAGTATCCTCTTCATGAAACATTTAAATAACAATGTTAGAAATTGGTTTTCACCACACTAGGTACCTACCTGATTACATGTTACGTATGACGCACCTATACTTAAATGTTTTTTGTTAAAAATATCTTTTTCAAAATTAGCTCTCATACAATTAGTGTTCGGAACCCTTGAGCAGATCAAAATGAGCCCAAACACTGCCAGATATTATTAATTATCGAGGATTTCTGTTGTTCACCTTCTGGCTCCATCATCAGATCCATCGAGGGCTACAGTACCTCCTTCTATAATAAAAGCTAACGAGTGCAAACACGAAGGGCAATCTTGTTTAGTTGAGGAGTTCAAACCCTCTATAATTAAGGCATCATGTTGTTGCATTGCCACGGTAGTTACAAAGTTTTGCCAAATTTCAGCACGATTAGATACTATTTTAGTGCTTGAATAATTGATTTTAATTTTGAACCGGAAAGACATACATACGAACGAAGCAAGTTATTTTATTTTTGCTCTCTTCTAACTCGCTGCAAGTCCACCCTAGCCCCACGGGCGGCTCAAGGCGAACGCAACAGGAGTGGAGGTGGCAGGTTGACAAGCGTTGTTAGAACCAATATGTGATTAAATGCACCTGTGGGTATTTATACCTAAGTGTTAGTTATTTATATAAAGCTTGCTTGAATATATTTGTCCCCGATGCAAAATAGCGATGCACCTCAGGTTTACGGACGCAGTATAGATGCCCAACAGGAAAAAAGACTTCCCATTGAGTTAATTACTTCATTCATATAACTTCCCAGTAAAACTCCTCACCGAAATAGTTTTTAGCCGCCTTTGTTCATTTTCTGCGATGTACAATGTCATCGTTCCATGTGTATTCCGGTTCGCGTAACCACTCGAACCACTCGGGAACCTTTGTTCCCCAGCGGTTGTCGGTTCTGCGTTATGTGGCCAGTCCATGACTATATCCATAGAATACGAGACCTGTTAACGAGGTTCACTTATGTGTTCCATTATTGCTTTATCAATGCAATAATAAAAAGAATTGATAACAAAGACGATGAATTTCCATAAAAGAACAAAGACATCAAACCGAAACGCGATGATTTCATTCAATTACCTCCCTAATCTAGAAGTGCTTCGTCTCGCCTTGTTTATTATGTTGTAGCTGTACAGATATTCAGACAGTACGAATAATATACTTTTATGTTTTTCCCGATACAGATCAGATTATGATTTGGAAAGTTTTCAATCAGGTTTTAGGTGCTTCGCTATCGCTACTTACTTTACGTACCTACTTATAGGGGGTATGAAATAAATATTGCATATAGAAGGTATATTTTGTCGTCCCGTCTAATGAAAAAATTACACTGTTTTAGTTTTTTGTTTTAGATAGTAAAGAAAATGTTTATTAGAAAGTACCTATATTACTCTAGCTAGTCTAAATGTTGTCTATATCCTCCCATATGACTGTGAGTGTTTTGATGTCATTCTGATGTTAAACGTTAAGCCCCTACTCAACAGATAAACTTCCTTCGGTAACGATCCAGACGCCTGTATGTCTCTTAAATATAATAATTGTTGTCTGAGCGGGAGGAGATCACACTTTGCATAATTAGATAGGTTCGATTCCCAGGAAGGGTACTTAAATAAAGACGAAAGCACTTCGGGATAAGTTGGGTTTGATTGATCCGATTCATATAGGAATAGGATTAGAATACAGTCGACATTCAAAACCTTTCTAAGTATGTAATTTTATTTAAGGAATAATTGAACGAGTGAAGTGAATTCTTGGAGTTAACTTGAACGAATTGGCGTTTAATAGTAAGTGAGTCTGAGTTTGAGGATAACTTTCAAACCGTTGATCCGATCTTTGTGTAATTTGTTAGATTTGGTGGGTAGATAGTATTAGTAGGTAAAACTAGTTGGTTAGGTTATGAGCTCAGTTATAGGAAGATAGATTGATGAATACTTTATTGTACACTTGGATAAATTAGATAAAAAAATAGACTTTATCTACTCTCATTTGCTGATGCGTGTTGCGCCGCATCCATAGATTATGTAGAAAAACTGTATTGCAACCTCCTTGGTCCAACTGAAGTTGTATCGTAATGGAAAAATAGTTATATTATGATACAGGTTACTTATTACAATAAATGTTAAATTTAATATTATCTATTTCATGATATTAACCTTTGGATCGGCAAAAATTAAATTAGCTAAAAAGAAACTTTTTGTTTACTTATTTAATAAATATAAAGTATTTTTTACAAAATTTATTGTTTTTATTCTCGTATGAAATATTTTTCAATATGATTTTAATTTTAATTCGGTATCTTGAATAGTTTAAGAAATATTGTGGTTTTTCTATGTGACCCTATTTAATTGCACACAAGTTTATTTTACCTCTGCAATGGAAAGTTAGGAAACTGTATGTAAAGGTTTCCAGTTTAAAACACATTTTTCACAAAAACAAGCGACATGAATCGTAAAGTTGGTCCTGTTACGAAGTTACAAAAAACCCCAGGATTGATTGTCAACAGTAAATCTTAGTAACAACTTGGGATGTTTTTGTGATAAATTATATTTGATTTTTTGAATTATTTTGGTACCTTTCATGAGAAAACGATGTTTCATTTATTTATTTTATTTTATAAATTTTTGGAAAATTTACGGCTAGGTAAACAAACAATAAAGTAAAATGTTGTATAATAGAGAGCCAATTGCAAGTTTCCACACACAGTGTTCCTTTAACTCGAGAAGGAATTTATCCTTGTAATTTACTTTTTCGATCGGTATCATAAAAATACAGAATGTTTGTTTTTTGTAATGTAGCGGGTTCGAGTCCCGGCTTAAGCAAGTGACTTTTTTAATATCCTTAAATACAGAATTGTTGTGTTTAAAAAATAAAGGAAAGTCTCCATTATGAAAAACTTCCTAACTTCAATATTTAAAGTACTTGTCCTCCATGTTACGTGACCGTGGGACATACTGTATAATAATATAACTATCCTATTTTGATGGTAGTCACCTGAATCTAAAGTAACACTAAATTGTTATTAAGAGGGAGCAAAATGCCAACTTTCTGTCAATTCTCAATTCAGTCTCGATTCGGTCAACTTTCAGTGTAGTTTTAAAATAATTAAGAGATTTGGGCCTCAGGTATCACATTCACCTTGCAACAAGCGTGAATGTTGTAAACAAAATTATGAACAAACGTTGCAGGCATACCAAAAATAGGCCCACGTATTGTTGCGAATGAAATATGCAAATACCAGCTGATTATTTGCGTACGTGCAATGATACTGTATTCGTACGTACGTTCGGAACAGGAGTAATTTAATTTTATATAAGACGATTCAAAATGATACTTGTGATTTCAATGAATAAAATTCTTTTTGACTTTGACTTTGTACAAAATAATTTTATTAAAATTAAAAACTCCTGCCTATTTTAATTAAAATTTGAATAAAATAGACTTTGCGAGTCGAGTGTCAAAGCCCTTTTAGAGTTTCAGCCACTTTTTCCTACAAATTTCACCATACTATAATTTTTTTTTTAAAAAATCCTCTATTTTAATCTCATCACAAAGCTTCCCATTTATAGCATTCTCAATTTCAGAACAATATTACAAGAATCCTAAAGATCCTTAGAATCCTTTTAATTTTCGAAATTCCCATAATAAAAATTACATAGACATTACTTGCCATATATTTTTAATGCATAAATACTCACAGATCTATAAATCCCACTATAATATTATAAATGCGAAAGTTTGTGAGCGTGTCTGTTACTCCTTCACGCTCAAACAACTGAACGGATTTGAGTGATATTTGGAATGGAGATACCTTATATCCTGGATACATAAGATACATTTGTTCACGCGGGTGAAACCGCGGTACACAATGTATAGGTAGACAAACACATGTCATAAATTACCGACATTATTAAATATACTACAATGTCTATTGTGAAGAACTTTGAACAATAAATAAAATAAATAAATAGTGCTGGACATTTCACACAACATTATCTAGCCCTGTTATGGCAACTAGACAACTGATATACTTAATACTAGTGCTTCGCCCCGAACTGAGACCTCGCGATAACACCTTTATCAGCCCGACTACTTAACTAAGTAATTTCCATATTATCTATTATTATTTTTGAAAATTTTCCCCTCGAGGTCTACCAGTACAGTACAGGATCTACCAGTAACTACTCTAATTTCCTACACATCATCGAAATAACCTTTGAATAGGGCTAAGCAACGGGGCGTAGTTATACTACATACCTGTTAGTACCTATATCAAGTACCTGACGAATTAATTGATAACGTCCTTTTGATGAAAACCATAGAACTCCAACGTCATTCAAATTCTTAGAAATGGGAGGTCAACAATGGATGTTATATTGGTTTCTGTTTTATGGAGTACATGTTTCTAAATTCTTCAATTTTAGACTTTTCCCTGTAGTTGTGACACAAAAGCCACAAGCATACCAAATTTCAGCATTGTGGGATTGCTGGAAGTACCCTAGAATTTTGGGTTTTTACGTTTTTTATTTTCCCTAATATCTCGAAAACTAATAAGGCTAAATAATTATTGAACGAGCGAAGCGAGTTCTCTGAGTCAAGTTGGAAGAATCGGCGTTTGTATGTACGTATGTTTGTCCGATGAAAACTTCCAAACCGTTAATCCGATCTTCATGAAATTTGGTATGGGGGTAGATAGTATTGGTACAATTTATAGGTAAAGTTATGAGCTATATCGGTCAGGGGGTTGCTGAGATATTGGGGTCCAAGAGGGGGTAAAAAAAATAAAAGTGAGACAGTCAGATCAAATGGCGTGTATAATGAAAGCGCTTTGGTTGGACATTTCAAAACTGTTTTTAATAAGTATTTAAACTTTTTAGTTTCCGAGATATTAGGGAAAATAAAAAACGTAAAAATCAAAAATTCTAGGGTACTTCCAGCAATACCACAATGCTGAAATTTGGTATGCTTGTGGCTTTTGTATCACAACTACAGGGAAAAGTCTGAAATTGAAGAATTTCGAGACATGTACCCTTTAAAACAAGAAACCAATATAATATGCTATATATATAGCTTGCGGAATGCAGATGTAAACTTGAACAATTAGAGTCGAAGCATGTTCCCTCAAATAATAATTATAGGAGTCTGGATCTACAGACGGAACTCATGGAAAGTGCTTCTAACTTCTCAACGATAGATCTCACTACACCAAATTGTAACAGTAAATTTCAACAAATGAAGGGGAGTAACAGAATAAAAAAATATGTGAAGCTAAGTAATTTTATAAAAAAAAGCTTAAAAAGCATAAAAATGTCCTAAGTTATGCAAAGCATATTAAGCAAAAATGTTATTTAAATGAGGAACTTAATTCCTGCTATAATTTGATAGGACGAAATTCAAAAGAGTTAGTTGATATGTCAGAGGAAATTAATGGTCTTATTCATAAAAAGTTATCGGACATCTAAAGTCTCTCTAATGTATGGTGTTCAATTTTTACTATTCATAAACTCATATTAGCACTAATACGTTGTTTAGATACACTATAAACTATGGAAAAGTTATGAGAGGCAAGACCCTACTTTAGCGTCTTATAATACGGAAACATGGCCGACTCACAACAGCTGATTTGTATTGTAATTGTGAATTTTGACATACCTAGACATTTTAACGTCAGTATTTCTCACAGCAAAGAATATAAATTTTCACTGAGTACCTACTGACTACTAAAATCATGGAAGCGCTTCGTAGATTGAATGCTGTTGCATTAGTTTAAAATCTAGAAAACCCTCCACGGCGTGCAAAGGTTTACAAAGACCGAAATGATAATTTTTGTTTGGATGACGAGGACTTCAGAAAACGGTATCGCTTTAATAAACCTACGGCGTTATACGTGATAAACCATACGATTCAGCGATGATTCCACGCAGACATCGTAACGAGCCCGCGATATGTTACGTTTGGTCATAGTGAATAAGGGGGCTGGTGCGTCAGGATCTACAGTTGGATCCGAGAGGTCGTGGCACATCTCCAGAACTACAGGTCCTAACTGCTGTTAGATGTTTGGGCCAACGTGCGATAAGTACCTTCGACTAATCTTAGACTATGACAGTTATTATACTACATACAGCTACTTCCCTCTTTATAAAATTAATAAAAGTCAAGTCAAGAGTAAAAAACATTTTCATTTATACTTTATTTTTATGATAGCTTAGTTTCGCCTGCAGCACCTCCTCTTTTAGCAGTTGGGGCAACACTTTTCTGGTGGCGCAACAGACAAGGGGTTAAGGTTGATTAGTTTTTGCTTTTCGTTTGCCATTTGGACCTCGTGCAGTTCTTGCCTGCAGGCAATTTCAACAGTGGCTGCGCACGTGCACCGTTTCCTTTACGAACTCCGTCAAAATAATCTATGAAAGAAAGCGAAATTAAGCATTAGTAAGAGCGAGAACATAAAAACAAAACACCTGAAACTTGTGAACAACTAACAAACAAAATAATGGCTCAAAATTTAATTGTGTTGGTAGTTTAATATCACACAGTATTTGGAAATCCTAAGGCCAAGAAAATATATTATTAGGACGTACCCAGCGGCTCAAATAACTAAAATTAGGAAAATTGCAGTACAAACCTTGTCCACATCCAGCCAATTTACACTCCTCTGTCTTTTCTGTCCACTAAGCCCGGCGACAGCTTGCAATTTGTTTAGATAGGTACCATTTTTCATGATCACAAATTCGCAAACTCGGTGAGAGCTTTTGAAAGTTCAAAATATCGAGGTTGTTACTGTCAAAACCAGAAACAAATAAGAATTTAAACATGTGAAATTTTGCCAATTTGTCTATGGTTTCGTCAAGCAATCATCAAGCAATGAAGTTTTTCGTCTAAATGGCAACATTTTGTTTCTAAAACCTTCTATAAGTGCATTTTAGTTATCAAAGCTTTATCGAACGATTATGAATAGGGAATTTTTAAATGAGTTTGATAGCCTTATCATACGTTTTAACTAGTGAACGTTTTAAACCTATATTAAGCATTTTTTATGAATAAGACCGTAAAAGTTTAGAAACATCACTTCATGATGTAACGTGTAAATATAAAAAAGCTGAACGAGGATTATCTGATATTCAGAAAATGAATAATATCGTAGAGATACTGAGTGATGATAGCACATATGTACAAGTATGTAATAGTAGCTCACAGACGGACCTTCCTTTATCAGAGCCTTCTGGATCAGCTTTAGGTGCTTTAACACACATTGCAAAATGTGCATCGCAGAGTCAGGCTAAACCTACTGTTCAGGTTGAAGTAGTTTCCACACCTGGTACGCAGTCTCCGGTTAGACAGATTAAATCCTGTTGTCAGACCCGGAAGACTGTGGTGTATTCAGATAAGATAGGTGTTGGGATGGGCTTGCTCCTTAGTGACCTGTTAGGGCAAGTTGTGACAAATAATTGCTTTCCTAATGCCCCTATTAACAAACTTATAGATACTATAAAGAGGGAGGATTGCTTTGACAATAACACCACTCTGTTAGTACAATTAGGTGAGAGTAGTGGTGTAACGTGTTTGGATATTATTAAGTTTACAGTATCTCCAAAATCCACAAAAGACCTACGTAAAGATAAACGTCGCCGAGTATCTGGTGATAGCGTTGATGCTCTATCTGCACTGCGGACGGAGATGAGGGAACTGTTTGAGATGTTTCAGAATAGCCAAAATAAAAGAATGGACAAACTCGACAAACGTTTTTCGGATCTTAATGTGAAAATGTCCGCCGTGCAGAATACCAATCAGGAGATTGAAAAGGCTGTTGATGTCGTATCGGAGAAGCTTTCAGCAGTTCAAACTGTGATTACCAAACTGGAAAGTGATCGCAGGGAAATACGCTCCCAATTGGCAGTCTTGGATGATAAGTGCGATGCAATCGAACGGAACACAAGGAAAACCTGCGTCGAGATCCGAAATGTCCCGAAAGTTCCAAAGGAAACTAGACAGGACCTTTACAACTTGGTCAAAACCCTAACGGGCCATCTCGACATGAAAATCGACTCTTCTGAGATACGAGATGTCTTTCGGCTGCCGATAGGAGTTTCAAAGGATACATCTACCTTAATTGTGGAACTGCCCAATACCCTTTTAAAAGGGAACTTTTTAGACGCAGTCAAAAAATTCAGTAAGAGGAATTCGGGCCAACAGCTCAACTCGAGTCATTTGGGGCTCGGAGGAACAAAGAGCACCGTGTACTGCTCCGAGTACCTAACAGCAAAGTCAAAAAAACTGCACTACCTGGCTAGAGATTTTGCAAAAACTGAAAAGTATGCCTTTTGCTGGACTGCTCATGGAAAAGTCTACCTACGTAAGGCAGAAGGGGACCGCTACGTATTGGTCAAAAGCGAAGAGCAGCTGCAGGAATTGAGACGTGAAAACTGACTACGTTTTTGTCTAATAGGTATCTGTGGGGTCAGCACGTGTGTCTGTAGGCTACTTATTACTGATAGGAAATATTTTACCTCATCAGTTACGTTTCTTGTTAGCCCTAGTATGCATGCATTTAGTTATAGGTATCTAATTTATGTTAACTGTTATTCGTCGTCGTACAATCGTAATATTTTAGTAACGATGTACTATGTAATTGCTTATCTAAAGACACACACCGTACTTTTTGAGCGTAAAAACATTAACTTGCAAGTGTGCATCGATGAGATCGTGCTATCTTCTTTACACTTGCATACTAGCATAACATGCGTTAAAGGGAAACACTACATTATCTATACCGGCCAATCCTATTCGCACCTGCCAAGCATGCACACAGCGGTACACTATCTTGCAAATGCTGATGGCACACTGGGCGCAATCTTTATTTTAAAAACTTGTACTGGAATATCATTTCGCGGTCAAGTTGAAAACTCCTTAGACTTATTCAGTTCCCATGATTCAACGGTCATTAAAATTCGATTGTAAAACTATCGCAGAAGACTTAGATGCAGTTGTTCTTATTCCAAATATACATACTTTCAGTCCCGAATCGTGTAAGTTGGGCTTGGGTGACGTTGATAATCAATTTACCATAATTACCCAAAATATACGTAGTATTAGGAAAAATCTAGATAAATTCATTGTGTTCCTGTCTAGACTTCGTTTTTTGCCGGACATCATTGTTTTGACAGAGTGTTGGCTGGACAGTGACTCACCCCAACTGCCACTACAAGATTATGTATATCATGAATCCAGCAACTACCGTAACCAAAATGACGGTATCGTAATCTACTCCCGGGTTGGTTTGCATGTTACTGTGACTCAACCAGAGCTTGAAGACGCCAGCTGCCTCGTTTTAAACTTAGAAAACCTATATAACATTATATCAATATATAGATCCCCGTCGATAACGAACATTGATAAATTTATAATGTCTCTTGAGAAAATAATATTGGCTTCTGGCGATAGGTCATTGGTATTAACTGGAGATATTAATATAGATATCCGTCCAGATCCTTCGAACCCCAAATTGTCCGAGCAATACCTAGAACTTACGGCTCACTATGGTCTGATTCCTGGTCATCAACTTCCAACGCACGATCTTACGTGTCTCGATCACGCACTAATTAAATGTAAGAATGACACCAGAGTGGTGGTGTGTGGGGCAGGCATCACAGACCATGATGCTGTATTGATAGGTATAGATAAAAATTCCCCAACATATATTGGTAAAGATGCTAAATCACGCATCAAATTAAATAACCCTAAAATAATTGAAGCCCTGCAGAGCACTGACTGGACTGACCTGTATAATCTAACTGATACCATATCTGCTTTCGATTATTTTGCGAATGTTATTAATGATGTCATAAACTCCCATAAATCCACGGTGTTAATAAGAAACTCCAAACACATTCGCCAAGCATGGATTTCCCCTGGATTATTGAAATGCATCAGGAAAAGAGATCTCTTACATATGATAGCCAGAAAGAATCCTAAAAACACTAAGTTACAGGATGACTACAAAAGCTACCGAAACCATTGCAATAACGTCCTGCAAAACCTAAAAATTCTAAACGACCGCTCCTTATTGACGGAAAGCAAAGGAAATACCAAAAACACATGGAAAGCTATTAAAAAGATATGCAATATTGACTCGAACCGTACATCAAACACAGCACTACTGCAAAATGCTAAAACTCCAATCCAATCCCTTAACAGCGTAAATAACTTTTTCGCAGCAGTAGGTGACAGACTAGCTAGCACGATACTGACCAAAATTAATAAAACTGAAATAGATTTGGTGGATACAATTAAACCCAGCAGTATCACTCCCATTCACTCACTTTTCCTAACACCAACAAATGACAGTGAAATTGTTAAGATAATAAGTAGTCTCAAGTCTGGGTCGGCGCCAGGGCACGACGGCTTAAATAATGACTTGATCAAAGGAGCAAAATATGCACTAGCTTCTCCGTTGGCGTATCTGTGCAATCTCAGTCTTTCCTCTGGAGTTGTTCCAGACTGTTTGAAAGTGGCCAATGTTATACCTATCTTAAAATCGGGAAGTCCAACGGATCCGACAAACTACAGACCAATCTCTCTGCTGACATCAGTCTCTAAAATTATCGAGAAAATTGTTAATGTGAGGCTTCTCACTTTCCTTGAGTACAGCAACCTATTGGCCGATAATCAGTTCGGTTTCCGTAAGGGTAGGTCAACAGAGGACGCAGTTGCGCACATGGTAGACCATATTTCCGAGAAACTTGACTCTAGCCAAAAATGCATCGGTGTCTTCCTTGACCTAGCCAAAGCGTTCGACACTGTTTCTCGGCCAATGTTGTTTAGAAAGATGGAGTGTCTGGGCATCCGTGGTGTAGCTCTTGAGTGGTTCAAATCCTATTTTGAGAACCGACGGCAAAGAATCTGCGTATCTGACAATATGAGCGATTTTACGGAAGTTAGCTTCGGGGTACCCCAAGGAAGTGTGCTCGGGCCTACGTTGTTCTTGATATATGTGGATGATCTGTGCCGTTTAAAGCTAACTCAGGCGAAAACCTTGGCATTTGCGGATGACACGGCATTAATGTTTCATGGGAAAACATGGACAGAGGCTATGGACTTGGCTCGGAAAGGACTGGCGACGGTGCATGATTGGTTACAAAATAATCTGTTAACACTAACGTTGCTAAAACTAAATATATAACCTTTAGTATATCCCAAAGGACAGCGCCTACTATACCCATTAGCATCAAAATCCACGATTGCCATCCAAATAGATATCAGTGCAAATGCCCCGAATTAGAAAGAGTGCAATCAATCAAGTATCTTGGTGTGCACTTGGATGACCATCTTAGTTGGAAACATCATATACTAGCCTTAACTGGGAAGATTAGGAAGCTGAAATATATTTTTAAAAAGCTCAATACTGTAAGGGATATAGAAACCATTAAACTAGTTTATACTGCACTCTGCCAATCGTTATTTTCCTACTGTATAGTCATTTGGGGCTCTGCCTGCGCAACAACTTTTCTTAAGCTCGAGCGAGCCCAGAGGGCTGTATTGAAAATATCATTAGGCAAACCTTTCCGTTATTCAACTGATTGTCTGTTCCAGGACTGCCAGTTTTTGAGGGTTAGACAGATTTTCATAAAGACAACTGTACTACGCTTCCACAAGAGATCACTTTTGTCTGCAAGAACTAGCGTAAGATCTCGACGTAATGCAATTTGGCCAACCCCGACTACGCGTACGATTTTTGGTCAGAAAGCACCATCTTTTCTAGGCCCCTTTTTATACTCGCGCGCCCATAAGGAACTAGATATAAAACAGTGCCTTAAATCATTGTGTAAAAGAAAGGTTGAAGAGTGGTTAAGAAACCTTAACTACTCTGACACTGAACAACTTTTACTCCCTTTAAAATAGTTTAATTGTACATTACCAAATTCATTGTGTCGCCAACCTTATCCTGCACCTTTTACACTATGCGCATTGCGCGCTTTAACAATGCGAAGCTCAATGAGTTAACAGGTGTGCTCCCACTATCTACACCTACACAAGCGCAATGAATACCTACAGTACCACACCTGTACCAAACAAATGACTTCGCACACTTTGCAAATCTCATGCACCGTTCGCACTGCGGCAATTGGTACATCGTAGTCACACCACAGTAAAGCGCTTTTCACACTTTCTAATTTTTTAATGAGTCCAGTACTGTTTTGTTTTATTTATTTTTTGAACCCACCTACAATAGAATAATTTTTGGGTATTTAACTACCCTACAATATTTGATGATGTAGCTCAGCAGTACCAAATAACTTAAGTTTTTTTTTGTAATCATATCTTTATCTAAAGCTTGCTAATGTCTCATGTAGCGTGGGTTGGGTAGGTGATAGGTACCTACTAAGTTTTTGCGGCCACTTATTAACATTAGTAGTGATCTACTATTATTAGTAAGTGGTTACCTACTTTCTTACCTACTACCTACCTGTCTAATGTTAATAATGTTATGTATCTAATTTAAAAATTTATTTGTCTCTTTTATCTAAGCAATTATGTACTTACCTACTATCTGTCACTTGTCTACTGGAAGAGCCTAGCTTCCCACAACACAGGGAATCCTAGTGTGGGAGCTAGTGTACAAAATTATAATTATGGTACCTACGTTACCATATTATTATACTTAATGTAAATTTTTCTGGATCAATAAATGATTATATTATATTATATTATATTATATATATATTATATTAAGTAAGTTGAGACTTTACTACAAAAGCTAGATTCAGGACTGGGAAAATTAATTTTATGTGCTTTCCCTTACTCAAAATGTTTGAGTACTAAAGATAATCAAAAAATTTGGAATCTTAATTTAATGTTGTATAATTTGACATGTCGTCATAGAGACGTTTTGTATTTTGATACTAAAAATTTTATTAGTAATTTTATTTTGACACAAGATACTATGTATTTGAGTACACATAGTAAATTAATAATTGCTAAATTGTTAGCATTTAATATTTTTGATCCCGTTTTAAGTACTATAACGCAGTTCACCGACAAGCCCGTAGTTAGTAGTAGTACTAATGAGGGCAAACAAGTAGGAGTAGCTGACAGTCATTTAAACTGACGAGTTCGACAATGAGACAGCCGGGCACATTACATGTAGTACATCAAAATGAGCAAGGCCTTCCCAGCAAAATCTTAGAATTAGAATTATTTTTAAATCGTTTTAATATTGATATCATGTGTGTAACTGAACACTGGATGTTACAATTTGATTTACTCCCTTATTATGAGAATTATAATATTGCAAGTTCATACAAACGCAAGAACGCCATACGTGGGGGTTCCTTAATTGTTGTTCGAAATACTTTAAAATGCAAGGAACGTAAAGATGTTGCAAATCTCACTATTGAGAGGACTATTGAGCTATCTTGTGTTGAGCTAGAGCGGCATATCATTGTGAGCGTTTACCGTCCCCCTGACGCAGACTTCGCATTATTTGAATCCACTATGGAAGAAGCATTGCTTAAAACTTTTGTTTGTAATAAAATGCTAATAGTCTGCGGAGATTTCAATATAGATATTCCGGTTAATCCTCTATCTGAGAGGCTTCTTAATTTATTTAAATGCTTTAACTTAAATCACCTCTTCGAAGAACCTACAAGGGTGACACTAACAACATCCACCTGTTTAGATAATATTTATTGCAGTAGTGTTCCAATTGATAAATCAGTAATTAAACATTTCACCTCAGATCACTATGGTCACAGTGCTATATTTACTTGTAATTTTGTAGATGAACCTAAGGAATTCACTTATCGGCCTATCACAGAAAGTCGCATTAAGAAGTTCCAGGGCAGTATTGAACTTAAAATGCCCCTTGTACCGTGCGTAGATGATCCGAATGACCTTTTTACTAGTTTGTTTAAGTTGATATGTGAGGAACATAGAGAGATATTTAAGTTAAAAAAATGTAAAGCTAGAGCTAATGTCGGGTTAGCTGATTGGGCTACAACCGGTATTTATCGAAGTAGGAATAAATTATATGAACTCTATGCGGCTAGAGAATCAATGTTGCACGATCCAACGTTTATCTTGTACATAAAGAACTATTCCAAGACCTTCAAAAAAGTTTGTCATGCAGCAAAATCATTGCATTTGAGAAATAAAATAGAAAAATCAGCAAATAAAATTAAGACAACTTGGAAATTAATAAATAATGAAACAGGTAAAGCTAAACCTCGTAGTAAACAAATTAATTTAAACGTAAACAATACAATATTATCAAATAATATTTGCAAATGCCTTTGATAGTTTTTTCTCTAGTATACCTAATATTGTGACTCAATCTTTAAAATCAACTGCCTCTTGAGCATCTACTTTATTGGAATTAAGTGTTGATAAGTGTGAAGTCGCGTTTAGTTTCAGATACGTTGATGCCATTGATATTGTTAAGACATTTAAGTCACTTAATATTAAAAATACTGAAGACCTTCGGGGAATATCTACAAAGGTGTTAGGTGTTATAATTATTGATATTGCGCCGTGTATTGCCTATATTTTCAATGGATGTGTTGACGAGGGTTTCCTGATCTTATGAAACATAGTAAATTAATTCCTTTGTTCAAGTCTGGTAATGAAAAAGATCCAGGTAATTATAGGCCAATTTCTATATAATCTTCTAGAGACTTATTCTTACTCAGTTATTGTCACACTTCAACCTCCACGGACTTCTTCATAGTCATCAATTTGGATTTACTAAGGGTCGTTCGACAGCCGATGCTGGTACCATGCTCTTAGAACACATATTTGAAGCATGGGAGAACTCGCAGGACGCGATCGGAGTTTTCTGCGACCTGTCCATAGCTTTTGACTGCGTGAGGCATGATACTTTAATTTCCAAGTTAAAACATTATGGCATACAAAATCAGGCAATTAATCTTGTAAATTCTTACTTATCCAATAGAGTCCAAAAAGTTGATGTTGGTGGTGAAAGGTCTTCAGGATCGACTATTGTCATAGGGGTGCCACAGGGTTCAATACTAGGCCCTTTTTTATTCCTAGTTTACAATAACGATCTCCCTTTTTTTGTGAAAGACATATGTGACATAGTTCTATTTGCTGACGATACTTCTTTGATTTTCAAAGTTGATAGATCTAAATCTTATTACGATGATGTAAATGATTCACTATCGCATGTTCTCGAGTGGTTCACGGTTAATAATCTTTTGCTTAATGCTAAAAAAACTAAATGCATCAAATTCACATTGCCAAATGTAAAACATTATCCAACTAATATTAAAATAAATGGGGAGACACTTGATCTTGTCAAGTCTACCATTTTCTTAGGGCTTAATATTGATGCAGGGTTGCAGTGGGCACCACAAATTGTGGCTCTTGCTGGTAGACTTAGTTCCGCTGCATATGCAGTTCGTATAATAAGGCAGCTTACTGATGAAGCTACAGCTAGGCTTGTTTATTTTAGCTACTTCCATAGTGTTATGTCATATGGTATCATACTGTGGGGTAAAGCAGCAGATATCCAAGCTATTTTTGTCTTACAAAAACGGGCTATACGTGCCATTTATAAAATGAAGTCGCGTGACTCCTTGAGGGAGCGTTTCAAAGAAATCAATATTCTTACAGTAATATCGCAATATATCTATGAAATATTATTACATACACATAAACACTTGGATAGTTTTATGATAAAAAGTGACGTGCATGGTATTAACACAAGAAATAAACACAAACTAAATATACCAAAATTTCGATTAAAGAAAGTAAGTCTTTTATGGGGAATTATGTACGGTTCTATAATAAACTTCCAGAAGGTGCATTTAAACTTCCTATTCGAAGATTTAAATCCTACATAAAGATGAATCTACTTAAGAAAGCGTATTACACTCTTGATGACTATATTAATGATAAAGCCGCGTGGCCTGATGTCGCTCTGCCCCTCGACTGCTAAAATGGAAATTTGCAATATCTATACTTACCTATTTACATGTTTGTATTAGATTATTATTTATAAGTATAACAAGCGTAGCGTGTGCTGTCTTGCATATTTTTGCTGATGTTTATTTACTTTTGACTACCTAGTAAAGGATACGGGAACGTTGTTTAAGTTTTTAAAAACTAAATTTAAAATTACTTTAATAAAATTCGTAAATTAATTTAATTAAAAATGACACATGTGAGACAAAGCTTATTCTCTACATGAATGAATCAAATCATCTTACCAACTTAAGGCACAAAGGCACAAGATGCGTGGGTGGTAAGCGATAAGCGTCCATCCGGCAGTTACTAGAATGCAATGCTTGCAGTCTCAAACATTCAATGTTGTTTCTAGCCTGCCAACTGAATGCATAACTCCTCCCTCATTAAGTGCGAAATTATCGGGTCTCGCGGAAGCTCTGATCCGGTCATTTCGCATCAACATGAAACGATATGCTAGAAAACCAATAATAACTAAGCTTAAAATTAAGTACAATAGTATAGTGCCTAAACTAACACTTTTCATATTTACGCCACTGATCTCATTTTCACTTTCACTGAATACACTTTCTTTTAGTTTTAGGAATCGTGAAAAATGTTTCATTTCCTCCAAATTTATATTCTTGATGTTAACAGTAGCCAATGAAGTCATATTTATTGATTTCAACTCCGGTAATGTTACTATTGGGGTTATTTTATACTGAACACTCTCTGCAAACGTTCTGCGATAACTCAATTTATACTCATTCAGGTAAATCTCGCAATCTTCTGTTGTTGTTACAATATAAGTACCCAAGAGCGACTCTCTGATGTTATCATGACTACATTTTTCCACCAACACTGTCGGTTTTCGTGTAAAAACGATCCAACTATCCAAACTGATTCTTTGCACCTTGGTATCTTCAATGTCAACAGCATATGGTACGCAAGAAGTTAGGTCTGCCTGGAACTCCAGAAGCTGCTCAGCACAGGTCAGTGATGGGAACTGAGCCACGTTGTCGTCGTTGCACAGGAAATTGTCATCCACGGCAATTTTCTCGCATGGCTTTGTAACCGGCAGGTATTTCGAATTTTTCACCAAAAGGTAAGGGAATTCAGGAAAAACTACTACTGTTTTGTTAATGGAATCTTTGTAAATGGGTAATGAATAAATTTTAAAATAGTTGTAAGTATTTTTATCTGTCAGTGGAACTTCCAATATGAACGTTATCTGGTTTTCCTTTACATAAGCCTTTACCTTAATAATTCTTTCTAATTTTAACAAATTACTCTCGTGAGCTTCATACACCAAATGATTTACTTGCTCTATAGATTTTAGTAGATGTATCAGTTCGGTAGAATTTATAATCGACTGATGCAGTACAGACACCTTACTGAATGCCAAAGCTGTCTCTATTTCATTTAACGTTATATAAATGGTCCTGAACATACTCATAAACATATCAAACATGCTTAAAGTATACGACAAATAAAGACAAGAGCTTTCTTTACCATTTTTATCTGCAATTAAATTTTCAATTGTTTTTAATCGTTTATCTAGAATTAGTGTGTTTTTGTGTGAGATTTCTGTACTGTTTATGAAACTATCTAACATTCTGGTGATCAAAGTAATCTTTTTATCATTTACCATTTCCTTGGAACCAATTCGCGAAATGAGAGCATCATATCGAATAGCGTCGTCGTTATCTAAGTTTCCTGAAACTACCTTAATTAATGACCCAAGGGGATTCAATAATCCTCTCTTATATCTACGCAAGGGAATCAACTGCCGAAATTTCACAACGGTTATGTTACGTATGTACTCTACTTGAGTCCTTATGCCCATAAATTCATTGACAAAGGGTTTATGCCTATTTACTAACTTAATAAATTCTTTAAACTTTAAAATATGGAATTCTAAATCATTACTAATACCACTTAAATCTAAAATCTTAACTATCAACCACTTATCTTCTTCCTTGAACGCTTGTCCTTCCTTAACAGGCAAAATTCCAGGATTGTTTTCAATCTTTTGCAAATGAAGGGCCTGGAATTGGGGAAGTAGGCTCACTACGACCAAGCACCACCTGTGGAGGACGTTTCACATTTTTAACAGCTACTTTAGTCTTTCTCTTGCCTATTTGCATTAAGGCTACATTTCGTTCTACTCTACCTTTCACCTTGGCTTTATTATATCGTGGTTTATCCTTGCTTTTCCTAGTGTTAATATCTTTAGTATACACAATGTCACCGGGTTCTAATTCTACAATATCCCCTGATCTTTTCTCTCTAATTTTTTGCTTCTTTTCCACAATTTTATCAGAAATGTATTGATAAAGATATTTCGTCCGTTTAGCGTGATCATTCAGCAATTGTTGCATGTATGTCTTTTCAAATTCACCATCAAATAATCTATTTGAATCGGTGTGCCCAAATACTATCTCAAAAGGAGTTAATTCTGTTGTTGAATGGATCGTGTTGTTATAAGCCATTATAGAGTATGTCATAACTGAAGCAGCGTCAGTACACTTTTGATCATATTTTGCCAAACGATAAATTTCTATTAATGTTGAGTGAAAACGTTCAACAACACTTGTCGAATTTGGGTTATTAGGTGTACAAATATGTAACTGGATTTTGTACATATCAGCAAATTCTTTCATCAATTCATTTTTAAACTCTGATCCGGGATCACTACTTATTTTGTTAGGAACACCATACATTGAAAAGTATTTGATCAATGCACGAACGACTTCCGGTGTCGATTTATTTTCAATTTCTATTGCCTGTCCTAATTTACTAAATGCATCCACTATAGTCAAATAATACCGGTTTTCAATCGAAAAGATATCAATAAAGATTTCTTGAAATGGTGCTGATTGTGTTTGAGTTAACTCTATTGTTGGTTTTATCGGCTTTCTATCATACTTCATCTTTTGACAAGCAACACACGAGTTAATTACAGCTGATGTCATTTCCTGCATTTTGTGCCAAAAATAATTTCTTTTTATCCTAACCATAGTTTCCTTTATCCCCCTATGACATGTTTTTCCTTCGTGATGTTTTAATACAATTGCTTTCTGTTCATTCTCATCTTCCACAAATATAACCCTTTCAGTGCATTCATAAAACTCTACCATACCTTTCTTGAACAATGTTATAATAACGCTGTTAAAATCTTTTCTGTGATGCTTATCTTCGAAATAGATAAAATATTTCGTTTTTGGTGTAATATATTCTTTTAAAAACTGTTTGATTAATTCTTCATTATTTAATGGTAAAAATACTTCCAAAACTTTTTGTTTTTCTCTTGATATATTTTTTACCAGTATTTCCTTTTTGAACCAAGTGAAAACTAAAATTTGGTTTGGTTTCGTGTCGACTGCCTCATTTAAGATAGGAATCCCTTTCGATTCTAGATCCGCAGCTGAATGGACGGTTCCTTCCGTGCTACTTGACAACGGCGGAAGAGGGTAAGAAGGCTCTAATTCTTCAATATTTCGAACCGTCTCTGCATCAGAGGCATCTGATAGTACTACAGTTTCTATAGGCTCATCCTCGTCAGTGTCTTTACTTAAGTCAATAATTTCACTAGTTATGTCCTGAATGTGTCTTTGAAGTCGTTGTTCTTTTTCATCTAAGTTAACCTTCATTGATTCGTCTGACGTATCGTCATCAATAGCGTTTACCTTAATACGCGATAAGGCGTCAGCGTTTGTATTTTGTTTACCCTTCTTATATTCGGTACGAAAATCGTATTCCTGTAAACGCAGTCGCCATCGTGTTAATTTACTATTTGGCTCTTTCAGGGAATCCAGCCAAGCCAGAGGACGATGGTCTGTATAAATAGTAAATTTGTTACCATATAAATAGGGCCTAAAGTGTTTGACGGCCCATATAACGGCTAAAAGCTCGCGCTCTATGGTGCTATAACGCATTTCGGTCTCGCTAAGGGTCCTACTCGCATATGCAATAGGCTGATCAGTACCTACAGTACCCTGTGATAACACAGCACCTAACGCAACGGCTGATGCATCTGTTGTGAGAATATAGGGCTTTGATGGGTCTGGATACTGAAGAAGGGGCGCGTGTGTGAGAAGTTCTTTACACTGATGGAAAGCGTCCATGTATTTTTGGTCTATTATGATCTTATTCCGCTTTTTAAGACAATTTGTTAATGGTTTTGTTATTTTAGCGAAGTCTTTGATAAAGCGTCTATAATAGCCGATGAGTCCAAGAAAACTCTTGATCTCGGTTACTGTTTTGGGCAGAGGATAGTTTAAAACTGCCTTTATCTTGTCATCATTAGGTTTGAGACCTTGATCGGTAATAGTATGACCTAAGTAAAGTACCTCTTTCCGTAAAAACTCAGATTTATCGAGCTGTACTTTCAGGTTCGCTTCTCTCAGCCTATCAAAGATGGATCTTAAATCTTTAACGTGTTCCTGCATGCTAGTACTATAAATAATAATGTCGTCCATGTATACCAGACAATGTAGACCTTGGAGCCCTCTGAGGATATTGTCCATGGCTCGTTGGAAGGTCGCTGGTGCCGTTTTAAGCCCAAACGGCATTCTTAAAAACTCATAATGTCCTGCTTCTGTACTAAAAGCTGTCTTCTGTCGGTCAGTCTCATTAATTTCAATTTGATGATATCCGTTAGCTAAGTCAAGAGTCGTAAAGTATTTACTTTTCCCTAATTTGTCAAATAAGTCCATAATATTAGGTAAGGGGTATTTATCATCTGTCGTAATTTCGTTAAGTCGTCTGTAGTCAATTACCATTCGGAATTTAATTTCACCTGAAGCGTCCATTTTTTTAGGTACAAGATGAACAGGTGCATTCCATGGCGAGTGAGATTCCTGAATTATGTTATTTTTTAATAACTTTTTAACTTGAGTTTTAATTTCTTGCGTTTGGACAGGAGGTTGTCTATATGGTTTTACATAGATTGGATCCTCATTTTTTGTCCGAATAATATGTTTTACCTGATTTGTGAAGCTTAAAGGAAGCTTGTCACTGTAAAAGATGTCCTTGTATTCTCTACATAATTCAGAAATACACTGTTGTTCTTCTTGATTCATGTGATCAAGCCTAAGTCTCGTCAAATTTTCCTGTAAAATGTCATCCACTTCCATGTCTTTCATCTCTACGTCATTGTAGCAATTTAAGTTTACTGTGTCGTTACGAAATTTATCTACTTTAAACGGGGCTGTAATAGTTAAGGTCATTTGTGTTTCTAATGTATTTTGGATAATGGTGGTAAAATATCCGTTTTCAACGCTAACAATAGCTGCTGGCATCCGGACGCCTTCGCAGAGTTGTTTGTAATTTATTATGGCGTCCCCTGAAAACAGGTCTGCGGGTAATTTTACTCGTTGTTCTGAGCGTGGAGCTAGCTTTATGACGTGATCTGTTATACTTTGTACAATCGGCAGGGTAGCTGTTTTGGTTCGAAGTCTGTGACTTTTTAGATCAATTACAGCTTCTAATTGTACCAATAAGTCATTTCCTATAAGTCCATCATATTGAGGGTCTACATCATAAACGTAGAATTTGTGAAATTCGTTGCTTTTGAAAGATGGCATCAACGGAATTTCAATAACCTCGTTATGGCTACTAGATGCGTGCGTGCTTATTACAGTGAACAGTTCACATAAGGCGAACTCACGGAAAAATTGGTGAGCCTTTTGCGGGCTAATAAAAGATCTCGTACTTCCCGTGTCTATCATAAATTTTCCGTCAATTTCTGGTAAATAAACATACGGTAGCTTTAATTTCATATTACAATTTATTTTTATCACTTCCGGTCCTTTATTGAGGCCAGAATGTGAAAATTTTCAATTTCCACTACATTCGCGGTTTCATTTGTCACCAAATTTTCCTGTTCGTTCTCAGCTATCACTTCCATTTGGGAGGTGATGTAATCCGTATTATCGTTTTCATCATAATAATATCCTTCTTGACTTTCATAATTTTCGTAACCGTAATTTTCACCTAATTCAAGCTCATTTAAGCGAAAACCCTGTGGTTGTTGTGTTGGGGCCTGCATTTGTGGCTTTAAAGGAGGTGCGGTCCTCATAGAAACATCTGTGTTGTATTTTAAATTGGGAGGCTTGTACCCGAATTGATTTTGGTTGAACTGAGGCCGATAGCCAAACTGTTGTGGTCTTGGGTTAAAATTTTGGGGTTGCGTAAACCTTTGCATTCCAAACTGTTGCGGCTGCATCAACTGTGGTCTATATCCAGTTGGAGCCTGTTGACCGAATTTGTTTACAAATGGTTGCCTATACTGACTGTTTCCCGGAATCCCGAAATTAAATCGAGGGGGTGTGTTAAAAGCTGGCCTAAAGCCACTGGGTTGGATGGGCATGCTCTGTGATGGTGGAGTGCCAAATTTCATTATTGCGCCTGCTGGTGGCTGAGGGCGAAGCATTTTACTTCTAAGGCTATATTGCTCATAAAAGTTGACATCCTCCAGCACAAACTCTAATGCTTTTTCAAGTGTTTGTGGCATTTTCATTCGCACTGATCTAATAAGATTTTCGGGCAAGTTATAAAGGAAAACATTAAGTGCTAAATTTCCGTAAATGCTCACTTTACTTTTCCTAATGTCCACATCCGGTAATTGGTTCACCTTGGAAATCAGTACTGATTTTACTGACTGTATCCGATTACAGAACTCTACATAACTTTCCCCTTGTTTCAATTTTAAGGTTTCTAGTTCTATCGCTATACATTCTTCACTTCGAGGATCACCAAAATGTTGTATTAACAAGACCTTAAGTTGGTCCCAGCTTGAAATGTCATTTCGCTCACTAGCTAATGCGGCGGCCTCATCAGTCAACTTACTCGTAATTGCATGAAATACATAAATATCTTGCTCTGCACATCCGCGATATTTTTCAATTATATAATCACATTTCCGTAGAAATAAATTAAGATGACGTTTGTTGCCATTAAAATTTGGTATAATATTCATTATTTCTTTAGGTATCACCTTAACTGTCGTCATTTTATATACGTACCTATCTACTCTGTTACTTTAATAGTATTTTTATTTTAATAAACTAAAGACACAAACGATTTTAGTAAAATTTTGATCACTACGTAAACAAGAACTATTAACTACTACTAGAATTACTTGGCTATTTATAATTTAAACAAATAATACCAAAACTAACACTTACTTAAATTTTGATAAGCAATGTTTATTTAACTCTACTTACTCTACATTCACAATTTCCTACAATAGGAAACCAGAAAACGTTATGACGGAAAAAGTTCGATTCCGAATATAACAAAACACAAAACATAAAACACGAAAGGTAGGAAAGGATGGCGAAAATTCTACTCACCAGCCAGTCACCAACATGCTCGATCGCTTCTTAGCACCTTCACAATTTATTTGGTTCGAACAGATCCGATTCGCGTCGGAAAATTCCCGAAAAATCACGGAAAACTACGCGGAAAACTCGGAAAATCTGCCCCGGCTGCGCCAGTAAAGGATACGGGAACGTTGTTTAAGTTTTTAAAAACTAAATTTAAAATTACTTTAATAAAATTCGTAAATTAATTTAATTAAAAATGACACATGTGAGACAAAGCTTATTCTCTACATGAATGAATCAAATCATCTTACTAACTTAAGGCACAAAGGCACAAGATGCGTGGGTGGTAAGCGATAAGCGTCCATCCGGCAGTTACTAGAATGCAATGCTTGCAGTCTCAAACATTCAATGTTGTTTCTAGCCTGCCAACTGAATGCATAACTACCTTCCTAAGGTTTTTAAGTTCTCATTTACTATGTATCAGCAACTCCTTGCTCCGAGGCACCACACAGGCGCTTCTCACCTAGTGGTAAGACGGACCATTTATGTAAGCCAAGCCGAGTTTGTTGCCTGATTCTTCTAGGCTTGGTCGCGTTGGAACAGGAGTAATTTAATTTTATATAAGACGATTCAAAATGATCCTTGTGATTTCAATGAATAAAGTTCTTTTTGACTTTGACTTTGATATCCGTTGTTGACCTCCCATTTCTAGGAATTTGAATGACGTTGGAGTTCTATGATTTCGTCAAAAGGACGTTACCAATTAATTCGTAACAGGTACTTATGTAGTATCAGAGACAAGTTACTTGTAAAGTTTAAGTTACTGGTGGTATGAACGCCCCGTTGCTTAATGCTATTCAAAAGTTTTTTCGATGATGTGTAGGAAATTACCTCGAGGTGAAAATTTTGAAAAAATAATGGTAATTATAGATATGTCTTACATAAGTAGTCGGGCTGATAAAGGTGTCATCGCGAGGTCTCAGTTCGGGGCGAACCACTAGTTAAAAACAGTTTTGAAACGTCCAACCAAAGCGCTTTCATTAGACACCCCACTTGATCTGACTGTCTCACTTTTTTTTTTTTTTACCCCCTTTTGGACCCCAATATCTCAGCAACCCCCTGATCGATATAGCTCATATAACCTTACCTACAAATTGTACTAATACCAGTTCGGGGCGAACCACTAGTTAAAAACAGTTTTGAAACGTCCAACCAAAGCGCTTTCATTAGACACCCCACTTGATCTGACTGTCTCACTTTTATTTTTTTTACCCCCTCTTGGACCCCAATATCTCAGCAACCCCCTGATCGATATAGCTCATATAACCTTACCTACAAATTGTACTAATACTATCTACCCCCATACCAAATTTCATGAAGATCGGATTAACGGTTAGGTTGAAGTTTTCATCGGACAAACATACATACATACATACATACATACAAACGCCGATTCTTCCAACTTGACTCAGAGAACTCGCTTCGCTCGTTCAATAATACGTTACATAGATAGATATTTTTTTTATACATAGAAAATATACCCAGAACACCCGGAACAATTATCTGTAGATCGCACAAATATTTGTTCCGAGGCGGGGATCGAACCCGCAACCTCCTGCGTCGCAGGCGAATCTTCGCCCGCCGCGCCACAGAGGTCGTCAAATGACGGCGAAAAGAGAAACAAACCCAGAAACGATCTCGTCATGATTTCTCCATGATAACGCTCGACCTCACACTGCTCGACAAACCATTTTAACATTCAAGATCTGCAATGAGAAACCATAATTCATCCTCCAGATTTAGCCACTCGCCAGATTTAGCCACAACCGATCTTATTTTATTCCGCAATTTGTCCAATTTCCTGCTAGGAAAAACATTTTGTTCTCAGGAAATAGTACAGTACAAAATGCCTTCATAGACTTTGTAGAGTCCAGGTCCCCAGAGTTTTATCGCAAAGGCATTGATTTTCCCTCCAGATTTTAAATAATGAGGGTAAAAAGTTGTTTGAATATTTAAATATAAAACGGTTGTTTCATATTTTAACCTCTAATACTTTTGCAACTGATGGCCTCGGAGAAGATTGTCAGAACTTTCATAAACTGTGCAACATAAAAACCCGTTTACTCCCAGCGTCCCCCACCGGTCTGGCCCCACTGGGGGACGTTGGGAGAAAAAAGTGCCAACGTCCCCCACTCGTGACAACGTGCAGAAATTTAATATTTCACAGTAGGAGAACTTTTTTTTTCTGTTTTTATGTGTCCATTATGATGATCACTGAACACGATTCTGCTGTCAGAATTGAAAATAGTTGCCGCGATTTTAAACTTTTTTTTTTTTTTGTTTCTTTGTTGTTCGATTGCTTTAAAAATCGATATCTGAGGTTCCATGTGATCACTAAACAACAATCATTTGTCAGAAATTAAAAAAAGTGGCCGCCATTTTGAACTTTTTTGCTATCGGACCGATTGCTTTAAAAATCGATATCTGAGGATCCCTGTGATCACTGAACAAGAATCTGCTGTCAGAAATTTAAAAAAGTGGCCGCCATTTTGAACTTTTTTGTTACCGGACCGATTGCTTTAAAAATCGATATCTGAGGATCCCTGTGATCACTGACCAAGAATCTGCTGTCAGAAATGAAAAAAAGTGGCCGCCATTTTGAACTTTTTTGCTATCGGACCGATTGCTTTCAAAATCAATATTTGAGGATCCCTGTGATCACTGAACAAGAATCAGCTGTCAGAAATGAAAAAAGTCGCCGCCATTTTGAACTTTTTTGTTACCGGACCGATTGCTTTCAAAATCGATATCTGAGGTTCCCTGTGATCACTAAACAAGAATCTGCTGTCAGAAGTTTCAAAAAGTGGCCGCCATTTTGAACTTTTTTGTTAACGGACCGATAGCTTTCAAAATCGATATCTGAGGTTCCCTGTGATCACTGAACAAGAATCTGCGGTAAATTTGTCGAATCATGGCTCCACCTCGAAAAAAAAAAAAAAAAAAAAAAAAAAAGCCAAAATATACATTCGGGACCGGGGGGATGTGGGAGTATTAGGGTGGGGGGAACCACGTGGAACCGGTGACCTTGACAGTGACCTTTGACCTTGAGTGACCTTGGGACTTGACCTTTGACCTTGGAGTGACCTTGAGTGACCTTTGACCTTGACCTTTGACCTTGACCTTTGACCTTTGTCCTGAGTTAGGTTAAGGTTAGGTTAGGTTAGGTTAAGTTAAGGTTAGGTTAGGTTAAGGTTAGGTTAGGTTAGGTTAGGTTAAGGTTAGGTTAGGTTAGGTTAGGTTAGGTTAGGTTAAGGTTAAGTTAGGTTAGGTTAAGGTTAGGTTAGGTTAAGGTTAGGTTAGGTTAAGGTTAGGTTAGGTTAAGGTTAGGTTAGGTTAAGGTTAGGTTAGGTTAGGTTAAGGTTAGGTTAGGTTAAGGTTAGGTTGGGTTAAGGTTAGGTTAGGTTAAGGTTAGGTTAGGTTAAGGTTAGGTTAGGTTAAGGTTAGGTTAGGTTAAGGTTAGGTTAGGTTAGGTTAAGGTTAGGTTAGGTTAAGGTTAGGTTAGGTTAAGGTTAAGTTAGGTTAGGTTAAGGTTAAGTTAGTTTAAAGTTAGGTTAAGGTTAGGTTAGGTTAGGTTGTTCATAAAAAAAAAAAAAAAAAAAAAACTAAACCTACTGTTAACGGGGTAGTTCTTTCAAAGGAAGGGTTACCGGTTGTTCATAAAAAAAAAAAAAAAAACTAGTTCTGTCAAAAGAAGGGTTTCCGGTTATTCATAAAAAAAAAACCTTATCCTACTGTTAACCGGGTAGTTCTGTCAAAGGAAGGGTTTTCGGTTGTTCATAAAAAAAAACCTAAGCCTACTGTTAACCAGGTGGTTCTATCAGAGGAAGAGGGTTTCCGGTTGATCATAAAAAAAAACCTTAACCTACTGTTAACCGAGTAGTTCTGTCAAAGGAAGGGTTTCCGGTTGTTTATAAAAAAAAACCTTAACCTACTGTTAACCAAGTAGTTCTGTCAAAGGAAGGGTTTCCGGTTGTTTATAAAAAAAAAACCTTAACCTACTGTTAACCGAGTAGTTCTGTCAAAGGAAGGGTTTCCGGTTGTTTATAAAAAAAAAAACCTTAACCTACTGTTAACCGAGTAGTTCTGTCAAAGGAAGGGTTTCCGGTTGTTTATAAAAAAAAAACCTTAACCTACTGTTAACCGAGTAGTTCTGTCAAAGGAAGGGTTTCCGGTTGTTTATAAAAAAAAAACCTTAACCTACTGTTAACCGGGTAGTTCTGTCAAAGGAAGGGTTTTCGGTTGTTTATAAAAAAAAACCTTAACCTACTGTTAACCAAGTAGTTCTGTCAAAGGAAGGGTTTCCGGTTGTTTATAAAAAAAAACCTTAACCTACTGTTAACCGAGTAGTTATGTCAAAGAAAGGGTTTCCGGTTGTTTATAAAAAAAAAAACCTTAACCTACTGTTAACCGAGTAGTTCTGTCAAAGGAAGGGTTTCCGGTTGCTCATAAAAAAAAAACCTTAACCTACTGTTAACCGGGTAGTTCTGTCAAAGGAAGGATTTCCGGTTGTTTATAAAAAAAAACCTAAACCTGAAAACCTATGAACTTTTAAAATTGGAAGTGTCGGACTTCAGTATGGGCTCTTGTCAGTACTCTCGCGCAGTCGCCCCTGAGTGTCGCTTCACCCACTCGACCTTCGCTACACTACGGTACTACGGCATTTTGTGTGTGCTTTCAATCACACACAAAATGCCGAAAATATACAAAATAAATAATTTTCAATGTTATGGTGTTTTTATTAATTTCTATGGGGTTCAATAGCATGCGCCACCATATTATTGCATGGTACACCATTCCTGGGTGATAAAAAACAGTAGAAAAAAAATTGGAAGAGTTTTAAGGTGGAGCCGTGATTCGACAAATTTACCGAACTACTTTGTTATCGGAACGATTGCTTTCAAAATCAATATCTGAGGATCCCTGTAATCACTGATCAAGAATCTGCTGTCAGAAATTAAAAAAGGTGACCGCCATTTTGAACTTTTTGGTTATTGGACCGATTGCTTTCAAAATCGATATCTGAGGATCCCTGTGATCACTGAACAAGAATCTGCTGTCAGAAATTTAAAAAAGTTGCCGCCATTTTGAACTTTTTTGTTATCGGACCGATCTCTTTCAAAATCAATATCTGAGGTTCCCTGTGGTCATTGAACAATAATCTGCAGTCAGAAATTAAAAAAAGTGGCCGGCATTTTAAACCTTTTTGTTACTGGACCGATTGCTTTCAAAATCGATATCTGAGGATCCCTGTGATCACTGAACAAGAATCTGCTGTCAGAAATTTAAAAAAGTTGCCGCCATTTTGAACTTTTTTGTTACCGGACCGATTGCTTTCAAAATCAATATCTGAGGTTCCCTCTGTGGTCATTGAACAATAATCTGCTGTCAGAAATTAAAAAAAGTGGCCGGCATTTTAAACTTTTTTGTTACCGAACCGATCTCTTTCAAAATCAATATCTGAGGTTCCCTGTGGTCATTGAACAACAATCAGCTGTCAGAAATGAAAAAAAGTCGCCGCCATTTTTAACTTTTTTGTTATCGGACCGATTGCTTTCAAAATCGATATCTGAGGATCCCTGTGATCACTGAACAAGAATCAGCTGTCAGAAATGAAAAAAAGTCGCCGCCATTTTTAACTTTTTTGTTATCGGACCGATTGCTTTCAAAATCGATATCTGAGGATCCCTGTGATCACTGAACAAGAATCAGCTGTCAGAAATGAAAAAAAGTCGCCGCCATTTTGAACCTTTTTGGTATCGGACCGATTGCTTTCAAAATCGATTTCTGAGGATCCCTGTGATCACTGAACAAGAATCTGCTGTCAGAAATTTAAAAAAGTGGCCGCCATTTTGAACTTTTTTGTTACCGGACCGATTGCTTTCAAAATCAATATCTGCGGTTCCCTGTGGTCATTGAACAATAATCTGCTGTCAGAAATTAAAAAAAGTGGCTGGCATTTTAAACTTTTTTGTTACCGGACCGATTGCTTACAAAATCGATATCTGAGGATATACATAAGTTTGTTCCGGTTGGTGGGTGTTACTGTTGTGGTAACATGGTTCTCGTAGTTTTGTGGTCCTAGTAAATTTATGTATAATTTCCACATTATTAGCATTTTTTGAATTTTGATTTTTGTATCGTTCTATTTGGCTTCGAATAGTTATTGTAAACTATATTTATAAAATAAGGTATGGCAGTGAAATTCACAGCAAATATTGAAAAAAAACTATTTTTTTTGTTAATATAAGTAGATGTGTTATTTAGTTTATGAAGATAACTAGTTATTATAACCCTTACCGCCCACGAAAACCAGCGATAATTTTATCTAATGGCAAATTCAAGTTGCCATTAAGAATTTTTAAGAACAATAAAGACAATACAATACATTTTCTTCATAAAAATTTATGCATAAAATTTGACATATACTATTTACATGTCAAAGGACAAGTTCCAAAATGGCCTATATCGATGTACACCAGACAGAGAACGGTGAAAAAATCAGTGATTATCGTAAAAATACTCTTACGCTAATTTGAAGCATAATTTACTGCACAGAAATGTTTATAATTCGAAAAAATTGTACAATGGTTATATATTCGACACTCCCTACGTATAGTTGTGTATCTGCAAAACACAAATTTTACAGGAGAGCGTTTTAAAGATTTGAAAATGTTCAAATGCCTATAACTAGAGCCCTTTTTGAGATATTTCTGTGAAAATTGGTGAGATGCTCTTACTGTAGATCTAGTTTAAGATGGATACTATTTTTTATTCAAATCTATACTAGTTTAGATTTCATTACACTTGCATATTACTACGTGGTGTATATAACCTAATAAAATGCCGTATGTGGCACATACACACTTTTTCGTGGAAGCTTAGAAGAAAAACAATGTCGCAACTGCCTGTTACACGGTTATACTTAGTAGATCTATTAGACTAATTCTGTTTAACTGGTGCTTACATGTTTAAACGTTGGAAATTGTATAATTTAATAATATGCTTCTACATAATTATTCTGTTTCGGCAAATTAGCCCTGTTTATCAGTTCGTTAGGTGACCAGTTCCTAATACAGGTTGCCAGGCCCTTATTGTCGAATATTTACTTGCTTGCGAAACTAAGTTTAATGCTGAAAGTTTCATGTCGAAAATACGATCTGTAGAGGAGTACGGAAATACTGACAGAAACGCTAATTTCGCTAGACTTGATGCTAAGATGCTTCGCTGACTTCGTTCGCTCGATCAATAATCTTAAATAAAACAAGAAATAAAGAGCTCAAAATACCATTTATTAGGGAAGTAGGTGCTCACCTAAACACAAAAATACCTTTTAAGGATGGTTATTTCAAAAATAAGAAAAACAAAACCAACTGAGTTGGTAACTAACTCAGCTTTAAAATCTTAACGACTATCAAACACGTCTAATCAGTCTTTACTATTAGGAACTTCAACTTAATTATTATCAAGTAATATTACGAAATAGCAAACTTGACTTTGTCAAAGTCTAACTAAACAATTTACATAATAATAGGAAATACAACATTTTTTATTAAATTGAGATCGAAATAATAGTAGAGCTATCATTACTATAGGTTATAGGGTAGATATCTACATTTGCAAAATTCCTATATCAAAAATATAAACACAGACATGAAAAGTTATTAAATTAATAATAATAAATACCCAAACTTGACTATAAAATTTCTAAGATGATAAAAATTAACACAAATACAAAATTATTCAATTGAGATCAAATATTATGGTAAGTACCATAATTTTTACGTACTTTTATCAAAAATAAACACAAGTCATTATTTAAAGTATTTAAGCCAAATTTTATATGGTTTCAAACGTAACTTAATCACGTTTTTTTAAATAATACTTTTTATTAAATATATGAACACAGACACAATGACATAGAAACGAGTAGATGCAAACATAGATATGAGGGTAGTAGTATAGTACCTACTAATATTAACTTTACAAAGTATAAGGCAATAAATCGTTTTCTTTACTCACATTATTATGGCACTTTAGCATCATCGTGCTAAGTTAACTAGTTTATGCAATTATTATTAAAGCTATATTTATTTGTATTTATTTTTATAACAAATTAACACTTTATATTATATGTTTGTAACGAATTACCCTATTATTAATTATGTTTTTTATGTAGTTTTTTTCCATATAATTATCAGTGACTATTAAATAGCATTACTTAACAATAATCTAATTTGTTATTTATAAGTATCTACCTATTAAATTACCTACTTATTTATGTAAACTAGCTTGAGCTTGTCATTTGACAAATATCACAAGAAATAGGATTCTCTACGTGTCTTTTTTATTTAGTTACTCTTCTTCATCTTCTTCACTACGTTCGTCAACATCTCTTACACAACCCTCTATCAAATTATTGTAAAATTCGTGATATATCGATGGTATTATATTTGTTTGACATAGGTACTTTAGATCTTGAAGTTTAGCCTGAGGAATCGGCAACTTCCCCATGTATGCTTGAATCAGTGGTCTTGAAAGCGGTGCTAACAGCAGATTATTTTCTCGTCTATTTCGGATTCTTCTTGTTCTTGGGGTCTCGAGCGTGTTCTGTACTATTATGGTCTTGAACTCATGATCGCAAAAATTAGTTTTATAGTCTATTTTATTAGATTCATCAGGTAAAATTTCTAACTGTCTGATTTGGGACCAAAAAACTCGTTCTCTGTCTGTGTTCATCTTCCAGTTACATCCAGACAGTAGAGTTTTAAAGTCAAAAAAGTCTGATGTTCCCATTTCTTTAACAATATATGGATTTCCATCTTGTTTAGCCCATCGTATGAGGGCAAACCACTGGTCAGGTGCAAACCCTGTGTCATTGCTAGAGCCTCCACCACAAGCTTGCAAGGAAGATTGTAAGATATGAGAAGCTGGGACATGCAATTCAGAAGATGCAGGACTATCACCGTTAGTGTTCGTTGAATGCAAGGGGGAAATGCGCGGTGCAAGAAAAGGTTCTTCATCGCTGTCAGATATCATCTCACCCATTCGGCTTAGGTCATCCTCGGTAAAATTTTCTGAGAAAGGCACTGGAGATACATCTGAAAAACAACAACAAGGGGCAAAGTTAATTTTTTTATGAAAATCGACTTAATTTTCATGTGAACAGAGCACCTTGCACTTTTGAAGTGCATCTCTGTTCATTTGAATATCATTATCAGATCCTCAACATTTTAATGAGGCCAACCTTGGAATTATCTTCTTTCCGACAAAAAAAGAATCAACAAAATCGGTTCACAAACAACGAAGTTATCCGGGATCATACGCACATATCTATATATATATGTATACAAAAATATGTAATTGTTTTTTATTAAAATAATATGAAATGAAAACACAAACACAAAACTATGTAAGTGCATAGGTAACTATATCTTTAATTCAATACTTTTCCGATGTAAAACTATGTAAAGGTCAGTTACTGAATTTTGATTTATCAACTTTACGACGTATAAATATGTAAGTGCCTAGATACACTTTATGATCATAGTGAATCCCGGTGTATAAACATGTAAGTGCGTAGTTACACATTTTTACGTAGGTTATCAAAAAACTTTGGAAAGTTTATAAAATGTTCTTACTAATAATTGTCTATTTAGTCAGCAAAAAAGGCAATAACACACAACTGATTCAAGAAACCTATAATACCTATGATTGGACCTCAAAAATTACAAAAAGTTGGTAAATCATTAATTATGATTTACTTACCTGGTCTTGTAGTAGATATAGCTGGGTCTAGGACATCTACTTTTCCTTTCGTAGTAGCCTCTGCTTTTAAGTTGTTCAGGAATCGGAAACGTTCACTTGTCATTTTGCGGCAATAAAATATTTACCGAGTCGCACGCGCATTCTACTCGCTGTCCGCGCAAGAACTGCGTAACGGGTACTTACCACCTCCCGCACCTCATTCCCCCCCGCGTCAAAGTGTGTATAGGGAAGATACAGTATTATATGGCGGGAAAATAATGAAGTTGGATAGTTATACGATCAAGAAAAAAGTACTTAGAGTAGACTTTTTTGTTTTTTTGTAAGTTATAATGATAGGCTGGCATGTGTAGATGCCAAAAATGCATCAAACGTATAAGTGCGTATCTGGCAGTTAGACGATGATACGTAGGGAGTGTCGTATTTTCCTGAGCAGCCATGACATGGAATGTCCCGTTTATTGCTCTGTTGTTGCTTGCTTTATTCGTTCGTTGGGAGTAGTGTGTCTACTTAGAATGCGTTGCTCACGCTAGCTTTATTACGATCATCATATCAGTATCAGTACAAGTTCTTCAATTCAACATTTCGATTCTACGCGAAAATATTTTCCATGCTCCAAGACTTTGGAGCCAAGACGCGAACGAAATGCAGTTCTGGTCAAAGTTGTCAACTGCAACATTATACCACAGAGTAAATTGTATCCGCCCCGCCATATTGTTTAGTCTTGTGTTGCTCTCCGTGAGAAAGATATTTTAGGAACCGTTTTTGGAGAACGACATCGGACCACCAATTATTTGGAAGGATGGCACCACAAATTGAACGCGGCGGTAGGAAAAAAGAAACCTAACATAATGCATTTTCTCAATGAGATAGAAAAAGATTCAGCATTTAATGAAGTGAGATGCATTCAAATTAAAAGTGGAGCCAAAAGGTTAAAAAATAGAATGAAAAAACCATTTTGAATGACGAGTTTATAGACGCTGCTCAACTTGAGCTATTGAATTCAAAATCCATGTCAGTAGGACACTTTTTGGAAATGATGAGACACTGAAACTATCAGTGTCTCATAATTTCCAAAAAGTGTCCACCAATGCAATGTTTTTGTTATATTTTTCAATACAACAAAAACATTGCATTGGTGGACACTCAACATTTTATTTATTGACTCGTAAAATCTGCAGGACTATTCTAAAACTTCGGAAACGTTTCCGATCTGATTCGTTAGTTTTTCATTTTGATGTGGTAAGTAACTCAAACAATTTTCTAACAATTTTCTCTAGTAAAACACAGTAATAATACACAATTTACTTATTGTTTTTTACTGTGTTTTACTAGAGAACATTGTTTTAGTTACATACCACATCGAAATGAAAAACTAACGAATCCGATCGGAAACTCTTCCGACGTTTTAGAATAGCCCTGCAGAAAACTGATTTTCCTGGTGCTGTAGGTATTAATTAATAAGGTATTATTTGGCTATTTTTAAGTCTTATCTATTTTTGTTCTTGTTCTTAATTTTTTTTATAACTTCTGTAAATTATGTCAATTTATATCAAAGTTTGATTCTAGTCGTTAAGTAGTGATTGTAATAATAATTATGATATCAATAAAGACTGATTTTTCTACTAGGTATTAAAATAACTACTATAGTTATTTATGTACATTATGTTCACCAATTCGCCTGCCCAGCGTGGGGATTATGGCAAATCACCCCCCATTGCATTCTTAATGGGACCTCTCCCAACAGTGAACGTTTAGACGTTCACTGCTGGACGGCAGCCTGATCGGCTACCTGATGATGTACATTACTTTTGTGATTGATGTGATAATAATATGAAAACAGATTTTCCTAGTGGTGTAGTATATTAGGTATATTATTTCGTTATTTTTGAATCCTGTATGTTTCTGTTAACTTCTGTAAATTATTTTATTTGTTATCAAAGTATAGTTCTAGACGATTATTGTAAGTACAGTGGGAGAAAGATAACGTTCTTCATCTTAGGGTCTATTTTTAATTATTATTTTGAACTGCCATAATGTGTCAATATAACGAAAATTTACACTTTTTAGGCCCAATTTATTTTTATTTTATTTATACAAAAATATAGACACAATTTAATCTCGTGTCAGTAGCACTGTCACGTAGTATTTATAAATTAATCTTCGCGTAGATTACGTAATAGTTACTACGTGACAGTGCGACTGACACGAGATTATATTGTGACTGTTTTTTTTTTTTAAATAAGAGACTTGTTCATTCCATGGCTACTCAATAAAAAAGGTCTCGTGTCATAATATAAACAGTTAAATTATGGTTTTCCATATAGCAGTCTGCGCAGTGGAATGGGATAGTTAGAAAAAGTAATATTATGTGCTCGTGATATGCTAAGGAAATTTCTTTGAAACCTGACGAAAGTTTTCATTCCACCACTGTACATGATTGGTGATGAAAGGTGATTGTTGTACTATTGAAGACTAATTTTTCTAATACTCTTTAACTTAGGGAAATGAAGAATATTTTATTTGTTATCGTTCGTACGTGATTTAACCGTACCTACCTTTAAATGACGGGACTGATTCTAGTAATTTGACGTGTAAGAAACTCATTGTTTTGGTGGATAGAAAAAAAAGGATGTGTGTAATTGCAGTTACACACAACTATGCACATAGTTAATAATAATAAATATATGATTGAAGTTCACATTTTTTTAATAATATTATTAAGGCAAAAATGAGGTAACGCATTTTAGAGCTTCTTAGCTGCATCTTTTCTTACCTTCTAAAATGTCTAAGTACCTGAATATAGAATAATCGAAAGAATACTGGCCGATTAAATTTGAACACTCTAGGCTTCTATTGGTCTGGTATCAAATGCTCGCTTGACATCCTGTCAGTCCCTCGGAAGACCTAAACATAATCTTGGTGACCCTGATGGCGTAATCACTGCCATGGCCACTTTTTTTTCATTTCTGACAACAGATTCTTGTTCAGTGATCACAGGGAACCTCAGATATCGATTATGAAAGCAATCGGTCCGATAACAAAGAAGTTCAAAATGGCGGCGACTTTTTTTCATTTCTGACAGCTGATTCTTGTTCAGTGATCACAGGGATCCTCAGATATCGATTTTGAAAGCAATCGGTCCGATAGCAAAAAAGTTCAAAATGGCAGCCACTTTTTTCATTTCTGACAGCAGATTCTTGTTCAGTGATCACAGGGATCCTCAGATATCGATTTTGAAAGCAATCGGTCTGATAGCAAAAAAGTTCAAAATGGTGGCCACTTTTTTTCATTTCTGACAAATGATTCTTGTTTAGTGATCACAGGGATCCTCAGATATCGATTTTGAAAGCAATCGGTCCGATAATAAAAAAGTTCAAAATGGCGGCCACTTTTTTTCATTTCTGACAAATGATTCTTGTTTAGTGATCACATGGATCCTCAGATATCGATTTTGAAAGCAATCGGTCCGATAGCAAAAAAGTTCAAAATGGCGGCCACTTTTTTTCATATCTGACAAATGATTCTTGTTTAGTAATCACAGGGATCCTCAGATATCGATTTTGAAAGCAATCGGTCCGGTAACAAAAAAGTTCAAAATGGCGGCCACTTTTTTTCATTTCTGACAAATGATTCTTGATTAGTGATCACATGGATCCTCAGATATCGATTTTGAAAGCAATCGGTCCGATAGCAAAAAAGTTCAAAATGGCGGCCACTTTTTTTCATATCTGACAAATGATTCTTGTTTAGTAATCACAGGGATCCTCAGATATCGATTTTGAAAGCAATCGGTCCGGTAACAAAAATGTTCAAAATGGCGGCCACTTTTTTCATTTCTAACAGCAGATTTTTGTTCAGTGATCACAGGGATCCTCAGATATCGATTTTGAAAGCAATCCGTCCGATAGCAAAAAAGTTCAAAATAGCGGCCACTTTTTTCATTTCTGACAGCTGATTCTTGTTCAGTGATCACAGGGATCCTCAGATATTGATTTTGAAAGCAATCAGTCCAATAGCAAAAAAGTTCAAAATGGCGGCCACTTTTTTTCATTTCTGACAGCAGATTCTTGTTCAGTGATTACAGGGATCTTCAGATATCGATTTTTAAAGCAATCGGTCCGATAGCAAAAAAGTTCAAAATGGCGGCCACTTTTTTTCATATCTGACAAATGATTCTTGTTCAGTGATCACAGGGATCCTCAGATATCGATTTTGAAAGCAATCGGTCCGGTAACAAAAAAGTTCAAAATGGCGGCCACTTTTTTTCATTTCTGACAGCAGATTCTTGTTCAGTGATCACATGGATCCTCAGATATCGATTTTGAAAGCAATCGGTCCGATAGCAAAAAAGTTCAAAATGGCGGCGACTTTTTTTCATTTCTGATAGCTGATTCTTGTTCAGTGATCACAGGGATCCTCAGATATCGATTTTGAAAGCAATCGGTCCGATAGCAAAAAAGTTCAAAATGGCAGCCACTTTTTTTCATTTCTGACAGCAGATTCTTGTTCAGTGATCACAGGGATCCTCAGATATCGATTTTGAAATCAATCGGTCTGATAGCAAAAAAGTTCAAAATGGTGGCCACTTTTTTTCATTTCTGACAAATGATTCTTGTTTAGTGATCACAGGGATCCTCAGATATCGATTTTGAAAGCAATCGGTCCGATAGCAAAAAAGTTCAAAATGGTGGCCACTTTTTTTCATTTCTGACAAATGATTCTTGTTTAGTGATCACAGGGGTCCTCAGATATCGATTTTGAAAGCAATAAAGATAAAGATAAAGATAATTTTATTTGTTTTGAATATGGTAATTTTACATTGGTGGTCATAATTCACACGTCCAACATACTCAGTCATACATTATGACATACAAATAATTTCGTTCCCATAAGTAGGTACTAGAGTAGGTAGATACCTCAGAAAAAGGACAAGCAAGGCAGATACATCCATTCTATATCATTAAAAAATCATGTCAACATTAAATACAAATCATCAAAATAAAATCTATTAAAATCCTAGGTCACCATAAAATTATTCTAATGTGTCATCTAAAAAGTCTTGTATACTATAATAACATTTTTTTAATAATAATTGTTTAACATTAGCTTTAAATAAATTCTCATGAAGGTTCTTTAACGAGTTTGGTAATTTATTATAAATACGTACTGCCATGCAGACTACACTCTTTTGCAACAATGCTGTTTTGTAGCTGGGTTTGTATAGTCTGTTTCCATCTCGTCTGTTCCGGACTGCAACGTCAGACATACGTGGAAACAGATTATGATTATTTCTTACAAAGAATGCCATTTCACAAATATATATGGACGGAAGAGTTAGAATTTTATATTTTAAGAATAGTGGCACGCAGCTATCAGTCATTTGCATTCTAAACATCGATCGAATGCACCGCTTTTGCATTTTGAAGATGATGTCTTTGTTGGTTGAGTTTCCCCAAAATATTATTCCAAACCTGAGTATGGATTCAACTATTCCATAATACGCCGTAATTAGTGACTCTATGTTGACAGTTGAGGATAATTTGTATAATGCATAGGCCGAACTGCTAATTCGCTTACTTAGTGTCTCGATGTGGGTTTTCCAGTTTAAGTTTTCCAGTTAGCAATCGGTCCGGTAACAAAAAAGTTCAAAATGGCGGCCACTTTTTTTCATTTCTGACAAATGATTCTTGTTTAGTGATCACATGGATCCTCAGATATCGATTTTGAAAGCAATCGGTCCGATAGCAAAAAAGTTCAAAATGGCGGGCACTTTTTTTCATATCTGACAAATGATTCTTGATTAGTGATCACAGGGATCCTCAGATATCGATTTTGAAAGCAATCGGTCCGGTAACAAAAAAGTCCAAAATGGCGGCCACTTTTTTTCATTTCTGACAGCTGATTCTTGTTTAGTGATCACAGGGAACCTCAGATATCGATTTTGAAAGCAATCGAAGAACAAAGAAACAAAAAAAAAAAAGTTTAAAATCGGGGCAACTATTTTCAATTCTGACAGCAGAATCGTGTTCAGTGATCATCATAATGGACACATAAAAACAGAAAAAAAAGTTCTCTTACTGTTAAATATTAAAATTCTGCACGTTGTCACGAGTGGGGGACGTTGGCACTTTTTTCTCCCAACGTCCCCCAGTGGGGCCAGACCGGTGGGGGACGCTGGGAGTAAACGTAAAAACCGGAGGTATATCAATTGGGTTGTCCAACTTCGTAAATTCTTGTCCCTAGTCAAATGGAGCTCATTCACGTGGAGAAAAAGGAAAATTTGGTAACATGTGAAAAAACAGAATTTCTTTATAAAAATATAGATTTTGTGCTGAAATCCACCCGAACATGCTCAATAAATAAATAAATAAATGCTGGACATTTCACACAACACTATCTAGCCCCAAGCTAAGCAGAGCTTGTGCTATGGGTACTAGATATACTTAATACAATAACATTAACACAGATAGATATTTTTTTATTATGCATAGAAAAATACCCAGAACACCCTGAACAAATATCTGCAGATTGTACAAAATTTGTTCCGAGGCGGGAATCGAACCCGCAACCTCCTGCGTCGCAGGCGATCCTTCGCCCAATTTCAATGAAAATATTGAAACAGTTCCAATTTATTTTGAAGTTTATGTTGTTTTATGTTCGTTTTGAAATAGATTTCATTTTTTGAGGGATGTACACTTAAAGCTTCGGAAAACACTTTTGCATATTAGGTACTGCTAGTGTCGAGGCGAATCTCACTTAGGGTGAGTGACAATGTATATATTCAAGTCTACAAAGATAAGTTAAACATGACACCACACACACCCTAAATAACCACGATTGAGACAGGTTGTCCGTAACACTCGTTGACTTCCAGCGTCATATACCGTAACAAATACCTAAAGAAAGATATAAGACCTAAAACATAGTGAGTTATTCCTGAAATCCCCTTTAGAAATCCCCTTTAAGGTTCATTTTGTAAAAACGGGAAATTTTCACGTACCGATATGTTGGTGGAAGCACCAACAGGTTTCGACCCTAATCGAGGGTCTTCATCAGGGTAGGTATAGGATCCGCGCTACACTCCCTCCGCGTCCTCCCTCGCACTGCGTCTCTGAGCTCACTCCTCTCGGCTCGTCCGGCGTGGGGGTGGGGGGAGTGCTTGTGTCCGTGTCATCACACGTTCTTCGATGACGTCATTCCGTTCGGGTTGCGGTGCTCCATCATCGTCGCTGCCACTCCCGTCACAACCAACGGGCGCGCCAGGAGCGGCTAGACAGGCTACACTAACAGTGTCTCTATCAGGCTCAATCACTTCACTGTCGTACGTCCCATAAAGACAGGATTTCCAAGCCTGTGGTAGAGCCCATCCTCTATCCCTGTTGAAATTAGGCAGTTGACTAATCTCGATAGCCTCTCGGATCTTACGAGGAACGAAAAACTTTTCCCTGGACAAGACCCGGGCCTTGTCAAAACGGATGTAGTGTGACGTACCAGAGGTTAATGCGAGTGCTCCGCCAACGCTGAACTATTTATGTCCACATTCTTCATGGCGCGTATGTGTTCAGTGAGCCTGGTAGAGACATTCCTTTTCGTTTCACCAACATAACACTTGCCGCAGTCACAGGGAATAGTGTAAACACCGGGGACACCCAGAGGGTCTCTATCCTTAGGAGAGCGTAAAAATGGCCTTACTTGTGTGAGGGGTTGGAATATCGTCTTGATACTGTACCTACGCTTTAACAAGTGTCCGATTTTATCCGTTACCCCCTTAACAAATGGTAGGTATGCCACCGCTCTCTCAACCGATATTCGGCGTGTATTCCCGGAAGAATTCGCAATCAATCGTGGCAATTTTTACGCTCTCCTAAGTATAGAGACCCTCTAGGTGTCCCCGGTGTTTACACTATTCCCTGTGACTGCGGCAAGTGTTATGTTGGTGAAACGAAAAGGAATGTCTCTACCAGGCTCACTGAACGCGCCATGAAGAATGTGGACATAAATAGTTCAGCGTTGGCGGAGCACTCGCATTAACCTCTGGTACGTCGCACTACATCCGTTTTGACAAGGCCCGGGTCTTGTCCAGGGAAAAGTTTTTCGTTCCTCGTAAGATCCGAGAGGCTATCGAGATTAGTCAACTGCCTAATTTCAACAGGGATAGAGGATGGGCTCTACCACAGGCTTGGAAATCCTGTCTTTATGGGACGTACGACAGTGAAGTGATTGAGCCTGATAGAGACACTGTTAGTGTAGCTTGTCTAGCCGCTCCTGGCGCGCCCGTTGGTTGTGACGGGAGTGGCAGCGACGATGATAGAGCACCGCAACCCAACCGGAATTACGTCATCGAAGAACGTGTGATGACGCGGACACAAGCACTCCCCCCAACCCCGCGCCGGACGAGCCGAGAGGAGCGAGCTCAGAGACGCAGTGCGAGGAAGGACGCGGAGGGAGTGTAGCGCGGATTCTATACCCACCCTGATGAAGACCCTCGATTAGGGTCGAAATGTGTTGGTGCTTCCACCAACATATTGGTACGAGAAAATTTCCCGTTTTTACAAAATAACGATATAATTCACGAAAGTTACTTTAGTAAAACCCCTTGAAGGTCTTGGTACTGACTATATTTTCAGCTCACACTAGACTTTTATGTCAGATGTGAAGAATAAGATCTCGCGACTCCTTTCTCATCATGTTCTCAATCGATATTGACTCGCTAGTTCACGACTTTCAGCAGTAGTATAACTTCAGATAAGTATAATTATTCTAAATGCACTTAATAAGCTAAGTTGCACTTAAGTTGCCAGATGATCCGTTGCCAAGTGCACAATAATATACAGTTAGCTATCTCTTACTGCAAAGACATTAACTTAAGTTGGATTTATTTCTTGGCACTGTTGCGGTCATATTTTTGGTTAGCTTAGAGCCTGTTTTGGAGTTTCTACTTAAATGAAACTTTAAAGTACTTAGCTTTTGTTATCTTTATATAAATTTTGCCAAACAAAGAACAACAATATGAGTATTCTATGTACTTATATCAATAACGTTAATTTTTTTATGATATAGGTCTAAGTATATAGATATAGATATAGATTTTTGGTATATTGACATTGCGTGGTATAGTTGCGTACTTTAGTTTGTGATTGACAAGCTCATTATTTCTGTTCAGCCTACTGAATGCGTGAGAGCTACGTTTTACAAATGATGGCCCCTAATGATTCAGCTTCACGATAAAACTTTTCATTTTAATTGTTGAAAAGATTGTATCGATAACTTTGATACTTACGGCAAAAACGAAGTTAACACACCTTAATTTTAAAATTTTGTGTAGGTACCGAACAGTACCTTAATGAACATGGAATTTGTGCAAACAGGTCATGGAGATGGCTCTGTTTGGTGTTTAGCTACGTGTTAAAAAAATGAAATCCGTAGAAGAACCAAAGTCACCAGCATAGCTCTTAGAATTATTTATTTAAATGTCAATGGGCAGGCTATATACACGCAACCGACAACCACTGTTGCGAAATAAAGGTTCACGAGCGGTGACCACGAAATGGGAGACGCAGTGTATAGGACGACCCTACACTATATGACATTGAGACTTCGCAGGATGTTGGTAGAGGATTCGTTATGGCATACCGTAGGGGAAGGGCCTGTACCTAGCGGTAGACATCGTCCGGCATAGTAGTGATGTGCTTACAAGAATTTTCAAACATGTTGACTACCCAAATGTATCATGTATAATGTATCATAAAACTGTTTACTACTAAATATGTAAAGTTTATTCAAATCCCAGAGCTATTTGATAAACAAAACTAGCAAAATATCTACCAATTATTCATGAATATCTTAGTTTACATTCATAATAATATTCATTGATAACGCACGTGGAAACATCTGTGAATTTATTATATAGTGTTTGGTAAAGTGCAATAGTACAAATTGGTCATAAAATGAGCTCAACAATAGTTTTAACGATGCGACGGTCTACGGCTGGCGCTCAGTGGGAGGCTGTTATCTAAATCTACAATCTCACAAAGCCCAAACATAAAACAACTTTTCTTAATTCAATGTTCAGACATTTTCATCAATATTTGGTCTGACTTCACCCGGAAGATAGACCAAGGCATGGACAAGAGATGCACGATGAGAAGTAGACCAGTTTTGTGCTCGCGAAGTCTATACTGTTCGCAGAACTACTAGTCTCATTATGTACTTGTATGAGGATTAAGAAGCTTCAGTGCTCTTTTTTGTTATTGATGATAAAAGCTTAGTTTATTCAGCCATCTACTTGTAAATAAAACCTCAGGAATAAGCCCCGATATACCATACAATTTTATTTTACCTTTATGAGGCGATCCTACAATTTTACCAGCATGTTCTCTGTTTATGTTCCGCAACTGAACTCAAACGAATGAATAACTAGCTAAAACTAGACAGAAATAGTGTTTTCTTTTAAAAGTTTAGATAGTTTTCAATGTAAACTTTTATCTGAAATTAGGGTCTACTCATTTTTAGTGCAGTCAGCAATATTTTATCTTTGTAGTGATCAACTGCGATCTGAAGTTCCTTTTATTGTCATTCTTTACGATCTTGACAAAACCCTTATGGCGTAGATAGGCGCCAAATTTTGTCACTATCTAACACATAAAAGTTCAGGTTGTTAGAAGGTGAGAGAAAAGCGCTCGCGAAACAAAAAGTGAGCGAAAATCACGAAGAACAACTATTTGCAGCGTAATAAATCATTCATTTGGCACGCCAATTGACACTTTGTGATTTTTTTTTGACAAATATTTATATGACAAAAAAAACGAAAATTAAACGCCGTTCACGACTAGTTTAGACCTACAATTTTTGTTGGGTATTTTTGGAATATTGTAATAATCATCATCATCACCAGTTTGTTTACGGCCACTGCTGGACGAGGCCTCCCTCATTGACAACAATGGGGGGATTTGCCATTATCACCACGCTTGGCAGGCGGATTGGTGATCGCAGTTTGGTGTTAAGTACTCAGGTGGAGTACTCATCTGTTACCCATCTCCTGGTGTAATCCCTTAGTAAGGCTTTTAATAGATCCACGGGAGGAGAAGGAGGGGTCTATTCTTAGGCCGGACACACCACGGCATATATATAATGCATATATTGAATATATTATTGGCATATATTGTAAATAATATAATAAAAAATATTTAAATTGTTCAATTTATAATTTAATGTAACATATTTTTTTGTACATTTATATTCACTCCTTAAAGAATAGTTACATGTAGAAAACCTCTCATTATAAGTAGGTAGGTGGCTAAGCTTCGATCATAAACACAAGCTTATGCCTACACCATCCACTCATGGGAATCAGTCCGCAATAAAGTTTTATTCAAGTTATATTAACCATCATATTTTACGCGAAACATTACAACTCCGCTATCAGCGCAGTAGGCGAAAATATTCGGAGGTCGTAAACAATAGATGTTGGGATAGATTGGCAAGTTTTAATTGATGCCCCAGGGAACTTATGGCTAGATTTCATTGGTATAACGTCCTGCAGTGTGGGAATGGAGTTGAATGCTGACTTTGGAAGTTTGAAAGTAGGTAACTTATGGAATCGAATTACCCTTAAACTCGGAACGAGACTATTCAATTTTCAGTTCATCTAAAAATAAATAGCATACAATGATTTTAGCAGTCTATGTATGTATGTGTATGTATATTGTTCATCTGCTCCGAAACTATTTAACAAATTTTGACAAATAAATGAGGTATCATCATATGAACCATCAAGATGGTTCCACCACCTTGGTTTGGTTGATGACCTCACACGCGGAACGTCAAGACGTTCCGCGTGTGAGGTCACACTAAATTCTAAATGGCAGAATTTAAAGGCAACCTTTTACTACAAATAATTACAATGAGTTTGGTATCAAATGAAAGGGCTTGATGAGTACATTCCAAAAATATAACAACTCCACTAAAATTTTGTACAAAAACAAAAAAAAAATAACCGAAACCTAACTACGCAAAATCTGAAATCAAGTATTAAAATGTTAATTAAAGTATTAAAACATTTTTATTCTTGTTTTTAGCTTTTTCGTGTCAGGTTTTAGTTATTAAACTTTTTCTTGTTGCTCTGTTTAAAGACACTATGTATTGGAAAGGTAACTGAGGTTATGATTGGCAATTCTTGCAATTCGCTTACTCGCACTAAATGATGCCAATCTTTCTTTGACGAGTTGACGAACGAGTCAGCTCTACAAGTGTGTAGCGCTCTGGAACGGACCGAAATCCATAAAATATCATTGTTAGTATTGTGATAGTTGCACACGTAGATACTATTTGAGGCTATAGGATGTTAAATTTACGTCACCGATCTCCCGCCACGTCTAAATTCCCGGCCTTGTTGGGCAATTTTAGTTGGTATAAGATTTGTCCTGGCTGCTGGCTTATTTAGGAGTGGAACTTGGTCATGGAAAGCAATCAAATCAAATCAAAACAAAATAATTTTATTCATTGAAATCACAAGGATCATTTTGAATCGTCTTATAAACTAAAATGACTCCTGTTCCAACGTGACCAAGCCTAAAAGAATCAGGCACCAAACACGGCTTGGCTTACATAAATGGTCAGTCTTATCACTAGGTGAGAAGCGCTTGTGTGCCAATGGCGGTAATGAGCTCACCACTTGTCACGTATATATTCTTGCGACTGTGCAATCCACGGTGAAAAGAGGCCATTTGACGCTCTGCCTACCCCTTCAGGGAAAAAGGCGTGTGTTTATGTAAGTTAGCCAGCTGTTGTTTGATGGAGCGTCAGTTTTAGAGATAGTCCTAACCCCAAACACGCACTCTGGAGTCGTTCCAGTAAGTATCTATGAACAACGTATATTCCATAAAGATAGGGCCAGTTAACTGCATAAACTGCTATATTTTCATGTTTATTATTTTGAATGGTTTTCCTGCTAGGAAAAATACAGTTGAATATTTTCTTTTCCTCATCGTATTCGAGGCTGGTGAAGCGGATAAAGGGTTATTATTTTATATTTACTTTTTCTCTTCTTGTATTTAGTTTAAAAGCATTGACCTTGAAGAGAAATCAGTTAGGAATTTCTCAAGTATGACAGCTAGTTAGGCTTTAATATATGGGGTTTATCTAGAACCAATATAGTAATGTCAAGGTTAAGACAGCCAGTAGGCTTTACTATATGGTTTTTGTCTAGAACCAATATAGTAAAACAAAACGTGAAACAAGCGTAAGTTTATGTATGTATGATTGTATAACTAGAACCAAATCAAAACGCATTTCTAAAAACTCACTAGATATACTATCTGTGCTAAATGAATAAACACATGAATACTTCTCAATTCCAAATTTATACGAAAACTTAAGAGCACACTATTAAACTCCCAATCTCAGTTCAGCGATCCATAATCGAGGGCGTAGTTCTATTTACTAGTTCAATTTCCACTACTCGCCACTAGTTAATAGTGTAGGTATACTAGGCACAAACTACTCGACTAGAATCCACTAACCATGATCCAAGTTATGATTAACTAGGCAACTCTGACTGCATTGTTGCCACAGTGGAATAAAATGGTAATAATACACTATCAAGGTTTGAATCTAGCATGATTTGCAAAATTTCTTTGCTGGGGGTTTTGTTGCTAACTGCTAAGATAGATACAACGATTTTTAGTATAAACTAAGGTAAGTAACAAAAATAGAACAGAACTTCTACTGCTGACAGTAACTTTTTGCTACGCTTGAATCTCCTACAGGAAGTTCAAAATAAATGTAGGTAAACACAAACGCATTCGTTCAGCGCACACGGTCATGAAATAACTTCTAGTTTGAAAGCTAAAAAGAAAACAAACAAAATTGTTTTAACGAATAAGAAAAAGTTTATCTTTTTGTATTTAAATGATGTAGGTATAGGTATCTGTGTGCCACACTCGTAGCATATTATTATAATTATGTTAATCGTAGCTCGTCGCGTCGTATATTGGTCCAAAAATAATTTAAAATCTGAGAGCGTGCAGAAATGCTTGAAGTGTGATGTTTATCCAATAACTTACCTAACTATTTATTTTTTCGAAACAGATTTTTTTTCTTGGACTAGGACAATCATTAAAATCTACAAATGGACAATCTACAATTAAAAATAATAACTTAATCTATAAATGGCATTTTAAAGTTCGAAAAGTCTGTACATTGGAAATATTTTCCCAAAAACCGGTCAGAGGTACTCCCATTACAAATCTCTAACATCACGCAAAAACTACTTAACCAATTTTAATGGGACTTTCACTGTGTGTCCACTTGTGGTTCAACTTAGTAACTAGGAAAGTTTTAATCACACAGGCACCTCTCAAAAGGGGTTAAAAGGGTGGGTAAAGTTTATATGGGGATTGGGGATATTAAAAATCACGGTAGCCGGAAAGATGTGGCCAGATCTTGCTGTGGCCTGATTTGGGTTACATTTTGCGAGTAGAAGTTTTTGTGGCAGAAGCCACTTGTCCATCCAGGTCTATGGTCAGATCAATCCAATATAACAATAACATATAACATAAGATAAGATAAGATAAGATAAATCATTTATTACCAGAAAATACAGTACAGTACAGAAATATACATGGAACACATTTAAGGAAAAATTGAGTAACATTATGGTTTTCTATAAATAACAGAAACAATGAACATAACACCCAACAGTTACATAGTCCTGATCCCACACTAGGATTCTCAGTGTCGTGGGTATCAGGAACTACGAGTACCATATTGTACCACGTACCCCAACACCCAGACTCGAAACAAATATTAAATTTTGCAGATGATGCAAACATTTGCACTGCAGCGGAAATCGAACCTGCACCTCTTGCGTCGCAGCCAACTACTCGCCCACCACGCCAAGCCAATCTGACCATCGAATAGAATAACGTTTACTTCGCACAAACAACAGATACAAGGCTGATAGTAAAATATGATACAAAATAATAATATAATAAAAAAACAATAACCTAAAACTAGTTTAAGACTAATTCACTGACCAATCATTGACACAGGACCATAAGTAGCTAGGTAGGTACATAATAAAAATAAAAATAAAAAAAAAAATAAAAAGCCTTTTATTTCTTGCTTGGTACTTCTTAGCACTATCATAAAGATTACAAAGTTTTATAAAGTTTACGATGAAAATTAACTTACAATTAGTTTTTGTAATTACCTTAAGTTATTTTAGACATACATTTATTTATTTAGTAGGTATAATATTTAGGTTATAAATATAATGTAAGTATAGGTATTATGTAGTTTGATATAAAGTTAAATTAGTGTTGTTTGATATTAAGTTATATTAGTGTTGGTTAATATTAATGTTAGTAAGTGTATGTACTTATAATATTTTCTTTTTTATACATTTATTTATTCTACAAGAACCCCTTTACAGGTGAAGGCCTCCTCCAAAGATAACCCTTCGTCTCGATCGTGGGCTAGTATACTTAAGCCAGTGCAGAACAGCTATTTTGTTACTTTCATTGCTTCAGTTAGACGTTCATGTGTAGATACTTTGATAGTGTCCTGACATTATAGGTTGTTATGTAGAGCTGATTGTTCGAGTTCTTTAATAGGTTTCTTTTTCTTTGGAGGGTTATGGTCGTAATCTTCCACGGGGACCGGCCGGATTGGAAGATATGTTTTATTTATTATTTGTTGTAGTTTTTTATTTCGTGTGCGAGAGGGGGGTATTTTCTGCTATTTGTTCTTATCCTTGTTTTTCTGCATGTCTGCCACACTATTTGCATTTTTATTAACTAAGAAGTTTAGCATGCCTGGCTTAAGAACTCCTTCTGAGAAACTAGATGATCTTTGTGCCTTTGCTTGGCCCGGTAGAGCTTTTTTCTTCTTGATAGTGTGAATTTGGCGGTCCACCTGGTTCTGGAAGCTATTTTCAGGAGATATTGAGAGGGACCTTTTTTTGTTGCGTGTTATATAGTCAGGTTTGTCCTTAAGTATAATTAGTTTATCATACTTGATTATGGCAAAGTTCCCTTTTTCTCTCTCAAGTTGAACTTGCTTTTGCAATTCTCTCCTTTTTTCTAGTACATTCTGTGGATAGTCCTCTTTTATATAGAAGGAAGTGTCGTTTAGTGCACCTTTTTGTTTGAAAATATCGATTTTTTTCCCAAGAGTTGAAAATGTTACCGTTGCAGGGCGAGGTCTTTCCCCTTTCCTTCCTAGTCTTCTAACTGCCTGGATGTCTCTGCAGTCTAGTTCAATGGAGAAGTACTTCAATATAAAGGTAACAATCTTGCTCTCTAAATCTGAATAAGATGCCTCGTTGTCTTCTATGCCAAAAAATACAATGTTTCTCTGCCTAGCCTCTTTTTCTAAAAAGTGAAGTCTTTTTTCTTGGTTCTCCACTCTACCGTTTAGATCATCGTACTTTTCTTGTAATATTTTAAATTTTTCTTCGAACATTTCATTTATATTTTTAGTAACCTTCTCTGCTACATTTTCTCCACTTTTTAAAATCGTTGTTTTTTGTTCATCTAGTTCGTTTTGGATTTTTCTAAGTGCAGCCATTACTTCTTCCATGATGATAAATAGAATCTTATCTTTGTTTAAATTTTTACGTTTAAGTGTCCTCTAGCGGTACTTGCCGTACCCTCTTACTTCTGTGTAGATAGTTTAAGGGGGATGCTTTCGATTACTTAAAGCTCGTTTCACGCTAGATGGCGTGGAAAAACAGATATTGACTTTTTTATTTTTTGTTCAAAACTCGAGCGTCTTTAGTGAATAATTTTACCGTTTGCGAGCACGGTGTAGGTCATAGAATTTGATGCAGCATGAATTTTCGTTAAAGAGTCGTTAGAAATTTCAAATTCACTATAAATAAGATCTGACAATTTGCCTCATGTAATTACACGCACGCACACTTCTACATTCACTGTTTTGTTTTTCACTAGATGGCGTTGTCATTATCCCCAGATGTTATATAGATGGCGTTAAAAAAATGTTTATAAGGTATCTCGATAATGATGGCGTTAAAGAAAATTGTTAGAAGGGATGAGCCGCCACCATCCACCGAATTTCTGCCACCCTATAAAAAGTGCCGTGGTGTGCAGCGTAGAATCTATAATCCTCCTCCCGTGGATGTCGGAAAAGCCGACTAAGGGTTTACACCAGGGCATGGGCAGCAGCATCCATCTGAGTAACCGATACTGCAATCACCAATCAACCTGCCAAGGGTGGTAATTATGGCAAACACCCCCACAAAAATGAATGTCTTTTTACAGAAATGAATAAAAAGAAAAAACAAACAGATTAGGTATTTTTATTGGTTTATAATTACAAGTATTTTCCACTAGAAATATCATACACTGACAACAAATATTCATCAATAGGTAAGCGATCAGTGCAACTGCACATTTTGTCTTCGTATATTGTATTCATTGTTACCATTAGTGCCCATTGCATCTCTTCTAAATATAACTTTTCATTTAAAAAACCGACTTCCGCCATTGTATTCGACTAAATATTAGGATGAAAAAAAAATTATGAAAGAACCATAGTGGTGAAAGGATTATGATACTTTCTGAATGCAAATGCTTGGTTTGTTGCTGAAAATATCAAAATCGCCATATGTATGCCTAAAATATTTGAGGAGTTCCCTCAATTCCTCATGGATTCCATCATCAGAACTGGGTTTTGAAAAAAATGGGACCAATCTGGAAGTACATATATCTATTCAAATAAAAAAAGAATTTTCTAAATCGATTCATAAACGCCGGAGATATGAGGTATCATCTTCATCATCATTAGATGTAGTTGATCTGATGATCAACTACATCATCATCAGCCTGTAGAAGTCCACTTAGGTGTCCCCTAGAGTGCCACGACGAACGGTCTTGAGCCGCCTCCATCCACAGATTTCCTGTGACGTTCATAATGCCTTTAGTCCATCGAGTGGAGGGCCTTCCTCTACAGCCTCGTCCGTTTTTCGGTCGCCACTCGAGAACCTTTATTCTCAAACGGTTATCAGTTCTGCGAGCTATATGACCTTCCCATTGCCACTTCAACTTGCTAATTCTGGTTGATCATCAGTGGCTAGAAAAAAATACATTTCTTGATATAGTTTTGTTTTAGACAATGTTGTAAGGGTTAATAATGTTAAAGAACTCCCTTTTCCGCATTCGAACTCTATGGATGGTCCATTATGCGTGATGTTGTAAGGGTTTTTTGTATGAGAAAAAAATAACGTACATGATGTCATTTCATTGAGATCTATGCACTTTGCATTTTTCCGAACACGTCTCAATATATATTTCAGATAAAATCGCATTTTTGAAAAATGCTACCAGCTTTAGCATCATGCTGCTGATAAACTCATTTATAGGGTGTGGTGATACGGCGTTTGCAAACATAACAGTGTACAAATATTACTGTGTTGGAAATATATGATATTGGATAAACAATCAACAATCTGCCTCTCTCACTATTCCAAATTGACTCGCAGTCAGACGACTAGTTAGTAGTTTTGTTAGTAGTAGAACTTCTTGTGAAAGAGTTCGTCCGGGGAAGTACTACCACTGTACCTATTTCTGCCGCCAAGCAGTAGTGTTCGCATTGCTGTGTTTCGGTTTGAAGGGTACGGGTGCCGGTGAAATTACAGGCACATGAGACTTTTCATCTTTATGTCTCAGGGTCGGTAGCGCGTGTGTAATGCCTCTGGTGTTACAAGCGTTCATAGGCTGCGGCAAGTGCTTTCCATCTGGTGGGCCGTAAGCTTGTCTGCTTGCCAAGTAGCATAAAAAAAAAACGTTCCGATCTGTGAGTAACGTATAAATCATTTCCATGCTGTTCATGTTGTGGACCATTTCTCAAATCTTCTGCCATCAAATCTGGCTGACTGCTGTTGTGCATTATTATTTTTCGTGCAACCAGAGTCAGCTTCGTCAATTTCGGCTTCAAAATATTTCGTCCATAAATTGGGAGCTTGGTGTTAGATAAGATCTGAAAACATAACATATTTACTTATTACATTTTCATTCATTAAATTTTTAAAGATATTTCAAGTAATATAAATATCGAGCTGCGCCTCGCGGTTTCACCTGCGTGAACCATGATATTATTATTATGACGTTGATTTATTTTAAAACTCGTTATAAAATACATTTTTCACTATAAAGAAATACTACTTATCTATAAAAACAAATAGTATATAAAAACAGTATAGTAAAAAATATATTACAAAACGGTAAACCACCGACCGCGGAGCAAAGGCCCAAGCGGTCGGAGGCTAGGGCTGCAGAGAGAGGAACCTCCTGACTATGCGTGCCGAGTCCAGGAGTACTGCCTTCTGAATCTGACCGTTGATCCAACCATTTAGTGAGAGCCTCTCAAGGTATTGGTCGAGGCTCTTTGCTATAAGGCCATTCACAGAAACAACTATCGGGACGATAATCGTCGAATCCACATCCCACATGGCGGTAATCTCGTGGGCCAAGTCAAGGTACTTGCTTGCTTATTATTATTATTATTATTATTAGGTATCTTCATTCCAAATTTCACTCAAATCCGTTCAGCCGTTTGGGCGTGAAGAAGTAACAAACATACTTATAAACTTTCGCATTTATAATATTAGTGTGATGTGATGAGATGAAGAGGTCAACCGACGAATCCAACTCGGATGGGCAGCGTTCGGGAAACTACGCCATATCTAGTTTGTTGGTTTTGTGAAAACTTCTTGTGAAAGAGTTCGTCCGGGGAAGTACTACCACCGTACCTATTTCTGCCACCAAGCAGTAGTGTTCGCATTGCTCTGTTTCGGTTTGAAGGGTACGGGTGCCAGTGAAATTACAGGCACATGAGACTTTTCACATTATGTCTCAGGGTCGGCAGCGCGCTTGTGATGCCTTTGGTGTTGCAGGCGTCCATAGGCTACGGTAACTGCTTTCCATCAGGTGGGCCGTATGCTTGTCTGCTTGCCAAGTAGTATAAAAAAAAATCTTCTCGTCGCCGATACCGCAGAGCCTCAAGACGAAAGTCTACACGCCAGTGTTGACTTACGGCACTGAGACGTGGTCGCTAACTATTGGCCGTATAGACAAGCTCAAAGTTGCGCAACGGGCTATGGAGAGAGCTATGCTAGGAGTTTCACCACGTGATAGAATCCGAAATGAGGAAATCCGTAGAAGAACCAAGGTCACCGACATAGCTCTCAGAATTAGTGGCAGTGGGCAGGTCATATAGCTCGAAGAAGTGATAACCGTTGGAGAATAAAGGTTCTCGAGTGGCGACCACAAACCGGACGACGCGTTAGAGGAAAGCTCTCCACTCGATGGAATAAAGACATTATAAACATCGCGGGGAGTCGGTGGATGGAGGCGGCTCAATACCGTTCGTCGTGGCATTCTAAGGGGAAGGCCTATGTCCAACAACAACAACAACGAAGGCTTCAAACAAAGGGCAGGCATCTTCTATAATAGTACTACTCTACTAGTAGGTAACACATTAAAATTATGTAAATATCTGTTTACTTACGAAATTTCACCGTGAAACCGTTATAACCTGGCTTGCACTCGTTTCAAAGACACCGCCCCAAAGAAAATTAATCGCATGACACCCACAGTGCACCATAGACAAGGACCATAGAGAAAAAAGTCAAGGAACATATAGGGAGAAATAAGTGCACTGGGCTAGGTAACCACAGACAAACAGAACACCTTAAATTCAACAGGGCCACAAATCAAAAAATTTCAATATCGTTTTTAATGCAAAAATGGCATTTAGATGATTCCAATTTTTATATTCGAAAAAGACACCCATGGTTTTAGCGTTTAAAATAGTTCAATCACACAACTACCCATTTAGCATTTTGAGACTTTGATGACTAACTTCACAGCAAAGCAGCCATCTTTCCAGTTAATAATAATAATAATAATAACTTTATTACGAAACATAAAAGTGTCAGGTTTTGGAATGCGTTTCTTTTGAATGAAAGTTCAATAAGTTTGATTACTATTTTATTAAAACGAAACCGCAGTACTTGGAAATGTGTCTGTTTTGCATATAAGATTACCGTGATTATGGTTGTAATTGTTTATAAACAAACATGCAATATTTGTTAAATGACTGTTATTACAATCAGTCTGTACAATCAGTCTTAAAATACAGTGTTTCATTATTATACATAAGTATCCTTTGAATTAAATAATCACTTTTAAGATTATTAAAATTACTTTGGGATCACATCCTTTTCAATCAGTTTTAGGATGCCCTGTTTTTTGTCTCAGCAACTTGTAGCTTTTTGATATTATTTTATTTTATTTACTTGGGAAAAATCTGTATCCTGAGAAGTTTTGTATAAAAATATATTATGCCTTTACAACTCTTCCTTTGAAAATCTATGCCAAGAGGCTGAACACTAAGAGGTTCTGAATCATAACTGATTGGTAATCAATCGTCTGTACTGCTGTCTGAGCTTATAGATGAGGATTCACTGGAGTCTCTATCTTAATCGCTTCATCAAAAACGGTACAAATTCCATACCAGACAGACAGCCAACACAATCCTAGCCTATCGTTACTTGATGAAAACATTATCTGATTTTGGAAGTCCAGAGCAATGAATAAATTTAGCCATTGAGGAAAGTACAGACAGCGATTCAGATATACTCAAGTGAATCCTCATCTTCAAGCTCAGACAGCAGTACAGATGATTGATTACCAATCAGTTGATTCAGTACTTCCTAGTGTTCAGCCTCTTGACATAGATTTCCAAAGGAAGAGTCGTAAAGAGCAGACCTCAAAGTTATTAAAACTGATCAACAACATTAAAATATATTTTTATACAAAACTTCTCAGGATACAGATTTTTCCCAAGTAAATAATATAAAATAATATCAAAAAGCTACAAGTTGCTGAGACAAAAAACAAAGCATCCTAAAACTGATTGAAAAGGATGTAATCCCAAAGTAATGTTAAACTTTTTATACTTACTTATTTTAAAATTGATTATTTAAGCTAAAGGATTTTTATGTATAATAATGAAACACTTAATGAGATTACTGCGATGACTTAGATATTATTGATCGTAGATCTCATCGTTACTACTAGTAAGTCAAAGATTTATGGAGTATTTTATTTTGTAATATTGCTAGATGAAGAGGTGATAGTTATGGATAAGTTTCTTCCGCATTTAATTACATTGATCTCAATGTAAATTTCAAGGTAGTGTAAGGTTCAAAATACGCATCTTATAATATACAATACATATATGTAGAAAAAAAAAAATAAAGTAACACAAAAAAACTACTATCAAAACTTTGATAGGCTTTCCAGTAAAAAAATGAATTTTCGACTTGTGGCTCTTTTGCATTTAAGGAGCGAGATGACAACTTCATACTACACTTTGATATTGATATATTATCAGGGTTGCTACACCGAGTTTCTGAATCACAGCACGGTACACGGTCGGATTATAAAAACTAGTAGTTTTGCGAACAGAATACCTCAAGAGCACAAACTATCTTGTTTTTCGATAAAGTTTAAAAATCGCATCCATAGTCCGATCTAGCATATACCCAATCTTACTTGAACCACAAGTCGTTGAAACTCTAACAAATGAGAGCTCACGTAATATTGGTTTTCATTTTTATTTTTTCTCAAAAACTATATCGTAAAATAAATATATAAGTAAGTACATATATCAAGTTTCATCAAGATTAATTGAAAAATGCGACGTACGCGAGTACTTACGTACATAGGTACATACATCCGAACAGACGATAGCAAATTTTGCCATATTATATTGCAAGGACTTACCTTGCTTTGCTCGCTCGGTCAATGACTAGTAATTTTTTTTTTATTGCTGCGAATTAAGTTACGAAAGTATAGTTTTTACATATTCTTTCGTTGTTTTATTTTTATTTTATAAAACTGAAACTTGAGTTTCAATAAAGTACGTTACAATAAAGTATTTTCTCGAAGGTACCTACCTACTTTGTTGATATTGCAAAGTATAAAGAACATAGCCGCAAATAACTTCGTAAACTATGATTATAACGAACGGTTGGCAACCCTATCAGAGCCAGCTCATAAAGCCTAATAATTACGGGTGACTAGCAAGCACTAAACTTGTGACGTAGCGTTGCCTGGCAACGTCGCGTTTCGCAATTTTGGTGACAGACCCGAAAATAACGCGAGGCATACTTTTATTTATTTAGCGCCATCTTTCACTATCTTTCTCAAAACTCGGTGCTCGAGGTCCATTTAACCGCCATCTCTGTCAAATTAAACAAAACAGGGTGCTCTGCGTAAAAATATCACGCTTCGATGGTAGGTGGCGACTCAAAATGGACATTAAAAACACTCACACATACGTAAAATTGGTCGTATTTCAAACTAATTTTAAAAATTACCCTTAGTAAATTTTTATTTGAAACAACCATTTGCGAGTACGATAATCATTAGAAAATCGAAAAAAAAATACGATATAAAGAACGACAATCTGTGGATTGAAAAAATACTTAAATTATTTTTGTATGGGCAAGGCAACGAGAGCATTCACCTTAATGTAGTATCGAAGCTCAATCCGCGTCGTTTCGAGTTCGAGAAGTAAGTTTTGCAACTTGTCGCTAGGTGGCGCTGGATTATAACACGCCTTGCTGCAGCCGCCTTCGTGATGAATATGAAAATATTTTCTTCGCAAAAAGTCGTTTTGCCCCGCGATAGCTTGAACCAGCATTCACTGTCCCGGAAAGAACTGACCCGACGTGATGGATAACTACACCACCGTGCTTGTTATAGTAGACGACGAAATAAGGAGACAGTTCGAGTTTAGGATTTGACATTTACAAAATGACCGTCGTAGTTTATAAAACAAGTTTTCTAACCACCGTCTATTATAATAATCGGCAGAAAAAAATGTCACAGCATTAATGTTTTCACTTTACACTCAAAAACCCTTTATAAGTAGATATAATTTGTTTAACAAAACGTCCTTATGTAGGTTCTCGTGGTGTTATTGTTTTTACACTTCGACCGCACCGTTTTTTCACTGAGTTACGATTATAGGAACTTTCTTGGTGTCTTATAAATCACTGTAAATCTCTATCTTTACTGATATAATCGAAAAGATAACACTATCACTCCTTAGTTATGCGATAATACACACTTTTCACTCTTTTTCTCGCTGTATAGTTACGATTTTCTATTTTAAATTATTTTTTGTTGTTGAGCTAATGTTGCGTGCACAACAGTAGCGCCCTCTCCCCTATTACACACAAGACAAAATAATAATATAATAAAAAAACAATAACCTAAAACTAGTTTAAGACTAATTCACTGACCAATCATTGACACAGGACCATAAGTAGCTAGGTAGGTACATAAGGTACTTTTACTCCTCATGACCATCAAAGCGCGGACGAAGCAGCGGGCGGGACATAGTGTTCAAATAAAAAAGTTACTGACGTGTGTTTATTCACTGTTCTAAAATGTAAAATCGACTGAAACAGTTTTTTAACAAATCGCATCAAGTTCTCGACCGTGCCAGACGATGTCAGTTGATAGCTTCTCGTCTATCCTATTCGCTTCCAAATAGCTATTGTGTTTCAGTTCATATGGTAATTTAGATTTGATATTTGAGCATGCTAATTTTCTTTGTATTCTCAGTTATATGATGTACTTAAACAACACATAACCGAGAATACATATTTACTTAACCAATAGTTACTTTACCTTTTTAGTTTTTACAAAACTTTTTGTTATGGCCAAGTATTTTCTAAGCTAATCTATCTAAGGTAGTACAATAATAGTTTTTCCAAAAATATACAAATTTTTTTGAGAACATAAAAGCTTAATTCGTCTGAATCCAAACTCGGTTGTAATTAATAATTGTAATTGTTGTGTAATTGTCGGTTGGTCGGTGGTCTAGTAGAGAGACTTCACATACAATGAATAAAAAATATATAAAATCGAGACCTCAAGAAAAATACAAAGGAGTTGATTAATGTTACGATGAAATAATGATAAGATAATGATACAAATTCTATCCTGATATAAAGCTCTTTAAGCTCTTTTAATAGGCGCCCAACATCGCTTTAATTTAAACTGCAACATTACAACAGTCATGCTAGATAAAACTGATAAAAAGGGCAATTAACATGGCCTAATTACGCCATATTGCGGTTTCAAATAGCAGGCAAAGCCGGTGGCACCGCTATCTGAGTTATGCCTTGGCAGTGCCGCCAACAGCTTAGATTCATATAGTGGAATCAAGAACAATGTTCCAACTGTCATGTTGATAGCCTGCACTACAAGTAATGGGCCTACACCGTAGCACTACACAGATAATAGCACTCGCACTATAGAATATTACAAATCTAGATGTGGGTAGCTTACTAAGTTTGTCATCATCATAATACCAGCCAGTTACAGTCCACTGCTGGACATAGGGTTCCTCCATAGAATACCACGATGAACGCTTGTGCCGCCTCCATCCACCAATTTCCTGGGTCTTTCACAATGTCGTCGGCGCCGTCCTACATTGCGTCGTCCAGTTCGTGGTCGCCATTCGAGTACCTTTGTTCTCCAACGGGTGCCGGTTCTTGCCCTTTGCCAATTCAATTTGCAAATTGTGAGAGCCGGGTGATGGACTTTGAAATGTCGGTGATATCACACTTATATTATAAATGCAGTCTGTGCGTATGTTTATTATTTCTTCACGTTTTAACAGCTGATCGGATGTGAGTGAAATTTGAAATGGAAATACCTTATACCCTGAATTAATTCATAGGTTATTTTTCATCATAATTATCATCAATTTTCATTATTGTTCTTGATTGTTCTAGTTGATTAATATAGTTAAGAATGGGGTTTGAAATGATAATCACCCAAATCAGCAGTCGAACGCGAACAGTTCGATTTGTTTCATACCCGTTTTCGTGGCAAATAAATGAATAGAATTGAATTAAGTACTTAAAACTAAAGAAACCGAAGTGAACTCACTGTGCACTGAATTTACAATGACTGTTAGTAAAATCTCGCGTTTATTAAAAAGTTTCAATCAGCATCTAAGTACATCATTAACTTTAAAATAGTTATTTATTTCACGGACTGCAGACAGTCGACATACTACTAATATTATAAATGTATAAGTTTGTGAGGATGGATGAATAGATGGATGGATGAATGGATGTTTGTTACTCTTTCACACAGAAACTACTGAACGGATTGTGATGAAAATTTCCAATTATAGCTTATACATCTGAATAACATAAAGGCTATAATTTATAATAGGGGTTCCAAGCGGGCGGAACCGCGAGCAAATGCTAGTTCACGTATATATGTATAACACGAGAAACGGTCAACAGCTGTTCACAGCTCGTAGGTGTTCATAACGCTTTGAACACAGCGGAGTTAAATTAAATTGGCGTAGAAGTAAAGCTACGGCCATATATATTGTTACAGAAAATAAACTTTTTATACTTATATTTTATATACGCTACGATTTCATACAATTTTTTTGATTTTATGGGCCTTTCTGCGATTTTTCCACTTATTTTTTAATGCTGTTTGAAACGAAATTCAGAATATTTATTTCTTTTAAGAGTAAAGCAAACTAAAAGTACATAAACCAGTATATAAAAGACTGTTTATATACTTTACGGCTAATAACTGCGCGAAAATAAACATTTCATCATGCTTATTCAACCACTGACCCGATAAAAGCCATAAGTAGGTTTCCTTGTCGTTTTAGTTTTAATTTTAACAGCCCGTAAAGTGCGCTTTTACGAGCGGAGCCAAACGGAATTATAGGTTTATGAAGTCCACTCCATCTGACAGTTCCATGAGGAGAATGGAGGGCACCAGGACAGGAGGTCAAGATTAAATTAACTGCTATAAAAATAGTGGACAACATTTACTCAGAATTTTCTTCAAATCATAATAATGAGTATTAATAATACCGCAGGGCACGCTTGCAGCGAGCGTTCGGTGAGTGGCGACCATGGACCTCATTACTCTTTGGGGTCAACAGAGACCCCTGAGCCTCGGCTTGCCTTAGCCGACTGGCCGAGGGTGGAGGCGCAAGAATGGAACCTATGCTCAAAAAGGCATAAAGCCGGAAGTAGCGCTGATAGTGAAACTGCAGCACACCTCTCAACACCCTTTAGCCGTCCACGTCAACTTTACCTCATACGGTGCCTTTATTGGTGGCACCTTTAAGGGGTTTAAGGGGTTTTAGTAAACGGCAAATCACCACCTGCCTAAATCGTTTTCAATAATTTAGAATTGGCAGTTGCCGCATCTCATTCCATAATCTATCCCATTAAAAATTCAATTAGCATGTTCTCCCTGCAATAGCACCAACTTTCATCCATTTCCATAATAGTTTAACCGTCTGTCTTCCATCCACCATAACAATAATGGTTTATTTTATACTAATAGTAAAAGGGCCACTTTCTAATTGGCCCTTGGCTAATACGGCTCAAGTAACGCCTCATAAAGATCCAGGTTAAGAACGTGTTTCAAAATAAATGCCGGTAAATAATAATAAGTTACGTCTGTGTTAGAAAATAAATAATAATAAAAAAGTTTATTTAAAAAAACACATTTTTGGTTTAGAAATTTTGAAATTAGTCTGTGTCCTACACCGAGATCTGCAGAAAGAGGCGCAGCTAACGGTTATCTTAATTCTTTCCTTTATCTGGTCTACACACGCAGAGGCGTGGGCACCTACATTTATATTCCTATTTGTATTATACGCATTTACAAAACTTAAATGGAAAGGCGTAATTGCATGCAGGCTCTCCAAAGTTTTTGGACAAAGTTAAACTAAGACAATACCCTCATTGTCATAAATTACAACGAAAAACCAATATTACTACGCATATAAATACAAACCCATGTTACTAAGTTAATAAATAACACAAAAATATTAATAAAAAAAATAACAAATTTAAACTGAAACACATTACCATCTTTCTGCATTTTTCTGCAACAGTCACATTTTAATTCACTTATACCTAGGTGCGAAGCGCTTGTGTGATGTCTCAAAAACAAGAAAAAGCTGATTCATTGAAAACGAGAACATTCAAATTACGGTCTTTGCACTGCAAAATAAAATATAGTAACTCTGGGTGCTCAGCTCTATTTAATATTAAATATCTACATAATCAAAACACGAATCTCAAATTCATTTATGTTGTATCAGCAATCCCAACTTCAAACAATTTGTTACCCTTGGGGAGTTTCTTATCATTATATTCATAAACTAGTTATAACCCCGCGACTTTGTCCGCGTGCTATTCGTACTGTACGCATTAAAGATGATGTGAACATTGGCCCTAGCACAATATGGTAATGAGGAACGCAACAAATAGATAGCTCTTATTGCTGTGCAAATCTCTTAAAACTGTAAAAAGGGGAAACTTTAACGCACGGTATGATCTTAAAATCCAAACATCCAAAAATACAATTTTTTTTGTACCTATTCATTGCTTAAAGTTGAAAATTGCATGTCAAATTTGACGATGAAATTGGTTTGCACTTCAGACTGTATTTATTTTGAGAGTTTTTGAATTAATCGAAATATACAAATCATAGATAAAAAATATGCGGTTTTAACTTTAAAATACAAGTCTGGCTATTTAATTCATAAATTCTTTTATCACTAAACAAACCGTCCAAATTAGATGTTTCTGGAACCAGAAGTTTTAGATTTGTATGTTGTCTGTTAGTCAGTCAGGACTTTGGCTCTTATATATTTTATGTAAAAAAGTTTATTTCAAACAAATCCATCTCCACTTGACTGGGCTCTGGCCGTAATATGAATGTTTTCTGAATCACTTATAAAAGGAGATATAACTTTTCTCTATGCATAAAAAGCAATGTCTGTCTGTATGTACCTAAACCTAAAAGTAGATAAATAAATATATGAATAATGCTGGACATTTCACACAATATTATCTAGCCCCAAGCTAAGCAGAGCTTACCAACCAGATAACTGATATACTTAATACAAAACATTACATAGATAAATATTTTGTATTATACGTACATAGAAAAATACTCAGAACACCCTGAACAAATATCTGCAGATCGTACAAATATTTGTTCCGAGTCGGGAATCGAACCAGCAACCTCCTGCGTCGTAGTCGAACCTTCGCCTGCCGCGCCACAGAGGTCGTCAATGGATGGATTTGAATGCAGTTTTCACTGTCATGCAAGGTATTTATCAAACTAGGTTTTAGTGAATACAACATCCGTATACTTATAGCCTAAGCAGGTGGAGCCGCTGGAAAATGCTAGTGCAATACAATTTGAAGGTTCGGTAAGCACTATGCGAAATGAGCGAATATTATTACACATACAAAATAACAAGATGTCTGACATTTGGGTACCCTTCACTAACGCTGTAATTCTGAGATTCACATTTAGAGAAATGTCAATATAAACTCTAATGGTCTTATTCATAAAAAGTTATCGGACATCTAAAGTCTCTCTAATGTATGGTGGTCTATTTTTACTATTCATAAACGCATATTAGCACTAATACGTTGTTTAGATACACTATAAACTATGGAAAAGTTATGAGAGGCAAGACCCTACTTTAGCGTCTTATAATACGGAAACATGGCCGACTCACAACAGCTGATTTGTATTGTAATTGTGAATTTTGACATACCTAGACATTTTAACGTCAGTATTTCTCACAGCAAAAAATATAAATTTTCACTGAGTACCTACTGACTACTAAAACCATGGAAGCGCTTCGTAGATTGAATGCTGTTGCATTAGTTTAAAATCTAGAAAACCCTCCACGGCGTGCAAAGGTTTACAAAGACCGAAATGATAATTTTTGTTTGGATGACGAGGACTTCAGGAAACGGTATCGCTTTAATAAACCTACGGCGTTATACGTGATAAACCATACGATTCAGCGATGATTCCACGCAGATATCGTAACGAGCCCGCGATATGTTACGTTTGGTCATAGTGAATAAGGGGGCTAGTGCGTCAGGATCTACAGTTGGATCCGAGAGGTCGTGGCACATCTCCAGAACTACAGGTCCTAACTGCTGTTTGGGCCGACGTGCGATAAGTACCTACGACTAATCTTAGACTATGACAGTTATTATACTACATACAGCTACTTCCCTCTTTATAAAATTAATAAAAGTCAAGTCAAGAGTAAAAAACATTTTCATTTATACTTTATTTTTATGATAGCTTAGTTTCGCCTGCAGCACCTCCTCTTTTAGCAGTTGGGGCAACACTTTTCTGGTGGCGCAACAGACAAGGGGTTAAGGTTGATTAGTTTTTGCTTTTCGTTTGCCATTTGGACCTCGTGCAGTTCTTGCCTGCAGGCAATTTCAACAGTGGCTACGCACGTGCACCGTTTCCTTTACGAACTCCGTCAAAATAATCTATGAAAGAAAGCGAAATTAAGCATTAGTAAGAGCGAGAACATAAAAACAAAACACCTGAAACTTGTGAACAACTAACAAACAAAATAATGGCTCAAAATTTAATTGTGTTGGTAGTTTAATATCACAGAGTATTTGGAAATGCTAAGGCCAAGAAAATATAAAATTAGGACGTACCCAGCGGCTCAAATAACTAAAATTAGGAAAATTGCAGTACAAACCTTGTCCACATCCAGCCAATTTACACTCCTCTGTCTTTTCTGTCCACTAAGCCCGGCGACAGCTTGCAATTTGTTTAGATAGGTACCATTTTTTATGATCACAAATTCGCAAACTCGGTGAGAGCTTTTGAAAGTTCAAAATATCGAGGCTGTTACTGTCAAAACCAGAAACAAATAAGAATTTAAACATGTGAAATTTAGCCAATTTGTCTATGGTTTCGTCAAGCAATCATCAAGCAATGAAGTTTTTCGTCTAAATGGCAACATTTTGTTTCTAAAACCTTCTATAAGTGCATTTTAGTTATCAAAGCTTTATCGAACGATTATGAATAGGGAATTTTTAAATGAGTTTGATAGCCTTATCATACGTTTTAACTAGTGAACGTTTTAAACCTATATTAAGCATTTTTTATGAATAAGACCGAATAACTTTTCATTTAAAAACCCGACTTCCGCCATTGTATTCTCTTTCTAAACTTTTTTTGGAAAAAAAATATGAGAAAACTATAGTTGTGAAAGGATTATGACGCTGTTTGAATGCAAATGCATGATTTGTTGCTGAAAATATCAAAATCGCTATATGTATACTTACAATATTTGAGGAGTTCCCTCAATTCCTCATGGATTCCATCATCAGAACTGGATTCTGAAAAATAGGACCAATCTGGAAGTATATCTATTCAAATAAAAAATAATTTTCCAAATCGGTTTATAAACGACGGAGATATTATTATGAGGTGACAAATATGAAAAAAAAAGGAACACACAGTTCCTTTTTGTGAAGTCGGTTAAAAACGTGTTAGCCCTTTCTTCACATCTCTAGTTCAAGCAATGTGTGTTGTATTGATTGTATTTCCTGAAGTAGTATAGAGCAGATTTATATATGTATAGATAGGCTATTGGCAATTGTGTTGTAGTAGCAAGGCCGAGAATCGAGTTAACCGCTTTATTACGGCCGTCCTGTCACAGTCAAAGCTTTTTAGGAAACCAGAGCTTAAAAGCAAAGCGATGACCTACTAAATTTAGTGACGTTGTGAACAACTAAGTCATTTGGAAGAGAGATAACATACATTGTCCCGCCTTCATGCACCTAAACAATGTGTTAGATAAAAATAACTTTATTTAAATTTGAACTATTTTAATTATGTGCTTAAAAGGCTCATTTGGTCCACACTAGCTAACCTTGTCTAGCGGATCACACATACGTCACAGAGATATATTGTTTTACTCTAAAATAATGTTATACATCAACATTATTATTATTATATAATATAATTTAATTATTATTATTTGTTATTTATGTTATGTTATTGTTAGAGTTCAATTGGATAATATGGTGGTAGCCTTGGTCCAGCAGTGGACACCTAATGGGTGCTAATGATCATCCTAATATTGAGTTTTGAAAACAGGAAGCCTCATCGATTATTTTTGGAACTAATATATTTGGAAAAAACCCGTTAATGCAACGAAACCTACTTAAAATGAAAATTAATTCTCCGAAATGTTTGTCGTTTGCTTATGGTAAGGCTATTTACAATCAGTAATAGACTTATTTAATAACTCCCCCATCCCTTTTATATTTTCGTTATAGAGTGTCATATTTTATGGGCTATTTCATTTTATGGGGGGTCATTAGACTCAGATCCGAGAGACGTGCGTTTACGCCATGTGTGCGATAATATTTTCGCTTTTGAACATTTTGTCGCTAATGTTTATGGATGTTTATGTAAAGCATCCATGTTGTAGAAAATTATTTTTTTAGCAATTCAATAAATTAAAATAAAGCCCAGAAGCTTTTTTATTATTCCATTTGCAATTACTGCCTGATGGCGAAGTTAAAACTTTCTATGAAGCTGCTCCAAATCATATTTGGCGTATTGCATCATCTATTGCAGTGCATCTTGGTGACAATGGTGATAAAACCTTCTTAAAGCCATTCATAAAAGTCATAAAACTACCTCCGTAGCGCGGCGGGCGAGTAGCTGGCTGTTTTGTTGTTTTTATGCTAGGTACTGTTCTTTTAATAGTTGTAGAACCCAGTGACGGATTAACCCTTAATCAAATTAAGCAATTGCCTAGGGCATCACGTCTGGGGGGGGCACCAGAAGCACAAAAAAAATCCGTCCTTAGGTCATCACGTCTCACTCTCACGTCACCAAAAACCACACCAAAAAAGTTTCTAGGACTAATTTGAAAATTCGCGCGTTATAAGTTGACATAGAGTCCGACCTAGAGTCATAACCCCGCTCCCGCTTGCCCACTCGCTGCCCGCTAGTGCATTTGGCAATTCGAATGCACCAGAATTGCGATCAGCCATTCAGCCAATCACAAACCACCCCTTCCTCGCGGGCCCCCCGCCTGGCGCCCCCGCAAATCCACTTCACAATCATAATACTCCACTTCTAAGGTACGTTTACATCTCATCATCTTATTTTACAAACAACTAATCTTTTTAGGGGGTAAAGGTTTAAAGACCAATTCAGTTGACATACGGACGGGGGCCCTCAGGCGTGGATTGCTTAGGGCATCAAGTAGTCTTAATCCTTCACTGGTAGGACCTAGCTAGACCGATCGACCACTAAACTGTGCCAGAACATTAATATTACTAGGTACTAAAACTAACAAGACCAAAAAAAAATACACAGTTTGAGAAAAATAGTAGTGCCAAACTGTTCGGCGCTGTAGCTTTTCTTTTTTCAATCGGTTATTGAATAGAAGCTTAGTCACGCAGACTATGCCAACTCCGTAAGGCATCAAAAGACGCTGTAGCATTGCGCTTAATAGTGATAGTGCTCACTAATTTAAAAGAGAGTCATCTCGATCTACGACCGAACTAGTCAAGGTATAAGAAGTACTCGGAATTTTTAAATTTAAATTTGCAAAAATAATTTGAGCCTCCTCCATCCACCTAATTCCAGTGACCTTGAAAATATTTTTGGCTCATCTAGAAGAAGACTGCGTCGTCCGGTTCGCGATCGGCGCTCGAGAACTTCTATTACCAGTTGTCAATCTGCTATCTATGACTAATTTTTGTGTTTGAGAAATTGGTTTCGATTCATTTTAATTAAAAGCCTTCTCCATCAGTAAATTACCAATCAGCATATTAACATATTCATAATTTAATATCTGCGAACAAGTTTTAAAGAACTATGGAAGTTTTATGGCACTTCGAAACCAAAGCCGAGGGTAACCATTCAAAAGGCTGTGTTAGCAAAAAGTTCGTAACTGGCATGAGGTTTTTTCCTCTATTTTATTATAATAGGGTTGTTGAGTTTTGGAGCCACCGCGGAAGTTTTTGCTTTGAGCACTTATACATTTGGGCTTTGCAATTTTATTGGGTATTTAAATCTTTTCACTTGGAAGTTCGTGCTTATTTAACCGACTTCAAAAAAAGGAGGAGGTTCTCAATTCGGTATAAGTATTTTTTTTATGTTTGTTAACTTATATTTCTGTCGTTTACAATTGGATACTATGTGGATTTAAAGCTCAGAGCTTTTTGGAATTTCAAATATTTTGTAACGCAAAGATTTATATTCGTAAAAAAGATAGTTGATAGCATGGTTTCAATGGTGCAGATACTTGAAACAGAACAATGTATGTTTTTATAAATTTTCATGGCAGCCTATGAAATTCCTCCGCCAATTCGAGAACTACAAAGTATTCAAGGTTTTAGACACAAACTGAAAATGTATCTCATGAGTCACCAAATACAACATGGTTACCTGAGAAACGAGGTGTCAATCTTGTAGTGTGCTAAGTTTTTTTCTTCAGGTTAGGTTAAAAATTATTTAAAATTGTTGCTTGCCCGCGATCGCCGCATAGTTTCTGTATATCTCTTGCACTATTATTTTTTTTTTTTTTTCTCTTATCCCCAGCACTTCTGTTAGTCATCACCAACTTTTTATAAAATGTTTTTGTGTTTTGTTCTTATTCATTGTTTTGCACTGCATATTATTATTATTTTTGTATATATTTCATAATCGTTATTTCATTCTTAAATTAAATATAGTATATTATATAGTTGTGAAGCAGACATCCGTGTTTTCACCTGTATGGTTTCAGCGGAAGATCAGCGTTGTGTTGCCACAACACAACAAATGCTGAGCTGGACGCCAATTTGTGCCAGTGTTGTATGACTGGTGGGTACTGAGAGGCACACTATTTTTATTAATGTAATGCTTGTCTTCTGTGTATTTTTAATAATCTTTGTTAATCTCTGTGTGTATATGTGTGTCTTTTTCCCATGTCATTCTTGTTTTTTTTGGCACAAATAAATGCTTTTTCTTTCTTTCTTTCTTTAAATTATGATGTTCGTAGTTGGCAACCCTGTATCATAATCGGATCGTAATTTGTGCTGTGTGCGGAATCGGATTGACGTTCAGATAGTTTCGAGCCGCCCGCCCTACGCCTTTGAAATCAGCTTGTGCCTATCACTATCTAACCACTCAGAAAAAAATGGACTTAATCGTGTCCGAGCCATATAGGATTTTACGTAAAAACGTCATGTTCTCCTATTTCTGAATTTAATTTCCGGGTTTTCCTTGATCGATCCTTTCCTCTGATTGCCATATTTTTAGCTTCTTGTCGTATTTCCGTCAAATATAGGCCGAAATTTTTGAAAAAGTATAAATTTTCATCTTTGCTTAGTCATAATTTTTTTATTTTAAGTTATACTAGAACAACTTTATGGTTTTTCATGCACACATCGACCAGCATCCTAGATTCACGCGTGCACGAGGACTGCCTGCAAATATTTGTTCCGGGTCTGGGTGTTATAGTACCATGCTACTCGTAGTTCCTAGTATGGGATCAGGACTCTATATATGTGGCTGTTGGGTGTTATGTTACGCTATGCTGTAACCTACGTACTTCAATTTTTAAATACCAAACTAACCAATATCTTAAAAGAGTATAAAAGCTTTTTGAATTCAATCGGTAATGCCCTAAAAAAAACCCTTAAACATAAAATCACGCCTGTTTCCCGGAGGGGTATGCAGAGACGACCGATTTCTACTTGCTACGATCCTGACACACCTCTTTAGCTTCATTCACTCTCATGCGCGTCGGCTTAGGCTACTTTTAACCTGGCCTTTCTCTAAAAAGTCTCTGATTTGGTCAGAATAAGTTCGCCGAGGTGTTTACCTTCCAACTAGCCCATGCACACTCGCCTTAGCACCTACCATGAAGACCACCACGATGAAGACCATTCATCGTGGCATTCTAAGGGGGAGGCCTATGTCCAGCAGTGGACTTCTACAGGTTGATGATGATGATGATTTTGATGTACGGCAAAACGAACGTTAACCCTTTGCTAGAGTTGGGACATGTTTTGTTGTGGCTTATTATTCGTTCGGCTTCACAATGCTCGGAACTAGGCCACCAACTCACTATTGTGCGAATATTATTGCGACGAGTTGTACGGATTTATATTAACTTGTGAGAAGTTATTGCCTACTATGGATTTGCAAAAGGTTATGAATATAAGATAAGAAGTAATGTTGAATAGGTTCGGTTTTGTGTGAGATAGTCAAGTAAATACAAATACATAGATAGTAGAAAGAAAACTCTGTATTGTTCACTCTAATAAACCATTTAAGGCTCTATTCACACCGAGATGGTAGGGGCCGGCAGTTTACACAGCATTTGAAACTTTATGAAGATATAGTTGGTCTACAACAATTTTTTTTTAATGGTAGCGGTGCTATTTATTTTATGAATGAAGATTAATAAAATATATTATCTGCTATCTTGGTGTGAATTGAGCCTAATGTCCAGACGCTGCTTAGCGGTTTAATGCATTTTTTATTTCTTACTAGTTGCGCCCCGCGGTTTCACCCGCGTGAAAAATGATGAAAATTGATGATGATGATGATGATAAAAAGTAGCCTATGTGTTAATCCAGGGCGTAAAGTATCTCCATTCCAAATTTCACTCAAATCCATTCAGTAGTTTTTACGTGAAAGAGTAACAAACATCCATCCATTCTCACAAACTTTCGCGTTTATAATATTAGTAGGATTTTCCACTGTTTGTGACGGAACATGAGACACCATGGTATATTCACAAATTTTTGATGGAACATATTACTTAAAATACTTAAGTACCTACTAACTAAATACGAGAAAGAAATATGAATTAATTTATAAAGGCAGTGTTCTAGTATATATTCCAAGGTATTCAACACAGAGTACTGGCGGCCCGATCGGGCCGAAACGAGCCGGCCGTAGTCGGAAAAACGCGTCCCGAGCGGGCTCAAAGCGAGCTAAAGGGTAATTGGTCGACCAGACGCCTTAGACAAAGTAACATTCTAATAGCGATGACGCTAGTATAAAAGTCCAAAATGTATGAGATTGACTTAAGCTATCGATATGTCACGTGGTCTTTTGTATTGTATTGTAGAAATAGAATCGCTTCGAATTGAATTACCAAAAACAGTTACCATTTCATTATAATACGTATATTTATTGCGATCTCTGTTCTACTCATTGCTTTTTGAATTGTTTGTTCCCTAAGATTTCTGATAAATTTACTAAAGATCTCTATAAGAACTGAGAAAATACCGTCGCTTTTAAAACAACCTTTTGATAACAGCTTTGCTTTTGCACTCTCTGTGGTCTGGGACAGTGATTAGGCTGAGTCCACACAGGTGCTCGTTCCGAAGCCTTACACTTGGATGTTTGTCGTGGATAAATCTAAACGGAATCTAGACACATACTCCTTCGCTAACTGAATGTACTTTCAATCATGTGTAAATATTGAATGCTTGGACAGGTGTCGGTGATTGGAAGAGACTGGTATGTTTTGGTTTCACATCTTCATCATCATCCAGCCTGTAGAAGTCCACTGCTGGACATAGGCCTGCCCCTTAGAATGACACGACGAACGGTCTTGAGCCGTCTCTATCCACCGATTCCTGCGACGTATATAATGTCTTTAGTCCATCGAGTGAAGGGCTTTCCTCTACTGCAGCCTACCCTTATTGCAGTACATAATATGTGTACTACCGCTATGGAAAAAATAGTAGATTATGCACTAAGGGAATAAAGCAGTGTCTTATGTCGCGGGCGGCATATTGAACCCTGAGCGTAATGAGGGACTCTAAAGTTAACTCCCGAGTGTAGCGAGGGAGTTATATAGAGTCCAGAGTGAAGCGAGGGGTTCAAGCTGCCCAAGACGAAGACAGTCTTTATTCCAGAGGTGCATACTCTACTTTTCACACCTGCTGCGAGGCAATAAAAGGCCAGGGCTCCATTAAATAAGTATCGTCTGTTTTGATAAACTCTGGAGTAGAATCATTATCGCTCGACATTTTTTGTTAACACTAATATTGTCACTGACATAATATTATATTACAAAAATATTGCAATAAAATTCACTGAAAATCACAGCACCAAACATCTCTTTTGTTTCACATTCTTTAAAATCGCGCCTATTTCTTTTTTTTCGAGTTTTGCTATAGTGGCCAGTTCGATTTTCGAACAAACCTCTTTACAATGCCATATGGGCATTTTTTTACTCAGAGTTTTCCACGAGTTTCCAACACGAATTTGACGTTCTAAATTCAAATCACTTTAATCCCTAGGGAGTTTCATACAACTTTATATCCCTAGAGAGACAATGCTGTACTTTACGTTGAGGTTGCATGATTTGTAATTGGACATTGTCAAGCAGGTGGTGTGAAAAAATATTTATGTCTATGATTCAATTTATGGTTGATCAACCACGATTTAAAGTTGTATGTCATAATAAGTAACATCTATAAGTGCTGACAATCAGATCGATTTTATCAAGGACTTTTGGTGCCAACCGTCAAATGCAACGTTTGGTGATATAGCCATCAAAATAAATGAAATGACCTCAGTTGTGTCTGGGCCGTAAGTTTTCGTAAAAAGTCATGTTCTCAGGTTTCTTTGTATCTTTGCAAATTTTTGTTATCAAAGCCAAAGTTTTTTGGGTTGTTATTGATTGACCCTTTCTTCTGATTGCTCATATCCTTCACTTAGGCACTGGTCCCACCGCCAGCGACGAGCGATAAACGAGTAGAACTAGATACGAGTGGGCGAGCGGCGAGAAGCGAGAGTGTAGTTTCGATAGTTTTGTCACCCGGCTGTAAGCGAGTGTTCTAGTGCGACGGGCGATAACTCGCATCACTCGCTCAGGCGGGGCTCACGCTTGTACAGTAGAACGGCGGTGGTACCAGTGTCTTATGGTCTTATTTTTAACTCTAATTCATAAATGTTTTATGTTTGTTATAGAATGCAATATTTTTTGGGTGCTTTTCGCTTTCTCCTTAATCGACCTTTTCCTCTGATTGCTGTATCCTTCGTTTCTGATTGTATTAAAGTCTCATACAGGCAGACGTTCCTGAAATAGTTTTTTTTAACATTGCTTTATCATAAAATTTTCATTATTGTTATTAAACCTTATTATTGTCACTTGAAGTTATTACACCTTCCTAAGGGATTTCCATGGACACCTCTACCAGCGTCCTATCTTCACGCGTTAACGAGGTAGTTTTTTTTTATCTGTCTAACGTCAAAATAATTTATTTGTCATCAAGAAGATAGCATTAGATTCAAGTAAGTCCATATTTAGTACTTTTCATAAGGTTTACTGTGCATTTCAAACAGTTGTCACATTTCGTAAGTTAATACATTTTTGTAGACTGATGGATAATAACATTACTGTAAATGAGTATGAGTGTTGTGGGGACAAATTAATTTAGGGTTGGACCCCATACATAAGCAAGCATCAGATCAGCTCGGAATGTTTTTGCAATATTTGGATCGTGTTTATATTTAATAACTTTCACACGCGCAGTGCTAATGATATTCCGTAGGTACAAAACACAATGTGATGTGGAGCCAAATTAATTAAGGGTTGGACCCTATAGATAAGCATGCATCAGATCAGCGTGGCGGTGTTGTTCTGATCCCATACATTTGGCTTATGTTTGTATGGAATACCGTCCGCAAACGCTCGCACGCACAGTGCTGATGACTTTCCGTTCAAAAAACAATGAGCAGGGCACAGTGATGCATGCTTGTACAATGGTGGTTTACCCTTATTTTCTATTTCACAGCAACTGCCCAATTCGACAACATTGTGATGCTTTTACTCTAATGCATTTATTTATCGCTAATTGGGTTTAAATTGCTATTGAAATCGCCTACCTATTTTGCATCTGAAAATTAAATGCAAAATAGGTGGTCAAAGTTGTTCAAATAATACATGTCGGGCTATAAAACCATAAATGAATAATTTTGGGGTCAATGACCCAGCTCTGCCTCTACCGATAGGTAGTGACCTTATTATAGTGATATTATCCTTAGTAAAGTTTGGAGCCAGACCAAAGGGCCTACTTTCAGAATAACCCTCACCAATGGCACATCTGTACTACCCACAAAGTAAACTCGCACTAAACCCGTTACAAATGTCCGTCGTACCCGCTTCCTTTGGCACTAACTCAAAACAAACCCAGTTAAACCACGGATAAAATATGATACTCCGCTTAAACGGTAGATTATAAAGTCTTCTCGAAGTAGGTACGAAGTTTTGCAAACTTCAGTATATCTTCGGTAGGGCTTAAGAAAAATTAATCAGCGCGACGCGGCGTTGAGATACCACAGTCACCACAGTTCTTATGTTGCTGGCAGGCGTTTGTGTGATAACCGGGCTGGCATTGGCTTTTTGTGTTTTCAGTTTTAATTACCTACTACCTTTCAAGTTAGACATAGCAATCCTTTTTTTTTAAAAAAGCATTGATTGGCCTCTTGCATAGCCTTTTTCAAATGATGGAGTGTATTTATTTTCAAAGATATAAAACTTATAAATAGGTATAAGTAACAAATCTCCCAAAATGTCTACTCTTCAAACAGGGTTTAAAATTATCAATCTTTTAAACTTGCAAGCTATCTGAGATATATGTTCGGTTATGCAAAATTTGCATATTGGATTGTGCAGAAGTGTAATGAAAATAAGCAATTGATATAAGTTCTTATAACCCATGTAAGTAGGAACAGGCCCCACTTCTATTTCACGATCTACTTTAATATTGATACTATCACAAAACCGTCTTTGTGTTCGTTTATAATTCAAGAATGAAGCATTGTCAGCGTCGCGGCTCGGCCTTTTTTACCAAACCGTCAAAGGATTTGCAACTATATACAAACGACAACGGATTTCGAACATTATACTTATGGCATACGATACATTTTCCAGTGTAAAGTCTTTGTATAGTATTTTTCTTTTAAAACAGTTTTTCTTAACCGCGTAGCGGCACTTTTTTCATATGTGAGTTTTTATGCTGAATATTTAACAAATACTTTTGATGTGTAGTGTGTAATGAGCATTTTGCGTAATAACTTGGTTTACTTATTAAAAAAAATATTGGATTGGTAGCAGTTTGGTGGACGTGGGCCTTTGATCATCTATAATGAGAGATAATTAAGAACACAAGAATGTGGTCTTGTGTTCTTAATTTTAGTGCTAAAACCAACATAACAAAAACTTTCTATTTTTTATTCAATCTCTCATGTTACCTGATTCCTTTTTAGTTATTTGGGACCAGAACCAGTGTGGTGATAGAGTAAGCAGGTAGTATCTTTCATGCATAAGGTATAGCAAACTAGTGCGCTTTTATAATTCTGCACTTCACGTTATCGTGGACGTTGACTTCCAACAATGAATGCGTGTTTATAACTCACAGCCGTGGACGTATGGATGCTATTTGTGCAGGATTTCAGAAGAGTGCGGACGCCATGGTCTATAAACTACGACTATTATACTTATTGTATTTAAGACGCAAAATATAGACAACTAAAGAGAAGATATTGGCGCTACTAAAAGTAAAATATTTAGAAAGATCGTTTTATTTATTATTTGATAAACTAAAAAAGGTGACCCAATAAAGTTATTCAATTATTTTCGTTTATCAATAATTACAAACTTTTGAATAAGTAACTACATATTCTCTCAGTTGATGGAAAAAAAACAGTTAACAGCTCTTCGAACGCATGTACCACTTCCTCTTGAAGTATTAGCCCGGCGCGGGGGAGCGCGAGCACGTGGACTCACTCACACAAAAACTAACATTTGTAACTACGCACTACCACTACATCGCTAAAATATCGCGACGGTTTTAGAGGGAAGCTTAGTATATCGTAGCGTCATATCCTTGACGTGTACGTTATAACGTCATCATCACGGAAATTTAAAAGCGTCTTCATATACTTCCATACCCTGTACTACGTCCAAGATAACATCGTCGCGTTAAAAATTATAAAAGCGCCCAGTGTTGTCATTTTTCAACGAGATCCGCTAAAGTCTGCCTGACTTGAGTTTAATTTGCTTAAGCTTCCGAGACGAGCCAGTGCCTTAAATCAGTTTTAAACTCAAACCAAACTTGACTCGAGACCTTTTACTTATTCTCTTTGACAATTTAATCAATACCCGGACCCCTTCAGGATGAATTACTAACTAAAATAAGTTACACATAAAGATAAATACACAGTCATAGCTAAAAGCTAATGTAAGAAAAAAGATTTATAGACCACAATCAGGATCCTAGATAAACTGGGCACTAAGGACTATGTTTCAAAAGGAATTGAATATTTCAAGTTTATAACAAACAAGTTATACAATGATTGGTTTATCAATTATCAGTTATCAATCAATGTTCTTTATCGATGCACGACTCAGGGAATCCTAGTGTGGGATCATACTTGTATGTGACTGTTGGGTTATGTTATGTTAAGATCGTAATCAAGCGTTGTTTTCATAGCCATCTTTGGTAGAAATTACAATTACCGAATTTGCCATGAATAATTTTAATTTTAATTTAAAATGTCCACTGGACTTACTATAAGCTCCGCGGAGCGTTTGGTGGCCGTAGCATAGCCGTAGCATAGCCGTAGCACAGCCGTAGCACAGCTGTAGCATAGCCGTAGCACAGCCGTAGCACAGCCGTAGCACAGACGTAGTGCAGGTTGCACGTGCAGGAGTAGCATGGCGTAGTTGTAGCACTATCTGTAGTTATATAAAGTATATTTAAAAAATCCTATCGCTTATTGCTTCTAGTAATACTCATTCTATAAGGACAAAGCTGGACTTTTTCTGCTCTTTCGAAGGGAGACGTCGTCCTTTTTTATTTTATTTCAATTTCTAGTGTTTTTTTGAGTTATATCGTGTAATTTTGGTGGCATTTTAACCGGTGTAGCTTATAAAGAGCATATAGTAGTGAATTTTAATAAAATAAGTGTATTGCGTGTCTTTTCCAAGGGGTGGAAATTGTCCAGGAACATTCTAGTAAACTGCCATCAATTTACTAGAACATGACTTGACAGAAGACTTTGACGACTGGACATTGTTTGATTAAATCAATAACTTGACATTGGCAATATTGAGAAATACTCAGATGCCATAAAAAAAAAAAAAAAAAAAAAAAAAAAAGGACAAAGCTTAAAGAAGCTTGCTATGAAATCATTATTGTTATAGCAACGAAGCCGCTTGGACGAAATTATTTCGGTATATTTTTTTTGGACGCAAACTTTTTTTTATTTTTGGATTTCATTAATTTGATTGTCAAATCGTTGCAAACAAAACAATCGTTTATAACTTTAGCCTTTTTCGTTCAGAAACTAACCTTAGAATTTACAGTTGTTGGCAGGTATTCTGTAAAAAATGCAACCAATCTTCGCAATTGCTGCAGTAAAAGTTTAACAACTAAGACTACCGATAAAAACATCACAATGTCTCTATTTTAATTAAAGTGAGAGAGAGAGAGAGAAGGGGAAGGAGGTGAGAATCGACTGCAGATTCAGGATCAATCACATCTACACTTCGAGTTTGCTCGGAGTGATCACACTTGAAGACAAAATAATTGATCCACTTGTTGAAACAATTCTGTTTTAGTGAAATCAATAAAAAAACATAAAATTTACTAATTTATTATAACAGGTTTAATTGAATGGATCCAAAGGTTCTCAAAGAAACTAGTAAAAACTATGCTTCAGGAGCCAGTGGCTTCTCCTCTAACTACAAAAAAATCATTTCGTCATTTCTGCATACATTTTTGTTTATAGAAATTGCATGTTAAAAACATTAAGGCCGTAGTAACTGGGAACGTCCCAGTTACTACGGCCTTAATGTTTTTAATCATATTCATACAAAATGCTTCCATTTTCCGGCAAGGTTAACATAATGATAAGGGATCCTAACCATTGCTGTACCATTCTATTTGAAAACAACACAATGGACACACTCTAAGTCGGATTGCACTCTTATCTAAATTTGCATCAACCTAAATTATGTTTCCCTCACGAACAATTCAATTTAAAACTTTGCTCCTCAGAATGCGATCAGACAACAAGTTACCGGCGGTTGATTAGCACAGTCAAGTCTGCATTCTGTGCATTAATAATAATAGAGTCGAAACTTTTGTCCGCAAGTGTAGGGAGATAAAGGCGGGAGCAGATTGCAACGGTATTATTAGCTCGAGTTAAAGAGGCGTAGTTACAAAGTAGGCATCTACATTGTTTTTTATTATTTAGGTAAATGGAGTTGAAAATTCGATTATAATTTACTTTGAACAAGTACTTGTGTAAGTACTTCATTAGTGAGTTGTCTCTTTATCATGGATTTGATGATGTATGACCAATGTACGAATCACATGGAAAGTTACTGCCTGATTTTGATGGGCTTGTTTCTTTGTTTTAAAACTAAGAACCTCTGCAGGTAACTTTAGTGGCTTTTCTTCTTTTTTCGTGCAAATGTGTGATGAAAGAATTATGGTGCGCTGGCTCCTTTTTGTGTTATTAATTTTGTCACAAAAACTGCCTAGTTTTAGAACGAAGGTTGCTGATACGCAGCCAGGCTACGTCAACTATACAGAACATGGCCATAGTACCTATGTACGTACTAGATACTATCCGTCTGGACTACCTGTTTATTATGTATAGCAGCTCGCCTACAGGGCAACTTTTCAAATTATCTGACTTCATCAGTACCTGATGAAATACTGTATACTGTATTCAGAGTTGATAATACTATCACGTAGATTAAAAGCAGAATTGTTTGTGTATTAGACTATTCAAAAAAGCCTTGTGGTGAGATTTTGTCTGTCTGTTTGTCCGTAGTGTTTTTCAGCAACTATATGGTAGTTGCTAGTGACTTGAAATTTACACAGCTGTAGAACTCGTTTACCTACTCATCTATTCTAGGTTCATAAAAATATTATTTTATTTATTTATAATTATCATTTTGAATTTTATACTTGTCACACTAACCACTAACTACTTGTTCTCATGAACCGTGATAGTAAGACTGTTGAAATTTTCACAAATGATGTATTTCTGTTGCCGCTATAACGGCAAATACTATAAAACAGAATAAAATAAATATTTAAGGGGGCTCCCATACAACAAACTTGATTTTTTTACTCATTTTTGCTCGATATTGATAAGGACAATAGATAGACGCTTGAAATATTCACAGAATATTGAGTTATATTAGACACTTTAAAAATAAATAATTAAATAAAAATAAAATAATTATTTATGGGGTCTCCCATACAACAAACGTGATTTTTTGTGCCGTTTTTATAGATAATGGTACGGAACCCATCGTTCGCGAGTCCAACTCGCACTTGGCCAGTTTTACGCTCACAGTTTACAGTGGTTGAGCTCTGTTTGTTTAAAGTTAAAGACATTTATTTTCCCTTGACTATGTTTGTAATCGTAGGCAATTCAAGTTGGTACTATTTCCGTGTCGACCTTTAAAATCTTCGAGCAGAACAGGGCTAAAACTTTAGTGCCTTTCAGCGCGTCATAAAGAGGGCAAAGAAACACGAATAGCCTGATATGTTTGCCTTTCATTCTGTACGCACACAAACCATCACGCTCCGTTAGCACCAGGGTATAATATACCCGGAGCACTTCAGATAGTTAGGTACGGTCTACATGAGTCTGCCGAGTAAACAAATTTAAACACATGATTCGTCTGTGACCGAGTTACTATTAAAGGGAATCTTTTAATTGGGAAACCTGACTGGTAAAGGAAAACAGTTTTTATTGATCAGTTTTTTGACTTTATAAACATCTGTCAATTCGGTTGGCTAGCCAACTTTTTTGATGCAACAAATTTTTATGCCAAATTTCGTGACGCGATAACTCTGTGAATAATGGACCGATAAGGAATATACTGGTTAAATTCAGAAAGCTTACTTTTTAAGTTATTTCAACGTTTGAAGTAATATTATTAGTGGCGTGTGCACTTAAAACATACCTAAATACCTATAGAAATATGCACTATTTAGGCAGCCTACCTCATGAACGCATGGAGTTATGACTTAGGTCAAGGTGTCCATGAAAAGTCCTTAGTTATATTGGCTTATGTAACAATACCCAGAATTTTGTGACTTTACCAAGTTGACTAATTATATTTTTTAAGAAATATTGGCCTATGTGAGATGCAATACAATCAGAAACCTCCGTTGGGGAAAAATTAAACTTTTTTTCTAAGAAAAAAATAACAATATTTTGACACCAAAAAAATAAACTTTCTTACGCTTAAACAAATTACGTAATTTGTTAATGACGGTTGGAAAATAAAATATCAAGACCTAAAACAAGGAAAGCAAAATAATTGTATTTTATAACGTAATTTACGCGGTAGGACACGAGACACGACACGACTGAGCCCATTTAATATTAATTTGCTGTTATAAGGATATTTGGGCTATAACGACAACGAAAATATTGCAAAATGGGACGCAGAATCAATGGTCCTTATACCTCGGGCCACATTCGGTATACCGACTTATCGGATATGAATACCTATACGAAATTAAAGGAAACGTTGATGTTTGATAATTTCTACTTACTAAGCAAGAATTACCAACTATTTTTGAACATTTTGAACTATTTTGCATGGAACTTGAAACGGAAGTTGCTTATTGATTTTCGAAGTCAGAGCAAAGGTAATAAAATTAAATTATGCAACATAATTTGATGATGAAGACCGAGCCTAGGGATTTTGGGAAAAAGATGCTTTTGGCTCGTCTAAAGCATTGGATAATTTAGAAATTTCAGTTAGGATGATGTTGATACTCATCTCAGCACATTTGCTTTTATAGACAACATTCGCATAAACACGCTGATTGGATTAGATTATTTATTTGCTAATCCGTATGATAACATCTGACTAAGGATATGTTTGTACAAAGTCACTCGCCATAGAGTAATGTCGATTGCTCGTCTGACCAAATGGACCGACATCATAGAATAGGGGTCTTTAGTCGTTTCGCACCACAAGCGATTCGAACCTCGGTGCGAAAAACCCAAGCAGTGTTCTTGCAGCTAATGTGTCACTCTTAAAGCTGTAACTAGTAGAATTTCTTTTTAAAGAGTTCGTCTGGGGATGTACTACCACCGTGCCTATTTCTGTCGCCAAGCAGTAGTACTCGCATTGCATTGTTTCGGTTTGTAGGGTAAGGGTGCCGGTGAAATAACAGGCGCATGAGACTTTTCATCTTTATGTCTCAGGGCCAGCAGCGCACGTGTGATGCCTCTGGTGTTGCAGGCGTCCATAGGCTACGGTTACTACTTTCCATCAGGTGGTCAATATTTTATGGTAGCTATTGATTATACGGTGGTGTCTGTTCAAGAATAGACTCTTCCATCTCCTTCTGTGAATATCGTAAAAGCCGACTAAGGTATTACACCAGGAGACAGGCAGCGGAATCCACCTGAGTACTAATCATTAATACTGTGATCACCAATCCTCCTGCCAAGCGTGCTAATAAAATTTATGATCGCATCTTATGGGTGACGCCTCGTCCATGGATGTCTAAATGCAGCTGCTGCTGATGATGATGATTGTATCTGAGTTTGTTTTGACTGATTATTGCTCTACTATAGACACTGAAGTAAGGCCGGATTTTCCAACGCCGTAAACAGTTTGTAAGTGAAGCTAGATGAGGAAGCTAGTCATGAATATACGCAGTATCTTGCAAACAAGGCACTTGAATGTGAGCTCGTAAAAGGGCTATCCCTTTTACGAGCTCACATTCAAGTGCCTTGTTTGCAAGATACTGCGTATATTCATGACTAGCTTCCTCATCTAGCTTCACTTACAAACTGTTTACGGCGTTGGAAAATCCGGCCTTACTTCAGTGTCTATAGTAGAGCAATAATCAGTCAAAACAAACTCAGATACAATCATCATCATCAGCAGCAGCTGCATTTAGACATCCATGGACGAGGCGTCACCCATAAGATGCGATCATAAATTTTATTAGCACGCTTGGCAGGAGGATTGGTGATCACAGTATTAATGATTAGTACTCAGGTGGATTCCGCTGCCTGTCTCCTGGTGTAATACCTTAGTCGGCTTTTACGATATTCACAGAAGGAGATGGAAGAGTCTATTCTTGAACAGACACCACCGTATAATCAATAGCTACCATAAAATATTGACCACCTGATGGAAAGTAACGAAGTAAGTACAAGGCACTTGAATGTGAGCTCGTAAAAGGGCTATAAATCGCTTAAAGTAGGCCACATAAAAACGTGTTCCTAAACTAGTAGGTACCTAGGATATGCCCTAAAAATAGTAGAACACCTATAAACATAACAACATCACCAGTCTATAGTATCATAGTGTCAGATCTACTTTAGACTGACGAGAGTAAACAGGCCGTAATCCACTACAGGGCCGTAATCTACCACGATTCCTTCAAATCCTATTTTGTTTTCGGTGATTTCACAGTAAATTTCAGAAATGATTCTGGTACTGAAAATGACTGTAACACTTAAGACTCAAATGGACTCAATGGCAATACACTTTCTATTGGTGGAGCTTAAGGTCCCATGAGAACCTCGTCGAACGTTTCTGCTGAATAACACACTTACATTTTTCTGATTTATTGTTTTAAAAGCCTTGAACATGGCGTACCTTGATAAGTCTTCTTCGATTAAATATGATTTGATTTTTACATTTTAAATTAAAAGTAAACTAGAGCCAGACGTGACAGTAAATCTTAGTTTCTCATATATTTTATACCTGCATGTCAGATCTTTAAAAGATCTTTTTTTAGTCTTTTTTTTTTTTTCCTTTTTTTCTAAAGGTTGCCTGGACGAAATCGTTCTCAGCGATAAGGCCACCCATTTTACTGCTAATTTTAATAAATCCTGTTATTTATTCCTGGTGTACAATAAAGTGTTAATCTATCTATCTATCTATCTTTATCAAATTTTGTTGATATAATCGGATAGATAATCCGTGTTCTAGAGTTTTGAAACAACTAACCTAAAATAATTGTGTGTTTTTCAGTTGAAAGTTAATGAAACTTAAAGGCTAACCCCTCTCCAAATTGAGCGCCCACCTAATAATTTCCTTGCTAAACTTTTAAGACAAAATAGGCAATATTTGACCTATAGGCATTATTGGCCATAGCCAAAAGAGATCCCCCCGATTGAGAAGGATTGTGCCGAGGCGCGCGTGCGTTCCGATGCAGGCACCAATATCGGTCTACGTGCTCCGCCGAACGGTCAAAGAAGTTGTGGGTAGACGTATTATGAGTATTGTAACAGATGAGTCATTGATCAATCCATAAGGTACATACAAGGTGAGCATTGCTGTGTTTCAGTTTGAAGGGACGGGTGCCGGTGAAATTACAGGCACATGAGACTTCTCATATTTGTGTTTTAGGGTGCAGGCGTAGTGCAATTTCTCCGTTCCTGGGGCACTGGATAAGCCTGCATACAACACTTTTTAAGGGGCGCTGCCCTGGGAGCTGAGGGTCGCTCATGTAACAAACACAACAACTACGTGTTGTTGTATTTGTTTTTGTATGTCTGTGTATTGTTATGACTTGTGTAATTATTTGAAATTTTAATATTTTTGACATTTGCTTTGTATTTTTATTATGATATTGTAGTGTATTATTATTATTGAGTAGTATCGAATTTGAATGTATTTTAAAATTATGGGCTTATAAGGCTTGAAATAAACAAATTTTATTTTATTTTATTTATTTAATGCCACTTTGGACGCATCCTACTAGTCCAGTCAGTGAGGGGTTTGACCCTGACAATAATTCCTCTGTCGCTGAAACTTTGCAGTGTGATAAAGTAAAGTGTATAGATTACGGGAGACAAGTTATCCAGGATTTTTTTTATTTTTAAACTATGTATTTCTACCTAAACATGAAAATCACTAATAACTTTCGGTGGAAAATTGCTCTGTCCAAAATTCCTTCGGTATATGTTAGTATACATTAATAAGTATAGATGTGTAACGGTATCCAGGAATATTTCGATTTCAGTGAGACAGAAATTTAAGAATATCTGTTTTTTTATTACAACTTTTTCAGGAAAATTGCTCCGTCAGTTTTTATTTTTTTGTACTTGTAAGGTTGTTTAAACTAATCGCCTTGCAGAGTTATCCAAAAGATTTGCCTTTTCGTTCATAGTTTTATGGATTTTTGGAAATAACTTACGGCGGAAAATTGCTCCGTCCTTTTTTATTAATTTGTTAGTTACAGTATACCTTATCATAATAGAATTGTAAGTTATCCAATAAAATTTCGCCAAAACACATAAACACATAAACTTTTAAATATCAACATTTTATACTTAGACAATTTTCGTACCGCGCGGGGTTCTGTGGGCTCAGCACAAACAATTAATCTTGCCGAGACGCTATCGAGACGATCACAAACGTCAAATATTGGCCAGTGACACCGGGGTACCTTGAAATTTTCAATATTTGTGAGTTGATTTTTGAAGTTTACGATCGTGTCTCGGTGACTTAAGATATTTGTGCTTGGGCCTCTGATAAAAGCGGGGCATCGCACCACGCCAAGGGCTGCCACATACACTGCTTTTCCACTTTTGACACAGCTTTTTTGCTTAGAGATCCGCATTCCGTTTTTGGTTATCGAGGTTCTGTTTTTTTTGGATAATACTATGAACAACTTTTTTAACACTTTTACAACGAAAAAAATGAACTAAAAGTATCTGTCCTTAAACTTATCTTCAAAATAACGTAAAAAAGATGTGGAAAAAATAAGAATATTGAGAATACGATAAAGAATTAAACGTTAGTTATCGCGAGTGACTGTGAAAATAATCAAAACTATTACGCTATTGAATATTCTCTCAGGGATACCCGACTCGTTTTTGAATAAAAAATTAAAAATAAATTACTGAAAATATATCAAAATCATGGAAAACTACTACATTCAAAACCATAAGTCAAGCACACCTACTCGAGTACTTACGACTCGAACTTGGCAAGCTTATTTTTATATGTATAAGTTGTACTTTTTTTAAATCTCGTTAGAAGTCAATTGAAACATACTGGCCATCTAGAAGTCGTCATAAAAACAGCCAACGCATCGAAGAAGAAATGATCGACGTTACAAAATTTGACAGTTTAGGTAAAACCACAAAATATAGAAAAAGACAGAAGGTCCGCTCCCACCGTCCTTGAAAATAATTACCTAAACTTGTCTGACTCACTAAGGTTGCTACTGTATTCATTCAGAATTTTGAAAAGGAGTAGGAACAAGTTACAAACAATCTCGTTTGGAAAGGTGAAGAACGTTTGCATTTGTTGTATTTAAACAACCAAATACACTGCAAGCGTAATAATACCGCTACTCATTTTGTCAACAAGTGACAAATGCCTGCACTAATAACGTTAACACGTGCTTACCAGAAATGGCGCTTTGTTCTGGGCGGACCCTCTGTCTGGTGGCGCGCCGCCTTTATGTACTTTGTGGTAAGACCCTCAGATGAAAAAAAAGAAAGATAGAACGTTCCGCATTATATGCACGCAATAAGAAGATATTTATTATTTCTTGAATGGTAGAGTATTTTCTTAGGGAATCGTGTTATAGTAGTTTGCCATGTAGTTTTACCTGACAGTGCCAATCATATGAGGTTTGTTTTTATAATTGTTTTAAATGTATGTCACAGTATAATAGGATACCAATAATATATAAGATATATTGCTATCTTCCGACGCGATGGACAAATACAAAATTCATATTTCTAACCCCATAAGATCACCAAGCAAGAATCACAGACATTTTAAAATGTTATGAAGGAAAAACTGCGACTTGACTTCAGGCCCGCGTGGCTCTATACCCGACACGCACTTCACTGGTTATTTAATCACTCGATAATAGAACATTTATTTGATTTTTGAAAATTCATACCTACTTTGAAAAAGGTATTTAGCATAAAATCATCACGCTTCAAATCAAAGAAATAAAACAAACGAGTGAAACAGAGGGCCACATGTCTCGTATTGTTACTTATAAAATGAATTAATCTTAACTTATTTGAAATATGTAGTTAAAAACAGCATTCTTTTTACGTACACCGACGACTCTGTCTCTCATTTTTATTCGTCTGAGGACCTTTACGATTTTGCTTCAGCTTTCAAATTCGAACTTCTATGTGATGTCATATGCTGTAACGCGTAGGCGTTAGGTTCAAGTTGGCTCTAACTTTTTCATACAAATATTAAACTTATAAGCACTTAGAAGCTGAAAGAAACATCCATGCCACAAGTTTGTAGGCCTTTTGGTTCTTGAGATCGTGATGAGTCAGCGAGTAGGTGGGTGATATTTGCCTTATATATATATTGATTCTCATTGATCAAAACTATTGTCTCAAGAAGTAGTAAAGGTCATTGCTCCCGGCGCCTGTGCGCGTAATGTTGATAGTCTAAAATGCGTATGCGACGCCGAAATTTTATTGGATACTTTAAAAAGCTGTTGCATTTAAGTGTACTTTAACTAATAAATGAATAAAAAAGGACGGAGCAATTTTCCGGCGAAAGTTATTTCCAAAAAACCATAAAGCTATGAACGAAAAGGCAAATGTTTTAGATAACTCTGCAAGGCGATTCGTTTAAACAACCTTAGACGTACAGAAAAATAAAAACTGACTGAGCAATTTTCCTGAAAGAGTTGTGATAAAAAAACAGATGTACTTAAATTTCTGCCTCACTGAAATCGAAATATTCCTGGATACCATTACATAACTATACTTATTAATGTATACTAACATATACCGAAGGAATTTTGGACAGAGCAATTTTCCACCGAAAGTTATTAGTGATTTTCATGTTTAGGTAGAAATACATAGTTTAAAAATAAAAAAAATCCTGGATAACTTGTCAACCGTAATCTATACACTTTACTTTATCACACTGCAAAGTTTCAGCGACAGAGGAATTACTGTCAGGGTGTGCATACAAAGAATTTCCTCGTTCATCGGACTATACGTGGACTAGACCTAAGAGGCATTTGAAATGGGCTAGGGTTATCGCTTTACTTCAGAGGTGGGCAGGCAAACATTAAAAATTTAGTCATTTACGCAAATAAAAAAAAAATACTGTAACGGTCCTGAAATAGCTAAGGCAATATTATATCTTTACAAACAAAGTATGAATTTAGACATAACAACTTGTACAAACAACTTATACAAGTCAGGCGATGTTGGATACAAATAGTACGAATGTTTGTGAGACGATATAAATTTATAAATAAAAAGTCCAGGTAATTATCTATCTGTGTACCAAATTTAATCGTTCGAAACGGTGTGATTGAGTAACAAATAACATCTAAACTTATACATTTGACAGGAAAGGACACCAAAACCAGCATCTGTAATTTTCGAAACTCAATTTCAGGGCGATATTCAAAAAGATCGTTGGCGATATCATACTTAGTGATTGTGGTACTACGCGCATTCATTGCGATTGAAGCGCAATTGGCGCAACTAGCGTGTCTTTTTAGTGATTAAGATAACAGGACACAGTTATTTAAATTTATAAAGTTTTAAGAACTTTCACCCATTTGTAGCCGATAATTCAATCGCCAAAACAAAGAAGCTAACTTTCATTTTATTAGCTTAATTAATTAAAGTACATTTTCTATTAAGACTATCGAAATTAAATTTTGTTGAATACTACCTACAATAGATATTTGGCATAAGTTTTACAAAAGTTCTATCAATCAGGTAATTGTTTCAAACTTCGTTACTAAATTCAATGTTCCAATTTATTCAGAAAGGTATTCTTATTTGAGTGGGACTACTAATCCGTCTAAAGGTTTGAAATGCTTAAAATAATCATCTATCCATTAGGGTTTTTAAGAAAAGAGGTGTGAAGCATTTTTGTTCAGGAAGTGTAACATCTGTACTCGCTAACCTGTGTGTGTATTATAGATGAAACGACGAATCCGATTTATTGTACCTGTGCATATTGCAAGCCCCTACCCCCTCTGTACTCCTCTCCTTCGCCTGCTCACTGAATACCCGATCATTTCTCGAGCGTTCCGGCATGTACCCCATGCATGCATTTGTTATACAAGACTGCTCGATGAGCCAAATAAGTTTTAGTCATATTTTGGATGGAAACTCGCAGAACTGGGTACATTTTTAACTGAAGCTTGGTTATTTCATGTATTAATGAAATATTCCAAGTTTCAAAACTTTGAAAGTGAACCTGTTTATGTAAAGTTTTTTGTTATGCATTACAGATGCCAAAAAGATAGCAGCTTACTTTCATCCGACAAGCAAGTATAATCAAAAGCTTGACAAAGTTTTGTGCTATGAATGGAAACATCAAAATCTGAACCGTTTGTCTAAACTATGCAGAGGAGAATGTATTTCTAAGGTATGAAAATACTTTAACAAACCTCTCCTTGATTAAAAAGATATACTTGTTCATGTAGCTTTATAATTAAACTCCTAATGAACAGTTCAATAAGTGCATACGGAGCCAAAGAACCGTTCTGTATGCAAATGATCCCAGGTTCCGTGGAGCCGCCATTATGAATACAAATGCCGAATTATACAGTGTTAATATTGAACCAACCTGTAGAATTATGTTAATATCGCAATAAAGGTACTTATGATGTGCTAACAGAAAAACTAGTTGCGCTCGACTGCATCCTCATATACAGCAAACGTTCAGTTCGTCTGAATGTGCTTGTGACGTCCGTCATATTGCACGTTCTATGGAAGTAGAATAGAACAGTCAGTCGTTCACTTGAACGGATGTATCACGCATACACGGTATTTTCTCGTCTTCAAAAAATAGTGAGATAACATTTTCACATGACCATTTCGAGGCACAAAGAATCATTTGAATTGGACTAACTAACGGGCGTAAACAGGCAACATACCTTCTAGTACATAGCTGACTTAATTGACAAACTAATTTTAACCGACTTCAAAAAAAGGAGGAGGTTCTCAATTCGACTATGTTTTTTTAATGTTTGCTCTGTCAATTATGAATTTATTTTGATAATTCTTTTTTTGTTTGGTAGGTCATACTTCAGAGGTGATCCCATAGAAATTTTATCGAAATTGATTTAGCTCTTTTTGAAAGATATTGGTTTTTGTTGATTTTCTAAAAATAAACTTAATTATTTGAAGTTAGTTAATTACTGAAAATATAAATGAAATTATTAATTTACTTTTTATTTTTTATTGAATCATAAGGTAGTTTTTAAGGGAAAATTATAGGTCACATTGTATATTTTAGTGTATCGAAGTATTAGGTTACCAAAATAACTGAACTTCAACGTTATTCAAATTCCAACAAATGGGAGGTCAGCAATATGTTATATTGGTTATCATTTCCCTTTAGTTGTGTCTCAAAAACTACGGTATACCAAAGGATGATGGATAATTTCTAGGCGCTGGAGAGTGGCGCATTCATCATCATCTTCAGCCTGTACAAGTTCATTGCTGGACATAGGCCTCCTTCAAAGAGTGCCCCGACAAACGGTCTTGACCCGCCTCCATCCAACCCCCCAAGCGCTTATTTAGATCATAACATTGCTTACAAATATAATTACTTACCTAATTTTGACGACCTCTGTGGCGCGGCGGGCGAGTAGCCGGCTGAGATGCGAGAGGTTGCAGGTTTGATTCTCGTTGCGGGACAAATGTTTGTATGATCTGCAAATATTTGTACCGGGTCTGGGTGTTATGTTACTATGGTACTCGTCGTTCCTGATACCCACGTCACAGGGAATCCTAGTGTGGGATCAAGACTACGTATGTGACTTTTGGGTATTATGTTACGAGTATGTAATTAATATTGAATGAAGATCGAATCAACGGTTCGTAATTTACCCTCAGACTAACATACAAATATACAAACACCGATTCGTCCAAGTTAATTCCAAGAACTCGCTTCTCCTGTTCAATAATTAGACAAACAGCTAATATGGAAAAAATATTTATGAATCGTTTGTTTCTCTGTTGGATATCTCTGTTTCGGTTTATCCTGAGGGGACATTCATTAAGATAATGTTTTCTTATAATAAGGTAATATAATGTTTTTATAACAAATAACAATTGCCTCTCAAAGATACCGCAAAAAATAATGTATGTAACCCAAAATTTTACTGCAGTAATTTTGACATAATTTGTTAAAGAAAATAACATTAACGATATTCTGTGTTATTCTAGGTGACTTAAATTAAAATAAAACGATTGCAAAAACTTACAGCTATTATCGAATAATTACTGGGTTTTAATGTATAAATTACAATTAAATTACACAATCTAAGGCTTTAGTCTAACTATATTGTGACTTGGTGACTAACTATAATTGGCCTCATATACTATGCGGGCTATGGAGAGAGCTATGCTAGGAGTTTCACTACGTGATAGTATCCAAGTTGAGAAAATCTGTAGATGAACCAAAATCACCCACATAGGTCTCAGAATTAGCAAGTTGAAATGGCAATGGTTAAGGTCATATAGCTCGCAAAACTGACAACCATTGGGGGAAAAAGGTTTTTGAGTGGCGACCACAAACCAGATAGACAGTAGAGCAAAGCCCTCTTCTCGATTGACTAAAGATTGAAAAAAATAAAAACATTATAGAGGTCAGTGGATGGAGGCGGCTCAAGACCATTTGTATGCGGGTAGCCAATGCCCAGTAGTAGACTTCTATAGGCTGGATGATCGTGATTATGATTCAAGTACCAACTGAGCTGTCAAGGTCGTAAACCACGTCCGAACGAAAGCCAAGTGCTAACATCTGTCCGACTTAAACTTACGACTAGAACCAGTTGAGCAGTACATTCGATGAAACAATATTAAAAGTAACATGTTTGAGAATAAAATGTGGTGCAGCTGTGACATTCTACGGTAGACGGTAAAACTATCAAGGATTTCAACAGTGTCTATGTCCAGTCTCAATCACCATTCTTAACTCTATCAGCATACCTTGTGATTTGCGCTCATTATGCAAACTCATGTTTCTAGCCGATTTGAATGGGTCTACGCCGTAGCACTCGTAGGGGGCAAGTGCTACAACTTTGTTACCAGCAATAATTTATTATTTTCCAGGTCACGGGTGAGTCTCATAAGGACCACTAAACGATAAGCAAAAAGTCAGCAGGACATGAATAAATGGATGGTGTTGTGTTCCGGCCTAAAAATAGACCCCTCCATTTCCTTCCGAGGATATCGTAAAAGTCAACTAAGGGATTACAGCAGGGGGTGGACAGCAGCATCCACCTGAGTACTCAACACCAATCCATCTGCCAAGCGTGATGATTATGGCTAATCCCCCCATTGCGTTATATGGGGGAAGCCTCGTCCAACAGTGGACGTGTACCAGTTGATAAAGAAAATGGCGAAGATGCAAAAATTGTATAATAAAGAAAAATTCTCTGTGTTATGTATGAATCTATACATCGCCCAGTTTATATGATATTGGTGACCAAGGATTATTCAAATAATGTTATGTTTCTCAATTTCTCGTTTCGCAATCTAAAAATAAATAAAACCTTCATGCTACTTCAAAGCCTTTGCCGTCGAGTGTACGAACATTATTGTAGTTCCCAGTAGTTATGAGAGCCTTATGAGCTGCGTCCACCATTGTTCAAAACGAGATATGGACTACTGTTCTAGTCACGGTGTTTAAAAGTGTTTGAATTATAATAACTTTATGAAATTGGTTTTATATAATTATTCGCAGTAGCAAAACAAGTTGAGATATTTTTTTTATATATAAAAATTAAACTTTGTTATAAACGAAATCTTTATTGAATCCAAACAATTTCAAGACTTGCCTTCTCTCTATATCTATCTCTATCTTCTCTTATATATATCTATGTAAGCAAAACGAGCAGTCATCTTCAGATCTCCAAAATAATTATATTACACCTATCACGCCTACAAACTTGAAATTTGGCATAATGTTCCTTTTAGCTTTTAGGTGGTCACTGAGGAATCTTTCCTTTTTTACGAAAAAACGAAACTCAACCCCTACGGGGATAAAAGGGGTTTTAAAACTTCTCACAAACTACTCTGAGAATTTTCTATAAAAAAAGTGACAAAGTGCTATCTGAGCCAAATTGAATGTTACGACAACGTGATATATTTAACTTTTAAATTCAATTTGGAAGCCGATACAAATTTTAAAAGTATTTTTTTTGTATTTGGCTTCGTATTTGCCAGTTTCAAGTATTTTTAGATTAGTTAGCAATTTGAAAAATGTAACACTCAAACGTCATTTAAGTACGTACACCAACATGTCAAAGTCTCAGTCAAGACATGTTTAAGGAAAGCGGTGGCAGTTTTGCTAAAACTTTGCTATTTTCACCCCTTTTAAAACTCACGTAATTCACTTTTATTTATTTTCACAATACTTTTACTTTTATAATAAGTTACGTTGGTTAAAATGCTACCAAAATTACACGATGTTACTCAAAATACATTATAAAAGAAAGACGGCGACGTCTCTAACAAAGCGGAAAGAATCCTTAGTTACGTTGACGGGTCTCTGTCAAACGAAAAATATGTAGATATTTTTTTATTGTGGCAAAGAGATTGAATTGATAAAAATCGAATGTGATTTGTCGAAATTAAATGTGAAATATATGAATCATGGGAATTCAAAATCGCAGAGAGAAGGAGAGGAAAGCTTGTAGGTACTTATAAAATAATTGCATTGAGCATAAAACTGGGTGGGCCAATAATTATTTATAAACTGACTAACAAAATGCTGCTTTTATTTCAAAAGGTCTACGTTCAAATATTCATGGTAAATGTATCAAAGATTTAGGAAAATTTTGAATCAATTTGTAATTTTGTTTTTATCTTGAAAAATATTTTCTAGAGCGCTCTGGGACATGATCTAATTTTTCACTTTACCCTGCCAACTTGTAACTATCAACTTCAGCAAAGATAAGTTTATGATACGGTGAGATATGACAGTGAATAGCATTAGGTAGGTGCCTACGGTTAAAGTGAGGACGGAGGGCGTAATGAAGTTAAGTGCATTTGCCGAGAGCGGGATAATGCACTCCCGCTGAGACGCGGCGAGAAACTAAACCAATGAATAGCGAATGACCCGATATACCACTGGGTATTATTTGCAATATCCAATTTCTCGTTATCATGGCTTATTATTCAAACCATATCTAAAACTTATAACAAGTTTCATCAAACTATATAGTTCTTATTAGTTCTCTATATCAAACTGTTATTTTTAGGGTTTCTTTGTCAGGGTTAAAGGTAAAAACTTGAAATTTATACCAAATAATGTCTGTGAGCTAAAAGTGACATTAAAAATCAAGTAGAAACTTGTTCAATACATCAAAAATATGTGGAAATGAATGTCTAATTTTTGTATGGAAATCAAAAAAGACATTTTAGACATTTTACTTTATTTGTGTCACAAAACCTCCTAGCATTCTAAATTTCAGTATTGCGAGGTGACTAGAAGTGCCCTAGAAGTTTTTCATTTTCACGATTTCTACATAAAAATTAGAATTTTTAATTAATCAAATCAAATCAAATCAAAATAATTTTATTCATTGAAATCACAAGGATCATTTTGAATTCTGTTCCATCGCGACCTAGCCTAGAAGAAACAGGCAAATTGAGTAAGTAGCTTGTTTTTTGTACGGCACTTTAAGCCTACGAACCAATTATTTGATATAAATTTTATGATGATACCTTTAACCGTTCTTGAGAAAAAGGGTCTTGGCAGGACAGAAAGATGGACAAAAACAAAGTAATCCTATAAGGGTACCTTTTTCTGTTGTTTCCCTGAAAACATAGCAAAGACTATTAGAGCATTACTTAGTTAGCTCTAGCTTTTGTCTTGTTTTGCCGTATGTCATTTTACATCAGAGAGAACAAAACAAAAGCTATTTTAACTAAAATAGGATTGAAAATTGATTATAAATAAGGGAGCATGGCTTTTAAGCTATAAAACTTACCGCAGCTTACTTATGGCAAGATTATGGCAGTGCAGATACGTCAAGTTGTACCTTGACGTATCTGCACTGCCATAATCTTTGGCGGTGGTATGTCGCCTTCGGCAACCATCACTACCTACCAAATGGATAATGTAAGCTATTCCACAACTAGGTACATTGGAGCACAGTAAACAAATGAAGAACCAGTTCATTTATAGCATATATGCTCTAGGTACAGAACGCACATAAATAGGTAAGGTACAGTTTTTTTCAGATAATTCTTGTTTATCCGTTGTTTTTCTGGTTCTTTCTTGGTTTATTATATCCTATACTATTAAACGATCAATTTTGTATGTTATATATATATATATATATATATATATATATACAGGGCGTCCCACGGCTATGCCACATGGAGGGAAAGTACCGTGAATATTGTAGATGGAACATTTTACTGAAAGAAGACATTATTTGAATTTAAAAAACAATTTAAACTGCATTCATAGATATTTAAATAATTACATGGTTGAACTGGGAAATCGAACCCGTTATACGAGAAAAATAATCACCCTGTAGCTTTAACATACCGATCGAAAGGCTTCATCACAAGGATTATTTTTTGCTACTTAACATAGTGTCAGAAATAAAAGGAAAGCCATGAAATTTAACATTTTTAATACAAAATTAATCAATTTATCAAATGCTCAAAATGAGTCCCTGTTGAATACAAAGTCGCATTCTTTTGATTATTTCGCTCCCTGACGATTTTTTGATCTTGTTGTGGTGGATATTTAGAATAATACGTTTAACTTCTGATGTAGCTCGTGCACGCTTTAATACTGGTTCTTCTCAAGTGGGTACATTTATTAGTAATAGGTACTTATGATAATGTCAGTTGTATGTCCTTACGGCAATGTCAGCTTTTCATTTTTCTGAACAAAATTTATCATCAAATGTTAAAATTCTTGTTCTTCCTTTTATTTCTGACACTATGTTATTTAGCAAAAAATAATCCTTATGATGAAGCCTTTCAATCAGTATGATAAAGCTACATGCTGATTATTTTTCTCGTGTAATGGGTTTGATTCCCGGTTCAACCATGTAATTATTTAAATATCTACGAATGCAGTTTAATTTGTTTTATAAATTCAAATAATGTCTTCTTTCAGTAAAATGTTCCATAAACAATATTTAAGGTACTTTTCCTCCATGTGGCATAGCCGTGGGAAGCCCTGTATATATATATATATATATATATAATATACATTTTGAGATCTCGCAAAAGGCTCTTTTGCTTATGATCTTTGCCCGTAAACTTATAACTGGGTTACTGACCAAGATGATGCCAGGTACATACTACAAATATCAGACATAAAAACACGTCTCAAAACATTTTCTGAAATACCTAGTTGTTCCTCTGGAGGTGTATATCACAAACACCCGATAACACATCGAGCACAACTCCATAAAAACTAGTAAGTACATTAAAAAACTTGAACACGTCTGAACATCGGTCGGGTGTTAGCAGTATGTTTCTAGATTTATAGTTCTAACAAATGAAGGCACCTTAAAGAAAAATCTGAATAGCATAGACCACACCCATAAAAAAAGCTAAACATTTATTCTATGCCACATAATTGATAGTCTCTAGTTACCATAGAAAACAGCAGAAATTATTACAGCAGGTGTTGTAGACGTCCATAGGCTACGGTAATTTCATCAGGTTGGGCCGTATGCTTGTTTGCTTGCCAAGCAGTATAAAAAAAAAGTATAGACCAATAGCGCACATAGAACTTTACCGACGTTATATTAACGCTCATTGATCATCAGAAGTTGAGCAACTGTTTCGTCACATGTACATTGACATAATTATAGTTGCTAAGACTGTAGATTCATACTTGGACTTTGCAAAACATACATTTGGTTCAATTATGCACGCTTTGCCTAGAACTGTTGGAGTGGATTCACTTAAGTGAATTTCTAAGTTTGTTAGTTCATGCATACTCAAGTGTTACAAGGATTCATTTATTATAAACATTTTGATGTTTGTTTTTTGTGATATGCATTCTCACGACTGTATTCCCCATAGTCATCATTAGCCATTAGAAGACCAATGTTGGACGAGGCCATAATCGCCACCCTTGGGAGGCGGATTGGTGATGGCAGTATTCATGTTGAGTACTCAAGTACCACCGTACCTATTTCTGCCGCCAAGCAGTAGTCCTCGCATTGCTGTGTTTCGGTTTGAAGCGTACGGATGCCGGTGAAATTACAGCCACATGAGACTTTTCTTCTTTATGTCTCAAGGTTGGCAGCACTTGTGTTATGCCTCTGGTGTTGCAAGCGTCCATAGGCTACGGTAACTACTTTCCATTAGGTGAGCCGTATAGCCGTTTGTTTACCAATCATAGTATAAAAAATAAGTGGATGCTGCTGCCCATCCCCTGATATAATCTCTTAGGCGGCATTTACGACATCCATGTGAGGAGATGAAGTGGTCTACTCTCAGGCTGGAAACACCACAGCAAATTCCCTATAGGTAATTAATTAAGTTAATGAAACTATGATTTGTTCAGAAGCATATAAAAAATACCACATACCTCAATCTGGTCACAGACTTAACGCAGAGTGACTAAGAAATAACCAGTTACGACAAACGAAAGAGCATTATACATCAATCGTGTATTTTGCTTGTGTTACTTTATATTTTATATTTTTATGTGACGCGACTCTGCAGACTTTTTTGACTTCAGCTACATAAATATTGTAACTAACTTGATAAGAATTATTTAATATTATTGTACAAAGAGATCCTAAACAAAAAAAAACTTGTTATGCTGACCTTGAACTTTTGCTCGTTATCTACATAATTATTTCAGAATACTATTCTCCTCCTTAGCTACCTAATTTGTACAGTGAAACCATTCGTATGATCGTTTTATAACGATCTCGTACAAAAGCTCGGAGCGTATTCTCCACAACACAATACAAATGTCCCTTTCAATACAAAAGTACCAAGAGCGCAAAAATCTTTTACCCGCTTCTGGTAGAGTCGCCCTATGGCACACATCAGCTAGATGCCACTTGTGTGAGACACATATGTAGTCTTGATCCCACACTAGGACTCCCTGTGTCAAGGGTATCAGCAACTACGAGTACCATGGTACCACAACACCTAGACCCGGAACAAATAATTGCAGATTATACAAACATTTATCCAGCGGGAATCGAACCCGTAATCTCTCGCATCTCAGCCAGCTACTCTCCCGCCGCGCCAAAGTGGTCGTCCAACCAACCAACATTACATCATTTTGCCATCTCGAGAAGATTTTGAAAAGTAGAGAATACTTGTTTCCTGGCCCATTTGCAAGCTAGAGCGTCTGCTCTCTTATGAACTTTGACTACCTAAGGTTTTGAAGTACTCTTTTACTATGAATCGCTCCTCCTTATTCATGAGGCACCACACAGACACTTCCCACCCAGCAGTAAGGATCATGAAAAAAAAAGCCAAACCGTGTTTGTTCCACTCCAATCAAGTCTACTAATAAATCTTGAGAATGTTGGTCTATCTTGTAGACATGTATGCATGACATCATGCAAGTCAAAACAAGATTGAACGCATCTATCAGAGCGCCGTGCAAAACCTTCAATCTGCTTTGGCAAAGTCGAATAAAGCCGTATCGGAACCGAGCAGAGCCAGGTAATTAAACTAGTTAACACCTGCTCCGGGACGTATTTTGTTGAGAAACAAAGGAAATCGGTTTTTGCAAACAAAAGTCGTTACAAGTAGCATTGCAGTGAGGATTTGTGTGGGAGTTAGACTTCACGGTATCTGCCTGCACTAAGTTTACTTCTATTACTACCTAACTTCGTGTCAGTATGTCAGCGGTTCTTTCGTGGTCACCCAGGGCTAAGTCAGAAAGCTTGCGGTATAATCATCATCAACAGCCTGTAGAATCGACTGGTCTTGAGCTGCTTCCATCCACCGACTTTTTGCGATAATAAAAATATCGTTGATTCAGAGAGCGTCACCTGGCTCGTGGGGCCAACTGAATTTTTTTTTTAAGTATTTTTTAAATTATAAAGTAAGGGGGGGGGGAGTGTGTTATATTTGCATATTTCATACGCACTTGGATGCTTTATTACTAGGTAATAATGATCTTTATATACTTAAAATCATATTTGGAATGTACTTATCAATCCCTTTCATTTGATACCAAACTCATTATATTCACTATTAATTAAGTGTTCAGCATAATAGATTTGGCCCAAAGCATGTTGAGTACTAAAATGTAATCGGTAAAGACATAAATTAAATGAATTCTATATTTAAAACATCTATAAGCAGATAATTAGCGGGGTTTATAAGCAAACTTTCTATTAGCTGTCACTTAGTCGAAATTACTTAAGACTTATTTATTCGTCTGGGGCAACGAGTCTGTAATCTAATTGGTATTCTACGCACTTACTTGGATTGTTTGTACTAGATATTGATTACAGACGAATGTAGGACGTACGTCTTATTTACCTTGTAACTATTGTGGACAAAGTAGAACCTACTACCTACTTCTATTTGGATACAAATTGTTTATAACTGAAAATCAGCTCTATAAACTTGTGTCTTGATTTGTCATGCAAATAATTGCAAATACTGCAATGTTGAAAAAACGAATTTATACAGTAACAATTCCGCTCCTTTCCATAGAAAACTCTTAAAAGAATTCGACACGTGTTTCACCTCTCAGCGAAGCATCCTCAGAGATGTTTTTTTTTTTTTTTTTGATTTTTTTTTATTTTAAAAAGTCTTCGAGTGACTAAACGTAAGTAAAATTTACGTTTATTCCACGATTTCCAATCTTCTATACATCTGAAACTCATTGATGACTAAAATTCTTATACCTATGATATCAATACAAGTGCCACCTCCAGTACATCTCCTGAAAAACGGTGATTTGCGGCCTTTTTGATGATATTTAGTCACTCAGTGATATTAAAAAATCGCACCCCAGGAAATAGTTGACAGTGAGTGAACGAGCTAGAACAACAAAAAGCCTGAACACGTGTCGAGTTTTCGTTGGAGAGGAGCGGAATTATTACTATATAAATGTTCTTCTATTCAATATTGCTGAATGGATTTCCGCAAAGTCACGTTTGAATCAATTAATTATGGAAATACTGACTTATTTCCTACATCTACAAAAATAAATTTATAAGTGATGATCATGATTAGGTAGGTAAGCATATAAAAAACTATGTACCTAAGGTACTTATGTGGTTTTAGTATGTGGAAATTATGTATGTCAATTACGATTATATGAATAACAGTTAAAAATAAATATAGCCAAATAAATGTAATAAAAAACATCATCAGACACATCAGAATAAAATTTAAACATATTTTCACGAGTTCCTGCGAGGCGCATGAATACTTTCACAACACAAAAAAAAAACAAAAAAACTTTTTTCTACGAAAGATACCTCTGAAGACGACCTCTATGGCGTGGCGGGCGAGTAGCCAGCTGAGATCGGTTGCGGTTTCGTTTCCCGCTGCGGGACAAATGTTTGTATGATCTGCAAATTTTTGTTCCGGGTCTGGGTGTTGTGGTGTCATGGAACTCGTAGTTCCTGGTACCCACGACACAGGGAATCCTAGTGTGGGATCAAGACTAATACGTATATGACTGTTGGGTGTTATGTTATCTTTTGTTATGTTAAGATTGTAATCAAAAGTTATTTTCATAGCCATCTTTGGTAGAATTACTAAATAATAAAAAATAAAATAAAATAATTAATAAGAATTAATAAAAAGTGACAATAAAAGAGACAAACGATGGATTTTCAAAACTTTGTGTACCTTGCTCTGAAAATTCATCGCTTCTAAAGGGGTTCTATATTTGGATGAAATATGACGTTCCGTGGAAACATAATTACGGGACTCATTATTAATGCAAATCTAATCAAAGCGAGGATTGGATCGTCCACAGACTTCTCCAATTAGAGAAGGCTGTAGATCGCTGTATTACTTTTTTATCGATAAAATTAAAATCAAATGAATTAATTACTATTTGAATTTGTTTCATTAAAAAACTTAAAAGTTATATTATTCATTCGACAAACAACACGTATTTTGAATCAACATTTGATTCAATTTTCGTCTAATCTAAATAAATAAGAATATTGTTCATCCCTTCCAATGTTTCTAGTAGTTTATTTTACATTTTAAGTGCCATTCTTCAAACACTTTTGTCGTATAAAACAGTTTTATGACGAGGTATACAAGCATTTCAAATTTATTGATATTTTTCTTCACAAACCACGCCACTTCTAATAAATACTGCATGAGAATGTTAAAATTGAAGTACGGGATTATTTGAATCAATTTGTTTTAATTGTTAAATTGCCCACAAAAAGCTTTTTTGGGCTATCAACCCCCCTCCCATCCCTTTAACAAATAAGTTTACCTCAAAAAAATATTCCGTTTTACCGAGGTCGAGACGTATGCATAAAATGGCGTTAATGGCAGCCTATTATACAGGGTGCAGGCAAATATATTTATTGAATGCATACCTACCGCTTCAAATATGCCCGTTCCAAATTAGGTTGCTTTCCAAAAAAGTTGATTGATGAGATACTTAGTATTTATTAAGTGACCTATAAAATGATTAAGGGTCACCAAGATACAGACTTAGCCTAGTTTGGGTCCCTTCGTAAAATCTGTTCCTGTCTCATCATTGCATGTAACACCTACAAGTATTTTTTATTTTTGTAAATTTAATTTTTTTGATGTTATAGCTCAACTTGTTTTTGTTTTTAATAATCTTTATCTTATCTTAACTACAATAAAATTGTTAAAAACGAAAAAAATATAATAAAGAGTCTTAGATTATGTTCAAACGTATAGTATTCTTTTCATTATTTCTAAAAGTCATCATATTTTTTATGTCTAAATTAATAAGTTGAAGTCAACAATGCTATAATCATTTTAATTGACAGATTTATAACAATATATTTGTTTTAATTCTATATTGTCGATTCATACTCATAGATTGCTCACAGATTTTGGGCTCCAAGACATAAATTTCACTGGAATTCCGATGGATCCTGTTCACGATTCTCGCAATCAATTGAAGTCGTATTATAGCGATTTACCTTTTCCCTTTGGAACGCGTGGTTTATGGCCCAACGATTCAGCTCAGTCGAATTCAGAGGATTCTTAAACGCTGACTCTATGGATTGGGAGACAATAATCCAGTCATATATTTTGGGATGGACTGAAATGCGACTTTGAGAAACTACAAAAAAAATAATGTTGTGAATGCTGACATTGGTGTTTCGATCACTTCCACAGTGGAACTTTCATGTTAGTAAAGACGATTCAGAAGAGAAATCTCCACATGAATCAAAGTCAAACCTTCAATTAAAAACAAAACAAAATTGTGATGAAACTAAACAGGAGTAGGTGTTTTCGTTCAACTTTAGCACATTACTTGACGGTAATATAGTTTAGGGTACAGTTTTTTTATATACTGCTAGGCAAGCAAACAAGCATACGGCCCACCTGATGGAAAGTAGTTACCGAAGCCTATGGACGCCTGCAACGCTAGAAGCATCACACGCGTCCTGCCGACCTTGAGACATAAAGATGAAAAGTCTCATGTGCCTGTAAATTCACCGACACCCGTACCCTTCATACCAAAACACAGCAATGCGAGCACTACTGCTAGGCGGCAGAAATAGGTACGGTAGTAGTAGGTACTTCCTTGGACGAACTCTTTCACAAGAAGTTCTACTTCTAACAAAATACCTAAACATAATAATCTACTGAGTAAAGAAGGTAGTGCTTATATGGGAAAAAAGCTTCTTTTTCTTTTATGTTTGAACTCTTCTTCTAGTAATAAAAATGTATTTTCTAATACCAAAATTTTATGTAAAGTATAAAACGGTAGTAGGCCAGCTGCTGAGCAAAATAGAATAATAAAATTCCGAGAATATGATTTTAAAATAAAAGAGGAACGCAGTAAAATTGTGAACATTCAGGGTAGGTACATTAAATATGAAACCTTTTTTATAGAGACTCGTAAACTCTTCATGCATAAAAGAGGTTACATTTATCAGAAACACGTAAAGGAGACTGTTTTTATCAGGGACACGGTATAAACATTCACTTGGTACTGGGTACTCTGCTTCCCAATTACAGTAGTAAATGGCAATGGAGAATGCAACAATGGGGATCATTTTGGCAGCCTTAGCGCTATCTAAATCTTATGAAACTATAACTAACATAAGTATTGTTCTGTAATTTTTATTCTTGATCTTGACTCCAAATTGCAGCGCCCTGACGGGGTTCATGTAACTACTTGACTAACAGTAAAAATAAGACCTATTACTAACTATATTGTATGTACATGTGAGCAATAAATAAATACAAAACTTGAATAGGAGAAACTTCTTGACCAAAATATTCCTCTTTTGAAGTTTCAAAAGATTTGGAAAGCGCTAAGGCTGCCATTATGATCCCCATTGTTGCGTTCCCCATTGTTAGTTCCTACAGTAATTAGGGGGCTGGTCTTGTGTTACTGATAACCTGTTGGTTATACCTTCACGGGTGAACATTGACACTTCCAAAGATTTTATTTTTCGATACAGGGAGAGAGCTTATCATATCAAGAGTCATAAACCAACTACCTAGAGAAATAACGATCAAAATGTTTGTCAAATTAACTGAACTACTCAGGCTGAACTATTTTAATAATTCATCATCATCATCAGCTTGTAGACGTCCACTGCAGGCCTCCCCCCTAGAACGCCACGAGGAGCGGTGTTGAACCGTCTCCATCCACCGACTTCCCGCGAGTTCTTGAGCCGCCTCCATTCACCGATTTCCTTCGAATAAATAAATTAAATGAATGCTGGCCTCGTCTAGCAGTGGACGTCTAAAGACTGGTGGTGATGAGAACGAAATAAATAAATATATAACTGTCCGCTGCAATTTCATACAAAATTATGATTCAGTTTGTACGAGTAAAATGAAATAGGTAAAAGACGCAGAAAAAGATTGCTGAGTTTATAGAGATACTTACCATCATTTCTATTGCTCATATACTTTTCAACCAAATCACTAAAAATATGGCATTTTATGAGCCGTCTCGCGTAAATAAAATACTAACCCATCTACTGAGTATGTGTAGGTATTATTTTCATGTCTCGTCTCTTGGGGATCAAAAAGTCTGCGATTAAGTTCTCAAGTAATTTCAATGTAGAGCGTGTGGAATATCATCGATATCTCAAATATTGAAGAAATATCGAGTTTAACGAAATCCTTTAGGGAAATCTCTTGACTAAATATATGGATCTCGAGTTTCTTACAAAGGCCTACCTATTTTTTATAAAATAACAGTTGTATGTGGCGGATTATAACTAGTAGTTTACCTCAAACTGAGATACTAACAAATCCACACGTGGTACAACCAACTTTCTTTACCCTTCAAACAATTAATTAAGATAAAGATAAAGATAATTTATTTGTTTTGAAGAGTTACAACTTTCACGAGTTTACCTCGAAATCATTCTGTAAACAACATCAAAATAGCCGGGAAATGTAATGTAAGTATGTTTGTTGCAATAAATATAATAAAATAAAATATCTTGTTAAACTTTCGCGTTTTTAATACTTAAACATTATTGCGAAATCCAATTCACACTTTTTATTTTAAATATAATTTTTCATTAAAAAACAGTCTTCCGCCATTAAATTCGGCTATCGACGATATTCGGCTATTCGGTAAACAAAACAATAACTTATAGCTGAAAAATACCAAAATCGCTGTATGTATATTGTGCCTACAATATTTGAAGAGTTCATTCAGTTCCTCATAAATTCCATCATTAGAACTGGATTGTGATAAAAACGGGACCACCTGTTAAGGTGGAACGTTTCACAAATGATTAATAGTTACGAATGTCAATAAACTAAAATAACACTATACAAATAATTCATTGACATTCATAATGATAACTAATGATATTTATGAGATACTTTCAATTAGAATATGTGTGTTAGATCTCCTGAGTCCCGCAAAACCAGTGTTCGCTATCACAAAAAGTGTTGATAAGCTATAATGTGCAAAAAACACAATAAAATTTGAATTTCCCGCCACTTGCGAAACGTTTCACGTTAAATAAAAAAATAATTTTCGAAATCGTTAAATAAACGACGAAGTTTATGAGAAAACAAAAATAAAAAATTATAAAAAAAATACAACCGAAAAGAGAACGTCCTCCTTTTTTTTGAAGTCAGTTAATATAGCAAAGAGATTTCACGATTCCTTAATTTTATAATTATTTCACGAATTTCATTATTTTGATTTTTTTATTTGAATTTGAATTTTGAACGAGGATTGTATGGAATTTGTGTATATTGTGTACACAGTGCCCGTACAATTTGCGAGTAGCGAACACTAAAAGCACTAGTTGTACTCATTTAGCGGGTCGGTCGGGATCATAATGTTGTTTAATTTGTGTGTGTAGGGCACCAGAGTCTAGCAGGGGGAGCTTTTTGAGCTGAATGCAGTGCCGAGGCAAGCCGCTTATGAGCAGTAGGGCTGCCACTAATAAATTACGCTGACAATAGAAAAACCCGTTGAGTCTGTTCTGTGAGCCGTGTCCTGGCCAAATTGTAAACTAACGTTGTGAACTACATAATTACATCCAGAATTTGGGAGCTGGTTACTTTCTGTTGGCAATTTGAATCATAAACCAAAGAAATAGTTACAATTGTAATAGGATCAAAACGGAACAGACGCGCTTTGTTATTGCCCGCTAACAAAAAAGGTAATTACGCATTACCTTTTTTGAAATAAAAAAGTGGATTGGTGATCGTAGCAATCGTGCATTCACGGCTTTAAAATTGTAAATAATCTTCATAATATATTAAAGGCAAATCCACAATATTTTACCCATAAATACTTTGAAGTCGACGCCGGGGTATGGATCCAAAGAAGCGTGGTGGCCCTAAAATTATAACAATACACCGTAGCACATGAAGTTTTGCAGTTAAGTCTAGTGCACACGGAACACACGCTCTTTAAGTATGTACACTCGCTTTAATTAAATCTATACATCGGTATAATGTGTGAATATTAAAGGTACTACGAATATATTTCAGGCATTTTAGGTATTTTAGGGTTCTGTGCCTCAAAAAGTACCGACGGAACCATTCAATCAATTTGTTGCCTATCAAAACTCTTTCTCAAGAGCGGCTATAAGTACAGGACGACTTCTGTGGCGCGACGGGCAAGTAGCCTTTACTACATCAACGGGAGGAGAAGGAGGCGTCTATTCCTAGGCCGGACACACCACGGCATAAATACTCCAATTTAGATCAAAATCAGGCATCGCGTAGGTTTGCGTATCTTTTACCAGCATTTATTCTCCCGAGGGAAAAGATCTTACAGATAAAAATCATCGTATATAGAGATAGATTTACATCATAATCATTACCAACCTGTTAACGTTCACTGCTGGACGAGGCCTCCCCCATAAAATACAATGGGGGGAATGGCCATAATCACCATGCTTGGCAAGTGGAGCTCTCAGGTGGTTGCTGCTGCCCATATCCTTGGTGTTATCCGTTAGTTGGCTTTTACGACATCCATGGGAGGAGATGAAGGTGTCTATTCTGAAGCTGGACACAATCAAGACAAGATTTTCATTTTGCTATAAATAATAAAAGTAGCTAAAATTGAGATACTACCTACTAGGGTGGCACTATAGCTGAAAGCGAGTTCTTTCAACCTTTAGAATGACAGTAATGCAGAAATGGACGGCGGCGATGAAGATCTCACCTTACATAAATACAAGTTCTATGAAGTTAAAAATATTATGCCCTAATAAAAGAAAAACATAATATATTATACTTATCCTAGGTTTTGGTCTATCGGTGTACCGATTCATCAATATTGCCCCAGTCGTTTTGGCGTGAAAGAATGACAAACAAACAGGCAAATTTTACTATTAATTGGAATATCTTATTCCTTTAGTAGAGTCCGCTTCTGTAGTAATTACTGCAGTGATGATAAAGGCATGGCTTAACTAGATTAGCGGCTTGAGCGGCGGCTCTTTTGCCTCCGTTATCCTCATCAGGGTAAAACCATAGACTAGAAAGGTCCGCCATGAATTCAAATTATAATTATGTAAAGTGAGTGAAAACAGTTGCAGTCCGGGCCCGCATTTTTAACCGACTTTATAAAAAGTAGGAGGTTCTCAATTCGACTGTTTATGTTTTTTTGCTAACTGTACACACACCCCGGTGGACTTTTTTCGGAGAATAAAGAAATTAGGTGCCATTAACATTAATAAGGTAAATTCGCAAGCAATCAAAATAAACAAGCATTGATTTGGTTTGTTCGTACTAGTGAATCATCACTAATACGACATCTTAATCTTTGTTAGTAGTAGAACTTTTTGTGAAAGAGTTCGTCCGGTGAAGTACTACCACCGTACCTATTTCTGCCGCCTAGCAGTAGTGCTCGCATTGCTGTGTTTCGGTTTGAAGGGTACGGGTGTCGGTGAAATTGCAGGCACATGAGACTTTTCATCTTTATGTTTCAGGGTCGGCAGCGCGCATGTGATCCATAGGCTACGATTACTTTCCATCAGGTGAGCCGTACCGGTATGCTTGACAAGTAGTATAAAAAAAAACTTGAATTCAGTTCTATGGAAATCAAATGCAACACATGCACTTAATGCTATTTTTATAATAACATTACATTCACTGCAATATTTTATCCCAACACGTGATTTCGTTATTTACGATTTATTATTTTATGTATCATTTAAAATGAACAATATTAAATCTAGCGTTGATTCACTTATTTTTTATGAACCTGAGATATATAATTGAATCCGTGTGCTGTAGCAAAGCTTATTTATTTACATAACGTGGTAAGTTAACTTGGATCCTCAGAATGATAACAAGCAAACTGTAGAGCACCGTCGGTTGCATTTACGATTGTTATTTTCACTCCAAGACGCAATAATTCTGTCTTCGCCAATGTGAAAATTATCCATTAACAGGAAGATTAGTTCATTCCCGTGTTCACGCTTCTGATTTAACATATCTATATCTTTGTATGTCTCCAAGGTTGATAATGGTTAACCTTCCAATAGTACTGAAACGCAATCTTAAAGATATATTATGTGAAGGAGCATCTAAACTTACTATTCGTAAATTTCAATCCCACATTAAGTATTATCTAATTTTCAGAATGCGTATTAAATTCTAGATGACTATATTAGCTACGTGGTCTGATGTCACTCTGCCCTCGTCTGCTAAAATATAAATTCTGCAGACAGATAATATGTATAACAGATTTTCGCAACAGATATTTGCAATATCTGGTACTTACCTATTTACATGGTTTTATTAGGTTATTATTTATAAGTATATCAAGCGTAGTGTGTGCTGTCTTATAAATTTGAACCTAAGGTTTTTAAGTTATCTTTTTCTAATGTATCAGCTTCTCACTGTTGCGAGGCACCACACAGGCGCTTCCCACCTAGTAGTATGAAGAATTAAATTAAGCCAAGTCGTGTTTGTTGTCCTAATTTTTCTAAGCGAGTTAGAAGGTTATCTTAGTTTATACCTACGATGATTCAAAATGATCCTTGTAATTTCAAAGTATAAAATACTTTTTGATTATAAGGAATCAGATTTTCATAAAAGCAAATATATTACTTTATCTCTTTCAAAGTTGTGCCCTTCAACTAATAACTTTTAAGGTAGAAATTATTAATACTAATTCGTTTCTTCTTACTTTTGCTTTCATAAAGTTAGGCCCGCTTACTAAAGTTGTTTTAGTTTAGTTGTAAGTTGCTTTAATTTGGCTTTTGTGGATATTTATGGTTCTAGAAACGAATGGATTCTAAAACAAATATGAATGGTGTACCTACTATGAACTGATGACTGATTTGTGCTCAATAGATTTACATAAAAACCTGCCAAGTGCGAGTCAGACTCGCGCACGAAGGGTTCCGTACCATATATACCTATAAAACCGGAAAAACACGTTTGTTGTATGGGAGCCCCCTTAAATATTTATTTTATTCTGTTTTTTTATTTGTTGTTATAGCGGCAACAGAAATACATCATCTGTGAAAATTTCAACTGTCTAGCTATGACGGTTCATGAGATACAGCCTGGTGACAGACGGACGGACGGATAGCGGAGCCTTAGTAATAGGGTCCGTTTTACCCTTTGCGTACGGAACCCTAAAAAGGAAAACAATGTTTATAAAATTCAAGAGATAGCTGAATTTGTTCCATAAACGTTAAAATCTTCTTAAATATTTAATACCAAATTTCTGAGTGAGTTATTTCATTAAAAGGGATGATAAATTAATCTGTTTTCAGAAAGCATGGAGGAAAAACATGTTTTTTAGAATAGATAATGCTCGCAGCATCCGACGGCTTTGTGGTAATTTCAATTTTGTTAAGGGCTTGCTAAGCTATTAGGCATCTCGTTTTCAATTATCTAAGTAGGTAACAGGCTAAAGTTTCGAGATTTAATTCGCATTTTCTCCTAAGATACTCACTTAATCAAGATTCAGATCCTTAGTACCAGAAGCCCAATTCTCTTAATTATTTTAAAACTACACTGAAAGTTGCCAAATCGACACTGAATAGTGAATTGACAGAAAGTTGGTATTTTGCTCCCTCATAATAACAATTTAGTCTACTTTCGATTCATAGTGACAACCATTAGTTAGAGTAGGATAGTTATATGTGTCATTAGAAAGAGTAAAGAGAGACTATCGCTAATATTAAAACGAAAAAACTTTGAATAGTTCAAGTGTCCGTGTTGTATTTTAAGTTAGGAGAATACCATATATATGACATTGAAGACATTGACATTAGATTGGAACGTAATCCGAACTTTATTTTGACAAATTTTTTTACGAGAATTCTCCTCTCGCCTGGTATTGTAAACCTAGCGCCTATAAGTGAAAGAGTTGATAAACAGAAATAGATTTCGCTCCACCTTCATCGGTCACACCACGACCCTAAAGTTACATTATGAATTAAACTAGTGGTTCGCCCCGAACTGAGACCTCGCGATGACACCTTTATTATCGGCAAGGTTTAAGGTATTTAACGGCTATGTAAGTATGTTTGTATGGATGATCCATCAGAAATCTAAAACTATCGAGGCAATTTCTCTAATATGAAAGAGATTTTGTCAAGCAAGAAAAAAGTTTTTTTGAATTAAGCAGTTCCATCTAGTTGTAGTTTTGCTACCTAATTTTTAAAGATTTAAGTTTTCTACTCTAAAAATGGATGTTACAAAGAAAAAATCCTGAATTTTTGAATTCTCCCCATAGATCAAAATATACTTAAATAATAAATTTCAGCATTACCAGACAACTTGAAATATCTTCGACATATTTTTTTGCATATTTTACTTTCTTTACCCTTCTAACCAATTTGTAAAAAAAATAACTGAGAAAAAAAATTAACCACTATAGGTAATTTTTCTACACATCATCGAAATATCCTTTAAATAGGACTAAGCAACAGGGCGTAAATACTACATACCTGTTAGTATTTAAAGTACTTGACGAATTGATTGATAACGTCCTTTTGACAAAAACATAGAACTCCAATGTCATTCAAATTCCTAGGAATGGGGGGTCAACCAAGAATGTTATATTGGTTATTGTTTTTTAAGGTTCAGGTTTCTAATTTCTTCAATTTCAGACTTTTCCCTATGGTTGTAACACAAAAGCCACAAGCATACCAAATTTCAGCATTGTGGGACTGCTGGAAGTACCCTAGAATTTTTGATTTTTGCGTTTTTTATTTTCCCTAATATCTCGGAAACTACTAAGTTTAAATACTTATTAAAAACAGTTTTGAAATGTCCAACTAAAGCGCTTTCATTAGACACCCCACTTGATCTGACTGTCTAACTTTTATTTTTTTTACCCCCTCTTGGACCCCAATATCTCAGCAACCCCCTGACCGATATAGCTCATAACCTTACCTACAAATTGTACCAATACTATCTACCCCCATACCAAATTTCATGAAGATCGGATTAACGGTTTGGAAGTTTTCATCGGACAACATACACACATACATACAAACGCCGATTCTTCCAACTTGACTCAGAGAACTCGCTTCGCTCGTTCAATAAATACTTACAGTTACACCATTAATAGAATAGCATTTTGTTGCGGTTTCGATTCCCGCTGCGGGACAAATGTTTGTATGATCTGCAAATATTTGTTCCGGGTCTTTATGGTACCATGTACTAGTAGTTCCTGATACCCACAACACAGGAAATCCGAGTGTGGGATCAAGACTACGTATGTGACTGTTGGGTGTTACGTTATGGTATATAAAATAACTAGTGGTTCGCCCCGAACTGAGACCTCGCGATGACACCTTTATCAGCCCGACTAATTTAAGAGGGGAAGAAAGGGTTTTGTATTTAACGGCTATGTAAGTATGTTTGTATGGATGATCCATCAGAAATCTAGAACTATCGAGTCAATTTCTCTCATATGAAAGAGATTTTGTGAAGCAAGAAAAAAGTTTTTTTTAATTAAGCAGTGTCATCTAGTTTTGTTACCTAATTTTTAAAGATTTAAATTTTCTACTCTAAAAATGGATATTACAAAGAAAAAATCCTCAATTTTCGACTTCTCCCCGTAGAACAAAATATACTTAAATAATAAATTTCAGCATTACCCGAGAACTTGAAGTATCAACGAGATATTTTTTTGCATATTTTACTTTCTTTACCCTTCTAACCGATTTCTAAAAACATTTACTGAGAAATAAAAATTAACTGCTATAGGTAATTTTTCTACACATCATCGAAATAGCCTTTGAATAGGACTAAGCAACAGAGCGTAAATACTACATACCTGTTAGTATTTAAAGTACTTGACGAATTAATTGATAACGTCCTTTTGACGAAAACATAGAACTCCAATGTCATTCAAATTCCTAGGAATGGGGGGTCAACAATGGATCTTATATTGGTTTGTTGTTTTTTAAGGTTCAGGTTTCTAATTTCTTCAATTTCAGACTTTTCCCTGTAGTTGTGATACAAAAGCCACAAGCATACCAAATTTCAGCATTGTGGGATTGCTAGTAGTACCCTCGAATTTTTGATTTTTAAGTTTTTTATTTTCCCTAATATCTCAAAAACTACTAAGGCTAAATACTTATTAAAAACAGTTTTGAAATGGCCAACCAAAGCGCTTTCATTAAAAACCTGACTTGATCTGACTGTCTCACTTTTATTTTTTTTACCCCCTCTTGGACCCCAATATCTCAGCAACCCCCTGACCGATATAGCTCATAACCTTACCTACAAATTGTACTAATACTATCTACCCCCATACCAAATTTCATGAAGATCGGATTAATGGTTAGGAAGTTTTCATCGGACAAACATACATACATACACACATACATACAAACGCCGATTCTTCCAACTTGACTCAGAGAACTCGCTTCGCTCGTTCAATAATAATTCAGATAACATGGCATAATTTGTCTACATAGTATTCGTTAATCGAGTAGTAAGCATTAGAAGTCAAAAGATTATTCAATTTATTCCTTAATACTTGGAAACTCTCTAGTTCTTTAATTTCTGTCGGCAGCTTATTAATGTTATCTCATCTCGGTTATCTACACGGAACAGGGGTTTATTTTGGGCGCCATACAGAATACACTTTTGCCGAGCAGGGCTGTTTGTGAAGCGTTATCTTTATTATATTATTTAAATGCCTACTTTGCATTACTCCAAATTCATTCATATCTCCTCACAAATAATGCTATTTAAAAAAATTAAATACAGTTATATAGTTTCGATATTTCAAGCTTAAAAATATGCTTCATACTTTATGCTGTTTTTTTGTTTTTGTACGTGGGTAAGTACATGTGTCATTTGGCTTTCGATAAAATTGAAACAAAAGTAATCCATTTTCGAAAGATAGATAAGATTTGAATTACATTGTAAACTTTCACAACACTGGTATACCTATCATTTAGGTTTTTAAGGCCTAGCTTAGGGCCATAATCAAACAATTGGATATAATCAGCAAAATTTTTATTGGATTGTTCAAAAATTTCTAACTAAGACACACACTCTACACTTTAGCTATAAGAACTATTACTTCACAGTTTATCTATAAAAAACTCTCTAGTCACCATCAAAGGTTTTTTCTGAGGCAAATAAACCAGTGATGACAAAGACCACAAGAATTTTGTTTTTGATCGTATGGATATCCGAAGTCAAAATCACAGGCCCAAATAGTGCATGAAAGATGTTTTTGCGCCTAGTTCTATAAATAAATTCAGACAACTAACTTCTGTTTGATGATAAATTCGTAAGAACTTTGTCTAGAAGGTTTAAATTGTAACCTTTCATAACAAATTGATTACAAAACCCGTTGTTTCAAATAAAATTAGTGCGTATCTTCATTTTGCCTCGCGACAAAAGCGACTGAGGGTATTTACAAAGTACCATTTACCAACAATCCCCCCGATTAATTGAATCTACCCCCGTCCCTCTCAATTCCTCGTTACGAGCGGCAGCCACTGTTTACTTCTTGCCACAACAACGACTCGGGAATACTAAGTTTAAAAGAGTTGGTAGAACGCTTATTAAATATTAAGAGCTCAATTTTTTTTCAGCAAAGGTGTCTTTAGTTACGTGTCTTGATTAAACAAGTTTTTTTTTTATTTCTTGGTTTTACTGAGGTTTGTTGGCCTATTAGTATAAAGGGGTTTGTGATCGGTAATGAAGGAACTAGAGTGGTAAAAATATGTTTTTTTTGTGAACGCTCAGAATTAAGTTGCTTCTGTAGGCACGGCGTGAGAGAAATGGTGGAATAAAGGGCCTGTCCAGCAGTGTAACTCTCTTCAACGCATATTTTTGCCTGGCAAAGTCGAAATCAAAATCAAGAGTATTTTATTCATTGAAATCGCAAAGATCATTTGCGACGGACGAAGGTCTTTGACACCAGTGACAGAGCGATAGACCTCAAATGGAATTGGGCAGGACACCTGGCTATGCGTAGTGATGGCGTATGGTGGATTTTCAAAATGCCCACAGAAAGAAACCAGCTCCTAATTATGATTGTAATATAGTTGTTCACAACGTTAGTTCACAATTTGGCCACGACGGCTCTCTTTCCTAACATACACCGTCTCTATTACGTACATTTTGTTATCGCCTGAAAGTCATTTCGAAGTGGTTTCCAAAAAGTTCAATTTGAAAATAAAAAAAACATAAATATGATTTGGAACTTTTAACAAGATAAAAACAGCACAAAAGACAAAGGGCCTTATTCCTAATCATTTTTGAAACCTTTTTTAGTTAAAATAGCTTTTGTTTTGCTCTCTCTGATGTAAAATGTCATACGTCAAAACAAGACAAAACCTATTGTAACTAATAAAAAATGATTTAAAAATAGGTTTCAAAAATGATTATGAATAAGGAGGTAAGTAGCTTTGTCAGCTTGAAATTCGGGTTAAAACTAGAAATGTCAACAGAAGCACTGGGAGATATGCTCCATTAAAGTCTACATGAAGGCTTTTAGGGAGGTCGACGACCGACACGGAAACTCAAAGAAGGGTAGCATTAGTGTGATACATACAGGGTGTCCGATAACCCAAAAAAGGGTGATTCTAACTCACGAAAAAAACAACATTATCAATATTTTTTGTAAATTTGAGGTTTTCAAAATGTAAAAAAAAACTTTTAAATTCCTTAATAACTTCGTTTCTAGAAGTTGGCCTGAATAATGTCAACTACAAGACATAGCTCAAATTTCCATCAAAACAAAACTTTACGCCATAACTATTTCAGAATATTTATTGAAAAATATGAAATTATCGGGGCAAAAGTCGTTCTCCTTCTTGTTTTTTACAATAATCCATATAAGGATAGTCATAGTAGGACAACCTGTATTCTGTGACCGAAGGTCATCTGAAATATCATCATGACCTGCCCTTTAGCGGGAATATTGTGTTTCGAATGGGGGTTTACGGGAATTTACGATGTTTACTAGATTAGGGCGAGGGGCAATTATGACCCAGGGAGCAGACGTTTCACATTAGGTTTAGAAGACGATCACGAGACCGTGTCTGTGATTCTTGATAGTAAATAGAATAACATAGACATAGTCCTAATCCCACACTAGGATTCCCTGTGGCATAAGTATCAGGAACTACGAGTACGATGGTAACACAACACCCATATTCGGAACGCCTGCAACACCAAAGGCATCACACGCGCGCTGCTGACCCTGAGACATAAAGATGAAAAGTCTCGTGTGCCTGTAATTTCACCGGCACCCGTACCCTTCAAACCGAAACACAGCAATGCGAACACTACTGCTTGGCGGCAGAAATAGGTACAGTGGTAGTACTTCCCCGGACGAACTCTTTCACAAGAAGTTCTATACTAACAAAACCTATACCTATAGTAATAGTAGTAGTATTCGTACCCAAATGTATTTACTTGTACCTTGTACCTTGTGTGGGTAAAAAACGCAATGTTTTTGTTCAGATTAGGTCTTGATACTTGTGTTTTCGTCAAACTATAATAAGTAAGAAAAACATGTCTAGACCAGACAGTGTTCTAAGTCAATGTCAATAGTATTTTATTCATTGAAATCACGAATCAATTTTAATTTTTGTTGGTTCGTTGGTTCCCGCAACCTTTAAACCGAACCGCTGTCAAAACTACCTACGCGTACATCTGAACTTCAAAAAAGTCCTTGAAAGTTCCACAGCCAGGCTTTTACCGAGAAATACTAGAAAAATTACTTTGTCTTCAGCCGGTGGTTTTCTAAATTGTTCGCAAGATGTTTTCTCGTAATTTCAATGAGACCTACCTATATTATTTCGTTTGATATCATAAAAAGTAATACTTAACCTAACTAATACCTAATTGTACTATATACCTAATTGAGCAATATTATACAGATACCCTGTAAAAAACACAGCTAAATATTTACCAATCCGGAATCCGCAAATGTTGACTAAACTCATCTATAATATATTATGTCCGTCTGTCTTCACAATGGTATATTTCGGCAGCCAGTTGAAATTGCATATGAACCTGAACAAATTCCCGTTAAAATTCTTCAACCAAGGAATAAAATTATATTTATTATAATTTAGTTCACCCTTAAACAAAACGGCATTTGTAATTTTTTTGGCTTACTAAAAATGTCCCTACTCCTAACGGAAATGCAATAATTCAATTTAATGTAATGATGTATACTGTTTCATATTTATTTAAATTTCTACTTTTACTTTACGTTTTCTTTAAATTAGGTATCAGAACAAAATAAACATAAACACATTTTAATTCCTTCCTATCTTTAAAATACCTATATAGCTGTAGTATTAATTGTCGTGTTGTATCTGTATTATACCTTCTAGTGTCGCCATGACCTTAATAATATCGCATGACAATGCACTGGGACTCTACTTAATCAGCCTTCAAAAGCTGCTTATTTCATTACTTTCTACATTCACTGCAATATCTTAAAACATATCTACGCTAAATAGCTGTAGTACAAACAATGTAATCGTGTCGTGTCTCCAGACTCGCGTGCATGTCGGCATCCACAAATAATGTCGCATGACACTGCACCACTCCACTTAGCCTAGAGCTACTTGAACATACATTCGGAATACCTTTATGTCTTTGAAACACGTTTAGAACCTGAAGTCTATCTTACTAGTTCAAGATATTTTTAATAAAAACTATATTCTGTTAAACAACTAATATATACAAGTATGTAGGTACAACATTTAAAAAATACAAATTAAACATCGGTTGACTTATAAACACCGTTGCAAATGATCTAAAGATAGCTCAATTTATCCAAAACACTACCGGCAAGAGTTGCCCCTAAGATGCTAGCTACATTTCGCAATCAAATGCCAATGCGTTTATCCAGTTAGAAGCCAGCTCTCAAATCAACCAGATGCCCTGAGAGAGTTTTGTGAACGTTAAAGGCTCCCACATACCCAGGGTCTCGATTCTGAAAAGCTCATATACGTAGGTTCTGTTGAGACGTCCATATTTAAGTCTTTCGAGATCCTTAGCCAAATCGGCCGCTTTAAAATCTTCTTAAAAAGACTTCTGATGCCCTAAACACTTGGTAACTACATATTAGTTACCACGTTTCCAGTCATGACAGGTCTGTGTCAAAATGGGTGGACTTTATTTAATTTTACTTTTGTTTAGTTCAAGTTTTTAGGGCATCAAAAGGCTGTTCCTTTGCTGGTCGTTTATTTCATGATACGAATAATAGTTTTTTCATAAAACCATTATATATTATATAAATCAAATTGGTATTTACCTACCTATCTACTAATTGTATCAAAAACTCAAAACAACCGCTATAAATGTAACAGCCCTTATTTCGGACGGCTGGTCACCAGTTACACAATCGGGGTTCTGCCAGCTTTTAGTAACAAATGTATTGTCGCTTTAATCTCGCAGATGATTGTGTGCGGTGTCGCGGGCGCGCTGCCAGGGTTCCGTAAGGTTCCGTACATGACGTGGGACCCGAATAAATAATCCTCGGCCATATATCAAATGGTATTTGGATAAATTGCCTTTGGATATTTAGGCTTTTAGTCGAAAGCTACTTCGGATTATTTAGGAAACAGATCTGTTTTCTGTAGGGTTTTATGAATTATACGACCCTAGGAAAGAAATGCTTTACTCATCCTTAACTTTTGGCTTCCTGCTTGTCCCTTAAGGGGAAGACCATGGAAAAGATGGTCTGACAACGTAGTATGAGGCTGGTAGGTAGGTATAACTCTAAATATTGGCATGAATAGCAAAAGGCAGAACGACACGGAAGCACTTTGAGGAAGCTTTACCACAACAGGCATTAATCGAAAAATTTAACAGAAGTTTAATTTATGTTAATTTCCCTTAATTTAAATAAATGTACCTACATTAATTCGTCTGTATCTTTATTTGTTTTAAATTAGTTAACTAGGTAAGTACTTTGTCGTACTTTGAAGTACTTTGACGATCTCTGTGGCGTGGCAGGCGAGTAGCTGATATGCGAGAGGTTGCGGGTTCGATTCCCGTTGCGGGACAAATGTTTGTATGATCTGCAAATATTTGTTACGGGTATGGGTGTGTCCGTGGTACTTGTAGTTCCTGATTCTCACGACACAGGGAACCCTAGTGTAGGATCAGGACTACGTAAGTGACTGTTGGGTGTTATGTTATATTCCGTTATGTTATGTTACTTGAAAAATAAGTAGTGTGTTAGAAAAAATATCTTTTTTATTTTATTTATTTTATTTATGCCTACCGTTGCCACACATGCCCATTATGGATAACCAAGTCGAGGCGAGCATTTTAAAAATGAGCAACACACATACAACAACATTCGTACATTTGACTCTGATGAGAGCAAGCTTCTTCTCTAGTCCCAGTGCTCTTCAACCTATTAACATCTAGATTTATATATTACCCAAAGCAGCTTGGCAATTAGTTTCACTGTTCCCTTGTCGCCGTATACAGATTAGTCCAAATGGACGTATGCTGTCGGAAATCCCACAATGATTCCCAAATGGTCTGATTGGACGTAAAATGACGCCTTTGTCATTTGTACGTCCACTCGACCGGCAAATTACGACCCGCATTGCATGCCACCTATCGCTCGACTGGGACCGCTGCCAGCGCCATCTCACGCCCAAATTACGAATAATCTCACTGCAGGGACCCATAACTAGCATTTGTATACGAATAGTGCAGCAATGTGTGGGTTTTCAATCTAAAACTAAAATTGCCATGATGTTTTGATGCTGCCTGTACCACACAAGGTGATGTGACCACTTTATGGTCACCAGTCCCCATATTCTTTAACTGAAAGTCACTCGGTGACTAACGTTTGGCAAGCAAAAATTACCATCAATTGTTAATTCTTAGTGATCATTTTGAGCAATTGATGGTAATTTTACTTGTCAAACGTTAGTCACCGAGTGACTTTCAGTTAGGGAATAGGGGGCTGAACCCGAGAATATATAAATAATTTATAATATATAATATTATATAATATAATTTATATATAATATTCCATGAAATTGCATTTTACCAGGTAAAGAACATTGAATAGAAAAAACAATAGATACCTATGAGGTATGTAAGACCAATATTTTTTTCAGTCGGCTTTTAGGTATCTTACAATTCATTATTTTCACCGTCGCACAATCGAAGGAATATTAGACGTGACCCGTGGTGAGCTCATCGCCACCATTAATGTTAAAGAACTCCCTTTTCCGCATTCGAACTCTATGGATGGGCCATTATGCGTGAATCGCCACCATTGTTTTCCCACGATCAATTTACTAACGTTTTCTACCAGTAATAACACATTCTGAACTAAGCCAGCAGTTACTTAAATACTCAATGCGAATGATCCTACAGTCAAATCTATCATCTATTTGTTATTAATGATTCACAAGTCAATTTATTATTGTTTGCAATCGCACACAACACGAAATGTCGATTATGTTTCCCAATCTCATCTCACCAACACTCAATCAGGGCATTTGCAATATCCCTGCTTGAAGATCTAATCACACCTCAACGGAACAGTCCCATGGTCCCGGCCGGCATACCAAACGTAAGCCAGTTACGGTCTAGTTGCAACTCAGTTGTGATGGTGTACCTATATAACTGTTTCGATTAATGGTCGGTTGATCAGGCGATTATGCGTTTGAGTTTCTAAGTAGTCATTGTTTGAGTTACAACTACTTAGGTACTTATGGTTTAGCAAACACTTATTAGAAAGTGGTAGGTACGGTTACTTTAGTAATATTAACATCAATGGTGGGTAGGTGTAAAAGCCTTGTGTAGTCGCAAAAAGTTTTAAGCAAAATTAAATTATTATAATTGATTATTTTGAGAATACTATTTACTTTTTTTACGATTTTTTTTCAGAATTACTTTGTATTTAAGTAGTGATGATCTATTGGCATGCATTAGATCATATTGCGTGCATCTGATTGAACGTTCGGTCGATGTAACTAACCTTTTTACGTGTCGTGATCGTCCCGGCGTATGTGTTAAGGCACTTTGACAGCTATCTACTGCGTTGAGATATTAGGGAGAGCTCTCAATCAGAATGCATGTGGCTTGTAGTCAGATTGGCTGGTGAAACCACTGATCTCATAAACTACTGTTATGTCATGGACTGAAGATCTGCCTAGATAGGTAGGTACCTATATTTTATTGCATACCATAGTATAAAAAACAACTTTACAAATAACGTTAAAACTAATTACATCATACAAAAGGCGGTCTTATCGCTTAGTAGAAATTTCTACCAGACAACCTTTAGGGGGGAAATGCCTGTTCTAGCGCGTCATAAATGGAAATGCAAGCACTAAATTTTTTTTCTTTTTTATCATGAAACAGGAAATCATAATAATATATTGCGAATAAATGTAAATACCTATCGTTACCTACCAAATAGCAAATGTCAAATAAAATGTTACAAATTGTCTATACAAGGTATTCATTTACAAATAGAACAACACCTTTCCTGTGATCGAGAGGTCCTGTTTTAGATTTGAACATAATATAACATAACTTTTTTTTAAAAATATTTGTCATGAAACTTTCTTCAGTCTAAAGATACGTTTGACTACCCTTTTATGTTATGGTGCACTAAGGCTCGAAACTATCAAACTCCTTAATCCACCTCCCGGCGGGTAGTTAGTAGGTGGGCACAAACATCCCCTCGATCCAGTATCTCGCTATTCCGATGGCTATCCATCACGGCTGATGGACGAGCGAATTCAATACGCTTTATTTGCGTCACTACCTTTCCGGGTCAGGGCAGAGCGAAAATTGAAAATGTTATAGGAATATCTTGCATTCTCACAAACAAAATAATAATAACATAACACCCAACAGTCACATACGTAGTCTTGACCCCACACTTAGTTTCCTGTGTCGTGGGTATCAGGAACTACGAGTACCATGGTACCATAACACCCAGAGCAGGAACAAATATTTACAGATCATACAAACAATTTTGTCCCGCAGCGGGAATTGAACCCTCGACCACTTGTATCTCAGCCGGCTCACCCGCCGCACCACAGAGGTATGAGGATAAATTCAACAGTATTATTTAACTAAATTTTCATAATAAATGAATTTTGGAATAGTAATGAGAATTACTGTAAGAAGACAAATTGAATCTAAGAAGGTTGTTTACCATAAAATGAGGCTTCTGCTATTAAATATTATTTAAGCCCATAGTCATTACAAAAAGAGGCTTCTTATCGCCTCGAGTGGCTCTGTCTGTGATCACTCTATATTTGAGATACAATCTTCTGTAAACGAAAAACCTTTCAACGACATCGAAAATCCTAAACGTAGGAAGAAGTTAAATACGATATTCTTGGAACAAGTTCAATTAATTCTGAGAAGACACACTTACCTTTGTATTTTTAAAATGTAATATATGATTTGTTTCGTTTTACTGACTCGAAAAAACTAGAGTAACAGATTATATATAAGTAGAATAAGTAATTCGTTTATAATCATTATACAGGATGGAAACGAACGTAGACAGGTACATAATTCAATCAAATTTACATATTTTCGTAAACTTTATACAACAATCAAACACGTTATGTTAATATGATATAATTAATGATGATTTAAATGTCTTTTATAGTACACAGGATATAATATTTTAGAAAAATTACGATTATACACCACGTACTTTAATATTTTTTTTTTTTTTTTATTAATTTTTCTAAAATGATACATAGCCACGATAACTTCAATTCTAGGATAATATGTCATTTATTTTTGTGTTCTCCTATATTTCTGTATTATAGAATAGAATAGAATATTCTTTATTGCACAAAAAACAAATCATGTACATAGGCGAACTTAATGCTAGGAAGCATTCTCTACCAGCTAACCTTTGTGTAATGCGGATAAATTTATGTAGGTGGTGCATAATACGTTAAAAAGAATTAGATAGTACTACAAGTACTTAGGTATAGATTCACAATAATAAATTTTATAAATTAAGTAAACATACATGAACAACATTATACCAGGAACACACTAACAATAAATAAAATATTATGTATTAAAATACCTCCTATTTATTTGATTGCATGTCAGGAGGCACTTTACTATAGATTTAAGTTAACCATATAGCTGACCCAAACTGAATCGAACCTGCAACCTCTCGCATCTCAGCCGGCTACTCAACCGGCGAGCCACAGAGGTCTGCAACTAAGATATTGGGTGTGTTTGAATCTCTCACAATACTCGGCTTAGAATTTCAGCAGGGCGATTCTAAAACGTCGGAAACGTTTCCGATCGGCAGTGCAAGTACGTAGGACTCGATACGATAAATTTGACAGTTATTCACGATAAAATCAGTTTTTATCGTGAATAACTGTCAAAACTCCCACTTTCACGATCGGTATTACACTCTAAAATTTTTACGAATTTAAGAGCAGGTCCACAAAATAGCGCTCGGAAAGATTCACCGATGGTACCTTCTTTTTCTGTGGCAATAGTTACTTGGAACACGATGTATTACGGTGCACCAGTTTTGGATTACTTACTTTTGATACTTTTTCCTGCGATTGGTTTAATTTTGAGTTAGATTATTTTTTGATTTGAAAGTATCTTGGTAACTAAATTTCCAAATGGGTAGTGCCTCTTAACGAAAATGCAATCGTACCTGTACGTAACGTCATTTTAACAGTTGAGATCGCGAATTTACGCTATCGATCGCGAAAATTTTCCGACACCTTCTAAAAGCCCGATAAGCTAAACGATCATTACTAATAATGAATTTAGGACTTATTATTTTATTGCTAGGTGATGAGGGAGAACGGCAGCAGCATCACAATGAGATGCGTATTCGGAGGCAGCGTCATATATCATGTAGGTACCATAATATCCAAATTAAATTGATGATTAAGTCATCACCGTGATCGCCAAAATATTCCCGATATATACCTATGTGATGTTCTCTATGTTGAAATAAACTAGCTGAAACATCAAATTGTCTCTCCGCCTTAATCAAAGAAGAAGAAGACTACGAACATTTTTTTTCGAAGGGGTTGAAATTGTGTCCACGAGCATTCCAGTAAAACTGCCATCGCTTTAATTTATTCAATTGAATAATATACCTACTTGACATTGGCAAAATTCAAGAGATTTTACTCAGAAGCCATATATAAGAAAATAAAAATAAACTTTTTTTTGGCAAAGGTCACAATGCTGTAACGCTATACTTATACTATTATTTATTCTGTGGCTGTAGGAAGATGGCATATCTTCTGTATTTTTACTAAATCAAACGGAGATTTTGGCAAATACAGGAAATTTCTCTGAGATAAACCCTAAAACATGGTTTACAATGCTGAAAATCTATGAAACAAAGGACTTTCTAAATATTTCGGACATAGGTAGTCGTGCCACAGAAATCCCACCTTAAAATGTTTTGTCTGTGGACGTCCTCAACTCTATTCAGCCCCCCTCTTAATATTAGCGACGCGTGTTACGTACTTCCAAATTCGTTAACAAAATCGGTAAATATGCGATCTCGATGTCGAATCGATGCAAAGTTAAATCGGATTCGTTAGTTTTTCAAACTAACGAATCCGATCGGAAACGTTTCCGACGTTTTAGAATCACCCTGCAGATTTTACCAGAATTTTCATGTTTTTCAACACCAAATCTCGCAATCAGTTTAATTTTAACCCGTGTTTTGTTCGTCTTTCAGTATTATGACGTAAACGCACACCTACGGCTCGTCTGTTTGTTTGTAATCATTTGTAAAGTTTTTTCACAAGCGGAAATAATATTTGTGTATGGGCTTTGCGTAACAGATTTAAAAATATCTGTAAATATTAGTTTATGAGTTAGAATCAAAGAGATTGGTTGTAAATTATATTATCCAACCAATTATTTATAGTTCCCAAATAAGTAAAAAGTAAGTAAAGTACCTATAGTAGATTATGCACAAAGGGAATAAAGCAGTGTCTTATGTCGCGGGCGGCATATTGAACCCTGAGTGTAACGAGGGACTCTAAAGTTAACTCCCGAGTCTAGCGAGGGAGTTATATAGAGTCCTGAGTGAAGCGAGGGTTTCAAGCTGCCCAAGACGAAGACAGGCTTTATTCCAGAGGAGCATACTCTACTTTTCACACCTACTGCAAGACAATAAAAAGCCAGGGCTCCATAAAATAAGTATCGTCTGTTTTGATGAACTCTGGAGTAGAATCATTATCGCTCGACATTTTTTGTTAACACTAATATTGCCATTGACATAATTATACATCATATTGTTTTTTTTAAATGGGACAGTATGGGGATATCCGAATCCATAAGAGATACGGGAAAACTGTCTTTAGAACCATTTGCTCATTTTGTATGAAAATGATTTTGGCATAGTTATTTTTTTGGTCAAGCGTGAGATTACTTACAATTTGTATGAGAAAACATTTTATTAAATTTGACTAACTTCTGCTGCTCAGATTTTTTTCTTCCTATACAATGAAACAATCCTTACATGAAATTGAGTCGATACGCATAAAAAAAATTTTTGATCAAAACTACTCATTTTTATGGAGAACTCACGCTTGACCAAAAAAATAACTATGCCAAAATCATTTTCATACAAAATGAGCAAATGGTTCTAAAGACAGTTTTCCCGTATCTCTTATGGATTCGGATATCCCCATACTGTCCCATTTAAAAAAACACCCTGTATATTGCTAGAATATTGCAATAAATTTCACTGAAAAACACAACACCAACCTAACATCTCTTTTGTTTCACACTCTTTAAAATCGCGCCTATTTCTTTTTTTTCTGAGTTCTGCTTTTGGTGGCCAGTTCGATTTTCGAACAAACCTCTTTACAATGCCATATAGGCATTTTTTTACTTGGAGTTTTCCACGAGTTTCCACACGAATTAAACGTTCCAAATTCAAATCACTTTAATCCCTAGGGAGTTTCATACAACTTTATATCCCTAGAGAGACAATGCTTTACTTTACGTTGAGGTTGCATGATATATAATTGGACATTGTCGAGCAGTGTGACTTAAACCCGCACTTTACGCACGCTTTTCCGTGACTTAAAAAGCTCTTTTTTACACCGTGCGAAAATGAACGTCCGGGGCGGGTTTATGTCACTTGTGCTATAAAATAGTATACGATACGTGTGCCGTAAGTTGTCTATTATTGCACGGCGTTTAGCACCCTCGCTACGCTTGGGCGCTAACTTCCCGCCGTGCAATAATAGGCAACTTAAGTCACACGTATCGTAATATACTATTTTCAGACATCTCATTATCTCCAGCCTGTTTATGTCCACTGCCGGCTGAGACCTCCCCCATAGAATACAATGGGGAGATTTGCCATAATCACCACGCTTGGCAGGCGGATTGGTGATCGCAGTTGGTTATAAGTACTTAGATGGATGCTGCTGCCCATCCTCTGGTGTAATCCCTTAGAAGGCTTTTACTTAATCCACGGAAGGAGAAGGAGGGGTCTATTCTTAGACCGGACACACTTTGGCACACATTTTATCCAATTACATCTCATATTATATTTATTTATATTGTCACGGGTACTTATCGCGTGTTACCTTATTATTTATTATTCCCGACGTTTCGCATGCGTTACAGCAATCGTTGTCACGGGTTGACTGGATTACATGGAGCTACCGTTGAGAAGTGGTGGCAGCTGAAAAAAATAACCGCATTTGGTCTTCAGAAATTAGTTATTAACATTAGAAATGTTCGTATTCATAGTCCGACAAATCCAATCAAATCAAATCAAAAGATTTTTTTTCATGAAGTTAGATGAGTTCAATTCTGTGACTCACCTAATTCAACAAATAATATAGTTTATTGGTATTCATTACTCAAATGCCTTTGTCATGAAGTTAGATGAGTTCACCATATTTAGCATTGAATTCCCCAATCAAAGAATTATTTTCAAGGTTTTTTCGCAAGTTTAAATTTCTGTTTTCACTGGAAACGATTGAAGTACAGATCTAACAAAGTCGGCTTGAATTTTCTTGATGGCATATGAATAAAATTGTTTAAGTATTCTTCGTGATACTTAAGGGATTGTCTATTTGGCACAAATTAAATTAAATATTCTCCCTTGCAAAATTACAATCTGATTATTTATGTAAGAAATAACGTAAGTTGTGTACCTGCTCGTATGAGACGGTGATGGTAGTTTGTCTATACTGTTTGCTGTCTTTAATTATGACTAGTAGTTGCCCGCGTTTTCACCTGTGTTATTCTCCCAAAGGAACTGAATTTCGGTATAAATATTATTCTGTTTTAACCCAGGGCTTAATCAATCTGTGACCCAAATTTTGAAAATGTCCCAGCTGTTTTCATGTGACAGCACGCAAAACAAATAAACAGACGTTTCACTTTTATAAATTATTGGAGATTTTTTGATATTTTTATATTTGAGGTTTATGGACCAAGGTCTGGCCAACATGGGCGCTGCCGTCGCAAATCAAACCGAAAAGACCCCATCAAAATAACACTTCACTACAAACGCATCAACAACACATTAGCTGTTGATAAATAGACAGCACTTACCTAACACCCATTAGGTATGTTATGCTAGTTCCATTAGCTCACATGGACAAGACGTGTAAACAGGGCTTAGAGTGGAGAGTTGATGAACTTCAGTTTGGCTAATGGTATGGACTGAAGTAACACGCAATTCAGGCGGTTGCTAGTCAAAAATGACAAATAGTTAAGAGAAGGTTACGCCCTTTTGTACGCAAACCAAGTTTGCTTCTATTTTTGCTATTATTTCATCAAACTGCATGAAATTTTGTACACAACACTAATATCTAGATCCGTGGTGCGTCAGTTTAAAAAAGTAGTTTTTTTTTTATTTGTCCTTTGGTAACCATATAGTTTTATAATAAACTAACGCACCATGGATCTAGATATTAATGTACAAAGTCTCATGGAGTTTGAAGAAATAATAGCAAAACATCACAAAACATAACTAAATGTGTTGGTGAACATTGGCTGGTGTCAAACTTGTTAGTTCTTTCTTGGTCATCCTGCCTCAGGTCAGTGACCATGTTACGCCATGAAAAGGCCCTTCTGAATATTTTATGTAACTACACTACTTTCTCCGCAACTTGATAAATGTCTCAATTCAGATATTATCTCCAGAAACTCATAAAGAGAAAAAATGCTATGATGTTGATGTATTTTCGATGTCACGGAACGTGCTAGACTCGTGCTTGTATTTCACGGAGCAAAAGTGAAACAATTCCATACAAACGAAGGAGTATTGTGACATGTGATTGATTCAACCTCATCAGTCTTTAGAAGTTCACTGCTGGATAAGTCCAGACCGTTCATCATGGCATTTTATGGGGGAAGCCAATCCCAGGAGTGGGCGTCATCTGGCTGATGATTATGATGATAGTCTGATGTTCTTCAGCTGAGGGTATAGCCCTTTTGACTCCCTTCCGTTGCTGTCTCATTCCCGTCCCGTTGCTATAAACACACCCACTATGATGTATAATGCCCGTATAATTGAAGTATCTCTGGAGTCAAGGGCGCCGTGAAAGGGTCATAAAGTACAGGAATGTCTCCTGAGCTATTTAATGTTCACAATCGGTGGAAAAATTCGAAGAGGCATACCGGGTTCAGTCAGCCAGACTAGTAATCGATTCGGGGAAATAGTTAAGGTAAGCAAGGCTGTTTGTGGAACAAGTTACAGATATTTTTTAACAGTTAATGAATGTCTACGTTTGACTAGTTAACAGTTGTCAGAGGTTTGACGACCTCTGTGGCGCGGCGGGCGAAGGTTCGCTTGCGATGCATGAGGTTGCGGGTTCGATTCCCGCCTCGGAACAAATATTTGTACGATCTGCAGTTATTTGTTCTGGGTATTTTCTATGTATAATAAAAATATCTATCTATGTAATGTATTGTATTAAGTATATCAGTTATCTAGTACCCATAACACAAGCTCTGCTTAGCTTGGGGCTAGATAATGTTGTGTGAAATGTCCAGCATTATTTATTTATTTATTTAGTTAACTGATGGTCAATCGCTCAGAGGTTTTGAAAAAAAGAAACAAAGCAAAAAAAAAATACTTTGTTTTTTTTGTGTCAGAACCTACTGTAAAGGTACTATCTAAGAAAGGTATTTAATGCTTTTTCTAAAAAAAGGCGTAATTCACTTCGTGTGGATTCCACACACAAGAACTGGACTCTAATGTGCTTCGGACCAGAGAACTTAAGAGAAACCGTATGACTTCTCTTCGCTTCTTCGCTCTGGAAGTCTCGAGCACTTCTTACCACAAAGTTCAGTCTCCTGAATAGCTTCGTAGCGATGACAGAGAAAGGTAATGAAAAATAAGCTTCCGGTTAAATGTGACACCCGAATCAGCTACCACTGATATTGTAATCAAAGGATGCCATAATTCACTTAACATAACATAACATCCAACAGTCACATACACTAGGATTCCCTGTGGCGACCACAACACCCAGACCCGGAACAAATATTTGCAGATCTTAAAAACATTTGTCCCGCAGCGGGAATCGAACACGTAACCTCTCGCATCCCTGCCAGCTACTCGCCCACCGCGCCACTGAGGTCGTCAAATGACTCACCGATGTCACTTAATGATGATATATTATGCCTCTTATCGATTACTCGTATCATAAGCATACAAATAGTATTCAAATACATAAAGCCAACTACTAATACCATTTAGGTAGCTTCTAAACTCTAAACTGATGTTCTAAATGTAGAGTCAAACCAGTAAAATGGATATCAATGTTCAATTTGTAATGAATGTTCTATGGTTACGTACTGTTATGTATTGCCAATAATAGCATATTTACGGTAATGTACAGAGTATTATTGATCCGATTAGTACTACTCACTGAACAATGATGGCAATAAGCAGTTCTATTTCATGGAATGTACTATGAATCTAATAATATATTTATTAGTTAACTTTCGCATAATATTCAGCTTACTTTTACGTTCAGAGGCCTTGCAATGAGCTCTTATCGCGATTCAGTTCAAAAACTATTGAGTACAAAATATCGGTTCGTCGTTGACATCCCCCATCATTGATTAACTTTAATCGCAGAAGTCGATAGACCATCTGCTATTGTGTCTTTAAATATAGCTGCGGACATCACGGAACTGATATTTTGTACTGAATGGTTTTTGAACTGAATCGCTATAAGAGCTTATGGTAAGGCTTCAGTTCTTTGAAACACCTGAAACATCACTAAGGTAAAATTAAAGCAATGTAGAGTAGATTCTTTAAGTACAAAAATCATTTATACTAAAGGTACTGTTGCCACAGTGTCTAACATCCTATCGATATTCAAGATACGATGACTAAGTAGTAGCTCGCTGAATAGAATATTTTTAGGGTTCCGTACCTTAACAAGAAAAAACGGGACCCTTGTAAGATTACTTTGTTGTCCGTCTGTCTGTCTGTATGCTGTCTGTCTGCGAAAACCATTTTTATTAGGAAAAGGTAAAGGTAAAATTAACTTGAAATTTATATGAAATATAAAGAGCTGTGATTCTATAGTGCTGTAAAATCAAGCTTCTACGCTACTCCAAAAAGATATGCCACTGAATATCTAATTTTTGTATGGAAATTGAGAAAATGAAAAAACCTTTAGGTTCTAACCTCACAGTTTAGAAATTAGGAATGCTAGGAGGCTTTATCACACAAACAATGAGAAAAGTCTAAAGCGGCGGAATTTTGTCTTTTTTACCACTTATATGGGATGGTTAAGTTTGTAGGGTACCTAAAGTGTCTGAAACTCGAAAAAAACAAGGATGATTTTGAAAAAAAATCGGAACCCTGAGTGCACGAGTCTTGCTCGTAATTGTCCGTTTTTATTTTGTAGAGTCGTTACTTACAGGAAAATTTTCAAAGAATATTCCGCCAATCGGAATTCGAATTTTCGAATTGGTAATGAGAAACCTTATTAAATACAAATCATTTGAATAAGTGGAATATAAAAACTCTTTCAAGTACGAGTCGGACTTGCGTGGAGAGGGCTCTATAAAAGTTGACTACCTTATTCAAAGTCAAAGTCAAAAATATGTAATTCATTGAAATCACAAGGATCATTTTGAATCGCCTTATAAACTACAATTACTCCTGTTCTAACGCGACCAAGCCTAGAAGAATCAGATCAGAAGATCAGATTTGATGATTCTTCAACTACTTGCTGGAAAGCGCCTGTGTGGTGCCTCGAGAACTAGAAGCTGATGCAAAGAAAATGAGAACTTAAAAACCTTAGGTAAGTAGTTAAAAGTAAAGAGAATCAGCAAAAGCTTGTAAAAAAGCACACGCTTCGCTTGAAAACATTAACCTAATAAAACCAAATAGGTAGGTACAGATATTGCAAATTTTAATTTTAACAGACGAGGGGCAGAGCAATATCACGCCACACAGATTTATCATTAATATTGTCATCTAGAGTGTAATATTCTTTATGTAGGATTTAAATCTTTGAATAGGAAGTTTAGATGCACCTTCTGGAAGTTTATTATAGAACCGTACAGGATTCCCCATAAAAGACTCACTTAATTTCTTTAGTCGAAATTTTGGAATAAATTTTTAGATATTTATTTATTAATATTACGCATATTTATCGCGTGTTACCTTATTATTTATTATTCCCGATGTTTCGAATAGGTTACAGCAATATGTGTTCTAATCGTGAAAGTTTAAAAAATGTTTAGATTATGTTTATTTCTTGTGTTTATACCGTGCATGTCATTTTTATTCATAAAACTAGCCAAGTGTCAGTAGTGTGCTAGACCAAATAAACTTTTTTGTTAATCAACACAATTTTTTACGCATTTTCTCTTAATGAATATTTTCTCTTTCCCGTGTAAACTACCCTATGAGTAAGACCTAATTTTTTTTTTTTTTTAATGTAACTAATGGCTTCGTAGTTTCCGAGAAAGAGAAAATGGTAGTTTTTTGCACATTTTCTTTAATATATTTTAAACTAAGCATTTTAAAAGTATGAAAAAATATTTATTTGTATTTTGTCATAACGATCTCGTTCATTTCATATGTCACAGCACACATTTGACGCAAGTATTTTTTTTTTAGTTTTTCATCAGAAATTGATGACCAACGCTATGCATCCATGATTGGGTCATCTAACTGTATATTATTTGTTACAAATATCAACTTTTTTGGTTTAGTAGATTCGGAGAAAATAGGCTGTGATAGAAAGACAAACAGACGCCTGAGTGATCCCATAATTGTTCCGTTGGTATCTTTTGAGAGACGGTACCCTAAAAAATATATATTCTTTCATATATAAAGACAATTTCATAACAAAAGGCTGATGTTTATAAAATACGAGCACAAGGACATCACAAAGAGAATTAATCAATGAGTTATAGCCTCTTGTTCCGTTTCCGCTCATGGTAAATGGAAGAATATATTATATGCGTACACTTACTGGGTGTAAAATTAAACCAAATCGAAGTTAAATAAATGTGTCTAGAGATACACTTTAAAATCAAACATTTACATAAAAAAGTAAGCGAAGTAAACCACCTGCTGCCTAACCTAACCAAACATTGGGCCCAACGCCGCTGGCAGAGGCCATTAGAACCCGCCACTACCATAAGTTAGTTAGTTAGAAGGATTATCAAATCAAGTCATGCCGTGCTTGTTGCTCCGATTCTTCTAGGTTTGGTCGCGTTATGATAGAAGTAATTTTAATTTATAAAACGATTCAAAATTATCCTTTTGATTTCAATGAATAAAATACTTTTGATTTGATTTGACTTATTAGCTGCGACTCATGTTTTAATCTTTAAAGTTAGTAAACTAGAGTATGAACGGGCTTCATGCGTTTCGGCAAAATCTGTGACACAATTTTCATAAGCAACTTGTAATTATTTTCAAAAAAACTTAACTTGTAACTTTTTGCTAATAGGTAAGGATATTATTTAAGGAACAAGTAACTTCTTAACTACTTTAGTGAGTATAAGTTTGTAAATATACCATTTCACGTTACTTTTCAAGGGTTATCTTTTTACACCCGGTATATGGGGTAAGCACCGATTATCATTTATACTTGTCACGCACATGCGCTTGCTTTGGTTAGCTGGATGATTAAAATACCATCTGTTCATCTGTTGTAGGCTTCGGAATAAGGTTGATCATCTAATGGATTGATGGAGTCTTCGGAGAAATAAACGGGAACGTGAATAATAAGTGCTGTACTTCGAATAACAAACCGAAATTCAGGCCAAACATCAGTTGGTTCGATAATTCAATTACCAGTTTGTCAACACCTAAGTACTCGTAGGCATACCTTATCATCATTATCATTAGCCTGTAGAAGTTCAACACTGGACAAAGGCCTACTCCTTAGAATGCCACGACGAACAAATCAAATCAACTCAAAATAATTTTACTCATTGAAATCACAAGTATCATTTTGAATCGTCTTATAAACTAAAATTACTCCTGTTCCGTAACGGTCTTGAGCTCCATCCACCGACTTCCTTTATTATTTTGAAGCCCGCTCTTTATTCGTGTCAAGAGTCAAGACCACCCGAGAACCCTGTGCTTCTCGCCTGCGAGGATGGTGTGATGGTGTTAGAATTTAGCAGTGGACGTCTAACAGCTAATGATGATGATGATTGTATTTAACTTGCTGACACTAAATCACACTACATACTCAATCCCGATCTGTATTTACCGATCTGAGGATTTGTTTGACGCGTAATTGGACCGACCCGAACCACCAATCACAATTCCCCAATCGAAGAAAAAGATTGAATATAGCTCATACGATCGTTAGTCAGGTAGGTATTTGGCTATGGCGTCACACCAAGATAGTCTAGAACCAGGAACATACTATTCTAGCTCCAAAAGTCACTAGTCACTGTCTAAAGGGAGACAGTGACTAGTTACTATTGCTGAGTCAAGGTCGCTAGTCAGTGCACTAATTTAGCAAAGTCTAAAGGCACTCAGACAGTCAGTACATTGATTAGTCAGCTAGAAAGTGATGGCTAACTAGCGTGACTAAGGTAGGGTAAAGCCTGTAAGGGCTGACTGGCTGACTTCAGTTTCTCGCCGTTTGGCGTGGACTAATGACGTGTACGGATGCTATGAATTGATTTTGTACAGAGATGGTATGCTCATAGATATTGGCAAAAATAAATTATATAAAATTGATATAATATATTAAAAAAAAAAAAAAAAACATGCCGGTACTATAGCGGAAAAAAGTTATAGTATTGCTTATAAAAACTATGTACCTACTACAATTATAATTTACTTTAAATTTTGTATCTATTTTTATAAGTAAAAGAAAATGAAATTATTCTTTCTTTTTTCTTTGTACCTAATATTATTTATTTAATACTGAAAATCTCGACTGAAAATCTTGTATGAAAAAATCTCGTTTTAGCACCATAAAATGACCGCTTTATAATATTAGCAAAAGCATTTTACAAATCGCACAGCTTATTTTCACATTATTCACTTTTTGCTTTGCTGCGAATTGTCTGTGAATGTGAATTTTTTCCTACTTCACAACAGATTCACTTGTCTTATTTATGACGGTCATCGCGCCCATGGCCACGCCGTGGTACGTCCGTGACACCGTGAGTAATTGCTGAGGGCGGGCAATACGGATGCAACCCACTGGGTAATTGTACCCACTTTTATTGGTTATTTGGTCAAAATAAAACTGATAGCGCTGACGTAATTAGCTATTCTAGTTCCAATGACAATTCCCAAAAGTTTTGCAACTGGAATTTAAAATTTATTTTGTTATACCTTGTGTTAGTTGTATTATTCTTTTAGTAAATAAAGTTTTAACATTGAAAACTTATTATATACACATACTCACAACACTTGCATAGTTTTATAGTTTTATGAAAATATAAACTTAAAATTAAATGAAATATAAAAAACTATTAAAGAAAGCAAGTGGTTCTTTTACGGGAAATTCTGTACGTTTTTATAATAAACTTCCAGAAAGTGCACCTAAACTTCCTATTCGATTAAAACCCTACATAAAGAATTATTAAGAAATCGTATAACGCTTTAGACGACTCTGTTAAAGCCGCGTGGCCAGATGTCACTCTGCCACTCGATGGGATAAATGACAATTTGAAATATCTGTACCGTTACATACATATATACATAGTATTATTGGCTTGTTACTTATAAGTATATCAAGCGTAGCGTGTGCTGTCTTGTGAACTTTTTCTGATTCTCTTTACATTAACTACCTAAGGTTTTAAGTTCTCTTTTTCTATGTATAAGCTTCAAGTCAAGGCACCAAACCTGTACTTCCCATGTAGTAGTAAGAAGGATCATCTCAATTTTATTTATAAGACGATTCAAATTTATCCATGTGATTTCAATGAATAAAATACACTTTGATTCTTTCTTTTGCCAATAAAACACAATTAAATATACGAAAAAAAAAATTTTACAACCAGACTTTCAAAGTCTATCCTACCCAGCCCAGCTATAACTCTTTGACCTCTACGGCTATTCGTAGCAAGTGCTACGCCACTAGACTGCGAAATCTAGTAATCCCTACTCAAAATTATTTCGGATTCCAATGACCTTTCAAAGTGAGAAGGTTTGCTTTGTTTTTCCCTATTTTCGCCTTTGCTTGTCACTTTTCATTTGCTTAAAATTGAGTTTGCATTCCTAACGCGATAAATTGTTTCAGCATTTCGTTGAACGCCCCCTGAAAAAGATCGATGAAGATGTTTCTATTATTTATCTGCCAAAGGATGTTTGGTTCGCTTTTTCCTTATTGAAGCTCTAACTAAACACGACAAAGCTTTTTTGATTTAACTTTGATGCCAGAGTTTCAAAAAATATCCCTTAAATGTTTAATTCAGCATCACTTAGGTTCTTGTCCACGGGAACACAAAGCATTAATTTTAAGAACTTTGATATCTCCTATCCTGTCATGACATATTTGTGACTGACCCTCAATCATAGCTACAGCGTTCTATTGAATAGAGTCTCTTCTCCCGAGCTCAAGAACGAAGCCAAACAATACGATACCCTTGACTTATGTCCAAAAGATGGACTATAGATAGATAGATATAAGATAGTCTTGACTGGCGTGGGACTTCATCATCAATTAACTTATTCTTCTTATATGTGATCCCATAAATAGATTATTAACACAAAATAACCCAACAGTCACATACATAGTACTGATTCCACACTAGAACTCCTAGTCGTTCCTAGTATTAGTACTGTGTCGTAGGTATAAGGAAATACTAGGCACCACAACACCCAGTCCCGGAACAGATATTTGCAGATCATGCATTTGTCTCGCAGCAGAATTGAACCCGCACTTCTTGTGTCTCAGCCAACCAGCCAGCAGCAGTAAATAAACAAATAAATAAATAAAAAAAGGGTAGATGGTACAAAGAAATCATTCAAATAAAGTATAAATCTCGTGAATCTCATAGGTCTATGATATTCTTATAGAGCTAATGAGAAAAGAGCCCCGGAGTGAGAGTTTTCAAGCACGTTTTTAGCTTTTTCTCTGGAGGTTAAAAAACTAATATTTCAAGTGCAAACATTCGTTATTAATCCCGTCGGTCGGTGCGCCTGACTCAGGTGTCTCTGTCTACCCGCGTCTTAACAAGTTGTGGGGAAGCTGCTCTATTTGAGAATAGGGCAGGTAGACTGTTTAAATAGGGAAGTTATCTAAGTGTAGCTTTTATTATTATGTGATTTTTCCTTTTTTTTAGTTATTTAAAGTTATTCATGATAATCATCAGCCTAATTCCTCCCTCATACAATGTCACGACAAATGGTCTGGAGCCGCCCTCATCCACCGACTTCCTGGCATTTAAATGTCGTTAGTCAATTGAGAAAGAACCCCACGAGCTGCCAGAAGCGGGAATAAAGATTTACCCGACTCGCTTAGCAATTATGCTATCATGTTGTCCGGAAGTTTCGGAAATATTTCCCCATTTTGTTAATTGCAGAATAATTTTTGCTCGCAAACAAAAAATGTACAAGTTATTTTTGCGTAGGTACAAAACTGTTGCTACTCACAAAAAGTTACTAAAATCTGAGTATTCAGACAACTTGTCTACCTTGTTTGCACATCACAATCTGCAATGCAAATTGACTAGATAAAGTGCACTTATTCACTTATTCTTTGTTTAACGTAAAACACACGCGTCTAGACATGCCTGCAGTATTTGCCGATGCACAACGTACCGAAATGATTTACTTTCAACCTTATTTCGTAGACCATATGGCAAAAAGTTGCGTGTAGACCTTTGACTTGAAGTCAAAAAAATCCCTTCCATTTTAAAACCTTGTATGAAAAGTATAGGGTGCTAATTCGTTTGTAAAATGTAAGGAAAGTTTCAGTCTGAACTTCCATCTGTTTGGCTCAAAGTTTTATTGTCAACTAGATTCATGAACTGTCCTTACAGCTTATGTTTTAGAACTTTATCTAAATAAACACTGCATTTTTTTAGATCGTGTATTTGTATGTAGTTGCTGAGGTCAAGATTTGTCTGGCAATTTTCGTGAAGGATGAAGGATGGATAAAAAGGTTATTTACAGTAAGAACATCATAAACTACAGATCCACTGCTGGACGAGACCTTCCCGATTAAATGCAATGGGAGATATGCCATAATCACCACGTTTAACAGGCGAATTGGTGATCGCAGTGTTAGTGTTGTGTACTCAAATGGATGTTGCTGCCCATTCTCTGATGTAATCGTTTTGTTATTGGCTTTTACAATATCCACAAACGGAGACAGAGGAGATGGAGAGGTTTATTTTTAATATCATTGGTATAGTATTGTTATTCATTTTGTTTGCCGAGTAGTTACTGATAGATCCTGTGTCCAGCTAAAGAAAAGAACCCCTCTTTCTCTTCCCGTGGATGTAGTAAAAGTCTTACTAAGGGATTTCACCTGGAGATGGGCAGCAGCATCTGCCTGAGTACTCAACACTAAACTGCGATCGCCAATCCGCTTGCCAAGCTTTATCCAGCAATGGCAGGTTGGTGATGATGATGATGATTATGATGATAATTGTTATTCATGACTCAGTGACCACCATGACCATTATTGTTTAATTTAATTTTTCTTGGTCTTGGTTGGGAAACATTTTCCAAAGTTGCAATGGCTTCCATATCGAATTTCATTGAAACATTAGGTATCTACAACTACAACACGTTGTCGTAAGGTTCAATTTGGCTCTGTAACTTTTGTACGCTCTATCCCAAATAAATAAGGTGGAGTTATTGCTTTAGTAATTTCAACTTTAATTTTAATTATTCTCCCTTTTACCTCTAATACAAACTTTAAACACCTTTTTATAAAATTCGTTTTTGAATTTCGTAAAATCCTTAGAAAATACTTAGAAGTATAAGGAAAATTAATGTAAAGTTTCAGTTTAGTTGGTTTAGAAGTATCACCTATTTTTGGTTTCGCACATTTAGGCTGCGTCCCCAGTAGGCAAACTGTTCATGGAAGGGCTTACTAAACCAATACGCCACTAACTCAGTGGGCGGCGAACACTTTGCCTACTGGGGACGCAGCCTTAGATATAAATTACGTGTTCTAACAGCGAAGAAAATACCAAGCGTAAACCAATTTGTGTAACCAAAAAAACATTAAAATTCATCACCAACTGAAAGACGTCTTCTAATAATTTGATTAATTTCTTAAATAGATAAGGCAGTCCTCCCAAAATACTCCTTACACAGATCGCCAAAAGTTTTAATTGATTCTTGCTCGGCATATTGGATCTGTGTCGGGGCCGTCCCGTCACGGCTAATACCCCGTCATGCTCGATTGAGACGAACGAGTACCTCCAACATTGCCTTCCGATTATTCGTTTATAACGAGTTTTTAGATCATCAACTTCCTATTTCAATTTTGGCCTGAATCACCCGCCCTAAAATAATTTAATTTTGTTGGTATTCATTTTCACTTGAAATATTTTTTCATGCTGATTGGCGATTCACGAATACGTGTTTTTATTGACGTTAGACAAATGGTGATGTTGGGTTTTTAGTGTTACTTTCGATCAGATTTCTTCAAACCAGCATTTTCAAGTTGAATATTTTATATAATTTGTAAGTTTCCTATAAAAGTAGGTATGCCATCAGAAAAACGCATAAAAACTTTTTCCTTTCAAAGTTTGCAATTTACAACTAATAAAACTTCATTTAAAGTGCAGCTTAACTAATTTTCTTTCCAATGAATAGCTAAGTGCACTTGTGGTGCAAGAAGATTATTCAATGAAGGTTCTTGCGCCAATTAAAACTTTAGGTGGCATTTCGAACTCGGTAACTCACTCCAGTTTTTAGTAACCGAATCAAGACCGACGTTTTGTGTCTAAAAGTTTTAATTTGAATTAAGGTTCCTACGTAGGTATCTACACACCACAGCTTCAAAATAATGGACTCATTACGCATAATTTTTTTCAGTTAATTGTTACAAATATATAGTAAACTGCGTGCCTTGACATTTAAGTCTTTTCCGATTAGATAATACAAAATTTTATGAAGATTTAAATTACTGAAAAACTACGTTTTGTCGTTCCGTCTGGCTCTGGTATCCCTTTAACTTAAAAACTTCTAGTTGACCTTTTGTTCATATCGCTTGCTGATAAGCAAGCGCCACATAATATCGAAGTATCCTTGTGATACAACTAGAAAGTTATAGGTATCCCTTTGTCGTGCAGGACTGATTGATGTCAGTGCAAAACGTGTGAAATTACTTACCTACTCTCTGCCGAGAAAATGAAGAGTTGACAATAGAGCTGCGTCGTCATTGTTGCAATGGAACTACCTACTTTATAAAACTGTTATATTCTCTGGCTTCATCAATAAAAAGGTGAGCGTGTAGATTGGGTATGGATGATATAGACTGTTTCACAATCAAGGTGGACCATATATTACATAGCTTTAACAGAGTGGCTACCACAGTATACTTTTTAACCGACTTTAATAAAGGCGGTTCTCAATTAAGTCAGTCAGTCTCAGTTAAGTTGCATCATTTGATTCTTGTTTTTTTTTACTTTATGTTTGTTACCTCATATTTTTGTCATTTATAGAACTGACTTTGAAAATTCTTTTTTTATTTGATAGGATATTACTTTCAGATTGGTCCCATTTTTATCAAAATCCAGTTCTGATGATGGAATCCATGAGGGATTGAGGGAACTCCTTAAATATTATAGGCATTAGGCATACACATCCACATACATACATACATAACACCCAACAGTCTTATAAGTAGTTTTGATCCCACACTGGGATACACACACGACACAGGGTGTGTGGGCACTGTGGGCGACACAGGGTATCCCAATACCATAACACCCAGACCCGGAAAAAATATTTGCAGATTATAGAAACATTTATCCCGCAGCGGGAATCGAACTCGCAACCTCTGGCATTTCAGTCGGCTATTTGCCCACCGCGCTACAGAGGTAGTTAAACACGTACATATTAATAGCAATTTTAGTATTTTCAGCAACAAGTTATTGTTTTGTATACCTTTAACAAATAAAAACATAGAAACATGCAGATAGGAGAATTCAATGGCGGAAGTTGGTTTTTTAATAAAAATTTCTATTAAGGACTTTTTCTGCTCTTTCGAAGGGAGACGGCGTCCTTTTTTATTTTATTTCAATTTCTAGTGTTTTTTTGAGTTATATCGTGTAATTTTGGTGGCATTTTAACCGGTGTAGCTTATAAAGAGCACATAGTAGTGAATTTAAATAAAATGAGTGTATTGCGTGTCTTTTCGAAGGGGTGGAAATTGTCGAGGAACATTCTAGTAAACTGCCATCAATTTACTAGAACATGACTTGACAGAAGACTTTGACGACTGGACATTGTTTGATTAAATCAATAACTTGACATTGGTAAAATTGAGAAAATCCCCAGATGCCATTAAAAAAAAAAAAAAACTGGTGGCTACAAAAGATAACCCGTTAGATGCCATCCTCGTCCAACAGCGCATTGGGTCGACAACATAACACAAGTTGCTGGGAACACCTGGATCAGAGAAGTACAATAAGGTAGGTATAAGTAATTTCTGAGTTGTGTACCTACTTCTATCAAAATCATCCTGTATTCTCGACAAAACAAATAAGTGATTCTTCTATTTTCATGTTAGAATTATTATTGTTTCAAACAAATTCCGTTATGCAAATATTTCCGAATTCCAAGTTACAGATAGAATCACAAAGTTTCTAGAAAACATGAAGTTGCCGCAACTTATTAAAAGTTCCTTCATATAATATTCTGTGATATGGGAAAACAAGGTTTAATTAAACAAACCAAACCGAACCGAACTAGTCTGTAATCATCAAGTGGTTATCTGCGCAAACAATATTTCAATCAGGCGGCACATTGCCGCGTCGCTGTCGGACCAGCTTTATTAGGTGTACACACGGATACAGAATATGACAAACAAACCTATTCATGTTACCCAGCTATAAATACCTAATTTCCTCTACTGCTAGTAATCTGCTTTTCAAACAAACTGCACTACCTCTTTTAATAAAATGGGTTGAGTCGATATAAATACTGCTTTCCATCTGGTGGGCGGTAAGCTTGTCTGCTTGCCAAGTAGCATAAAAAAAATGTATTCGCACGTCACGTTATCGTGCGATCTAACGTGAACGTGTACGGCCAACACTAAATGCGTTTTTATAATTCACATTTTATTCCAGAAATCCCCTTGATTTTGAACTTGCAACTTCAAAGGGGATTTGTAAAGGGAATTTCTGGAATAACCCACAGCCGTGGATTAGATGGATGCCAGTCGAATGCGCGAGGCCGCAGGGGAGCGTAATCATGTGGACTCACTCACACATAAAGTAACTATTGTAGCTACGCACTACCACTTCATCGCAAAAATATCGCGTCGGTTTTAGAAGGAAGCTTGGTATACCGTAGCATACTGTCCAGGACGTGCACGTTATAACTTAATTGTCACGGAATTTTAAAGGCATTTATTTATTTTTATTTATTTATTTCACAACAAAATCCACAGCTCTTAGAAATAAGATATTAAACCAATGTTCCAAACCGACAGTCAATAACGGATTTACATTATAATTAATAGAACAAACCGACAGTTATCAAGTAGACATTTAGTATAGGTATGTATGTATAACATTTAGACTACTTCAGAGGCACACCAGACAAGTAGCCCGCCGAGATGCGAGAGATTGCGGGTTCGAATCCCGCTGCAAGACAAATATTTATATGAAACAAAAAACCCGTTCCGGGTCTGGATGCTCTGGCACCATAGTACCCACTCGCATAGTTCCTGAAAAAACCCACAACACAGGGAATCCCAGTGCGGGATCAGGACAACGTATGTGACTGCAGGGTAATATGTTACATTATGTCATACATTGAATTGGCATCTTCATAATTTGTATACAATTTACTTCCCTGTGTTATCGTCGTCGTATCGTGGACGTCCACAATAATATCGTCACGTTAAAAATTATAAAAGCGCCCAATGGGTTGAAAAATTTTGGGTTGGAACAAGAAGCACTCCTAAATTGTTTTCCACAGTACACAAAGGTTAACTGGAAGATAATGCTATTTAGCGTTAAGTTAGCTTTTGTACAACATTTTTAAGTTGTGTAATAAATGAGCCGTTGTTGTGTCTTGGCCTAAGAAAAGGACTCCTCCAACTCATCCTGCGTGGATGTCGTAAAAGGCGGCTAAGGGATTACGCCAGGGTACGAGCAGCAGCATCCACCTGAGTACTTAATACTAAACTGCGATCACGAATCCGCCTGCCAAGCGTGGTGATTATGGCAAATCCCCCCATATGCACGCTATAGGTTGTACGCTATGCATGCTATGGGGGAGTTCTCATCTAGCAGTGGATGTCTACCGGCTGATAAAGAAGAATAAATAATTTTCTATTAATTATGGTTATGGTATAGTTCCTGATGCTCGTGAGCTAATACAGGAGCTCTAGCGTGGGATCGAGGACTTTGTATATAGTACTTTTGGGTGTTATGTTATGATAATTTAGACAGGGGTTGGATGCTTCCGCAGACTTGGAAACCTCTACTAGATGCTGCGTCGGCGAAACTTCACGTCTCCATGACCAACGATAGTCCGGATACGATTAGTTCAGTGTGCATCGCTCTTCAATCGACATATCCAAGTAGCTCGGAGGACGAGGATGAGTCATCCGCGTCGCAACTCCCATCGCCGCCGGCGCTCACCAGCCATGTCGCAAGAGCTGAGAGACGCAGTGCCCTCCGCGCCGCGCAGCGAGAATAACACTCATACATGATTAAGAGCATCTAAATTGCTTGAAACCTCGGGTCGTATACTCGAAAATAATCTACGTAAATTAAACCGGTTATAATCTATCTAATTATGAATACCACTTACGAAAGTTTTTATCAAAAAATTTAGTACAAATAGTTATAACTCTAGGTCCAAGGACGCACACAGTGAGAAGCTTTAGGTCCATGGGATTTCCTCATAACATAGCACCCAACAGTCACATACGTAGTCTTGATCTCACACTAGGATTCCCTGTGTCGTGGCTATCAGGAACAACAAGTAACATGGTACCATATCACCCAGACCCGGAAAAAATATTTGCGGATCATACAAACATTTGTATGCAGCGGAAATCGAACCCGCAACCTCTTGCATCTCAGCCGGCTACTCACCCGCCGCGCCACAGAGGTCATCATGATTATACTTCCTTCATTTTGAACTCTAGAAACTCTATCAATGCTTATTTTGTTCTCCTGGTAACGGTTATCCAGCAACAATCATCTATGATTTAAATAGTTCTTTTTGAAATCGATACAAAAGAAAAATCTAGAGTATACAGTAGCTAATAAACTTCAAAAGCAGGTGTAGTCGATAGGTATCTATTGAAACTAGTATCTCGTTATTAGCTCCAATAGCCTGTGTGTGTGTATCCTGAGTCTGAGTAGCGTTTCATCGGCAGCTCCTCGCTAATTAACCCGTATTGTGCCATCTACTGCCCTCTCCCCTTTTTATCTACCTCCGCCCATCGCCCACTTCACGATCTATTCAACCAAGATCGCTTTTAACTTATTCACTATTGATAGATTTATAGATAGAATATTCTTTATTGCATATAAAAGTAGTACAAAGGCGAAATTAATGCAAAAAAGCATTCTCTTCCGGATAACCTTGGTGTATTGCCAAAAAAAGATGCACAAAAAGGGAATAGTGACTATTGCAATTAATAAAGGGTAGGTTTTAAATGAGCTTTAGCTTAAGATGTACATAATAAGACAATGTAGCTGGTTCTACCACGCGAAAGCAATTTGGTGAATGTCACGCATTCAATTTTTTTTAGGACATGATTTTGATCTGATTTTATGCCGAATCTCTCAATGTTATTAATTGATGAATGCCACAAAGACCTCAGTCCACACGTCAGAATAAGGAGTAGCATAGAAATAGTGAAACTTAGTATAAACTAATTAAATATGGCACCGCTTTTTACTCTTACGGCACAATTGTTATTGCCAAAACAAGAGAGATATACTTTTCACAGGACGGCAAATAACAAGGTTGTACACATTTTCATTCTACTAGGGATTGGAACATGATGTCTATCGACATCGATTAAAGAGTGACTGTCGATTCAATATCACACCAATGTTATAAATATTATTGTCTTTTTGTATTTTGTGAATAAAACTTGATGTTTTTATTCTTTGAAGAATGCGCAAGTATACCTACGTACAAAAAATGACGATTAGGAACTAATAAAAACAAGTTGTAAAAACATTAAATTTAATTGTTAAGGTACATTTTTGTTATTTAAACATCCAATAAGCTTACATGCAGTGTTATATTTACATATTTCATAATAATAGAACATTACTGTTCAGGCCTGTAATAAAGCAATTGACAGTCGAGTAATATTGGAAGTACAAGGCAAAGCCGAGCCCTTCCGAAGTGATTTTTAGTAAATGAGGCCGTTAATTACTATTTTGGCCGAGACTTGTACAGTACTTTTGTCTAGAACCAAGCATGAACTGGAAGATGAAATAAATGATATTAATGTTATTTGTAAATTAAACATTTATTACAATATGAACTTTTGTACACAACAACATTATTATAAAGGACATTGTGCAGTCAGTTAGGTTGCAGTAGCGAAGAGCACATAGGGAAAACAACATTACGACTAGAAACTCGACAGACCTATCGATATCATTTTTCACAACACTATCTACGAAAATCTTAAAATGAATTTTATACTCTTATTAAGGTAATGCAAACGTTAATTCCAATACTGTATGAAAGGCAATGTATTATTAACTTATTCGTATGATACTATATCTTTAAAAAGCAAATATATAGGTTATTAAATATAAAAATTAAAAAGGCAAAAGGCTCCAAAGGATACACATTTGACAGCTGGCCATGTAAGCTATGTAGGTAATATGACGGTTTCAATGCTAGTCCTTTTTCTCAGATCCACACATTATCGGTAGTACATAAATCCTATTTCGTCAAAACCTTTAAAAATAGAACACAGTAGTAGAAGGAGTTCCTCCGGGGAAGTACCTATAATTATACCGTTTTACCTGTTTCTGCCATCTAGAAGTAATGTGCAGTCATGGAAGTAATAAGTACAGTACTTTTTACTTCCATGTGTGCAGTAAGCTTGTGTATCAGTATGAAAGGTATGGGTGCCGGTGAAATGACAGGGACAAAAAGACTTATTCATAATAAATTTTAAAACTTTTAATAGCTAAAATATGTGGCTTTTGTCTTGTTAATAATAATAATGTTAATAATGTTAAAGAACTCCCTTTTCCGCATTCGAACTCTATGTATGGTCCATTATGCGTGAGGGTTAACTGGCTAGATAGTTAGCCAGCCTAACTCCGTCCAGAAGCACAGAAGCTTCCTGGGGTCTTCGCAGGCTTCGCGGAGTGACCTCGGGTTGTTGAGGATTTGTTCACGTTGAGCTGCTACTCCCACGCATTCCAGGACTACGTGGGCAGCCGATTCTTCTTCGCTCAGACACCCTCTGCAGAGTGGACTGTCTGTGGCTCCGATGTTATAGAGGTGTTTGTTCAGGAGACAGTGGCCAGTGAGTGTCCCCACGATGGTACGAAGGTCTGGTCTTGAAAGGTTGAGTAGACGACGCGTGAGTCGTGGTGAGACAGCCGGAAGGGCTGCTCTTGACTGTCTGCAGTCCGTGGTCCGTGCCCAACGTTCGTTGTGTTGGTTTAGGGTGCGAAGCCGCATCCAAGTGCGTAGCTGAGAAGTTTGTCTTGTCAAGAGTTGTCTTGTTTTGGCGTATGCCATTTTACAAAAACAAACAAAACAAAAGCTATTTTAACTAAAATAGGTTTAAAAAATGATTATGAATAAGGGGGTATAATATATGTCTCTTGGGTGCAAAGAAGAAGTATCAGTTAGGGGTATTGAAGTATTTTGAAATAAAATAAAACATGTTATGTGGATTTCTCCAGTTTCATGAATTAATATTCTCTAAGCAGTGCTTCTACTCTGGTTCTTTTTGCATTTTTTTGCCTTTTGCGCTAATGTAGAAGTAATTTGCGGTGTCATTAGCAGGAAGGTTGTACAATAGGCACGCGTTTCGAATAATAATTGGTTTATTTACTTCAATACAGACAAAGGTTCTAATTACCGTCTCGTTTAGAGAATGGATAACTAAATGTTAATGTAAACCATATATTTGTAGGGACTACACTAACCTTGGTTTCTTAAGTTTTTTGATGATAGCGTCCATACCGCTATGTCCATGCGTTCGTCCGTGCATCTCATATCCATGAGACGGACAAAAGTTGAACCATTACTTGCAAAAGACACAAAAACTGTATGATTATCATCAGCATCAGCCTGTAGAAGTGTACTGCTGGACATTTATGCCTCCACGAACGGCCTTAAGCTACCTCCATCCACCGACTTCCTGCGATGTCTATAATGTGTTTTATTAGTCCATCAAGTGGAGGACCTTCCTCTATCACGTCATTTCTTTACAATTAAGTAATTGTTTGATTTATTATTATTTATATGTACATAATAATTTTATACATTATTTGCTGATTTCGTAAAATTCTGGTTGAAGGTAGGTAAGCTGACTGTCTTCATTGAAGGTTTGTGTCGATTGTGTTCGCTTACTTTTGTTTCTAGTTGTTTTTTTTGTCTTGTTCATGAGTATTTTCTATATAACTATTTTTCTATCTATTCTATACGAAGGGCGTAATAATAGCAATGACGGCGGCTTCAAACTACGTAGACCGTAGGTGCTCCTTCTTCTAGCATAAATCGGTATCCTTAGTTCTCAGCTATAGCAGATCAAAGACCGAACCAAGTAAGTAATGAGTATTTGAATTAGTATTTCAATAAAACAGCAGGCGTGTGTTGTGAGAATAATCTACATAGCTTTGAATACAATTTAGTTGACATGTAGATATGTCTAGCTTATGTTTTTAAAGCACCCCTTTTCTCAGCTTAGATGATACAGATCCACAGCTTAAGATAGTAACATCTGGTTTACTTTAATGGCAATAGGTAATTTTGATAGAACTAAATATGAATCCTTGTCTAGCGTTGGTCTAGCGTTGTGTTGCAGCGTCTAGCTAAAAGAAAACTCCGTATATCTAAATTGTGGGTCTTCGCCAGTCAGTAGTAGTACTCGACTATAGTATTGATGTATTAGTGGACTATTGATAGTTGTTGAGTGTTGTGTTATGCCTCTGGTGGTGCAAGCATCCATAGGCTACGGTTACTGTTTTCCACCAGGTGGGCCGTATGCTTGTATGCTTGCCAAGTAGAATAAAAAAATTAAAAACAAACTGATCATAATTATCACTAGAAACGGGATATTTACCATGATTTTTGGAGTTTACCCGTGATCATGGCGCATGAAACTGTGCCGAAATATCGGGAATCAACAAAACTCAAAAATCATGGTAAATATCCCGTTTCTAGTGATAATTATATTAATAACCATGATAGTTTCAAAAGTTACAAACTGATCAGATTACATACAGTTACATTACTGATCTGTGTTATTAGACAGCCATTCACCTGAAAGACTGAAGTCGGTGATTGGAAGCGGCTAAGATCCATTCGTCTTGGCATTCTATGGGACTATTTCTAGCAGTGGCCGTCTTGAGACTTGATGATGATGGCACCATTGTTACGGTGACTCTGATGCTTTGTGAAGGAACCAGCTGTTTTTTAAGATACTACCTACCTATGCCCCACTTAGTTGACATACTTACTTGTGTGTTGGTCAATGTCGAGACACATTGTCTTACCCTGGTTATTGTTTATTTATATGCAAATCAGTTTCATCCTAGTATAACTAAGTAAACCTATATTGTTAATAGCTATGTCAAGTCCATTCGCAGTAAACAATGGTCTGATTTGCATATTAGTTAGGTTAACGCACATTATCACCTAGAAGTTGACAGGAGTATAAAAGACGACAGATTTATTCATGGTATGAAAATGGCCTACGCCTTGGAAAGAATCCGGAAATAAATATTTGTGAGATGAATACCTGGACGCACTCATTTTTTTAAAATCAATTTCTTTTTAATTTTTAGTTAAGTAACCATAAACTTTATAAGAAACTAACGCACCACGGGTCTGGATATTAGTATACTGATCATGTGTATAAAGTTTCATGGAGTTTTAATAAATTATAGACAAATTAGAAGCAAACTTCGTTCGCGTGCAAAAGGGCGTGAGCTTAAGTAACTTTAATATAATATTTTATTAACCCTACCTGGTTAATAAAACATTATACTGGTCATCAAATCCATAGTAAGACCACTTCTACAGTCAAAGTTAAAATCATTAGTAGGCACCCGAGATGCGAATTCACAACGCCAAAAATCTGCGATGATGATGCTCACCCCTTGTAAAATTCGGTGTTTTTAATGAATGATTAGGTGTTACGAATTCCCATCACGTGTTTGCCCAAACCAGTGAATATAATAATATACCTTAAATTTTCTATCCCCAAACTGAAGTCTGCATACAAATTATATAATTAGAAAAAACTGCAGACACCAAAATATTTTTAAATATTTTGTTTGTGTTATACACGATCCATATCTAGAAGGTTACTTTGCTCGAGATCCTGAACAATCTGTGTTTATTTACTTAATTTTATTTAATTAAAATGAGTTATTAATTATTTAATTAAATTCAAGATTCATGATGAAAATTCCTTCCCATACATTTCAGTGACTAAAGACTTCAAGTTTCAACTTGAAAGGATTGAAATACACAGATAATTGTTCAGTATCTCGGGCAGAGTATAACCTCAGTAAATGTAAGGCATGTACATAACAACACCCTGTATAGATTTCTATTCATCAATTTAAATGTAACCACACATCACCCATGTCACCTTTTGTGTCAGTAAATCTGTATTTATTTAGATTGGAACACCATTTCTCTCGTGCTCATCTGTCGCATCGACGACAACGCGTCACGCCGCGCCGCGCCGCCCCACCTCACCCCTATGATTGATGATGTCACGAGCCTCCTGTAATCTTCTTTCCGGTACCTTACCTCTCTCGATCAACGGTTGTTACATAGGCACTCATAGAAACCTTTTGTATCGCTCTGGCTCCTTTATGGTTGATTATTGAAACGTTAAATGCATTTAGGCATTAGTGATATGTTATTTGTTTCACGGCGGGCGCTAAAGAGATGGTATATACTTGAGTGCGTCCGTATACGATACTTAGCTTCTTTGACGGCTCTTCCAATGAATTTTTATTTCCAAAATGCAACTAACCCAGGAAGCATTTGTATCAACCTAATAAAATGTTCCAACAAAATTTATTATTTGACAGTTTGCTACATTTTGATGAACGTGTGGCAGAGCGTTGCCAAAAATAACATTGTATTTTAAAGTACAAGCTTTTACAAACACAACTGATTTATGTAACACTAGAGGATAGATTTCCACACTTTCAGCAATAAATAAATATTGAGACATTTCCCCATTTGGAACACCTACGTAGCACTATAAACATTTTAAAGTTGAATGATTATATTTAGATAAATAAAAAACTAACTCCAACACATATTGAACGTAATTTTATTACAACTGACAAACTTATGTATATTTACAAGATATGTACATATTTTAACAATCGAATCAATGGTATACAAACAGCGGGTCCTTAGCTCGCTAGGCGATATAAAATTAGAGTTTAATAAATTCATCGTTACAACCGAGTCTATTCGCACGCTCACTTGGTCCATCACACAAACACACACACACCGTGATACAATTAAACGATTTAATGATGCCTGGCCTGACCTGACTTGGGATTGTGACGTCACGCGAGACTGGGCTCTGGTCTCGCGTGCGTGACGCTTCACCAGCCTAGTCTATAGACACGATGAGGGTGTCCTCCTCAGCGAGAGCTGGAGCGCGGGCGAGGCGCGCGGCCCGCACTCAGAGCCGCGAGTTCGACATGCCGTTGTGTGAGACCAGCGGCGTCAGCGTTGGAGTACGAGCCTCAAGTGGCACTGCCTCGCTGGCAAGTGCAGAACGCGATGTCAGTGCAGTCGATGCATCGGACCGAGAGGCGACACCCACAGCTACGGAAACATTACGAGACTCAAGGGCTCTAGCCTGCGCGCGAGCTGCCCTCTTCCTCGGAATCATGCTATTCTCCACATGCAATGTCGCGTTCACGTCTTTCCCGGCGGCACATGTACATGCCTTCAAGAAGCTCTTCTTGAAGTTATCTGAGAGGAATGCGTACAGGATCGGGTTCATGGCAGAATTGCTGTAGCTAAAGCAAGCCGCTACCAGGAACACAGTAATGGTGATTCGATTAGCACATTCGGTTGGCGGTGAGTAGATCAAAGCCACTTGGAACGTCCAGTACGGCAGCCAGCAAAGAACGTAAACTGCTATCACGGTCAGCACCAGTTTAGTGACTTTTCTGTGCGACCGCTTCTTCTCTTTGGACTTGTTCTTCGGTCCGACCGTTTTTAGCTTACGTATAACCAAGCAGTAGAATACGAAGATTAAAGTCAGAGGTGTGGCGAAGCCTAGTGCAAAGGAGTACAGTGTAAAAGAGGCCTGCCCTTTGCTGGAGTCATGCTCCGGCCATAAAATATTACATGACAGACCATTCTCAGTGGGTATCAATGTGGTATACATGAAGATTGGCGTCATGACTAGAGCGGATGCGGTCCAGGCGGCAGCAGACACTACTCTTGACACAAAAGGGGTTCGAAGTCGGGGTGCGGCTATCGGGTGGCACACCGCTATGTATCTATCCGCACTCATGATACATAGAAAAATACTGCTGGTAAATTGATTTATGCCAGTGGAGATCATGTAGACCTTGCACATGAAGCTTCCAAATGGCCAGGCTTGAATTGACATGGTTATAATCAGGAACGGTATACCGATCAGGAAGCATTCGTCTGCAATCGCCAGGTTCACGATATACATGTTAGTGACCGTCTGCATCTTGGAGTATCTTAGCACCACGTAGATGACCAGGGTATTTCCGAGTAGCCCGACGACGCATACCAGGGCGTATAGAACCTGAGTGACGACGTAGACCACGGGTAGGTTGATGTTTGGGCAGTTCTCGAAGGTTTCGTTGTAGGTGCCGTTCTTCGCGAACGAGTAGTTTCCGCTGCCGTACGTCTCTACATCTTCGAGCTCCATCTCTCTGGCTTTTTCGACTTGAAGTGGTTGACTTGTTTGGCAAAGCTTACCTGGAACAAAATTAAACAGGTACCCATTAATAATACTTCTTTTTTTCTAGGTTTCAAGTTTTTAAGATTAAGTTGGAAATCCTACGTGCCGTCCTAGAACGTTTATTCTATAACACGGTATGATTAAAATCTTGAAACATTTGTTTACCCACTTGAAACAAACTTGCGAACTTACGTCAGACAGTTAAAATTGTGCCAACTTTATGAAGCCTAGAAATTGTTTTATTCAACACTTACTTTTAAAACAAGTATTATTTTGATGTGGACGCTGCGCTGTTAGTGGCTCTATCAGGATGAGCGATGGTCGGAATAGTCGACAATTATCTGAACATTAATGTCTGGTCGTCTAGAGTTAGGGCCACGTGCTCAGATAAAAAGTACATGAATCATTAGTGAGTTTATGCGCATTAAAAAGTTACACATGTTTGCGATACATTGCTTAGAACTTTGGGAAAGTGCCAAGTACCTATACTTTTATTTATGTATAGAATCTTTTATATAGGTACGGCATTTTGAGTGGTATTCAAATATAACCTTAAATCACCAATCGTAAACCCTTGTTTAATTTCAGGAAGCTTTTATGAATTTAATAGATAAGTAAGTATGAGACAGTTAACAGACCTAAGAATTGAGTTCGTACCTTTGACCAGATATTTTGTCTCAAATAGTAGATACAGGCAGTAGAAACCAATCTAGTACTTTCCAGCGTAATAAATTAAGATAAAACGACAAGTAAATACGACCGAATCTTTATTTTGGGCAAAACCAATAAATCGTGTCCCAAAAATTAGTATGGAGGGAAGATAATAATCTGAGCTAGTCGCAAAAATCAGTTCCCAATTCCGTCGAGTTCGGGACATTCCGTGAGGACCTACTCGTAGATAGGTTGTTACGTCGGACCCGAACCGAATTACGATTCCTGAGTAAGCACTTGACCTTCCGCGTCTTATCGCGGGGACTCGCAAATCATTCCTCAGGTGTACTTGAGACTGGGATAAAGTGTAGGGATGTTAATGACCGATAAGACGAGACTTCAGAGGCGCTTATTTCTGTGGTAGCTGATGGAGTCCATGCTAGAGCCAAAATTTGTTTGCCCCGTATGGATGTAAACTGGCCAAATAAATATCACGTTATTATAATAGCCTCATATTGGTTTTAATTCGGTTGATGAGCGATAGATGTCGCGACACGTATATCGGAAAGTGATACTTACATATTGTGTTGTGAGCCGATAGTTTAGAATCGGTTGGCTGGCCTCGGGAACATCTGAAACAAGAAATTCACGGCTGAAAATTATGCGTTAAAATTTAATAAATAAAAGCGTTATTTGAAAATCAATAGAAATATTGTAAAACGGGAAGAAAAAGCAATAAATAATTAAATATAATAATATATATTATATTTTATGGGTTTCAGTGCACAATTTTTTTTTAATTTCATAATATTATCATCTTATTAAATATAATAATATCATCATCCTATACACTACTGTACACTGCTGGCCAAATCCATAAAAAAAAGATAGCGAATGTTTTTTTTTAAGGTTTATGTCCTTCCTCTTCGTGCACACTTTTTTCTTGGCACGTCAAGATCGGTTCAGCACTTTTAGTCGTGAAAAGGTAACAAATAGACAGAGAGACTAATGAATAATTTCACCAACAAATAAACAGGCGGTTAAACAACTGTTTAGCCTATACTATTGGTTAGGCCCTAACCAATTCTTTTTGACAGGTATTTATTAGTTATCTGTCACCTTGACCAATGGTTACGGTAAACGCCCGTTTATTTGTTGGTGAACTTGAGCCTTATACTTACGCATTTATAATGTAAGTGTGGATGTCTGGGAGATATTTAAGAGCTTGTCCAGATGAGGCGTTTTACGCGCCATTCGACTCGCGCCATTGTGAAATACTAGGGCTTCATACATTCCGTCCACATGCAGTTGCGCGTTTTGCCACTAGCGCGAGCTCAAAACGCGCATCAATCGCGCGTAAATAGCCTCATCTGAACAAGCTCTAAATGAAGGCAGTATAGTTATTTGTTTGTGTCAACAATTGATCTCTAAAAACTTATTAGCGAAGCTTCCGGACTGTTGACCTCTTTGAGCCCTTTGCGAGTAATTGTCGAATTTGATTAAGGTGTCAAATAAACGAAATAAGAACCAATAAACAAATTGAAAACCAACCCTTTCTTAATTGACGGAAATATTTAGTTATCTGATACAAACAGAAGTCATCTGGAGTTAAATTAATAGTGTTATTATATTATTTTTTAAGTAAATTAATTGATAGCGTGGTAATGCAGCGTCTTGGAGACGCTTCGGAAGTGATTTGGATCAGTTGAGCTATCTTTAGATCGTTTGCACCGCTTATATTATTTCAATTGTTTTCAATTATGGACAATTTGTATTTATTAAATTTTGTACATGCTTGTTTGTGGTATTATTATTTTTGTTAATAAAGGTTTTTATGGTGAAGTAGTTTCACCTTTGGCGCTTTAGAAACCGATTTCACTTTCTGATGCAAATATCAAAGATTCTATTATGAAGCCGTTTAGTTTATGAGCAAACCAGTAAATTAAAGGAAAATATCATAAAAAAGATATAGACATATTTTAGTATCAAACATTCTTGCGCGACTTTCCTTTTACTACATTTACGCTCTAAATTACTTACCTTATTTATTTTTCTAAAGATAAGTGTTCTGGTTTTGTTCATAATCAACAGGGAGGAAGTGGAGATTAAGAGCTTAACACCCATCAATCAAACTCGCTAATTAATAGTTTCACCAAAAAAATCAAGAAAGTTTGCCGGAAAATGCAATTTATAATTTTACAAACAAGTGATGATGAATGGTTAAAATAAACATAGAAACAAAAATGGCGTTGCACTTTTAACTAACTAAATAGCATACCTAAAAGAAATTGCAGACTGAGCTATGTCTACAAGGGATTTTTTATTTTAAACAATTCTAAAATTCGACAATCTCATTTTCTATTTCGTTAAATGGACTCTGGAATATCCGCAGTGTGAGTAATTCTCACTGCCAATGACAATATTTGTCTATGCTCAAGATGCTTTATAGATCGCAAGGTACTCGCATACCTCGTCTGTTTACCTATAAATGATTAATGCGCCAACAGAAAATAGTACAATGTTTAGACTAGACAAAGGCCGTGCCAAAGAGTTGGTACAGAAGGGAAACAGTTTTAAAAATTACCTTATAGTAAGCCTGCCTGTTCATTCTGTCAGTCTTGAAGTTAGAGAGAGATTATGTCCATGTTATGATGATGTCCATGTATGGTTGTCTTTGCAAGCGACTGTAACCGTTTTTTTCAAAGGATGTAGGTCATCAGCATCATCATCAGCCCATAGAAGTCCACTGCTGGACATAGGCCTCCCCCTTAGAACGCCACGACGAACGGTCTTGAGCTGCCTCCATCCACCAACTCCCCGCGACGTTTATAATGTCTTTAGTCAATCGAGTGGAGGGCCTCCCTCTACTGCGTAGTCCGATTTGTGGTCGCCACTTGAGAACCGTTATTCCCCAACGGTTATCAGTTCTTCGAGCTATATGACCTGCCCATTGCCACTTCAACTTGCTAATTCTGAGAGCTATGTCGGTGACATTGGTTCTTCTACGGATTTCCTCATTTCGGATTCTATCACGTAGTGAAACTCCACTCAACTCCATCTCACGTAGTGAGGATGTAGGTACGCTCATTTAATTTTAAAGGGACTTTCAGTGAAAATAATGCAATGGTTAATACATCTGCAGTCAATTCTGTCAAAATAATTTATCAAACAAGGGATTGCATGTGAATTAGACACTAAAATCCATTAGATTTCTGTTAATATTTTGATACGTATTGTGCGTTGTGTGCGCGTGTCGATGGCTGACACACAACAATAGTTGGGTATTAATATCCACTGGATAGATGGCTATTTCCATTATTTCCAGGCAAGCTGGTGATTTACGGGTGTGCGCACATCGGGGCGATGACAGTGGCTTTTCGGTGAAATCAGTCATTATCGTACCTTTTTGTAGACGTAAACAATTGATTCTCAGATATATACGAATATAGATCAATCTCTAATAGACCACCACACATCAGAAACAATACAATAGTAGTTTAAATTAAATATTTTAGGTGGTCTTATCGCTAACTGTGATCTCTTCTAGACAAAATTTGTGTAAGTATAGCTACTGAAAGCAGTGAGAGATTTTTTGGAGTGTGAGTTGAATTTTTTTGGTTTTTATTAATTTACTCTTAAGATATATCCGCTGTTGGTGTTCCTAAAAATAAATAAATATATAAAAACATTGTTGTCTAATTGATTTCAGTGCAACATCCTAAAAACAGTTTCGATTTCAACTTGGAATGTGAAAGAGGAAACGTCGCCAGTTTCATACTTTTTGTGAGCCACCTTTTTTGCCAATTTTACGTTACCTTAAGAAGAGATACTTTTGGTTATTGGTAATACATGCAAATGAAAAAACAAATTGAACAAAGTGTGAGGAAGTTGAGGGAGAATAATTGAAAGAGGTTATTTACATAAAAAAACTTTGTAAACTTCGGTTGGAATACGAAATACGTATGACATATCGACTGACATGAAACATCTACCACCCACGTTCCTATTCAAGTTGGTAATTGTTTTGTTTTTTTAGGTTAAATTGTACAATACTACCCTTTCGAGGCGAGTAGGTATATAGATTATAATAAGCTATCATAACGGTCGAAAGTAAAACAAGTTGTTTACATAGGTTACTTTTCTTATTTTTTTTGCTATAAATGGAATTAATGTAACTTTTAATAACTTTACTTCAAAATATATCCAAGGTATATGAAAAAATCAGCCATAAAATATTATTTAGAACAATACTAATAATTGCTTCCATGAAGGAGACCTAGTTATTTTTTTTTGACCTGGGTCAAAAGTCACCTACCGTCTTTATAAGCATATTGCAATAATTTCTTCAAGTATGTGATCTCATTGAAAGGAAAACAAATTCTTAAAGATTATCTCCTCACGTCTACCAGGTGATCATCCGCTGCAATCACGTAGGCCATTGCAGGTTGAATGGCCCACGCACGTGTTGCAGTTTATCGCGCTGATCTCCGCCACTATAAATGCAAAGCTAACAGTATTCTATGTTTATCCTTAACTTGCTTATCAGCACTCTCGAAGTCACAGAAGGTTGAAGAATCTATAAAGTACGACAAATTTTTCCCTTAATATTGACTGACCGATAAAATTGCAATCTAAGATTTAATTTACTTAAGATTTTATTAAAAACACGTTTGACTTTTTTTTTATAGTTAGTGCTGCCAGTGGCAAAGAAAAAAATATGATTAAAATTAAAACCTAGCTCGTTCCACAAAGCTACACAAGTATATTTTTGGTCAGATCATTATTTCACAACGTGCAGAGAATTGGTATAACCCTAAGAATACCCATCTACAACCCAGCTATAGCCAGGCAAATAGTTACAATATAAGTTTACCTATATACGTAAGTATATGAAACTATCCCATTATGAATATCTTTCCCGAATCCCTACAAATCCTGCCTTATTGTCATCTTTCCCTCTTTCTTCGCAAACCCTCGTTTGCAAAAATTTGTGACTTTTTATTATTTTGCTCGCTTTGTTGAGCTTTGTGAAATCATGGAAGTACGTACTGGAGTCACAGAATAAATAGTAGTAGTAAATATAGAGTAAAGCCTTATTTGCGATCAAAGTGCTATGGTCTCGAGTAGTTCGTTAGTGTTTTAGCACGCTGTTTTAAAATGCTGTTTTGTTTCAAAGATCATAGTTTGTTGAACTTAAACTGGACCGTCTACAAACTTCAACCAGAAATTTTAGATTATCATGATATTCCCCAATAATTCCTACCTACAAGATGCCCCTCCTATGCGTAACGTCAGCAGTCCCAGAGATATACTCTTTTTATGGAGGAGGAGGACCTTAAAACTGCTGACTTCGTCAAACTACGCACAAGTATCGCCGAGTGAAGCAAGCCACCAAAATTTCGTATTTTTAGGAGCAAAATTAGCCATAACTAAATTATTTTTCTTCTTTCGTGGCGATTGTTCTGCGTTAACTGATTTTGGACCAGTAATTTGCCAAAGCTACGCCATTATCAGTGGCTTCGTAAAGATATTTCACGATCTTAACACGACGATTTGACGACCTCCTTGGCATGGCGGGCGAGTAACCGGCTGAGACGCAAGAGGTGCGGGTTAGATTCCTGATGCGGGGCAAGTGTTCTGCAAATATTTTTTCCGGGTCTGGGTGCTGTGGTACCATGGTACTTGTAGTTCCTGATAGGTACCTACGACACAGGGAATCCTAATTTAGGGTCAGGATGGTGACGGTTGGGGTCATGAACCTCACCTGGATCTGAGGCTGAACCTCAGACGACCGATAACTCCTAAATTAGAAACGAAAACACACTAAGTACGAACCATTTCGCTTTCTCGCCTTATGCAAGAATCAAAACCTCGATTCCTTGATCATGTACTCAGGTCACTTCGTGAGTTACTCACCTACATTACCATAGTGGTCTCCAGATCATAAATAGACAGAACTGTGTCATAAATAGAGAATACTCAATGAGCTACTTCTCTTTACCTCAATATCAATAAATCTCACTGGCCGTGACTGCGTGGACCATTGTCCGACACTCCATAATACCTCTGCCCTCATTCTTCGCGCCGTCAGCCATTTAATTCACCGGTCGGTTTATGGCGTAGTAAACTACATAGAACTGGCTGCTAGCAGGAATTATTCATTTATTGTTCATACGGGCCGGCCCCGGAGCGAAGCATCCTTGTGCCCATCAATGACGTATGCTTTATATTTTTCATCTCATCTATTCGAAAAGGACGACTTGGTTCGCCTTTAAGTGCACCCAAAGGTGGTGTTTTCTGTATGAAGCTTCTATAAGTGCGCCGCAATTATCTTTGCCGCGCACTTTTTAAATTTGGAATATATCGAACTCAAATAAGTGCGCCGCAATTATCTTTTACGGCCCTTTTTGAATTTGGAACATCTTGAAAAGAATCAAACACAAATAAGTGCGCCGCAATTATCTTTTCCGCGCCCTTTTTAAATTTGGATCATCTTAGTGTTCAGCGCCAAAGAAGGCGAACGCAAATATTGTTTAAATAAATACTGGCTGGTACGACGGCCCATAGTCGCGCCACCGGCTAAATAAAAAAATAAAAAACGACGGCCCGCGATTTCGTCATTTTTAACCGACTTTACAAAAAGGAGGAGGTTCTAAATTCGGTTGTATTTTTTTTGAATGTTACCTCATATCTCCGGCGTTTATGAACCGATTTGGAAAATTCTTTTTTTATTTGAATAGATATACTTCCAGATTGGTCCCATTTTTTTCAGAATCCAGTTCTGATGATGGAATCCACGAGGAATTGAGGGAACTCCTCAAATATTGTAGGCATACATATGGCGATTTTGATATTTTCAGCAACAAACCAAGCATTTGCATTCAGAAAGTATCATAATCCTTTCACCACTTAATTTTTTTTTCATCCAAATATTTAGTCGAATACAACGGCGGAAGTCTTTTTTTTAAATGATAAGTTATTCACGGATTGTTAGAAATTCATGGTTTTGTTTTGAAATAAAATATGAGGCGCCTTTTATTTTCTCATAGTGGGTGATGAAAAGTAGAGTGTAACACTCGGGCGCAAAATATATTTTTGGCTCGGGCGACGTACTTTGAATCCCTCGCTACGTTCGGGATTCTACTAAAGAATCCCTCGCTATGCTCGGGATTCTACTCTAGAATCCCTCACTTCGTTCTGGATTCAAAAAAGCGCCCTCGCCGTAAAAATATTATTTTGCTCCCTTATAATACAATCTACTATTTCATCCCATCTATTCGAAAAGAGGCGAAGGGTTCTTCGATAAGTGCGAGCAAAATGGGTCATTTTGGCGCACTTAATAACAGTGACGAAATTACTTTTAAATTTGAAACACTATTTAATTAACTTAACATAACATAACACCCAACCAAGTCAAATACGTAGTCTTGACCCCACACCAAAGTTATTTACGTAATTTGAATCTCTCGCTACACTTAGGATTCTACCCTACAATCCTTCGCTTCGCTCTAGATTCAAACAATCACTCTCACCCTCAATACATTATTTTGGTCCCTTGTGACACAATCTACTATTTATGCCTAACCTACTCTTGATTTGCCAGCAAACACAAAACCTTTGTTTTATATCCAATGCTGGTTGGACGGTTCTAGATTTAAAATGCAAGCTGACTTACACTGGCTATTCCATTTCATAGAATGGTAAGAGTAGGTACCTAATTGAAGTTTACTAATGCATGACTAAATTTGAATCTATAACTGCAGCAATGATAACCTTTGGGGATGCCATGCACCGAAGGATATCTTTCTTTTGTTTTATTTGAACTGCTATGATGATGACTGTCTTCTCTGTGCCTTGGCAATAAAATTTATATCCCATGATAAATCCCGTACATGAATAACTAAGTTGCACGTATAGGTTGTAACATGAATAACTTCAATCACCCTGACATTGTCTGCTTGTGTGTTGGATGTGAGACAAATGATAGAAGTTTAGAGTGGGTTCTGAGCTATAAGCTTTTACTAGCGTGCTTGGAGAACTGATCAACTTTGCTACATTGTGTCCATATTCATCGAAAGTACGAACTATACCTACTAAAATAACGTCTGTAGAATGCTGTTAGCGTTGTTGATTGGTTCACTAAGCAAGTCTATTGGTGAGCATAGTGAGCCGTTTGTATTCAGTTTAAGAAAATATCACGTTTGATAGCTACACTAGTGGAATGCCCGTGACTTCGTTTACGTAAAGTTTTTTTCCATATATACTTTGACACACTGCTGCCTTAAAAAATAAGAGGGTGTAAGGGGTTGAATTTGAAAAATTCCTTAAATAAAGCACCCCTAGACCACGAATGAAATCTAACTTCAAATTTCAGGTCTCCAAGACAGGCTTTGCGTTGATATTCAGTTGGTCACGCAACGATTTCATGTATATTGACGTCTTCTTAAAAGTAATAGATAAAGCATATTATTTCGACTCCTTTCAGGACATTATTTTCTTATATTTGTATATTTATAGTTAATTTCTTAATTCCGACGATATTAAAGAAATTGTGAGAATTTCGTGAATGGAGGTGACGGAAGCCTTTTGTTGTGGCTATAGGGATGCCTATGTCCAGCAAAGGACTTGTACATACCTGCTTATACTGAGTTTTAATTCGGTGGTGTTTATGAGCTCAATACGGTGACATCTGAAACAAGATAAATAAAACGATTATAATATACTGCGAGTAGGTAGGTTATTTACATAATTAAAGTAGGTATTTTAATACACGAAAACAAAAGATAATTGAGAACACAGGTATTGGGGTAAACCACTCAACAAGTTTAATCCGAAATTATACGCTGTTGTGTTGTGTTTTCGATTAAAAGTTACGGTTTATTTTTCCGTAAACATAATTTGAAATTGCAACCTGTGAATTTTCTTTTATCATCTCCATTTCCTGTACCAATTAATTGACTTTATTTTACCCCGTAAGTGGTTTCGTACTATTTTGGTAAGCCCAGGCAAAACCTGATCGAGTTTATTTAAAAAATTCAATTACCTGCCTCAGCGGGATATGGATCGCCAAAATTATTGTGGCAATAAAACGTTACAAGATTTTAGAATTATGGCAGAAAAGAACATTCGTAAATTAAATTCATGCTTTAAGAGTAGGAAGTATAAAGTATAATATATTATATTGATTTCCATCCACTGTAATCTAAAAATAAAGGTTTTGGTTTATTTTGAAAGAAATAATGAACACCTTAGAAACTAGGCCAGGATTACACACATCAATAAAATCAAAATAAATGTACAATTTTGTTGCAAGGTCTTATGCTAAAAAGCGATTAAAAAATAAATTATTGAAAAGTGTAGGTAATAGGTATTGTGTATTTTGAATTTATTTTGTTGTCTATAGTGTATTTTGTCTACACAGTAAGCCACAATTTTTTTTTGCCGTTAGGTAAAAATCAAATTATTTTTATTATACATATATTTATATAATAATAATGTCAAAGACTGTATAAATAAATATTTCAAAAATATACAACAAAAAATAATGTAGACAATAGCAATACATTTAATAACACCATCTCATCCCATCAATCTATACAATCACGTCTTGTCCACCCTTCTTATCTAAATGAATGCGTTATCTCTTTTCTATTAAAATGTAGATAATAGCAATACTACATTTTGGAACATACTATGATCCTCTTGCAATGACATTCTAGTTAGAATGTCCTCTAGGGCTCGATTCCCGCTGCGGACAAAATATTTGCATGATCTGCATATATTTGCGGGTATGTGTGTTGTAGTTTACTACCTACGATACAGCGAATCCTAGCGTTGGGTCAGAACTATGTATGTGACTGTTGTGTGTTTGGATAAGTTACGTTATCTGGTTACAAATTACTATTCATAAGTTATTTAAAGTAAATGTCAGCTCAATTCTTTGAAAATCAGAAAAGTTTCAGGAAAAACATATTGTCTTAGGATAATACGAGAGAACGCTTTAAAAATATCATGTTCCAATTTTCCGCGGATTTTGTAATAACTGGAGACGTAGATGTTATTTGAATAATGTATTCATGACAAGTGCTATGGGAATAAGGGGTAAGGGCGGTGGGGAGGATTTGCATTCAATTTATGTAAACTGTAAAACGCTAAGATACGGTAGTTACAAAGCTTTTATAAAATTAGTATACGCTTATGCTGTCCGTCTGTATGTCCCCTGCGTTCCATGTCTTTTGTGTCTCGGCAGTCGTAAGATGTACCTACCCTTTGAAATTTTCTTTTTTTTGGCCCATAGTCGCGCCACCGGCTGAATAAAAAAAACAAATTAGAAACGCGCGAACTACGGCCCGCGATTTCGTAATTTTTAACCGACTTTACAAAAAGGAGGAGGTTCTAAATTCGGTTGTATTTTTTTTTAATGTTACCTCCTATCTCCGGCGTTTATGAACCGATTTGGAAAATTCTTTTTTTATTTGAATAGATATACGTCCAGATTGGTCCCATTTTTTCAGAATCCAGTTCTGATGATGGAATCCACGAGGAATTGAGGGAACTCCTCAAATATTGTAGGCATACATATGGCGATTTTGATATTTTCAGCAACAAACCAAGCATTTGCATTCAGAAAGTATCATAATCCTTTCACCACTATGGTTCTTTCATAATTTTTTTTTCATCCAAATATTTAGTCGAATACAATGGCGGAAGTCTGTTTTTTAAATGATAAGTTATTCACGGATTGTTGAAATTCATGGTTTTGTTTTGAAATAAAATATGAGGCGCCTTTTATTTTCTCATAGTGGGTGATGAAAAGTAGAGTGTAACACTCGGGCGCAAAATATATTTTTGGCTCGGGCGACGTACTTTGAATCTCTCGCTACGTTCGGGATTCTACTAAAGAATCTCACTTCGCTCTGGTTTCAAAAAAGCGCCCTCGCCGTAAAAATATTATTTTGCTCCCTTATGATACAATCTACTATTACTGTCATTGAAAATTTTAATTATTAAATCAATCAAAAAAAATGCGTGGTTCCAGAGGAGACACGTGGCCGACCCAGCAACAAAAAACACTGTCTACAAAATTTTGGTAAGATTTCGTCGAGAAAGAAGCTGACAAAAGTAAATGCAGCAGGCAAAAATTATTTAATTGGAACATCCAAAGACAATTTGGAATTCCCCGATACAGAATCAGTCCCTGAGCCCGTTCGCTGGAATTATATCACGTGTTGAACTGTTTTGTTTTGCACACACACAAACACATGAATTCCAGAATCCACGTTAAACGAAACAAACAGACGGACAATCCTATCTATGTTTGCAATTACGTTATTGCTATTCTTTGTTTGGACTGTAATACACTTTTGCTATAATAAACCTGAATTTTGCGTAAGGCTTTTTATTATAGATAAATTGTAAGCAGGATCATTAAATATTTAACACACGTATAACAAAGGACCTATGTAGGTTTGTTCGTCAAGGAATCTAAGGTCGAGATAAATAGAACGAACTTCACTGTGACTAAGTCTAAGCCTTACTTTGAAATCGTCCCGTCACTGTCACACAAATGTTAAAACACGCGTATTAGAGAGAGACGAACGATTTCAAAGTCACCTAGTTACCGTGAAGTACGATCTATTTATCTCGACATTAGAATCCGAATTCTAACCGTTTCTAGAGGTCGTATCCAGTTTAATATTTTCAAGTATATGTAAATGCAAGACAATAATTATGGTGCCATCCCTGGTCTGATGATGGAACTGGATGATACGAAATCATTAAATGGCTACTAGTAAGTAAACTCGCCAAGTTTGGGTTTTCAATTTCAGCTTTTCCACCCAGCCCCAGGCGTTTCTAGTTTTTTCTTAGTTTAACTTGAAAGTTCATTGTCCGCTCTAGGTGTTTCAGGCGAGACGGTTAGCCTTATCGGAGGCTTAATCCGTCTTCTTTCAAATCATGCCGTTTCTTCCCAAAGGCTTTAATACTTTGAATATTCCATACACATTACAAAAAATACTTTAAACTAAGCGTAGCAATGTCGAAATTACTACGATAAAGAATTGGATTTATAGTTAAAGAGCGAGAGGATTTAAATCTTATCTAGTCGATTTAAGGTTTGATTTCGACTGATGATGATGGAAGGTTTCAATAATGCTGGGTTGCAGCCTGGGCATCATACGGCGGCACTTCTCATTTGTTGCTTCTTATTGAAAGAAAGAAAGAAAGAAAGAAAGAAAGAAAAACGTTTATTGAATAACCGACAGCTTTTTTTTACAGAATTTAAGACAGTTTTCGACAATGCATCAGACTGAAATGATATATTATGAAAAATTCATATATCATACATACCAAAGCCGAAGGAATTTTTACCACATGAAAATGGATAACGATTATTTTCAGTTCTGCTACTGAAATTATTTATTATAAAAAACTGTTTATCGAATTTCACTAGAAAACTTGTTCCGTCCTATCCATAATAAAAAATTTGGTTTGTAAATGTATATTGTAAATTACTCAAGCAAAAAAATACGTAAGTGAGTACCTAGTAAATCAATTTGTTTTACTAGGTACTTACTTGTCTTTTTGGGATTATACTAAGATGTACGCCATCGTCCTTATTTGTTAAATAGTTTCTGTCCATCCAAAGGTTGTCTGGAAGAGATCGCTCTTAAGCGATAAAACCGCCCATTGTACCTCTGATTTGAAACATTGTATCTTTATTTTTGTTGAATTTTTGTTTATGGTGTACAATAAAGTTATAATCTATCTATGTCTGTTCCCTTAGGTTTCGAAGGGACAGACTGATGGAGACTTACCTCTTTGAAAGGTAAGCAATTGCAATCCCTTTTAATATATTTTGAATAATTTTTTGAACTCTCTTGTCCCCCAAGTTAAATTAACCAATAAATAAACGTTATCTAGTGATGGGATACATCCCCACGCGTTATCGATGAATGCGTTCGATAGCTGCCGCGACCACGCATTACCATTACGGTCACTGCGGTCGCTGCGTTGAATTTACGCGTTTAAAATATTCGGCACACTTTAAATCAAGGTTTGTGGGGTGTTTTCCGAATAATGGGCTTTTGTGGCCATTATTGGATGGACGACAGTTTTCCAACAATTCGTCCGTTACTGGTACATTTATTTAGTTTTGTGTTTTACACGGCTTTAGATCGTGTGTAAATAATGTAAATACCGGTTTAACATACGTAAAACTTACTTTTTTAATATTTACTCTACTCAACTTTATTCTCTTTCATTGGCATACCTTTAGCAAGGAGCAAGCCACCGGCTCGCTACGCAAACTAAGGAAGAGCGCGCGCGCTCTCTGGCTGGTCAAATCGAAAGAAGATCAAGAAAAACCGATAAGAAAATAGATCTAGTGTTACATAATTAGCTATATACAATTAAATAGCTAGACGTCAGTATATTATTTATTATTTAAGGTTTATTTGGTTGTGCCTAGATTAAATCAGGAATATTATCATGAATATGAAAACTTACATCAAGTTTTGTGAAGTTACGCAGTAGTGCCATATTGAAACTCTAATACACCTATCATGATTATCCAACAGTGTTGCACAAGCTTGAGTGGTCTCGTAAATCGCTCAAATCGATCCATGATCACTGAACTCTGGATAAATTTTATTCACGAGTTACCAAAGTTGCACAGAATGGCGATCGTCGAAAGTTCTTGTAAAGTTTTAGTTTTATGTTCTTTTTAGTATTAACTACTCAGCAATGTTTTTAGAAATGTAAGTTTGATATTTTTTTGGATGCCTTGTCGTAGTTACTTACTCGACAAATTCTTTGATAACAATTAAAATATTATCAAGACACTATGGCATACTATTAATATTAAGCAAATTATCGTGATTTTTTTAAATACAAGTATATGAATTTGTAATTAAACAAACCATCGATCGGTTAAACCAACCCGCAATTCTGCGTCCCCATCTCTACCTAGAGAATTGTCGCCAAAACGTGCTACAACACAAAACACAAAATCGTAATGTACGCAAACCGATACATGTTTGCCAGGTGCCAAAGCCCTTTATTGCGCCGCGGCATTGGGTGGCATACATTTTGTAGCAATCTGCTTCGAGCATCACCATTGTGGTTATCTGATGAATATTATGCTAAAATTCAGGGCCAGTTGGTGGTTTGCCAAGCGCCATTTGCTGGAGAAATTATGAACAGACATTTTGAATTTGTATTTACCTCGATAAAGTAGGTAGTATCACAGTTACCTATACCTTCATTTTGTTTATGTTCATTTTTAGTTTTTATAGAAAAATTATCTGTACCTACCTAGGTAGGTACTATTTTTAGTAAGCCACTATACCCACACTGATCCCGTTATTTATAATTTATAATATTAGCAGGATATTACTGGGATTGTATACTGGAATAGGACTATAAACCTGTCTTCTACTCGTAAACTAGTAAAGCTTTCATAGTAGTGATAATTTTCCATAGACTTAATTTTCCTTATAATTTCAATATCACCTGCCTATTTATTTACGTCCACTGCTGAAATTTACCATAATTACTACGTTTGGCAGATGGATTGGTGATCGCAGTTGGTGATAAGTACTGGACTAAGTACTGGGTCGGATGCTGCTGCCCAAGTGCCCATCATGTGCCCATGGTGTAATCCTTTAGTAAGGCTTTTGCTACATCCATGGAAGGATTAAGAAGAATCTCCCTTTCTCTTAAAATTGCATACATTGAGAAGCTATATTAGTTGCTATAATTAGTAGATCTATCCATTGACTTAATAGAAACACCTCTTTCCTCTTAAAAATAACGTTCATTTGCCGACATAACACTTGCTATAAATGCATTAGCAGCACCCACACCGAAGAGTAGAGCGCGCAATGAACACTAAATTGTACTTTCAACGAGATATTTCATTACTACTTATGTTTATGAATCCACCGACAGGTATCCAGATAATCTTTTTAGACTCTACTGCGTTTGCATTAAAGAGGATATTTGCGTAAAATTGAGGTAGCAAAGATGGCTATAAACGTTTCACACTTGGATCATGCAATATCTGGATTAGGACGCGCATCAACTGACCTATTTTGACGTAGACGACGACGCTTTCATTTGTGGTGCGAATCAAACGAAATGAACGTGCTAACATGCGTTATGGACCAAGTGGAGTAAAATATGATCATGATTCATAGCTAGCCTAGCTCTACAAATGACGGCACTAACGTGTGGTCCACCTTATGTTAAACGTTAACCTCAGCCCATTACAAAATCAATACTACTTAGGGCGCGTCCTAGGTAGACGTGACTTGGCATTGCACTGCGTCCGTCATCCTGAGACAAAACGATAGTCTCGTGTGTTTGTAATTTAAACGGCACCCGGAAACCGGAACACATCAATGCTCATAACTGCTTGGCGTCAGAATTAGGTATGGTGATAGTACTTCTCTTCACAAAAGAGAACTCGAACGTCAGACTCTTGCTCAGGGACTACTAAGAAGGTTGACTTTGATAGATTAAAAAAGTATGATTATTCCATCATCATGAATGACCCATGCCCAACGGTTCTGAACCAAAAAGCCTGAGATCTGAAGCCAAAATTTTATACTACTTGGCAAGCAAACATGCATACGGCCCACCTGATGGAAAGTAGTTACCGTAGCTTATGGACGCCTGTAATAAAATATGGTTTAAAGTAAAACAAATAAGTGGTAAACTAGAACAAACTTTTATTAGATTGTTTTCATAAACCATTCTGGCTATGTAAATAGAGAGGTATATAAAAATAATTGTACTACAGAATGCTAAATTTATTATATTCTTGCTGATTATGTAAGATATATAACAATTTACATAGTAAATAGATTAAACCTCAAAATTATCAATACAAACTTTACTATATACAAAACTTCGTATATAACCTGCTTATGTACTTCAATATATATTAACTGTACATAAGCAGGATATATAGCTCGGCTTTCATATAAACCAGCCAACGATTGCATCAGGGCAGTTCGCTCCGTCCTGTTTGAAAGGCAAACAAGAAGTGAGTCGGCCGGGCGGCCTCGCCGCTATAAATACCGGCCACTCCGAGTGTTTTCGAACGGGGGCGGGTAGGCCCGATGTGCTTGAAACGTTGAATTAGCTGCATTTTTAAAGTAATTCTGTTACCAAAGTTATAAGAGGTTTGATTATCTTTCACTGACATAAAATGTGAGCAAATGTGTTACATCTGTTCATGTTAATTAAATAACCTACAAGATAATGGATAAATGTACTTACGTAATCATTATTTCAACACTTATTTCACAATAGAATCGTTCAGCAATGAAAACATACACATATATTATTTTGTTTTTATTCAAATAATCTATCACGGCCAAACTGACCAGTACTTCGTTCTCGAAGTACCCACTTTTTTTTTTCTTTTTCGTTTTTCTGTTTCTTTTTCTTTTTCGTTTATTTATAAGATCTCTGGCCCTTACCAATCCAACCACCTACCACCTGTTACCCGTGGTTCCCAGTGAAGGATCAGGACAGAGATCGACTAACAGATAAATACATAGACATAATAAAGTTTATATGATCTCTGGCCCTTACCAATCCAACCACCTACCACCTGTTACCCGTGGTTCTCAGTGAAGGATCAGGACAGAGATCGACTAACAGATAAATACATAGACATAATAAATTTTTTCTTTTTCGTTTTTCTGTTTCTTTTTCGTTTTTCTTTTTCTTTTTCGTTTATTTATAAGATCTCTGGCCCTTACCAATCCAACCACCTACCACCTGTTACCCGTGGTTCCCAGTGAAGGATCAGGACAGAGATCGACTAACAGATAAATACATAGACATAATAAAGTTTATATGATCTCTGGCCCTTACCAATCCAACCACCTACCACCTGTTACTCGTGGTTCTCAGTGAAGGATCAGGACAGAGATCGACTAACAGATAAATACATAGACATAATAAAGTTTATATGATCTCTGGCCCTTACCAATCCAACCACCTACCACCTGTTACCCGTGGTTCTCAGTGAAGGATCAGGACAGAGATCGACTAACAGATAAATACATAGACATAATAAAGTTTATATGATCTCTGCTCTTCTTGATTCAGATACCTATCACCTGCTACACGTGACTCTCGGTAAATAATCAGAACAGAGATCGACTAGCAGACCAATACATAAACATAATAATTTTACCCATGACCTCTGACCTTGACATATTAGTCCTGCTACCCGCTGCTGGTAACAATCAGACTAACATCAGGTACAGAAGCCGACCAGCGGATATTCGTGAATAATATGGTATATTTTCATTTACTTTTTAAGTACCAGAACATATTTAAATTCAATCAATTCTTTTATATTAAGTAAACAATTACTTATTCAGCCTATACAAATAATATTCATTAATTTAAAGTAACCATAAACAATGTAAGACTAGCTACAAGTAGTTACAATCAAGTGGTATTATACCTTCTCAATTTAATGTAATTTTAAGCTTTAATAATAATCTATCATGGTCTATATCTGCAATATTTCTTTGAAGGAAGTGTTTTGTTCTAATCACTCACCAGGTCAAACTCGTATTGTTTTTACTGTAAATAAACACTTTCATTTTCATATGTCCCGCAGTGGTAGTCGAACCCGCAACCTCTCGCATCTCAGCCAGCTACTCGCCCCTCACTGGCCTGATTCGTTCGCGTGGCATCGCCTCGTCGCTCGTGCGACTTACTTCCCACTTACACTCACACACTTTCTTGACACTTCATGCAACTTACTTGCCACTTACACTTACACTCACACACTCTCTTGACACATAGTACGGGGCCGACAGCACTTAGCATCCGCCCAGGTGACGCTTAACCACTTGCCGCTGTACGTGATGCTCCGACAGCACTTGGCATCCGCCCAGGTGACGCTTAACCACTTGCCGCTACCAAGCAAAACGCGAACAGCACAGCGCGTGGACAGCGTGCACAGCAAAGCGCGTACAGCAGAACGCACTGATCAGCAAGCACAGAGCACGCGCAGCAAAGCGTGACTGTTGACGCAAACGAAGTCTCGCCAAGACCAGTCAACGCTTATCTTCTTCCTTGAAAGAAAAAGAGAAAACATTCCAATAATGCGACAAAACAGAACAAATAAACTAAAAACACAAGTAATTTCAAAATGTGGGTAGTTTTTTTCCTTTTTTTTTACACGCTCGGTCTTACCTGACACGCACATAATTTAATATTAGAAATACGTACGGCTTCGCACGTGGCCTCTAAAGCTTGTAAGCGAAACATGGTAATATGCAATGACTCTCAAAATGCAGTGGCTGCAGTGGTCCATGACGACGCTTCTTGCAACTACGATTACCCCCGTCAGCATCACGGTCACTGCAACTGCAGCTACAACTATGTACGATACCCTTTCCGGTTCCCCGTACCCTGTACGGTTTCCTTCGCGAAGTTTGCCCTCGCGATAAGCAACGCGAATATAGACCTCCCAAATTACTGCCGCGTGAGCACCGTCCTCGCTGGCTCCGTGAAAGTTGATTGCAAGATCGGGATCGATGCCATTGATATATTTTACGTAGCTGCTTTTGCTACTGTAGTGACACTGCTCCACCCTAGGTCCACTGCAATAGAGTTGATGCTGCTGCACCAGCTCTCCACACAGTTTTCATTTTTGGCGGGGTCGAACGGCGGCAACACCACGTCATCGCCAAGGTGTCGGTCAGACACTGCGTTGCGGAAAGCCTTGAGTAGTCCTTACAAAACGGCTGGATCCATCACGAAACACGTACACACGTTCCCGATATTCTGAAACCACAAAAACAAAATTAAAGTTCGTATCCCACTTCTGATAATAGAATATGGTTTAAAGTAAAACAAATAAGTGGTAAACTAGAACAAACTTTTATTAGATTGTTTTCATAAACCATTCTGGCTATGTAAATAGAGAGGTATATAAAAATAATTGTACTACAGAATGCTAAATTTATTATATTCTTGCTGATTATGTAAGATATATAACAATTTACATAGTAAATAGATTAAACCTCAAAATTATCAATACAAACTTTACTATATACAAAACTTCGTATATAACCTGCTTATGTACTTCAATATATATTAACTGTACATAAGCAGGATATATAGCTCGGCTTTCATATAAACCAGCCAACGATTGCACCAGGGCAGTTCGCTCCGTCCTGTTTGAAAGGCAAACAAGAAGTGAGTCGGCCGGGCGGCCTCGCCGCTATAAATACCGGCCACTCCGAGTGTTTTCGAACGGGGGCGGGTAGGCCCGATGTGCTTGAAACGTTGAATTAGCTGCATTTTTAAAGTAATTCTGTTACCAAAGTTATAAGAGGTTTGATTATCTTTCACTGACATAAAATGTGAGCAAATGTGTTACATCTGTTCATGTTAATTAAATAACCTACAAGATAATGGATAAATGTACTTACGTAATCATTATTTCAACACTTATTTCACAATAGAATCGTTCAGCAATGAAAACATACACATATATTATTTTGTTTTTATTCAAATAATCTATCACCTGCAACACCAGAGGCATCACACGCACGCTGCCGACCCTGAGACATAAAGTAAAAAAGTCTTATGTGCCTGTAATTTCAACGGCACCTTACTCTTCAAACCGAAACAGCAATGCTTGCACTACTCCTTGGCGACAGAAATAGGTACGGTACGTTTTTCATCTGTTCTAATAAATGGATGTAACTAGTTCCGTTCTATCCCTCTAGCAACCACGGAGATCCCCGAGGAGTCTGCTGCGCAATTACTGGCGAAGCTCGAGGGAAGTGTCCCTAATGACAGACTTGGAAATGACACTCATCATGAAAGTAATCCCGGGACACAATTTTGTAAAAATAATTATCTTTGTCTAGAAAATTCAATCTTTGTGGTCCATGTCGATATCAATTGATTTGATACGATTTTGATTACGGCTTGCGTCAACTGGTAACAGGTTTTACAAGTTTTTTCGTTTGTGTAACTTTGTACGGTGTTACTTATTAGTTTTACAATACAGTTAGGTCATAATTTTCAGATTTTCAAAATGAAACTTCGGGAATAATAAGATACAATAGGTATAAAATTGGAAATACTGGAATCGACTCAATAATTACAGAATTTGGATTTGAGGATTCGTTCTTTGACGATCTGTTTGATGTCATCTGAACGAAACATCTTCTTGATTGAGATAATTTTTCGCTGCCCATTTTTGTTAATCTTAGGTACCTACTGTATGCAAAAAAGTGTTTCCACTTTTCTGCTGTAAGCTCGGATCAAATTGCCTATACGAGCTAGACTACGCGAAAATGCGTGTCAAATGTGTTGACTGACTTATAAGTTCAATTGGTCTATTGGTAGTACGGAATCCTCTCCACGAAAGTCCAAGTTGCACTTGACCAGTTTTGTTGTAAACGTCTGGGCCAAAGTTAACCGCGTTTTTTTATTTTCATGGTCCGTTGACTTTGGTTAAGAAAAAAATGCATTTCTATATTATCAACGTTCATTCTACATGCGCGTTTGCCGGTAGTTTTGCATCATGAAGTGTACCTACCTCGAGCATAAAACCTCGACCTGTAAATAAATGAAGCCATTATTTAAATTAATTCATTTGATTTAGCGCTGCGGTCGTTTCATGACTGTTTCGGAATTCAGAGCAAATGAGGTGGAGTTGAAATAGCTGCATGAAAAGCGTGAACAGAAATGAAATTGCTCCAATTAAATTTGCAGTTTTAAATAAAAATTCATAGCTTCGTGTTGTTCGAGAGGTTATAATTTGCGGCGGTTATTAGAAAGCTACAAATAACACGAGACAAATGTTTGCATGCTCTGCAAATATTTGTTCCGGGTCTGGGTGTTCTGGTATCATGGTACTCATACGAGTACCATGAACATACGTTCCTGTTACCCATGATACAGGAAATCTTAGTGTGGGATCAGGACTCTGTATGTGACTGTTATGTTATTTCTCCGCTCCTTCCATATACGGCCGTTTTTCGTTGTGTGACTTACTGGTTCTTTTTGGTCACCCTATCAGAGGTTTGTGGCTCTGATAAGAACCTTAAACGCCGTTGGTAGATAGAACCAGTTGTATGTATATTTTTTGTTATTCCCTGGAACATCTAAACGGGCCAGGATTACACGAATTCACGAGACAGAATCAGGACATTATACGGGAACGAGACCCTCACATTTTTTATTATTTTTATTATTTAAGTTCTCAAACTAATAATGCTACTTAGTTATATAGGTCCACTCTCCAACTGTGTTCATTTGAACTCAGTATAATGTTTTAATAGGATAAATCGAGCGGGATTCATTTACGCATCCTGAACTATCCAATAACCTTTCGATTGAGATCAGTGATTTATAAGGACATACAATAAAACATGGTTAGTTGATAATTGTGTGGTCATGTATTAGTTTGATTCAAGTTGAATTTAAAAAGTTTTCACAATGTACCTATGTACAATTACAATAATATCTTTATCAGCTTATTAATCACAATAAACCCAAAACAGGAAGATTTCATTCTGAAAGGTTGTCAAAAACATATCATGAGCAAAATCTCATAATTTTTTATTATAGATTCTTAAAACCCCCTTACCTTCCTTTACAAAATATCTAGTTCTAGCTCTAGTTTCCATAATCTCATTGATCCCACTAGTCTTCAAGCCATTTTAAGCGCGTCACTAATCCCGGACGTCCATTATGGAGCACGCAGGATATTGCCATACCATGCACTGTTACAAATAGGTACTAACCACATGTTACACTGTTAGTCAGTCAGATTTCAAAAAGCATAGGACTCAGCACCTAATCAAACCGCGGGGTGACAACGCATCATTTTGCATTGAGCATAACATTGAGAATAGCAATTATTATCAATGTCAAAATGAATGTGGTACATAGTCATAAAGGCTAGAATAGTTTAGATAGGAAATTTGCTTCAAGCAATCTAAGAACCTGCTTAGATAAAAATCTTTGTATAAAGTAAATAAACATGTCAAATACAAACAAATTTTGATTTGAATAAAGCTTTGGCAAGTTTGTTATCCAAGAAAGCAATACAAATTATGATATAGACGTAGCCGGTTTGATAATTGGTAAAAGATTTTAAACGGAAACAATAGTTACGAAACTACTTTACCTTAACGAAATCTTTTATCTTCTTCAATCTTAGATTAACGAGCGTTCTTCCACAACAAACAATACAATGTTTTTACAATAAACTGTTGTACCTAATTGATGGCGTTCGTTCGCGCGTGTTTACGCCCAGCGCGGTGTGTGAGGGTGGCCGCTGTCCGTCGTCCCGTAATCGATCAGTGTCGCGATTGGGGGAAGGGGGGGGCACTAACTAATTTATAGTTTTATAATGAGTTTATACTGTTTTTGCGGAACCATCATTCAAAATCAAGCGCTTGTTTCTTCGTACTAATAATTCAATTAAATTTTGTTTCATAATTATTTCGCTTTAGAATTTTTTAACTACCCTTGGGTTGTAGTAAAAGATAATAAAACGGAAAACGAAAACGCTGTAAGTATGTAATAAAATATGCAACTGAATGTTGAACAGTTCAACCCAAACCCAACCGATTGAGTTGAAATTTTGCATACCGTCAATGTCCGATGACAATACAATATTATGGTGACAGCGAGCTGATCTGATGATGGCCGCAGTAAGTGTACAACTGAACACTTCGATGATTAATGTCTGGCAGTATTTCTGCTCATTTTGATCAGGTCATGGTTCCAAGCCCTACTTTAATTAAAGCATGTTATGAAAAAAAAACATTAAAAAAACTTATTACATTAAATGGAAGTTTTGATGACGTTTCCAACTAATTAATAACCAATGTGCAGTTTATTTAATTTACAACCTGGAAAATTATTCAGCCAAATATTTAAATGGAAATTTGTTTGATTGGCTCACTGAAACTACAAATTGCTTTCAAGTAAAATTTATTGAGAAAAATTTATCGAAATGCTGTCATCAAACAATAAATATAGCTCTAAAAATTACTAAAATAATAATAATGGCTCTACCTTAAAGAACCGATCAACCAGTTGATTTGAATAGTTGCTTCCAGATTAACTAATAAGCTTAACGAGCCAATAACTAAATTGGAGAGTTCCAGTTCAATTGACACTCCCTATACCAAGTGCTTCAAGAAACAAGCCCGAGTTACTTACTTACTTTCAACACTTTTCAACAGCATACTAAAAAACACAAAAGGGTACATAAGATTTTAACTTTGAAACGATTTTATGCAATGAATGTGCAACTTACGAGGTTAATTTAAAATCGTGATTGACCAGAAAAAGAAATGATCTTTTTAATTGCTGTATGAGATTGTTTTGAAAACATCTTTCAGGGATGGTTGTTTGCGAAGTATTATCCCAGTCTACTCATTTAGACACTAATGCAAATCACATTTCCTGTATTATTGAGCGAGCGAAGTGAGTTCTTTTAGTAACTTGGATGAATTGGCATTTGTATGTTTGAATTAGGAATTTATGTGTATCTTTCGAACTGCTCATCAGACCTTATGAAATTTGGTAGCTATATAGTTTAATATAAATGAGGTTATGAGCTAATTTAATTGCGAGGTTTTTGAGAAATAAGGGTCCAAAAGGAGGTTGAAAAAGTAAGACAGTCAGTTCAAGTGGGATATTATATAAATGGGTTTCGTTTAGACATTTTAAAACAAATTTTATTTTATTTTAGTTCCTGAAGTTTTTGATTTATAAGAAAAAGAAAACAAACCTCTAGGATATTTTCATTAATCCCACAATGCTTTGGCATGATAGCTTCTGTGACACAATATGCAGGGTGTCCCCCGACGCCTATGCCACATGGAAGGCAATTACTATTTTATTTTCTGCTAGTTTTTTTTCTGCGAGTTTTTGTGCGGAGCAAGGCGTTTGTGTTTGACGCGGCCCTACTACAGTGTGTCTCACACACACGTCTGTGTTTTAATTCTAAAAACTGTAAATACACGCGAATTGCGGAAAACGGTACGCAGTGAAAGTGTGCTTGTTTCTGCGACAGCCAGAGCCCTATATTTAAGCGTTGAGTATCAAGTGCGGCCACCTACCTCAAGTGTATGAACTGAGATTAGAAGCCAGACAACCTCAGGACGTAATTGCCTCGAGTTATATTGTAATTAAGCCGTTGCTAAAGGGTTACGATTATTTTGTAGTAGGTATGTATGTTATTTACTACCAAATTTAGAGGCTTAGGCGTCAGTGAACAACTTAATTAGGTAACACGAACGCGTGTTATTTGCCGAGTGCTACACGTGCAGATAAGTTTCACGTGTCACTGAACCATGATCTGATATTAGTTAATAAAAAAAATGTTTTTTTATGAGAAATATAACGTTGGTAATAATGCTATCACAAAGAATACGTTAGATGTATACCATTTTTTTATGTTAAAGTTTTAAGGGTTACCTCTCCGTACCTTACATGTATAGTGGTGATGCAATTATATACTGGGTTCACATTTTTTATTAACAGCCATTTATTTGCGAGATGTTTAATGTTTAATACCAAGAAACTTGATTCTTTTTACTCACAATAAAAAAAATGAATTATCAATTCATTAATTAACCTTTTTTTAGTTATGCAGGGAGAACTGGCATCGAGATAAAGTACAGCGTAACGCACTATGCTTAGCTTGTTACGGTTCTGTCTGGTTATTATCGCCTCCTAGATTCACGAAGCCTAGCTTAGCAAATAAAATAAATCAAAACAGGTTCAAAATTATACATGTTTTCTCAAAAAGTAGCGCAAGTGTGTGCCAAAAAGCAATTTGACTAAAGTTGCATAATTTCATATAAATTCTAGCCCAAATATATTTAATTTACACTGACTCTGTCCAATTTCACCCTTCAACACAATACATTATTATATTCGTTATTACATATTGTGTCAATCATATTTTAGTCACCGCAATATTTGTTCGCGTTATTTCTTCATCCTGCGCAATTTCAAGACTATTTGTTCGAAGCGTGGCTTATTAACCACTTGTTGCTTGTTTACTTACTTGGCGTGGGACAAAAAAAACCTTTTTCCATCGCTACGTAAATGGTAAAACTGGGGTATATGATTATATTTATGTAACTTATTTTACTTGCTAGCTTTTTATCATAATAATGATTATCTATATGGAGGCAACTAGGCCTCCATGAACTAATAAATTTATCATCTTGCAATTGCGCGACTCTCAGTGAAAGAGGCCCGTTGAGGACCTGCTACCCCTACAAGGAAAAAGGCATAATAAATAATAACAATAATAAATAACATAATCTTTGTATGAAAATAAAATATACAAAAAGAATATCAAAAGAATTATCAACCTACCTACAATCTAAGTCGATAACTTAGTAGCTAATATTTCAAGCCTGAGTTAGAGAAGAGCTCAAGAGCTATATTTTCACTTTGTCAAAGTAACAAAAACTCTCTGTTGGTTGGTCAGCGTAGCAGTTCTACGCCGTAGCACTTCGTCATCCAAGCGGGGTGTCAAGTTAATGTCACCGTTGTTCATTTAATTACCGTGTGGGATTCATATTGTACCCAACCCTCCTAACACCCCCACCTCTCTAGGGTCAGGTGACCGCTGGCCAGATGACAGTAACTAATGTCGTGAACTGCATGCCCTAATGGTGTGTGTTTTTGTTGGGGTTCGTCTAACTTATTAAACTAACGTCGTGATGGTTTTAGCTATAAAATAGATCTTATTTTAATCGATTTTAGACAAAAATTGTCTCGTTTTGTGGTTATAAATAAAATAATCTTTGGTAAACATCCATAAAAGATTTTATTATTAACATTACCATTAAATACCTGGTTTATATTTATTGATGATATCTATTATTGTTACTGGTTTTCGAGTAGAACAAAACATCATAATTGACGAAAAAATCTCAGTCTCAACAAAAACACTCACGTAGTATAACACGGCGCCAGATGTTCCGCCTGATCCATCAACGTCAGTAGAGGTGCCGTAAAACTATTGTTTTCTAGCACGTGGGATTAGAATCGCGGTAGATAATCCGCTGGCAAAACTTCCATGTTTCAGTGTTCGTTTTTCAGAGGCTGTAAAAAAGTTTGTCTATGCTGATACTTGAAACAGAGGGCAGCGATAATGGAGTGGAGTAATAAAATGCTTCATCAGCCATCTTTTGCTTGGTTGCTTTTACTGGATCGGCCAACAACTTGGCCACCGAGCACTATCCACTCATGAGCCAACTATAAAATGAGTCCATCCGAGTCCGTACGAGTACAGTAGTAAGTCTTTTTTTGTAGGTTAATTTAAATTATTTTAACTGTGTTATTAAAATACAGCTTAAAATTAGAAGTAACTTGGACGGCTAAGGCGCCTATAAAAGTTTTCGAACAAAATTACAATATTTTTTTTCGCAAATCTGTGTTTTGCGATATGATATAAAATCAACATGTAAGGTAAGGTAATGAACCGTTAGGTACATAATAATACGAGCACTTTGAGTAACGCGCGTGTTGATTGTCTGAACTCTAGCGAAATAGTGGAGTATAGTTAGTGGAGCATTTTATCGTGAATCACAACCACACTGCTTAGAATTCCAAAAACACACTATTAAAACTTTGTTCAAACCAAAAGTTACGACAACAATCACATACATTTGCGGAAACAAGCGAAAGTTAAAACGAGTTTGCGTTTACTTACTCAAAACGACCGAAAAAGCGCCCCGAGAGGCTCAAATGAATATTTAGAGATCAAATATACCGACGCGGGAAAAAATGAAAACACGAAAAGGGCCTTTCGTAACAAGGTATACAGATACTACGCTCAGAGACTGTGAAACGTGTCCTACTTTCTTATACGTGATAAATAATAAAAAATATGATATACAATTCGCAGCCATAGCAACGGCTTACCGAGACAAGAGAAAGTGATAGATTCAATTGATCCAGGGAAAGGTGCTGGACCTGACGGTATACACCCTTTGCTAATAAAAAAATGTGGAAAGGAATTAAGCGTCCCCCTCTTCTACATATTTAATGCTTCGCTCCAGGCTGGCGTGTTTCCGTCCGAATGGAAAATTGCTCACGTTGTACCAATTCTTAAATCCGGTGATAAATCACGTTGTGATAATTATAGACCGATAAGTATTCTATCATGTTTTGGTAAGCTGTTCGAGTCCTTGGTTTATGACGGCCTGTATCACCACATATCACCTTATCTATCTCCTAGACAGCATGGCTTTATTAGTAAGCGATCCACCACATCCAACTTATTGGAGTACAAACACTTTATATGTAGTGCTTTTGCAAGAAAGATTCAAGTAGATAGTATTTACACTGACTTTTCAAAAGCCTTCGACAAGGTAAATCACTCTATCTTATGTGCCAAACTTGTGTCGTATGGTATTCATGGCAATCTTCTCCGGTGGATTGAGTCCTACCTTAATAGAAGAAGTCAACTAGTTACTATTAAGGGGTTTATATCATCACCAGCATCAATAACTTCTGGTGTGCCCCAAGGCTCACATTTAGGCCCTTTATTCTTTGTTGCTTTTATTAACGATCTTATTGATAAGTTATCTTGCCCATGTCTATTATATGCAGATGATCTTAAGGTTTATTATGCTGTCAATGATGTAAATGATGCTATGCTTCTCCAATCTGACCTGGACGTCGTACACAGATGGTGTGACGAAAACCGTATGTTTCTCAACGTTCGCAAATGCTTCGTCATATCATTTACAAGAAAAATAAAAAAATAATGTATGACTATCGATTGCAGGGGCAACTCTTGGATAGAAAGCCTGTAGCTAAAGACCTTGGAGTGTTGTTCGACGAGAAACTCACCTTTCGTGCTCACTATGACAGTATTATAACTAGAGGCTCCCAATTACTTGGTTTCATCTCTAGATCGACTAAGGAATTTAAAAACCCGCGTAGTATGATTTACCTTTTCTTTTCTCTTGTCCGCAGCGTCTTGGAATATAACTCAATCATTTGGTCTCCATACTATCATATTCATACTGACCGTATTGAAAGAATCCAAAGGAAAATGTTAACCATCTTGTGTTATCGGCATGGGTGCAATAGAGAATTGTCTTCTTACTCGAAAAGGCTCGCTAAATTCCAAATTCAATCTCTTGAGTCTCGACGTAAATTCCACTTACTAGTGTACCTCTTTAAAATTATACATTCTCATATCGACTCACCTACTTTACTCTCTCTTATAAACTTTAATATTAAAATTAGATCCCGTAAACCATTTTCAAATACCTTCGCCCTCAATGTCTGTACAAACAATACATCTTTCTTTAATCCGCTAGTTAGAATGTGTCGTGAATATAACGATTTGTTAATTGATAATAGTAGCTCCGTTGATATTTTAAATAATAATTTATACAAATTTAAAAGGACTACTTTAGCCGCTCTTGCAAAAGAGTGATGAGAGTTTCCTATATGTGTTCTTATTTTTTGTGTTATTTAATTATTTTTTCTTTGTTTGTTTTGTTATATATTAACTGCTTATGAAATCATGATGTGTACGCATGTTTTGGAATACCACCTAGTTCAAAAAATGTATTATGTACTTCAAACATTTTCTTTTTCGGTTGTGTTCTGTTTTGTGTACCATAGGTTATAAATAAATAAATAAATCAGAAGCCGAATTCTAGTATTTTTTTTACTAATAGTTGACCGAAATTGTATCATTTTACAAATGCGTCGTTATGCGAAAAAAAACAGATTATATTGGTCATTATGCGTCAGAACGATCGAGACTACATTGTGAATTGACAAAATTATATTCTGCTCTCACATAATAAAAATTTAGTCTACTTTTGATTCATGGCGACCGTAAATTATAGTAGGATAAATAATTGGAAAGAGTGAAAAGGGACGATAAAATCAACCAAATCGAACCAAAACTCTCAGAAAACTTTAAAAAGATTGATAATTTAATCAATGATCCTTGTGATTTCAATGAATAAAGTTCTTTTGACTTTAACTTTAATAAGTACAAGTTTTGGTCATATTTCGATATAATCTCATGGAATGGATGTATCTACACTAGTAGGTACCTACTTATGGGAACTAAATTATTTGTATGTCATAATGTATGGCTGAGTATGTTGGACGTGTGACCAATGTAAAATTACCATATTCAAAACAAATAAAATTATCATTATTTTTATCTCATTTCCGTGTAGTACCTATTATCAGTTGAGGGTAGTGGAGGAGAATACCATCAACAGTAGCCAAGTCAAAGCTACTATTAATCATCAAGGAGTTCCGTCGTCCACCTATAGTCTCCATCATCAAATCAGCTAGCTGTCATCAAAATGTGATTGTCATAGAAACTTGACCGGTATGCAAAATTTCAGCTCAATCGGTTCGATGGAACTGTTTTAAAATTCCGTCGCAAGATTTGTTTTTCGTTTCTTGCTTCGTGGCCGGCATGATGAATCCCGCTTTTGTGTCAGGGCTTTTCTGGACGGGCTATGATTCTTTATTTTCACATGAGTCTGATATCGGTATGACTTGTAACAGATGTTTTCAGATCACTTTCATGCAATTTTTGAGATCACAGATGAATATCTTAAGCTGCAGAGAGTACCTTTCTGATTTCCAAACGCAGCAGCAAGCAGCTTAAAGCATAATCTTCAAGCTATCGAGTTATATGTGGGTTCCGTACTTCCGTCCATTGTTATCGGGTGAGAGCAGAATAGAGGCAGAATTAACACTCCAGCAGACCTCCAATTAGTTCCGAGAACCCGTCGTTTAACTTCAAGAGCCTGGGGAGGGCACATACCTACTGGGAGCTCAGCCGAGTTATACCTAATTACTATATGGTGAATAGATTATCGTAAAATTAAAAAGAAAATGATTCAAAGCAAATATTTAGAAACAAATTGTTCAATTAAATACTTATATTCAATTTATTTTCCATTTATATTTAGTTATAAGAACACAATGGCTGCGATACCTCATCGCCACTCTTCTAGATCCCAAATGCAAATGGTGGCTAGGCTGCTCCTAAAATTATGTTCAGTGAAACGTACAGCCGGGTCCGCTGCGCCAATTTTTCTAACAAAACATTAGTAAGGAAGCCTGTCCACTGCGACTTTTGAGTTGACAGTGTTTTTTTATAAAATCTCTTTTCAATAAAATTATGAGTTCTGACGTCTTCCTCTAGAGAGCACTGACACGAAATGAATGACTTCACCCCCCCGCAAGCGAACGCGGGGGATGTTTTCCGTTCGTCGCAAAACAGTTAGGCCACGCCCCCTTTCTGTTAGAAAACAATATTATTATGTTTATAAAACACCAAAAGATAGCGTAGCGCGACCCGGCTTACTACATATGTACATAAAATGTTTTCAATTGGCCTGGGTGCATCCAATTTTCGCTTACTGTACTACTTCAATAGCAAGTTCGTCCCAGAATCTATTAGTAATTCGAAAACTGCCTAAACATTTAAAGGATCTATCAGTAACTACTCAAATGCACCCAGTAACTACCTACCCCAATAAAAAGATGTAATATTGAAGAACAACTTTCCAAGATGAAAGTGGAATAAGTTTAGCTTATTCAGGCTCCGGGATCTACTATCATCTGTTCTGTGGCTGTGCTATTTCACAGGCAAAATGGATGATCGAGTTAACTTCACATATTCCACTCGACTCAAAGTTGTACGGAAATGTTTTATATTTTCTAGAGCTTGGCTCTTCGCTGTGACTTTCTCTAGTTTTGATTTGTTTTGATTGAGAATTGATTTTGTTACTTTGAAGTATAGAACTCGTTAACGAATAAACCGTCTTGTATTTCCGTTTCAGTGAAGTCTGTCTATAGGTTCATAACAGTTAGCCGATTAATCTGATAATTGCAACATTAAACTGACTAAAAGTTGTCAAATTCTGTGACTTAAAAAAATAAGCATCAGTAATTTAAAACATTGAAACTCCTTTACTGCAAGTAGTTTCCTTTACATTACCCATTTACAGGCATGCGATACGTGACTCGACAGACGGGATATCGTTCGGTCGAAAATTACCGTAGGAATTACCACTGAATTGCCAAGCCTAGGTTCTAACCTTTACAGTGACTTTCAAAACGATATGAGGACAACAAACTATCAAATTATACAAAAACTTATTTTATTGCAGAACAAACTCGTGAGTAGACTAACTTTTACTAGAGTAACTTTACAGGTATCTAGTTGTTTTAATACCACACGACTTTTGGGCTTATGTATGAGGCCAATAGTCAGTGATCACGTCGGTACCTAACTTCTATATTATTATTATTATAACTGAAACTTCGTTCTTGTCGGCGCAACTGATGAAAGTCCCTCAATTTACTTCATTGCGTCTCTCACCAACCCCCATCGACACAGCTATCCCTTTTTCGCCCTGATTATCTCGTTGTCCTAACCTTCTGGGCTCCCCTACTATTTATACACCACCACTACGCGAAGCCGTAAGTCGCCGTTGTATCATCGATCATGTTCAATGGGTATTCACACTAACCTTTTACTACACTACACGTGTTGGCTTATCTATGTGGGCTTATCACAAATGTGCTAGGGGCATGTAATGATTAATATTATATATACCTAAGTTTATAAAATACTACCTAGTTCTTTTCCACGTATTATGCACCATTTACATAAATTGATCCACAATACACAACAGTACACTGCAGGTTAGCTGGTAGAGAATGCTTCTTAGAATTAAGTTCTCTTGTACACTTTATTTGTTATTGTACATACAAAGTAGTGAAACTCGAACACATTTATGTAATAAAAAGCCATTTGTTACAGCGTTTATATACGTAGTAGACAACAATCCTCTTGCCTGGTCATCATCATCATCAGCCGAAAGGTGTGTACTCACTGCGGGAAATATGCTTCCCAATATAATGCCACTACAACCAGTCTCAAGTCTTCTCGTGACCGTTACATGCTATATTATCAGTCCCTCGGATGGAAGCCGTCCTACATTTCAGTTTCTGTTTTATACTGTGTCACTCAGCGTGATTTTATTTGTCTAAAAAGTAAAATGCAAAATCTTATTACGAACTATTTTATTATATAATATAATAAATATATTATTATTATATTTTTTTAACATACCCGGCAACGCAACCATAGTTCAAAGACCTTTGCATTATTTGATCGGTTAAATAAACAGAACAGCATTCATTTATCTCTCATCACAGCTCGGAGCCATTGCGGCATATTGTGGTCTCGATGCCGACATTGTGGTGATCCTGACAAAAGGCCTATTGTCATATTGTCACTATTTAAATTGCGCAGTGGGCTATTGTTGCCATTGTAAAGTTGTTGAGTAAAACGCTTAAACGAGATCTAGTGAGGGTTCGAAGATCATAGCAGATTAACAATGATTCAAAAAACGCCGGCTTGGATTTTACAATATTTTTAAAAAGTATTTGTATCGCATTATCCTCATATTTTTGATCCCAGGAAAAGCAGCCAGCATCGATGCATGTGTACACCGATAAATATTAATATGGTTGTAACTGGGTCTGGGTGTTATGGTACCATGGTACTCGTAGTTCCTGATATCCACGACACAGGGAATCCTAGTGTGGGATCAGGACTACGTATGTGTCTCTTGGGTGTTATGTTATGTTACGTATGTTATGGTTATAAGAATCAAAGTTCTGACTGACGGACGGACAACGCACTCACATTTATCGGTTTTTTCCATGTCCGAACTTACTGGTACAATGTTATAAAAATATAATACATTTGACAGAAACCCGACTTTTCAGAATTACATGGCCTTTCAAATTGAATTTCAATGTGAAATTCGTGGTATTCATTTTGGCCATTATGAACTTTTATTTCCAGTAACTGTTTCATGCAAGCTTTAAACAATTCTTTTTGATATTATTAAGGCTTGAATGCGCGGTGCCGTGGTGTGTCCGGCCTAAGGTTAGACCCCTTCTTGTCCTCCCGTGGATGTTGTAAAAGCCGACTAAGGGATTACACATTATAAGACCAAATACTGCGATCACCAATCCGCCTGCCAAGCGTGGTGATTATGGCATTTTATTCAATAGGGGAGGTTTCGTCCAGTAGTGGACGTAAACAGACTGATAAAGAAGGGTTCAATTTCGTAAAATCCTTTCTTAGTCAGCACCTAGAAGCCAAAAGGAACGAAATATAATATTTGTACTAAAAATAGAAGTAAATTACCTAATAAACTAGGTTAATAAAGGAAATAATAGCTTTATTGAAAGACCGAAGAAGGCGGAAGGGAACCGTAAAAACGAGGTTTAATTATTCTACGCATTGTAGACGTATGATGTCGTGAGCTTGTATAACGAAACATGGCTTATTCAATTCCATATACGTTAATTAGACGATAATTATAAAGATATTTCGTTGGTTGTTGTGACTTGCTTACGGAGGCTGTTTTCCTAAGGATTTACAATCCTTAGTAAGTACCTACAAAATAGTTATTTACATAATTACCAAAAGCTAAAATATAATAGTAAGTTTTTTATGGTCACTTTGACTAAAAACGAAGAGTACAAATTTTTAATATTAGCACTCGCCCACGGTTTCACCCAAGTTGCTCTTCTGAAGAAATTAAATCGAGATAATAAGTATTTATGTTGTAATCCACGTTTGAATTTATCTGTGTTCCTAATTACATTAAAGTTGGTCAAGCTGTTTTGCCGTGAAAACTTGACAAACGTACAAACAAAACGTTTCACATTCATTTTGGTATCAGAAGAGAATGAGTTTACAGATCGGATGAATTGTATTCTTCTAAGTAGCCACTCTTTCTTGGTTCCTGAGGAATTTGGCTCCAAAACGAGCACTAGATGGTGGTTTTTGGTAGGCTCCTTTCATCTCCTTTCACTTTTCTTTAAGTCATTGTTTAATATTTTTTGGTCCTAGGACTTGGCGGTTTTCGCATCATACGACTGTTTAATGATCTTATTTTATGTAACTGTATCATTCAAAAACGAGGCCACCAATAAACACAGCCACAAATAACCAATTGAACAGTCTCCTTGATTCGTCAATTTATACGCAAATGCGACACCTCTCGTCAATTAAACTAAACTAACTTTAGCTACTGAACTGGCTTGAATAACTAAATGTTTCCCCTGTAGGGAGGGCTTTGGGCTGGTGCTACCATGCTACTATTTTTGACTTTGACTTTGATACTTTGACTATTTCAACCAGCCAATAGAGTCGACCAGTGGCGCAGCGGTGTACGCATCTCCGTAACAAGGAGACGGTTGCGGTCTCAATACCTGCCTGGTTGGTAATTTATGGAATATTATTTTAAAATCTTAATATTTCAGGGAAGGGGTTAAAACTTTTGTATTGTAAGTAGTATGGGACTAAACCAGCTGTTTTGGTTTAATCTTTGCGGATAGACCAGATTCCATTAACTCTGAGCTAAACATTTGTCTTCCCACGGCCGTGATGAGTTCGTAAACTGAGATTATAAACCGAAATAAATCTAGACAGTGTTTACTACATCTTTTAATAGACCGTTGTATGACAGCCGCTTCGTACACTTTGGAACTTTTACAAAAAGGCACGAGGATCATAACTGTGAATCAGGTTGGCCCAAAATTGGTATAGACGACAAAAAATACCTCCAAGACTTCTTCTCTTCTGCTCTTTTCCTCCCGTATCACAGGCTATTTCTTACTAGGAATAACCAGTGTTAAGTGTAGTATACACCAAGGTGGCCAAAGTGCAGCAATCCAAAAACATTGATAACAAAAAATCGATGCTATAGTTGATAGTATTACGAATATTTTTATTATCTCTTTATAATAAAAGTCCCATGCCAGGTATTTCCCGTAATTTAAAAAATTGGTGGGATTTGCCATGATCACCACACTTGGCAGGCGGATTGGTGATCGCAGTTTGGTGTTAATCCATCCTTTGGTGTAACCCCTTAGTAAGACTTTTAGTACATCCACGGGAAGAGAAAGTATGGTTTATTCTAAGGCCAGACACACCATGGCAACGATAAACCTTTCTTTATTAAAATTGTAATTTACGTAAGTAATTTTCTTAATTAGTACTTTGGATTATATAAAGCCCTATACTAATTGTAAGTTGAGTAAAACAGCTATTGTTAAAGCAATTAAAAAGTTAAAATTACTCTACTGACACAGTTTTCAGCAGAAATAACTACTGATCTACTGTTATAGCCACGCATTATCTCACTGTTTTCTAGTTTGTATTAGAATATTTAAACTAACCTACTGTAATAAAACAACAAAATAACAGGCACTAACATAACGCAGCTTCGCTTATAAAATTCAGAAACAGCAAATTTAACGCCAGTTAATTTACCAGAGCCTTTGTTTGTTCTTTTAAACCGCTGAATATCCTCAATGCAGTGCACTGTGCGGTACACTGCAGTGCAATATAAAATTCTCGCATAAAAATAATACGAGCCACTTTATTCTAGGAGTTTTTGTGAGCGAGCTTTAAAAAGGGAACAAAAGTCAGGTGGCTCAGTCTGTCGTGGCTTAACAATGATAATCTGTTTCACAAACACTTTGCAATACACAGCAAATAATGTTTATAAATAGTCAGCGCGCGAGGTCTAGTCGCCATTTTCCTCATGCGAAAAACGAGAGGTAAATTGTTTTTTTTTATGTTGATTAGGCCGAGGCGTTCGGATTAAGTCATTTCTAGTGAGAAATTGACGTTGCACTTGCGTAACCAATTTAATAGGACCTTTTAAATTTAACATTGTATTTTTTTATTTCATGTATGATGATCAGACGACGCGACGCTATAGTTACCAAATATCAGCATACGATAAATACTATGCTCAAATTCTGAGGCCCAATTCTCTAATTTAAAAACATTCAATTCGCAGTATAATCTCGTCTCAGTCGCACTGTCAGCTGTCACCTATATAGTAACTATTACTTGATCTTCGCATGCATACTCGAAGATTAAGTAGTAGTTACTATACGATACAGTGCGACTGACACGAGATTATATTGTGACTGGAATGTTTTAATATTAGAGAATTGGGCCTGATTGTCAACATTTACAAGAGTTACGGCTGCTGTTTACATGAGAAGTTACTGATAGATCCTGCGACCTTTGATAATATGTTTCATATATAAAATAGATAAGTGTTAGTTTTATTTTCTGTATTTCCAGATCTCCTGTGTTTCCGGATACACTTATTTCGCCATTCCACGTTGTTGGGTCTTTCAATCAAAATGAATGGCTTTGATTTGCCTTTTTTAAAAGATTATCCCATCTTTTGTAAAATATTTCGTAAAAAGGTAAAACTGCAATTGACTATGTCATCTTCTTTAAAGACTCATAGGATCCTTTTATCTATAACATAGCATAATAAACACCCAACAGTCATATATTATACATAGTCCTGATCCCACACTAGGATTCTCTGTGTCCATGTGGGTATCAGGAACTACGAGTACCATGGTACCACAATACCCAGACCCGAAACAAATATTTACATCAGATTTTTCATACAAAAATTTGTCTCGCAGCGGGAATCGAACTCGCACCTCTTGCGTCCCAGGCGGCTACTCGCCTACTGCGCCATGGAGGTCGTCTATCGTATAGAACTGATGCCTTTTCCTCGCTTACCGAAGGCGGTGACTAGCCATCGCGTGCAGACTACTTCTACACGCATAAAAAATGGAAGTCTGGCATGCCAGAGGCTTCCGTTGCACAACCACATTGTCTGTTTTCCTGATTTCGTAATGTCTCAGTTATCATATCTGGTTATTTTTTCATGTTGAAAAAAAAATACCTTATTTGTATAGGTTTTGCTTGTTATTGTACTATGTTTGTAAACAAGTACTCATAATCACCATCATCATCATCAGCCTATAGAAGTCCACTGCTGGACATAGGCTTCTCCCTTAGAATGCCACGACGAACGGTCTCAAGCCGCTTCCATCCACCGACTTCCTGCGACGTTTATAATGTCTTTAGTCCATCGAGTGAAGGGCCTTCCTCTACCGCGTTGTCCGGTTTGTGGTCGCCACTCGAGAACCTTTATTCCCCAACGGTTATCAGTTCTTCGAGCTATATGACCTGCCCATTGCCACTTCAACTTGCTAATTCTGAGAGATATGTTGGTGATCTTGGTTCTTCTACGGATTTCATCATTTCGAATTCTATTACGTAGTGAAACTTCCAGCATAGCTCTCTCCATAGCCCGCGGCGCGACTTTGAGCACAACTTGTTGACTTTGATACAAGTAAGTACTTACTACATGCACTAAATTCTGAACTCTTCCACATTAAAAACAAACACCGTTACCAAACGTGCCTACCAACATACTAATCAAGGGTACGTATTTATCTTATAAGCAGGATAAGGTAGCAATGTTGTTTATCAGTTTCGTTTTTATTCCAGTCCACCAGCCGTTTCATCTCACTTGCTCTTATTTGGTGTTGTTGATTATGTTACCACTTTTCTTATAAAACAACTTCTTAAGGCACGGTATGATTCTAAAATCCAAACATTCGAAAATACAAAATGATTATCTAAACGGCCTTTTTATTGAAAATCGCATGTCATATTTGACGATGGAACTGGTTTGCACTTTAGACTCTATTCATTTTGAGGGTTTTTTTGAATTAATCGTTTTTTTTTGACGAACTAGACTTTTTTCAATATTCTGTTCGTTTACAACAATTATCAGTAAATGATTGTTACCTTCACTATTTTTTGCATCTCATTATTTAATCTCGTCAAGTCGCGCTGGACATTCAAAATACTACTTTTGTCGTCTTAAAAATGCCTACAAGGTTAATTATTGAACCAGTACATAGTGTAAGTTCTGAAACGTGTGAAATGAAAGGGGCTTGTAAAAACATTACAGCTCGGTCCATTGACCCCTCGCGAGTTTCCCGGTGGATGATGGAACGCAGGATATTTCCAAGTCATTATTCCCGGAACCAATTACGGAGCCTGAAGACAGCCCCGCGATTTATGTGAGAGAACCAGCTACAAAAGAAAGGCTGGATCAATAAGATATAAATTAGGTCCACTAAGTATCGGAGTGACTCACTGTTTTCTTCGTCTGAATTAGTAAATCTATAAGCAACTTCTTTATATCGATAGTGTTTTGAAGTAGGTACGCTGGGTTACCATGAGCTCTTATAGCGATTCAGTTTGAAAACTATTCAGCACAAAATATTATGATGATATCCGCAGCTATATTTTAAAGGCACTGTAGCAGAAAGTCTTATAGAAGTTATTCAATGAAGACAAATGTCAACGCCGAACCGATATTCTGTACTGAATAGTTTTTGAAATGAATTGCTATAAGAGCTCATGGTAATCCCCATGGTGCTTTGAAGTGACAAGTAACTAGGGCAAAACCCTAAGTAAGTTTTTATGCGACTCTGAGTTTTTTTCCAATTTATAAGTCTTTTTTATTTAGTACCTACTCCATGACGAAATTATTGGCGACAAGTATTTTTTTTATAAAGCAAACACATTTCATGATTCCGCCACAGTTAGTCAGTTTAGATCATTAACTTTACTTCCACTCTTTAATTATCTATTAGTTCTAGTAAACTAGCTATTACTTCTTAGGCTGTGTGCACAGTCAAGTCGCGGAACATGGTATTGCTATGAGGCCATATTCTGGGTTTCTAACTAAAACTTATCATCTTATTGAGCTGAGCGTGGCGCTAGTTGCTAACCAGAGACAACATAATTGGTACACAGGAAATTCTTAAGGTCAGAGTAATGCCCTATGACCTTGAGCTTCATTTGTAGAAAAATTCTACAACCATCTATGCATGCTTAATTACTTTCACTTTTTCTAATTTAACAAGTGCATATACAAGTAAAAAAAACGAAAACCGTAGTATGAAGTCTAAATTCTACGAATGGGGCTCTGCTGTGGCAATTATCAACGCGAAAGGTCAATTGTTTCCGTATGTACATATTGTTGTCACATCGTTATACCTAAGTACTTTAAGTTGATAATTGAACTAGGAAGCAATGAATGGTTTCAAATCAATTATCCGATTAGCAACTAATACTACATTGCAATTATAATATCTTTGTCATCAAAGGAAATGTTTTCAATGATGAAATACATGAATTTAATAAAAAAAAATGTCAGCAATTGTGTTGGTAGAAAAATGAAAAAACTATTTATTTTCAACAACCAAACATGCTTAAAAATGATAAAATTTGAATTTTGACAAAGCTTGTACCTACCAAAATGTTTATTTGACGGTCTCCACACTAGGCCAAGCCTGTAAAGTGAAGTTAAAAACACCTCCTGAAAATAGCTACAAAAGAAATAATCCCAACTGGACTCACCTGTGTTGCGACATATTGTTGGGCGCCATGCTTCGGTAGGATTTATTACTTATTTAGAAAGAGCAGTAGGTAGTCATAATGTTCGTACCTTTACTTCCAACATTCAGTACACAATATAAGTAGTTTAGACACGTACCTAACTATGTGTTCAGCAACTTCCGCTTAATAGAATAACAGTTTCAATTATGATTAGTCCAAATCTACCGCCAACACGAACTACTTGAAACCTCAAACCACTGGCTCACTTCAACTATTAATTGGCCAAATACCTTGGTCTAGCTCAATAGACCAAAGTCCGCGAAACAATAATAGTTTCAGTTCAAGCGGTTTTCGACGCTGATGCGCTGTTCAAACTTAATCCATGGACTGAGTAATGCATGAATCAATTAAATCATCCAGATACAAGTACCTACTTATCGCCCCTAAATCAAGGGTTCGCGATTTCAGAGTTAGTGGCTAGTTAATAATAATACTCATACCGATTTACCTACACATGAGGCGATCAAGGGAGCGATCTATAGCGCTTCCCACCACTCCCCTGATATTGCCACTGGTATTAGGGCCATGTCTGTATGGTGACACTAACCCAGAGTCTGAAGAGGTTAAGATCCTATGAACTTCATGTTTTTCTATTGAAAAACTAAGTTAAACTCTAAATTACAAAGTTAGTGTAATTAAGAGTATTTTTGAGCATTGCATCACGTTGTATCTTTGCAAATGAGTGTTGTATCTTTGCAAATGCAATATTAGATATTAATCCTTGAATGAAAACGTGGAAACAGGGATTCTAGTTGGAATAAGCCTTTTAGATCAGGCATCAGGGCTGGGCAAAATGATACTGCACCTACAAGTTGTATTCACTTTATTTCTCATAGTTATAGTTAGTGGGTAGATTGTTGGTCATGCAACACCATCAGCAGTGATCTATCAACGTTCTAAGGTATCTTGCAAGGCACATATGCATAGTACAAAATAATGTGAACGACCACACATACATACATCCACACAGTATTTAACAAATTGGTGAAATCAGTCCAACCTTTCACATTTTCCCGTTGTTGTACGTTAAAGTTTTCGATTTTCCATCGAGGAACAATCACATACTTGCCGAAACTTGTAAATACATAATCGTTTGTAAGAGCTATCCACATTGAAACAGGTGCGTCTCTATCACACAGAGTTTTCATAAGAATAGTTAAAGCAACGTTTAAACCATTCATTATTACCGAACCGCGGAAAAAGAACAAAATATTAGGCGGGTTGTTACTGTGCTTTGGGATCTCCATTGCTAGATTTGATTGGAAATAGAAATTGCATATTAAACTGAAGCACGTCACATATAGACGCAGATTACGTCTCACGTCTAGGACTACCGTTGATAGAGTAAGGGCAGATAGTATAACTGACGGATAGATCACTAGCGCCACGAGAACTTCCGCGCGACGTTCAAAAGTGAAGGACATTTTTAGCTGCATCTCGTTGCTATCATCCTCGTCCCATTTGAAGTATATGTCCCATTCTGTGCCAATATCATCTTCAAACATAGTTACAGATTCTTCTGGGAGAAAAAAGAGGTGTATGTTCGTTTTCTTTTGCTGCAAGTCCCAGGCTCCAATTTCTAAATGGCAAGTCTGCACGTCGCGGGGCCACTCTTTCAAATCAGCGATGCAAGGTGTATTAAAAAATATTTCAGAGATACATTTTACGTGACCAGAACTAGAAATTTCACAAAGTGCGTCAATGCTATTGACTTTGTCGTAATCGTTGATATTGTTAAGGAGTATAATATTTGGAGTCCATATCATGAAACTATGTTGTGTAGTTTTTTCTATGCCGTTGAACTTACTCGGATCCCATCTTAGTCTCGTATCATTCCAATAAATTGCAGTTCTTGTGTAGACGTAAAGTTGTTGTACCGAGCTCAAATAATCAAAGCGTTCCACACTAAACACAAGCCCTACATACACAGATTCAGATTTGTTTGCATGTGGTGGTAACCAGGGGCTGTCGACGCACATGATTAGGTGTTTCTCCACCTTCTGTTCCCAGGTGAGTTCCACTGGCGGACATACTACTTCACCTGAAAGGCTTTGTCGGAGTCCTATACTGGCATAAAGGCACAGTGTTAGAAGTTTCATTTTCGCTCACTGACTGACGTGAATTTAAAACATTTTATTTGATACGATTGACGCCCACTTTTAACATTACCTACTTACAGACATTAGGTACATAAGTGAATTGCATCGGAACAAATTGAATCATAGCCAGATGTTTTTTATCTATTTAATGAAATGTGTATTTGGTACCTAAACCCGTTACCGGTTACCTCGATAATAATGTATTTCTAAACGTAGATATCAGCTCTTTAATAACCAGCAAAGGAGTCACTACAAAGAAGGTTAAGTTAATATTCAACAACCCAAAGCGGGGTTAAAAGAGCACCGAACAATGTGTCTTGTTGTGAACTTTTCATTTAAAAAACCGGCTTCCGCCATTGTATTCGACTAAATAATTTTGGATGAAAAAAAATGATGAAAGAACCATAGTGGTGAAAGGATTATGATACTTTCTGAATGCAAATGCTTTGTTTGTTGCTGAAAATATCAAAATCGCCATATGTATGCCTACAATATTTGAGGAGTTCCCTCAATTCCTCATGGATTCCATCATCAGAACTGCATTCTGAAATCCAATCTGGAAGTATATCTATTCAAATAAAAAAAGAATTTTTCAAATCGGTTCATAAACGACGGAGATAACGAGGTAACAAACATACAAAAAAAAAAAAAACCGAATTGAGAACCTCCTCCTTTTTTGTGAAGTCGGTTAAAAAGGAGACTTATTTTAGTTTGTAGAATTGGCCTACTTTAAGTTTAAGTTTGTATAGCAATGAAAGGCTTGTTGATTTGTTCCTTATAGTCTCTGGTTTACAGTGGTTATATAAGTTATACTTACCTCGCCAAATAGCAATACTGAGAAAACATGAATATTGAATAATGTTAGAAATGTAACATTAATCAACTGCACGGATGTGTAGGGTAACACGGACTTGTGTATGGAAACACCAAAATTAACCCAAGTGGATACTTTGAGAACCTCGAATTCCATACAAAAATCCGTCATGATACCAGTGTACACTGTACACCATACATAGTTCATAGTTTTACTAATTATTTATTAATAACAATAATTACAGGTATACGATATAATACTATTCGGTAATTATACTAATACATCCGTGTAGTTGCTTTGTCCCGGCTCTAGGTAATATCGAGTCGAACGCATGGTAGGTACTCATGGCTTTGATCCCCACGACACACGAATGTTGCTTTTGCTACAACACACTAAGACACGCTCATTCATTATGAGAGTTACTCTGAACGCTTAAGGCTGCGTTTCCACCAGAGATGAGCGAGGATGCGTAGCGAGGGATGTGTTTGTTAGGAACCAGTAGAATCACTTAATTTACCTAGCCTCGCTTAGCGCATCTCTGGTGGAAACGTTTTAGCGAGCGAGGGTTTTTATACGTACTACCACCGTACCTATTTCTGCCGCCAAGCAGTAGTGTTCGCATTGCTGTGTTTCGGTTTGAAGGGTACGGGTGCCGGTGAAATTACAGGCACATGAGACTTTTCATCTTTATGTCTCAGGGTCGGCAGCGCGCGTGTGATGCCTCTGGTGTTACGGCGTTCAAAGGCTACGGTAACTACTTTCCATCTGGTGGGCCGTAAGCTTGTATGCTTGCCAAGTAGCATAAAAAAAAAAAAAAAAACGTACAAAACACGCGAGGAGCGTGCGAGGGATGTGTTGCGAGGAATGTGTTGCAAGGGATGTGTGCGAAGGATGGACGTGAGTGAGAAACTACTAGCAGTCAGTCTGAAAAGAGCCCGCTACACATCCTCGCACCGCTCATCTACGCACCGTTCCACAGCCTCGCTACGCATCCTCGCACCGCTCATCTACCTCACACATCTTTGGTGGAAACGCAGCCAACATCGGAAAGATGACTAATAAGACGACCGTCCGTCCGTGTATTAAATTGCAGATATATTTACTACGTTATTCATGGACAATAGTCATCATTGTCAGCATTACGATGGTTGCATCGAAACATAAGAATACGATTTCAAAAAAATTTAAAGCTATCAACAACGCCTTTCAAGGGAAGCCCAATGGGGTTACCTTTACTTTTACCTCATTCACAATTCAACCCAGGAAGTAGTGTTCTGTTAGCTTACCTGACATGCTTCACAATTACTGAATGCATCTAACATTTCAACGTGAAATATAGCCAGTACTGGATAGTTCGTACTATTAGTAAGTAGCATGGACCAATAAACATATAACACGCTCGCTCAAGAGCCGTATCGTACGTCAGTGTCTGAATGAATAGTTGCGATGTCGTATGCCGCATGCAGTGCCAGTTGCCACCACCTGAGACCACCACGATAACTCGTGTGCACGATTAAATAATTCAAAATATTTTGTTACTCACATTTCGTTGTTGTAAAGCATTTGAAAAGTTTTAGGTTTTTTCTACTATAAGTACCTATTATTTCAGTCTTTTAATCCTAATCCCACACTAGGATTCCCTGTGTCGTGGGTATCAAATCAAATCAAATCAAAATCAAATATTTTTATTTCCAAATAAAAGTACAAACCACTTCTTACTTAAACTAGGTACAAACTTATTCAAAAAGAAATACAAATGAATCAGCTGATTCGATTGAGTAGTTTGTGTAACAGTAGGTAATAGTATTATGTAAATATAGTAGTTGGTGGCAGATTTAGATTCGCCCTACCACTCCGAACTAGTTTTTAACTGTATCTCGGAGGGTAGTATTCCTCCTCCTCGTGCGTGCCAATCGGCTTTACCTGACCTTGCTTCTAACAATTAGATATAGTATAAGCAGAACAAACAGATAGATTCATGTTTGGAGCCAAATTTGATATCTTCACTCAATCACAGTAGGTATCTACCTCCTGTACCTACTCCACAGCCTATACAAGCAGCACTACAAAAAAAACAAAAAACAAACTAACAAAATAAAATACAAATAAAAACAAAAGTAAAAAACTATATTTTCCGATTCCTTATTTACTAGTCATGTTAAACTGAATATAGTGTGTGTGTTTGTGTTTGTGTGTGTGTGTGTGTGTGTGTGTGTGTGTGTGTGCGTGCGTGCGTGTTTATGCTAGGGTGTGTGTATATGTGGGTCATACATATATATACAATATATATTTATATATATACATATATATATATACATATATATATATATACATATATATATATACCCACGCATATAGTTGGTTGTGTGAGTAGGAGGTAATAATATGCGAATTCATATTTGTTGATATGGTGTGTTTGTAATTTATGTTATTTATAGCGTGTTTCATGCCTAAATTCTATTAAAATATATAATGTTATGTGTTTACTGTTCTGCTCAAATTTAAAGTTTATTGCTTTTTTCTCTACCTATGGTTTTATAAATGATTCTATGTCGTCGTAACTCATTGTCTTCAGGTATTGAATTATAATATTCCTACAACTGAAGGCTAGTTTAGTTCGCAGCTCACAATGTTTGCTTATTTTATTATAGATAAATGGGCCTAAAAATTGCGCAAAATTTTGTGCAAAAGTTGTTTTACACAAAGGTTTCCTGTATACTAAGTCCTGTCTACGAATATTCAGATTTGTAGATGTTGGGATTTTATGCTGTTCCAGAAGAATGGTCATTAAGAAATATTGTCTAACTGTAAGGATGGGTGTATCTTTATACAGTTCTATGGTTGGGTAACGATACGGCTTGAATGTCATTACTTTTAAAATTGCTCTTTGAGCTCTTTCTAGCGTGATAAGGGTTGATTTAGGACAACCTCCCCAAGAGCTGATGCAATAAGTTATGATTGATTGGCCAAGAGCGTAATACACTGATGTCAGTTGACTTGAGTCACATACATGTCTAAGAGTTTTAAACACGTATATGAGTTTCCTTAAACGACCCGAGAGTGATTTTATATGCGGTTTCCACCTAAGATGATTGTCAAGAAGTACCCCCAAGTACTTTATTTGAGTAGCTGGCATCACCTCTAAACAAGAACAGTTTTGAGCTTGCTTGCAATGGTGTGATACTATTTGTATCGTTGATGGCGGCGGTTGACCGTCACTCCTTATACTGAAAGTTAGATATTTAGTTTTGGATACATTTAAGGTAAGAAGATTCAGGTCCAGCCAATCGGAGACCATGTTAAAGCCAGCATTAGCGTTCAAATTAGTTTCTGCCCAGCTTTGACCTGTAAACAACAGTACTGTGTCATCGGCGAAGGTAACAATATGCGCATTTTGAAGTTGAAGGTTGCATAAATCGTTGATGTAAATTAGAAAAAGTGTTGGTCCCAAGATACTGCCTTGCGGCACACCAAATTTAATATTTTCTTCTTTACTGATATAGTCGCCTATATGTACCTGTTGTGTCCTATTAGATAAGTAGTCGGTAAAGAGCTTATGTTGCAAGCCCCGTACGCCCACTTTATCCAATTTATTCAACAGCAGAGGGATAGAGACGGTATCAAAAGCTTTTGCCAAATCCAGGAAAATAGCTAAACACTTTTTATTTGTATCTAAATTTTTAACAATGTTAGAAGTCAAGTGTTGAATTGCATCAGATGTAGAAATATTGTTTCGGAACCCAAACTGATGTTTTGATAGTATTTCATTTTTCCGTAAGTAGTCCTTCATTCTTTTGTCAATTATCTTTTCTAAGATTTTAGACAAAGTTGGCAAAAGTGAGATCGGTCGATAATTGGATATCTCGTCTCTATCCCCTGCCTTATGAATTGGAACAAGTACGGATTTTTTAAGAGCGTTAGGAAACGAGCCCTCTTCAAAGCATCTGTTACAGATAACAGTTATAGGGGCAGCCAATATATTAACGCCAAGTTTGAATATAATTGACGGGATGCCATCCCATCCTGTACTGTTACTATTTTTTAAATTGCGTATGATTTGCTTGACCTCACTTTCATCTGTTGCTAAAAGTACGAACGAGTTTAGGCTATTCAAGTCACTACCTACACTTACTGAATGCCTCTCGTCCAGACTTTTTTTGGTTCTTTCAAGTATGTTGATGGCTAACTGTGATCCTATGTTACAAAAATAGTTGTTGATATTGTTGATCGAGTCTTCTGCAGTTAATTTTACGTTTAAAAGTTCATGGCTAACTGTTTTATTTTTGTTCAAGTAACATAGGTCCTTAATACATTCCCATTGTTTTCTAATATTAAGTTTATATTTCTGCATTTGCGATCTAAAATAATTATTCTTAAGTTTTTTTAGCGTCTTGTTACAGGTATTTCTATATCGTAGGTAAGTTATTCTTAAAATTACATTTTCAGAATCTTTTTTTAGTTTTTGATGCAGTCTGTCTCGGTTTTTAATACAACGTAGTAGACCAGGGGTGACCCAAGGTTTCATAGTTCTCTTTCTTCGGGGAATGGGATTGATTGTAGTGTGATTGTTCATAGCATTTTTAACCAAAGTTAGGAATATGTTAGTTGCGTCATTGGAACTTTTATCTTTGAGTAATTCCACCCAATGAATACTACTAAGCTCTTCTATGACGGCGTCATGGTTTACCTTTTTTCGCAATTTAGGAATTGAGTTCTTACGTCTTGGCCCCGTACTCAGGGAAAGAATGATAGATGAGTGATCGGTCACTGTGGAGTTACATACTATTGTTTTAGCGAGTGATCTTAGTTTTACGAAGCAGTGATCTAGACACTTTTTATCATGAGTACTTAGGTAATGTGTTGAAAAAAGTCCATGAGAAGCGAGTAGATTTAGATAGTCTGATGACCTATTGTCGTCATTATCAATCTTAATGTCGATGTTTATATCACCAATTAGGATAATTTGTTGAATTTGTCTTATTCCATCAATGACCTGATCAACAGAGTTCATAAACTTCTCAATGTTGGTGTGCGCTGGCGATCTGTACATACATACAAATGCATACTCGTTTTTGTAGGTTACGACAAGACAAGTAACTTCTTCTATGTTAGGTGGCTCATAGACCTTAACATCAAAACCTTCCTTTACGTAAACCACTACCCCATCATTCTTATTTAACGACTTAACAGTACGAAACGAGTGATAATTTTCTAATTCTGGTAGGTCAGTTACACTAGGAAGAAAGCATTCAGTAAGAACAATAAGATCTTCATTGAGATTAAGTCTATTTAAGAGTATTCTGAAACTATCAAAATTTTTGTTTATGCTACGAATGTTTTGAGTCACCACATTGAAATTAGGTCCACCGGTTCCCACGTGTTTCCGACACTGCTCTGGCACATCAATCAGTAATGGATCACTGACATTGATACTACTAGTACTATCAATGTCAGCAAAAATATTTCTTATGTTAGGCATCATAACCATAATATTATTATTACAAGATGCCCACAATAGGGCCTTAATGAGAGCATGATTAAATACCAGAACAGCCTCGTGCGACTACAAAACCAATGAACCAAAATATTCAACCTAGTGATGCAATTTACTTTCCATAAAACAGGTGAATTTTGTGTATGAGATGTATATTGAGTTGTGTGGGTGAGATTATATTTTTGCAAAATAACCTGTACTAAGGAATCGGAGGTTATTAGACTAAGGCATGCATGAACAAAAAAAACTATATGCTTATATGAATAAAACACGAATACTAACATAATACGGAGCAGTTCTGCCCAGAAAACTAGTCAGGATATAACTCTGTCAGCTTGGAGCGCTTCAATTTGTGAAGAGGATTTGATTTGGATTGCTGGTCCACTCTCCGAAACCCTCACGAAGATCCTACCTTTATTGACCCAGCAGAACTTTACAACTCCGTTCCTTACTAATGTTCGTGCCTGAGCGAAGAGCTTCCTAGCAAGAGGAGTCAGCAATTCATTGATGAATATTGTTAATTTTGTATCAGAGAAACCCAGCACTGTTGTATTGAGCTTACTGTTCCTGTTTTTCTTGTTGTACTCCTTAGAAGCTTTTATGACTTCGTTGCGTAGGCCTGCGTTTTGGTATTCAATGATTGTGTCAACCTTGACATTCTTGCTTCTATGAATATGTTTTATATCTTCCGGCTTAATGCTCACTGCTAATGAGCTATGCAGCGTCTTTATAACGCCAGGAAGGTTTTCTGTTTCTTTTTTAGGAACGTTTTTTACTTCCATAGTCGAGGATCTCTGGTTTCTTTGTAGCTCTTCTACTTGTTCTTCAAGAGAGTTTATTTTCAGCAGGGCTTCTTTGTGGTCAATGGACAAGATATTAAACATTGTTTTGATTTCTTGATTCGAAGCAGCTGTTTGCTCATAGATTTTTTCAAATTTCTCATGGATTTTCAGAATCTCTTTGTTCTGAGCACTCATTTCTTGGATTGCGCTTGTAAGTAAATCAATTTTTTGATCATTGTCTTCTCTAAATTTATTAATGAGCGACAACATTTCGTCATGATGTTGGAGATCCTCGGTTTCAGTAAGAGCCTTACGCTTTCGGGATGTTAAATACTGGGTAATTTTTCCTTCTTCTTTCGTCAAATCCGGTTGAGAAGACGACTTTCTGTCATCTATCTGTGATCGTAGCATCGACATCGTAACACAGTTTTAGTTTTGATTTATTCAATAGTCTTGCATGTACTATGCACCAAAACTTGTAGTGACGATGATAAACACTTTTGTTGATGTATGCACGGATGTATCAGTATCTATATGAGTACCATTTTACCACAATACCCAGACCCTGAACAAGTAACATACTCAACAACAACATAATATAACATCCAACAGTCACATACCTAGTCTTGATCCCACACTAGGATTCCCTGTGTCGTGGGTATCAGGAACTACGAGTACCATGGTACCATACATAGGTGGGAATGGAACCCACAGCTCTTGCGTCTCAGCCAGCTATTCGCCCGCTGCACCGTCGTCAGTCGGAGGTCGTTAATATTTCTAGTAACTTTTTTGATAAAGTATAAGAATACCTAGAAAGACACTTACCTACCTTAACAGTCATGTCTATGCCATGGGCATAGTGAACCGAGCAGTTCTTAATTTGGCTCGGGAGTATCTAGGAGAGGATTTTGACAGTCCACTTGAGAAGAGCTGCTTAATTTCAGAGTAAGCGCAAAATATCTTAATTTAAAAATATTACATAATATTTTATTTCCACACTCCTTTGCTAAACATCCAAGTTACACGAAACCCAGTTTATAATCCATACACTGCGGCTAATTAAGATGACATGTAGGTACTTGTGTAGGTAGTGCGTTAAATGGCAATTATCCGAATGGTTGGCCCGGATTGCCGCCGAGAGTGACTCTTTGTGAAAGCTCTCACGGTAAACCTCTCAATTATAAATTAGACTATAGCTTTTGCCCGTGGCCTAACATGAAATTCTCATTAAATTTCTCATTCAAAAATGCCGTAATTCTCACGTACAATCTCTAGATACCCATTAACAGCATCAAAGAGCAAAGGCCTCCTTTTTAACCTTTCCGCTTTTTAAAATTTAGCAGGTCAACTTTTCTGAATTTTATTAATTTTTAGCTCCTCTTGCCATTTTCTTTTGAGGCTTTTACAAGACTAATCGTGTTGAGAAGAATCGGAACTAAATCAATACCTCACAGCGTCTACAATGTTTTTAAACTATCGATAAAACACCACTATGCTGGCATTTTTAATACTGGTACTAAATATATGACATTATTTTATTCCCTGTTAGGTTGTAGGTACAAGCTGCTATACGCAAACCTCAGAATTAAAAAGTGTCAAACTAATATTAGTTATAGGTGTCATACTGCTCTGGATACAAATAGGAGCACTTTGAATTTATTGATGTTTATTCTAGCTTTTACCCGCGGCCTCACTCGCGGCAGATAAAACAGTTCTCTAAAAGATAATTCATAGACACTTATTTATGAATGCTATATTCATGAATGCAAATAATAGAATGCTAGCTAAGTGACAAAGCCCTGGATAAATTATAGTTTTTTACCTCTACGAATCGTAATGAACCGGACCAAAATAAACAATAATAATAGAAAATAGCGCATTTCGAGTGCCAAATCGGTTTATACGCTACTGATGCACTCCGGAAGCTTTACAAGCAGTTTATTCGGCTGTTTAGCCTCGGGTTTGGCAATGTGACAGCGCTATGATAAGATGAAAACTAGCCGAATTAATAGTAATTTATTAGGGTAAGTTTACATCATTACTAGCCTGTAAAGGTCCTCTGTTGGGCGTTGGCCTTCTCATAAAATGCCAAGATGCCAGGTCTTGAGCCACCTCCTGTGACCTTTAAAATGTCGTCGGTCCATCGAAAGGGCCTTCCTACACAGCTTCGTCTGAATATAACAAACAATATATTTATTAACATTGTCACGGGTATTTATCGCGTGTTACCTTATTATTTTGACTCTTATAACTTGTCTGCATTTTTGGGTCTAAAAATATTTGGATATTTCGAGCTTTTTGAATTCAATAAGTAAATATCTTGATTATAATATTGATTGCAGTACCTAGAAAAACATTTAAAAAAAGAAGATTTTGCTGGCTGTTCGAAGTCCAACAATTGGCACACGTAGGTAATAAAATGAATGTTTAATTGTAGTTACTGTGAAACATACATTAATTAAATGCAAACAGAGATAGTCCGTAACGAGCGCCAGTATACCGGCAATGTGCAATCGAACTAATTAACGTAAAAGCGCGCAAATGACTCGTTGCTTCGATACCATGCAAATGGAGCAACTGCAGACTTGTTAAGGTGGATCGTCTCGCATGTGGCGTGAAATTCAAATTTATTCGTGTTTTTTGCTTATTATTTTTGCAATCAACACTTCTTGTGTTAACGAAAACTAATTTTACGAAAACTAAGAGACCATAGACACATGTTTTAGTTGTTAGTATCTCATAATGATTTAGAGTGTTTTTTTCTAGTTCCTCTACTAGGGTCTCCTAGTTTTCGCAAAACCTGTTTTAGCTATCTCAAGAAGAGTTGATAAGCTGTGATGAGCATAAAACACAATAAAATATGAATTTAGCACCACGTGCGAGATGATCCACCTTAACTACCTGTATGATATCTAACGCCTTCATCAATGATCATCGTTATAGTAAATTTGTCACAGAAACTACAAATAAACAGGAAGCCTCCTGAGTCCTTTTTCTTTCCAAATGGCAAACAGAGAATGACGCCGTCTGAGTTTATACCGGCATGACTATTTCTATAAATAAGGGCAACGAAGTGTTTCGCTATAAAACAGTAGTTTTAGATAAACAGTAGCATTTTGATCAGTCCACAAAACAAGCAGATTCAGCAAAAAACTTAACAATTACAAAAAGGCATTACATTTTTTTACCTATTGTTTATTTTAAAACTTTTTGGTGCCAGCTTTTATTAACCGAACATGGCCGAAATTCGACAAAAAAATATTTATTCATTATTTCGTCGGCATTGGGCAACACAATGTCCTAAGCAAACAAACATTTGAATGGCTACGAGAAACGTAGCACTGCTACGATCCAGTAAGTTTTTTTATCAGAAGACCTACGCGAAGTGTAGGAAATTGTATCACAATGCTTTATCAACGGGCATTTCATGTCAATATGCATGGGAATGTGATATGTTGGTTCCAATCCATCTAAAGGTTATCTGGCAGGGATCGCTGTTAGCGATAAGGCCACCCATTGTATTACCCTACATTTTTTTTCCGTGTGGTGATCAATAAATAGTTTTAATCTATCTCTGTCTCTATCTGTGTGAAACCATTTCATATAAATAACTTCAGATTATGCTAACTTACTTATTTACTTAAACGACTCGGTATGAATAATCCTATACTATTAAATAAGCAATATTTGTATATATATATATATTTATTATATGTTTTGAGATCTCGAAACCTGCTCTAACGATTTCGATGAAATTTGCTGCATGGAGATTTTTGGAAGCAAACAATCTAGATAGGTTTCAACCAATAAATTTTAGAAAACTCTTCGCTGTCGATTTTGCGGGTGGGCAGCTTATATATGGTATAAATGGGGCTTACTGAACTCTTTTGTGAGGTATTTATTTCACAAGGATATTCAATTAATTTGCACAGTAAAATAAATAGCGCGTTCTTGATTGGGTATTAATTGCTATATATTACGCCACTGGGCTCTGAGCCGCTGCTGTGGTCTCATCAGCTGCTTAAACTCATTTATTTTTCCATTATATTACCGAAGATTATTTTGCGCCTTTAAAAAATTAAATAAAACCATGTAATATCTGAAAATATTGTGCTGTGATTAAAAGCAAAGATATACTTTTTATGGAATACATAAGTACCTTCACGTTTTAGTTTAAGTTAGTAGCACGAGTTAGTCCAGTCAGCAGTAGGTGGATATGGGCTGAGTTAAGATAGATTAGGTAGGAGTTAATTTGGGCAAAACCCCAACAGTAGTTAGTTGTAAAGTTATTCATTATGAAGTTTTTTATGCTGTAAATCTTCCACAGGGCAGTTTATATCCCCTCTGTTTAGGGATTTTCCATAAAAAGTAACGTGTTTTTCATTACTCGCAGGCAAAACTATTTTAGTAAACTGTGTTTCGAAATAAGTAACTACAACAAATATTTCTTTAAAAGTTTTGATAAGCACTTTAAGCTTAATTTACTTGTTTTGACTTATGATTTTTACATTTTAGGATTAAATTTACACTGGAAATGTGTAAATGTGCAGTGTGTATGTGCGTGTGTGTGTGTGTGTATGTGTGTGCAACTTTTAAAAATGAAAAGAAATGAATGTCATACTGACTTTGACATCTATTTGCGTCCTTACGTCGCATCTACAGTTTATACTTTTATATAAGTCAGCAACCACATTCTACGGATCCACGCTGGTATATTTCTTTATTTTTATACTGTGTCGACGTCACACGACGTTTATCACTAAATTAATGGTGTAGGTAAACTTTTGGATCACATTATGCCTCTTAGTTATGTCAATTTACAGAACGTTGAAATATTTCACACAAGATTCGGGTCATACTAATGAAAATAAAATATATTATTAGCTGTTGTTTTATTTGTTTTGGTGTGTTGTTTATTTATGATAAAAGTATCATTTCGTTATTTGGAGACTGAGCACTATGCTGAAAGTATCAATTATCCTCGGACCATAATGTCTAATTAATGCAAACATGACGTCAGCATAAGTCTAAACACTCCCACGCAAAATTAGAGTGAGAGTCCTGTAAATTTATAAATACATTTGAGATTTATGTAAAAACTCATGTGAATATTTTTGAGTTTCATCCTTAAAATATTTTGGTATAAAAACATAAAATGCTCATAAACTTGTTGTCAATATAAAATCGTGTATTTGCCAACTTGCGGCCATCACTAAGCCAATTAAAAGTTTGGAGCCCTGACATTTTGCCTCAGAAATTCGGAAATACGTATAAAGTTCAACATTACGATTAAAAGTTGAAAAATAATTGATTGGATCCTTTCTGCAAATTATATAATCAAAATTGAGTCGATATTACAACATTTAGTGGCAAAATAAATGTTTCAAACTCTGGGAATACGTTATTCGGCATGACTTTGTAGCTCTTTGTAGAATAGACTTATCGTAGACTTTAAAGAGAGTTATGTTACAAAGCTCAAGACATAATTTTATTCACTGGAATACTTAAAACATAAGACGTTTCGCTTACAAGCCCCATTCAAATTTAGTAATTTAAAAGCAATTTTCAGCAAAACTCCCTAGGAATACTAAATAATTATGTTCAAAACTATAATTTGTAATTCAGACTGCCTCTTTGATGAAGATTTAACGTAGATCCAAGATAACCTTCATAGCTTCAGGAGGGATGAGCTCGGAACAAGTGGGCGGGCTCATCAATAAGCGTATTACATTGAAACCACTTTAAAATATCTTTGAGGTAAGTACTCCGTAACAGGGAGCTTCGATTACTATATTTTTTTTTTACTAACTATTTGTATACAATATACATAACATAACATTCAATAGTCACGTACGTAGTCTTGATCCCACACTAGGATTCCCTGTGTCGTGGGTACAAGGAACTACGAGTAACATAATGGTTCCATAACACCCAGACCTTGTAAAATATTTGCAGGTCTTGATTCTAGGATGCATGCATAAAGAAAACATAGAAAGTAGACTTAACTCGAAAAACAATATTCAACTAACATTTTAACAATATTATAGCTATTTTAACATGTAGTGATTACATTTCCTAAGCTCTTTGCTACTTGAACAAAACGATTTTGTAGATCTGCAAAATATTCGTCCACTTCTTTTGTTAATTAATTAATCTTTGGTTGAAGGACATTTGAATTTGAATAGTCTCCTTTTAGAAGTATTCATTAAGATCCGGTAAAATATACTGTATTATCTAAAAACACTAGACATTTTATCCGAAGTTACAATTAAATTACGTTGACAATGGTGTGGCAATAATATTAAGAAGGATAATTAAAAACAAGCAGCCAAGCGCGTGTCTAACCACGCACAGTTTAGGCTTCAGAAGTCAGTAGCCAATATCCATCCAGGTCTTAATCTATCCGTTTACTAAATTTCATCGAAATCAGTTCAGCCACTACAACGTGATTAAGTAACAATTTTATTATTATCCAAACTTAAAATAAAATATAAAATATCTATACAAACCCGACTACTACTTGTAAAATATACTAGCAAAGCCTACTTAGCTATGGTAATTTACCTTGTAATTTAATTGTATGGGTAAGAATTTTGAAAATATATCTTAGGTATTCCCAATTAGCGGTTTGGTCAATAGGGGGAGGGCTGAGGGGCACAACCACAATATTTATGAAAGACCTAACCAACACTGTAACACAAGATGGGCTATGCTAATAAATAAAAAAATACCCATGTGATTTCCTTTAAGTAATTACTTTGTCTTTGTTTGCGACACAAAGTACCTATTAAGTAACATTTTTTCACTGGCAGGTAAACATTTTTCTTAGATCAAAGAATTTTTAATTAAAACGGATACACAAGCCGTACTTTTAGGAATTTTAATCTCGAGATTTCATTTACGATTTCATTATGTTAAGCTTTGATATCGTTCGTTTGGGCAGGTTTAGCTAATGAGTATAATTGTGTACTTGCACCGGGGGCGTTGTTCACAATACTCATTAGCTTAATCTGCTGTGGAGCAGAAATTACGTGCAGTTTATGCATTTGTTCAGCAGAAACTGAACGGACCAGCTTCACCGTAGAAAAAATTCAGTTTGCAAAGCAGGTGCTAAGTGGACACAGCTGTGACCACCACCCGTCTGATTACCAGGTAGTGTTCTTGGAAACCGACCCTGATAAAGTTCCCACGAACATAGCGCGTGATTTCTGGCCAGCTGGTATTGTTTACCGAAGCTATAGGGCAGCAGATATGACACAAAATCCTTCTATAAAGTGATAGTTTTAAATTTAAAATATGTAGCTAATCTGTATCAGCCGGTAGATATCCACTGCTGGATGAGGCCTCTCCCATAGCATGCTGATTGCTGATTTGCCATGATGACCACACTTGGTAGGCGGATTGGTGATCGCAGTATGGTGTTAAGTACTCAGGTATTTAAGGCTATATCAAATATTGATCATTATTTGATGTAGCCTGAAATAATATTATTATCTACGAATTGAAATAACACTCTAAAAATAGATGATTCCTTTTTTACTCCCTCTTCACCTTTGTACTCAGGGTTCAATAACAAAAGGATGCCAACGGCAATTTATTACTAAGCCTACGTCATCTGTCTGTCAGTCTGTTTGTCTGGATTCTGTCACAGGGGTTTATCTCGGCAGTCTTAAGAGGTAGGTGGACAGTTGAAATTTTCACAGATTATCTGTTGTTGAACGAATGAATGAACGAATGAATGAACGAATGAATGATTTATTTATTTGCTTAGAATGTAGGTACAGTACAAGACAGATGATCAATATAAATTATAGTCTCCAATACATTCTGCCGTCAAGCGTGCAAAATTTAAGATGTCCTAATGTATGTTGATATTTTTCAAATATTCGGTCAAGTGCTAGTTGGACTTGCGTGGAGAGAACTCCGAACAAGTAGTCTACCAATAGTAACCGCTAGACCAAATGAACGTAAATATTAGTCAGTCAACACATTTTATACAAATTTCGCTTCGCGTATGTTTTACTTTTCCTGTAAGAATAAAAACTAAGGATTTAGAGAATGCCCAATTTTTATATATTTTCTCTACTATCTTTTAAACTACGAGTATGTAGGTATTTTAAAATAATAAAAAATATGTTTGCATTTGTCTTATCGAACCCTTTTATTCGTTATTTGATACTTTTAAACTGACAAAAACATAAAATGGTATTCCTGAATACTCGATAAATACTTATTTAAGGTGGAAGCTTTACTTTCCGTACCTTGAGCTTTATATTATATAACTGTATCGCTGTTGGTTTCCCAATAAATAACTATATCGGATCTAAAAATAACTTTACTCGCTAAACTGCTAAGTACTGAAAATGAAAGCCCTAATCACCCCTTCACTAACTTCTATCACTACTTTCGCGTTTCAGAATAGACGTAACGTCAGTAAAAGCTTTTAAGATGATTAATTGCTTCGTTTTACTTTAATTAAGTTTTAGGAGAATAACTAGCGAAATGTTTAAATCGGGTCGTCCTCAAAATTGCGCAACCAACTGGCTGAAGATTTACGAAACAAATATATAAAAATATCTTAAAAAATCTGCATTCAAATCATGACATGCATGCTACAGAAAACACTTTTCGAACGAGGCTAAGAACGAAGCAGCCCTTCTCCCAGAAGATATCCGTTCTATTCGAGCGTTCGACGTTCACAAGGGAAATAGTGCAGTTGAACTACCAGTATCTCAACATTGCTGCCTTGAGATATTGTTACAATTGGGCCCCTTTTTGACCGACTTCAGCTATATGATTTTAGCAGTCTTTGTATGTATAATAATTATGTAAGTTTGTTCATCAGTTCCATCGTAGCTCTGAAACTACTTGACGGATTTTAATAAATGAGGTACTTATCATAATTTTATATAAGTTTATACTAAATCAAATATTACGGCAGAATTTAAAAGCAACTATCCAACTTCGAAAAAAATATATAAATATAATGAGTTTGGTTTCAAATGAAAGGAATCTGTGAGTGCATTCGAAAAATATATCACACAAAATACCAAAAAGTAGTAAAATATAAGTTTAAAATGGAAAACCTGACTAAAATTAATTAATCGAATATTATAATAGTGAGGCTGTTCTGAAACAAAATCGTGGATTTGGCCTATAAATTAAGTTTAAAGCTATAGAATCGTGGATTTGGCCTTCCTCTACAACATTTTGATACTTGTTCTCAGCTTTTGCGTATTTAGGCTTTTATTTTTTGTAGAAAAGTTCTTAGGTTTTGTTTATTTTACTCGTAAGTTAAAGTTAAGTTACTTAAATATCGACTACACAAAGGAAACGGATAGAACTGTAGAGACTACAGCGCACAGAATGGCCGGCGCCTAGCTCCTCGGAGAGTTGGCAGATATTTACAAGTCTGTGTTAGAGATGAATGTCTGATTTTAAATAGCACAGTGTGCAATGGATTTACACCGTCTCACACGTCGGCCGTCGTTAAGTGGCAGACGCTGGCTTCAAGGCCGCCCCGCCCCGCCCCGCCCCGCCCCGCACCGCGCCGCCCCGCCCCGCGCCGCGCCGCCTCAGGGAAAAGTAACGTTTGTCTCACATTTATAACGGAGTTAACAAAAATTATATTTCATAGTGACCTAAAATTTTCATGGAATAGTTAGTCAAATTCAATGTCAGCAGTGTTCATAAAATCTATATTTTTTTATATAAATACGATAACCCATACGATGGGGCATGCAAATAAAAAACAAACACTTTACGTGTACAGAAGGTACCCCAAAAGAATTAGTTTTTGTAGTTTTAGTTGCCTTACTTTGTAGGCGTCACCAATTTGTATAACCGTTTAAAATTTCAGCACGATAGTACGAACAGTCTACAATGAAAATGGCTCGGATAGATGGACAGACGGACATGGCGAAACTACGAACATGGGTTCCTTATCGGACTTCGGAACCCTAAAAAAACCTAATGGCTGTTGCGTCCTCCAGAAGATAAAAGTCTGGTCAAACAAGTATACTTAATCTATTCTACTAGCACAATCATAAAATCAATTTGTTGAATTTAGTTATCAACTCTCTGGTAGGTAACTAAATTCAACAAATTGCGTGTTATTACGAGTATTAGTTTATATCCTTTGAAATAATTAAATAAAGCATCACATTAACTTCCGCCTTGATCGCGTTACGTTATACGATCGTATTATATTATATGATGTGAAATTGGAACAACAAGCCCGTTAAGAAGCCACATGATTTAAGGGGAAGGAAACTTCTAAGTATATTGAAGAAGTCTTCTAAGTTTAGTTAAAAAGGGTGCCTTGTGATCATTTTGAACCTTACCAGAGATAAGGGGATGAGGCAAAAGAAGCATTCGATGAAAAAGTAAAAACAGTTACAAAGGTGCTCGAAGCTATCAATGACCTCATGACTGTTTTGTCTTTTATTGTCATACTCGCGTTACCTAGCCAGTCTCGTCACCGGATTGACCTATCCCCGGACAGCTTAGAAAAGTTGCTTGGAAAGTTAATCAGTCAGAAAGTTGATAAATAAAGATTAAAAAAACGGACAAGTGGGAGACTCACACTCTCGAGGGTTCCGATCAAAGGGTAAATTATTTCGAAATCATCCAACGGGTCAACGGGAAGTATAAATATGGGTGTTGATTCCCTTGCGAGTGTAAAATATGCGGCATAAATGGCCGTATCTTTTGATTGTGTTGACTTAGAAATTTGTTTTTTTCACAGCTCCAAGGTATTGCACACTTGAGTATTTGATATTAATTTCAACTTGATACCTGCACTCGTTCTTGAGAAAAAGAGTCTTGACAGACAGACGGACAACGAAGTGATCCTATAATGGTCCCGTTTTTTCTTGTAGTGGTGCGGAACCCTAAAAAACAAAAACTCAACTTCAAAGCAACTAAAATTATAACAAGAGAGTCCTCTTAACGATTGGGAATATCTTTTGGCGATTAAAACGAATCGCTGCTATATAAAAGTCGTAAAATATTGATTGGAAATTGAGGCTTACTGTTTTTTTTTGTATGGTCTGATCGATGTCACATGCCGTTAAACTTGAGGTCTAGAGCATGCCATTTTTACGATGGTGAGATGAGTCAAGAGGATGAGTCACAATTATTTGCTTATATAGCAAAAAGTGAACAGCTATGCAAATGCAGTGTTAGGTAAGTAGGTATAGTTTGCAAAATGTATGCTCTATGTCACTGGCGTGGCAGTATGGTTGCCGTTTTGTTCCCGTAACCATGTCCCACCAACCCCGGTTTGCTGGGCCACGGCAATACAGCTCTACGGTCAAATCAGTCAAATTTGGAACAAATTGTTGACTACTTCAGTTTAAAGTCTTTCGATACCTCATTTATTTCATAGACTGATTATATATTTGTTTGATTTTTCCAACTCGGATTGACAGCGTTCGGGAAACTACGCTATTATCTTCTCGTCACAAATATAGAAGCAGAGCCTCAAGACAAAAGTCAGTGCGTATTGCCCGTGATGACTTACGATACTGACGACGTAAGTATTTTTTCGAGTATTTTACATAATAAGAGGTTGTTTATAAAACCATAAAAAGTATTGTTCTAGTTTTATGGAGAGAGAATGGCACAAAAACCTACGCTACACTTCACCTAATTTAGTTTTTACGACAGGAAATGATGGCGGTTCACCGTGTTCACGGTTTAATTATTTTGTGGCAGCAAAAGGTTTGCGGGACTCATGGTTCTTACACCCTTCAAAATGTCAAATCATAAAACCGATATCAAAAACTGTGAACAAGTTTTTTGTTGAAAAATGTATTTTTCAAAATACGGTTTTTGTTAAATTAGTGATCGGAACTGTGAACTGATCAAAATGAGCACAAACACTAGCAGGCTACTGTTAATCATCGAGGAGGTTGTCCACCTTCCGCATCATCAGATCAGCTTGTTGTCACCATAATATTGTATTGTCATCAGAACTTGACAGGTATGCAAAATTTCAGCTCAATCAGTTGAGTGGAACTGGTTCAAAATTCAGTTTTAAGATTTGACCCAAAAAACAAACGGCTAGCTAACTAGTGGTTCGCCCCGAACTGAGACCTCGCGATGACACCTTTATTAGCCCGACTAATTTGAGAGGGGAAGAAAGGGTTTTGTTTTTAACGGCTATCTAAGTATGTTTGTATGGATGATCCATCAGAAATCTAAAACTATCGAGTCAATTTCTCTAATATGAAAGAGATTTTGTGAAGCAAGAAAAAAGTTTTTTTTAATTAAGCAGTGCCATTTAGTTGTAGTTTTGCTACCTAATTTTTAAAGACTTAAGTTTTCTACTCTAAAAATGGATATTACAAAGAAAAAATCCTCAATTTTCGACTTCTCCTCGTAGAACAAAATATACTTAAAAAATAAATTTCAGCATTACCATAGAACTTGAAATATCTTCGATATATTTTTAGCATATTTTACTTTCCTTCCCTTCCTTTTCTTTTCCCTTCTAACCGATTTCTAAAAACATTTACTGAGATTTTTTTTTAACCTCTATAGGTAATTTTTCTACACATCATCGAAATAGCCTTTGAATAGGGCTAAGCAACAGGGCGTAAATACTACATACCTGTTAGTATTTAAAGTACTTGACGAATTAATTAATAACGTCCTTTTGACGAAAACATAGAACTCCAATGGGGTCAACAATGGATGTTAATTGGTTATTGTTTTTTAAGGTTCAGGTTTCTAATTTCTTCAATTTCAGACTTTTCCCTGTAGTTGTGACACAAAAGCCACAAGCATACCAAATTTCAGCATTGTGGGACTGCTGGAAGTACCCTAGAATTTTAGATTTTTGCGTTTTTTATTTTCCCTAATATCTCGGAAACTACTAAGTTTAAATACTTATTAAAACAGTTTTGAAATGTCCAACCAAAGCGCTTTCATTAGACACCCCACTTGATCTGACTGTCTCACTTTTATATTTTTTACACCCTCTTGGACCCCAATATCTCAGCAACCCCCTGACCGATATAGCTCATAACCTTACCTACAAATTGTACCAATACTATCTACCCCGGTACCAAATTTCATGAAGATCGGATAAACGGTTTGGGAGTTTTCATCGGACAAACATACATACATACATACATACATACATACAAACGCCGATTCTTCCAACTTGACTCAGAGAACTCGCTTCGCTCGTTCAATTAAAACCGATAGTTAGAGCTATGTGTAAAAGTTTACAATTACTTGTATACCTATTCTAACAAAAACTATTCTAAATAACTTACGTTTTTGCTGCGGAAATTAGAACCAGTAGCGCGGTGCTAAACTAGTTTAAACAAAAGCCTTCCAATAACATTGAATACAAAATATACATGCGGTTTACCGCCTGGCACAGTCAATCAATCAAATCAAAGGCTATGAATTATCTGATGATCTATGAGAGGTAGGTAGGCCTACCCTGTGACGTTGAACTTTCAACAAAATCTACGATTAATAGTCGCTACACCCAAAACTACCAAATTCCTTTCAATTGAAAACTATGTAGTTATTCCAGAGCGCGGTCAAACTTTGTTATTTAAGTGAGAGTTTGGCGGTACAGTGTAAATTCAGCGCTTTTGTTCTTTGAACATTACAGCATCCTAAAAGGAACGTCTATTTTTGTATTAAAGGTATCCTACATAATAATATTATAAATGCAAAAGTTTGAATATTTGGGTGTTCGTAACTTAATCACGCCGTAGTGAGGCTTTGACCTGGATTAACACAGATGCTATTTCTATCCCGGTAACATGCGAGCAAAGGTTGTTGCTTATTGTTGACTATATAATTCCCCTATTGTTCTGTTGTCGTTAAAAAGTAAATAGCTAGTTTATATGTAAAGCCTGTAGATGCACTAGAATTAACAACAAGTAATCAAGAAGATCAGTTTTTAAAAGCTATAGAGAAACGTAACATCCACAAATTGCACTGGCCTCACGTCATGATCATTGACCAAAGGCCGCACCCTTACCCTCTCAAATAGAACCCTATTTGAAGAGGGCTATAAAGACCGTCCTGTGATATAGATACCAAAAACATAGTTAGGTACATTTTAATTAAAATAACTGAAACAAAAAACAATAAATATATTTTGGACCGCAAAGCCTGCGTCTAGACTGGCTAATAAATTGTTTAATTTGTTTTTGTTTGCAGGACAAAGGATCACAGTGTCAAGAGAGATACTTTTACACGTCATTGATATGGTTAAAGTTTTACATAGCTACGTAGGTAGATACCTAACCGTTTGAGAGAAAAGTACCAATTTCAGCGACACAACAGTACACTACTGACTAGTACACACTATTTTGACTACATGAAGCTACTTCTTGAGAAAGAGTTCATCCGAGGCCTCTCGTTAAAGAGTATTATGTTCCTTGGTCTGGGGAAGTACTACCACCGTACCTATTTCTGCCGCCAAGCAGTAGTGTTCGCATTGCTGTATTTCGGTTAGAAGGGTACGGGTGCCGGTGAAATTACAGGCACATGAGACTTTTCATCTTTATGTCTCAGGGTCGGCAGCGCGCGTTTGATGCCTCTGGGTATTTCAGGCGTCTATATAGGCTACGGTAACTGCTTTCCATCAGGTGGGCCGTATACTTCTTTACTTGCCAAGTACCTAGTGTAAAATAAACGACGAATAGGCGTTTGTACGTATGTACTTCACATACATGATGTCACTTCATGTCTGCATTGTATCGTTGCAGTATAGTAGAGTAACATTGGGTGGATTCTCCACACACACGTGGTGTCGCGTCGCGTCGGTCGGTCGCGTCGCGCTTGACCGCGTGATAAGATACGCGTTTAATTACAGTTGTACGCGTCGAGTGCCGAGCTTAGTTACCTCACTCTCCGACCCCGCTCCAGCCCCCGTGAGCGACTGATAAACTCAGATTTGTAAACATTTATGTGGGCTTACGTAAAGAGAGTCGAGGAAATACCTGAACGAGGTAAAATTAAACGTAAGTGAAATTGATTTTGGCCAAAGTCAAAGAATCTTTGAAATTAGGTAAACACAATTTGCAGTATTGAAGACTGCGTTACTTATCATTAAGAATTGTCAATTGATGGTCGTTTTACTTGTCAAACGTTAGTCACTGAGTGACTTTCAGTTAGGTTAGGGAATAGGGGGGCCGATATGTTATCCGCTTACATAGTAAATGACCCTGAAATCGAAAGATGCAGACACCACAACCTACTAGAGTGGCGCAGGTATTTAATTTTTCGCGGTACTTGCTTACTTTCGCGGTACTGTGTGAACATGGTTTTACCTTGTTTGCAGTGTCTATTGTTTCCTATAAGCCTTTGCATATTAAGCAATCAGATGCAATGGTGCAATATTGTTTGCCATCCAACACAACGAAAATAAAGAAATTCCTGCGATGTTTTTTTCCCATATATAATTTACTGGGTGAACGAAATATTCGTTTACTGAAATTACACAATTATCAATATTTATTTGAATATTCTCAATATCGCGGCTTCCTTTCAAATCTTGATAGACCGATAGAAGGCTTCATTGCGACCAAAAAATCTCTACAAATTAATTGGCTAAGGTGGCTTGTCGATCGTCTTTCAAGGCTTTAAATGCTGCTCCATTATTGAGAATTTCCTAATTGGCAAAAATTGTAGAGACCAAATTGCTCCAAATCTCTTTTACTTAAAAAGGTTTCTCCAAGAAATACTTACCTTTGAGCGCTGACAGATGTCTGTCCATCTTCATGTGAAAGCTAAAGGTAATTGTATCCGATGGCCCATTTGAGCCATTCATCCGACCTGAGGGCCCAATAGACTGACAAGTGAAGCAACTTATCAACAAAACAAATGTTTTGTTAGGATTTTGAGTACGTGACTTCGTTGGTATAATATAAGTGAAAGTAAAATGGGTAGACTTCTTATCCTAAGATAAAACTCAAAGTAGGTATAACCCTAAACTATAAGCTATTGATCTTAAAAATTATAAAGCCTACAACTTGAAATTTGACATTAACATTCTTTTCGGGTTCTAAGTGCTCACTAAGAAAGAATTTTACGAAATTAAACCTCTGGATGGTGGTGGTGTAGGAAAAGAGTTAGAAAGCCAACTAGAAGCGTATTTTACATTGAATTTCGGTTCAGAAGATGATTTTTTGAAAAGTCGTATGGTTTGTTTTTTGTACTGGGTCCCAAAAAAAAAGTAAAGTTTGGAAAAGAAAAATAATTGAAACTAGCATTTTATGGGACTTCTCGCAGACAAAGTCACGGGGCAGCTAGTATTTATGTATTTGTAAGTATATTTATTAGTATTGTCACGCGGGTATTTATCGCGTGTTACCTTATTAAATATTTATTATTCCCGACGTTTCGAATGCGTTACAGCAATCGTGGTCGCGGGCCGATAATACGGCTACCTCTACCTAATACCCTTTTAATCGGCGTTCTCACAAGCTTGACCCGAATAAAAGATAAGTCTACTTCGGTATTTTCTTCTAAGCCGGTACTAAATAAACGCGAAGAGCACATAATCTCTGGTTATTTTGATAAGTGAAAACGCCACTCCAATTCTAGAAGTAATAATGACACTCGGTCCGTGAGCGAAAGATAAATGTTTGTTCGCATTAGCGAGTACACATACCGTTTTATGGCCTGCGGCAAAGAAAACGTTATCTGTGAAAATAAGAGCCAATTGTAGCCTTAGAAGTGCCCACAAATAAGCTACGAGCGTCTGAAGGATGGCTTTCATTTTTTGCGCCTGAATTTAGTTTTAATCTGGGGTCAGTAACTTTGCTTTGTCGAGATTGACACTACAACAATTTAATAAAACATGACATTTGAATGAGAAGTTAACTCGTACTTGAAATATATAAAAAAATATTAAAGACATCCTCCATTTCAACAACTTGCACGGCTGAGTCGTTCGATCATTATTTTGAGTTCATCATACTGTGTTTGACCGTGGTAGTTTCGGCCTAAGAATAGGACTCCTCCAACTCCTCCTGTGGATGTCGTAAAACCCTTATTGCTCAACTCTAAACTGCGATCACCAATCCGTCTGCCAAGCGTGGTGATTATTGAAAATCCCCCCGTAGCATTATATGGGGCTTCATCCAGCAGTGGACGTCTAACGGCTGAGGACGACGCTGCAAATCGAGTCGTCATGAACTTTATTCCTACTAGTAGAACTGAACGGTAGAACTATACGGACAACTTCGAAACTTACACAGAGAATCCATTTATTTAGAAATGTATGTAATTTTGCAGTTGAACATTACCTCGATAAACAGGCATGACAACATAAGTTAGGTGACCTAGAAAGCCAGGATATGGCATAAATTGAGACAAAATAGTTTTCCTAACAAAAAATACTCTTTCGGATAGCTTCTATCTTGGCTGCGTAAATCTTTCTTATTGTTGGTAGGTACCATCAATATTTTGAGATATCGATTTAACAGAAATCAACACTAAAAGAATCATACCTAGTGGTTCGCCCCGAACTGAGACCTCGCGATAACACCCTTTATCAGCCCGACTACTTAACTAAGTAATTTTCATATGTTCTATTATTATTTTTGAAAATTTTCACCTCGTGGTCTACCAGTATAGTATCTATCAGTAACTACTCTAATTTCCTAAACATCATCGAAATAACCTTTGAATAGGGCTAAGCAACGGGGCGTAATACTACATACCTGTTAGTACTTATATCAAGTACCTGACGAATTAATTGATAACGTCCTTTTGACGAAAACCATAGAACTCCAACGTGATTCAAATTCCTAGAAATGGGAGGTCAACAATGGATGTTATATTGGTTTCTGTTTCATGGAGTACAAGTTTCTAAATTCTTCAATTTCAGACTTTTCCCTGTAGTTGTGACACAAAAACCACAAGCATACCAAATTTCAGCATTGTGGGACAGCTGGAAGTACCCTTGAATTTTTGATTTTTGCGTTTGTTATTTTCCCTAAAATCTCGGAAACTACTAAGTTTAAATACTTGTTAAAAACAGTTTTGAAATGTCCAACTAAAGCGCTTTCATTAGACACCCCACTTGATCTGACTGTCTCAGTTTTATTTTTTTTACCCCCTCTTGGACCCTAATATCTCAGCAACCCCCTGACCGATATAGCTCATAACCTTACCTACAAATTGTACCAATACTATCTACCCCCATACCAAATTTCATGAAGATCGGATTAACGGTTTGGAAGTTTTCATCGGACAAACATACATACATACATACAAACGCCGATTCTTCCAACTTGACTCTTAGAACTCGCTTCGCTCGTTCAAATATTTCTTTATTTTTAATTGTTTACCCTTACAATTAGAAGACAGAAAATTGGATGGACCTTTGCCCTGCACAGATAAATGAATCCTGAATTCTTCGCGGAGATCTTAATTTATTATTCCATTTAGATAACCTAGTTGGTATACAATTTAACAGACACCTTTAAACAATTTACCTTATTTTTTCCAGATAGCTGCCATATTAGCAAAAATAAACCATTAGCGACATATTTAATGCCCCAGTTTGTAAACCTAACGGCCGCCGGTCACGCGTGTCGAGTGCCACTATTCACCGTCCACTTTAAAAATACTGGTCATTATTTACAAATTAGTAAATAGATTAGTTATTTTATTTTTAAATTTTATAAAACAGTACGCGTGTTACATGCCTAGCATGTACCGAACCTGCTGACTAGGACTGCAGAGTTGCATTCCTATGTTGGTCGGCCGGTACAAGACGGACGCCGACTCAGCATGCGAGGCTTTACTCGGAATGGGAAAACAACAGAGGTGTCGTCATTCAACTACTGGTACTTACATTGACCGGGAGTAGTCTCTGATAATTTTAACTTAGAATATTTTAAAGTTATATTGTAGAAAAGTAATAAAGTGTTTTAAAAGTCTTTTGGTTTTTTTTAAAACCATTAGCTGTGGCTAACGTTATTGGCGCAGGCGGTAGGATACTTCGAAGCAGTGCGTTATTCGGTCGGGTTTCACGAATCGGGCCCCGGACGAACAGACCCCTGTTTGTGCTGTTAAGTACTTTAACGAGGTATCCAGAATCTACGAGCACGCAGCTAAAGGTGCACTCAGCAATCAGTGCAGAGGAAAACCAAATGTGAGTACTTTGAAACTTTCTTTGAAGTGTTGCCTCCTTTCCCACCATTTTCCACCCACGAAAAATCGGGGAGGAATCTGTCTCCTCTAGACAGATTCGTAGGGGTAGTGACATAGATAATAGTAGGAAATTAGGTAGTTTAGATAAGATAATAGAAACTAGTGAGGAAATCATGTCCACGAGTAATGAACCAGACCACATCTTTAAGGCTCTCCGCCTGGTCCCAGAATTTGATGGGAACCCCAATATCTTAACCAGGTTCATTAGAATTTGCGACCAGCTCGTGACGCAGTTCATAAAAAATGATCCAGGGTATGAATTAACAAATTTATGCCTAATAAATGGCATCCTTAATAAGGTGACAGGTCCTGCGGCCAGGACAATTAATGCCAATGGCATCCCTGAGAATTGGCTAGGGATAAGAAACGCGTTAATTAATAATTTTGCCGACCAAAGGGACGAGACCGCCCTATATAATGACTTGTCTTTGGTCACCCAGGGACACGACTCCCCACAGGAATTTTATGACAAATGTCAAACCCTTTTCAGTACAATTATGACGTACGTTACACTGCATGAGAGTCTGCCTACCACCGTGGAGGCAAAGCGTGACTTGTATCGCAAATTAACTATGCAGTCGTACGTACGAGGTTTGAAAGAACCTCTCGGGTCTCGTATACGGTGTATGAGACCGGCAACGATCGAAAAGGCTTTGGAATTTGTCCAGGAAGAACTGAATGTTATGTACCTACAGCATAGGAATGAGTCCATTCCCGAGCGGCGTAATCCAGTTACGGAATCGCAGCCATCATCAAAGGTACCGTACCTAGTTCATAATCATTCTGTACCTAAGGGTTTCAATTTCGGTACCCCAAGCTGGGAGAGGGCCATGCCCGCGCCCGCTCAAATGCAGCAACCACAGCAGCAGCCCTGGCGTCCCGCTTTCCAATTTAACCAACCCTTGCAGCGGCCGCCTATGCAACCATCACGTACGCAGCAAATGTTCCGGGCACCACCACCAAATTTTAACCCCCAGAGCAGTGGTTTTAGGTTTCCCCCTAGGAGCGCACCCCCTCAGAATCAAGGACCAAAACCTATGAGTGGGGTTAGTCATTTCGTGACGAAGGCTCTTCCCCCCACTATTCAGGGTCATGACTGGCGAAAATTTGGCAATCCTCCCCCGACAAATTATTTTAAGAGTAGGGAGGTAAATTTTAATGAGGTAGATGACTGTTATTACCCTGACTATTACTATGAGCCGACTGACTATCCAGAGACAGACTATGGTAATAACTACGATTACCAGAGCGTCCCGGAGTATTACTACGACCCTCAGAACGACCCTCAGTACTATGACGATGTACCGTCAAGCTCAAATGCTATTGAGCCCCCGCAACCTTCTAACAACCAGAAGGAGCAGGATTTTCCCAAGGGCCGTTCCAACAGAGAACTAAGATAGAATTAAATTTACAAGCTAAGAAAGAATTACGCTACATACAGATATCGGATCCGCCACTTAAATTACTTGTAGATACCGGGGCAAATCAATCATTTATAAGTCCCGAGGCGATCGATAGCTATTTCCCAAATGTGTCAAAGGACTTTGATCCTTTTGAGGTGACTAATTCGCGTGTGACAAGCACCCACGATCATTCGATCACAATACCTCATTTTTTGGAATTTGGTGAACAAAGATATATAAAACTATTTGTCTATAAATTCCACAACCATTTTGACGGACTGATAGGTCTAGACCTGTTAGAAAATTGTAAAATCGACCTAAAGAACAACGTGTTGCTTACTGAATTTGCTAACATACCATTGACTCGCTATCAATGTAGGAAAACTAATCAACAGGAAATTATCCCTGCTCGTTCATCCAGATTAGTTAACATCCCTATCCACTATCCAGACGGTGATGTATTAGTGACTGAGCAAGTAATGTGCAACTGCGTTGTTCACGAATGTATTACTAGCGTGACGGACAAGACTGGAATTGTAGAGTTAGAAAATATGACAGACAATGACATAGTCATCTCATTTGACCAGCCAACACAAGTAGATGTATGTAATATCGACTGCACGCGTACTGAACAAGACCCAGCTCGAGTAAAAAATGTCTTAACGAAACTTCGTACAGACCATTTGAACATTGAAGAAAAGACGAACTTAAAGACTTTGTGCGCACGCTACGCTGACGTATTTTACATCGAAGGAGAAGCTTTGACCTTTACTAACAAAATCAAACACAGCATTAGGACGACAGACGAATTACCTGTTTATACGAAAAGTTACAGATATCCTTTTATACACCGACAAGAAGTTAGGGACCAGATTACAAAGATGTTAGAACAAGGTATAATACGACCATCTGACTCTGCCTGGAGCTCACCCATCTGGGTAGTTCCAAAGAAAGCCGATGCTTCTGGCAAACAAAAGTGGAGATTAGTTGTAGATTTCCGTAAACTGAATGACAAGACCATAGACGATAAATATCCGATCCCCAACATCACAGATGTTTTAGATAAACTTGGTAGGTGCCAATATTTCACGACTCTAGATTTGGCATCAGGGTTTTATCAAGTAGAGATGAACCCTGACGATATTTCGAAGACGGCCTTCAACGTGGAACACGGGCACTTTGAATTCCTTCGTATGGCCATGGGGTTAAAAAACTCACCATCCACCTTTCAGAGGGTGATGGATAATGTCCTCAGAGGGCTGCAGAACGAGATCTGTCTCGTATATTTAGATGATATAATTGTCTTTAGCACATCCTTACAAGAACACATGATCAATCTTGAAAAGGTGTTTAATAGGCTGAGAGAATCGAACTTTAAAATTCAGATGGATAAATCTGAATTTTTACAGTTAGAGACTGCTTATCTTGGTCACATAATCAGTAGGGAAGGTATAAAACCTAACCCCGACAAAATTGCGGCTATTCAAAAATACCCAATACCGAAAACCAACAAGGAGATAAAGCAATTTTTGGGGCTTTTAGGGTATTATAGAAAGTTCATACCTGACTTTGCCCGTATAACTAAACCGATGACCAAGTGCCTTAAGAAATCTAAAAAGATAACCCTAGACTCAGAATACGTTGACTGTTTCGAGAAATGCAAGAAGTTACTGACTAATGACCCAATCCTCCAATATCCCGACTTTAGGAAAGACTTTGTTTTGACGACAGATGCTTCAAACGTGGCATTGGGAGCTGTACTCTCTCAAGGACCTATCGGTTCTGATAAACCAATCTGCTACGCATCTAGGACATTGAACGATAGTGAACTGAATTACTCCACCATCGAAAAGGAGCTGTTAGCCATAGTATGGGCCACTAAGTATTTCAGACCATACCTGTACGGTCGTAAATTTAAGATCCTTACGGATCACAGACCTTTACAATGGGCCGTTAACATGAAAGAACCTAATTCAAAACTAACACGATGGAGACTCAAGCTTAGCGAATATGATTTTAAAATAGAACATAAACCAGGAAAAGCCAACACTAACGCCGACGCTCTCTCACGAGTAGAAATAAATAATGAAGAGATCGAATCATTTCTCTCGGAAATTGATTCATTAGTCGTTCGGCAGTCACAATCACGACGATCAGGATCATCAACAGCTACCGCACATACTAGCGTTGAAAATCCAATACTTGAGATTCCAATAACTGACGAGCCCTTAAATAAGTTCCATAGACAGATCTGTTTTACTATTGTAGGAGACATAAAACGACGTACGACAGCGACGAAACCATTTGACACACACACCCGCACATTAATTCAAGTCTCAGAATCCTCTCTCGAGCAAGACGTAGTTAATGCCATAAAAGAGTATGTAAATCCAAAAGTTAAAACTGCTCTTAAGATCACTCCAACTCTAGGAATGTATGCGATCCTTCCAATTATTCAAAACCAATTTAAGAGCTCTTCTATAAACTTAGTTTTAGCAAAAACTGAACTAGAAGACGTAAAAGAATACCTTAGACAACAAGAGATAATAAAACACTATCATGATGGCAAGACAAATCATAGGGGCATAAATGAATGCTATTTAGCCTTATCTCGGCGTTACTACTGGCCTAAGATGAAGGACGAAATTACTAAGTACATCAATGAATGTACAGTGTGTGGTCAAACTAAATACGATAGGAACCCTATCAGACCACAGTTTAACATCGTACCACCAGCCACCAAGCCCTTTGAAATAGTACATATGGACCTATTTACTGCACAATCTGAAAAATACTTGACTTTTGTAGACTCCTTGTCAAAATACGGACAAGCCTACCACTTACGCGATGGTACAGCTGTCAGCATCCTTCAAGGATTATTGACTTACTGTACGCACCATGGACTTCCCTTGACCATAGTGACTGACAATGGGACTGAGTTCACAAACCAAATGTTTGCTGAATTCACACGACTACATAAGATAAACCATCATAGAACTCTAGCTAATTCACCGAATGACAATGGTATCATAGAAAGATTCCATTCGACATTGTTAGAACACTTACGCATCTTGAGGCTGAAACAAAAGAACGAGCCGACAGTTAATCAAATGCCTTACGCGATATTAGCCTATAACAGCTCAGTTCATAGCTTCACTAAATGCAGACCTCACGACATAGTTAGAGGCCACTTTGACCCTAGAGATCCTTTAGATATTGATCTGACTGAACACCTGATGCAACAGTACATAGTAACGCATCGCGAACAAATGAAGACGGTATATGAATTAATTAATCAATCGACGACAGCCGACCGTACTAACATGATGAATAAAATAAATAAGAATCGAGAACCCGAAGTAGAGTATGAACCCCATCAGCAAGTATTTGTTAAGAATCCTTTTGCTGCAAGACAGAAATTAGCACCGCGATATACCCAAGACACTGTCCTTGCTGATCTTCCGATCCATATCTACACTTCTAAAAAGAAGGGACCCATTGCCAAAAACCGTCTCAAGCGAGTACCTAAGAAGTCCAAATTGTTACAGGATTCGACTGTTACTGATACTTCACCTGACGCTGGCATTGGAGATAAGACTCGAAAGCCTTGACAATGGACCCGGACTTCTACCTTTCAAGCTTGGCCAAGCCAAGCTTATCACTCACTATCATTCCTTTCTACAGTACGTAGAACTACCGGACTTAGAAACTCAACTCGACTCTATTCATAATCAACTGGACTATTTGAGGACTAAACTAGACAATTATACTTTATCTTTATATGAACTACCTTACCAACAAACTCAATAAAATAAATTTACAGCTTAAAAGTTTAGAGCCCAACCGTGTTAAGAGAGGTCTCGTTGATGGTCTAGGTTCTATAATCAAAAGCGTTACTGGTAACCTGGATCATTCAGATGCTGAGAAATATAATAGTGCTATTAAGATCTTGGAAAATAATGAACATAAGATGCTGTCTGAGTTCAATGACCATATTAGTCTAAATAATGACTGGATGACTCAACATACCATTTTAATTGAGAGTATCGCAGAAAATCAAGAAAAAATTAATAAGACATTAGAATTAATATTAGATAAGAAAGCTTATGCTGATTACAGTCTTCTCAAATATGCGAAGTTTGCACAGCTCTTAGCGATCATCAGTGAAAACACAGATGATTTATCTTTAGAATTAACTAGGTTAGAAAACATTTTAGCATTTGTACGTGCATCGAGCACTCATCATAGTATGATAGGAATAGATAATTTAGGAAATATGGTAAGAAAACTTAGAAATATCTATAGTAATAATGAGATACTAGATGACGACCTACGAGAATACTACAGTATTATTAAGCCAGGTTCTTATTTTAGCGGTAAAAGAATAGTAATCATATTTAAATTTCCAATAGTCTCCCCAGATAATTTTGATCTATTTAAACTTTCCATCGTCCCTAACAAATTTAACCATACCTTTATCCCGCCATATCCTTTCATGGCAACCGACGGGAAAGCTTTCATGTACATGGAGGCTGAATGCCCGAAGTTCAATCATCATCATCTCTGCGAAGAAAGTATCAACCATCAGCCACGGGAACATCCTGATTGCATCCAGAATCTCATCATCAACCAATCTTTGGACAAGTCATGCCAGCCGACGAGGATCACTCTTACGAAAGAAGCAATGGAGCAGTTAGATGACCAACATTATACACTCATCTTTCCACGGCCTACGAAAGCGGAGCTACATTGTGGACGTCAAGAATATATAACTTTGTCTGGAAGTTATCTCGCCACTATCCCACAAAACATGTTCTCTACGAACTGAGGAATTCACTATCATTAATATTAACGACCAAGTCAAAGGACAGCCACTGAAGATTACTGAAATTTCTAAGAACTACAACACTGAGGACAACGCCAGCATCCCACATCTTAAACTCAAGTCCATCAATCTCAAAGGACTACATCATATTGAAGAAAAGATATTATTACAGCATCCAGTAGAACTAAAATCCATAGAGGGAACATTTTACCATACAACGCTACCATTCTATGCGTTTCTATTCGGTGCAGCTGTATTTGTCATAGCCTTCGGCGTACGGCGGTACATGAGACGTACTAAGATAGCTATTGCGAAACCATCAAGCAATGGAAAAAGAATCCCGAGGAAAACTCCTACGCAGTCCCTGAGGAATCCCCAGCCCTGAGGTCTACTCCAGCAACATTTTCGCTAAACGTTCTCAAATAGTTGCTGTTCTGAGGATGGAGATGTTACATGCCTAGCATGTACCGAACCTGCTGACTAGGACTGCAGAGTTGCATTCCTATGTTGGTCGGCCGGTACAAGACGGACGCCGACTCAGCATGCGAGGCTTTACTCGGAATGGGAAAACAACAGAGGTGTCGTCATTCAACTACTGGTACTTACATTGACCGGGAGTAGTCTCTGATAATTTTAACTTAGAATATTTTAAAGTTATATTGTAGAAAAGTAATAAAGTGTTTTAAAAGTCTTTTGGTTTTTTTTAAAACCATTAGCTGTGGCTAACGTTATTCGCGTACAGATATAAGACAAAAATACATGTAAGTGTTACAAGTATACCGAAAGCCAGTTACAACTTTCCACATAAAACATCCGACCATGATTCCCACAAGGCAAGTCAGTTACTATACAAAAAACTGTTGTTAGATACATTACTGCTGCACCCGGCAAGTCAGTCAGGCTTAGATGGACAATCATGTTCTAGGATTTCATAGTGAAATTACTTATGTGATGACACGAAAGATACGTGTTTTGATCAGAACCTGTAACTACTGTTACTGGTACACAGGTTGCGCTAAATCACCCTCCACTGAAAAAATTACATGTCATGTACTATACCTACTTACGTATCTTTGCATAGACTGAAAAATGCGAATCACAGGGCTTTACGGAAACCCAGTTGCAAGAAAGAGATGAACAATTATGTTCAAAGTTGCGTCAAGCATGGTTGACAATCGGCAAGCTATCCAGGCATCGGAGCGGCAACAGCGCAATTAAATATTTATAATTAAATAAAATTTTGAATTTACAAATTTTAATAATATTTTGTAATACTTTCGAATAAAATTAAATATCTTTCCTTCCTTTTGTGATCGCCGTATAATTTTTTCACTTTCGAAAGACGCAGGAAGGGCTTTTGTTTTGATTTTACCAATTGTTTTGGCGTGCGTCGTTGCCAGACCAGCAACTAAGCGAACTTGCGGTAATTACCCTACTTTCTTGTCGCCATTCTGAGCGAAGAGTAGCGTATTTAATGTAATAATATAGAAGATCGTTGGTTTTCATACTAATATTGCAGGCCTAGGCTGGCAAGGTCGATGTATCTCCAAGAAAGTTCTCTAATGTTTGAAACCGCGTAGATGGATTCACATATGTGTGGCCCACTTTTTCACGTTCGTCCCAATTCGGCACCGTTCGTCCATTTTCCATCTACGCCTGACTTGCTGGCCGTGACAGGAATGTACTATTGTGTAAGTATTATGCGCTTATATAAAAATACCTAGTGAAGATCCTTGCTAGACTAGGAAAAATTCAATCTTCTAAATATTTGTCGTAACTGTTGCGTTACTGAATAGTTTGACTGGATGCTTGTTACACAAGCACAATTGAATTGTATTCAAAATCAGTTTACTTTTATAGAGTACCTACCAGGTCAATTTACCATCAGATAAATTTAATGTAAAATCAAATTGATGTCTGCATAACTATTTGTTCAAATGTCTTTGAATATTTAACCGAAAATTCGTTTTAGAAATCGTTTAAGAGGTCATAACCTAGACAAGACATAATTTAATATTCATTATTTACAAAGCATTTTCGTAGAAAGGTAAATATAAGATTGATAATAAGCTAGGCATGAAATTACAAACACAAGATTCAGGGAAACGATTTTAGTACTCTTTAGCTGTGCGTGGGAAAGCAAAATTGCCAGTAACACGGTCGCATCCGACACGCTTACCCCCGCCACGAAGCCGGAGGTCGAAAAATAAAAAAATAGAAATCACTGCTATCTCGAGACTTGTCATACGCTATTTAGACTGCTTAAGCGGTAGACCGCTCTGGTGCGGTTTGAATACCACCCACATTTTAAATAAATTATGGAAAATATTTAGTGCGCCGGCGACTTCGTTCGCGAGGAGTTTTTTCCATACCAACCTCAACACCCCTAACCCCAAGAAAAGGAGGGGTGAATTTCTAAAATATATTTATTAGTTTTCCTCTAGAGCACTTAAGAAATATACCCTGCAAATTTCAGGTCTGGACTTACGGTTTAGGCTGTGCATCAGTCAGTAACGATTTTATTTAAATTGATTACTTATTATATTATAACATCTACACCATAAAATAAACTGTTTATGTCTATTTTACCTTGGTTTATTCCATCAACAGGCCAATTTGAAGCTCTTTAATCCAGAGATCTGAAACCAATAGAAACAGTGAGTATTAGCTTTTCAATCGAAATTCAATTCAATTCATTTATGAATTCTTAAATATCGTTCATGATATCAGATCAGCTGCCTGGACCTAGATTGATTGCCCAATCGGGCGGATAAATGCAGGTATATCCGTGTTCCATCTTTAGAAATAACTGTACACGTGTATCCCGAGTTCTACAGCACGGATTCACTGTTGTATTGGTTATTTATCGAGGAAGGTTTTAGTGCCTATCCGTGTAAGTTTCACGTGTAGAGCCGCACGCAAATAGTACACAATAAAATGAAGGCATAGTACCTACCGCTGTGCCGTAGTGTGTCCAGCCTAAGAATAAACCTCTCCTACTCCTCCCGTGGATGTAGGAAAAGCCTTACTAAGGAATTACACCAGGAGATGGGCAGCAGCGTCCATCTGAGTACTCAACACTCAACTGCGTTCACCAATCCGTCTGCCAAGCGTGGTGATTATGGCTAATCCCCCCATAGTATTCGATGGGGGAGGCCTCGTCCAGCAGTGGGCATAAACAGGCTGGTGATGATGATACCTACGTAGCAAGCACTCCATCGCAAAACACCAGATACCTAAAATGCCAGATTCTGAATTTAACTAACCACGCAATATAAAAATCTTCGAAGTCTTTGAAGGCTGTAAGTTGCTTAGCAGCTTTTGATGAGCCGCGATGAAACGAAAATTGGGAGTGGATTAGTGATATTGAAATATTTACTTGGGGCATGCACAGGATAAGGAAAACAGTTGGTTCATTCGACTTGCTAACTCTAGACTTGGTAGGTAACTAATTTTATATTTGACTAGCTGAAACTTGTGACTTTGTCCGCGTGCTACTCAGACTACGCGGTTTAGATGGTACTAACTAACCAAGCGAATCCCTAATAGCTAGTGTTATCCACTAAGAAGATCCGTTGAACGCCTACCGTCTTCATCCAGCAGGAGACCAGTCCTCATCTACAGTTAAACATTTCATAAAACAATTATGGCCCAACGAGGGGAGAATATTTTATCGTTGAGTTCAGTTAAATACCTTCCAATTCCATCATCAGACCTGGTTCTCATTAAGGTAGACATCGTTAAAAAACACCAAACACAAATCAAATGTTCATAAAACTCTGACTTGACCTTGGAGTCCTTCTTCTTCGTCGTATCGATGATGAACATTGTAGTAGGGGCAATAAGCAACTCAACCTTCCACTTTTGTCTCGGACGGAAGACGCCACTTGGCACGATTGTTCGTTAGGTCATTCTGAGCAGATTCAGCCATGTAGCCACAAAGTTACCCCCCCCCCCCCCCCGCTGGTAGCCAGGGGACGGGGGAGAAGTGTGCATCTCCCGCGTTACAGTCCGAGCTCAGTTACTGTCCACTTATAGGTACAAGGACAAGTTTGGTATCGTTTTCGTATAACTTAAGGATGGGGAATTCATTTCTGGAACAAACTTTTTAGCTGACCATGGAAAAAAAACGAAAAATTAACAAAAAGATAAAAATTTGAAAAAAAAAACTTAATTGTCTTTTACAGGCATATCACACCGATTTTTGGTAAATAAAAAATATGATGTTATAGCCTCCTTAATCTTAAACCTAAAAAGTATTACTTGAACATCAAAACAATAACTTTCTGAAAAAAAAATATTTTCGCTAGTTAGTCCACCCCGATTTCACCTGTTTGTTGAGTGATTTAATATGGGATGCTTTTAATTTTTGCATTGGAATCTTACTTACGTTATCTATGCTTAATCTTTTAAGTTTTTTTCAACCAATTTGTCCCTTTAGACACGAAGTAGACCCCCACGACAGCCAGGAGGGCGAGGGAAAGTGTGAATCTCCCGCGTAGCAGTCAGAGCTCTGTTACTGTCCACTTATAGCTACTAGGGCAAGTTTGGTATCGTTTTCATATAATTTAAGGATGGGGAATCTATTTCTGGAACATACTTTTTACCCAACCATACAAAAGAAACGAAAATTTTTATTTTTTTTTGTTGGGTAAAAATTATGTTCAAGAAATGGATTCCCCATCCTTAAATTATACAAAAACGATACCAAAGTTGCCCTAGTAGCTATAAGTGGACAGAAACTGAGCTCTGACTGCAACTCGGGAGATTCACCCTTCCCCTCCCCCTCCTGGCTATCGTGGGGGTCTACTTCGTGTCAACAGGGGTAAATTGGTCGAAAAAAACTTAAAAGATTAAGCATAGATAACGAAAGTAAGATTCCAATGCAAAAGTGAAAAGCATCCCATATGAAATCACTCAACAAACAGGTGAAATCAGGGTTACCTAACTAATGAAAATATTTTTTTTGACAAACTTTTTGTGTAGAAGTGGTCATATAAGTAATATTTTTTAGGTTCAATATTAAATAGGCTATAACAGCATATTTTTTTATTTACCAAAAAACGATGTAGTATGCCTGTAAGAGTCCATTTTAGTTTTTTATTTTTTCAAATTTTTACCTTTTTGTTAATTTTTAGTTTTTTTTATATGGTCGGGTAAAAAGTTTGTTCCAGAAATGAATTCCCCATCCTTAAATTATACGAAAACGATACCAAACTTGTCCTTGTAGCTATAAGTGTGTAACTGAGCTCGGACTGCAACGCGGGAGATGCACACTTCTCCCCCCTCCCCTGGCTACCAGCGGGGGGTAACTTCCTGGCTACAGGGCTGAATCTGCTCAGAATAAATAAAATAAATAAATAATGCTGGACATTTGACACAACATTATCTAGCCCCAAGCTAAGCAGAACTTGTGTTATGGGTACTAGATAACAATTCCCAATTGGGCCAATTGGGCCCAATTCTACTAAACAAATTGTGTTTGAATTGTTTGACACTTTTGGTATAGAAAAAGTGTCAAAAGTGTCCATTTTGAGATAATTCATTAACAATTCAAACACAATTTGTTTAGTAGAATTGGGGCCCTGATATACTTAATACAATACATTACATAGATAGATATTTTTTATTATACATAGAATGACCTAAAGAACAATCGTGCCAAGTGGCGTCTTCCGAGACAAAAGTGCAAGGTTTGGCCAAAAATCGACGCTTATTGCCCCTACTATTGTATTTTATATTATGTTTGCTTCTCTTACGGTGTTATCAGATGCAGTCATAAGAGTCCTGCAAATATTTTATTCCTAACGACTTTCTCACACCGTGAAACTCACTTTTAAAACGAAAAAGTATACTGAAATCTGGTCTGATCAGTATAAGTAAGGTTAAAGTATGAACGGTTTTTATGGTGTACTAGTTGCGCCCCGCGGTTTCACCCGCGTGAATAATGATGAAAATTGATGATGATGATGATGATGATGAAAAGTAGCCTATGTGTTAATCCAGGGCGTCAAGTATCTCCATTCCAAATTTCACTCAAATCCATTCAGTAGTTTTTACGGAAAGAGTAACAAACATCCATCCATACTCACAAACTTTCGCCTTTATAATATTAGTAGGATAGGATGGGACTTTCCAAAATTACTCGCATCAGGTGAAGCCAACGGCGGGACAGCTTGTTTGCTATATAAACGAAATACTCAAATGGTATGCCTCTTCGGGTGGCATGGGACTTTTTGTATGAAGATTTCATTATGCTATGAAGTTTTACTCAAACAATGTGCACTCTCACCCACTGATCAATTCTGTTCTATAGTTTGCATGGAGTGAATGGGATCTTCTTATTAGACTGTGTCAAATCCGTAATCCCCTAAGAAATAATGTGTAAACTCAATTGAGTTAATGTTAGCAAAGAGACCATTTTAAACTAATTATGCTAAAATTATATTTCAATGTCTATTGAATATAAAATCAATTCATACATCAATAATTATAAAATTATGTTGACAAAGTCACAATAATCAGATTGGCTTGGTAAATACTCATCATCACTCATCATCTGAATTTTATTCTGGTGCTCAAGCACCGATATCACGCGCATTCCGTTCGATAGATGAAGAACTTTATACATTTTATTGAATTAAAACTATTAAATCCAAATGTTACGTGTTAGTAACCATATTTATAACAAACTTAAGAGAAGGTTACCGGTAGGGTTCTAACGCCCTTTTGTACGCGAACGAAGTTTGCTTCTATTTTGGCTATTTTTTTTTTTCACACTTCATGAAATTTTGTTCACATGATCAGAGGCCCAATTCGCTCGCAGTATAATCTCGTCTCAGTCGCACTGTCACGTATAGTAACTATTACTTAATCTTCGCGTTTCTTGCGAAGAATATGTAATAGTTACTATACGAGACGGTGCTACTGACACGATATTATATTGTGACTGGAATGTTTTTAAATTAGAGAATTGGGCCTCTGACTAATAACCAGAACCGAGGTGCGCCAGATTTTTGAAAATTAGTTTTTTTAATTTTTTGTTTGGTATAATTTTATAAGAAACTAACGGACCACGAGTCTATATAGTCTAGCTAGATATTAGTGCACTGATCATGTGTTCAAAGTTTCATGGAATTTGAAGAAATAATAGGTAGTACAAAAGGGCGTAAGCGCCCTTTTGCTAGCTACCGGTGACCTCCACTTAACATAACGTAACATAACATACAACAGTCACATGCATAGTCCTCCACCGACACTAGGATTTCGTGTGTCGTGAATATCAGGAACTACGAGTACCATGGTACTACAACAAATATTTGTTGCAGATCATGCAAGCATTTGTCATTTAATTGTTTTTATTTGTAATAACTTTTAGTATTGATATCAATCCAGTAAAACAGCACACAAACACACACACACACACCCACACACATCCTACTAATATTATAAACGCGAAAGTTTATGAGTATGGATGGATGTTTGCTACTCTTTCACGTAAAAACTACTGAATGGATTTGAGTGAAATTTGGAATGGAGATACTTTACGCCCTGGATTAACACATAGGCTACTTTTCATCATCATCATCATCACCATCAATTTTCATCATTAATCACGCGGGTGAAACCGCGGGGCGCAACTAGTCTGCTATATTTGTAAACGCAATCGTAGAATAATAACGATTTGACATTTGACTTACCTAAGATTCAAAAATGAAAACCATTCTGCACTAGACCCTATTTGAATGGACCCACATCCACTTAATATTTGAGAGGACACTGGGTTGAGGGATTTGGACTCAGCTGGGTAAATTATAAAGAAGCCCAAGTTGAAGCCATGAGTGTGTTTTGTATGGATTTGTGACAATGGTGTCACAGACAGTCCTCTCTACTGTCTGCCAAGGACAAATTGAGAACGTATCTCACGTAACTTTCACGAAAACAATTTAAGGTGATTCGTCTCGCATGTGGCGCGAAATTCAAATTTTATTGCGTTTTTGCTCATTACAGCTCATCAAAATTTCTTGAGATAGTAAAAACTGATTTTGCGAAAACTAGGATACCTAACACACATGTTTCAGTTTATTGTTTCACATATAGATAATTACTTCAGCTACGAATATTTTTCAATGATTTTTACAGTGTTTTTTTGGTTTAAAGATATTCGTAGCTCAACTAATGACATTTATGAGATACTATCAATTAAAACATGTGTGCTAGGTCTCCTAGTTTTCGCAAAACCTGTTTTCTCTTCTCAAGAAGTGTTGATGAGCTGTGATTTACAAAAAACACCATCAAATTTAAATTTCGCGCTACATGCGAGACGTATCACCTTAAGCATTACTTCCAATGTAAATGGGTATTCATGCCTGCTAACGTTTAAAATAATCAGGGTAAATTTTAAATGATCCACCAACAACCTGGGTACCTATTTATAATGTAATTCTTGTAAAATGTAAGGATCCTGACTGTTTCTTGCCTGGAGTAGGCACGTGTTCTGTACATGCACAGCCGCGCCGCCTCGTGAGACGCACAAATATTTATCTACGCACGCGACTGCTTTGTCTGCTGATCTGTTTTTGTCAGCCAGCGCCGAGTAGGTACTTATCATCTCGCACAATCAGTATTTATAAAGAAAACATCTTCAAATGTTTGTCGTCTGCTTGCTGGCAATTCGAGACGCAACAATCAAATGGTTTTTTACAAAATACGTAGATAGCTCAAAGTTAAAGCAATATAAAATTAAAATTATCGTGGCTCGGTATCATTTTAGAAAATTTACGACTATACACCACGTACTTTACTATTCTATAAAGAAAGTAGAACAGTAAAACACGTGGTGTATAGTCGTAAATTTTCTAAAATAAAAAGCAATACCTACAACATGTACTTTTATTAGTGTGAACTTGAAAGGATAATTTTGCTTTATCCTAAAAAAGAAACAGTGTATCAGTAGCACCACTCTTTTGTAAAAATATAGCTTTATTGGTTCAGTAGTCAATTCCAGGAATATTCATTTCTAGGAAAATAATTTAATTTTATCCAATTTTCTATCTTTAAAAGCAACTCAAATTAATCTAAAACTGTTTCCGTAGCAACCAATTTTGTGAAGACTCTGTAAGCTGATATTTACCTACCTACTTAAGTGTTCAAAATAAACTAATTGCTTAACAACAATTTAGTTATTTTGCGATTCTTAGGAACATATTCTAATATAACAGCTGTACCTTTTGTAAAAAATACTGTTGTTTCGTTTTAATTTTCTTTTGGTTATTAACTCCTGGATTAGTTAAACGCTTTAGTTATTTCGTGAATTGTTAATAACACAACTCAGGTAAGCAGAATTTATAAAATAATAGGATTATGAAATTACCTGTTTTTTCCTCTCACTCTTAACTCCTACCTAATGTGCAATTAAGTACTTGTTTATTTTCCTCTCTACTGAGAGGAAAAAACAACATACGTAAATAACATGTACCTTACTTTCAAACTAACGCAAAGTAAATCATGCTGCTATACCTCGATGTGTATACAGCGTGTAAAAAGACAGCTCCCGAATACTGAAGGTACGGTAAAGCTACCTATATCATAGCTATATAAAATAGCTTTCACATGAGAAATGATTCATACCGGAGAAAAACTTTTTTCGTTTCGTATCGTATTTGTCAGCCAGCAATGAACGCATTTATTCCGGCCGCATGAGTTCAACGCTCCCAGTCAGCTGATCGATGCGCAGCGCGAGTATTGCTTATGTGGTTTTCATTGCTTTTTTTGATGTTTTTTCTAACGTGTTTTTAATGATGAAAATTAGGTATTTCAGAAGGAAATATTTATTAATATTTAATATTTATTAAGGATTAAATATTTTCAGAATCATGGTCTGAATGCACTGTTTCATTTTTCGGGAGTAGTCTTTACACTCCCTGTATACGTAAACGTTGACGTTAAGCGCACGGTTTTAGGTATGTGCTAGGTTAGACATGGTTTGTGAATTTGTGTTTTTTTGACCGAAGGCCCAAGCACGAACATCTAACCGAGACGCTAGCGAGACGATTGTAAATGTCAAATATTAGCCAATCACATTGCAAAGATTTTAAGCTACTGCGATGTCATTGGCCAATATTTCACATCGAATATTATTGTCTCGCTAGCGTCTCGATACCATTAGATTTTCGTGCTAACCCCACAGAACTCACCATTCATGATAGCCGATAGACAGTCAGTTGGTACATTGGTGAGTAGGAACTGAGATTCTCATTACTTATGGCGAGACTCCAAGTTCTCGACACCCATAGTGAGCCCGGTTTTCTGCTTGAGATAGGTACTCCACCATCCCTTCGTTTACGGCGGCGGGTGGGTACAGCACCTGTGACTCTGTGACACGAACAGTTTGATTGGTACCTTCGCACGCAGCAAGCATTGCTGGCAATTAGAAGTCGGCCGGCGAGGTGGAGGGGACTAGGCGCGTTAGACTCGCAATGATTTTAGCAAGCGGGCTTCTTTTTCCTTTGTTCCTATTCGATTTAATATATGATATACATACAAAAGTCCTCGTTTAATTAAAAAAAAAAGTAAAAAGGTTTTTATTGTTTTTACAAGTTATACAATTAAAGGGTTTGGATCTCTTCTGTTAAGTTGCAATAACCTGTGTTAGAAGAGTCCCCTCTTTTCTGTGGTCGGTAAGGAACACTTGTAACAGGACAAATGCATGTGTACTTATATTTACGCATGCAACTTATTATTGAACTATTAACTAGGAATATGTAGGTACAAATGTAATAATACACATATAGTATGTATATTAAATACGAAAAATATTGAATAAAATATATCTGCACGAAACTCAAGAGTGGTAGGTAGGTACAAGTAGGTTGTTTAATATAAAATAAAATATACAAGGTAATGACGATGTGAGGAAGAAAAGTTATGAATATAAAGATAATAAGAGATCTTCAGTTTGTTCATAGGTCAGGGATTTTAACCATGTTGCTACTGTATTTTTACACTGAGGGTAGGTCATAGCATAAATGTTTAACTTTCTATTTATTTTATTATAAATTTTTATTGACTGGCCATTAAATTGTTTTGAAGCAAAAACTGTTCTATTTATATACAACGTTGATTCAATTAATTAACTGCTCGAAACATATTTTTCTTATTAACTAGCTTATTATTCTGCCCATTGGGTATCTGAATTGCCTGCGAGAGAGAAAGGAGAATTATAAAACGTTTAAAACTCAAGAAAGTAAGCAAAATAATTTCGTTTGAAAAGTTTTTAAAGGCCATAGGTGAATTAATTTCAAACGCCTTGGAAGGTGTGTAGGTACGGTTATCTTCCACACAGATTAGCGCTGAATTAATTCAATTTCCTCCTGTCGCCCACAACGTTACCAAGACTAGACTTTCCAACTCGGGGATTTATGCTGAGCCTGGGAAATTATCTTAGTAACTTAGAAGAACTTATTTTCATGTTAAAGGTTGTATATTGGCACTTAGATACCTACTTATCTACTGTAAATACTAAAGTTCAGGTAACACACACCTTACATTACAATACAGTCATGAAAGTACCGATATAATATCTTAATACTTTATGTATTAACATTATTTACTCGTTGGTTTAGCTGGCATAATACGTCAAACTTAGGTATATTAACAACGTAAAAAAGTACTTGTCAAAACAACAAATTCAGAATCTGAATTCGTTACTCATAAACACTACAAAACTGCCGCCTCACACGCCTAATCATTAGAGTGATTAGAATGATCGATTGCTCGCTTTGCTCGCTCGGCAAGGTCGGCTATAATTGCGTCTGTCTCATCTGAATATTAAGTTTCGCCACTAATTACTGCTTTAGGATTATGCCCTTATTCCATCGTAGTTAAGGTTTTTTCAGGAGGCGTTCGGTTCGTTATAACGATGTAAAAAGCTTTTTGTGCATTTTTTATCTCTAATAAGGACAGCCCATCAAAGTTATCTTTCTAAGTACCAATGTTAGTCAGTTGCAAAACATTAACTTGTAGAAAATATTTCTTTACAGTATAAATAGATCTTATAGACTATTTCCGAGTAGGATGGTACCTACCACGGTAATACCTATATCACGGAGTATATGGTGAATAATCGGCAGTTAGCTTTAGCATAAGTTTAAATTGAAACACCATGCTAACAGAGTCTTATCCGAGCGTAGGAGTTATGTTATCAAGATTCAAGATTAATTATTTGCCTGAAACACAGGTATGGATTACCAGACAGATTTGGTTCCTGGCAATCAATTACTGATTTAATAACTTATTTGATTTGACTGACAATTCTTCTAGGCTTGGTTACGTTGGAACAGGAGTCATTTTAATATAAAAACGACTTATAAGACAATTCAAAATGATCCTTGTAATTTCAATGAATAAAATTATTTTGATTTGATTTTATTTAGGAAAAAGTATCACCATGTTTCAACTATTCAACGCATACGAAATAAAAAAAACAAGCATGAATTTTAACAGATGATAGGAGTAATAAATTAAAATGCATGCAATGTCATTGTGAAGCTACATATCAATTAAATAATAACTTTATAATTATATTAATAGCATTTTCATAAAAAATAATAGTACCTTAATCAGAGGCCCAATTCTCTAATTTAAAAACATTCCAGTCTCGTGTCAGTCGCACTGTTTCGTATAGTAACTATTACCTAATCTTCGCAAGAAACGCGAAGATTAATTAATAGTTACTATACGTGACAGTGCGACTGAGACGAGATTATGCTGCGAATTGAATGTTTTTAAATTAGAGAATTGGGACTCAGATAACATGCCGTGGTGTATCCGGCCTAACAGTAGACCTCTCCTTCGCCTCTCGTGTATCAAGTAAAAGCCTTACTCTTATGTACTGCACTTGGGGCTAGACAGCAGCATCTACTTGAGTACTTATCATCAAACTCACCATATACCAGCAAAAGGCAATTGATCTAAGATGTTATTCAACATAGTATATACAATGTATAAGCAAATGCAATAAGCATGCAAATGTAAATGTCAAGTTGCAATCTATATTGAAACCTAAACATGTTGATATTTTAATTTCTTTAAACTTTATATTTAAATAATGTATGTTAAGTGTAGGAATGTTAGTTTATTGTTTGTCTAAATTAATTTGTTTTTAATAAATAATTAAATGTCAGTCTATGTATAATAATGCTAGTTCGTTAAATGTCAATTTCATATTTATCATCATTATTACTAATTGGAAACAATCATCGGAAAACAGGACCATGAGATATCGAGTAGCTTTATATCAATAATAAAAGTGGTCTTAGTACACTTTCTTGGGTACTCCAAAAGAAGTTATTGTCTTAATTATATTGGAACCATCATGTAAAGATGTTGTTGTAGAGAGACATTAAGCACACCCATACAACATCGGCAGTATCTATACCTACCTAATCTACGACACAAAATTATCTTAACTTGGATTGAAGCAAACATCCATATCTCTTCCAGTTTGCCCAGCTAAAAAGCTCAAGAATCAATTTTCACCGCAATCTCTACAACGCTTAGAGACGACACCTTCAAGTTCGTTGGCTCGCTTCACTCGCTCCGCTTGCTGCGTCTCAAATGTAAAGTGAATCCGCAAAGCCCTGTAGCCGTGAGCGGATCTGCTGATAAACACGTGCTTCTACAAATCTAACATTATTTGCATCCACTTATTGTTTAGAAATCAAATGATTCTCAAATAAAATAGCTTTCGCAAAAATTCAGACTCGATACAGTTATTGTGGCTGAGAGAGTTTTTGCTAGAAATGCGACAATTTTGAGGAAAATTGCCTAACCAATGACATTTCAAAGGTAGCAATAAGTCGATGCATGGACTCAACTAAAAACCTAGGAGTTCTATGGCAGATGCCAGCATTGAACTTCTACAGGCTGATGTTGATGGTACTTTAGTATATTTAAACACATATTTCGAAAGCGGCCCATCAACCTGGCGATGAAGCCGATAGGACGGATGGTGTCAACGAAATACAAGCAACCCGGTCGAAGCAACGTGCGATTGTTATCCTCTCCAAATAAGTAAACCAAACACCTGCCAGACATGTTGATACTGTTTCAAATTCTTTCTGTGATGCGTATGTATAGGTAATAGGCGAAATGATACTAAGTTTATCCAGACGTCTAAATGGCTTTTGATTGTTTGTTGAATAATGGGTCAAACAATGCGGCCAGATTTTCATTTAACAGAATTGGTATATTTATTCATTAAGTCCCTTTCGCAACACTTAAATAATTCCCTCGTATTTACATACTTTGCAAATAAAGGCCGCGCTCCACTGTTTGCACGATCGCGATAACCCTGTGTAGGTACACTGCCCGAGGAATTTTCCGCAGAACAAAGCACGAGATGCTTTGACTTAATACATTTACGTCAGACAGACTCAGAGGACAGGGTCCGGTGTCATAAACGGGCACGTGACATGTGACCTAGCAGTTAAGCACTCAATGATTAGGTGGATGTAGCCGAAATTCAGAACTCTCGAGTTTCAGTCAGAGTTTTGCACCAAAAAACTAAAGCATTTTCATTGTCCAGTTAATTAAAATAAGCTATGCAGTAGAATTTCATTATAACGTTCTCTTAAAATAATATACTTTGTCGTAAGAAAACCATCACTGACTCTCGTGCTTCAACAATTCGTTTATAAAAATCACACCACTCGGCAGCGATGCAAATTGCAATTTAATCTGTGACTGCAGTAGGTACTTGTTAAAAAATGTACGTGAACAAACTGCCAAGTACGTAATACTGCTTTGTAACGAAAATGTAGTAACTTTTCATTATATTTTCAGATTTAACAGTCACGACTCTGAATCTAGTTTGCATGTGATTTATAAAAATTTCACCCTTTTGCTGAAATGAGTAAATCGATTTAACTTTAAACGAAACGCAAAAATATATTTACGAAAAATTTAGTTAAGTACCAAAGTAAGTCAGGAGTTATAACGCACGTGCCATGTCTTTTTTAGAGCTTGAGAAAGTTTAATGACGTTGCAGAACCATTGTTCACCCTCGTGAGTCGTGAACCAATGAGTCAGTCAGCCTAAAGCCACAACCGTGACATAAAGGACTGATTTTGCTACGCTTATGCTAACAGTTTCAAACTTATGAAGTCCTAGCCTGAAACCTGTGACTTCGTCCGTTAAAAACTCCCTATACTACCGCAGAAAAACTTTCTACTTTTACCTACCGAAGAGATCCGTTGAGCCTCGCCCGCTTTCATCTTTGCTTCCTAGCTGTCTTGTATAGTCAATCGTCTCACAAAAAAAAAAAAAAAAGAGCCCAAACACTACCATTCTATATCGGAGATCCGTTAAACATTTCCCGGCTACATCATTGCCAATTCACCCAAGTTGACTCACAGAATTGGCTTCGCTTCTTTGTTCTGTGTGCTACAAGTGGTCCACCAGTACCTATACACTTGTGAGTAGCTATATCCATAATGGATTAGTGTTGGGGTAGGTAGGGTAGGTGGATGGCGTGTCGACAAGCCTCGTAATTTGTTTTTAATTACCGATATTACAAACAGTTTGGTGTTGCCTTAAAGTATAGAAGGATACTACAGGTAAAGTTTTTTAGGAACCTACATAATTCGTGCAGTTGCCAGAAGTGGCTTTTTAACTCAAATTAATAAAAATAGTTTAAGACAAATCTAAGTCATAACTTTCAACACAACACATAAACACATGCACATAACATCCAACAGTCACATACGTAGTCTTGATCCCTCACTAGGATTCCCTGCGTCGTAGGTTCCGGAACAAATATTTCCAGATCATACAAATATTTGTCCCGCAGTGGGAATCGAACCCGCAACCTCTTGCATCTCAGCCGACTCGCCACAGAGGTCGTCACAACAAAGAAGGAACATGGAAGGAAGTTTAAGATACTTTTAGGCGATCTCGGTGCGTAGGACTCTCAGGGTGAAAAAGTAGATAATGAGATGGTTTTCAAGACGGAGGGTTTTTTTTTTTTTTTTCGTTTTTGCTTTATATAATAATAATATAGTAAACAGATGTGGCCTGATCTTGCTGTGGCCGTATTCGGGTTACTTCTTCTTGTTGCTGGTCACCGCAACACATCCAAATAGAGTAAAATTGGTGTATTGAGGTAGCCCGCATGATGTTTTGTATGTGTTTATGAATGGTTTGAGGGTAGAGCTGTTTTGGACACTTGAGTTGTAGAGCTAGGCGACGTAGGAGGTTACATGCTGTTGTTTTTCACATAGTTTCCGTTCCTTATGATACCTACTAGGCAGAATCTTATCGTAAAATATACCTAATTGTAATCAAAGAGGTCGCGCGACATTGCGCTATGATTTATAATGGTAATTACAACGACGTAATTACAAGTTTTCCCTTTACAGCACCAACCGTTTAATCAAATACTTTGTATTACAAAGTGCGAGCCGTACGGTGCCATGTTCCGTGTAGTAGATACCAAACATTAAAAAAGTGACCCCAAAATGTAAAAACCAGTGTTACTTGACCTTCACCTTGAATAGACTTCACTTCAAATATCTACATAAATCTAAAGTATCCCTGTATTAAATTTCATAGCTGTGACAAACTGCGACGGGTGGACCCCTGAACAATCCTATAAAGTATAAGGGTTTCTTTTTAGAACAATTACGACTATACACCACGTACTTTAATACTATCCTGCTACACGTGGTGTATAGTCGTAATTTTTCTAAAATGATACCAAGCCACGATAACTTCAATTTTATTATAAGGGTTTCTTATCAGACTAAGGAATCCTCAAACTAAAGTGTGTCACACGCGTAGCAGATGCGGTAAGGTATCTGTATGTGAGCGCGTATCTGTCCATATCGCTCTCTATACTAAACTCAAGGAGCAACACACACGTAGCAGATCACTTATATTTTACCGTCAAGCATCTGTAGGCACCGACATAAATCAAAAGATGGACAGATGATATCTGTGTATACAAATTGAATTACAATACAGTTTGAAGGTTTCCGCGTGAATGTATCATTTTCGTATATTATCGTATCTGCTACGTGTGTGATGCACTTAAGACCTTTAAGTTCGGCATATTTAATCCCACATGTGAAAATATTATAGGCTACGACGTGATTTTGTATGCATGAGCAGACGCAGCCGGAGGGTATCCTGCCTGACATCTCATACGTCACATCCACATCACGCGTCTCCCGCGAGAGCAAACAAACCCATGATGTTTATTTTAATTAGTTTGGAGGCCTCTCTTCTAATTGTTCCACGAATCGAACTACACAGTGAAGGACGGCTCTCTACTCGATGGACCGACGACATTAGGAAGGCGGTGGACGGAGATGGCTCGACATGACATTCTATGGGGGAGGTATATGCCCAGGAGTGGACTTCTTTTGTATAGTGATGATTATGTCATAGTAACTGATAAAGAAGTAATTTTTTACCTTTACCTTATATTTTAGACCTATCTAAAGTTACCCCATACATTACGTGCAGTGAAGTTATTTTTCGTTATTTCACGTCTAAAAGCTACTGATGATGATGATGATTTCACTTTAATCTTTTAAAGCGATTCATAGATAGGTGCATACCTATCTTCCGAATTTCATCTACATAGTGCCAATAGTTTTCGATTAAAATGCTATGACATACGGACAGAACGAAATTAGAAGGGTTCCATTTTTTGTAATTTTGCTATGGAACCCTAAAATGTGGAAATATGCTAAACGTTGAACTAAAGATTTACCACTGATTCACTCCTAATAGAATGTATAATGTATAATAGTATGAAGATTTTCACATTTATTTGTCTGTATTTTTTTAACAAATGGTGTTTATTTGGAGAAATGCTACAACAACGAGGCCGGTAGTGTTGTCGTTTATCTACCAGCCGCGGTTCTGCCCTCGCACGTTGCGTTACATAAAGGGAAACGAAAACATATATTTAGAAAAAGCTTTCATATTGAGCTTTGATTTTTTAGATAAAGCTTTGGATAAAGCTTTGAACTCTCGGCTCGTTGCGGTTCTTGTTTTGGAACCGACCATAATTTGTATCTTCTGATTATTACACTTGTCTTCAATTTTTAGAGCGCCATTCGTTTTGTTTATGTTTTCTCTTGTCCGCCAAAAGAAGCCTTTAGGTTTTTCAGTCTTATTACAAACTAGCGACCCGCACCGGCCTTCGCAAGGATAGCAATAACCAAAACAAATTTCTGTTAATCCGATCGCTACCAAACTTCATAGGATTACCCACTAATAAGCCAAATACGACTAATCTGAAAATTTCATCAAAATCGGCCCTATCCTAGTTCATAGGGAACATACACACACACTTCGATTTATTATATATAAAAATAGATTATATAGATAAAACGTGAAACATCCCGGTCTCTTACTTTTTCTTCTTATATGAGGTTAAAAGGTGTTTAATATTAAACCACGTCAAACTTTAGACCACGTTTAGTGATGAAAGCGGTAGGTTTTATAAAAATGCTTGTACCAGCATGAAATTTTTGCTTTGGTGTCTTTTTGCACTATAGCACCGACGTAGGAGGGGGGGAGGGTCTCGCATCGGGTGGAACAGGCAAGGGTGAGCTCGCACGTAGACAGTGATTGGCTGGCTCACATGTGTCTGTTTAGTTTGCCGTTCAATGACCCCACATCACATAGAGAAGGCATTGTCTTATTTATTCGATATATTTTCTAAATTGATAATAAAAACAGTCACGCAACTTACTTACGTCCATAGGGGTTTTCGTAAAAAAAAGGGAAAACGCTGAGCTTTTCAATTGAAAAGCTCTATAACTATATAATGTGTACCGAGCGAAGCCACATAAAGTAGCCAGCACCAGTAAATCAAATTCATAATACGTCATCTTGGAATATTTGGTTCCCTCCAAAGCGGTTGTTTCATGAACCTGAAACTTTTTGCAGGGTGGTGTACGTATTGTTCATGATTCGGTGTATTTGCCGAACACTCGGAACTAACTTTTAAATAAAGTTAAATAGAGCCTTCAGCTATTTATTTAGTCATTCAAGCTTTAACAGGTTAAGCTAAAGTTAGCCTTTTTTTGTAGCGGTTAATATATTAAATCTTTCCAAGTGAAACACGAAGAATTAACCACGATTTTACTAGCAGAAAATGCTATGCTCTGTTTTAAATATTCTGTGTTAGCTTTAGAACCTGTCAATACCATTCCCTTTCCTTATAAAACGACTGCCTTTTCAGCTATATCGTCGTTTCTGCGGATAAATATCTCAAACGTTCGACCATCATTTGGAGGCTTCGACGGCACAACCACTGACAGATATAAACATATTTCTCTTAATAAATCCTAGTAGGAGTTGTCATAGCTGATAAAAAATAGCTAACTCCAAATAAAGATAGAGTTCATATGCAACTGGGCTGGACACACCAGCTACGACTGAAGTAGAGTCTTTTTTAGTTTTTAAAAGACCACCAAAAGATACAAAGTACAAAGACAAGATTGTAGCTCGATGGTATAGATGGTAATTGGCAGGTCGTACGCCTAATTTTGTGTCTGTATGTATTAGCTTCAAGTACCTAATTATGTGCCAATAAGTAACCTTCCTTATTTTTCTCTGCAGAAATTGAGCCAGCTTTTTAATATAAGCAGTGGGTTTTTCTATCCAGCCTTCAAATGTCTCTCGATTTATGAGGTTTCTTCCGATTTATCCCCAAATACTCCCGAGCTCGGAGAAGGCACTCCGTAAGCTATTTCCAACGTTGGTAGAGGCGTGTGTCTTTTTAAATCTCAGCTTGCCATCTAAAATAAATTTTATCGAGCTCAGTTTAGATTCAATATGGCTAGGCTGTGAGCAATTCAAATCTCGAAAAAAATGGTTAAGTACGGTGGTTTTCGTGTAAAATGAAATTAGCTGCCACACGCTGACTTTCAGTTTTAGATCACGTCGTAATAGTGTCTTTAGTGTGAGACTGTTGTATATAAACATTGTTGTTTCTATTTCTTCAATAGCTGAGAAATTTTGAATTTGCTGGTTTATTAACATCAGAACTATGAAGACTGCCGGCTGTAAGCTGTGCATACATTTGCTTACAAAGCTCGCAACTTGTAACCAACCAAACCACGTTTTCATACATCACCTCAAAGTATAGGAACTTCTTATACAGTCTCTAGATCAGCTGCATATTTTAGTATCCTGTGGTTTCTTGGTATCGGTATTTGTATATCGGTGTGAGATTTATAAATAAGTATTCATTTAAAAAAAAAATGTTGTTTATTCAAATAAAAAATTTTTGTTTATGACTAGGTATTTCAGTAATATTTAGTATCATGTTTGGGTTTCTCCATCCAATATTTAATTTGTCTTGGTTTTTCTCTATGAAGAAAGTGCCAAAAGGAACCGTCTAAAGTCCCGTTTGAACAATTAAATTGTCAGGGTACCAAGCTCAAGTTACGTCTCAAAGTATGCCTGAAATCTCAACAACTTCAACAAAACTAAGTTTCGTTGTAAAGTACAACCACCGAGATAACGCGTTAGCTTGACAAGATTTATGAGGCTACGTTTGCTCTTGAACCCTATTCCGTGTGTTTGACGAAACCCTTTTCAGGCGTTAATCATAAAACCTACCTTTGTTACAGAAAGTAAAGACCCTTTCATACTCGTATAATGTAAACAAACTGGGTAGGTAATAAACAATGAGGCAGGCAAACTCTGCTCTGATAATTTGACATTCTTTTGTTGTGGTTTACGTCTAACTTTTTTCTGTACTTTTTATACCAGGGCCTCATTCGAAGAACAGCTTTACAGCTTAACGGCTTTTATCAATTACCAATGATCAAGAAAGTTTGTGTGAAACGAAATTATGCACAACAAAAACTGGAACTAGCATTATTACAAATAGGATTTTTCACATGGCTGCCAAATCCAGCCATCTGTGACTATTATTTTAATATTCGCTTTTTAATTAAAAATATCAGGATATTTTATTCGTGCTAAAAATCAAGATATTGTTGCTAGCAATCCAAAATTAGAGTTAAATCACAAGTAGAGATTCAACGAGTAAAATACCTAATCAAAAGCCACTGAATTAAATCTTTAAGGCCGATATAAGGGCTACTTATAATTATCTCTGTCATTCTCTTACACGCATGTTTTTATAGTTGCATGACTGTGACAGAGGCATGCTGAGCTAAAACGTAACGTCTATTTATCTCGGCTCGAACTATTCTGAGAATACCGTTCAGAAAAATAACTAAGTATAAAGTTTTGCGTTCGCTTATAACGAATACCTAATCGATACGAGTAGGCATAGAGTGGAGCTTGAGCCGCAGCGAGCTATTAACAATAGGTAGGAAGATGACATGCGACATCGAACCCCTCACACTTTTCTTTGCGGAAATAGATTTTGAATGTCATCATGACAACTATTTATTTATGACAAGCGAATATTTAGCACAATGGAAAAGACTTCTGACATGAACATTTTTACAGTGTCATCCACCATTTATCACAGGAGTGTCCACAGCTCTCATGGTCAGAGTCTTTATCATCATCCTATAGAAGTCCAAGAATTTCATAGGTTCATCACGAGGGGGGCCTTTCTATACTGCGTAGTCCGGTTAGTGGTCGCCACTCGAGAACCTATCTGCGAGCTGTATGGCTCGCTCGTCACTCTGTGAACTTTTTCGGTGGTCTTGATTCTTCTAATACGGATTTCTAACTTCAGATTCTTCGTGAAACTCCAAACATAGCTCACTCTATAGCTCGCTGCGCGACTTTAAGCTTGTGTATGAGGCCAATAGTTAGCGACCACGTCTCAGTGCCGTCAGTGACCATTATAGACTTTCGTCTTGAGGCTCAGCGGTATCTATGATATGGCGTAGTTTTCCGAACGCTCCATCCGAGTTAGATTTGTCGGTTTGTCGAAGTTGAACCTACATATTTGGATCTTCTGTCCCAAATAGACATAGTGGTCAACAACTACGATGATATCGTTTCCAACGTGTATACCGGTGACATGGACATTTGACATGATGTTCGCCTTGCCCATATTTTTTTTAAATATTTTTTTTGACGAACTCTTTGGCGCGGCGAGCAAAGGTTCGCCTGCGATGCAGGAGGTTGCGGGTTCAATTCCCGTCTCTGAACAAATATTTGTACGATCTGCAGATAATTGTTCAGGGTGTTCTGGGTATTTTTCTATATATCATTAAAAATATCTAGTACCAATAACCATAACACAAGCTCTGCTTATCTTGGGGCTAGATAATGTTGTGTGAAATGTCCATCATTTATTTAATTATTTTGTCGGTATTGAGATATGTGAGCATTTAATATTATTATTTGTTAATATACAAACAGCTTAAAGCTGATGCATGTATATCTTGTTAATTGTCAGTGCACTTTAAATGCTTATCTACTCTATTTTTAAAAGATTTTACTGATGGAGCACTTATCACTGTCTCTGGAAGCCATTGACATTGTGCCAAGGTCTTCCTGCGATTCTGTCATGATGATTATAATATCATCACCAAATCAAGGTGAGTGGTTTATTCGCCATTGATGTTGATGCCATATCCATTCCAGATCAGTAGCTTGATAACACCAAATAACTGTCGCATAACTTAAACAGTTACTTTTTTATAACTTATCAGTGAGGTACTTGAATAAGTTATGCTCAACATAGATGCCAGTCATTATACCAGAATAACTATCAACCAGAGTACTTAATAATCTAGGTATAATCATCGACAGATGTGCTTTTACGTCCAGCGGTAATAGAATGGCTACCTCGGTGACGGTGCCAAGTGAAATAGAAACTTATCGAGGTGTAATCTGTCCCTAACGTCCCAATTACCGACGCGACGGCCGGCGCCGCGAGATTAGGAACTCGTGTTTGTACACGCATGAACTCACCGATACATCGAATTTACTACTCTAGTCCAACGGAATAGACACCACATTTCAATGATGGTCGTCAGTAGAGGTAATAATGGTGTGGACTTTTGAAGCTCTTAACACGTCGCTATAGAGACGATTTTGGAAGAACCTTTTCCACAAGAAATGATGAGCTTTTGGCGCTTTCATATGGACTATACAATGTTCACAGCAATACATCGTATCAAATTCTGAAAGGAAATGAAATGTCGCAAAGTTGTGCGTTAATCCGTAGAAATAAGGGTCACTTTCGGGTTGAGGGTAAGGTGGAGGGTGGAAGGGATGACACGGATCCCGTATTAGCGGTATTGGGTTGCGTTTGATTTGTTTGTTGACAAGTCCGAGTGATGGACGAAGGCTTTATTCAACTAAAGATGTGATATTAGACCGCTATAGCTTTTAGGAGATTATTTTCTGTGTGTTCGCACTTACACTTATATTTTTTATGTGAGGTTAGTTGCCGATTCTGCAATTATGTAGACGAGATTTAATAAATATTGTATTACAAATTGAAGCAGGTATAAAACACATTACAATAACGATAAAACACCTGGAACTCGACGCAAATCGCTCATAATCCAACGTCAAATAAAAAAATTAAGTAAGGCAATTTTCCCGAATAAATTTGTCAAATTTGCCACAGCTAAATCTTTGGTAAATATTGGCGAAAGTGAAAGTGAAATTGAAAATCTGGGGGTCAAATGTAAATGAGTCTTGCTAGAAGATGGGGGTGAAGGGGGGTTTAGCCCATTAAGCTAACACTAAATATCTCCATTTTAACATGCACAGTCTTACTATTCAGAAGCCTAGGAAAAGAAATATTAGACACATGCTTTGACAGGATCCAACCATATCATTTAGTGGCTTGCGGGTCGCGCCACCCCCGCCCGCCCTCTGCTGGCGGCGGTGTAGACGTTGTAAACAATAATACGTTTTAAAATTTTGATATAAAGTCTAGACTTAGGTCGAGATAAATAGACGTTACTTAGTTCGTACTAATTCTTAGAACTGTCACACAAATGTTAAAACACGCGTGCTAGAGAGTGACAGGGACAATGCTAAGCATAAGCACGTGCCAAGTAACGTCTATTTATCTCAACCTACGTGTATGTATAGATATTGAGAAAAACTGCTACTATAGAAGTTCGATAGAAGGCTTTAACGTTGATTTGTTTGATGTTAAATGACGGTTCACTAATTAATTTTGAGTGTTGGAACAAAATAGTTACGTAAAGGATTAAAAGTATGCATTTTTTAATCAAAATAAAATGTTGTGAAAACTTGAGTGTTTAATACATTATTTAAGGTATTTAAGTAAAAACGACGCAAAAATATACCTAGCGTAAACAAAAACATTTGTGTATGTAACAAAAACATTATTTTTTGTAATGTATGCACAAGAAGGCAGTGAGACAGCAAAGCTATCAAAAAAAACCTTTTAGAAATACTCTTATGAATCCATCGTGATCTTTACCTTGACGTGACTCAGCATGGCATCAAAGCTGGAAGTAATTAAGAGAGGCATTTTCCCAATATTGTGACAATAACAAATAGACTAACAATAACCAATTCATGTTATTCATGGTCATATCGAGCCTATTATTGGCCTTGAATCAGCGAAGCGTTGCCAATTTTGCTATACTTACTCAATTATTGAAAAAGTTAGTTTAATTAATTGTCAAATGGTGTTGCATTACTTAATATATGTTTATTGGTTTTAAAACTAACTCATCAAAATTGTTTTAAGCTGTTGATAAACTTTACTACTTATGTGCCCATTCCGATTTCCAACTCTGGAATATATCTTCACATTTCGTCAATAAAAACGTTGGCCTAGTAACTATCTACATCTCTACCAGATTTTCAACCCTATCCCATGGAGATAGAAATCAGAAATATATAGCTAAAGTTGGCCGACATCGCTTAGTTTTTAATTACGATGTTCAGATTACGCATCATCGATAAACGATAACTCTGTTTTGTTACGTTTTCTGTATAAATTGAACGGCGATAACGCTTCTATCTGAACTTTTTTAAATGATAAAAAAAATTTAATGTTTGCTTTTACTTACCGAGGTAACTCTTCTTCGCCTCTGGATATTTTTTTTCATAAAAACTTAATAATAACCAGTATCACATGGAAGCAGCCGAATTCTTTTATTTTAAGTATCTTTAAAGCACGTGCAGCTTACTTCGCGAGATCGTGTAAAGTTTATTTGGGAGCAGCAAATGGGCAACACGTGAGGCTGACACGGGCGCCGCGCGCGGACTGACTGAAAAGGCTTGCCTCGCGGCGCCGGCTGAAAATGAAAGACCAGCCGTAGCGCACCGTAGCGCACCGTAGCGCGCCGTAGCGCGTTGACGTAGCCGCCTACCAATTGGTAAAGGATCGCAGTTTTCAGGTATTGTTTTATATTATCTTAATAAATTACACATCAAAGGAAAAATGTCATAAATTTAAGGCAGCGCAGCGTTCTATAGATATTGAATCAATTTCCTTTTTTCTCTATTCGTCAAGTGGGCTCCCTGTATTAGCGTCGTTCCACAATGCGCTGGTATATTGCTGCGAAAACACATGAAAAAAAAACATTATTACTTGTTATATTGGTGTATCAACTAGTTTTGCCAGACTGCCAATGAAGGCTTATGTTTATCTGGCGTGTCTTGTGGCTATATTATGTTTTTTATCACCTCAAAGCACCCAAACGGCTGGGTTTAAATAGATGAGATGTGAGACTCGTCTTGATCCTCAGACATAATGTGACACAGAGAAGAGTACATAAAAATAAAAAATAAAAATATATATCGAAATTATTCTGTTTATTTAATTTATCTCATAAACATAAATATCAAAGGCAAAGCCTTGTGGAAAAAAAGTAAAAAAAGTATGGCAATTTTTTATGATACTAATCCAACCAACTGTATATCGTGTTTCGTGGAATGATAACTATGTATAACAAAGATAAAAGCGATAGTTTATGAAGGTAAGAAGTGATCAAAGAAATAAGCCAATAAATTGAAAAGAAATTCAATAACATTCACCTAATAATCTACTAACTAAGGTTTTAAAAAGAAACCCAAGAACAAGACAACCAACACGAGAAATCCTATCCTGCACACAAGTTTGAACAACGCCGACAAACTTATATCCCATAGCAATAGCTATACAACAATAATCTTGTGAACCTTTTGAAATAATGTGAGCTTTCACAAAATGTAATTTAATTAACCAGAGTGGTCGACTCCCTTGAGATTAATAAAAGAAGTAGAAGTAGGTATGATCAGCATACCATCAAAGATCCTTTGAACTGTAAAGAGCTATCGAAGTGTATTAGTTTTACTACTTACTGTAGGTACCTCTTGTTCATGCCACTAAGTTGCTGCCAAGTTATTTTTTGCTTGTTGTTTAATGGAATAGAAATTTAAATTAAAACTTATGTTTACGAGCTTTAGCTTACGACTTTGTTCGAGGATAGCACATGATACTGTTGCAAGCTAAATCATGTCTAAAGAAACATTATTACTTGAGATACAGCAGCTTCTATGATTATAAAATATTACTATTTATTATTATTATTATTTTTTTCTGATGAAGGCCCTCGATTAGGGTCGAACCCTGTTGGTGCTTCCACCAACATATCGGTACATGATAAAATTTCCCGTTGTATAAAATGATTGCGTTTTATTCGTTCGTCATATTACTGTTTTTTTCTGGGCTGCGTTAGGTTGAGGTACAAGGTTTGATGTTATGTTAGTCTTGTAATGGGTTTGTATGTGACTCATGGTGAAATAATTATATTACCATAACACATACAATAATAATAGAATTGAAGTTATCGTGGCTTGGCAACATTTTAGAAAAACTACTTTACTATTACTACTTACTAACTTACTTTACTATTCGCTTGTTGAAGTTTTGTTGACCGTTTTGAGGTCCTTCCTCATGAGCACCGACCGCGACCACGCTCAAAGGTCGTGAGACGGGAACTCAACTTCAAAACGTCAACAACAAACGAAACGAAACGTCACAGCAGGAGAATAGTATAAAGTACGTGGTAATTTTTCTAAAACATACAATAATGTGTGTAAAATTCTCAGAATTGAAGTCATAAACCACACTGAAGTTTTATTGGCATTTTTAAAATTGCTCTAGGTAAACAGGTGTTTCACTTACAATGTTTTCAAACTCTCGCACGCTACTTGTCGTAGCCAAATGAATTGCAATAGGTACTTTAAAGTTGTTTTTTCTTCATCTTCTTTATCAGCCGGTAGACCACTGCTGGATGAGGACTCCATAGCATGCATAACGTGCAATGGGGCAATTTGCCATAATCAGCACGCTTGCCAGGCAGATTGGTGATCGCAGTTTGGTGTTAAGTAGATACTCAGTTAGATACTGCTGCCTAATCCCTGGTGTAATTTCTTTAAAGTTTACTACATCCACGGGAGGAGAAAAAGGACTATACTCCGAACATTTGGTCAATTTCGTGAAAAGGGGTAGATAGCATTTCGTGTTACACAAAATCTAAAATGAACTTTATAGAAAAAGCCCATATACTTTTATTAATTCTGAAGTGTTCTTTTTTTATCTATATCTGTGCTGTTAAGAATTTAATTCGGGAAATAATTGGCTTTTGAAACATCCCTTTTAAGCGTTTTCGCAGACTAGTCCCTTATCGAGAAACTTCGAATCTAAGCTGCTATAAAGGGGCTTTTAAAGCTTGCACAGAAGCTACAGAATAGATAATACTAAAAGGTAATTACGGACAAAGGGTAAGAATGTCTTGGATACTTACATGAGTCTATTTAATAATTTAAAAATTACGTCACGTATGAAAGCCTCTCTTGACAACATAATAACCCCGTCTCGAGCGAGAAGATACTATGCAGCACAGCTCAGGCTCTCCACGCCTGTTGCTTATAACCTTACAAAACTTATTTTGATACTTTCTGTATCTAGGTAATATTGTAATAAAAAGGAATAGGGTTGTAGTACTAAAAGGGGGTGGGGGGTTAAGTTTTTAAGAACAAAGATACAAAACAAAATTGTGAATCTTACCATCAACGTGTGAAATCGTACTTTACATTGAATAATTTCAATGATGGGTCTTTCAAAAATTACTGACGATTACAGACGACGTCGCGGGCGACAGCTAGTATAGTATTACCTTAAGAAGACGTCCAGTTAAGACCCTGTGCTTCTTATTGATATATTTGTGATTTCAATGAACAAAATACCATTTCACTTATTTGAATTTAATCCTCATACATAGAACCTGATTATGACAAAATATTACTCTGAAACTATTCCATGATTACTCTAAAATATTCAACTAGATACTAGATTTGAATTTGGGATGCACGCTAGACCCATATTTTTGAAAACAATATAACGAAAACGTGTTTCGCCCATATTTCACTCAAATCTGCCTGATTAAGCGAAAGTCAGAAAGTTTATTCGCTGTGAATACGTTGGCATCTAAAAACCCGCGTTTATTTTTTGAGCTCATAAACTGAATGAGTGCTAAAATACTAAAACGAAATGGGTGAGAATAAATTACTTTTTTCATACGAATACGCACAGAGCTACCTACTCGTGAATCATCGCGTCGCGTCGCGTCGCGTCGCGTCGGCGTGAATGTATGGCCGACAGCTGCACAACACGAAAATAATATAATAATATTATCTATTTAATTTTCTCGTAAAACTGTTGATGTTTTTTTTGCATTTGACTACTGGTTTGCTTCTTATTCCCTAACAGGTCAAAAAGTCTTACAGTGAGACTTCGTTGTCCGGTTGTCCGACTAACTACTAATGCTATCGTCTTGAAATGAGACAGTTTTAGAACTTGGCCAAAATCTACGTAAACCGGGTGCAACAGTTTGGATTAATGATTGGAATCCAAAAGGAGTAATTCAAAACTGATACAGATTTTTCTATTCTTTAAATAAATATGTGTTTTTTTGTTAATCTCTTATCAACGAACAACGACCGTTACTGCTTCACTCATTACTGTCCATCCAAAAGTTGCCTGTAAGACATCACTTTTAGCGATAAGGCCACCCATTGTACTGCCAATTTAAATAAATGCAATTATTATATTCCTGGTGAACAATTAGTGTTACCCTACTATCTGTGTGACGCCCTGCGTGTCGCGGCGGGCGAGTAGCCGATTGAGTCAAATCATGAATCAAAGAATCCTATTCATTGAAATCACAAGGATCATTTTGAATCATCTTATTATATAAACTACGCCAACGCGACCAAGCCTAGAAGAATCAGGCAACACACATGGTTTGGCTTACTTTGATGACTGAGACGCAAGAGGGGCGGGTTTGGTTCCCGCTGCGGGACAAATATATGCATGGTTTTTAAATATTTGTTCCGGGTCTGGGTGTTGTGGTACCATGGTACTCGTAGTTCCTGATACCCACGACACAGGGAATTTCAAGTGTGTAAGTGACTGTTGGGTGTTATGTTATTTTAGCTATATCTATCTACCGAAATCCGATATTGGTGGACAAGATTTAATCGCACTTGGGCAAATTTATTTATCAGAGATAAGCAGCTATTGAAGCCCTGGAAACAATCGGACGACTTTGACATTGTTCTGGAGGTAATCGAACCGAACCGTAATTGAATAGAAATTGGTTTGATAACTTGACAATTACTTGCTGAATTGTTTGCGTTCAAAGCAAAACATTTTCTATCACACCACTTAAACAAAAAAATAGTTGCAGCAAGCCGCTGGATGGAGGCGGCTCAAGCCCGGTTGTCGTGGCGTTCTAGGGGGAGGCCTACGTCCGGTAGTGGACAGTACAGGTGGATTATGATGATTACAAGAATTGTCTATGGCATAATTAGGTACACAATGTCTTTTTTGCATTGACAGGCAGATACAAATCGCCCTGCATCATGTAAAGCCGGCGCTGACTGCACCCAATTGTGCTTCCAGATGTTCTAGAACGCAAGAGAACGAGAAAAGCTCCAGATCCTTATGTTTGGTCAATTACCTAACTCAGTTCCAGATGTACTCTGAGGAAATTGTCCCTCTGAGGCATTAGCAGGACTAGAGACTGAAGAGTGGAAACGAGTGGGAATCAAAGAGCTACGATCGTTTGAGGACTATGAAGCGGGAAGGTAGATACTCCTACGTTTTATATTATATCGTTAGTTTATTCTGATTTTTATCTCACTAATATTATAAATGCGAAAGTTTGCGAGTACCTATGTTTGTTACTCCTTCACGCTGAAACAGCTGAATCGATTTGGTTGAAATTGAAATGGAAATAGCTTATACCTTGAATTAACATATAGGTAGGTTACTTTTTATCCCGATATTCCCACCGGATCGAGACTTATGCGGGCGGAACTGGGGGCGCAGCTAGTGTTTAAGAAATTGCAAATTTTGCACCTCCTTTCAATGGCGCCCAGGGCACGTGCCCTACTTGTCCCACCATAGGTACGTCACTGGCGTAGACCTGAGGCTAACTCCTACCTAATACAAAGTTGGATCAAACTATGACTGAATTTAATCCAAGAATCTCGCTTTACCTCGTCATCCAATATTACGATTGATAACTTACCTAGATAAGTAAGAACTATTCTCTCCAAACAGGTTGGAGCGAGCAACTCCTGCTATTGATAAATTACTTGCAACTGACTTCAGGCAAGTTACATGCTTGTGCGCTATGCTTTGGAGCTCTCTGGCTTTAATTAACCCCCAGGAATATAATAATCTAGCATGGTAGAGATGACAGATTGCTGCCAAACCCGTATTCTGTGTTCCGGTTGCTGGTGAAGTTACAAACACATGAGACTTTTTAACTTTAGATGATGCTTATCGGTAAACCTGCGAGGTTACCGATAAGCATCAGTAGATCAGTTCTCAGTGCCTCCAAAATCAAGTAAAAAAACTGTACGACGTTGTTGAGGGTGTAAAAATACGCACCCATTTATACTATCTTCTTAACCTTACCTACCTACTTTTGCCCAAACGGCCTTTATTTTGATTACAAGAAGCAGTAAGTTTAAATTAATTTCAATTTAAAACAAATTAAACACAAATATTACTTGCACTTGGCCAATTTATTTCTTATTGTTGTCTCTTCGCAATTTTGAGTTGTCCCAAACGGCCCGGCTGAAGGTCGCCCGCTGGGGCGCCGCGCCGCCCGCCGGGCCCAGCCAGGTGACTACTTCAAAATAAATTATTATTTTCAGCACCACTTAGGCCCGCTACTATTTAAAAGTATTGCCAGTGCCAAAAGTGTTTTCAAATAATATAAATTTAAAAAATCTAATTGTATTGAAATAAGATTTTATACCTAGCTCAAAAATTACCAACCAGACGGGATGAACAAATAAATAGTAACAATTCTACTCTTCTCAAACGAAAACTCTGAATGAATTCGACACGTGTTTTGCCTCTCAACGAAGCATCCTTAGTAAACAGTTGACTCACTGCGCGCTAGAACAATAAAGAAACAACAACACCGCAGAAACTCCGCAGCCATGTTGCTTCGCCGAGCGCTTTTTCCTGAGGATGCTTCGTTGAGAGGCAAAACACGTGTCGAATTCTTTCAGAGTTTTTGTTGGAGAAGAGCCGAATTGTTACGAAGTTTAGTATTTGTTTGTCTGTAAAATAGATTTCCGCAAAGTCACGCTTGAAACAATTAATTACATTAGAATAGTTATAAATAAAATAGTTAATAACTGCATTTTTTACGCCGTATAATGTTTCAGTTTTTACTTTAATAATGAAATTTAAATTTTTAATAATGAAACCTTTAAATAAGTCATCAAAGTAGAGATGTGCATGTGCACACAGATCACAGTCCCCGACCGTACCTAAATAAAAACAAGGGCCTATAGTTCCTTCGCTAAGTTTGTCACGATAGATTTAACTAAGTAATCGACCGGCTGCGTGAGGTGCGCAAATAAAGGAGGCAAGTAAATAACCCCGCGATGAATTAATAAAAGCTTTTCATGCTACGAGGATTGAGTCTTCTTCAAAAGACTTCAAACTACAAGCGAAATTGCCATGGTACTGCAACCTTACCGCTAACCCAACCCCAGTTAACTGCTCACATCAACTCGCTATATTAACGCAAACTATAAACTCAACCCCAAATTGCTCTGAATGCACTGAATTACTGTATAGTTATTTTACTACCTTCTATTTACTTTATTTTTAGAATGAATAAATCTTTTGAACCGTGTATATCATACTAGCTAAGGGTTTGTTGTGGTTAGTTTCTTATTTCTAATTCTAATTTTAAATTGTATTCAAAATTATTTGTACCTTGACGTAACTAAGAGTTCCCACTGTGTTCCTAAAGTTTGAATAAAATATATGAATATGAATATTAATTTGGCCCGAGGTGATCGTCTACTTTCAGTGGTAGGTCCGATCGTTATGTAACCGTATGAAACCTGGTTCTTTTAAGTTAAATTAAGTAAAGACCTACACTACCTATTTGAGATCTAACTAAACCTTTAGAGCATATAAAATTAAAATTAAAATTTTAATGAAATTGAGGAACTTAGCGGTAATAAGTAGTGTATATTTCAGATGTGTAAAACCCGAAGTTATTATTGTTACTGTATTTTCTTTTAAACGGTTGTACTTAATTGGAATTTACTTCAATAATATTAAAGCTTCAAAACTTTCATATTATTATAATACTTTAAATTAATAATGCTGGAAATTTAAATAGTTTAACTACAACTTCTTGTTTTATTGCTACAACAATGTTTGCTTTTTAAAAGTATTACTACTTCTTTTTGAACAGTTCAATTATTTACACAAAACATATAACTTAGCATAAATTGAAGCTAAAGATTTGACTTGGCTAGTTTTAGTTTTAGTTTTCACATATTACAAGTTATCTTATATTTGGCTAATCAACTTATTTTCTTTATGTTATATGCAAGTTACTGTTTTTAACCGACTTCCCAAAAAAGGAGGAGGTTCCCAATTCGGTTGTTTTTTTTTTTGTTTGTTACCGCATATCTCCGGTGTTTATGAACCCATTGGTCCCATTTTTTTCAGAATCCAGTTCTGATGATGGAATCCATGAGGAATTGAGGGAACTCCTCAAATATTGTAGGCATACATATGGCGATTTTGTCATTTTCAGCAACAAACCAAGCATTTGCATTCAAAAGTATCATAATCCTTTCACCACTATGGTTCTTTCATATTTTTTTTTCATCCAAATATTTAGTCGAATACAATGGCGGAAGTCGGTTTTTTAAATGAAAAGTTATATATTGTATGTACTGCATGTGATATTAAATAAGATAAAAAAATACTGTGCAAGTTTTCATTCTGTTTTATTATAAAGTCAGTTTGCTGGTAAAAACTAGCCAAGTCAAATCTCGTCATTTTGATATTTAATGTTTTTGATGGAATCATTACTTTTTTTAAAGAAATTATTGTTATTATTATTCATCATTCAAAAGTGATTTGTAAAATTAATCATTTTTTCTGCGATTGCTTGGAAAATATTTCAAATCTTAAAATTCACTGTTTTCTGTTTTTTTTCCTTTGTATACACACAATTACCTACCCAGCTGGACGCCAAGTTTCAACTTCTAGGTCATCTGGAAGTGGGTTATGTTTCTGATGTCTATGTCAGTCAGTTAGTCAGTGATAAAAATACCAATTTTTATACGTTAATATCTCTATTACCTTATTCTCTTCTTATTATCTAGTACCCATAACACAAGCTCTGCTTAGCTTGGTGCTAGATAATGTTGTGTGAAATGTCCAGCATTTATTTATTTATTTATTACCATATTACTCTATTGAGTTTTAGTTAATCTAATAAGTTTTCATAAATAAACTAAATTTCATGTGTTTATGTTCAATACAGCTTTTGAGTTATTAAAGGGTCAAAAGCGGCTCCAAATGGTACCTGGAATATAACACACGGCTGCTACGTCACCAGTTTCTTTTTCTTGGCTTGAACTTGGCTTGAGACGCTAGCACAAGTCTAGATTGCAGTTAACGTAGAGCGATGTCAATGTCGACCGAGTCGTAATCTTGTAGCGCCTACGATCATCACAATATTCGCGCCGCGTCGCCGCGTCGTCGCCTTGCGGTTAGTGTGGAGCACTCCTAAGCAACGAGACTTGGCAAACAAGTTAAAGTTTATATCGATGTGATTGCACTTGTAGGGCTACACTTGTTCAACATAATCAGATCTGAAGCAGAGCAATATTTACCTACTGAAAGTTATTTGTCGCTGAGCGAATCACGCTGATTGCAAATAGCGAGTAATTGATTTGTTTGCGTACTAGCACAGTAATGGGCTGCATTGTAAAGGCATTAATAAACCATTAATCGAATAAAGAGCGCTGATGGGGTCTCTTGCGAATGCAGTGCTTTTATTTAAATAGGCTTCAAATAGTGAATTGAATAATCTAGTCATTATTTTGCTATATGCTTGTGATTCCTCTGGGTTTTGCAGGCTACGGTAACCGCTTTTCATCAGGTGGGCCAATAGCTTATTTGCTTACGCAGACACATAAAAAAAGAAAAAAAATACAAGATGAATTTGTGATAGAGTCTGTGGTTAGAGGCGGCTCAAGATCGTTCGTCGTGGCATTCTAAGAGGCTTATGTCCAGCAGTGGACTTCCACAGGCTGATTATGACGATGATGATGAAGGTTTAATTCCTTGTTGAAAAACTCTTGGATTTATTCTTGGTACCCTTTATTTGGATTTGTTTTTTTGCATTTTTATTATTTCCACACGCAACCATACATAATCTTTGAAAATGTAAACTGGCTAACTCTTTCGACTGCCGAGATTTTTACGACTGAAGCAGTCTACAGACAAATGGACGATGTAAGCCTAGCCTGATTCTTTTTGTCGCGTTGGAACAGTAGTAGTTTTAGTTTATAAATTATCCTTATGAATTCTACTTTTGACTTTGAGTAAAAGTTTAATTAGCACCCGTGACAGATAGACCAACAGGTAAACACCAGGTAATTCCATAAAATTTACGCTTTGCCGATATAAGCACAAAAAAAAATTGTCTACCTAGCGACAGTGCCGCTTACGAACAGTTTCCGTCTCATGATATGCAAATACTGCCATGTCCTGTCTAATAAAAGAGATCCCGTAAGCCTACGGATTATTTATGAATTAATCAGTGCCGCACTGAAAACCCTCTTGTTTGTTTAGCTACTGGAATTAATTAGGCACTACGTACTCTATTTTTGGGATACGGTACCTACTCCAGTAGCTAAATACCTATCTTATTTTGGCAGCTCTCTATTTTTCTAAGGCACCAGTAGGTCTAGGTACTGTAACCCTTAGAATAAGGACCCTTATTCTAAGCTGTAACCATCGGTCATGATGACAGATAATGTATCAAAATATCTGTCAATTATAATTTTTTAGGTTAACCATCCGTTTTAAGTATATTGGTGAATGCAACCGCGGTCAAGTCTAAAATGTTTTTCAACTACCGGAACTAAGACCAGAGGGCTACTATTATTACGAGTTAAACATTGCAAAAATCACTTTGCGAGTCGTGAGTATTCAACGTGACTTACATAGTAACTATTCATCATCCTGTGCCGCGCAGTCGATAGAAACAGCACACATCCCTAAATAGTTACTACGAACGTCACGTTGGATACTCACGACTCACAAAGTGATTTTTGCAATACAATACTCGTAATAGGCCCTCAGCACGTAGGTCGCAGGTGCCCTTGCGTATTGGCCGATATTACAATAAATGTTCAGCTATTATTTCTGAATGGTGATAAGTATACATGGTTAATTAGACTCCCTTTAGCTGATGTCGAAACAAAGAGTCCTAAGTTCAGTCTGGTTCATTTAGCACTTATGAGAGTAGGTACTTGCAAAGGTCCTGTATCGAGCTCCGAGAGTAGTTACGGAGGTAACTATGAAGTGCTCAACGTTTATTACATGTTGGCACGATACGTGAGCAACATAGGTACCTACTGTGTGATCTTTCTACCAGTGTTTAGTGGTTGTAGTAACCCGTCGACTCGTTTTTCAAAGAGAATCTATAACAACACGTTTTTAGGGCTCCGTAATCCAACAAGGAACCCTATAAGATCGTTCAGTCCGTCCGTGTGGACGTGCCCATCTGTCACATACAGCATCAAGAGTTTTGTACATTTTAATTAATTAAAAGGCATTGTTAGATCAGGTAGTGTTTTCATACATCATTTTTAAAGCCGTTTACAATGTACCTCACCCTTTTTCCAAGTTAGGGCTTATTGCTACGATTTTAATTTCATAATTTTAAAGTATGATCCTAAAATCCAAACATCCATAAATATTTTTTATAACTTGGATTTACTTAAATTTAGAATAAATAATAAAAATAAATGCTGGTCATTTCACACAACAGTATATAGTCCCAAGCTAAGCCGAACTTGTGTTATGGGCACTAGATAACTGATATACTTAATACAATACATTACATAGATAGATACATTTTTATTATACATAGAAAATACCCAGAACACCCTGAAAAAATATCTGCAGATCGTACAAATATTTGTTCCGAGGCGGGAATCGAACCCGCAACCTCCTGCATCGCAGGCGAACTTTCGCCCGCTGCGCCACAGAGGTCGTCAAAAAAGAGAGGAGTTAAAAATTGCATATCATATAATTGACGATGAAACTGATTTGTACTTCAGACTGTATTCATTTTGAGGGTTTTTTTTAAATTAATCGATTTATAAAAAATATGCGATTAGAACTTTAAAATAGAAGTCTAGCTATTAAATTTGTAAAAAAGATTGTATTGTTGCCTTTCAAAATGAAGAGCATTTTAATGCCAAAGCTTTTTTAGGGTGGTTATTTGTGCCTACACTATTTTTTGCATCTCATTGTTGAATCTCGTCACGTCGCACGGGCGCTCAAAATACTGCTTTTGAGATCAGTCCTGCTCCCAAGAAATGTGAATATCAAAGGCCGCATCAGCTGTCTCCCTTAGTTGAGATAAAATACGAACATTTAGGTAAAAACTAAGAAAAAGAAGAGATAAAAAACTCAAAGTGAGTGTTTCTGGAAATTGTCATAAGTATCTAACAAGAAAACGCATAATTTGGAAAGACTCAAATTTTAAAGAGCTGATGCAAACTTCCTAAAATATTAATTGTCGTACTTAAAGAGAGTAGGTACTGTTTTTACTTTTACAAGCAATGTTTACATTTTAATGTATGTTTTCGAATGGACACCACGCACTTTACTGGGCCCCAATTCTACTAAACAAATTGCGTTTGAACTTTTGACACTTTTAGTACCTATTCCTATCAAAAGTGTCAATTTTGAGATAATTCATTAACAATTCAAACACAATTTGTTTAGTAGAATGGGGCCTTCTCCTGCTGACGTTTGTACGTTTCGTTTATTTGAAAGTACGTGGTGAATATATTTATTATATTGTCACGGGTATTTATCGCGTACAGCAATCGTGGTCGCGGGCTGACTGGAGTACATGGAGCTACCGTCGAGAAGTGGCGGCACGTGGTGAACAGTCGTTGTTTTTTAAAATTACCAGCTAAACCCTCGCAACTTCATCCGAGTGCTACTTGTACTTTTACATACAAACATTTGTTTACATATTTGAGCACAGAGTCTAAAAAAAAGTTAAATTCTTCGTTAGACACGCTCCTCGGTTGCTTTAGTCTGTGTACCCACTGGCATAAGATAGGCCACATCATCACGTGACACTCTTGGCACTCTCAAGTCTTTGAAACTTGAAAAGAGGCGTTCCTTGCATTCCTCAATGCCAACATGGAAACATTTTTGACGACCTCCATGGAGTGGCGGGCGATGAGTTGGCTGAGATGCAAAGGATGCGGGATCGACTCCCGACGCAGGGCAAATGTTTGCATGATCTGCAGCTTCCCTCATGATATGCTTAGCAGGCGGATTGGTGATCGCAGTATTCATGTTGAGTACTCCTCAGTTGGCGTTTACGACATCCACGGGAGGAGATGGAAGAGGTCTGTTCTTAAACCAGACACGCCAACCAATTATCAATCAAAAACAATACAAAAGAGCCTAAACACGGCTATTTATTAATATTGCAAATCGCTAAGCAGATCAGTTGAACACCTTCCATTTTGTCTCCGAAACTATGCATGGCATTTATGCCTTTCTTGGTACACTTCTACACTAAAGGAACACAACCTCCAAATTTCAAATCTCTAGGACCGCACTCAACTCTGAGAACGATCATGAGAACACCAAAAATGAAATTTTTGTATGAGAGTTTTGAAATTGGAATACACTCAAGATCGTTCTCAGAGTCAAATTCGATTTATTAATTTGGGCCTTGGTCCAGTGGTTTGGGCTCTGCGTTGTCTATCAGCGGGTCGGTTAGTCAGGACTTTGATTCTTGGCGGTTATGATATAAATTTATTTTTTATTTAAAGTTGACTTTTATTTATTTTTTATTTATTTGGGTTTGGGGTACTTTGCATACTTATTTCATTACATATTATTATACCAAGCCTCGATAATTGTAATTGTTTGATAGACTTGTTCAAGGTGTTCAGTAATGCTTGCATTGGTGTGTTCCGGCTTAAATGGCGCTGGTGAAATTACAGCTATATGAGAACATCTTCTTTGCTTATTTCTCAGGATGGTGGACTCGGTGCGATGCCACGTAGTAGGGTACATCCTAAGACATGACCCAAGGAGTAAGGGTTCCGTTTGGGCCCTTTGGGTAAGGAACCCTACAGAAAGGTGCGGTCTTGGCATAGAACATGCAGCAAAATATACACGTATTTCATTTGGCACTTTCCCCGTTATCGCGTAAACAGTGTAAATCACTCGACGCCGCCCCCTCCATCCCTTCTTTCCTTTCTGCTATCTATCAGTAGTATGTAATTGGTTAATCTGGATCACAGGAGATCCAGCTTAACCAATTACATACATCTATTTAAATAACTAACATGAATAGATCTATGTTCTAACCTATTGAAATAACTAAATCAATTCAAATAACTAACATGATCTATGTTCTAACCTATTCAAATAACTAAACCAATTCGAATAACTAACAGTACCTGGATGACCGAGCTTTGCAACCAATTACATACATCTATTCGAATAACTAACAGGAATAGATCTATGTTCTAACCTGTTCAAATAACTAAATCAATTCAAATAACTAACATGATCTATGTTCTAACCTTTTCAAATACATAAATCAATTCGAATAATTAAAATGAATAGATCTATGTTCTAACCTGTTAAAATAAAAATCAATCGAATAACTACCTGGGTGACCGAGCTTTGCTCAGTGTTTAAAACATCCCTAAGGCAAATTTCATCGAAATCGTCACAGTCACTGAATGTTCAAAATCATTTGTTAGAATTAGTAACTTTAATAAAACATATTTTCAGTAACTTTAATAGAATGGTACCATTTCGCAATCAGTTATTTGAATACTTTTCTTTTGGACCAGAGTAACCAATTAATTATCTATAAGTACATCCATTTGAATAGCTAACATAAATAGAACTATGTTCAAAACATCATGCAAAAGGGCCGTCTGTCGACCTAGTAGCAGTAAGAGTCTGCTCAACAAGTATTATATTCCAAATATTTTATTTGAATAAGTAACTTGAATACAACATTATTTTTAAACTCTTTAATTCAAATAAATAACATGAATAGGAGGTAAAATAAAACAAACGACAACTCTTAATTATATTTAATTAAAAATATAGGTATGTATTCAGATAAATTAAATTAATCAATTTTAAAAAACATTAACATCATTATCGTCACACCACTTCTTAATACACATTACATTTTTTAAAGCACATTTTTTATTATGATTTATACAGTTTGAAATTACGGGGGATTTGGCATAGATATCATATAATTTTGAAAAGTTGGGACAGCCATTTTCACCCATATCTATAATTTCACAATTTTGACACAAATCGTGAATCCATTTAATTTTTTCTGTGCCCTTAGCTACAATTTTAGATTTATTTAAATATGGTATAATAGTGCGCTTAAACTCGCGGTAGTCAATATAACCTTCACTCCAATAAACCCCACGGTTATTTTCTAACCACCTCACTTGCTTTTTCTCTTCTTTTGACAAGTAATTAAATGAGTAGGGAGGCTTGACGAGAAAAGTTTGTGTGTATCCATTGATAAAAATAGCGAATTCTTTAATTATAAATTGATTTTTCGTATCCTTGAATCCTTGTAAATCAACGATTGCAATATCAGGCTTACTATTCATGATAATTTCTTCACTAAATTGCTCAGCGGTCTGTACTCTATTATGCAATCGTTAAAAATGAGACAATATGCTGATGTGTGATCAGGTATCTCTATGTTGCTTTCAAGCTCCACGCATACGCTTACTACTGGACCAGACTTAAGGTTTTCACTCTGTCTAGAGCAATCTATAACAAATAGCGGTGCCTTTTCTTTAAACTCAAAAGCACTTAACAACGGTTCACTCTTGCGCCCGTAATAAGACTGTTGGAATTGTACATAATGTTCGTATAATAAAGCAAATTTCTCATCTTGAAAATTTACATTTATGCTTTCATACGGAAAATATGTAGAGTTTAGATACACTTTGACATTTCTTAAATTACAGTGATCAAACTGTGACATATCTTGCTGTGCAAGATTTTTTCTGTTTGTTTGTAGACCTATAATAACGTAACGCGGTTTTTCAATTTGCGACGAGGTTTTTATGGACCACGTATGCTTAGTAGTTTGTGGTAGCAAAGGATACTCATAAAGATCCCAATTTCTAAAAGCAAAACTGAGTGGTCTATCTTTTTCTAATAGCTTAAGTAAGTTAACTTTTTCCTTGTCAGATACCTTAACATGCGGTACACGCCAAACTAATTTATTTATTATTATGGTATCCACTAACTCACCGGATGGAATTTTCAGAGAGTTTAAGTCGGTATTACTACGTAATAATATCAGTTCATGTTTACAGTTTATTATGATCTTCTTATAATCTTCAGCAAAAACTAAAATATTAGCAAGTGGTATTGAAGCTGAAAAATTTCCTCCATGAATGTTTTTAGTTCCATTTATATCCCAACCCCAAGCTTTCGACATTTTAGCTTCATTTTCATTCATAGATAATAAACCTTTCATAGTTGTAGTAATACCAGCATTTTTAATTCTATCTATTTCCACTCCATTTAATTCATACCGAATATCTTGGAAAAGAAAAAGTAATGGATTGTTTGTAAATTCAACACTTGTAACTTTTTGTTTTGAATCCTTTTTGACAACGTTCACTGTTCCTTCCAAATACAGGGTACTGGCTGAAGGTAATATATATAAATCTTGTTGGTTGATAGGTATGCGAACTTCGTCATTCCTGTTAAAACTTGTTACGTAAGGTTTATACGAGTGATATTCGATACCATCTATGGTATTATCGTAAACAGGAAAACTTGTTATATCTAAAATACTCATTTTAGAAGTCCAATTTGTTTCAGAAATCTTTTATTTTCTTCAGTTATCTTTTTCTTAGTTGTTCCTTTATGGATTGCTCGATTAGTACTGATGTGTTTTGTCTTAGCATTACCATATTTATTATAATCAATCATCTTTTTTTCATATGCAAATATAATTGAACTTCTTCACCTCGTAAGTTTATCAAATTGTTATTAATATCCAATAATCTAATGTTTATAGTGCTAATGTTATTTTGATTAACAGGAAAGTAAATTATATTTTTCGGTACTTCTATGATTCGGTATCCTGGAGGTACGTTAGGTGAAAATTCGTGAATAATATGGCTTGATTTACCATTAATATATGATCCGCTCACTATATCACATTCGATTCTCACCACAGTCGTTGATAAAATGTTAACTGGGAGCTGGGAATCATGTAATATATTTGCTTTTAGTGTTTGTTTACCAAACCCGAGTAATATTCCAATAGAGTGGTTTTTTTCAAAATGTATGTCTTTAGTACAGAAAATTGATGTTTTTAATGTGTTATTGTTGCAAAATAGCTTGATAGATGCATTTTTTACATTTGTTTTTAAATAACTACTGATATCTTGAAGCTCGTAGGCACCTTCCGGTATCTCTATGGCATCATTTTCACCAAAATGAAATTCATTGTTACTACTATCAATGTTAGGGATTGAATTAAATGTTGACAAATGTAACAGAGCACATTCATATTTACCATCAAGTTGTAAAGCAGGATAATAGCAAGACGATAAAATCGGTGTATTACCACTTATGGACAGCGTGAAAGACATTTTTCAAATGGAGCAAACAAAACCAGTTCTTTAATTTATACAAATTTATTTCAGTCAATCTTTAGTTACATAAATTTTATTTTCCAAAATGCATGTAGGAACTTTAAACATAGATGTCCACAATTAGACGTATTAAAATTTTGATAACTACAATAATTGTATGTAAGATTCGATAGTAAATATTTTACTAACTCTGACGGGGGCTTTAAGTCTCCAAAACTATCAAAATACTCACAATAATCTAAATATTTTACGTAGGCTACCCAGTGTGTTCCTTCATTCTCTGAACTATCTAAATTGACAATAGCACATTCGATGTCTTTTGTTTTTTTTGGTAATTCATCTCTCATATAGAGTTATGATAGTCGGATATATCTAATATTTTAGTTATCGTTTTTGAAATACCTTTAGCTTTTTTTATTTGAACTTTGACACTTTTTATGCAGTAAAGTTTAGCTCTCAACCCTACAAATTCAGATATAACATCACCTCCTAACTCGTCTTTGAACAAACCTGGGACCTTTGCGTTTACTAAAGGCAAGTTGTAAGGGTTTTTCACATCAAAGTTACTTGTGTCATACACGTTCAGATCATTCTTCATGTCTCTATAATAATCATCTGTATGAATTAAGTAAAGTAAGCTATCTGTATCAGTATAACATAGTTGAGCTAGGTTACCATACTTATTTTTAATAAAGTTATAGTGAAACTGATACAAATGCATTTTAGCGTACTCTAAAACGCTGAACCCAATATATATTGGCCGATCTAGTTTGATTTTATCATGTTTTAACTGAATTGCTGCAAAGTTTTCAGAAAATATTGAAACACTATGAAAATTTGGTCTTGCAATAAGCTGTTCGGCACCCAATGTTTTATTGGTTTTGTTATATCGGTCGTTCCAATGTGTAACCAATTTTACATCCACTTGTTTACGTTTGTTCTCAATTGTTTTGCCAAATATAGCGTTGTTTAATAATTTAAAAAAATCTTTTTCAAATACTGAGCTCGAATTTTGACGAAATTGTGTATTCATATCTATATACTTTTTCAGATAACTATTTTGACGAAATCTTAAAATACGATTAATTTTAGTAAGCATCAGCCCTTGCTTTAAACACTCCTTTAAATGTACATAATGAATGACATAGTTAAATTTGTCATACAAGTTCGCTATCAGTTTTGGTGTTTTACCTCCAGGTGGGGTGAATTTTTCACATGCAAAAGGTAAATCACTATGTAAATTATGCAAATTATCATTATATTGTAAATCAACTTCCAAAATATAACCAAAGACGTCATCTTCCATTGTATTATTAATATCAAATTCAGCAATTTCATCTTGAGAGAAAAACTTGAATTCAGAAATTGGCATATTTTTTGTCATAGCATGTCCATAGAGATTATTACAGTCAAGATAAACTAAATAAGAAGACGGTTTTAGGTCGTCGTAATCAGGAAGATACACGTTATTTGCTTTAGCGTGTCTCAGAGAACACTGAGCAAGACCACCACGTATTCCTTTTTCAATAAACTGATACATTTCTACGTCGTTTAATAATTCTAATTTTACTCTAGTGCAAAGCAACATTGCGTCCCAACTTAACCCAGGTGAAGTAATGTAATATGCTGGATCTAGTTTATAGTACTGTAGACAAGTTTGTCTAAACTTTTCAAAAACATCGCATAGTAGTAGAACATCACATTTCAAATATAAGTCAGTGTATTCACCAAGGGAATGAATGTTAAAAATTTTCCAAACTTCTTGAGCACGTCTGTAATCGTCATTTGATACGTGTTCCTGTGTTAAACTATTGAAAAAGTTTTCTCTCATTGGGAGTACACATTCATCGTATTTGGACCATGAGTCTACATAGTCATAAGGATAAATTCCTTTTTTGCGCATTGTTATATCCCCATATAACTATGAGAATATGGCGTAGCAAGACACTGTCAGCACTTTTGGTCGCTGGGCAGTGGCAATTGGCTTAAAGAAAATTAGTCGGTATCGTAACTCTACTACGAGCACTTGTTCTTTCCGTTTTTAAATTCAGTTCGTAAAAATAAGGTTTTTTCAACAAACCATCAAATAAAAGACATTTCCATTTCAAATTGTTTATTTTCATTTTTTAAAAAGTGGTTTCACGAGACACTAATAACATTGGTGGCAGCTAAAGGGATTTCCAAAATCCGGGATTCGCCTCGATTCCTTACGTGATTCTGTGAAAAGAAAACATTAAAGTGTTAAAGTGGAAATATAAGAAAAAGCTATACTTACCTCTTGTTGGGAAAACCGTATCCAGTCGCCGTATCCGTCGCCGTATCCAATCGCCGTATCCAGTCACCGTTTCCAATCGCCGTATCCAGTCGCCGTATCCGTCGCCGTATCCAATCGCCGTATCCAGTCACCGTTTCCAATCGCCGTATCCAGTCGCCGTATCCGTCGCCGTATCCAATCGCCGTATCCAGTCACTGTTTCCAATCGGCGTATCAAATCGCCGTATCCAATCGCCGTATCCAGTCGCCGTGCCTAGTCACCGTATCCAGTCGCCGTATCCGTCGCCGTATCCAATCGCCGCATCTAATCGCCACAAATCAGTCGCCGTATCAAGTCGCCGCATCTAGTCGCCGTATCTGTACAGGATACATGTAGCTGAAAGGGAGTCGCTTTCCGAGATGGCCCATCTCGCCCGTACAGTTGCAGCAGTCTTGTAAGTGATAACGTTTAATTTTGTACTTAACTAAAGTGAATAGTGTTGGTGCTAATTACATATTAATTAAAAACATTTTACTAATAAGTACGTGCAAAGTTCTACGTCTAGATTAAAAAGCGTCATTTTAGTCGCTCATATTCATACAAAGTTCTATTTTTTAGATCATACAGCGTCATTTTAGTCACTTAGATCCAAGACTTGTACAGGTACCTACAACATTCCTTTCTCAGCCGTGCCTTATCTTTGTTTAGTCTAGCGAAGCTCCGGCTTCGATGTAATGCCTAAAGAGAGCAAAGACTTTAAAGATATTGTTTCAAAGAGTGAATTAAATATAATGACTACTTCCAAAGACACTAGTAAAGAGATCGAAATGAACATTTTATGCAAATTCATAGGTAAATTCGATGGAAGCCGCGACAAATTAAATGCTTATTTAAATAATTGTAGAAATGCAATTAATCTTGCGTCTTCATCGCAGCAAGACATACTGCTGAAATACATCTTGAGCCAACTTGAAGGACGTGCTGAGAGCGCGTGCTCAATAAAAGAATTCGAAACATGGCAACAACTAGAAGAATTTCTTAAATCACAATTTGGTGATCGTAAACACTACGCTGCACTACTCTTGGATCTACAGAATTGTCGACAATCAAACATCGAGACGGTTAACCAGTTCGCACTCCGGGTAGAGTCATGCCTATCTAAACTACTAGCGGAAATAAATATCTCAATCCCAACTAGGAAAAAAGGCGAACTGGCTGGCCGTGTCGCAGCAATGCAAGACTTAGCGTTGCATACTTTCACCAGTGGTTTGAATGCTCGACTATCCACGGTAGTCAGATGCCGTGATCCTGAAACGCTAAATGAAGCCATCAATTTTGCAGTGTCGGAAGAAAAGATTCTTCAAACATCTTCTAGGCAACCTTCCTTTAACAACGCCAATTCATTTTCACGACAATCGCCACAACGTCCATTCCAACAAAATAAAAGTTTTGTACAACACGGTGTGAATGTTTCGAATAGGCCCAACGATCAGAGACCCGCCGCATCTACATCCGGTCCTCCAGTGTGTCGTTACTGCAAAGCTATAGGACACACTATTGATGTGTGTCGCAAACGGGAGTATAATAACAAGCGGTTTGGTAAACCCCAAAATCAACAAGGGAGTCGCCAACCGACGACTTTCTACCGAAGCAATCAACCTATTCATGCCGTCGAGCTGTCCGAAGAACAAGAAATCGACAACAGTATGCATGACCATGATCATGATTTAAACGACCAAGCCTTCTCGTCCGGCATCGTGCGGGAAGAGTAAATTATAAAAACGATACCATAACCTACGCGAAATTATTACAATTTCCCGTTTTAAAAAAAAATACATCCACTAACAAACTCGGTAACCAGCCCCAAAATCATAGTGGCCTTAATGAAATCACTGTTTCCAATACATCCACTAACAAACTCGGTAACCAGCCCCAAAGTCATAGTGGCCTTAATAAAATCACTGTTTCCAATACATCCACTAACAAACTCGGTAACCAGCCCCAAAATTATAGTGGCCTTTTTAAAAACACTGTTTCCAATACATCCACTAACAAACTCGGTAACCAGCCCCAAAATTATAGTGGCCTTTTTAAAAACACTGTATCCAATTCATCCACTAACAAACTCGGTAACCAGCCCCAAAGTCATAGTGGCCTTAATAAAATCACTGTTTCCAATACATCCACTAACAAACTCGGTAACCAGCCCCAAAATTATAGTGGCCTTTTTAAAAACACTGTTTCCAATTCATCCACTAACAAACTCGGTAACCAGCCCCAAAATTATAGTGGTCTTTTTAAAAACACTGTACCCAATTCATCAAAGTCAAAGTCAAAGTCAAAAAGAACTTTATTCATTGAAATCACAAGGATCATTTTGAATCGTCTTATATAAAATTAAATTACTCCTGTTCCAACGCGACCAAGCCTAGAAGAATCAGGCAACAAACTCGGCTTGGCTTACATAAATGGTCCGTCTTACCACTAGGTGAGAAGCGCCTGTGTGGTGCCTCGGAGCAAGGAGTTGCTGATACATAGTAAATGAGAACTTAAAAACCTTAGGAAGGTAGTCAAAAGTAAATAAATATCAGCAAAAATATGCAAGACAGCACACGCTACGCTTGTTATACTTATAAATAATAATCTAATACAAACATGTAAATAGGTAAGTACAGATATTGCAAATTTCCATTTTAGCAGTCGAGGGGCAGAGCGACATCAGGCCACGCGGCTTTATCATTAATATAGTCATCAAAAGTGTAATACGCTTTCTTAATTAGATTCATCTTTATGTAGGATTTAAATCTTCGAATAGGAAGTTTAAATGCACCTTCTGGAAGTTTATTATAGAACCGTACAGAATTCCCCATAAAAGACCCACTTACTTTCTTTAATCGAAATTTTGGTATATTTAGTTTGTGTTTATTTCTCGTGTTAATACCATGCACGTCACTTTTTATCATAAAACTATCCAAGTGTTTATGTGTATGTAATAATATTTCATAGATATATTGCGATATTACTGTAAGAATATTGATTTCTTTGAAACGCTCCCTCAAGGAGTCACGCGACTTCATTTTATAAATGGCACGTATTGCCCGTTTTTGTAAGACAAAAATAGCTTGGATATCTGCTGCTTTACCCCACAGTATGATACCATATGACATAACACTATGGAAGTAGCTAAAATAAACAAGCCTAGCTGTAGCTTCATCAGTAAGCTGCCTTATTATACGAACTGCATATGCAGCGGAACTAAGTCTACCAGCAAGAGCCACAATTTGTGGTGCCCACTGCAACCCTGCATCAATATTAAGCCCTAAGAAAATGGTAGACTTGACAAGATCAAGTGTCTCCCCATTTATTTTAATATTAGTTGGATAATGTTTTACATTAGGCAATGTGAATTTGATGCATTTCGTTTTTTTAGCATTAAGCAAAAGATTATTAACTGTGAACCACTCAAGAACACGCGATAGTGAATCATTTATATCATCGTAATTAGATTTAGATCTATCAACTTTGAAAATCAAAGAAGTATCGTCAGCAAATAGAACTATGTCACATATGTCTTTCACAAAAAAAGGGAGATCGTTAATGTAAACTAGGAATAAAAAAGGGCCTAGTATTGAACCCTGTGGCACCCCCATGACAATAGTCGATCCTGAAGACCTTTCACCACCAACATCAACTTTTTGGACCCTATTGGATAAGTAAGAATTTACAAGATTAATTGCCTGATTTTGTATGCCATAATGTTTTAACTTGGAAATTAAAGTATCATGCCTCACGCAGTCAAAAGCTTTGGACAGGTCGCAGAAAACTCCGATCGCGTCCTGCGAGTTCTCCCATGCTCCAAATATGTGTTCTAAGAGCATGGTACCAGCATCGGCTGTCGAACGACCCTTAGTAAATCCAAATTGATGACTATGAAGAAGTCCGTGGAGGTTAAAGTGTGACAATAACTGAGTAAGAATAAGTTTCTCGAAGATTTTACTTAACGCAGGCAATATAGAAATTGGCCTATAATTACCTGGATCTTTTTCGTTACCAGACTTGAACAAAGGAATTAATTTACTATGTTTCATAAGATCAGGAAAGACTCCCTCGTCAACACATCCATTGAAAATGTAGGCCATACACGGCGCAATATCAATAATTATAACACCTAACACCTTTGTAGATATTCCCCAAAGGTCTTCAGTATTTTTAATATTAAGTGACTTAAATGTCTTAACAATATCATTGGCATTAACGTATCTGAAACTAAACGCGACCTCACACTTATCAACACTTAATTCCAATAAAGTAGATGCTCCAGAGGCAGTTGATTTTAAAGATTGAGTCACAAAATTAGGTATACTAGAGAAAAAACTATCAAAGGCATTTGCGACCTCAGTATTATTTGATAATGTTGTATTGTTTACGTTTAAATTAATTTGTTTACTACGAGGTTTAGCTTTACCTGTTTCATTATTTATTAATTTCCAAGTTGTCTTAATTTTATTTGCTGATTTTTCTATTTTATTTCTCAAATGCAATGATTTTGCTGCATGACAAACTTTTTTGAAGGTCTTGGAATAGTTCTTTATGTACAAGATAAACGATGGATCGTGCAACATTGATTCTCTAGCCGCATAGAGTTCATATAATTTATTCCTACTTCTATAAATACCGGTTGTAGCCCAATCAGCTAACCCGACATTAGCTCTAGCTTTACATTTTTTTAACTTAAATATCTCACTATGTTCCTCACATATCAACTTAAACAAACTAGTAAACAGGTCATTCGGATCATCTACGCACGGTACAAGGGGCATTTTGAGTTCAATACTGCCCTGGAACTTCTTAATGCGACTTTCTGTGATAGGCCGATAAGTGAACTCCTTAGGTTCATCTACAAAATTACAAGTAAATATAGCACTGTGACCATAGTGATCTGAGGTGAAATGTTTAATTACTGATTTATTAATTGGAACACTACTGCAATAAATATTATCTAAACAGGTGGATGTTGTTAGTGTCACCCTTGTAGGTTCTTCGAAGAGGTGATATAAATTAAAGCATTTAAATAAATTAAGCAGCCTCTCTGATAGAGGATTAACCGGAATATCTATATTGAAATCTCCGCAGACTATTAGCATTTTATTACGAACAAAAGTTTTAAGCAATGCTTCTTCCATAGTGGATTCAAATAATGCGAAGTCTGCGTCAGGGGGACGGTAAACGCTTACAATGATATGCCGCTCTAGCTCAACACAGGATAGCTCAATAGTCCTCTCAATAGTGAGATTTGCAACATCTTTACGTTCCTTGCATTTTAAAGTATTTCGAACAACAATTAAGGAACCCCCACGTATGGCGTTCTTGCGTTTGTATGAACTTACAATATTATAATTCTCATAATAAGGGAGTAACTCAAATTGTAACATCCAGTGTTCAGTTACACACATAATATCAACATTAAAACGGAATAAAAATAATTCTAATTCTAAGATTTTGCTGGGAAGGCCTTGCACGTTTTGATGTACTACATTTAACGTGCCCGGCTGTCTCATTGTCGAACTCGTCAGTTTAAATGACTGTCAGCTACTCCTACTTGTTTGCCCTCATTAGTACTACTACTAACTACGGGCTTGTCGGTGAACTGCGTTATAGTACTTATAACGGGATCAAAAATATTAAATGCTAACAATTTAGCAATTATTAATTTACTATGTCTACTCAGGTACACAGTATCTCTTGTCAAAACAAAATTACTAATAAAATTATTAGTATCAAAATACAAAACGTCTCTATGACGACATGTCAAATTATATAGCATTAAATTAAGATTCCATATTTTTTGATTGTCTTTGGCACTCAAAGATTTTGAGTAAGGGAAAGCACATAAAATTAATTTTCCCAATCCTGAATTTAACTTGTGTAGCAAAGTCTCAACCAGCTCAATAATATCTAATCGCATGACACCACTACTCTCACCTAATTGTACTAACAAAGTGGTGTCGTTGTCAAAGCAATCCTCCCTCTTTATAGAATCTATAAGTTTGTGAATAGGGGCATTTGGAAAGCAATTATTTGTCACAACTTGCCCTAACAGATCACTAAGAAGCAAACCCATCCCAACACCTATCTTATCTGAAAACACCACAGTCTTCCGGGTCTGCCGACAGGATTTTACCTGTCTAACCGGAGACTGCGTACCAGGTGTGGAAACTACTTCAACCTGAACAGTAGGTTTAGCTTGTCTCTGCGATGCACATGGTGCCATGTGTATTAAAGCACCTAAAGCTGATCCAGAAGGCTCTGATACAGGAAGGTCCGTCTGTGAGCTACTATTACATACTTGTACATATGTGCTATCATCACTCAGTATCTCTATGATATTATTCATTTTCTGAATATTGTCAGATGCTTCTTGTTCAGCTTTTTTATATTTACACGTTACATCATGAAGTGATGTTTCTAAACTTTTAATTACCTCTGACATATCAAGTAACTCTTTTGAATTACGTCCAATCAAATTATAGCAGGAATTAAGTTCCTCATTCATATTACATTTTTGCTTTATATGCTTTGCATAACTCAGGACATTTTTATGCTTTTTAAGCTTTTTCTCAGTTTTTTTTATAAAATTACTTAGCCTTACATATTTTTTTATTCTTTTACTCCCTTTCAATTGTAGAAATTTACTTTTACAATTTGGCGTAGTGAGATCTATCATTGAGATGTTAGAACAACTGGCCATGAGTTCGGTCTGTAAATCCAGACTCCTATAATTATTATTTGAGGGCACATGCTTCGACTCTAAATGTTCTAGTTTACATCCACTAACAAACTCGGTAACCAGCCCCAAAGTCATAGTGGCCTTAATAAAATCACTGTTTCCAATACATCCACTAACAAACTCGGTAACCAGTCCCAAAGTCATAGTGGCCTTAATAAAATCACTGTTTCCAATACATCCACTAACAAACTCGGTAACCAGTCCCAAAGTCATAGTGGCCTTACTAAAATCACTGTACCTAAAATATCCACTAACAAACTCTATAACCAACCCCAACATTATAGCAGCCTTGATATTCACGAACAAAATGATGATTCTAACTACACCCAATTCACATCTGCTAGAGCCTCACAATCCATATCCAAATCCTGTGGAGTACCTGAAAAAGTAAAAAACATATTAGACATATATAACATCAAAACTAATCCTATGAAAAAATACTTACCCTTTGTGGAAGTCCAAACGCCTGTCTCATTCAAACCTCTGAGACTTCTCGTTGACAGCGGTGCATCTGTTAGCCTTCTGAAGATAGACAGAATCGAGAAAATGCCTGAAATCACAAAAAACATCATAACATTTACTGGCTTAGGATCTACACATAATCCAATGACTTCTTTTGGGCATATATTAATCAAGTTCAACTCACTGAACCATCAGTTCCATGTTATACCGAGTATAGACTTTCCCTACGATGGAATAATCGGAAATGATTTTTTATCTACGTCAAATTGCAAAATCGATTATACAAAAAACACTCTTATTGTTGGAAACGTGGAGCTCAAGTTGAAATTTACTGAACCAATGTATACTATTTTACCTCGAACGGAAGCAGTTATTGAATGCTCTGTACTCAATCCTGAAATAAAACAAGGTCTCATCCTCGATCAACACATAATAGAATCTCTCTTGATAGCAAACTGTATTGTCAAGGTAAAACCTAACTCTAGGATAAATATCTCTGTCGTCAATGTATCAGAATCTCCAATATATATAAACTCAGATCTGAAAATCAAAATTCTACCATTAGACGAAAACGATACTCATCAAATTTTCTATGCATCTCAATCCAATGTACGGGAAGACGCTTTGAATAGAGCTGATGAGGTAACAAAACTCCTACGCGTATCTCATCTGAATTCAGAAGAAACGAGTGCCTTGTTCGAGCTATGTTCAACTTTTTCTGACATATTCCATCTTCCTGACGACCATCTTACTACCACTGATGCCTTAGACCATCAGATTACTACTTCCTCGTCTATTCCAATTAACACCAAATCCTATAGATTTCCAGAAATTCACAAACAAGAAGTTCAATCTCAAATCGACAAAATGCTTAACGAAGGGATTATTAAACCATCCACATCTCCATGGTCATCCCCGATCTGGGTAGTCCCGAAGAAAATCGATGCCTCAGGCCAACGCAAATGGCGAGTAGTGATTGACTACCGCAAGTTAAATGACATATCCATCGGAGATTCATACCCGATTCCCAACATTTCTGAAATCCTTGATCAACTAGGGAAATGTAAATATTTCAGCACCCTTGACCTTGCTTCTGGATTCCATCAAATTAAAATGGCAGAACAAGATGCCTCTAAAACTGCTTTCTCTGTTCCTCAGGGACATTTTGAATTTACTCGCATGCCATTTGGCCTTAAAAACGCCCCAGCAACCTTCCAGAGGCTTATGAATTCGGCTCTTTCAGGCCTCCAGGGTATTCAATGCTTTGTATACCTCGACGATATCGTAATTTACTCCTATGACCTTAACATACACATGAACAATCTATCTAACGTATTTGATAGACTTCGCAGTTTCAATCTCAAACTCCAACCCGACAAATGCGAATTTCTTCGCAAAGAAGTTTCTTATCTTGGTCATATCATCACGGACGAAGGAGTGAAACCAAATCCAGAAAAGATAGAAGCTGTAGAAAAATATCCCGTTCCTACATGTCCAAAAGATATAAAATCTTTCATGGGACTAGTGTCCTATTACCGCCGATTCATTCCAAACATTTCTAAAATTGCTAAGCCTCTTACCAATCTCATATTCATATTCATATTCATATTCATATTCATTTATTTATTGCTCTTATGCAGTAAGTACATTAATATTAGTAAGTATTGGTCTTATTATACTAGGTTAGTTAAGTACTTACACATAAACCCCGTTAGGGCGCTGCAATTTTATTAGATAAGATTAAATTATTATATTATTAAATTAAATTGTATGCATGCATGACTATTTATTCTTAATTAAACAAACAAAGCGGGTCAATAAACAAATGTCAAAACAATGGCAATTTTATGTCAATACAATTTACAAATAAAAATGTCAAAAATCCGTTAGGACAAGTCAAATCAATTAAATAAAATTAAATTAAAATTTAAATTATGTGTCAGGCGGACGGGCAATAAAGTCCTAATGTATGCGCAGGTATGTCGATATAAATGAGTAAATAAATTGGCTTATAACTTGTCAGCGATAAATTCATCGACGGAGTAGTAACATTTTGTGAGCAATACAGATTTAATTTTCTTAATGAATAATTTGTCCTTTGTTTCATTTTTGAATTCTTCTGGTATTTTGTTATATATTCTTACAAGTCTAGAATGAGGGCTCCTAAAAAAAGTTTGTAAACTGGAGGAGGGTGTCATTAGCTTATTTCTATTTCGTCTGAAAATTATCTATATCTATGAATTATCTCCTGAAAAAGGATGTCCCATTTAACTGGCAAAACGAACAACAACTAGCCTTTGAAACTCTAAAAAACGCTCTGACTTCAGCTCCTATATTAGCATACCCTGATTTTTCTAAACCTTTCGTCCTAACTTGCGATGCCTCTAACTATGCTATTTCAGCCATTCTATCCCAAGGTCCAATCGGAAATGACCGTCCTATTGCTTATGCTTCACGAACTCTAAACAAAGCCGAATGTAACTACAGTGTTACGGAAAAAAAATGTTTAGCAATCATCTTCGGCACTAAAACCTTTAGACCATACTTATACGGTCGCCATTTCAAAATCGTGACGGATCACCAACCACTCAAATGGTTGTTCAATTGCAAAGACCCAGGGTCCAAACTTATCAGATGGAGACTCAAACTCGAAGAATTTGATTATGAAATGCAACATAAAAAAGGCAAAATCAACAGCAATGCCGACGCCTTATCTCGTTATCCGGTTAATCCAATTATAGAAAGTGAACCAGATCCTCAACCTTCAACATCGGGTATCTCAAACCATCCTGATTCCAGACCAAATTCCGAAATTCCTGCAGACGTCCTCGAGGATCTTTTAGATTTGGGTGCCTTAGATCTCAGCCCACTGCAAGATGTTGATTTTAGCCCTCTGAGTCCTGCTACTCCACTGGAATTACCTGAGGAAAATACCAGAGCTGCAGAAATCCCTCTTGTTACTAACGATGACTATTCTGATTTCTTAAAAGCATTTTCTGATAAAAACAAAACACTATTCGACACACAAATGAAAGAACTTAACGAAAGTCTCCTAAAAAGTACTTGCAAAACAATTCTTATTCCAGTGTCTATCGACTTTGATGACTCTAATCCCTATCTCGAAGAAATCATCGCGACACTAGACGATTCGTCAAGAAGTCTTCTGGACGAAGAACGTGAACTCCACTCGTTCAGTAAGATCGAACTAAAAGGAGTTATGTTCTACTTTCTATTTACAAAAGTCTACTACTTTGATAGTAGTACTTATCCCGAAATTTTTAAAACCCTAAAATCAGCGAGAGACGATATCATACTAACAGGTTCAATAAATGATATTGCTATATCCGATTTCAAAAATCCATTTGAACAAAACTCTTACATCAAAATATATGGAATGCTCATGCACCTCTTCAACAATACAAATATTATAATTAACATACATCGTAACAGCGTCATTTATCCTATACCCACCGAAATTTCCAAAATCCTGAAAGAAAACCACGATATTCCCATTGCTGGACACGCTGGTTCCAATAAAATGTACGACAGGATAAAAGAACGTTATTATTGGAAACACATGCGATCCGACATTGAAAATTATGTAAAAAATTGTAAAATGTGTCAATCCAATAAAGCTTTACGTAAGATCAACAAATCCCCAATGCAAATAACGACAACTTCTTCGAGGCCTTTCGACAGGATCAGCCTAGACCTTGTTGGTCCATTACCCGAAGCTGGCCTCTCAAAACTTAAGTTTATACTTACCCCTCAAGATGACCTTACTAAATTCTCTATTGCCTATCCTATCGCAAACGCTACTGCTGAGGACTCATGTGAATGTTTAGTACATTTTATATCCCTATTCGGTATCCCTAAAACAATACTTACGGATCAAGGAACAAATTTCACCGCAGAACTATTTAAACAAACCTGCCAGTTCCTAAAAATTAAGCAGATTTGGTCTTCACCCTATCATCCCCAGACGCAAGGAGCTCTAGAACGAAGTCATTCGACCTTGAAAGAATATTTAAAGTCATACGTTGATGAAAATCAAGCAAATTGGCACAAGTTCGTGTACACTGCTATGCTAACATATAATAGCAATGTCCACACTACTACCCAATTTACTCCATATGAGCTCATGTTTGGTCATAAACCATATATTCCTGACTCGATCTTTGATTTACGCTCTGACGTAACATATCCAGAATACATTAAAATGCTTCATCATCGACTCAAAATATCTCGCGAGAAAGCATTTCAAAATATTCAAACCTCTAAAGAAAAATCTAAAACGTATTATGATAAACATACTCGCCCGGTACAATACAAGGTCGGGGAATATGTTTATTTGAAAAATCATGTCAGGCTACGTAAAGCCTTATCGCCACTCTGGAAAGGTCCTTATAAAATCGTAAAACTTCATGGTTACAATACCCTGTCTCTCCTAATTAACCGACGTCATGTCAAACATCACTTTGATGAAGTGAAACCAGCACACGATGACTAAGAAAACATATTAAGATTTTTTTTTTATATTTTTATTTCTTAGATTATTTTATATTTTACATACCCTTTTGTTATACACTTTTGTTTACACTCAATTTTATTAATCTAACAAATCGAAAACATATTAAGAAACATTTTTTTTTTATTTTTATTTCTTAGATTATTTTATATTTTACATACCCTTTTGTCATACACTTTTGTTTACACTTTTTTTTATTAATCTAGTAATTACAAATTACTTACAGAATGGGCGCTGTTTTTATCTTGGCAATTGACGATAACCAATACATTGAATACATCACCAAGAGTCCTGGAATTCTCTTCGATCCTGTAGGCACTCTAAAAATCATAAATGACCGATTTGACATTGTAGTCCCTATAGACGTATCTTGTTTTAAAGAACACATTGAAAACATTCACAACGTGTTTAATATAATTAGATTTCAGTGTCGTGAAAATGAGGAGATGGATAGCGCCAAGTGTTTGAATACGTTGCAACCCTTAGATTCTCTTTATAAAGACATATTACGCGATTTTGATTCTATTTCTCATATAGTTTCTAACAATCCATCTAAACGATCTGCATGGTTTTCGGGTGTTGGTGTTGTATTTAAACACATATTTGGTACTTTAGATGAAGATGATGCCAAAAACTACAATGATGCTATTCAAAGATTATCTAATACTGATAATAAATGAATAAATTCAATAAAGAAAAGTATTATAGTCTCGCAATCAGCTATTCTAAATGTTAATAACTCCATATACGAAATTAATATCAATCAGGCAAAATTGTATGACGTCATTGACAAAATGACCGCATCACTTAATAACGTGTCAGGAATTTTATTAGTTGATAATTTTAAAATTAGGCTTAACGCCGCTCTTAATGTGTTACAGTCTAATCTGTTAACCCTTTCGTTTAAAATTGAAGACCTTCTGAATTCAATTTTATTTGTAAAGAGTAATACCATCCACCCGTCAGTTTTGACACCTCACCAGCTATATAAAGATATTGTAAGTAATCTTAAAGTAGTTCCTAAGTATAGAGATTTTCCAGTAAATTTAGATTTAAGCAATATCCATATTCTTTTGAATATCGCTGATCTGGTTTGCTATTATTTAGATGGAAAATTGGTATTCATTATTAAAATACCTTTAGTTAATGCTTTAGAATATAATTTGTATAAGAATACACCTTTGCCTACTCCGCATATTATCGGAAAACTTAACTCATTCACCATGATTTTGCCTTCGGAAGAGTATTTAGCACTGAGTAAAGATAAATCATCATTTGCGCTCCTAAAGAACTTAAATTCTTGCAAAATTACCTTGGTAAGAAACTACATTTGTGAAGTAGCTGATAGCTCTTCCGTTTCAGGTAATCCAACATGTGAAATTGAAATAATAACTAAAGCAATAACATCATTACCAGAAAATTGTCAGTTCAGATTTATTTACGGTGATATAGATATTTGGCATAAATTGAACAATGACAAATGGATATTTGTTCAATCTAAACCAACTAAAATATCTATTGAATGTAAAAATAATGTAAGAACATCGGAGTTCATAATATCCGGTACAGGTGTATTAAACATCCCATTTGAATGTGTAGCTTATAATAAGAACTTTAGGCTTGTAAGGAAAATTTACCCTAGAATAGAAATACCAAGTGTATCATCGGATTTTAACATCCTTAATGATAGTTGCTGTAGTTTAAGCCGTTTTAACGCAATTAAAAGTATTCCTGTTTTGAAGATTAAAAATGTAAATTTGGATAAACTAAAAAGTATTAAAATTGTATCTGATCAAATTTTAAGTGATTTACAAAATGTTGATACTGAGAATAACTTTAATAATCATATTAGCTTCCCGATTTTAACCATTTTGTCAGTAATATTGTGGTTTAGTTTAGTTTTAATATACGTTTGTAAAAAGAACAAGTATTCAAAGAAATTCTTCCCGAGATCTGATAATATTGAAGTAACCAATAATTCCGATATCGAATTAAGATCAAGTCATCCTCGCTTGCGCACTGAATAACTTTGAAAAAACTTACTTTTTTCTGTAAGTTTTCTCTTAACGTGAGGGTTGTTATATCCCCATATAACTATGAGAATATGGCGTAGCAAGACACTGTCAGCACTTTTGGTCGCTGGGCAGTGGCAATTGGCTTAAAGAAAATTAGTCGGTATCGTAACTCTACTACGAGCACTTGTTCTTTCCGTTTTTAAATTCAGTTCGTAAAAATAAGGTTTTTTCAACAAACCATCAAATAAAAGACATTTCCATTTCAAATTGTTTATTTTCATTTTTTAAAAAGTGGTTTCACGAGACACTAATAACAGCATCAAAACAAACTTTTCGTATTCTGGAAACTCGTTGGATAATGGTGGTTAGTGGCGCTGCAGTCGCGCTCACATTAGCTCTTACGAAATTTTTATGATAAAAATAGATTTTATAGGTTTTTCCATTTGAAAACAGTTGAATTATGTTTATAAATGGATAATAACTAAGTGACATTGTTATCCTAACGTAAACTGGTGTAAAACAACGAAAAAACTAATCATAATCTGTGACTGTGTAGCAAAGTGAAATTGACTTTTTGTTGTCAACAGTGTGCGATGTAAACAGACGATATCATCTAATAATCTAGATAACAATTGGTGCTAGATGGAAATACAACGGAATAAAGGCATACCTATAAAGATTTAACAGCGAAATGTGTTAAATTCTTGTGGTTCATCTTTTGCAAGTACATTTTTATTTATTTATTTGACGGTGTCTGCAAAACAACTCGCGCGACCGTTTTCTAGGAATATCTATATACCTATTCCATATCCATGCTCATGATCTTCGATCGGTGAACTAACAGTGAATATTGGTGTGTACATGCATGCCTACCGATTCATTAAAACTTAGAAGATGCCTCCGCCAGCGCCTCAAACTAGGTCGCAAAGAATTATGGAATATGAACGCCGAATAAACGCACTAACTTTGGAGCTACTTGCGGCACAGGCGTTGAATGTAAAGTTGTTGCGTGAACAGGATGAATGCGCCGATGACTATGCAAATCAACTAAAACAGAGCGCTATGCTAAAATCACAACTAGCACAGCAGGAGAAATCCTTACAGGACGCAATTTGTGAGCGCGATAAATTTAAATTTATTTTAGAACAAAACAACTTGGAATTGGAAACATACACAGAAACACTGAGTATTATAAAAGTGCACGAAACGAATGCAGCGTTGTTTGAAGTGCTTCAATCCACAATGCAAACGGATCATGATCAAAATATTACTCGATTGGAACAGGAATTAGCACTTTTAAAACATCAAATATTATCCCTGCAAACTGAGAGTATTGAACTCAAAATGCGTCTTTCACATTTATCATCAAGGAGAAAACTGGAATTTTCTGAGCCAACATTATGCATAAATGATGATCGTGAAACAAAAACTGATCCAGAAAATCGAAACTCGACCGTTCCTGACCAGATTTCAGGAGCATTGACGTTCAGTTCTACGTGTGAGAAAAATAGTCGACTGAAAAAATCAGCTACAGTGGGAAAAAGCAATATTCCAAGAACTGTCATGTACTCTGATAGAATCGGCATGGACATGGGTTATTTACTAACCAAAAATTTAGGTCACAAAGTGTTAAATAACTACTATCCGAATATTCCATTCAGAAGTTTAATAAAAAAAATTGCGGACGATAATTCATTAAATAGTAATACCAGCTTAATTATACTCATAGGAAATAGTTTAAATATAAGAAAAATTGATTTAATAGATTGTTTTGAAATACTAACTAAAATTGAAAAAAAAATTGGCAAAGTGATTTTCTGTGCATTACCCTACACGACGGGCGTTTCTAATAATTTGTTGAATACGAAAATATATACATTGAACAATCTTATTTATAAAATGACTTTTCATAGTGAGGTTCAATTCTTTGACACGAACAAGTTTGTTCAGAATTTTAATTTAAATGAATATAGTTTATATTTACCTAGGTTTTGCAAAAATGAATTAGCACGTCTGTTAGCTTATAATATTAATGACGTTAGGAACGTAATTTTAAATACAGTTGCTGAAATTGCCACTTCAACCACTCCCCAAATGGAATTGTCATGCTCGGCTTAGCCTTAAGACAATAGGGAACCCGGATGTATTCAGTTTAATACATCAGAATATGGAAGGTCTCCCTGGCAAAGAATTGCAATTAGAATACTACGTAAACAATAATTGTATTGACGCGGCATGCTTAACCGAAACTTGGTTGAGAGACCATATGCTTCCTGTATTTGTAACTACCATGTTGCTAGCTCGTTTTGTCGGAAGGCTTACATACGTGGAAGTTCCATCATTTTAGTCAATAATAAGCTGTTACGTGGAAAAATCCATGGGTATACCTCAGTTCATTGTGATGGTATTTTCTCTCTATGGTCTTTTGCTACCTCTGTGGTCGCTGGTTCGTAGAGAGAGAATAACATGTAGTGTTGCTGTCCCAGTGCTTGTAAAGTTGACAGTTTGACATTCCGGCGGGACGTCGGATTTGGGTCTGTCAAAATAGTTCAATGACCTGCTTTTGGGAAGTGTGTTTAGTTTTTTATGCACGATAATAATGGTTTTAATATTTTCGTTTAGTTTGTGAGCGTTTTGTGACAGAGGGAAGCCTTTGTGATAAATATTGCAGGCCTCGACGTGACTGGAGTCTCGCTAGATCTAGCCACTTTTTCGTGAGTGGGAGACTGGAAATGTCTAGAGAAATATCCCTGTAGGCCTTCGCCATTTTTGGTACTGGAAGCCTTGGTACAAGGCGGATCTTTTGTTTTAGCAGGAGTGAAACTCTGTTCCGATACTGGCGAGAGATTCTCTAAGACAGTTGGGAACCGCCCACTTTTTCTAAGGCTTTTTATTCTATTTTTGATGATTGGAAGAGGCTTGCTTCGCTGCCGTTTGTTCTAAGCAAACCCTGGACAGTGGTTCAGGGTTTTTTTTTATTCTACCGCAAGAGGCTGTTTTTTTATTTTACCGCAAGAAGCTACACAGTGGAGATATTACCATTCCGAGTCAACTATTGCCCGGACAGCCACGTTTCATGATCGCCCCACTGCAACGAAGTTCCACATACTGCATGGGAGCAAAATCGGTTGCCCGTTAACATCTATGGTGGTGCAAGTGTGTCCATGGTATCCAAGGGGACTGGTAATATCCTAACAATCCATTGTTCGAGCTGAACTATTTAATTCCCAACAGAAGTTATATTCTGTTGGTGGCGCCCATATTTCTTATTTTTAGTTTTGCTAACCTAGTAAGACGTTTGATGGTAAAGATAATAAGTATAAACAATTGCAATTCATCTCAGGAAAACCCACTTTTCTCTCCGACTGTAATTAGCTGGCATATTTCTAAATATTATAAGTACTCCACTGGTGTCATCTTAAAACATTAACTCAAATACAAAGCATTCAATCAAATTTACTTTTATTTTTTACATGAACCTTGACCCCCCAGGAAAATAGGTAACAGTGGCTGCCCAACGCCGAGGCTTTTTCCTGAGAAATTATCATGTCTTTTGCTGTGATAAGAATTGCAATTGTTTGTTTTTACATTGTGTGTTAAACTTATAAATGGTTATTTTTATTTATAAATACTACATTATAGTGTATCAGTATAGTGTACTATTACTACTTATAGTGTTACTTGTTCTGATATCTTTTTGATATCTTATTGTAACCTGAGATGATTTGCAAGTTTACTTCAGTGTTCGGTAAAGTGATTTACATACAATGATTATAATAATTATGGTAAAGTGAGGTTAGAACAAAACTTCCTTAGCGTTTTAAACTTTATTTTGAAATCTTACTTACATACAGGTACACTCAAACTCAAAATTTTTTTTTATATCTCTTGATTCAAAATATTTTGCTTTTTACACTTTTATTTTTGTTGATTACTTGTTTTGCGGTACAATCAGCTACATAAATACCTGGTTATGACTTGAGCCTTCTTTTGTTTATCAATTTTGATTTTTGCTTTTCAACATGGGAGAACGTCCCATTGCGTTTCAGTCCTTGCATAAGGACGAACTTATACATGAGGTACGCATTCGTGATGCGGTGCCTGCTGATGACGTTGCTGCTTTGCGGGTCCAAATAAGAACTTTAGTTAGGGATATTCCAACCGATACTATAACCTCGTTCGAAGGTAAAATTGAGACAGAACTGTCAGTCATCCGCTTGAAATTTGCAGAGTTGAAGGAACTTATAAAGAAATTTGTCTGGCCACGTCCCTTGAAGAATTTAACTCGTATTCAGGCTTTAGCACACCACCTTTTCCATCGTCTGACGCGTTTAGAGCCTGAAACACTAGAACATAAGCGTGCATATTCTGAACTAGATGAAGAGTTGGCTCAGTTGTTGACTAAATTAGATAACATGTTCTCAACCTTTGATTCTTGCAAAGAGTCACCCAACCCCGAAGTTGGCCCCGTCGTTTCTTCTGCGGTTACACCTGTTGGTAAACATCAACTGGTTTCGTCATTGAACCTGAAGTACAACGGCACGACGTGCGTCCGTGCATTCTTGCAAAGGTTGGAGGAATTATGCACCTCACGCGGCATTTCTGATGAAAGATTGTTTGGCTCGGCCGCCGAAATATTTGACGGAGAGGTCCTATGCTGGTATAGGGGTGTCAAAAGTGAGCTGCATGATTGGTCTGACTTGAAACAGAGTTTGATAGATGAGTTCTTGCCTTATGACTTTGACCGACGACTCATGCAAGAGATCCGATTACGTACTCAGGGTCCTCATGAAAATATCGTGACTTACGTAGCCATTATGCAAAATTTGTTCAGTCGTCTATCGTACACTGTGTCTGAGGGGGAGATGTTTGATACTGTATTCCGGAACATTCGGCCGGAGTATACGTTGCCGCTGGCTACTAAAGAAATTACCACCTTGAAGCGATTGAAGCAACTTTGTCGTATGTTAGAGTGTGCAAAATATCGTGCCCAAGCGTTTGTTGAGCCTCCCAAGTCAACTAGTGGTTTATTAGCTCCTGATCTCGCGTGTAAAAGTGTCAAGATTGCGAAACCGGTGCATGAAATGGTTGCCGCCGTGAATAAGTTCTATGCTAGGTGTCGGGTCGAGAGCCATTCTTTGTCCGAGTGTACTTCGAAGGCTGTTGTGTGTTTTCGCTGTGGTAAACAAGGGTTCACTGCTCTCAGGTGTCCAATTTGCAAACCAGTGCCGGTTATTGTTGCAAAAGCTGATGCGCCGCTGAACGCTGCAAAAAAACTAGGTAGTTCGAACCGTCAACCAAATAATTCTGTTAAATTTGATCATGCAGGCGACTGGCAAAAGTATTTAAAGCAGTTGTCCTTTTTCTTTTCGACTTATAGGAGTAATAAGAACGTTTTGACGGTTCGTGATTCTTTTAAATATAGTGATAATCGTCCTTTTCTTTCTGTTGTTGTTGGTGATGCACCCATAAGGGGTTTATTGGATTCTGGTGCTTCCTTTTCCCTTCTGGGTGGGAATGTTTCTGACATGTTTGTGAAAGCGGGAGTTACCCTCCACGGTTGTGATGATATTACTCACATCTCCACCGCCAATGACTCTCGTTCTCCTATTCTAGGTTATTTTATGTTGCCTGTTAGGTTTGGCAACACGGTTCGCGTCCTTAAACTATATGTTATACCGGCGGTTTCTTTGCCTTTAGTTTTAGGGGTCGATTTTTGGAGTGCTTTCAATATCGCTCCAAATATATTTAATCCGGATTTTTTCTTGAATGTGGCGGAGCCACGTGATGTTGCAGAAATTCGGTTTCTGCAACCTTTTGATCAGCTTTCTGCTGAACAGCAGCGTGTTGCTGCTGATATGGTTGATCAGTTTGAGGCGATTTCGTTTGAGAAGAAAGGATTAGGTTGTACCTCTCTTCTCAGCCATTATATTGATACTGGAGATTCGCCTCCGATCAAACAACGTTACTACCCCATGTCACCGGAGCGTCTTAGGGAACTCAATCGACAAGTCGATGAGATGCTGTCCCAGGGTGTCATTGAACCGAGTAACAGTGCTTGGAATAACCCTACTCTCTTCACGCCCAAGTCAAATGGCGAGTTACGTTTTTGTATTGACAGTCGTAAGCTGAATGCAGTAAGAAAGCCCGGACAGTAGGGAATATTTTGTGATTGTTTGGTATCCGTCCTGGCAGTTGGTTACATTTAGGGTTTCGATTGCATAAGGAAATGAATATTGTATATATTAGTATTTATCTATTATCTTATCTTAACTTATATTTAAGTAGTCGTAGTCACCGTAAGTCGTCGTAGTCGCCGTAAGCCGTCGTTCTACCCGCCGTAAGCCGTCGTTATACCCGCCGTAAGTCGCCGTCGTAGTTGTAGTAAGTCGTAGTTGCCGTAAGCCGCCGTCGCCTATCGTACCGGCGAATCTAATTATCTCTCTGGGTTCGTTTTCCACATGAGTGGGAGGTATTTTGTTAGGTGTTATTGTTGGCCCTGGCTGGGTTAAGTGTGGGGTCGTTTTTTCCTTTTATTTTGTTTTTCCCCTTTCATGTTTTGTCACCATTTTCGGGTGATCAAAACCGGAGGTTTTTTTTTGTTTTGCGTCGCGTGGCTTGGAGCCACACAACGCTGGAGTTCGTGGGGTTGTTGTTGGCCCGTGAGGTCGTCCGACTTTGTGTTTTGGCGATTGGATTCGTTGGAATCAAAGTAGGTTGTAAAGGAAGTTATATTTACTTGTAGATGGTTAGAAGTTTCGCTGTTTTCACTTTGTTTTGCCTTGTATGGTTTCTATTTGAGTTTTCGTTAAGGGAAAATCTTCTATTTTCCATTAAGTATATTTTTGTTTTTTTAACACTTTTGAGTGTGGTAGTACCTTGTCACATAGTAGCGGCAAGTTTTATTATTCTGACTTTTGTTGGAGTTCTGTTTTGTTGCAGTAACTAGAGTTGTGGTAAGGCTGGAGGACCAGCCGGAATTTCGCTTCTGTGGTCGCAAAATTCTTCCGAGTTGAGGGGTCACTGTTACGTGGAAAAATCCATGGGTATACCTCAGTTCATTGTGATGGTATTTTCTCTCTATGGTCTTTTGCTACCTCTGTGGTCGCTGGTTCGTAGAGAGAGAATAACATGTAGTGTTGCTGTCCCAGTGCTTGTAAAGTTGACAGTTTGACATTCCGGCGGGACGTCGGATTTGGGTCTGTCAAAATAGGTCAATGACCTGCTTTTGGGAAGTGTGTTTAGTTTTTTATGCACGATAATAATGGTTTTAATATTTTCGTTTAGTTTGTGAGCGTTTTGTGACAGAGGGAAGCCTTTGTGATAAATATTGCAGGCCTCGACGTGACTGGAGTCTCGCTAGATCTAGCCACTTTTTCGTGAGTGGGAGACTGGAAATGTCTAGAGAAATATCCCTGTAGGCCTTCGCCATTTTTGGTACTGGAAGCCTTGGTACAAGGCGGATCTTTTGTTTTAGCAGGAGTGAAACTCTGTTCCGATACTGGCGAGAGATTCTCTAAGACAGTTGGGAACCGCCCACTTTTTCTAAGGCTTTTTATTCTATTTTTGATGATTGGAAGAGGCTTGCTTCGCTGCCGTTTGTTCTAAGCAAACCCTGGACAGTGGTTCAGGGTTTTTTTTTATTCTACCGCAAGAGGCTGTTTTTTTATTTTACCGCAAGAAGCTACACAGTGGAGATATTACCATTCCGAGTCAACTATTGCCCGGACAGCCACGTTTCATGATCGCCCCACTGCAACGAAGTTCCACATACTGCATGGGAGCAAAATCGGTTGCCCGTTAACATCTATGGTGGTGCAAGTGTGTCCATGGTATCCAAGGGGACTGGTAATATCCTAACAATCCATTGTTCGAGCTGAACTATTTAATTCCCAACAGAAGTTATATTCTGTTGGTGGCGCCCATATTTCTTATTTTTAGTTTTGCTAACCTAGTAAGACGTTTGATGCTAAAGATAATAAGTATAAACAATTGCAATTCATCTCAGGAAAACCCACTTTTCTCTCCGACTGTAATTAGCTGGCATATTTCTAAATATTATAAGTACTCCACTGGTGTCATCTTAAAACATTAACTCAAATACAAAGCATTCAATCAAATTTACTTTTATTTTTTACATGAACCTTGACCCCCCAGGAAAATAGGTAACAAAGCACAACACGAAAAATCGACTAGACGTGGTAAGACTTTCGATTGAACGAGTTGCTGAAATTTCATGTGCAGAGCTGGATGAAGTCATTTTAATGACCGTCTATAGTCCACCAGATAGTGTTCTCGATCGTGTTATATTGATTGTTGAAGATGCTTTAAACATATTAGGTAATAAAAAGCCAATAATAGTAAGCGGCGATTTTAATGTCGACATTTTGGTAGATTCTTTGGACAAAAAAAAAATTCTTAATTTATTTTCATCATTTGACTTGCATTATTGTTTTTATGAACCTACTAGGGTAACTACGCATTCTGCTAAGTGTATTGACAACATTTTTACAAACAGTGACATCTTAAGTAAATCTAATACATAGTTTTAGATCAGATCACATAGGACAGTTTATCACCATACCGGTGCTTAAATCAATTATTAAAGATAACATGGCTAGCGTTGTGTGTAGACCAGTCACTGACCGCCAGGTTAGTGTGTTTGTTGAAAGATTATTAAATGAAATTCCTATACATAAATTTAGATCTGATTCTGGTTGTAGTGGTAACAAGCTCTATGAAATTCTGTTTGCCTCTTTGAATGCAAATTATAAAGAAATATTTAAAGTTAGGAGTCTTTTGAAAAATTCGAAATGTAAATTTGATGAGTGGGCAACACCTAGTTTAAAGCGTTGTCGTAATAAACTATATGATCTTTATGAACAAAAATCACAGAGTAATGATAATAACTTCATTGCTTATGTAAAAAACTACTCAAAAACATTTAACAAAGTTTGCATCACTGCTAAAGCGCTATACTTATCTAATAAAATTAAACAGTCTAAAGATAAAATCAAGGAAACATGGCGGATCATTAATAGGGAAACTGGTAAAGGTAAAGGGCCTTCAAAACAGATTGAATTATTGGTTGATAACATCACTATAAGCAATGATCAGGATATAGCAAATACTTTTGTTAATTTCTTTACAAATATTCCTATAGAAAATACTAGGTGCTTGAATTCATGTGTTGAAAAAGCAAAGACTCTCTTACATCAAAATGCCAGCTGCTGCAACAAAGTTTTTGAGTTTCAGTACGTAGACTCTGAAACTATCATTAAGATCTTTAAATCACTTAATATAAAAAAAACAGAAGATCTGTGGGGTATGTCAGTACATTTAATTAATAAAATTATATCATTAATTGCTCCCCATCTAGCCCTCATAATTAATAAGTGCATAAACGAAGGTTCTTTTCCGGACCTAATGAAACACTCAAAGGTCCTTCCTTTGTTTAAGAATGGGAGTAGCAGTGACCCTTCAAATTTCAGACCCATATCAATTCTTCCGGTTATGAGTAAGATCTTCGAACGCTTATTGTTAGATCAAATGTCATCTTTTTTTTGTAGAAATAGCTTACTACATAAGCAGCAATTCGGATTCATTAGGGGACGGTGTACAGTAGATGCTGGAGTATCGCTAGTCAAATCAATATATGCAGCCTGGGAGAAATCAGAGGATGCCTATGGTATCTTCTGCGATCTTTCCAAGGCATTTGACTGCGTCAAACACGACATACTAATGTTAAAGCTTCAGCACTATGGTTTAGGGAACTCTGCATTAAAATTGTTAAAATCTTATCTCACTGATAGACAACAGACTGTAGTTATAAATAATAGTAATTCTTATGCTTCACCAGTAAATATAGGAGTTCCACAGGGCTCTATTTTAGGCCCATTTTTGTTCCTCGTCTATATAAATGACTTGCCGTTCCAAGTAGGAAAGTTTGCAGACATCGTATTATTTGCAGATGATACGTCTCTCATTTTCAGTACCAAAAGAAATACTAATGGTGCTATATCGCAAGTAAATGATGTACTTGCATGCATTCATTGCTGGTTTAGTGCAAATAATTTACTTCTTAACGCTACAAAAACAAAATGTATTAAATTTACCCTTTGTCAACCTTCGAACAACGCGAATATAGTTATAGATAATAAGGAGTTGGAATTAGTAGCAAACACTGTGTTCTTAGGGTTAACTGTGGACTCAAAACTTCAATGGGGACCACACATAGGCAAACTTTCAAACAAACTCAGTTCTGCAGCTTACGCAGTGTGCAAGATACGGCAACTAACTGATATCGCCACAGCACGTCTCGTTTACTTTAGCTACTTCCACAGTGTCATGTCGTATGGCATACTGCTTTGGGGAGGAGCAGCTGATGCAGAAGCCATTTTCATACTTCAAAAAAGAGCTATTAGGGCTATTTACAGGCTTGGCTCGCGAGTTTCCCTAAAAGAGCTATTTAAAACAATTAATATATTAACAATGCCATCCTTATATATTTATATGAACATAATGCATGTTAGGAAAAATATGGAACAATTGGACAAAGTTGGTGACTGGCATACACACAACACTAGAAACAGGAATAAGATAGCTCGCCCAATAGCTAGATTGGCTAGAATTCGTAAGTCGTTTATAGGACAAAGCACTCTGTTTTTTAATAAACTACCTGACCACATTGTTAATCTTTCTGAGAATAAATTTAAGAAAACTCTGATGACTGTCTTAATAAACAAGGCTTACTACAAAATAAGTGATTACCTCGATGACAAAAGGCCTGGGAGCTCGGCACATGATTGTTTTAGACTGTTTTTTTTTTTTTTGTACCATATACTTGAGAAGTAGGTACTTTTGTTTAGTTTAATCTATATACTAATACTTTTGTTTAGTAGGTGTTTTTGTTTAATCTATAATAATATAATAATAATTTATAACATTGTGACATTGTAAAAACGTGTATTTACCTTCACACATAATTGTAAATCACTTACTTACAAGAAATAAATGAATTGAATTGAATTGAATTGAATCGATTTAAGTCTGAATCACTCAAATTTTTACTTAATGTATCTAAACTACAGCTTAGGAATTGAAAAGAGTCTATAAATTTAATTTGCATACTGAGTTCTGATTTAGTGTGTACGGGTAAATATTTGGTCACACTCAGATATTTTTCTTTCGTTTTGGGTATTATTTTTATATCCCCTTCATAATTAGCTAATTCTTTTATGAACAAATGACAATCATATCCAGTTAAGTTATGAAAAACTACTGGAACAAATGGACATATTCTATATAGTAAATTACATAGTTGATGACAAGCTCCTCGGTATTCACCTGTAATATGATCATGATCTAATACTTTATCGTCAAAGAGCAACTGCTTACAGATATAGCACTCAGTTGCAGACTTGTACTCATTTGTCTGTTCTTTCGTTGGTGTTAACAATGCTGTTTGAGATTGTAAAACATTGAAGATCTCTTTTATATCCCTTATTAAATAAGCTATGAATACTGGAACACAATCTGGACCTCTATATGTCACATATTTATTCAAACTAGAATCAAGTGAGCAACATATGCAATATCCAAAACAAGAAGCTTCATGTAATTTCACATTTTTTGTATTTTTATTTTCATCGTCAACATTCTTTAATAAAATACTTTCAAAGTCAGCATAGATAATAAAGTTTATCTTTTGTTGCCTTTCGAAATGTTTAAACTCTAGGAAACTATTCTTTGGGGGCAATGTTGTTTTCACTTTAGAACAAGGATGGCTGTCGTGTTTTAGGACACTTGAAAAACACTGAAGACATTTTTCACATAAATACATCTTACCCCGATGTTTAGAAATTTGCCTTCGTACAAGACGCAGCAGATCTTTTATCAAGCAGTAATGCTGCTTATCTGTTCTTTCAATGTACAATAAGTTTACATGATTAATTTTTCGGACATCGGAAGCATATAATGGTCCAGTTACATCATTCTTTTTATCTAAACCGTATATATTTATGCTCAAATTTCGATTATTCTTTTCTAATATTTTTATATCACTTATTGTCGGAGGGAAAGTCATTCCCTTAATGTTTAATACATCTGAGTAGTGAGGATAAGAGCTAGTTCTACATGCATTTTTCTTTGAGGGGAATAAGCCTGCGACGATACTCCACAACAAACAATGATCGTCAGTGTTCTGTATGTTCACACAACTTTTGTTATTTTTAATTAAAGGTGGTAAATCTATATAAGTCCCACCTTTAAAGGGACAATATTTATTTATGTTTATTTCTAGATATTTTATCGATAACAGAGACCATCCAGATTCACAATGTTCAAATTCTGTCATTTTTTGTTTTATTGTGTTTACTGTATGCGAATAAGTATCACTTAAATTACTGTATTTTAAAATGATGTTATTTTTAGTATTGAATGATTTTAGCTGTTGATCACCAGACTTCATTAATATGAAGTTTGCGAATAGCTCAAAGTTCACTTTAACACTGCTATGTTTTCTTAAAATCATTTTAAGTAATTTTATAACACTTTTCGTATAGTCATACAAGAAAGCCTCAGGTGTGAGGTACTTTGCTTTTTGGACAGGATTTAATCTATAAGTAATTATTCTATTTCTGAATGCTGTTGCTATGATTTCAACATTGTCAACTTCAGTTTTTAAAACACTATTTGACTTATGTATATTACTTCTTAAATGATATTTGAATACATTTTTAGGTAGTACTAATTGACATGCATCGCATCTTATTGTTTCATGCTGATGGGAATCGGGGGATTAAGAAGCTGGAATTAAAAAAAATCCTCATTAGATTATAAAATAATAGACAGAGCATTCCATGCTAAGTTAAGTGGTGCACGAAATATGTAGAGTCTACATATTTATCATTTGGTTATACTACTTACACAGTAGACTATAGTTGTGTGTAAGTAGTATGACCCTTCGGCAGTTTTGCTTAAGTAAGCGGAGCGCATGCTTATCGTTGTACTATTTCTAGCCCACTTTTTAAAATAGAATGCTATGTAGACGGCTTTTATTTTTAGTTGGTCTAATACTGTAGGTAATAGTAAGTAGGTGAATAATAATCTAACTTATTACAATCTAATAAGAGTGTAAAAAATATGATTTCTATAGCTTTATTTTATAGAAGTAGGTTAGCTATCTTAATTCTATTCAGTGAAACAATATTTATTCGTATACTTTTTATTATTTCTTACATTTAGGGTTACATTATTCTGAATTCGGTTTGTAGGTAACTAGGTAGTCCTACTCAGAAACCTATTCAAATAATTGATTTCAATGTATGTTATACATAAAATAATATCTTATCAATATTCGTTAAGTATTCGTAAAAGAAAAACAATAAGAACTTCTGAAACATGGAATGTTTCATCAATGAACCACGCTTGACCGGCTTGCATGTAATTAAAACAGATTAATAATAATTCGACATGAAAGTCGGTGGATAATCTCCAAACTCCTTCCTGGAGCACTGAATAAATTTAGTCAAATGACGCCAGGCTTGAGTGTCGTCATTTGTCTGGTTTTTTATAGTGATGATTGAGTGACGCCAACGGTTCATAGGTGATACATTCTCAATTTCCGATTTCTGATATATTTTAACTTCTACGAAGTGCGACCCTGTTTTAGGGCCGGACTGACGGGACATTCCATTAGCCAGCCTCCTAGTAAAATATGAAATTAGAGGACTAGCTGATTTTTTACCGGCTGTCTCAGATGACTCCTTCAACTCGTCTTCATCACTGTCCGTGCCGAACAAATCGTGCGATGTCGCCTTAGATGTGGACGGAACCGCTCGAATAACTGGCTTGGTGCGCTTAGATGTCCCAGCCTGTTCAGCGGAGGTCGAAGTCTTCCTTTTCTTTTGGACTTTAGGAGCCTTCGGTTCCTCGTCTTCTTCTTCTGATGGGAATAAAACGTCAGCGTTGAGCTTAGACCTGAAAATAAATAAACAATTTATGAATAACATTTTTATGAAGAGAACAAATTTAGTAGCTATACTTAAATATGTCACTTATTTAAATAAGTCACTTAATTAAATAAGTTGCTTATTTAAATAAGTCACATATTTAAAATAAGTAACTTATTTAACTTATTTAAATATGTGACTTATTCAACTAATTTAAATATGTGACTTATTCAACTTATTTAAATAAGTAACTGATTAAAATAAGTCACTTTATGAATAAATAACTTTTTAATAAGTAACTTATTTGAATAAGTAACTTATTTGAATGAGTAACTTATCTGAATAAGTAACTTTTTAATAAGTAATTTATTTGAATAAGTAACTTATTTGAATAAGTAACTTATTTGAATAAGTAACTTATTTGAATAAGTAACTTATTTGAATAAGTAGCTTATTTGAATAAGTAACTTATTTGAATAAGTAATTTATTTAAAGAACTTAATATAAATTAAGGTGTTAACCTTAACTGAAGTTAAGATGATAGCCTTAACTGACGTTAAGGTTGAAAACTGAACACTATATTAATGAATGTAGGTACTCACATTGTTTGGAGACTGGTTGAGATTTGCAGTGGGTAAAAAAACAGCGATTGTTGCTCGTGTCCGTCAGGAGAATAATGTGACGTCTATTTTGTTTGCCTGCATTTATATATCTTCACAATTACATTAGTGTTCGTTAAAACATTCTTCATGGTGTGTAACAAATAATCCATATCAGCAATTTCCCTCATTTTATATACTTTCCATGTGAACCATTATTGAGTAAGCAAAATTCACCTTTATGCCATCATTATAAATATTACTATCGAAAATCAACAACTTCATCGGTATCTTGTATCAGTATTTATTAGGGTAACCATAGTTCAGGATTTTCCTAACATGTTGACTTGTTATTTCATCATGTAGTCTGAATTATGACTAAAGTAGCTAAGAAGTGTATAATATACCTAAAATGTATACAAACCATCCTAACTTATGGAGATGCAATTATAATTTAAATGCGCAAACAATAAGTAACTTTTTCAGCTTCTGTATTAAAAACACTTTTTCATTTAACATATTTAATGGTAGCCCTATTAGTTGTAATGTTTAAAGATTACTCAGCATTTATATACCATGCTGTTTTGTTTGTTCTCGACACACCGTTAGGCTCTATGCACACGAACTATTCCCAACAGTGGGACAGTGAGGGTTAGCACCAACATGCAAAAAGCGTTATTAACTAGCGATACAGGCACAGGTTCCACAAACGACGCAGCTGAAATGAAGCTGCATTGCGTCTTGCCATCATGTATTGTGTTAAAAGTTTACGTTTACACAGACCCTTAAATATAAAACTAGGTAGGGTCGATTAGGTACCTCGAATTTCATATAAACAGCCGTAGAATAGATATACTTGTGTGCAGCGATGGGAATGAGAACAGGGAGACTAAAGTCATTTAACTAAGGTAGCTTTCGTCTACGGTTTTGTTTGCCTGATTTTTATCTTTCTTAATGCACCACCTTCAATTGTCGTTTCTAGGACTTCATCTTTACCTAAAGTTCACCAACACATTAAACGTTGTAGATCATCATAACCGATGGTTACAGCTAACAACCAGTATATTGTTGGCGAACTTTAGCCCAATGCTATGCGTTTGCGTTGATTAAGAGTCAGTTATACAATTGTTTTATATATTGATACGTAAATATAATATATTTAAATTAACTTACAAAGGGCACTATTATCGCTAACCTGGATGGATCTCTTCCAGACAACTTTTAAAGTAAACAGGTTATTGATATATGCCTACAAAATAAACCATAAAGACGCATCCTTTACTTTATTAGCTGGAAGTCGGTTATACTTACATTACAGACGGATCATTTTTCATAAAGCGACTAGGTACGTACGAGGCGTCACATTCTTAGGTAGGTACTTGTTTGTGGGAACACGAAAGCTGAGTGATCAAAATAATATTTGCATTTTGAACTCTATGACCAATATTTTTCGTATATAAGTAGATTTAAAAATTATTTTCACTATTTGTAATTCACGATATCAAGCAAACAGACAAAAATGTCGGTAAGTTATGAAATCATTATTATTAATTTCATTAAACTTATCATGTGTATTTATTTTGCTTTACCTATTTTAATTGAACCTTTTTTTTCAGGAAGCTGATGAACTATTCAACTTTATACCACCAAATTCTAATCAACAGAATACTAATCGCAAGAGAGCAAGATTAGAAAATGCAGTCTTTTCATTTTTGAAGAAAGCTGTAAAAGGAGGCACTAAAGTTATCAGGATTGAGGTGTAGGATGCCGACAAACTGAAATTCGATGAAGTCGAGCAGCTATGCAACTGTAATGCTGAAATTTGTATTCAACACGTCGTAAAGAATACGTATAATGATGATGTTTACATAGCTGTTAAAGAAGTAATTGCAAAAATTGAAGGAAGATTGGAAACTTATTACTGAGACATCGCTTTTATTAGAGATAGTTTAATTTTAATTACCTAATAAAATTCATACAGTAACATGTATTTACATAATATTAATTAAATAAAAAAAATGTGCCCACCCAAAATTGTTGTTTTACTTATAATGTTTTAAACATAGTTTTATTCATGTTAGTTATTCGATTAAATTAGAACATATTCTATTCATGTTAGTTATTCAAATAAATGCGTTTTCCGAGTTGTAGACACCGAGCAAAGCTCAGTCATTCAAATACTGTTAGTTATTTGAATTGTTGTGGTTATTCCATATAGGTTAGAACATAGCTCTTTTCATGTTAGTTATTCGAATAAATGTAAGGAATTGGTTAAGCTGGATCTCCTGTGATCCAGCTTAACCAATTCCATACTACTTCTATCGCATAGAATATCAAGATCATCAGAAGAGCACCTTGCCTGACATCATTCAAGATTATATTGAAATTATGGCTCGTTGAGAGTACGGGTGCCGTTGAAATTACAGGCACATTAGACTTTTCATCTTTATGTCTCAGGGTCGGCAGCGCGCGTGCGTTCTGTAATTTCAAACATTTTGTATGTAAAATTCTATATTTTGTTTGCTGCCCATTTTTTTACTTGTTTTTTTTATATTTCTTGATTTATAATTAACAATTTGTTTTTTATATATTTTTTGTCGCGTGTCGCGTATCTTTTTATTAATATGCTCTACAACATATTTTTCTCCTGTACCTTTTTTATGCGAGTAAATTCCTTTTTCTTTAGATTCTTTCTACTGATGTAAACAGATGGACCTATATATATACACATAGATTTATACTACATATACACCTACAATTCCAAACAAATGGCACACAAATGACAAAATGTTTGTATAATCTGCAAGTATTTGTTCCGGGTCTGGGTGTTATGGTACCATGGTACTTCGTAGTTCTTGATACCCACGACACAGGGTATCCTAGTGTGGGATTATGACTACGTTATATGACTGTTGGGTGTTATATTATACATATTACACTACTGTTGTTAGCAGCATCCACTTACTACTTAACACCAAACTGCGATCACTAATCCGCCTGCCAAGCGTGATAATTATGGCAAATTCTCCCATTATATTCAATGGGGGAGGCTTCGTCCAGCAGTGGACGTAAGCAAGGCTGATGATGATGACTTTGCAGCTTAGGTATACATGAGTGAATTTATTATGTGAGTGAGTAAAAATGGAACGTCACACAGAGTGAGACGCACGTCAAACTTAGGCCAGATATCGATGACACACAACAATACGCATTCACGCAGAAAATGATAAAACTCCCACATGAACATAAAGACACCTGTGTATGTTCATGAATCGCGGAGGTACCTACCTTCTGGAAAATTACTTAACGTTGTTCTGTAATAGAAGTTTAACGAGTGGAGACGGGCGCTGAAGTGCTAATAAACAGGTTTACGGCAGATGTTTTCGACACACAACACAACTCAGTAGATACAATCGGGAGCGTTGACTCATTAACTTCATAAACAAATCCAAGCCTGAGCCAAGCTTGTGGGAAATTGAAAACTTCTTCGTTTGAGCTCAAGTACGAAAAGGTATCTCTATTCAATGGTTCAGGTTTCATTAAGTTGTATACCTAAATCAAGTTTACCGAAATTGAGGTTATGGAATATGCATTAAGGCCATCACACACGTAGCAGATGCGGTAATATTTTATATGCGTATAAAAACTTATCGTATCTGAAGGTATCACACACATAACAGATACGATAATATACGAAAATGATACATTCACGCGGAAACCTTCAAACTATGTATATATTGTATTTCAATTTGTATACACAGATCAATGTCCATCTTTTGATATATGTCGGTGCCTACAGATGCTTGACGGTAAACTACATATAAGTGATCTGCTCCGTGTGTGTTGCTCCTTGAGTTTAGTATAGAGAGCGATATGAACAGATACGCGCTCAGATACAGCAGGTCTAAAAAAGCCACATGATTATATGAATCATAATACGACGATTCAAATAAAGGAATTGCTAAGGATCTACTGAGAATTCGGATAATGAATTGCTCAATGTGGCAAATTCATATGATAGCAATTCATTTTCCGAATTCTCAGCAGATCCTTAGCAATTCCTTGATATGAATCGTATAATGATTCATATAAAGTGGCCTTTTTCGACCTGCAGATATCTTACCGGATCTGCTACGTGTGTGACACACTTAACATTACTGTTTTTAAATACATTTTTTTAAGGATGTTAAAAAAGTCACCTTTTGGCTAGTAATTCATATATTGTTTACTTAAGTTGGCTGAACCAAATTTATGAGAGTACTAATTCCTGCTACTACTTATCTACTCAGTATTCCATCAAGCTTGTTGATCTTTCAAAATGTGAAGTGGGTTAGCAGCAGTTGGCTTTACGGGCACCTCATAAATAAGTTAGGTATAAAATCTGTCTGAGTTGGAATCGAATCTAGGCAGTTGTTGCTATTCCCGCATTCGTGACTAGATTGCGAGGTCCCGAGGGAGTAGTGGATGGCTCATGTTTCGTATTAGATTCATTGCCAGCTCGCAAAGACAGAATAAATAGGTGGAAATCTGACAGATTGACTTCTCTTCTAAAGCATAAATACAAAAACATTAACAACTGTAAATATTTATGTACCAAATTATTATTTTTAAAATCAACCATATCCTAAGGTGCCTCTGCGACGCCACATTGTCATAATTCCAGGTTGCGGTATACATACAGACCGACCTAGAAGTGCTTAGTAGGTATAGAGATATGCATCCGCACAATACCCGATAAGCTGGTAGACCACCACCATGTTCCGCAACCTAGTCAAGTTGAACGTAGGGCAGACAATATACCAGCAGTGTTGTTATAGATAATACCCATTAGTGTGACTCAGGCAAATAGTCATAATGCGATGAAACACTGGCTCATTGGCAACACCTTCTACTTTTATGACGAGTTCATTGACATAACATGATAGATTGACTTATATTCATTGTGGAATTATTCTTGTGTTTGTACCTACTATTTCATTACTTCGAATGAAATATAAATTGTTTATAATTATTAATAAGGTATAAAATCATACCGTGCCTTAACTGCCTCGTTTTTATTCTATTATTATTATTATTGGATGATAACACGCACAGTTGACAATCACGGACAGTCACGCACCGCACTGAAGCTCTTCCAACGGTGCGTGTTTGTTGTGTGGGTGCATGATTTGATGATGCCAAGTGGAATAAAGCGTATCGCTGCTGCTGCAGCTCGCAGCTCTTGTGGATTCATACTCATTAATGTGCATAAAAAACAGAGTGAAGAAATAACACCAGGCTGCCATGATGGATGTCGTACAACAAAAGTCGGTCTAGGTAGATACGCAACCATAAAATGTAACTGTTATTAAATAACTTTTATTTTTTTCCTTTATTTTTAATCTGGACCTTTATGTGGCATTTGGTAATAGCCGTACAAGCCGTATAAGCCAACAATAAAAGGTCCTTTTATAAGAAGGATAAAAAAACATTATTCAAGCAATCAGGTTGTTATGAGGTTTCATTCATACAACTTTATTTCAAGCTACAAAATAATCCCAGTCATTTCAAACATAATAACATGAAATGTGTGCTGGACACACCTCCACTCCACAGATGAACGGCCGGGTCGTCGATGACGTCAGAATAGCATTATAATATTAATATTTGCAAGGTAAAATACACCAAAACGCCCAAAATAGGCTTCTTATGTCAGCTAAATGTATGGAGAAACTCGGTAGATATTTTGATCCATTTATTCTTGGAAGGACTATTTTATTCAGAAAAGGAACGGCATGTTGCCACATGCCTCGGTTGGAGTGTCGATAACGGTACGCAAAAAAAAAAAATTTTTTTTATTTTAGTTTAGGGTGCAGGGTGGCAAGAGGAGTAATTTTTGTCAAGGTCACTATTTTGTCAGGTCAACCCCCACCTAGATAAAAATTAAAAACTCTTGTCAATTTTAATCTTTAAAAAATTCTGGAGTGGCGAGGGGGGGTTTAAGATAAAAATGGTCAATGAAAACGTTGTTTCCCTTCACCTCTTCTATTTAATGCAATGATAAAAAAGGGTGGTTACGAGAATATTGGTAGTTGAAAAAAATATTCTAAGTGTTTGCGTACCGTTAAGTATACATGCTAGGAAAATGGGACTTAGGTTTATTTTTTAATAGACAATGGCAACATGACCCCCCTTTTTTATCACGGAAATAAATAGAAGGGATCGAGAGGAACGACGTTTTTATAGACCATTTTTATCTTAAACCTTCCCTCGTCACTCCAGAAATTTTTGAAAGTTAAAATTAATATTCCTTTATCGTGTTGGGGGGGGGGGAAATGAGAGGCAGAACCGACACGGAGCACCCCGACTCCACGTGGTCTTGTGCGTCACGCCCCTAGAGTGTATATAAAAACGCGGAGCCAGTAGCTCGCGTGGGAGGTCCTGAGTGGAGTAAGCCCGCGAGGCCGAGCAGAGCGAAGGGGGGAGGTGGCGAGCGAAGCGAGCCGGCGAACTCCGTAGTGTAGCGAAGGTCGAGTGGGTGAAGCGACACTCAGGGGCGACTGCGCGAGAGTACTGGCGAGAGCCCATACTGAAGTCCGACACTTCCAATTTTAAAAGTTCATAGGTTTTCAGGTTTAGGTTTTTTTTTATGAACAACCGGAAATCCTTCCTTTGACAGAACTACCCGGTTAAAAGTAGGTTAAGGTTTTTTTTTTATGAACAACCGGAAACCCTTCCTTTGACAGAACTACTCGGTTAACAGTAGGTTAAGGTTTTTTTTTTATAAACAACCGGAAACCCTTCCTTTGACAGAACTACTTGGTTAACAGTAGGTTAAGGTTTTTTTTTTATAAACAACCGGAAACCCTTCCTTTGACAGAACTACTTGGTTAACAGTAGGTTAAGGTTTTTTTTTATAAACAACCGAAAACCCTTCCTTTGACAGAACTACTCAGTTAACAGTAGGTTAAGGTTTTTTTTTTATAAACAACCGGAAATCCTTCCTTTGACAGAACTACCCGGTTAACAGTAGGTTAAGGTTTTTTTTTTATGAACAACCGGAAACCCTTCCTTTGACAGAACTACTCGGTTAACAGTAGGTTAAGGTTTTTTTTTTTTATAAACAACCGGAAACCCTTCCTTTGACAGAACTACTCGGTTAACAGTAGGTTAAGGTTTTTTTTTTATGAAGAACCGGAAACCCTTCCTTTGACAGAACTACCCGGTTAACAGTAGGTTAAGGTTTTTTTTTTTATAAACAACCGGAAACCCTTCCTTTGACAGAACTACTTGGTTAACAGTAGGTTAAGGTTTTTTTTTATAAACAACCGAAAACCCTTCCTTTGACAGAACTACCCGGTTAACAGTAGGTTAAGGTTTTTTTTTTATAAACAACCGGAAACCCTTCCTTTGACAGAACTACTCGGTTAACAGTAGGTTAAGGTTTTTTTTTTATAAACAACCGGAAACCCTTCCTTTGACAGAACTACCCCGTTAACAGTAGGTTTAGGTTTTTTTTTTTTTTTTTTTTTTTTTTTTTATGAACAACCTAACATAACCTAACCTTAACCTAACCTTAACCTAACTGAACCTTAACCTAACCTAACTTAACCTTAACCTAACCTAACCTTAACCTAACCTAACCTTAACCTAACCTAACCTTAACCTAACCTAACCTAACCTAACCTTAACCCCCACCCCACCCACAAACCACCTACGCACATACCTACCACACCACTAGCACCCTCCGCAAAAAACTCATCCTAACTCTCAAAAACCACCTTAGTCACCAAACTCACTTAACTCACTTTACTCACATTTTTTTCTACAAACCCACACACAACTCACTTAACTCACTTTACTCACATTTTTCGTCAAACTCACACAGCATCCAAGCCCCCAAATTATAAATTATAACCCACAAACTTGCTACAACCACACCCATCACCATCACTGCACATACCCCCCCTAAACACTCACAGCAACCGCCAAATCAACAAACTGCCTAACACCCAACCAACCCTCCAATAAACCTCAGATATACCAACCACACCTCTATTCAAATCAAAAACACAATCTCTACACCTTTAGTTGCACCAATCACACTGGCACTACCTTCCCCACGAATATCTCTTCAGCCAGCCCCATCTCAGACGCCCCGTCTATTCTCATTCAACTCGTATTACTCACACAGCTCATCAACCTCCACCTGTAATCACTAGCCAACACTGTCCTCATCTTACCCAATACACTCGCCTGCGCTTATCACAACTCATTATACCCATTACAATCTCTAATCTTCCCCCAAAACTCGAGGCACCTACTTCAGACCCACCTCACTCTCTCCAGTCTGCTAAATCGCTACCCAAAGCCACCTACTTTTCCCTAACACTTAACCCACCAATAAATGGCCTCACTTGCTCAAATCACACACTGTTAGCCTATTTCTCGACCCTACCCACAACCCACCTACTCACATACCGACCACACCTCAATCTGCCAAAACATTAGTCAAACCAGTACATTAACAATATAGTTCAAATATTTACACTTTTCGCATAACTCAACCTCATTTTTCTAACCTAACTCACCCATCATAAGCCATCCGCCACTCATTCGCAAAGTAATATTGACTTCCGACTTCTTCCCCAAATGACAGTTTAACATAAGTACTAAACAACTTAGTATACTCTTCAAAAAACATAATAATAACAATAACAAAATACATCTCTTACAGCACTTAAAAGTTTCTTGACTTGCAACTCCTTACTACCTACAAAAATACTGCTTTAGATTATCTGCCACTACTATTAAATGCCACACATCACTTACTACCTTGCATCCTAGCTTCCTTTTGTTCTAGTCAAGCGCATCCACCCATCACAGAGGCACAAAAATACGACATCCAGGCCCTCACAAAGCTCAGCAACAAATCACCCCACGTAACTCACCAATTTCACACAAAACCAAGTTTCTTCCTAAATTTCCACCAAAACACACTCACCAAACTCACCTAATATTTAATCAAACAAAACTCACCTACACTCCCTTGAGAATCACAAAACACCCCTCAAAGCTTTCTTACTATACTCATTCACAAATCACCTTACTCACTTTAACCACTAATCTCACACCAAATCAGCTCGCCTATAACACCCCAAACTGCACCACCAAAACACACACCCACCAAACTCAACTTAAAAAACCACACTACTCTCCACCCAACAAAATCCACTGGTCACTTACTCACCTTACTCACCTTACTCACCTGTTACTAAAATAATCTACACTCACCCTCTGCACTCTCGGCCTATATAAATAGGACACACTTAGCAAACACTTCAGTAACTGTTCGCGATCTGGTGCACACGTATCAGATTCCGTCCTTCTGATTGTGCAAAATCGGTGCAACACCGGAACAACACTGTACTGATTCCAATACTGTCCTACGCATACCCAATTACGCGCTACTAATTACTTTACCACCACAATACCGTGCTACCATTGCAACAAGTTCCAATAATAATAATTCGTATAATAATATTTTCACTACTCTGTCATAAATAAAGAAATAAACCAAAAAAATTGACACCACCGCCATCTTACCACAACATTGACAAATCCACCTTTACTTTTACACCACTAGCAAATACTTTTACTTACAAACAAAATAAATTATAATAAATTCTCCAACACTACGAACTTCGAGAAACAACAGCTACTCCACTTTCGGTTCAGTAAGTAAAACTTAACAATACTTAACAATACCACCTTCATTATTCGGTTACACCCAAACATGAACGAACCTCTCCTCCCTCTTGAACGCAACACCCACATAAGCCAACCTGAATCTAGTACCACCCACTCTTACATAGAACATGCTGAATATAATGAAAACCACTCCCCCCCATCTTCCATCAAGATGCTTGAACTACCTTATGTCTCCAAGATCGCCATACACACTTACATCGAACTCGCCTTAAAAAAGATCACTGTGGGCAAGCGCCTCAACAAGCGTAATAAGAAGGACTTTATCCAAATCGTTCATAATATACAAAGCATAAATGACTCGCTAACATTCCCTACCCACCAGCGTTCACCCACCAATTCCACCTACACCAACAGCACTATTTCTACTACCACTCCATTAATAATCTACACTACCGCAGTCATGGTCACACCCGCTACCTGGAAAATCTCTCTCAAAGTCTGCCCATCATCCGATCATGATGCCATCCTATACCACCTCAACATGGGAAAAATACTACCCAAAAATAACGAAAAACTCACCACCCTCACATATGACACATCAAATATAAACTGGGAAACCATCAGCGAGCCACTCACTAATGAGATCAACTCACACCTACTTATTGACACCCAAACCAGCCACATATCCACACACGGACTTAATAACCACATCTCCAAAGTCATATTTACATTAGAAAAAACCCACGACAAAGTTTTACCACGAGCCAAAGGCCTTCCCGCACGCGCCCCTTGGTGGAACGACCACCTTGAAGCACTAAAAACAAAAGTCATACGCAACCATCATACTCTTAGTAGACTCGTCCATCGAAAACTGCCCCTAGACGCTATCCTAGCAGAAAAGCTAGAAGTAAAGCGTAACTACTCTGAGGCCATCCGCAAATTCGTAACCGAACACTTTAAGGAGTTCTGTAACGACCAAAAGAAAGGAAGTTGCCTAGTCCATCACCAACAGAACCATAAAAACCATACCCAACACCCAACCCCCGTCTATACTCACGAAATAACATGGCTCTTACACCACAAACTCAATGGGCAAGACACAAGCTATCACAAGCAGTACCTCCATGAATTCAAAACTTCCGCCAGTTACAAATGCCCATGTGACGACGACTCCTCCGTACAAACGTATCCCATCTTAACAAGAGCTGCACAAGATTTCAACCAACTCGTCTCAACCATCTTATATCTGCATCAACAATCCCTTACCCTGACCTAATAAGACTAGACTCACTAATAAATCACCTAACACACTTAACTCACCACTCCCAAACAAAATTAGCTTTCAGCAACAACAAATCACACATTTTCCAGACTTACTCAATTCATTCTTATCACCCAACTCACCTTCTCTCTCTTCTTGGCGCCTCGAACACCTCAATCATACAGCAGCCCGCCTTCTAAGGCACTCATCAAGCACCATGCACTCTATGTAACCAAGCATGTCGGCACCTACCACATTAAATATAATCTAAATTGTATAAATCAGTTAGTATATAGGATGTATCCATCAAAACTCACCTCTTTGTACATAATTACTTAAGTTACAACATTGCAAATTGAACAGAAACCTTGTTCCTCATTAAATAAATACTTTCTCCTTATGTATTAACCTTAGGTAAATAAGTATCCAACAAAACAATAAGATATATATAAAAAAAAAAAAAAAAAAAAAAAAATATATACAACAAAAATAATAATCATGTACAAACTCTCACCTAGCATAATAATAGCATAAGTAACCATAATACTATTAAAAGTATTTAAAATGTATATAAAAAAAAAAAAAAAAAAAAAACAAATACATATATATATAATAATTATAATGATAATAAATGTAATTACTTAGGTCACATGTACTTAAAAGCCCCTGGGAATAATACTTTGTAAAAATATTTAAAAATTGTACAAATTAGCTAACATATTATAATACGCACCAATCAAAACTCCTTGTATATAATCTGTAACGTTAGAATATAGCAAACCCAAACAAACAAGCTTGCGCCCTCCTCATTTAAAATAATGTAACCCTCCCTGTGTAAGCCTCATGTAAATAATGTAACTCTCTCTGTGTAATCCTCATGTAATAATTTAACTCTCTCTGTGTAATCTACATGTAAATAATTATCTTTAAGCTACAACATAAAAAAATAAAAAAAAATATATATATATATATATATATAAAAAAAAAAAAAAAAAAAAAAAAATATATATATAATAATAAAAAAAAAAAAAAAAAAAAAAACACCCGTTATTATCTCTACGTTAAATGTATCTATAAGCCTCAATGTTTAGTACTAAGTCTCAACTCAACATCAACATTCACCCACAAGACTCTACTCTCCACGACGCAAGCCACTGCATCGCGGCCTCAGCCTTACTCGCCACTCACCCACTGCCAGCTTCAACACAAGCAACCCTCATCACTTATCCATCCTTAATAAACCTCAACGAAACTTAAAACACCGGAAACTCAACCACCTTCAATCTCCGGTACCCTCTTCGTATGCACCATAACATTCAAACTCCAATCAAGTTTTGAAAAAACGACGCTGGAACTTCATTTTCCGGCACCTCTACCATATCAACAGAACTCAAGTACTGCTCAAACAACTGTTTCTTCAAGCCGACATCAAATTCAAACCATCTCCAGTGGAAGACATCAGCGACAACAACAACTACAGCAAATTCAATCACATATACTCTTCTCTCCAAACGCAAGCCACCGCATCGCTCTCAAGCTCGCCTCACCACTCCAATCACGAGTTCACAAAAACACCGGAAACTCAACCACCTTCTATCTCCGGTACCCTCTTCGTATGCACCATAACATTCAAACTCCAATCAAGTTTTGAAAAAACGACGCTGGAACTTCATTTTCCGGCACCTCTACCATATCAACAGAACTCAAGTACTGCTCAAACAACTGTTTCTTCAAGCCGACATCAAATTCAAACCATCTCCAGTGGAAGACATCAGCGACAACAACAACTACAGCAAATTCAATCACATATACTCTTCTCTCCAAACGCAAGCCACCGCATCGCTCTCAAGCTCGCCTCACCACTCCAATCACGAGTTCACAAAAACACCGGAAACTCAACCACCTTCAATCTCCGGTACCCTCTTCGTATGCACCATAACATTCAAACTCCAATCAAGTTTTGAAAAAACGACGCTGGAACTTCATTTTCCGGCACCTCTACCATATCAACAGAACTCAAGTACTGCTCAAACAACTGTTTCTTCAAGCCGACATCAAATTCAAACCATCTCCAGTGGAAGACATCAGCGACAACAACAACTACAGCAAATTCAATCACATATACTCTTCTCTCCGAACGCAAGCCACCGCATCGCTCTCAAGCTCGCCTCACCACTCCAATCACGAGTTCACAAAAACACCGGAAACTCAACCACCTTCAATCTCCGGTACCCTCTTCGTATGCACCATAACATTCAATCTCCAATCAAGTTTGGAAAAAACGACGCTGGAACTTTATTCTCCGGCACCTCTACCAGATCAACAGAACTCAAATACTGCTCAAACAACTGTTTCTTCAAGCCGGCTTCAAATTTAAACCATCTCCAGTGGAAGACCTCGGCGACAACAACAACAACAACAAACCCAATCACATATACTCTACTCTCCATCGCAAGCCATTGCATCGCTCTCAAGCTGAACTCTCCACTCCACTCACGAGTTCACAAAAACTTAAAAACACCGGAATTTCAACCATCTTTTAACTCCAGTACCCTCTTCGTTTACACCAGAAAATTGCAACTCCACTCAAGTTTGAAAAAACAACGCCGGAACTTCAATCAGCCGGAATAATCTCCGGCACACCTGCCAAATCTTACCGCCATAGCCATCAAGACTTTTACCTGCTCAAGCAACTACATCTTCAAACCAGCATCAAACTCAAAACAAATCATCTGACGCTGGGAGGCCACGGCGCATCTCAAAAACCTAGGCCCCCAAAATGCCAAAGATGGCGGACTGCAGTGGGGAGGGGGTTTTAGTCGGTAGGCTGCCTTCGCTTAAGGCGGAATCCGACATAACCGCGGTACCCCTTCGCGGTATCCTCCGAGGATTTCCCCCTCCTCCGCAAAAAAAAAAAAAAAAAAAAAAAAAAACCTAACCTTAACCTAACCTAACCTTAACTTAACCTAACCTAACCTAACCTTAACCTAACCTAACCCAGGGCAAAGGGCAAAGGTCACGGTCCAAGGTCAAAGGTTAAGTCCCAAGGTCACTCAAGGTCAAAGGTCACTGTCAAGGTCACCGGTTCCGCGTGGTTCCCCCCACCCTAATACTCCCACATCCCCCCGGTCCCGAATGTATGTTTTGGCATTTTTTTTTTTTTTTTTTTTTTGCGTACCGTTATCGACACAGCGACCCATGCCTCGTTGATTCAACTTGAAACAAACAGCGGGCCAATGGGTCGAGGGTTTGACGGGCAGGCTCATAACAGAAGGCAGCCGTAGAACCGACAACCGGTGGTAACTAAGTAGCAACCATAAACCAGGCGATGCAGTGCACCCTCTCGATGGACTGACGACACTTTAAAGGTCGCAGAATGTTGTTGCGGTGGTTGGAGGCGGCTTAAGACCGTTCCTCAAGGCATTCTATGGGGGAGGCATATGAAACAGCCAACTTCTACCGCTGATAAAAAGAAAGATATTACTTACTTCTACTTTCGAGAAATAACAAAAATCCAAGAGATCAATAACCAAAAGGCAATAGTTTTGTTATATTTTTTATAAAATCTAAATAAATAAACATCAATTTAGTCTAAAATAGCTCTTAAAGTGTCCATTAAGTAAAACAAATAGAAGTTATGAAATCGCGGCGCTAAACTTATCTTTGTGGAAGACCAAAAGTAAGACCACCAACGGAGTAGAAAGACGTGTCTTGCTCAAAACTAACTTTAGTATGTGTTTTTGGAACAGACACATTTTGAGTGTTGTACGGAAGATATAACAAACAATCATCTTATGTCATGTGTTTATCACACCCCCAAGTTGAACATACCTTGTTTTTTTTTTAAACTTTAAACTATATCGCATGAAATCACAACTTTCAAAAAAAATTAGTCATCATAACAGGTGACTTAAATATAATTGCTTTTAAGATACTTACACAATTTATTAATCTCGAATTCTTAGGGAGCTACTTATCCAACTCCAACTGCACATTTCATATAAACAGAACCAACTGGGAAGTCATGCATAGATCATAAAGCCAGCAACATCCAAGCTACGGTTGCTTCTGTTCTAAATTTTGCCATCTTTGACACGGAACAAAGTTTTTGAATTTTCACTGAAATTAAAACAACATAAAAACATCAGAGGCCCAATTCTCTAATTTTGAAACATTCCAGTCACAATATAATCTCGTGTCAGTCGCACTGTCTCGTATATTAACTATTACTTAATCTTCGCGTATACATGCTAAGATTAAGTAATAGTAACTATATAGGTGACAGCTGACAGTGCGACTGAGACGAGATTATACTGCGAATTGAATGTTTTTAAATTAGAGAATTGGGCCTCTGGTTTCAAGAAAAAAAGGAAATCAATGACACCAACATCACTGAGTTTCTTCAGAATTGAATCAGCAATGATTTATGCAACAAAGCAATTCATCCCATCAAAAGTCACGTCAATATTCGTAGTTCCAACTCGAGCATAATATTTTTTTCACACCACCTGCTCGACAATTTCCAATTACAAATCATGCAACCTCAACGTAAAGTAAAGCATTGTCTCTCTAGGGATATAAAGTTGTATAAAACTCCCTAGGGATTAAAGTGATTTGAATTTGGAACGTCAAATTCGTGTGGGACTCGTGGAAAACTGTAAGTAAAAAATGGCCCATATGGCATTGTAAAGAGGATTGATCGAAAATCGAACTGGCCACCATAAGCAGAACTCAAAAAAAGAAAAGAAAAAGGTGCGTTTACAAAGAATGTGAAACAAAAGATTCTTTTGTTTCACATGATATTTTTTATCAACATGAATATTGCAATAAAATTTACTGAAAACCACAGCATCAAACACGCGCACACGATAGTGATTCTACTCCAAAGTTTATCAAAACAGACGCTTTAGAGATTATTGATAATCTACTACTATAAAAATCAAAACAAGCCCTGGCTTTTTATTGTCTCGCAGAAAGTGTGAAAAGTAGAGTATGCTCCTCTGGAATAAAGCCTGTCTTCGTCTTGGGCAGCTTGAACCCCTCGCTTCACTCAGGACTCTATATAACTCCCTCGCTACACTCGGGAGTTAACTTTAGAGTCCCTCGTTACGCTCAGGGTTCAATATGCCGCCCGCGACATAAGACACTGCTTTATTCCCTTAGTGCATAATCTACTATAGTGCCCACCTCTCCAAATGAACTCCGCAAGATTATTAAGTGCCCTAATAACTCCAATGCAATAGGATTTGATGAGATATCAACGTGGCTCATAAAAAGAGCGCCGTAACATTAGCTACCAAGTCACATAATAAATTTGTCGTTTATAGGTGGTTTGCCGTGGCGATGTTAATAGTAACAGCCGTCTAAGAGATTACACCAGGAGATGAGCAGCAGCATCCACCTGAGTACTCAACACTATAATACTGCGATCACCGATCCGCTAGCCAAGTGTGGTGATTATGGCAAACCATTGCATTCTTGGACGTTTAACGGCTGATGATGATGATGACATGGTGTATTTCCAGAACAATTGAAACAAGCCATCATCAAGCTGCTTTACAAAAAGGTAGCGTCACGGCTCTACATAATGATAGGTCTATAACTTTGATCCCAATCATTTCTAAAGTCATAGAGAAAGTGATGCTTCGCAGTATCTTATATTTAACCGACTTCCCAAAAAAGGAGGAGGTTCTCAATTCCCACAGTAGCGTTGACTGACTAGCGTTGACTATAGTAGAACGCCCGCAACTTCATCTGCGTGAAGTTTTTTTCCACAAACCTCAACATCTCGCAACACCCCCTTTGGGGGAAAGTTTCGGAAATTCCTTCCTTAGTGCACTTATATCGGTAATTCGGGCGAATTGATCGCCCAAACTCAATTAATTACCTAGTTCTTCTACTTAAATCGGGTTAAAAGTGAATTCTCAAAAACTACACAAAACATCACATTAAAAACAATTTTTGTTCGCCCTCAAAATTTCTGAATGCCTAATACTTGAATAGTTAGAGGGTGCGACACACTTTTTACAAATTCAGAAGCACATATTATCTCACCAACAATTTTATTGATAATATAAAAAAGTAATTTTTAACCTCTTTGTCAGTTTTGAAAACCTACCAATTAATGGTCCCCACGATTTTGTGTAGTAGATATTTTTTTTTAATCAATCAGTTTCTTGTGTACTCACGTGCGCCCCTCAATTTTTTTAGTTATTTTTTTTTATCACTACACACCTTCCTTTCACCTATATCATCTGTTCTATGGAAATGGCTGCGACATATGGACGGACGGACAGACGGGTGACAGGTCGAAATTATAAGGAATTGATATTTTGCTAAAGAAACCTAAAGCAGCATTACTATTATTGTTATTTCTGGTCATATCTTACTCTTTAATCAGTCGGGTAGCAAATAAAAATAATAATTAGTATTCTAATTCTGTTTTTTTCTTTTCAATGCTGCCTTGAATGAATTTCGATTTAAAAGACGAGATTGGCTTTCAGCTCCAGTATAATTCAACCTATTCATAACCGTTTCGTTTCGAACTCCCATTATAATTTGGATGAGTAGGTATTTAAGTAAAACTTTACGTTCCTAGCTGATTTCTAAAGAGTTACCACGTGTCGTGCCTTTCAATGTAATTGGTTTCCTTTATTGAACGAGCGAAGCGAGTTCTCTGAGTCAAGTTGGAAGAATCGGCGTTTGTATGTATGTATGTATGTATGTTTGTCCGATGAAAACTTCCAAACCGTTAATCCGATCTTCATGAAATTTGGTATGGGGGTAGATAGTATTGGTACAATTTGTAGGTAAGGTTATGAGCTATATCGATCAGGAGGTTGCTGAGATATTGGGGTCAAGAGGGGGTAAAAAAAATAAAAATGAGACAGTCAGATCAAGTGGGGTGTCTAATGAAAGCGCTTTGGTTGGACATTTCAAAACTGTTTTTAATAATTATTCAGCCTTAGAAGTTTTCGAGATATTAGGGAAAATAAAAAACGTAAAAACCCAAAATTCTAGGGTACTTCCAGCAATCCCACAATGCTGAAATTTGGTATGCTTGTGGCTTTTGTGTCACAACTACAGGGAAAAGTCTGAAATTGAAGAATTTAGAAACATGTACTCCATAAAACAGTAACCAATATAACATCCATTGTTGACCTCCCATTTCTAAGAATTTGAATGACGTTGGAGTTCTATGGTGTTCATCAAAAGGACGTTATCAATTAATTCGTCAGGTACTTGATATAGGTACTAACAGGTATGTAGTATTACGCCCCGTTGCTTAGCCCTTTAAAGTTTATTTATTCAAAGGCTATTTAGATGATGTGTAGGAAATTAGAGTAGTTACTGAGAGATCCTGTACTGTACTGGTAGACCTCGAGGTGAAAATTTTCAAAAATAATAACAGAAAATATGGAAATTACTTAGTTAAGTAGTCGGGCTGATAAAGGTGTTATCGCGAGGTCTCAGTTCGGGGCGAACCACTAGTTTAGACAAAAGGATAGGCCGTAGAAGGGGTCCGAAAAAATCACGCATTTGTATGGTTCCCTTATCCACAGGTAACAACGGAACTATTAGTTAAGTATTAAAGTTTACAGCCTCCTAGCTCTGTAATCTAGTTTCTAACACAATACAATATAAAAGTAGAGTCGGTTCAGAAAGAGACCCGTCGTGGTATTTGAGGGCGCAGCTTTTTTGTTTAGCGAACAATACAATAGCGCGTCTGTTCCATTTTGATCCTATTACTACTGTAGCTATTTCTTTAGTTTAAGATTCAACATGCCGATAGAAACCAGCTCTTAATTATGGTTGTTACAGTAGTTTCCAATTTGGTCACGACGGCTCTCTTACTGAACAGACTACGGCATTTCAAAGTGCATTTTCATACAAATGGTCACTCGGACCACTGACACATCAAAATCCAAAAGAGTCCCGCGTAAAATTGAAAAATTCGTCCTCCAAGGGGTCCAAAAAGGGCTTTAAATGTAATACAAAAATGCTCTGTATTTCAGAAACACAGTTGAAATGTTACTTGTAGATTCCTCAAACAAAATAAACAAACACGTGTTTCAGCGTTACCTGAAATTTTCAGCCGACCACTCCACCGCAGTAATTAAACCTTCTCAAGTCCTAACCCAACTTACTGAAGTGGGGCTTGCTCCATGTCGGGTTCCGGGTGGGTTCTCACCGGAGGTCGCCCCTTAGTGCTAGTGCTAGTACTTGGCCGCTCGTATGGAGCAAGCCAACTCACACTGAGAAAACAGTTCATCAAAAAATATGGTGATTTCACGTAAAGTAGGGAGCATACGGAAATAACCATAAAGTACGATGAAACTACTGTTGCTGCTGCTAACCATATATTATGATGAGCTGTCACCATGCATTAGTAGTTCGTATCACCGTATGTCCGGACTTACGGTGACGGTAATCGTAATGGACCATTACTTTTTGAGAGAGAGCATAACATTACATATGACTGTCATCATATTTTTGTATGCTTTCCTACTATTTTTATGTGCTCTCCTCTAATTTCCGAGTAATCCCTATTATTTTATCATACTATTTATCCATGCTTTCCTACTATTATTGTATGCTTTCCTACTATTTTTAATGTGCTTTCCTCTCATTTCCGAGTAACTCCTGTTATTTCATCCTACTATTTATCCATGCTTTCCTACTATTATTGTATGCTTTACTACAATTTTGAATGTGCTTTCCTCTTATTTCCGAGTAATTCCTGTTATTTCATCCTATACCATTTATCCATGCTTTCCTACTATTATTGATGTGCTTTCCTATTGATTTTTTTACTATTTTTCTATGCCTCCTGTTGTAGTATGGCTCGGGTATTGTTCCTTTTTCTTAAATATGTATGAGCCAATTAATAAAGATAATTGACACATAGAATAAGCAAGAGTACGGTTAAGAGAATGATGATGATGTATAGTCGTTCATCGTCATCACTCCCGTAACCGTACTTTTGCACGGTTATGGGTCAGAGTAGATTACTAAGTGTCAATTATCTTTATAAATTGGCCCACACATATTTAAGAAGAAGGAAAAATACCCGAGCCATGCTACAACAGGAGGCGTAGAAAATTAGTAAGAATAAACAATAGGAAAGCACATCAATAATAGTAGGAAAGCATGGATAAATAGTAGGATGAAATAACAGGAAATACTCGGAAATGAGAGGAAAGCACATTCAGAAAAAAGTACCTACGCAATACAGAAAATAACCCTAATAAAGTAGGTACTTCTAGATAACAGTGGATTTGGGATTTGGGGAATTATTTGCTATAATGGAAAAACATATGACGGATTAACATTTTAATTAAAAATTACAAAATATTATTAAATAACGCAAAATATATAATTTAGAGTAACGGAGTAGTAGTTTTGGGGTAACGGAGGCGGGCTCGCACCGTCTCTTGTCAGAGGGCGCACGACCTCCTGTCACGGACCAGCTGAGGGTCGAGACCACTGTTCCAAAGCTGACTGCACCTTATCCGCGTCACCTGTACAAAATTGCAAGTGGTTAGGTCAAATAGATTTTTATATATGGGGGTCGAAAGTAGCTTTAAATTTGGGGTAATAAATTCTGCCGAAGTCAGCCTACAAAACTCGAAAGGAAATTAGCTAAATTTACCTAAATACAGTATTTTGTGACATGTTTACTTTATGGTACCATAAAGAGTATCTCTAATTAACATGGGCTTTCACATTAGATATTTTACTTAATACGAGACTAAAATCAATACCTTATTCAAATCCCTGGTGATTGATCCTAGAACACGACGCGACTTCAGGCGTGCTGGACAGAGAACGGGATCGAGACTCGGGCTTTGCCAGGATACCCAACGTAATAAGATAGGCACGTTGAGCCCTCCAGGCGTTCACCAACCAGCCATGGTTTGGTAGGCGTCAGCGCCTGCTGAACGATGCGTAGTAGAAAGGTGGAGATTATTTTATGTACAACCACATCATTTTAAATGGACATCAGCTGGGCATCAGTCGGCAAAACTGGGTTATGTACTGTCACAAGCTTTTACATCAACAGCTTGCATAAACTGGTGCACTAATCTTAAAACACTTATTTTTGTACACGAACAAATGTTAGGTATTATGAAACCCAGCTGATCTTTGTTGCACTTTGTTGCTTCAAATCACTTCACATTTTGTAACACTAACTATAGACAATCCGTAATATTTAAAATAAAATTACAAGCAAAAGGCGGAGCGCATGTGCTTCCCTGCTAACTAAATAGAATAAAATGACCGGGCTAGGACCTACCCGCGTGCCGTTCGCAGTAGACTGGTGATTTCACAGTATTTTAATATGCCGGTCATCCAATATTATGAATCTGTAATCAAACTTTAGTAAAACGATAAACGTATTTTTGTGTGATGATCACGGTATTTTGGAGTGCCGCGTCAAATATTATGGTTCCGTAATCATATTCGATGGTAATTTGTTACGTAATTGTATTTTTGTGTGCTAGTCATGGTATTTTGGTGTGACCAATCACCGGAATCATAATTGATTCCGTAATCATTATTTGATGTTTGTTCATTTGTTAATTAGTTTTTGTATGCCCGTAGTCACATAGATAGATATATAGATTAACACTTTATTGTACACCAGGAATACATAAAAGGATTTATTAACATTAGCAGTACAATGGGCGGCCTTATCGCTGAGAGCGATTTCTTCCAGACAACCTTTGGATGGACAGTAACAAGCGAAGCAGTAACGAAACGGCGGAAGATATAGTCCGTAGTCGTATATTATAAGGATTTTATGCATAGAAGCTTCAAGAAAATTGATGCTAACTACAAAAATAAAGTGACGAAAACTGTTATATCTTAGGTATCATCGAATTTCTGCCAAGCAGACATCCAGCAGACCATTTCATATTACGTAGTGTTATTTTAAGAGGAAAGCATCGTAAAGTATCGATTTAATCTTCTTATATTCTGTCACCGTTTATTACGGAGAATGGTCATCATAATATTGTATTACTTACTATTTAAACTAGATTATTTTATTATATATACATGATACAACCTTATTTTAGAACAATTCATCGTATTTTTGAAAGACGTATTGATATTTTATAATGAAGCCAAAATTACATTTTTCTCAGTGCAGGACCTCCCGCGAGCTTCTGTGGCTCCCGCACTTTTTCCTTGTTGATTCTGTTTTTGAACAACCTACTCAAGGTGCGTGCTCCGTGTCAGTTCTGTCACTCATTTTTTAGGAGTGCCCCGTCATAATTCTGTGACTAATTTTAATAAATAATCTAATCTAATTTTTGGCCTGTGTACTAGGTCTTTATCCACTAACTGTTAATATTTCTGGTTTTGTCAATTAATATTTTATATTTATGGACTGACAAGTTTATGACAATTTATTTAAAAAAACTAATTTTATCGTTAAATCACATGGCATGTATTTATGATAGGTACATATTCATTCGGAATACTTACTAAAAGGTTGTGTTATCATTATGATACAAGTGTTTATCAACATCATCAGCCTGTTGAAGTCCGATACTGGGCATAGGCCTCCTGCGAGAATGCCACGACGAGCGATCTAGAGCCGCCTCCATCCACCGACTTCCTGCGACGTTTATAATGTATTTAGTCATGTCGCATAACATACAATATGATGATGTGTGTTACCCAAAATTATAACTGAAGAATACGAAACGAGAAACGAGAATATTATGCTAAACAAAAATGATGAAAGGCATTCTATGGAAAGAGATTTCCGGACAATAGTTTTTGTAAGAAAAATCCTCAAGTAACGTATCAACTTTTCAATATTTTCGTCGTCTAATTCAATTTGCTTGTCTTTAATATTATGTCTGCAACAGACTGAGACTCCTCCGCGGGGTACCCGGCTTCTTGGTTAGGTAAGTCTGCACATCCTTCGTTCTAGTTATATTTATGTGTACCTAAGTAGAGATACTTTTATGGATGTTATACCTTCTAAACACGTTTACGTCTTCAATGAGGTTCAACATTGATAAAACCAGTTTATAAGTTTGTAATTAAATTAAAAGATTCATGAAACCGGACGTCAGCAAAATATTAGCGCGGAAGGCGAAACAGTGTTAGTGAATTTACTAAATTATCCTGAGAAATAGAAGAAGTGAGAGAAGTGTAACTCTTCGTATGTACAGTGTGTTCAGATTATAAACACTATATAATTAACAATTTCGGGTCGGCATCATTTGTGGCATTGCCAAAAAATGAACCCAGGACACTCCGGCTGAGTTAAGCCAGACCATCGTATTCTCTTTTCTGGAAGCAACTAGGGGCACTTTTGAGTATAACACACACCAGTCACAGTCATTATACAGTCCAGCAGGGCTACTTTTGACGCTCTACTCGATCCTAATTTAGGATTTAGTGTTACTTTTCGTCAGAGATTACTAGATTTCTTGGTTATTTGGTAATCTTGAATTCAATACTAGCGCACAACTTGGAGTGGAATTTTATGGAACTAAATGAAATCGACTTTCTGTCTCTGTTGTTCTTCACGCAAAGTCAATCGCGTGCTCTATCTCGATTTTAAACTCGATTTGGTTCAAGAGTGCCAAACAAGTGTTGAAACTGGATTGAGATTGGAACTGTTTTTAAGAGTAGCCCCACTGATCCTACACTAGGATTCCCTGTGTCGTGGGTATCAGGAACTCCGATTACCATGGTACCATAACACCCAGACCCGGAACAAATGTTTGCAGATCATACAAACATTTAATGAGTTTTAACATTTCATGGTTTAATCGAACCCGCAACCTCTCGCATCTCAGCCGACTACTCACCCGCCACGCCACAGAGATCATCCATATCTTTGCCTGAAATTCCTGTTCTATAACAGGTTGCGGTTTGTAAAACGATAGAAACTCGTAATTTAAGGGTTTTGTTAAGTTTAATGTGGAATGTCGATAGGTTACACAAGAAACTTAACGAAACCCTCAAATTACGAGTTTCTATCGTTACAGTTTACAAAATATCTACTACTTACCATTATCATGCTACTGCTACCATAAAACTGCTACCATCAAAGCTCAGTTTCAGTTTACCGATCATTCACTTAATCAGTAAATTATAGTAGTTAGTAAGTAATTAAATCTAACCTCATGATTATTAATCTCGATGTAATTAGTTTAAAGTAAATTCTAATTGAATTATACAATGATTGATTATGTACCTAATTGATGCGAATCACTTGCGTGCGTAGGTCTAGCCTCGCTACGCTACGACACGACTGTTATTGTGCGCAATAACTAACTCGAATGGAATGGTTTCATAAATTGTGATATTGACATGACTTTAGGGTCATTACCTTATTGGAGCTCGTAAAACTATTCCAGTAACTGCTTAGTAGCACATATAATATATAATCTAGCAGAAACCCGCAACTTTCATCCTTCCTGTTTTCAGGAAAATTTCAGATATCGCTGAAACATGTCTTTGGGGTCTTTTAGGTTCATTTGAGGAATCTAGATGTGAAATTTCAAGAATTTACTACAAACGGTTTCGGAAATACAGAGCATTTATATTTTACATTGAAAGCTTTTTTTGGAGAGGGCGAACTTTCTAAATTCCTTTCTCAGTATCCCCTACACTCTAAAAAGAATACATAATCCAAATTGCAAGTCTCGAGATTCAGTGGTTTAAGCTGTGGGTTGTCTGTATGTCAGACAGTGTCTCAGCACCCCTATTAGGGGTAGTTTGGAAAAAAATATGATCCCCCCTTTTAGAGGTAAGTTTTAGAAATATTTTATGAGACAGTTTTATCATTTGTATTGAAGAATATTTTATGGCAATTTTCAAGTTTGTAAGTCCAAGGAATATTATTTTTCATGCTAACGTTTTCATCCCATTACTCCCTTAGAACGAACTTTCCAAATTCCTTTCTTAGTGCACCCCTACATCCTAAAAAGAACACACCCTCCAAATTTCATGTATCTATCTAGGACAAGCGTTAGGCTGTGCGTTGATATATCAGTCAGAGGCCCAAGCACGAAAATCTAACGTTATCGAGACGACACGATAGTAAACGTCAAATATGAACCAATCAACTTACTAAGATTTCAAGTTACCCTGATGTCATTGGCCAATATTTGACATTTGCAATCGTCTCGCTAGCGTCTTGGTAACGTAAATTATTCGTGCTGACCCCACAGGACTTTGAATTTTTAACCAACTTCAAAAAAAGGGAGGGAGGAGGTTCTCAATTCGGTTGTATTGTTTTGAATATTTTACAGATTATATTTCAGTTTTTAGGTTTGAATTAAAAAAAACTCTTATAGAAAGGCTACATTATTGGTACCTAGCAGGTAATTCGACTAATCTCACAATGCTGAAATTTGCCATAAAAGTAGCTTTTGTACCACAACTACTGGAATAATTTTGAGATTTATAAAATGACATTATAATTATTGACCTCCCATTACAGGCGTAGGAATTTGAATGACGGTGTTGGACTTTTATTAAACTACACTAAACTTTACAATGCTGTCTTTTATAGTTTTCCAGCAATTTTATACTGCTACCATTTTAGATGTTCACTGACTTAAAAAAAGGAGGTAATCAATTCATTCGTCAGCTGTGTAACTACCATAATAATTAGGTAGATGTATGTAATTTTTACGAGCTGTTGATTTATCATCATCAGCCTGTAGAACGGACACGACGAACGGACTTGAGCCTCCTCCATCCACCGACATCCTGTGTTTTTATAATTGATTACATTGAGACCAACTGCGTCGTCCACTTTCACCGTTTATTAGTCCGATTCAAGTAGGTCTTTCGATGCAGTTAAGGGAATGATCTCGAGTTGGTCCCTTGAAAATTTTATCTGTATGTTTTTTAAAGTCGTTTAAGTAGAAAGGTAATCGCGAAGTCTCGGTTCGGGGTGAAACACTAGTATTTTAATAGAGTGTTGGAACCATAGAACAACATTACTCACGAGATGAAACAAAACTTCAGTTACAAAAAGCCCTTGCTGATCATAACAAATTTTCCATTTTCTAAATAAAACAGTACAACGCCATCTATGCAAAATACGTATAAACTTTTTAACAAGCTCATTTTGCGTAGCACTCACTCACAGGACTTAGCGCAGAGTTTACGAAAAGGTAAGTATTCTGGTACACGAGCTCAGTGAGTAGTGTAACTCGCAGCCAGTAGATGGCGGCAATGAGGCGAAATATAATAATACGTGTTTTTCGGCTATGGTAAGAAATCAGGTAATTATTATTATTGATAGGTAATTATTGCCCATGGGTGATGTTATTCTGAAAAAAGGTATGAAAAAGTAAAAGGTATTGCTTGGAAGTCATAATCATTGATTTACGTCGTATTTTGTCAGATTTTGTTAATGCCATAGGTAGGTACAGCTCGCAGAACTGACAACCGCTGGCGAACAAAGGCTTTCGAGTGGTAGTCGAGTGGCAACCACGAATCGGACGTCGCACTATAGGAAGGCCCCCTGAAAACGGTGGACGGAAGCGGCTCAAGACCTATATCGTCGTGGCATTCTATGGGGGAGGCCATCGTCCAGCAAGGGACTGCTACAGGCTGATGATGATGAATCAATGGTGCGTAAAAACTACAAAGGTATATAATATAATGGGTAGTTAGGTTCAAAGTGATGAAGTATAGGTAAATGATAACCTCTTTTTTGAAGTCGGTTAACATCGTTACATTCCACGCAACTTTACCTAGTAATTTATCTACTTGGAAATATCCATCCATTGCAATGTCTAAATTTCGCCAATACCGCGGAGTGTGGACGCGGCAGGTTATCGCTGCACCGCCGTGGCCGCCCGGCACCGCTGGTGACCTAGCTATCGCCTACCCTCCTATAACGCGATAACGGATCACCAGTGTAACACACGTACCTACACACTGATTTATGAGAGTATGAACATAATGTCTTATCACCGAGTATGAACTGTCGCATTATCACCGGGTTTGATGAGTTAGAGCTATTATTCGGCGCTGGAATTCGCAGAACAGTTATGTTTTAACGTCGTTTTAGCTTACTTAGGAGACTCGTGTAGAGTGAAGATCAAGAATAACAGTTATACGTTACCTAGTTAAACCAGTATTTATATAATTATATTTAATGATACTTATAGAAGTTTTCAAACAGGAATTCCCAGTTTTGGGTCGCTTGTGTTTTTAGGGTTCCGTACCTCAAAAAGTACCAAAGGATCCATTCAATTAAAGGATCACTTATGTGTCTGCCTGTCTTTTATTTGTTCGAAACACAGGTACAGAAAATATATAGAAAACACTTTACTGCACATCATCATTCATCAAGAGATCCTTTACTGCGTCATCAGGTTCGTAGTCGACTCGAGAAGCTTTACCAGAAGGTACATTTTTTTAAAATAGGTATTCCCCTATTTATTTGATCCAAATAACCAGATAGGTACATACATACTCGTAGGTACCGAATCATCGCCTTGACATGTTTCTTCAGATTTCTCTATGCAAGTGCCAGATTACTTTACAACTATGACGCAATTGCAGCCACTGATCCAAATGAAGGAACTTGGATTAACTCGTAAAAAAACTGGCGACATAGCCGTTTTACGTTTTTAACGTATATTCCCAGCGTCTCCACCTATCTGGCCCCACCGGGGAACGTTGGGAGAAAAAGTGCCATCACCCCCCACTCGTGACACTGGGAATATACGGTTTTTAAAGAATTACATCTGATATTATACTACATGGTCTATCTCCTAGTTTTGTTTGAAATATGCTCTAACTAAAGCTATGCAATGTTGGGTTGGTAGATACCGGTAGAGACGAACTTTTCCCATTCGTTTATAATCTAGAGTTTATATAGAACCATAACTCCCACTGTTATTACATTGGTTCAGTCCTTGGTATCTAATTGATTGTTCACCCAGCTAAAATCGTACGAGTAGCTACTAGTAAAAGTAGTGCCTGTTTTGATGATAAGTGGGGTATAGTGTCGACCCTTGCGCTGCGACCATTATATTCTAATACATTGTCCGTATTTACATTACAGTGAGTGGGTAAACAGAGACATTAATGTAATTAGAGCTCAGAAGACAATGTCCCTTTTGAGTAAGTACCTATTGAGTCATTAAATAAAGTTGTGTTGGTATCGCTCCACATTAGGAATAGTCATACACAACACACACTACTAGGTACTTCCTATTGATAAAGTCTTGTTAGAGATTAGTTGAACGTTCAGTTTTCGTTCGTTCGTCGTCTCACCAGCGCCAGCTTATGCTGAGACAGGGCCTATTTCACCTCACACAACACATTATAACGTCTATCTCCATATTTATTTATTTTTAATGTTAATCTTTTGATTCTACTTATTATGTTTTGATTTTTCTTTTTGCATATACTTATGTTGTGTTTTCTTTGGGTGGAATAAATATATTTTCTTTCTTTTCTTTCTTTCACTGGTTTTTTGTTGCTCACCCTGCCTTGTGTGAGTGACTTTATTGCAGTATGGTGCCATGGCCTTGGAAAGAGCTTTGTGACTGATGGTGAATGAAATAGTGTGGATAAAGGACACGTGCGTGTGCGTGTACACAATCTTTGAATTTTTGGTGCGAGAATATGCCAGTTTTTTCCTTCACTCCTTGGTGGTTTGAGAGCTTCGTCCAGTATTTTATAAAAGCTTATAACAACATATTTCGAGCGGAAAAGTCCATTGCTGCTCTGAATTCCAAACTGAAGGAGAGTTTTCATTATTATTTCTACTTTGGTTTACCCAGATAATTAGGAAAGCTCACTATAACTATATAAATAAATAAATGACAAAACTTTGGGACGAAACTAAAACGAGTGTCCATCATGGTCGACAAAAATAATGTGAGGAAGTTACGAGCTCTATTACTTTAGGATACTTAATGCTAATAATACACTGCATAGTGCACACTGGCTTTACCTTTAGTAACAAATCACTTGAAAAAATATGAGAGAATCACGCACACTCCTACCTATACTGTAGTGTACTTCTAGCATTCTTATAATCTAAGCAACGTAACGTGCCTGACGGCAGGCAGGGCTCACGTGGCTGCCGTCGGGGGTCTCATTCCATCGTGTCCAAAATCCTAACTCATTGCTATTTCAAATCTAAGCTTTCAAGTCAACATTCCATAATGAAGTCAATAAATTATAATATACTTCATTGCTCCATTAGAATTCCCTATCAACAACTATTATTCCATTTGCAATGCAAATAAATATATAACCAGTCCAAGTTACTGTCCAAGAATTTCTCAAAATATTCAAGTTATAAATTGATTGAGCATCATTTGATACTGGCAGCCCCTCGGCCTACAAACAGCGATAAGCTTCGTTATCGCTCGCCCGGGCCCCGAGCCCCGAGCCCCGAGCCTCGAGCCCCGAGCCGCGACAAACACGTCCTATCTCCTCTCCGTCCTGTCACCACCCCACAGCATACCACATACCTATCTAGCATCACGACACAAACACCCTCGACATAATCACCTCAATCGGAAAATAACGAAACTGCTCCAGATAACTGACGACCTCTTGGAGATACTCATCTATGCATACCAATTTGTCTCTAAACCACCTCGATTTAAAGTTTAATTTCGTGTTTGATGAAGCGAAGATGATAAGGGTTGCCCTGTGACCCGAGATTGCTGAAGAACGTCCTATCTGGCGCGAGGGTCACACGAAATATGGTGCAATCATCACCGATAACTGACGACTGCAAGAAACTATTAATATAATAAACTCTTAACGAGATCAAAACCTTCCAAGAAGCTTAACTTAACCTGCTTTCGATTATGCTTATTCGGCGACATTCTAATAAGTTTATCATCAACCTCATTACCATGAACCGGAAGAATATTTGTTAAGTGTCTTTTCTTCTACTAAACTAGGCCTTAATGACGAAATGAGGCAATGCCACATATTTTACCGTGATATAAGTCGTTTTTCTGAATGAACCCATGAATGCTGTATCATTGTATCGTCAGCTAAGTAGAGCAAGGTAGAGATCCCTTAAAAAGGATGCAACCTTATTAAGATGCCAATTGAACAGTTTTCACTCCATTCACACATGCCATCTACTTTGTAGGAATACCGGTGCAGTTGGATATACAGTAACTTAGATCAAACGATTCAACAAGGTTGGTCCAACTTTGACAAAGAGATCAGGCGACGAATCCAACCAGTGTTCAGGAAACTATGCCACATCTCGCCACAATTGAAATGGCAATGTGCACGCCATGTCGCTCGCAGAACCAACAACCGTTTGGGAATAATTTTTTGAGGTCGGGTAGCGACCAAGAATGCGACGCAGTGTATTTGGCCCCCACGTGATGAACTGACGACGTTGGATGGAGGGGCCTCAATACTGTTCGTCAAAGCTATTGTCTGCGTGAGGAATGATACTTTAATTTCCAAGTAATAACAATAATGGCATCCAAAATCAGGCAATTATCCTTGGAGGTGCCACAGGGTTCAATACTAGGCTACTTTTTATTTCTAGTTTACATTAACAATCTCCCTTTTTTGTAAAAGACATTATAGTTCTCTTTACACTACCTACCTAAAGTTTTTAAGTTCTCATTTTCTATGTATCGCTTCTCCCTGCTCCAAGGCATCACACAGGCATCCCACATAATATAGTAAGAAGGATCATCAAATTAAGCCAAGTCGTGTTTGTTGCCCTGATTGTTCTAGGCTTGACCGCGTTAGAACAGGAGTAATTTTAGTCTTAAAGACGTTTCAAAATAATCCTTGTGATTTCAATGAATAAAATACTTTTTGGCTTTGACTATGACATGGCGTACTGTAGGGGAGGCCTATGTCCAGCAATGGCCGTCTACCGGCTGATAAATATGGTGATACCTGTACATCTATATATACATAATAGCGTATTGATAAGTGCGCGTACGGAACACGTAAGTATGTATTAGGTAGGTACTTGTCTAACAAACATCATTATGCTGCACTCAATATCGAACCCATGATGATTGTTTGAAGAGTGACCGTACAGCTCTTACGTGGATAACTGGTACACTATTATATTCAGTTCGAAATAAAAAGTTTTAAGTTATTCAGACGAAGTTACATTGTGTGCAAATTACAGATTAAAAAGATGACACTGTTAAATTACGTGATTGCGAAAAACAAAGGTTTCGTCTGCTATCTGCAAAAACTACAATATCATTTTGATAAGGTAAATGATTTCGTCAGAAGCACAAAATTGCCTAAACGCATACAGTAAGTATACCTGTTCAAGAAGCTATTAGTGGCATTGTCTAGCTAGCTAGTAGGCAGTCAGTAGTAGCTTTCGTAGAGGAGAGCTGCTATGCTATATTCAGCGAGAGTCCAGTGTACATTACCGTAAACTAGCTAATGACTAATGCAATCCAGCTGTGTTGTAAGACAAAACACCAAACCGCGAGGGGGAAGTGTTTGCATGCTTTGCCTTTTTAATACATTAGTCCAGGGGGGATCCCAGGGGGACAGGGGTCGGGGCGGGCAGGTAAGCACGCGTGCACTTGACCAAACACGGATCTGTGTCAGAGTGACACCATACACCATTAGGTATCTACCTACTCTACTTTGCCGAGCAAACATCGTCTCGGCCCGAAGTTTGTGGAATACCTGCTGCGGCGTTTTGTAATCGAATGTAGGTAACTACTTAATGATTCTTATGAAATCTAATTAAAAAATTTACTTATATAATTTAACACTAACTATGTTTGCTCATCCTTTTCACAAAATTCCTTGCTTGTAGGTATAACTTAACTAAAAGCATGACTGTCATGGTATAGGTGACAAATTTGACGAGAGATTAATATTAAAATAAATATATTACATAATAACACTGGTTATTTCTCAACCCATAACAGCTATAACAGCAGCGATAACATAACAGGTAGGTAGTTATTTATAGTTGTAGAAATCAACGTGATCGCACACATCTACTTGTAAATTAAATTTATAGTTTCAGCCCTGGACGAACCAAGTGCTGGTCACGGCTTCCGATTACTAAAATGTACAAAATTACCAAAACTTGTATGTTTTCAGTGGGAAGAGAAGGAGGGTGACCCCTCCTCATCCCGTGGATGTAGTAAAAGCCTTACTAAGGAATTACACCAGGGGATGGGCAGCAGCATCCACCTAGGTACTTAACTCCGAACTGCGATCACCAATCCGGCTGCATCACCAAGTGTGGTGATTATGGCAATTCCCTTCATTGCATTCTATTGACGAGGCTTCGTCCATAGAACGCCGGGACACCTAAAGGCTGTTGAAGATTCAATATTGAATGTCACTAACTCCTTGGTTCCTTGGATCGGCTTCCGCCATTACTTTTATTTAAATCATCGTTATTTACCTACGAGCCTGGTCTTCCTCGTCGTTCTTTCTGCAAGTCAAAGTTTCCACTATGAAAGCGATTAAATTAAAAATGCACAGTGCGTTCGTAGGTATCCTCTCCAAAGGCAACATTGCTGTTGTGAGCTGTACCCGCTGCGATAAGACCACGCAGAAACTCATTTTCGAAAATTACAAAGTTTTTTGAGGTCTCCATGCTTAACTCATCTTCAGCCTGTATAAGCCCACTGCTGAACATAGGCCTCCCCTCTAGAATGCCACGACGAACGGTTTTGAGCCGCCTCCATCCACCGCAACTAACTCAAATACTGAATGTAAAAAAAATGTAAAGTCAAACAATAGAATGTCATAACATTTTTGGATTGGTTGTGTTAAGGTTGTTGTGGGTATATTTTAACTGGAGGCTGGTCCAGCCGCCACTTTTTTGGCAGACACTAAACTAGTCGGGGCCTCTGGCTCTTGGAGCTATTTCTGTATCACCATTTCCACGTGAGTGATTTTATTCGAAGTTTATGAACTCATTTAATGTTATTTATATCTTTTATACAAAATTATCATAGGAAAAAGTTAATTATACAATGTCGTTGTTGTGTTAAGTTTGTTCTGTTGCGTGACGCGTCGGTGAACGCGGCGCTCGGACATGGATATTACTAGTTCGTATTGTGCACTGACGGCTGTTGTTATTGCCGCAGGTAATCAATATTTTAAATAATGCAATAGCAAGCAGACAAGCTTACGATTACAAAGCTTACGATTGGCAAGCAGACAAGCTTACGGCCCACCAGATGGAAAGCAGTTACCGTAGGCTATGAACGCCTGTAACACCAGAGGCATCACACGCGCGCTGCCGACCCTGAGACATAAAGATGAAAAGTCTCATGTGCCTGTAATTTCACCGGCACCCGTACCCTTCCAACCGAAACACAGCAATGCGAGCACTACTGCTTGGCGGCAGAAACAGGTACGGTGGTAGTACTTCCCTGGTCGAACTCTTTCACAAGAAGTTCTACTACTAACTAAAAGGGTTCAATTTCATAAAATCCTTAGTGAGTACCTATAAAAGTTGAAAGGGACATTAATGGCAAATTTTAAGATTGTAATCTGAGGATGAGTCCCCTTTATGGTTTCACTGTACCTACATATACAATAATAATTGTGGTGTCATGTAAGACAGTAGTCTGTTCAGAAAGAGAGACTGGTGGCGCCGGCGGCGGCGTGGCCAAATTGTGAACTAACGTTGTAAACTACATTGCAACGATAATATTAGGAGCTGGTTTCTTTCTGTAGACGTTTTGAATTAAAAACTAAAGAAATAGAACCAGTTGTTATTGGATCAAAATGGAACTGACGCGCTATTGTATTGGCCGCTAAACAAAAAAGTTAATTAAGCACATCAGCGCCCTCAAATCGCACGACGGTTCTCTTTCTGAACAGATTCTACCCACTGGAATAGCGTCCTAAAGAAAATCCTGGGAATCTGAAATCATGGGAAACCTATAAAGAACCTTAAAAATTATATATAAAAAAATAATAACAAAACACCCAACATTCACATACACTAGGATTCCCTGTATCATCGGTTTAAGGAACTACGAGTACCATGGTACCACAACAAATATTTGTAGGTCGTGCAAACATTTGTCCCGTAGCGGGAATTGAACCCGTGCCTCTTGCGTCTCAGCCGGCCACTCACCCGCTGCACCACGTGGGTAGTCATATGAGTTTGCCTCGTTGATTCAGGTGAAATATTTCCTGAATTCAAATTAGGGAAGTCAACTACAAAAAATCGTCGTCTAAGTGATTCGACGACCGCGACTCGATTCAAATATATCCCATTGACTTTCAAATGGCCCTCCGGTCGGCCACGGGCTCAAGTTCACTCTATAAACATACTCCACTGTTTTTATTTATTGAGGAGCTCTACCGTTGGTGTCGCCACGCGGCGAGAATACAAGAAGATACCAGAAATTTGGCCTACTTCTTGTTCCCTGATTCGTCTAAGTTCGTACTATGAGATTAATTGCTTGATTGAATTTGTTGCCCAGTTTCCAGAATAAAGTAGAATGGATACTCATGTCAGCCAGACCTATTTAGTGCGTATCCTATCGAGTAAGTCGGTGCTCAGCAAGATGCTTGTAATTTCACCAGCTCTAACAAACCTGTTCGTCTGAAACAGGCCTAGAACTAGCTCCGTAATAGGGCAATAATAGCTATTCATCAATTCCACGGCCCAATACTAAATTAATTAGCCGTGGTAGGCTCCTCCAACTCCTCCCGTGGATATCGTAAAAAGGAATTATCTATGCCAGGGTATGAGCAGCAGCATCCACCTGAGTACTTAACACCAAACTGCGATCACCAATCCGCCTGCCCAGCTTGGTGTCCCAAATCCCCCCATTCCACGCTATGGGTGCTATGGGGGAGGCTCCATCCAGTTGTGGATGTCTACCCGCTGATGATGATGATAAAACATTATTAAAATTTTACATATATTATTAAAATATTCTGAATATAATGGCAATGGTAATACGTACCAACATAGGATAAAGTTAGTGCTTTATATTCATGAGATCGTCGAAAACGTGTCTTATGGTAATCAAAACGAGTAAACCAAAGAGCCGTAGTCAAGTCATTATGGTATTTTTAGCATCGTCCATTAACCTACTATGAACTATGCTCCTAATTAAATTACACTATGGTGTGTCTGCGAGCTACTAACTCGCTTCGCAGTTTGATTTACATAGTGCCTACTTATTCGTAATTTTTCAAGGAGGCTCAAGCTTTGTGCCCTTTGCATGTACTATTAAGTCTACATAAGATAGCTCCTCAATGGCAACTCAAAAGATTTTCTTACATTATTGATTCAGATGGATCCGATAAAAATATGATCGCACGTAAAACCAAGCAAACCATACTTTACCAAGGAAACAACAAAAAATTTCTTCATTTATGTAAGCAGCATTTTATTTAAAATTCGCCTTGAAATGCTCTAGAGTGGCGACTTGTTATGTAATTTGAATAAAATATTAGAATCGCTCATTGTTTCACAGCGACCACGCGTCGTTGACGGCGACAGCTACCTAGAGGTGCCCCATCCTAGGCCGTATACATAATTCATTCTAATTATATTATAGCTGTTATTCTGCGTTAGTGATTTCGTCTTCGAAGATGTTCTGGAGAAATGCTATGTTAAGAGTAACTACCCTATTGAACCATGTAACCAACAAAATACATGTTTTTCTGTACATTTATTACACTTTTTGTTGGAGGTGAATGTACAGTTTAGAATGCAGCTTTCTATGCACATACATACATAAACACACGCCTTTTTCCCCAAAGCCGTAGGCAGAACCTCAAAGGGCCTCTTTTCACCGCGAGTTCCACATGTGATCCTAGAAATAATATTATCTGTTCGCAATATAAGTTCATCAAATCCTTGAACTCTTTATAATGGTCGAAACATTTAAATAAATAAATTTATAATTCTTGCTCCATGTTCAATTTGAACTACGGCGATAAAGATCTTAAATTTGATGAGATGTTTACAGAAATACAATATTGTTTTTATATTTTAAATATTTATGGTATAACAGAGGCATTGTGCTCACCTCAGGTTAAGTTATTTTGGGAACACTAACGAATTTTGTTAATTAGGTAAAAGTACAATATTTTCCACCCCGTTACATTGATGATAGTCATCTTATTTGAGCATGTCAACACGTCAATTAAATTAACCCCAATGTTTATGTCCCACGTCATGGGAATGTATAAGTTTGGGCCGAGCAGGGCGCGGAGTAGGTAGGGCCGAGGGTAGAGAGAGGAGGGGGCGGCCCACCTGTGGCACAGCGCCGCGCTGCGACCTGTGGCGCGCCCTACTACGCGCTACGACACCGTAGCCTAGAGAACATCCAGGACGAAATACTTAAGAATGTAGGCTTATTATTATGTCAACACCTATAGCCATCAACAAGTTTCAAAGTGGTAGGGTCCGAGTTAGTAAAATGTTTTAGCTACAGAAAATCTTAAAAAAATTCTCATACCTAGGTACAATGCTAATAGCTGGCATTAGAAGTACCATCATGCAACAACAAAAAATACAAGTGTACTAACCCGGCTATGCAAAAGTTGAAAACAATTGGAGTTCAGAAAAAGAGCCGTCATGGCCAAATTGTGAACTAACGTTGTGAACTACGTAATATTAAAATCATAATTAGTAGTTTCGGAACTACGAGGTAACAGATGATTAAAGTTATGTAATCATAACCCTCCATTTGTTTTGACGTAGTCGGGTAAAACATTGTTGTTCCGTGGCTCAATCGTTATATCAAAAAGATAGTGCTACGAGTTCTCGTAGCACTCATAATGTAGCCTCTTATCTGCTACGTAAAACGATTACTATTTCTAGGATTGACCGAGTGCTACGGTATTCTGTTCTACTACAGTATCTAGGTCACTTTCATTGTTGCTTGTCATTCTCCGCAATTGAACAATTCGGTTTTTTTACTGTGGTTTCAGATGTTTTGTGTTACCTACTTAGGATGATCTCAATGCGTTCACACAGTTTTTGGTACGTGTGAACAAGAACAAAAATGTATTATACTAAGTACCTACTTAGGTATTTCGTTGCGGTGATAATATACTAAAACTGGTCTTCGTCTGTGCAACATCTTTATTTTTGATAAAATTATCCAACCGTGTTAATACAATTGAATTCAGTTTTAAATTTAAAGACACCATCGTCGTTTTGACGACGGCGTCGTCTACGTCAGTGAAGGTACTTGTCGCCTGCGTCAGCAACTAAAACTTGAATAGCTATATTCCGTCGAAAAAGTTGCGACTCGCAAGTCACGGTTACATTGTTCTACACAGTCACTCCGGGCCCTGGCCTTGGAAATAAATAAATATTGATAGTGAATAAATGCATCACAAATCTGAATCCATGTTTAGTAAAGTGCGTTTAGGGCACTTTTTTGTTCACAAATCCTAGGTACCTCATCGATCGCAAGCTGAGGCTAAGGGGAACTCGACCCTTGCGTGTTAGCAAACATTGCAAACTACATGTGCTCAGGCAATAGCAAGCGACGTTGAGCAAACTCTTAGCAATCAATCAAGGAAAAGCCAGCATTAAGACTAATCTTTTAATTTAGACAGTTGTTTATGAATGTATGATGATGACCCAGTCTATCGATTCGTGATTAGTTGTTAGTGCGGGCGCGGTCTCCGTGCCCCACTCGTCGGGCCCTGCAACGCGCCCTCGCACTTATCATATTTTAGAGGTGAAAAAACGCGTTGTGCCACGCACCACGGCTCTTTATCATTAATATTGTGCTATTTATCAATAGTTTTTAGGGTTGCGTAGTCCGACAAGTGATTACAATTATAATTATTATAGTTATTAGATCATCCAGTCCGTCAATTCAGCCGTCTGTCCTAGTCTGTCACAGCATTAGATATTAAGCAAAATGCATTAAAAAAAATTAAATATAATATTAACTTTAATCTAAATTTTAAGAAAATAAATCTTGATTTATAATTTTTGCTGGTGTACTTTGCCATGCGGGATAAAGAGAAAGTGGATTTATTTTTTCCACACTCCCCGTACTTTTATTTATCATTGTTATAATCATCGCTCGTACCGTTTGCGAAATGTGCCCCGCCGAAGTTATTAACAATGTGTGTGCACCTTCTAATTTCGAAACGGTTCACCTGTCTGTGAGATGAACTGTAAGCTAAACGTTACAGTATAAAAATCACACAAATTTGCTGACAGGGACAGCTGCACGCCCAAAAACAATCTTTCAAAACAATCCTCGTAAGTACCTATCTAGAAAAGAACGAAGTGCTAAAAACCTAGATACTTGTAATTAATCACCCGTTAATGTGAGTTAGCTATTTAATTCCGTTATCCTCGAGGGCATAACGCCGGAGGCGTGGAGCAGAAGCGTGGTGCTACTGTATTTAAAAAAAGGTGATACACCCTAAAAAAATAATTAAAAATTATAGATCCATTATAGTGCTGAGCCACGTCTATTTCGTCTCGCACGTAGGTTCGACGACTTCCAGCTTTCCGAACCAGCCGGATTCCGAAAAGGCACCTTCGACCACATTTACACGCTCTGGCAGATTATACAGAAGGCCGGCGCAGTGTAATCAGCTACTATAGAGTAGCTCATAAACGCTACTTAGAAGTTGCGTTTGTGGACTGCGAGAAAGCCTTTGATTCAGTCGAGACCAGAAACCCAATTCTCTAATTTAAAAATCGATTAAATTACAATTATAATCTCGTATCAGTCGCATCTGTCACTTTTACGTAGTAACTATTACTTAATCTTCGCATGATGGGAACGATATTGTCAAAGTTGTTGACCACTATAATCTATTCGGGTCAGACGATTCAACTAGGAGGGTCCAATTGTCCTTCGACAATGAAGTCAACCGACGAATCCAACTCGGATGGGCAGCGTTCGGGAAACTACGCCATATCTTCTCGTCACAGATGCCGCAGAGCTTCAAGACGAAAGTCTATAATCAGTGTGAGACGTGATCGCAAAGTATTGATAGCCGTATAAACAAGCTCAAAGTTGCGCAGCGGTGTATAGAGAGAGTTATGCTAGGGTATCACTATGTGATTTAAAACACATTATAATGTTCAAGCTTTACTTACAAAATTAATAAATAAGTTTACTTGTAAACGCCCCATCCCGGTTACCGCCGCATACGCACTCTCGCGTGGCCTTTCATTTATCTAAAGTAATGATATTAAGCTGTGTGAATCCAAAAAGCACTTACTGGAAATTACGGCTTTTCAAGGTAGGAATAAGCATTTCCCAAACAAAAGGCGGTTAATTTCGAAATTAAGGCCTTTCATATTAAAAAAACAACAAAACTTTGCGTAGTTACGTCGCACAGAACCCTAGACTATTCATGGTCCAACTCGGTCGTTTTTTATGAGTTTAATACACGAAGCTTTTATTTTTTTTATGTTGATTACATTTATCTGATGCTTATTAGCCGTATTTATTCGAATATTGCTTAACATACTCCAACTAAGCAGATTCTGGTTGCAGGTTCTTGTTGAAAAACTAAAACGATTTTGCAGTCACAGCCGGAACCTCAAAAATTATACTTATGATGAGATCACGAGGTAAATAGGTACATGAGTGATATAAGAATAAGATAATCATTAATGACTGAACAGGTATACACATCAGGTCTCGTGCTTTTTATTGTAAAAAACACATTGGATACCTCTAGCTGAGCACAGCCACTGACTTTAAGGGTTCCGTATATCCGATGAACCCTAGAGTCACTCTCGTGTATGTCTGTCTGTCCGCTAGTTACAGCCTATTTTCTCAGAATGTACTAATTTGGTACACATAAAATAGAGTTATAAGACCCAAACATGGACGTTTGGCGTAAATAAACGAATCCTGATTTTGAGGGTAATTATTAGGGGGCAAATTAAAAAATTATAAATATTTTTGTCAAATACATTACGTGACATATCAAATGATGAGAAATATAAATTTATAATCCACACTAATATTATAAATGCGAAAGTTTGTGAGCATGTTTGTTGTTCCTTCACGCTGAAACAGCTAGAACGATTGGATTGAAATTTGGAATGAAAATAGCTTATACCCTGAATGACCCTGATATAGGCTACTTTTTATTCCGACATTCCCACCGGATTTATGTGGGTGGAACCGCGGGGCTCAGCTAGTTATTTATACATTTGAAAGTACTTATATTAATCAAAGAAAAGATACGATCTCTTCTTATTAAATAAGGAATTACGAAGCTTAGGTATAATTTTGAAAAAACACGGAGTACAGGAAAACTGAAACGAAAATCCTGAGTCCTTGAATGAAGCACACAAGAAGAATAAGGAAAGTGTTCGAGAAGAGAAGTGCGTATAAAATGTGTTACTAAATTTCACCGAGGACTTATAGTGAGTGACCTATCTCCACGTGAATTCAACTCGCACTCTACCCTTTTTTTACCTTAGACCACAAATTAAATAATATCAATACGAAGCTTTGGACATAAACTCAAATAAAAGATCCCCTTGAACTTTGAATAAGTACATAAAAGTGCAGAAACTCCACACGAGGCGGACATTACATTATTGCTGATACGCGCATATCTGAGTAGCTAAACCTACCTTACCTTCTTTACCTATATATTCAGGAGATTGAAATTCGATGGCAGCTTGTCTAGACAGTTAAGAGGAGGTCACCGGCAGCTAGCAAAATGGCGTTTGCTTGCTTCTAATTTGGCTATTATAACTCCATTAAACTTTGTACACATAATCAGTACACTAATATCTAGCTAGACCCGTGCAATGGTGCGTTAGTTTCTTATAAAATTATATGGTTAACAATTTTTTTTTTAAATAGTTCATTTAAAACTAAACCACCTTTCACACCCTTTTTTATTTCTTCAAACTCGAAATTCATGGAATTTGACGAAATAATAGCCAAATTAGAAGCAAATTTCGTTGCCGTACAAGAGGGCGCTCTACCGGTAACCTTCTCTTATGTATCCCCAGTAAAGAACTATTATTACTTTATTTGTCCTCAAAGTACTAGTGGTTCACCCCGAACTGAGATCTCGTGAATACACGTGATATAGATTAGCTACTTTATTTAACTCTCTAACCAACTTCAAAAGATAACGTTTTCAAGGAACCACTTCGAGATCATTCCCCCAACACAGCAACAAAAGAACGATTTGAATCAGGGCGTAAATGCTACGTAGCTGATAGTAAGCTGCAAATTAATTGATTACCTCCTTTATTAAAGCATCTGAGAATAATCTAGCCAATCTACAATTTATACCAATGATCTTCCCACCTATCAAATTTCTTGGTTATTAAATTTCATTAAAAGTTTGGTTAAGTTACCCTCAGACAAACATACATACATTCATACAAACACCGATTCGTCCAAGTTAACAAAGAGAACTAACTTCAATCGTTCAAATAGTAAGTCTCTACTATTCATCATCATTACACAATTCTATTATAAGTACTGACGATGCAGGTAGTTATCAATTTACATTTTCTACTTTTATTCAAGGCATTGTAGCCTCTTAATTTATGTCATGCTCTTTCTTGGAAGGTGTACATTTATCTTATCCGAATAAATTATCTAAGTACATAAATAGCCTTACTTTAAAATAAATTATGAAGGAGTCAGTGCATCACCAGCACTGTGGATGGAACTATTTGACTATCTAGAAGCTGACGATGACGATACACACCGTAACCAAATAATTGAATATCATCGGCACGTTCGTCGCTTGACCTCCGAGGGCGCCATCAATCATCACTGAATTCGAAGGTACCTCGATTCAAATTATGCTGCTATTTTGGTATACCAACAATAACAACACAAGTAATTTCGCAAAAAATGCCTGTTTGATGTTTTACCAAAAACCGCCAGACCTACAAAGACCATCGGTAGATTCCTAACTGCTTCATCTATCCAAGCGCGAAAAGCCTTTCAGCATGTCCTCATTTTTGTGAGAATAATTTTGTTGCAGATTTAATTAGTATTGAGGACACTCTTCATCACCCCATTTGTAAATGTTCTACTTATTCCCAACAGAGCATGTCCGTGTGTCTGTCCTTCCCAACGGAGCATGTTCGTGTGCCTGTGTGTCATTCATGATAATATGTGGCATAATCTAATTGTGACACGACGCGAATTCATTAGCCCCTCTACCTCTCCCACTCCGGAGCAGTCACGCGACGACAGCGCACGGTATGTTCCTATCACATTATGCTCTTTTCAATTTCCAACAAATTATTTTGTTATTCATTATCGTCATGTAAGAGGGTTTCTTCTTGGTCACCCTGCTTTACACCTGTTCCACCCTGCTTTACACCTGCTGTACCCTGCTTTACATCTGCTACACTCTGTTTTACATCTGCTGTACCCTGCTTTACACCTGTTGCACTAGGCTTTACACCTACTGCACTCAGCTTTACGCTTGCCGTACCCTGCTTTTCAACTAATGCACTTTGCTTTGCACCTACTGTACCCTGTTTTTGCTCAGTGACAAGCTTAATAAAGATCATGATAATTATATAATAGTAGACTGGCCGTGTTTGGGTTAATTTTAATCAGCTCAAGGTTCCGACAAGGTACTAATTTCTTCATCATCATCGTCATCATCATCAGCTGAATTGACGACCTATAAATAAATAATATAATGAAAACCACCATCTTTAGAAGTCCACTGCTAGACATTATCTTCTCCCATAGAATACCATGACGAATGGTCTGGTCGAACTAATACGTGACCCAAAAGAGGGCTCTTATCTAGTTTAACACATAAATATTGCCATTCAGCGTGGCAACACAGCCGGCGTCTTAAGCTTTGGTCTCGCGATGGTAATGCACAACGCTGCGGTATTATGCGGCTCAAACGCAGCGTCACGATGCAACGCTACAGTCTCTGCGGAGAAGTAGTTAGTTGATTTTGCCGCAGCTATCAAAGTAGACGTGTCAACATGAACAATTTTTGAAATTTGTGCTTTGCTCGACGAGGAGGAGAAAGAAGAAGAATTTCTACTGCTTCTGAAAAGACAAAGAAGCAGTCCGAGAAACATATTTTTACAACGGAGGAGTGAAGGTTACTACGAAACTTTAATAAAAAGGCATTTAATTGATTGTGAAGAAAAGTTCATGGGTTATTTTTGGGTTTCAAGAGATATCTCACGATTTTCTTATTAAAGTTTGACTAAGTTCTACAGCTCTGATTTTTCTCATTTCACGAGACCATCAGAGTAGTAGAACAACATTCACCACACATCTTTGTCTAATGCCACTAGAGATATTCTGAAACGTGCCCGTACCTGGAAACAGCAAGAGGGAGGCCATTTTGAAAATTTATTGCGATAGTTTTATTAACGTAGGTACCAGATTACTTACAATTTGTATGAGAAAACATTTTATAAAATTTGACTAAACTTCTGCTGCTCAGATTTTTTTTCTTCCGATACAATGAAACAATCCTTACAAGAAATTGAGTCGATACGCATAAAAAAAATTTTTGATCAAAACTACTCATTTTTATGGAGAACTCAGGCTTGACCAAAAAAATAACTATGCCAAAATCATTTTCATACAAAATGAGCAAATGGTTCCAAAAACAGTTTTCCCGTATCTCTTATGGATTCGGATATCCCCATACAATCCCATTTAAAAAAAACACACTGTATACATAACATAACACCCAACAGTCACATACGTAATCTTGAGCCCACACTAAGATTCCCTGTGTCGTGGGTATCAGGAACTACGAGTACCATGGTACTACAACACCCAGACCCGGAACAAATATTTGCAGATCATACAAACATTTGTCCCGCAGCAGGAATCGAACCCGCAACCTCTTGCATCTGAGCCGGCCACTCGTCCGCCGCGCCACAGAGGTCGTCAATTAGTATTACATTAGTAATATACTATACTATAATTAGCCTTCATCATGTACTTACTTAGTATATTTGTAGGTACATGTGTTTATGGTACAACAGTCTAATTGTACTTATCACTTCCTGGCAACAGATAAAAACGACGACATTATTCGCACCACTACATTGCCAGATCGCAGCATTCCTGGTTTATGTGGTTTAAATTATTATTTAATCTTTTGTCCTTTTTTGTATCTTTAGATAGGTATTATTATTCTCAGTGGCTGCGTTAGTACTAGATAACTTCTCGGTTATCTTTACATTTTTTAGGCAAAATTGTGTTGTTTGGATTTATAGGCAAAGAAAAGCTGTATGTTGGTCTCATTTGGCAAAAAACTCGTATTAATTAATAAAAATTATGTATTCTCTGTATTTTGTGCGGTGGAGCGATAACAAGTGCTCATCTAGCGCTATTGTCGAGCGAGCACGCCACGTGGCGTGCGTCGACCACATGTGGCATGTGGTGTACCCAGTAACTGTGGACTCTGTGGTGGCAGAGACAGCGAGCTGTCACACTTTGAGCATAGAAATTTGTGAAAAATACTTCCGCCAAGAACTCTACAGTGGCTATCATCGGCAGTCTCTTGCTGGGTCTCTCCGGGCTTGCGTTGTTGGTCGGAACACTCGGTGGCAAGCTGCGTATGTACGACGTGGGTATAGCAGCGTATTGGTGGCTGTCGCATGCATGTGAATCTTCAGTCCTATCTGTGGTCTATAAATATCCACGATCGCGAGGATCGCGACCCACGCCACAGAATAACTAAAGAATGTTCTCACTGACACCACCGACCGACGGACGCGACGCTCGTCGATATGCACTGGACGACACAGATATTGCATTCGGACCCATTCATTTACTCCCAACCTTATTTCAAAGAGTAAGAGTTCAAAATCCGTCGTCGCGTAGCGAGTGCTCGATGGCCTCGGGTTATCGCGCGACCTCTTATCACCCGCAAACACACACGCACAGTACACACATCGCGCTACTTGCACACACGTTGTCGATCGCATCAAGCATAGTAATTCCAGGGCAAGCTGTGGTACACATGACTTGTAGGTACCTATTCATGTAGGTACTTACCAGAAATGGGTCGCGTTTGTCGCCAGATGTAACTAGAGCAAGAAACTCTTTATGGTCGCATCCATCCAGGCCATCCGGTAATGATCATTTATACCATCTTTTTGGTTTCCTGTTTTGGAATAAAGATTTTTAATCCTTAGCTGGGCTGGTACCATTCCTAGTCATGTAAGTGGTTTTTAATCTATGAAAGCGAAAGCCAGTTCAACATGCGCTTACGCATGCCACGCTTCGTTGTAATACAGTGCTCTATTAGAACTACCTGTTATGCTGAGAAAGATTGCTTCATTTTCTGTGAGTAGGTAAGTAAGTAGCTTAGCCAAACTGATTTTTTGGTTAAATTGAATCCAGAGAACAGTTCACTTGGAGTGTAAGTGACCGGTATTGGCTCGATCGACTGGCTGGCAGTTGGCAGATAGCCCGTGACCTGCGATCCGGGTCGCGCTGTGACGACTGACGGACGACACACACACACGCAATGCTTACAATTATGTTAAACTATTTATATATAAGTACTTTACTTACATAAATGTACCAGTAATTACTCAGCCTATACCTACGGAATCGTTTTGTCACATTACAATAAAAATGAGCTACCTAGCATTATTGTATTGTGTGTGATGTTTAGCGATAACTAACGCTTTAGCTCGCGCAGAAACCAATCATGCATATTGTCATTTGGTGGCACAGAGGTTCACAGAAATGGTGAAGGATGTAATCTAGTATCAGCTTTGTTTGCTTTTTGAAGAAAAAAGATTGAAGGCGAATGATTCTAACATGGGCAACGATTATTTACCAAAAACATTTATAAAAATTATAAAAATTATGGCATTGAAAGGCGCGTACAGAACAGTACGAACAGTGGCGTTACTGACTTTGACAATAGGGCCTACTACCTACCTACTCGGCATACACTACAAATATTACTACTTACTACCTTCTGCCAAACTAAAACCAACAAACCGAAAAAAAAACAAAATAAGTTATTTTATCTAAGTATACTTAGATAAGATTTAATTAGTAATAGCATTCTCTGAATTTGTAAAATATTGATGAAGAGATAACTGGTGCGAATCCGGTGATTTTCGATAATTTCCGCGTGTTTCAGCAAACGCAGAGGCGCCAAGCAAACGAACGCGCACGCTACGTTAACAAGGTCAACAGCCTCGCCAGTCGCCACGACTGAAACGACATACGCACCTGTACGATGTTGGTAGCTAATATTTAATATCGAATTGTATTTGTGTTATTTTTTCTGTTCGAAAAGATCAGCAGCATTTGAAATGCTGCTACACGTTACTATTTATTGTAATTCGTCTATTCCACTGACAGTCTCATTGGTTTGAGATGTTATAAAATTGATGAGAAGTGAGTCAACTACGCTTCTATATATTTACCCTCTTATTCATAATCATTTTTGAAACCTATTTTAGTTAAAATATGTTTGGTCTTGTTTTGACGCATGTCATTTTACATCAGAGAGAAGAAAACAAAAGCTATTTTAACTAAAATAGGTTTACAAAATTATTATGAATAAGACCTTTATTCATTTAAATGTGACATACAACTTAAAACATAATATTATATTCACCGTAGCGTAGAGTAGATCTCGAGACTACATACAGTCGTAAACATTTAAAAATGATAAGTTCTAAAAACTGGTTTAGATCGTTAATGCTCAAGCGGTTAGGTTAGGTTTTCCCCATTTCACTGTTGCAGGCAACTTTTTTGATGCGATTGCAGTGCGTGTGACTCGCTCGCCTTTGGGGAATATTTGTTTCATTACCTAGGTGCAGGTGCAGTTACAACGAAATGCTTACATAATACCTAAGTAGTTACGATGATGTAAATCAATCACTATCGCGAGTACTTGAGTGGTTCACAGGAAATAAAATAACACTTAATGCAAAAAAAACAAATGCATACGAGCGGGAATAACCTCAATTTCACTTTGCCAAATGCAAAATATTAAAATTGGGAGACAACTACTCGTGTAAATTCTACTATTTCCTCAGGACTTAAGAGGAGGTCACCAATAGCTAGCAAAAGGGCGCTTACGCCCTTTTGCACGCAAACGAAATTTGCTTCTAATACTCACAAATAAACAAAAAGCTGACACACCACGGGCTAGATATTAGTGTACTGCAAATTTCATGGAGTTTGATGAAATAATAGCCACGCAAATTTCATTCGCCTACAAAAGTACGTTTGCTGAATAACTTTTGGTGATCTTCTTTACATGTTACTTTTAACCATCCAAGGTTTTAAAGTTCTTTTTTTCCATGAATCAGCTTTTTCTTGTTCTCGAGGCACCACACAGGCGCTTCCCACCTAGAAGTAAGAAGAATCATAAAAAAAAACAATCCGTGTTCTGTTGAAACAGGAGTAGGTAATTTTAATTTATAAGACGATTCAAAATGATGCTTGTGATTTAAATTAATAAAATACTTTTGACTTTGGCATTGGGTAAGCGACCACACCTCGCGAGCCTATCTTTTATTTCCTACAGGAATAAATTACAAGCCTAAATGGAAGCAAGCCATAATTTTAGGCTGAAATTCGTGTTAAGGGGCGGCGCGGCGGACTAGCCTCCTGAATGATGAGTGTCGCGCCCGCGAGGGGTCAGCGCGGGGGCTGGCTGGGCTCGGGGTGGCGGAATAATTGTCACAATAAACAGTCGGTAATGGAGTGGTGGCGGCGCGGCGCGCCCAACGAGTTAATTAGTGAAATGACACCCAGCAGGCACTCCCTGCCGCGGCACCCGCCCGCCCGCGCCGCGCGCCGCCCGCCCAATATCGCTAAACATTTGGAACTTCAAAAGCATTGCAGCTATTTTCACAAGCCTCTATTTGTTTGCTCGACAACGGAAGTTCAGAAGCGTCCTTCTGTTACACAAGGCTATTTATGTTCCGGTTTGAAGAGGTACGATAACCTTACCTTTGCGATGTTGATTTGAAACTGTGAATCCATCCACCACTACCTACCTACGGTGTAAGCACACAAAATAGTATCATTACAAGACTTATTCAGTGTTGCAGTAGTGAAAATATATCTAGTCTGACGAGTATGTATGTAAGCCATTGCATACTAACTTACAAACAATATAATACCTACTACGTCTGGTTGACGAGCATGCTGAGAGGCCTAAGCACGAACATACGTATATCGTTATCGAGACGCTTGGCGAGACGATCGTAAATGTCAAATATTGACCAATCAAATTACAAAGATTTAAAACCGCGGTGGTTTTAAATCTTTGTAATATCATTGGGCTATCAAAGAACTAACCATCAAGAAAGAATGGATGCCGAATTTAAAAACAAAGAACAAAAATCTCACAAGTAAAAGACCTGAAATACAGAATATTATAGAAAGCTTTACCAAAGCAAGAATTCTACAGAAATCGTGAAGGAATATAACTTAGATGATTCTCAGCCTATACCGGAAATATTAATTGAAGAAACAATAAAAGCAATTTATATACAAAAAGCAGACAAAACACCTGGTTCTGATCAAATAACCAACGAACTGTTGAAATCTACCATACCAGCGATCGCTCCTATATTAACAGAAATTTTTAATGAAATTATCGAGTCCGAAAATATCCCTCATGACTGGAAAAGATCGACGATAACATTAATTCACAAAAAAGGAGATAAAGGTGAAATCGGGAATTATCGTCCAATTAGTGTGATGTCTAACGTCTACAAAGTTTTTTCAAAAATAATACTGTCTCGAATCACTACCGTTCTCGACGAGAACCAGCCAAAAGAGCAAGCGGGTTTTCGAAGTAAATTTTCGACGATAGACCACATACATGTTCTTAGACAAATTTTACAAAAATACAAAGAATACAGCAAAATTTACTATCTGGGATTCGTAGATTTTAATAAGGCTTTTGATTCCTTAGAACATGAATGTATCTGGGAAGCATTACAGGATCAGGGAATACAGGGGAAATCTATTAAAATTCTGAAGAATGTATACTCCAAGAGCACAGCACAAGTTAGACTGGGGAAAATAGGCAAGGAATTTCCTATAGAGCGAGGTGTTCGACAAGGTGATCCTATCTCACCCAAACTGTTCTCAGCAGTTCTCGAGATGATATTCAGGAACCTAGAATGGAACGGAAATGGACTCAATATGAATGGCGAAAACCTAAGCCATCTACGTTTTGCAGACGATCTCATCCTATTCTCGGAATGCCCAAGAATTTTACAGCAAATGCTACAACAGATATCGGACCAAAGTGCGAAAGCGGGGCTATCAATGAACACCGCTAAAACAAAAGTTATGACTAACTCCTCAAAGGCACATAATATCATAGTAAATATGGAGCAAATAGAGTATGTAGAAGAATATATTTACTTGGGACAGTTAATATCGACAACTAATACTATGCAGAAAGAAATTGATAGGAGGATAGCCAATACTTGGAAGAGATACTGGTCCCTCAGTGAAGTGATGAAGGATAAGGATATGCCAATTAAAGATAAGAGAAAGGTTTACAACATGTGCATTCTGCCGTGCTTAACTTATGGTTGTCAAACTTGGGCATTAACAAAGCAACTAACAAATAGGATAAACGTCTGTCAAAATAGTATAGAAAGGAGTACGATCGGAGTCAAGAGGAAAGATAAAGTTAAATTAAAAGAAATAAAAAGTATAACTAAATTTAAAAATGCAGGAACAGTCTGTAGAACACAAAAATGGCGATGGACAGGACATATGTTAAGAGAGAGACAAGAGAAATGGTCCAAAATAGTAACAGAGTGGTACCCGAGGGATGGCAAAAGAAGCAAGGGACGGCAAACAAAACGTTGGGAAGACGACATCAAAAGAGTTGCTGGTCCTGAGTGGAGCCGGATGGCAAAAGATAGAGACGCATGAAAATCTTTAGAGGAGGCCTTTGTCGAAAGACAAGCTGTTTTTAATGATTAGATTTAATTCAATTAAGAATAACATGTTTCACAAATTTCTAAACAGCAATAAAGGCTAATTTTATTTTTATTTTATTTTATTTATTTTTTATTTTATTTTCTCGATACCGTAAGGTGCTAACCCATGGGCAGAAAGCAAAGCCCAAACACAATCCCTTATATCAATCCTACTTTACTGGCTACTTGGTAGTGGTAGGTATTAAATATTAATTTTTGAAAAAAAAATTTGAGGTTTTATTATACTTATTTATTTAAAGTTTCTGCAATCTTGCAGGAAGACTTGTGCGTCACCCCTTCGCTAAAGTCACTCACTCAACCATCATTTCACAAAGGGTCAGTGGCTCAACATACTCGCTCCCTTCACCCTTCGCTTCACGATTACAAGGGAACTTTGCGATGGCAGGAACTCACCTGGATCTACCAAATTGTATTTTTCAATCATGGGACTAACATTACTTCATACTGTAACCTCTATTTTTTGATAAAAACTTTCGTTAGATCTCGGGTTGTCTTATAGAATATATTATAATCAACGTGAGTTCTTCAACAGCCTTTAGACGCCCACAGTTGGATGAAGCCATAAAATTCATCTTCCATAATCACCACGCTTGGCAGGCGGATTGCTGATCGCAGTTTGGTGTTAAGTACTCAGGTGGATGCTGCTGCCCATCCCCTGGTGTGATCTCTTAGTAAGGTTTTTACTACATCCACTGAAGGAGAAGTAGGGGTCTATTCTTAGACCGGGCAATCACGGCACGTAAGTTAAACCGGTTTAAATCAAAGTAATCGTAACCCCTATTATTTGAATTTGAACAAAGGTTTCTTAGAATAAGCGTTAATAAACTGAGCTTCTCTATTATCTACCGCGGGGTAAAGGCCAACTCCAGTGGCGTTGCGATACTCACTTTAAACTCGGCATTCTATGAATGAACGACCCGCACCCCGCGAGCGCCAAAGGTCGACACTTTTGACTTGTTCGCCGAGAATGTACACCTACACTCATACACCTGCATGCAGTCTGCTAGTATAGCCTATTGTCGGTAGAATAGCGTGTATGTTGTTATAAGTACGTACATAAGTAGGTGCGCATGGCGGCAGTGCGTGTATGAAGCAGGATCTTTCAGCCGGAGCACAGTTACCCGGCCTCAGCCCGGCTCCATCACTACTGGGATGCTCTCGATACGGACTCGATCGCCGAACTACTTTCAAACAACATTATTAACGATTCGGCCCGAATTCGGTCGAACCGTATAGGTTGTACGTTATTTAATTAAAACCGTAAATGGCAGTTTTACAACTTTCACAACCAGTGGGGTACAGGAGTAAGCAGCGTGGCCTGAACTCATGAAAAGTGTTTCCCAGCATGGTACTCATAGTTCCTTATACCCACGACACAGGGAATCCTAGATTACAGATTTCACGAGCTCTGTGGCGCGGCGGGCCTGCGTCGCAGGAGGTTGCGGGTTCGATTCCGCCTCGGAACAAATATTTGTACAATCTGCAGATATTTGTTCAGGGTGTTCTGGGTATTTTTTGTATAATAAAAAATATATATCTATGTAATGTTATTTTATTAAATATATCAGTTATCTACATAGTACCCATAATACAAGCTCTGCTTAGCTTGGGGCTAGATAATGTTGTGTGAAATGTCCAGCATTTATTTATTATTTATTTATATAATTCAAAATAATTAGTAGTAAAATAATAAGTATTTAAAACTACGGATTAATTAAAAAATTACTGTAATTTTACGAACATAGTTATATTCTATTTATACATCATTCAGAAGACAAATTACTCAATTAAACCTTATTCTATACGCGTCGTGTTTCATTTACAAACCCAAGTTAATTTCTTTTTGAATTAGTGGTGTCATAAAATTATAACACTGACCAGTGGATGTTGTATTAAGTTGCATTATTATTTATTTGTAAAAACACTGTTTATGTTGCATCTATTGCGGTACCGGTGAGTGATCCAATGGCTCTGCTCAATTTCCAACTGGAAGCTAGATGTGGGCCCACAGATATCTATATAATCTGCCTGTGGGCTGGGCTTACTTTATCAAACGAAGAGATGTACACAACTCTATGATACCTGAATCGGGCGGTAAGTTTACTTTACCAGCATTACTTGGTCGGTTAATCATTGCAAAGTGTGATTAGTCTGTCAAAAGGAGGAGGAACGGTCCGGCTGATGGAAGGTCAGCGCTATCTCGCGAAGTTGGTGACAGCGGCTGAGGGGCTTCCACCGCCTCAGCGCTTTGTTTTGACCTCAATAGTCTACCTTATAAGAAAATTAATTACAAATACTATACCACAGAAGTACTCTTAAATCTTAATCCTTTCTTTATTTTTAACCTCTTTCACTTTGGTTATGTGGTTATTTACAGCCTTGTATTTGGTTGCACCTGAGCCAGCGGCGCCCGCGCAGGCACGGGAGAAAGTTTTGTCGATCATGTCGGTGCCGGAGTCGAGAGAGCTGTCCAGTGTCCACATTCGTGGTATCAAGAACACGTTTAAATTCATCTTTGCCGTTCGATTTACATTTCAATGGAAAGTTGAAACAAAGTAAGTGATATTTATGTAACCTACCTACAGTAGATATACCTATACATGTGTTTATTACAGTACCGATCAACCAAAAATCGAACCAGCGACGCTCCTCTAGATATGGGGATGCGTCTAGAGTTCAGTAAAATTCTATTCTCTCTTTTATGCAATAGGGTTCACTGCATTATTGTAAAGGAATAGGTGTAAATGCATATGTTCTACCAGCTGTGACACAACCACATGTCAGCATACGAATTAATAGCAAGTAAAATACACCTATGTTCAAAAACAAAATGAACTCAGTGAACCCATTTATATTATGAAATGAATTTAATAAATGTTCACAATCCCGTGATGTAGCGGGAGCGCGTTGAAGTCTTTTGCTCTGCGCGGTGACTCGCTGACTCAGATCGCATCCTCTCGGGCCGTTACGCCCTTCTTCAGCGTCCAGCAATCTCCTGTACCGAGTAGCCATTATATTTTGGGAGTGAGGAGACTTTAAAATCATTCAGGAAACAGGATTAAAAATCGTGCCCTTTCAAATGGTAACCCTATGCGAGGCAAAGAAAGCGCGACAGCTCTCGGGAGTCTTCGTCTACCGGCACGTAGCTACACAGATAGGTACTCCTCGCGGCTCAAGTCAAGGCCGAGGCTGCACCTGCGCGACGCCGCCTGCTCCCACCGGTACTCGCGTCTATTAATAGCGCACACACTCGCTTGCCGACAAACTAGTTCTCCGGTGACACCTCGGAGCCTCCGCGCGCCCGCGCAGCCTATCTCTCGTCCACGTTCGACAGTTTCATTTGAAACTTCATAATAGGTATGTATTTAATGGTGTCGTCGGCCACGAAATGGAAAAAGCCAGGAAAGTATTCTAATGGCCGGCTACATTTGCATACTAATCGATATGAATGCGACCGAGCGCAACACGGGAGCTGCGCAGATGGGATTTGCTCTTGCGAATGTTTCCACATCACCAGGATTGCCCATCAGTAGGCAGATACCTTTTTATTTATTAAATAGGATTGATTACTTCAAAATAGAATCAATACATTGGGTGCTGTTAGCACAGGAACCCTAGTGATCACTAAGTTAATTCATTTAAAAAACGTTTATTTGTTCACTTGATTTTTTCTTCCGATACAATGAAACAATTCTTAGGTACATGAAATTGAGTCAACACGCATTAAAAAAAAGTTTGATCAAAACAACTCATTTTTAAGGAGAACTAACGCTTGACCAAAAAAATAACTATGCCAAAATCGTTTTCATACAAAATAAGTAAATAGTTCCAAAGACAGTTTTCCCCCCATTTCAAAAAAACACCCTGTATAGGTTCTAATAATCCTCAGATAAACGTATACTTAACTATTTTTTTTAACACCCAACAGTCACATAATATATACCTAGTCCGCATCCCACACATGGATTCCCTGTGTCGTGGGTATCAGGAACTACGAGTACCATGGTACCACAACGCAACACCCAGACCATGTTCATGCAAACATTTGCCCCGCAGCGAGAATGAAACCCGTATCTCTAGCGTTTCAGCCGTCTACTCGCCCTACTGCGCCATGGAGGTCGCTAAATCTATGAAAGTACTTTAAAATATTAAGAATACCTATATGAAAGTATTTAAGATCATTAAGTACTCAAAGTAGTCACGTAAAAAGGTAAGTAAATAGGTTTTGGTCACGAAGCCGAAATAAGAACCTAAACTAAAAATGTGACCTTGAAGTAATCGAACGTTTCCTTGACACAGCATGATGTAGGTACCTTCATGAATAGTAATTAACAGTTTACGTAAGACGTGCCTATCACACTCGGCTATTAAGTGTTGCCAGTTATTTCAATAAAAATAATAAAACTGTACAGCTGCTGCACAGTGATTACAAAGTCCTCACTTTCCAGAAACTATTTGGTGTAAGAGCAAAAATTAGAAAAAAATTAGTAGTTACTGATAGATCCTATGAACTTTGATGTTACTAATTAGATCCCGTAAATTTTTAGGCAGTTCTCGAAGAGGAGTCGGTTCTACCTTACGGTTGGTAAACATTGTAATGTCTTTGCTCCTCGCTCAAAAATCGAAATAAAAGTCACAGTGCACCGATTCTTGGATAAAGAGTACCCATTTGAAGTACAGAAGTAAGGGATTCGAAAACATCTCTCCTAAACTCACCCAACTGAAGACAAATTAGTAAAAAGGTACCGTTTTCCGAATACAGTCGCCATTCAATCAGCTGTTTATCTACGTGTCATTGACGTTTCTCAATATACCCGTCACTGTCACACATACGTCCGGCAGCGTCGCTCCATCTCTCTTGCGCACTCTGGTCGTCATTGATTAGAAAAATTCGATTTATTCACTTTCTCACTACCATCTCATTATATTATTGCATCACAAGTCCGACAACTTACGATGAATCCATTCTGCGGAGCATGCCAACAAGCTACAAAATCAGAGCGCACCATTAAGTGCACAAATTGCGAAGCTATCTTCCATCAAATATGTGCAAGTCTCACTGTGAGCGACAGCGTAAAAGCAAAAGATACTTGGAAATGTCCTAAGTGCCGTGTAAAAGGTAGAAAAAGCGATAACACAATTACACCAAGCTCCGCTTCAGTAACCGACACGTCACACGGCGCGTACGCTTCAAGCGCGACTGGGACACCGCCGCCTGAACCTGTATCTCATCATCGGCCACTCAAACGAGTAGCGAGTGGCTCGCCACTCGCAGATAACGAGGAGTTCGATTCCAGCTCGCCTTCGATAGTCTCAGAACTACGTCTTCTGCGGAAGGACATAGCTGAGATGAAATCGACGCTTTTACATCTGTCTGAAGGCATAGACAAATGCAATAATAGGCTTGACAGCTACGAATGTAGAATTAAGACCCTAGAGGATCAAGACTCGACAGTTTCTTCGTTGCACGAGACGGTCGCACAACTGGAAGACCAACTAAACTACCAGGCTCAAGCTCACATGAAGAACGAGATTGAAATCATGGGTATAAATGAGGAACATAGCGAAAACCTCGTCCACATTGTCATGTCTACAGCCACCAAAGTAGGAATCGACCTAGCCGCGAACGACATCGACTGGGTGGCGAGGGCCGGACAGCGTAAGATAAGTGCCGTAAACACTAACTTTGACTCAAAATTCCCAAGGCCTATCATAGTGAGGTTTCTCCGTAAGCAAAAGAGAGACGATATACTAAAAGCTGCGAAATCCAGACGAAACCTATCGTCAGAAGGCATTGGGACCGCGGGTTCAGCGAGATATATCTTTTTTAACGAGCATCTTACGAAGACGAATCGACTCTTATTTCGAGAAGCGAGAACCAAATCTAAGGAAAGTGGTTTCAAATTTTGCTGGGTTAAAAACGGAGCAATACATCTTAGAAAAGCGGAGGGAAAGCCAGCGATGGTCATCAGATCCACGTCCGACCTGGAGCGACTCTTCGGCACAACACAGCCCACTCCCAAGGATGGCAACTGTCCCATGCATCACGAAATTGACTAGACTAGTAGATAGATATAAGCGTACCTTGTATTCTCACAACTTAGTTTGTGCTCTGTGTTACTCTTATTATTCCTATGTCACGCGCTCTCAACCCGAATACTTGTTTCCTACGAACACCACACTACTATATTATAATCTAATCCTTATTGATATTAAACATTACATTAAAAAAAACAGTCACTTACTAACGTCTAACATTTACACCTCACAACACCATGAGACTTTTATGTACATTTTACAAAACAATAGACTTCATACCTTACCTACATGGGAAATTATACCTCTTATAGTTACGTTTAGCTGCTCAGACTTGAATGTTTTTGTACTGTTGCATAATTATTTCGGTACAAGCACAATACACAATACTAAAGTAAAAAAAATAATCAGTGTTTATTATGTTTGACATTCCCTCGGAAATTGACGAAACTCTTTCTATCAAATGCTACTCCGTTGATAAATTGGAACACTGCAAGGAAAAATTTGACCCATCATCTTTTAAAATCCTCACTTGTAATATTAGAAGTATCAGTCACAATTTCGCGGATTTACAAGTTGCTCTAAACCGTATTGATATAGTTTTTGACGTTATTGTTCTTACGGAGGGCTGGCTCCAGGACGATTTACCTATTGGTCAGTTAAATGGATACGTATCATATAATACAACTAGTTACATTAATAAATGTGGAGGTGTCATTACCTACGTCAGGAACATTTGGACGAGTGCCGCAGATGAACCCACTTTTGATGACGCAAACTGCTTAGTGCTAAACATTGCAAATACTCTCACTGTAATAGCTATTTACCGTTCCCCATCTTTTACGAATAAAGATAACTTCCTTGAATCCCTAGACTCATTATTAGAAAATATTAATACTGATAACAAATTAGTAGTAACTGGTGACATAAATATAAATCTACTAGACAATGACAATGACCTACCAAGTGATAAAAGCTATAGTGCCATGTACCAATGTTTAATGGCTGAACACGGCTTCCTCCCGGCTATACACACATACCCTACGAGAGGCGAACGTTGCCTGGATCATACTTTTGTCAAATCAGATGGCCCAGCCAAAGGAATTGTCTGCAAATGCTCGCTCACTGACCATGACTTAGCTATGGTCAGCTTGAATCTGGATAAACCAAAACCACCCAAGAGAAGTCGTACAGTCACAAATACGGACTTCGGGGCAGTTGCTAATGAACTGAAATTGGTGAACTGGACCAACGTACTTTCAGGAACAGACGTAAACTTAGCGGTAACGGTATTCACTGAGATAGTCACAGAAACAGTCAAAAAGCATACCCACGAACGCACAACTAGCAGAACCAAGTACCATATCAAACCATGGATTACTCCGGGATTGATGAGAAGCATGCGACACCGCGACAGCTTACACCTAAGACTACGAAAGGAACCTAAAAATGTAAACCTTAAGCTAACTTATAATCGTTATAAAAACTTTTGCAATAACCTCCTGCATAAACTGAAAGACAATTATGAGACCAAACAAGTAACTGACAATAAAAACAACCCAAAAAAGCTCTGGAAGACTTTAAAGGTAATTTGCGAGATACCAAACAAAACCAACGACTCCAACTCTCTTCTGCGATCTGACCTCAGTCTGCAAGAGTCGATTAATTTGTGTAACACTCACTTTGCCACAGTTGGCTCTAAATTAGCTTCCAAGATTCTCAATGACTTGTCTTCTGACCAAAATTCGCTTTGCACACAAATAGAACTGCAACCAAAATGTTCGAACTCCCTCTTCATGTTACCCACTGATTATCTCGAGATAAATCGCATCATATTGGACCTAAAAGTAGACAGCGCCCCGGGCATAGACGAAATAGGTTCAAGGCTTTTAAAAGAAATAAAAAATTCAATACTTGTACCAGTCACATGCATATGTAATCTAAGCATGGCTACTGGAGTATTTCCTGATGCTTGGAAGGTAGCAGCGGTTTCCCCTATACACAAGAGAGGTCCAAAAGACATTCCGGATAACTATAGGCCAATATCTCTCCTCTGTATTCTCTCCAAAATCTTAGAGAAAGTTGTCAATAATCGTCTAGTGGACTTCCTTGAGAAATATAAGCTACTATCGGATAAACAGTTTGGATTTAGAAGGGGAAAATCAACTTCCGATGCTATCGGCCTTCTTACTGACATCGTGTCTACTCACTTGGACAACGGAGATCGCTGTATAGGCGTGTTTCTAGACCTGGCAAAAGCTTTTGACACGGTGTCAGTCCCATTACTTCTCAGAAAACTGGAAAGTTTCGGCATCAGAGGAACCGTTCTGAATTGGTTCACTTGCTATCTCACAAACAGAAGACAACGCGTTAAGATCGGGCGACATATGAGTGACGAGATAGGTATCAATTTTGGAGTGCCCCAAGGCAGCATTTTAGCACCGACTCTGTTCACCCTATACATGGATGATGTCCTCCGGCTCAATATACCCAATGCGGAGCTGATCTGCTACGCCGACGATACAGTAGCGCTATTCCATGGTCACAGCTGGGAAGAAGTCTTCCTAACAGCAAAAACAGGGTTGTCCAGGATATTTTTGTGGCTGGAACACAACATTCTAACACTGAATATAAAAAAAACTAATTTCATACCATTCCACATTTCCAGAGCCACGCGTCCGCAACAGAGTGTCATTAAAATACATACTTCTAAGTGTCCTGCTAATACGATCTCAAACCACACCTCCTGTAGCTGCAACCATATCATCAGAGTCGACCATACAAAATACCTGGGAGTGGAAATTGACCAAAACTTAAACTTCAAAAAGCACATTTCGATATTATCCAAAAAAACAAGGAAGCAGATATACCTGATGAAACTCTTGCGTGGTGCAACCAACCTTGAAGTACGGAAAATGGTATACACCACACTTTGCCAATCTCTAATACAGTACTGCATCGGAGCATGGGGAGGCACCTGCAAAACTACTATGATAGAACTAGAAAGAGCGCAAAGGGCAGTCCTTAAGGTAATGTTGGGAAAACCCCGCCGCTTTCCCACAGCTCTCCTCTACCCTGAGGCAGAGGTGCTTTCTGTGCGTCAGCTCTTCATCTGCCAGGCTGCACTCAAAGTACTTAAAACAAAGCCAAAGCTGGACGTCAGTAGTCGCCGAAGGGCTCCCAGACTACCACTCCCTAAAACCAGAACTGTCTTCGTACGCCGATTCTCTAGATATCTTCACACACACATATTTAACAAGGTGGCCGATATCTGCGACCTCACAAACTGCAGCCACAAAGAAGCCAAAACAATTATTAGAAAATGGCTCAAAACGCTCACCTATGATGAGACCGAAAGACTGACCTTCATCTTACAATAAAAGCCCCTCCGTTCCTTACACTTCCCCATTCGTACAAATACTAAGCCACACACTACATAGTAGGTACATTTATGGGCTGGAAGTACATATTTTTAATAGTTAATGTTATTTTTATTTAATTTTTAAAATGTTATTCCTATTGATTTTATTTTTCCCTCGGGTTGTGCACTCACGCATAATGTATTCAGTAGTCAGAACGAGCAGCAACGCCAACCCAATCAGCTACCATTAAATCTGACTTAGGAAATCTAGGGTCACCAAGATACAGGCTTAGCCTAGTTTGGGACCCTTCGCAAAATCTGTACCTCATCATTGCATGCTATAAGTATAAGTATTTTTAATTTTTTGTAAATTGCAGTTTGTTTGATGTTATAGCTCAACTTGTGTTTGTTTTGAATAAACTTTATCTTATCTTATCTTATCTTATAATTACTAATAGATCCTGTGACGAACTTGCTATCGAAGTAGGTACAGTCTGCGAAAATTCAAGTAACGTAACATCAAAGTTTACAGGATCTAAGCCACAGGATGTATCAGTAATTACTTGTAACCATAAATGTAAAAACCCTCGTATCTTCAAAGATATACGTATAGAAGTTTATAAAAACTGACCACGCACGTGTCGGACTACGCATACTGTGTTATATTCCAATAATAAAATACAGAACAGGAGTAACTTAAATATATGAGACAATTCAAAATGATCCTTGTGATTTCAATGAATAAAATTATTTTGATTTGATTTAAATAAATAAATAATGCTAGACATTTGACACAACATTATTTAGCCCCAACTGCCCCAAGCTAAGCAGAGCTTGTTTTATGGGTACTAGATAACTGATATACTTAATATCTGTTAAAAACTGTGATCCAGATAGATATTTATTTGATTTGATTCACAGTTTTTTTCCATAGCCATAAACAATAAGCTTTACAAAAAAAAGGGCAAACTGGGTTACAAAAGGGATACTTATATCCCGTGAGAAGCTTTTAGTGCGTTTTGTTCTGCAGACATATGTACGAAAATTATAGGTCAAGAGATTACGTAAAAGCATACTCACAGTAAAAAAAATAAGCAAGTTTCTCTCTTATATTATTATAAAGCCGCGTGGCCTGATGTCGCTCTGCCCCTCGACTGCTAAAATTGAAATTTGCAATATCTGTACTTAACAGTTTGTATTAAATTATTATTTATAAGTATAACAAGCGTAGCGTGTGCTGTCTTGCATATTTTTGCTGATGTTTATTTACTTTTGACTACCTTCCTAAGGTTTTTAAGTTCTCATTTACTATGTATCAGCAACTCCTTGTTCCGAGGCACCACACAGGCGCTTCTCACCTAGTGGTAAGACGGACCATTTATGTAAGCCAAGCCGAGTTTGTTGCCTGATTCTTCTAGGCTTGGTCGCGTTGGAACAGGAGTAATTTAATTTTATATACGACGATTCAAAATGATCCTTGTCATTTCAATGAATAAAGTTCTTTTTGACTTTGACTTTAGCCAAGATAAACTCGCTCAGGGACAGGATACTCAATTCGAATAATATAATAAGAACTTCGTGGGATATAACTAAAAAAGTAACAGGTAAATCAATTGAAAATATACCCGATAAAATAAAAAAACGCCTCCCGAACGGTTAGATAAATAGGGATGAGAAAACAGTGCCAATAACTACTTAAATAACTTATTTTATCAACATTCCGGAATATTCCACCCGACAGTTAAAAAACAAGTCTTATGCTGAAACATTTGTAAGGGAAACCCAACCAGCAGTTAAACAACACAGCGTAGCAGTATCTTTTATCAAGCTAGTGAATTTTAAATTTATTAAATAGTTTGGGTATGAAGTCAAAGACATCGACTGGGGCCTGTCACCTAAGATCATCGAGTCTATTGCAAATGAGATTACCTACTGGTTCTCTAACAGCTGTTATAAATTATTTTTTACTAAAAGGTAATTTTCTAAATTTTCTAAAACTTGCCAAGATCGTTCCGCTCCACAAGAAGGAATCATGACACACAACAAGGGATCATAACCACAGGATCTACCAGTAACCACTCCACAATAGACCAATATATCTACTGACATCTTTATAATAATCTAAATTTCATCTTTAGTGAAATTCGGAAAAAACTTATGTTCAATAGTCTTGAAAGGCATATACGGGAACACAAATATGGGATTCGTAAAAATATATCGACGACAAACGCAATTGCTGACATTGTAAAAAACATACATCATTCACTGCAAAGCTAAAAACGTGGCGAACATTTTGTGATATCTCTAAAGCCTTTGACTGTGTCTCATCAAAACTACATGATAACCTATTAGCTAAACGACGACCTAACTTGACGACCACTGTGGCGCAGCGGGTGAAGGTTTGCCTGCGACGCAGGAGGTTGCAGGTTCGATTCCCGCCTCGGAAAAAATATTTGTACGATCTGCAGATAATTATTCACGGTGTTTTGGGTATTTTTTTATGTATAATAAAAAATATCTATCTATGTAATGCATTGTATTAAGTATATCAGTTATCTAGTACCCATAACACAAGCTCTGCTTAGCTTTGGGATTGATAATGCTGTGTGAAATGTTCAGCATTTATTATTATTAAACTATATGGCGTTAAAGACATCGATCTGCTACTTTGTTACCCTTATTTTCATCAAGAAAACAAGTAGTAGACATTAATGGGACAGTACCTAGTGAGGAAGATGTCAGATATGGCTTACCACAGGGATCCATATTAGGCCCACTATTTTTATTTTATATTAATGACATTAGTACTTGTATTAGAGATGATGACATTAACATTTTATATGTTTGCTGATGACATTTGCTTAATAATAACTTGTGACAAATAAAATTACATTGTTAAAACTCTTGAGTTTGGTCTTTGCTCACAGTCGGGACGCCCCCCGCGCCGGGGCCTGCTCCCGTGCTACGCAATGCACTGCCATGCCAAGTAGGGCTGCTATATTAGAAATTACACTCGCGTTATTTGCGGTTACTCTGCTCGAGATCATGAACAATAGCCTGCTGTGCAACATTGAAGTTGTAAATCAACTTTACCATACGGCTTATTGGAATCGCCATGAGATTCACTCTGGCTATGAATGATTTCAATGGTAATATCCCGCGTTCAAATTGCGCTACTTAAGTCTTATGTTATGTGTGGTCTTTGTTATCAGAAGACAGATTTCGCAACCTCATTATTTGTCGTCGTGTGGTCGATTTTTAATTAGTTATTGGCTTCCAAACGTTAGAAAACGAGTGGTTAAAGAGTTCAGTTCAAAGAGACTCTTTGCATACACATGTCACAATGTTGCACAATGCCTTCCAAGTGTTGTCTTGTTTATAGCAATTACTAGGATTTATTTTCTGATTATTTAATGAACAAGTCTCGCAAAAATCTTGTCTACCATAATTTGATGCCTGGATAGTATCTGTGCTCATGGTCAAAGCTGTTGGCCGGAGGCCCAGTAAAACTAGAATTTAAGCACCGAACCAGATCTGAAAGCAAGAAAATAACGGTACCGCAGAACCAGCCGAAGACCGAGACAGGCTTATGGGCATGCAACATAGTATAAAGTTTATCGCGGTACCCGGTCACACAGGCTCGCGGCGCGCGGGCGAGCGTGGGGTCGCCGACCGGCCGCGGGCGTGGTGGACGCTGCGTGCGACGAGCCTGGCGCATCCAATCCCGACTCCTACCCTTCACAATCGCCAATATTGTACTTAGTGCTAATTTTTTTAAAATGATAATTATAATAATGCAGGCTAGAATCGACACCATTACCTACTTCCGAAAATGTATAAATAGGTATAAGTATTTCAAGTAAGTTAGTATAGGTAACTGCCTAACATGATAGATTTACAAGAAATTAATTGTATATGAAAGCTTACATTCTAGTGAATGGAAATGACACAGGTGCCTCAATTTGAGTATTCACAGAAAGTAGATGGTGAAACTAACCAACTTTGATTGTTGTGAAACAATGGAATATATGAACCTATTTACTTAGGTGGTTATATTATTAATAGTAATGTACCTAAGACATAAGCCGTGTAAGTGAGTAGAGTGGTGAAATACTTTTGATGTCTTTATTTAAATATCGATACGTGAGAGTGCGTGTCCAGAGGCCCAAGCAGGAACATCTAACATTATCGAGACGCTAGCGAGACGATAGTAAACGTCAAATATGAACCAATCATCTTACTAAGATTTCAAGTTACCCTGATGTCATTGACCAATATTTGACATTTGCGATCGTCTCGCTAGCGTCTTGGTAACGTAAATTATTCGTGCTGACCCCACAGCTCGCTCGGGCCGGCTTGGATAATAGCGGGCCGTCGCGTCGTCGCCGTGGGCCGTGGGCCGTGGGCCGTGTGTTCCGCGCACCGCGAGCCGCGGACGTGGTCATGCAATCGAACGCGCGGGTACCTAACATCATTCGTTTACGCAACTCGTTTTCCAATTTGGAAGTGTTACACATAAGTTTATATCCACTCGTAACGTAACGACTAACTTTTAACTGCACTTTACTCAACCGTGGATCACAAACATTTACAAGTACCACTCATTATTATTTTTAATTTAATTTTATGATTTTGTAATTTAATCACAAGAACTACATCATAAGTTATTACAACTACCATTATTTTATTCAACAATGTTAGGAATGTGGTGCGATTCTATCTGTAGGTTTTTCTAACCTATTTGATAATAACCGGTTTTAGTAATAAATATAGGTAAATATGCCTCTTGAAGGTACCTACTGCGATTGAAGTTCTGAGAGCTAACGCACGAAACATTATAACAATAAGACTAATATAATATTAATATAGGTATGTAATTAAGTACGTGACATACATCCGTTGCCAACGAACGACAAGGCGAAGGCTTATCTTAAAATTTGGCGATAACCGGATACCCTAAAACCTTTATCGGCGCGATAAGTAAACGGTTCGGTAGTTATAAAGAAATTATCATGACCGATATCGCACGCAGCTACCGACATACCTGCCGAGTCTATCGATGAGATTTACCAAAATTCAAACACATACAATTGATACTTACTCAATGCTCACGGCTCAAGACAAGAGCGAAGAGCCTTCTAGACCTTCGTGCTCCATCGTGTCGGCCGTATCGTCACTTACACAGGCGAGATCACGACCAAATGAAGGATGTTTTTAAATGTTGAAGATTATTGCTACCTACATTACTACATAGTATTATCTGATATTTAGGTATGCAAGTGAAACCAAAAAAGGAGTAAGTAACTCATCCTCAGGTTTCTAAAACCATAAAGCCTACAAACTGGAGATATGCCATGAATATGCCTTTTAGCTTCTAGAAAGGATTTTATGAAATTCAAAGGGTTATGGGGGTGTTTAAAGTTTGTATGAAAAAAGTTATACGAGCCAAACTGAATCCTATGACGTATAGAATATCTGACCGATGGATCCGGTGAAATTTGATGTTACTAATAGATCCGTTAAATTTTTAGGCAGTTTTTAAATTAGTACTATTTAATGGATCCGGTGACGACCTTGTTATTGAGTTACAGTCTAATTATAAATTGAAAGAATTCGATTTGGAAGCCGATGGAATTTTAAAAAAACAAGTGTCTGTTAAATGTTAGTACTTAAGTTTTTTTTTTTCAATCAAACTTATTGATATTGAGCTAAGGTAAAAATAATACGAAAATGTCTCGCAGACGAAGTCGCGAACAAGGAATGAACTGCTAAGTATATAATAATATAAATATAATAATATCTATATAGTTACGGACGAAGATAATCTTGGTCAACAGACGCAGCCTTTTCCTACTCATCGTGAAAACGAGTTAGTTAAAATCTAAATTGAAAACTATCATGAGATTTTTCTCAAACATGCATGGAAATATTGTCATTATTTTCGAAAAAAGAACACGCGAAGTATCGAATTTACGGACAAAGAAAATCAAATCCATTGCTGGAGCGTTTTTTTTATTTTGGAACATTACAATGCTCCAGCAATGTTGTATAAAACGGCGTGATGGGGTTATTAAATACTCTTTGATCGGATCTCTTTTATCATTCTTGGCATACCATAGTACACTTTGCTCAGTACAAATTGCGTTTACGTGGCTGTTTAGATAAATGCGATTGCCTTTCGACACAAGTGATAAATAAAAAAATTGGCGGCAAAGCTTCAAAAAATTCACCTTGATTTGTTAGTTACATACTTAATAAATACTAGTGGTACGCCCCGAACTGAGACCTCGCGATGACACCTTTATCAGTCCGACTACTTAAGAGAGGAAGAACGGCTATGTAAGTATGTTTGTATGTCTTTGACGAAAACTGGTCCAAAATCAGACGAACATGCTGTATTCCAGTCTCGAATTGAGTCAAAAACTCCAAAAGGCTGAGAAGGAAATATCGTTTTTAACAAATAAAATGAGTGCAATACCATTTAACCCGACTAAGCCTGGGGTCAGCATGCAAGCGACAAAACAAGATAAGAACCAGGAACAACCAGAAAATGCGTCAATGGATGGCCAACCTTGTTCTACAAATAAAAAACCACGTCTTCTAATAATAGGCAGCCAACAACTCTGTGGACTTTCTAGTACCTTAATAGAAATGCGAAACTTAGTGACATGTTATGAAAAATATAACATCTTATCCATTATAAAGCCATCTGCAATGACCGAGGATATTGTTAGTGCATGCTACTCACTTGAGTTGACTGAAAAAGACCAAGTTGTTTTGTGCGTTGGTGAAAATGACAAGAACCTTACTAAATTACTATTCGAGCTCTCAGGGGCAGTTAAGGCATTAGGAACATGTAGTTTAATTGTTGTGAGTGTTAACCATAGTAAATGTTTTAATGAAAATGAATTAAATTATTACTTGAAGAACCTATGTACACAAATAAAGACCTGCGATTTCATATCAATTGACATACATGGATTCAAAAATCATTCAGAATATATAAATTACCTTTGCAGAAAAATTAATTACCTACTTGACTCTAGATATTATCATGAAAAATATGTTAATAACTTAAAACAAGTTTTACACAGAAATGCTGGGAACAAATATAATAATAAAACTAAAGTCCTACAAAAGGGCACAATTCCATATTATTTCACAAAACTGAAAAATGAAAGCTCTTTTGCCAGCGCTAAAATACAGTTAGAGCCTTGTTCGGAAGCGCCGATAAGGGGAACGATACCATACTACTTTACGACTTTAAAAAAAGCTGTGTCGGAGGCTACTCGCGAAGAAAATACCTGTCAGTTTTTTCGTGAATAGTCCTTCGTTACCAAGTTTTACTCTTTTTCACCAAAATATTGCTGGTTTTCTAAGTAAGCTCGAGCTGATTGAGATATGTGTTGATGAATTTTCGAGAAAAGGGAGTAATATTGATGTTGTCTGTCTCACAGAAACATTTATAAGGTCGGGTAGTGAATTGAATACTAACATGAAACAATTTAAGTTAGCTAGTTTTTTCTCAAGGGCTAATGAAAAGCGAGGGGGCGTTTGCATTTTGGTACGAAATTCACTTCAATATAAAAAAATTGATCTCACTAAAAACATAGTACCTGTGGAAAAATCCTTTGAAATATGTGGGATAACCTTATCGAATATAAATTATATTATTTTTTGCATTTATAGAACCCCTGCGAGTGACATTAACGTCTTCTTTAGCAAGCTGGAGTTTTTATTGGACAAGTATGTGGTTAGGCTTTCTAAAAAAGTTATCCTAGCCGGTGATCTTAATATTGATATGTTACGACAGAGCACGGCAGCCTCACGCCTAGAAGATCTTGCCTTAAACTATAATCTTACCTTTCATATCAAGCAGCCTACTAGGCAAGCTAGCTGCATAGATCACTTCATTAGTAATATAGATGGTGCTATAGGCAGTACCCATCCAACGTATCTCTCTGACCATAACACAAGTCAGACATTGACTTTTTCTGTGACTCATAAACCTCAATTTATAGATTATTGGTATGTTGAATCGCGGAACTACTCTCAGGAAAATGTAGAGTGTTTTTTGAAACATTTAACTAGACTCTCGTGGAAAGACATACTTCAGGAAGATGATCTAAATAGAGCATTTAACAACTTTCATGACCTATTTTGTCTGATATACAATTTATGTTTCCCATTAGAAAAACACAAGGTCAAGCCCAACTCGTCCTCTGCAAAGTGGATAACAAAAGGACTGAGAGTATCTACTAAACGTAAAAGGGAGTTAAGATACCTCTACTATAGGGAAAATACTTCTAACGCGAAACTAACTTATCAGAAATATAGTGTCACTTTAAGAAAATGTATAAATATGTCAAAGAAAAATATTAATAATAATTTCCTAAAAAAGTCGAGAAACAAATGTAAAGCTACGTGGCATATTATTAAAGATAAAGTTGATTGTGAACGATCTCTAGACAATATTCATTCTATAAATTATAAAGGGGAATTACTGAACGAACCTCAACTCATAGCTGAGAGTTTTAATGATTATTTTATTAATATTACAAACAAAGATCAAGACAAGATAAATGAAAATACCAAACTTAAAAATCTTCCTAGAATCAAAACGAATTCTCACAGCATTTTTCTCCAGCCAATAACCGATGCTGAAGTTATAAAGATTATACTTTCGTTAAATAATACGAAATCAGTAGGTTTTGATAACATTTCCACTAACATACTTAAACAATGTGTTTTCATAATCTGTCCTGTTCTGAAGTATCTCCTCAACCTCTCTATTTCAAAGGGTACTTTTCCTGAAAGGCTCAAACTATCGGTCGTAAAACCTTTGCATAAAAAAGGGAGTTACAAAGAGTTAAACAATTACAGGCCCATAACTCTTATTCCTATTTTTGCGAAGATCTTTGAGAAAGCTATTCATCGTCGCTTGACTGAATTTTTTGATAAATATAACATAATAGCGGAGGAACAGAACGGATTTCAGAAAAACAAGTCGACCACACTAGCAGCGTTTGCCCTTGTGCGCAAGGTTGTTGATTTTGTTGACAGGCGTATACCAGTTTCAGTTATATTTTTTGACATGAGCAAAGCTTTTGACTTTGTAGACCATAATGTACTGCTGAGAAAATGTGAAAAGTACGGAATAAGAGGCATTGCTCTAGATTGGCTGAAAAGCTACCTGACTGGGCGGAAACAATACGTAGAAGTTAAAAACTTAACTAATAATATTATGTTATCTACTACCTTTAAATCTAGCGCTAAACTAAATAATTTTGGTGTGCCACAGGGCAGTATTCTGGGACCGTTGCTATTTCTTATTTACATTAACGATCTGCCGAATATCACAAATAATCAATGTGTTCTTTTTGCTGACGATGTCTCGATCGTAGTTGCCGATGAGAAGAAGGATGGAACTCTAATTGACTGCCTTACCTCGGAGGCTGAATCAGTTGTAAATTGGCTGGAGTGTAATAATTTACAACCTAATATTTCAAAAACTAAATATGTACATTTTCAAAATTATAATAATAACATTAATTCTAATAACAATATATGTAATAGCACTCTGACATGTAGAAATGAAAAAATAGAAAAGACTGACGAAATAAGATTCCTTGGTATAAATTTGGACAAACATATCAGTTGGAAATCGCATATAGAGCAAATGGGCAAAAAGCTTAATCGTTTCGTTTTTGCTCTGAAAAGATTAAGAAGAACATCAGGCCAACAAACTGCATTAACCGCATATTTTGGCTACGTCACCTCAGTTCTAGGGTATGGACTTTTGCTTTTTGGTAACTCTACGCACATCAAAAGAGCTTTCATTATTCAAAAAAAGTGCGTAAGAGCCGTCTTTGGCATAGGCCCATTAGAGTCATGCAAGCCTCTCTTTAAGAAACATGAACTCCTAACGTTAACTAGTTTATACATTCTCCAAATTGGCTGTTTTGTAAAGGAGCATGCTTCGTTCTTTAACATGTATAAAGACAAAAATAACTCTGTTATAAAGAATAGAGATCCCACTAAGCTTATATTGCCCGCACACAATACTGCACTGAGTGGGAAAAATTGCTCTTGCATGACGGTAAAAGTTTTTAACAAAATTCCTAGAGATATAAGAGAACTGCCTACTAGTATTTTTAAGACAAAACTCCGTAGGTGGCTCATAGAAAAATGTTTTTATGACATTCAAGAATTCTACAATCAATAAATTACCTAGTTATATAAGTTAAATATTGTACGTCCATATTTAATGGATAAACTGTTGTTTCCACCTAGCTTGTAAGATCTTTATGTAAACAGTTTCTGCAATAAATTTCATTTCATTTCATTTCATTTCATTTCATGGATGATCCATCAGAAATCTAAAACTACCGAGTCAATTTCTCTAACATGAGAGAGATAGTCTAAAGAAAAAAAAAATTAAATTAGCAGTGCCATCTAGTTGTAATTTTGCTACCTAATTTTTAAAGATTTACGTTTTCTACGCTAAAAATGGATATTACAAAGAAAAAATCCTCAATGTTCGACTTCTCCCCGTAGAACAAAATATACTAAAATAAAATTTTCAGCATTACCAGAGAACTTGACGTATCTTCGAGATATTTTTTGCATATTTTACTTTCTTTACCCTTCTAACCGATTTCTAAAAACATTTACTGAGAAAAAAATAACCTTTAGGTAATGTCTTACACATCATCGAAATTGCCTTTGAATAGGACCAAGCAACAGGGCGTTAATACTACATACCTGTTAGTATTTAAAGTACTTGACGAATTAATTGATAACGTCCTTTTGACTAAAATCATAGAACTCCAATGTCTTCAAATTCCTAGGAATGGGGGGTCAACAATGGATGTTATATTGGTTCAAGTTTTTTTGGGTTCAAGTTTCATATTTCTTCAATGTCACACTTTTCCCTGTAGTTGTGACACAAAAGCTACAAGCATACCAAATTTCAGCATTGTAGGATTGCTAGAAGTACCCTAGAATTTTTGATTTTTACGTTTTTTATTTTCCTTAATATCTCAAAAAGTACAAAGGTTAAATACTTATTAAAAACAGTTTTGAAATGTCCAACCAAAGCGCTTTCATTAGACACCCCACTTGATCTGATTGTCTCACTTTTTTTTTTACTTCTCTTGGACCCCAATATCTCAGCAACCCCCTGACCGATATAGCTCATAACCTTACCTACAAATTGTACTAATACTATCTACCCCCATACCAAATTTCATGAAGGTCGGATTAACGGTTTGGAAGTTTTCATCGGACAAACATACATACATACATACATACATACATACATACAAACGCCGATTCTTCCAAGTTGACTCAGAGAACTCGCTTCGCTCGTTCAATAAATTTAATAATTAAAATGAGTTCCAACTATTCAAAGAGTGAAATAGAGATTGATTGTACTCCACCAGATTTAAGACCAAAAGCCAAATTGGCAATGGAAAACCTGCTTCCAGCGAAGTCAAAAGAAGAATACTTGAAAGTAGGTATATGAAAATTTTATAAGTTGAAAAACGAGAAAAAAGTGCACATTTTCTCTGAAATAGTATTTTTGGCGTATTTTAATGAGATTGCTAAAACTAAAAAGCCATCTACATTGTGGGCAATTTGTTCCATGCTGAAATGTGCAGTTCATGTGAAAAACGGCATTAACTTGAAAAGTTATGGAAATTTAACTACTTTTATTTCCCTGCATTCTTTTGAGAAAAGCACTATATATTATGCCTCGGCGGAAATGGCAATTGCCTGTCTCGTATTAGTTTAAACTCATAGTCGACCTGCAATTGCCTATTTCACGGCCTTTGCAATAATGTACTATAATCTCATCTTTAACCTACCTAACCAATGTCCAGTCCGAATTTAGCTAATTATACAGAAATAAAATATTACAAGTGCAATGTTATAATGCAAGTGGTGTGCAATGATGTTTTGCCGGTAGGTTACCTTGTACCCCACACCGCTGCGCTGCGCTGCTCGCCGGTGATAAATAGCCCAACAATGCGATCCGCGCAGGTGCATGCTGGCTGACCTTTAGCAGCCTCCCTGCCCCTCCTCGCCTGACCCCCTCTGCACCCTCGCACGCCTCCAAAGCCTCCACCAGCCGTTATAAATCCTCTGAGCAACGACCGTTAAAATAAAACTGTATTTTTATGGCACATTTGTATGCGACTATATTATTATTATTCTTACCGCGTCACAAATTAAAATAGGAGACTTTGTCAATGTTAGATTATCGCAAGTACCTAGCAGGTACTATACAAATGGTTAGTCCCGAACTGAGATCTCGCGATATGAGTAGCCCCGAACTGACATCTCGCGATATGGGTAGCCCCGAACTGACACCTCGCGATATGGGTAGCTACGAACTAAGACCTCGCGATGTAAGCAGGTACTAATGGTAAGCCATGAACTGAGACCTCGCGATGTTACCTAAATTATAATGTAGGTACCTACCCTTTTAGTTTTTTTTACCAAGTTTTGAAAAACCATACACGGTCCCAATCCGGGCACAAGAGGATCAAAAAATGTCATCCGGCTAATTATGATGATGATGATGATAATCATTAGAATAGAAAATTCGTTATTGTGTCTATTGTGCTTTATTATTTTTTGTTGATCATAAAAAGTGAACAAAACTTAACATAATCATTAAAAGTAAAACGAGTGGTCTTATCACTTAGACCGTGTGTCTCCCAGACAACCTTTGCATGGAGAGAAGTCTGTGTAGCTAATAGCTATGCAACATTTTAGCTTAACCGGGTTACGGGTATTGCCTCAATTTCGGTTGGAAAGATTTGGGATATTATGTATAAATTAAGTTCCCAGTATATATTTATTTATTATTTATAAACGAGCTGGCTTTTGCTGGCATGTCTACATCACTGTAGATGGAGTGGATTTTCTTTTAATGGTGTGTTACTTTTTTGAGTAGGAACTCTAGGTAAGTACTGAATTGTTCTTTGGTAGCCAAATTGTCGAGCTAGAAGTTGAATTTGAATTTGGTAGGAAAAAAACTTCGATTTTGGATTTTTCGTTGTAGTTGTAGCTCAAAAACTACCAGCATGTCCAATTTCAGCATTGTGGGACTTTATACTTGCCTTTATAGGTCATATTCTGTCTTATTTTGTCCAAAATCTAAAATTAAACTGTTATCCGCAGACAAACTCTGTTGGGTCTCCTTGTTTTCACAAGACCTGTGACGAGCAAAAAACATAATAAAATTTGAATTTCGCGCCACTTAATACAAACGCCAAGTTAACTTGGAGAACTTGCTTCGCTTTTTCATAAATAATTAAGTCTTTCAAGTAGAAAGCTATTTCCAAAATATTACATTTTCAGAATAAGAATAATATTTTTTGATTTCCTTGATCTTCTTAGTTCTTAGAGCTTCTTATACCAATTTCTTATTCTTATTTGACCAAAATAACTTCCTTTTGTATTATAATAATCCGGGGCGTTTCTCTCCAATCCCTCCCAATCTGGCAACGGCCCAAGCCAAGGTCCGTTACCTAAGTGGTGCCCTTGCGCTTGTTGCCCCAACTTAACTTTTAACCGGTTGAGCGCAGAAAGCAGCATCGACCATCCGAGAAAAACCGCATTAAAGTCAATCCTAAAAAAAAGACCATCCCTGTGAAAACGTATTGTGGTAGCCACTTGAGCTTTGTGCGATATTCTGATACAATTATATTTTCGCAAGCCAAATATGAATCGAATGCAAAGATTTTGGAGGCGCTGATTTAGTTTTTCTTCTGTACGAATAAAGAAAAAAAAAGAAAAATATATTTATTGCTAAGTGTTAGCAAGCACGTTATTGTAATAGGATTTTATTAAATTTTTACTGATATTCTGGATTAATTTCTGGTTAATGTTATTTAATATTTACTATAATCATTCATTTATTTAATGTTTCTCGGAATAATATTAGGAATTCAACTGTTATTGCGTCGGCGACGACTTCTGTTGAGGGTGGATGTAAAAATGGCATTCGATTGAAGAAACGAGCGCGTTAGCACGAGGCCTCGTCTAATTATAACCTGTTTTCTTAAAATTAACTATATTATATGGAAGTTTGTAATATGTAATATAAATTATTATTCAATTGAGTACAATCTTTTATTCAGGTAGTGTACCAGTGTTAATATAAGTAGGTACACAATATTTAGAACTTAAAACTATAACAAGTGTAATAAATAAGAGAACACGGTTATTAATACCTACCTAGGTCTTTATGTAGAGATGCTTAACTATAGCGAGGGATGTCTGACGATTTCCACGCTGATAGGGAAGCTGGCGTCGCGATGGGATAGGGAGCAAATGAGATTGTGCGATCCTAACTTTAGTGGCGATTGGAAGAAAGTTGTGAAGTGTCCTTCAACGCAGCGAAGGCAGACAACGCAAACATTTTCCTGCTGAGTTGAGCCATTCTATTCCTTATTACGTATAGTTGTGTGTTGTACTCAGGAGGTACCTAGTTGTGGACGTGAGATGTCGCGCGAAGCTGCGGGCGACAAGTTGCCTTATTTTTAGTGCGGAGAGCGGCGGCGCTCCCACATACGCCCGCCGCATAAATAAACACGCCAGAACAACGCACACAACAATAACAATGTTGTCTAAAAATAATGCGCTAATAATCTTCTCACCGGAGAGCGTCGCGTTGTCGCAGACATACCAATTCAATTTTCAGTTTTTCATCGTTCGTGACCCGTGAAGGCATGCGCCCGCGCCTTTATCACGCTACAAATACTTGCTACTATATGTAAATAATACGAAAGCTGTTACTTTTAGTGCATGGCATGGTGCTATCGCCGACACTCCGTCGTCAGTTGACTGCGAAACGAAACGTCCACCGATCCGTTTGTAACAGAGACAGGCATTCTGAATTCTGATAAATCGCACGCAGCGCAGCCATTCGACGTGAATATCGACCTTCATCGAACAGCTGTTTAAATAAGCATTGTCAACGAGCTAGCCGAGAGCGGAGGCGATGACTATCTAGCTAGATAGCGAGGCGACGATGATCGGCCATCCATCGAGACGAGGGGACATTTCTATACTATTATGGCTGGCGCATACGGAAGTGAAATGTTCTAAAATCAAAGCATTATTTCAGAATTTATTATAATGGTTACGTTCTTTGTTTCACGGCAGCATCTCACGGCCACATTATAATTTTTTTTGTAATTCGTTGGTCGCAAGAGGTGAGTCGAATTGTCGACGCGATTATTCATGATTATTTTGTTTTTTTGCCTTATATTTATGACTACCGAACTCAAAATTTTAAAACGTAGTAGGATCTATAATAAACAACCGAATCTATTATTAATAATAAATACTTCGTACCTACCTACATGCTACATGGAAGTCAAAACGTGAAATTTGAAGATAGCAGTTGATTACTATTTTATGTGATCCGTACAAAGTTTGGAAAAACAGAGCAAACTGGTCTCACTCCGTCCGGTTAGGTCCGTTACCTCCTCCCAGATTAATACTTTAGGCATAATCAGAATAGATTTCATTTTAAACTGTTCACTATCACATAATAAGGTAGTTTTTAAAGCAGGTATAGACCAAACAGTCTGCAATATTAAAATAAAGTTCTTATAGCCTAAGTATAATCTGCAAAAAATGTCCTATCATGCTTTCAAAATCAGCCATTTCTTATGTTTATTTACAAATAAATATATATTTCCGTAAAGGCAAAGGTATAAATACTTGAATGGCAGAATAATAGGAGTTTTTTTTGGATACATACAATAATTATTCATCTGAGGGAGACAATATTATTTTCTCAAACATGCATGGAAATATTGTCATTATTTTCGAGAAAAAAAACACGCGTAGTATCGAATTTACGGACAAAGAAAATCAAATCCATTGCTGGAGCGTTTTTTTTAATTTGGAACATTACAATGCTCCAGCAATGTTGTATGAAACGGCGTGCTGGGGTTATTAAATACTCTTTGATTGGATCTCTTTTATCATTCTTGGCATACCAAAGTACACTTTGCTTAGTAACAATTGCGTTCACGTGGCTGTATAGATAAATACGTTTGCCTTTCGACACAGGTGATAAATAAAAAAATTGGCGGCAAAGCTGAAAATTCATCTTGATTTGTTATTTACATACTTGATAAATATAAATTTAATAATTAAAATGAGTTCCAACGGTTCAAAGAGTGAAATGGATATTGATTGTCCTCCACCAGATTTAAGATCAGAAGCCAAATCGCCCATGGAAAACCTGCTTCCAGCGAAGTCAAAAGAAAAATATATTTTTCTCTGAAACAGTATTTTTGGCGTATTTTAATGAGATTGCTAAAACTAAAAAGCCATCTACATTGTGGGCAATTTGTTCCATGCTGAAATGTACAGTTCATGTTAAAAACGGCATTAACTTGAAAAGTTATGGAAATTTAACTACTTTTATTTCCCTGCATTCTTTTGAGAAAAGCACTATGTATATGCCTCGGCGGAAATGGCAATTGCCTGTCTCGTATTAGTGAAGTCCTGCAATTGCCTATTTCACGGCCTTTGCAATAATGTACTATTATATTTACATGAAAAGGTTACAAGCCGTAATTTTTGTTTGTAGGTACTAAGTCTCAAATAATAATATTTCTAGTTATTTTTAACAAACAGACCTAGGTACATTCAGGATGTAAATTCCAGATAATGGTCAGAAATGTTCACATTTAAATGTGTTTTGCATGGAATTAGTAGTATTGTATGGTAAGTTATATTTACCTAAATCGCATCTGCTTTGTACCTACTTAGTAAAAATGTAGCGATGTGATGCTGATGTGTAAATGAGCTTTCCAATTGAAGTGAGAGACAATCACAACACCTAAAAACAAAGATGCATTACGTACTCTTCATAAAGCAGCACCTTTGTTTCTAATGTTAACATTCAGGGAAGCAGTCTTGCCATTTTTAAATGTTACATACATATTTTTATCCTTATTAACTTTCGCATACTTAAATCGTTTTCCAGATCATTATTTATTTCAAGTTGAGTTAGTACAGTACTTTTTCAGAATACTTATAAGTACAGAGTATTTCTTTGAAATAGGTCAGTGAGGAAAAAATCTAAGAGATATCAAAAATACCGGGTTTTCCTGTAGGTAAGCAATGAGTTAAGTATTTTCTTTTTTTTTTTGTCTCCCAAAATCAGAATTCGTTTATTGTCTGTGATTGGGTGCACTTAATTATGTAATAAGTATAACTAAATTTCAACACTTTCCCAACAGAACAGTCGTTTTTGAGAAAATAGGCTGAGATAGACACGAGAGTGATCCTATAATGGTTCTGCTGGTACCTTTTGAGATACGGAACCTTAAAAAATGGTAAAAGAACCCATGTCACCGATTTTTACATCAATAAAAATAGCATTCAAAGATTTTAGAAAAAAAATCTCTTTTGTTATAGAAAAGTAACTGCATGGCTTACTACGTCATAATATTATGATGGTGGTATCAAAGTGATTTAGGCAAAGTTTCTACTCTTAGTTAGATTAAATTTATGATTGATTACGATCAAGTATTGTTTAAGTTATTTAGGAAAGTTGTAACGTTTAGTAGTTATTCGTTCTAACTATGAGGTTGCTAAAATTAATTTGGTTCGTTTTGCCATCAGCAATAACCAACACCAACGTCATACAGCCAACATTTACTTTATTTATTTATTCAATCGATACATTATAATTCTTATCTAAATATTTAGTGAATTATCTTGTAAATAGTTAAATGATTGAGTTTGTATAATTTATGCAACGGAAGTATTTATTTAAATGAAGGTAGGTAAGATAAATTGAAAGTAAGAAACGCGAGCATTGTATGGTGGAGGGTGAGACTGTAACGGATTTTGGAAGAAAGTACAAAATACAGCAGTGATTCTTATCTTTTGCGTCATTTCTTTGCCTATTCCAACCTTCTGTCACACTTTTCCGAAAAAAATTGTTGCTTGTTTTACGATCAACGATCTTTAATACTCACATAAGATCGTTGTTTACGATGGTTAATTTTTTACACAAAAACTATAGCATTCTAAATTCAAAAGTTTTATAATGTTTGACTTTCAACTATTTTTACATTCAATATTTGAGTTAACCATGGAGACCTCAAAAATTAGAATAATTTTCGAATACGAGTTTCGACGTGGTTCTAACGCGACAGGTATAGGTCTTAGGTACCTACACCTCGCAATATCAATGCTACGTTTGGCGAGGCTACGACTATGTGCTTTATGATGTGCTACGAACGAACGCACTGTATATATTTAGTGCAAACCTCTTCGACTTGAAGAATGAACCACGAGGATCTTGCCTCCCACTTCATCATATTCCCATTACTAAGGTAGGTGAAAAAATAAAATAAAATAAATAACGATGAGTTATAGTAATAGTGCAAGCCGATCCTTATCAAACAACTTAGAACTAAGTGTCATGGTTTACCCATAACATTGACTCATTTGCACTAAATTGGTTACTTAAATAAAAAAACTAGACTAGTGGACTAACTAATAGATAGCGTCTGTTCCCGTTGTCCACGTAGAAGCATGTTATACATAGTTTGTTATAGTATACTCTAATAGTAAGTATTATTTGCAATGACTTACTAAAAAGAGCTCGATACTAAAAATATTGATTGTATGAAAATGAATACATTATTGGTGGTATCTTTTATGTTATAGGTAATTAATTATGGTAACATTATAATTGATAAACGCAAGGTATCCGTTTTGACCATTCTTTGAGTTTAGAGGTGAACTAGCCCACGACCTCGTCTGCGAGTAAATTTGGAAAGTCCGATACTTACATTCTTTATAAGCAAAACCAACATTATGAGATATCATAATATGAAGCGTCTTGATATTCCGCGTGTCATAGGCTAATTAATGAAGTTTGGTAAAAATTTTAGTTACTCGTAAATTTTTAGTTACATGACAAACTAATTTAGATTTAACCTTTTGTCTCAGGAACGTCTAAAAATGACACAAAATCAGGCCTATTATATGTCGATAAAAATTTTCAATAATCTACCAGAGGGTCTTAAAAGTCTATCTGGAAATTTGTTTAATATAAAATTTAAAAAAATGCCTGATTTGTAGATGCTATTAGGTACTCATTAAATCAATACTTACAATACAGGGATTTTCAATTATAATTTATATTGAATAACCAAATTATTGACATTTTGATTTTACTTTATTGTTTAAATCTCAATTCTAATTCTAATTGATTTAATAATTAATCAATTATAACTTATTTATCATGTGAAAATTTGCATGCCTAGTTACTTATAAGGTAGAACATATTGGACTTTTTCTAGTTTAAGATCTTGTATTTACAATGTTCTGGCAAATAAACTTATCTTATCTAAATGGCTAAAGTTATCCACATGAAATTTATAAGTGTACCAAATATAAAAATCTGTGATCTTAAAGTGCTGTACAAAAATAAAGGTTCTAACTCAATGCATTCAAAAGATAATAATATAATATGGATATTTATATCCTATTTTTGTGTGGAAATCGCGAAAATAGGAAACCTCTAATGACCTCACAACTCTGAAATTTGGAGTCTTTATGGCACAAGTAAAGGAAAAAGAAATGGGATTGTTTTTGTGATTGGGGTAGAGAAGTGGCTGAAACTCAAAAAGGGTCGATTTTGAAATAATTTAACAACGGAAATTTTAATTTATTGGACCCTCAGGAGTGGCGAGTATTGCATAATTCTGATAGCGGATCATAATAACGTTTTATTAAAAAAAATGAGAGACATCGTTTGTGTTTTCTCATTGAATAAATATTAGGGTTTTATTTAATGGAAAAACATCAACAGGACCCATGGCAGCTTCCAATGGCTTCCAAATTCAAAATAAGTGTAATAAAATACAGTAAGAATTGAGCGATTCTAAAATGACTACACGCTCTTCGCTTGATGGTGAGCGTGCCATGTTGCCGCCGCCGTTGAGATGGCGTCCCGGCAATACTGCCGGGACCCTCTCCGTAGCTGGAAGGAGCCAAAACCTACTAAAACGACTACTATGGCTACGGGTTTTTAAATAAAGTTCTTGCTTATTGACATTGGCAATGTTTGCAGGGCAAGTGAGTGAGGACGCATTGGATAAAAGAGCTAATGCAAAAATCTGTTTGAACATTATCCGCCAAAGTTGTTATGAGAAAAGTGTTCTTGTGTTAGCCAATGTGACGACGCAGGAACCGCGCTAAGACCACAACAGCAAGTGCAAGGCGCCCATCGGCAATAAAAGTAGTTCATGTGAGGGCGAGTCTCGCCCGGCTCGCCCCGGGAATATCAATACATTATGTAAGTAGATAATAATATAGTGGTGTTGTCCTCCAAGTCGCGGGCGCAGGGACAACGCAACAAACTCCTACGTGACGTCATCGCCTGAAATGCTGAGCACCCACTCTCGGAGCCGCCGCGCGCCTGCTGGCTGCCGCGCGCCATTGCCACCGCGCCGCCCGCGCCTTTGGACTCGGCCAGAGTAAAAACCGGCCGCGCTCAGTGCCAAACCCGCGGTCAACGACTCCCGAAATAGATGCACGCCGCGCGCACCTATAGGAAATTAAGAACCGGTCCCAACACCGCTGACGCGACGCGGCGAGAGGCGACACTCTCCGATAACGATAAAAATTCAATTCGAAAGCTGAGTTCACCTGACCGATTAATACTGCTGCTTTCTCCGGCGACTTATCGACTGACTTTCGCAGCAAATGTACAAACTTCAGACCCCAATATCTGACTTTGAGGGCTTGAAAAGTATGCGCCGACACAACGTTGTGGTCGGTCTTTGCGCCCGCCTAAGCCCAGGGCGCGCGCTTTTTAGTCGCTGTCCTCGCTATTTGCTAACCCTGCTTCTGCCTGCAACTAATCATTTGTCTCTTGGTACTAGGTGTATTTTTAAACTAGCAAATTATATATCTTGACCCAGGATGGTACTATGCATACCTACTGCGAATATACATTGCAGACCATTCGCGCCAGCCTCGACCATTGGACAATTATTTACACCGTATCCACAAAATACATAGGCATTACGACTATGGATCATTATCTCACCTGAAAAAGATGGACAGCCCAGACTCCCGTGTTGAAACTTAGCACGCAATGGAAGAAAGAACTAAATACGGATCTACGCACTTAAACCATCCATAAATTCCGTACACGAGACAGAAAACTGCATTTAAATCCACTTAGTGGAACACAATTCATGCTGTAGTGTGGGTACCCTACCTACCCAGGTGCATACATAACAAACAGAAATATTTAGTATAATTCCTTGATCTTCATCGTAGTCTTCAGTAAGTTCCTTGCTTCATATTACCTGCTGGCCGTGACCATCCTGAAAGGATTTTGTATTGGACGAGCTTCTTCCACGCTGTTCTGCCTTCGGTTTGTCTCAGAGCAGCGGTGACTGGCCTCCCGCAAGTGAAAAAAGATATGCTTGACTTGATCAGACAAGCGACTGGTGAGTCGGTACTGCTCGGCTGCGTGTTCTTTTACCGTCCCAAGTTTTCAAAGTTAGCTGACTGTAACACATAGCCCGTACGCTATGTGTTTAAAATAACGTAGAACTCGATGGTAGTAGATGGCGGTCAGTCTGGTCTAGGTAGCGAGTTGGTCAAGTATTTAAATGGTTCTTTTAGCAGTCCACGGAATGCGGAACATTCTCCTCCAGCAACATAACATATCTCGAATGCGTTCCAGCGCTCGGATCGTCCGTATAACTCGGAGCCATACAGAAATATGGAAAAAACCAAAGTCCGGACGAGGCTCTTTTTGCTAGCGTTGGAGACCTTCTGTCCTGCCAAGTTTTGTTAGTTTGCTCATAGCAGCGGCCGATTATGTGCGACATCTACTTTCCATTTCGCATACTCCTTAGTTGCTTACATATAGATCCGAGGTACACGAACTCACAAACTCAAGGTCCAAAAGTTCTTGAGGCCTTGAGAGTTGGCCAGCTGGTATGGACTATCACTTGGATCTAGTGATGACTATCACTTGGACTTTTTTATCGAGAGTCTAATAAACTCGCTCTTGTGCTCAATAAACAATTCTGCGAGCACGAGCGACGCGACGATGCAAAGTGTGGTATCATCGACAAATCTGAAGTTGCTGATTTTGTTGCCAGCTACTGCGATGACACCTCATTCTTTTAGCCCCTATACTGTATATTGTATTTCTGACAGGTGTGAAATAGAAGAGGAGATAAAATTCATCCCTGGCGCACTCCTTTGCCAGGTTTGAATGATACTGAGGTCACCTTGACTGACACATGAGACAGTTGGTATAAAACAAATAAGCGATGTTAGCGCAATAATCAAAGTTTTAAAGGTAAGAATGATCCGCAGTTACGATGGGGTTAGGAAATGGTCTGCAATATTCATTCACAGTAACTGTAGTTCCATCATGGGATTAGTTTTTGTTAGTAGTAGGTAAAACTGCTTGTGAAAGAGGTCCGGGGAAGTACCCCCATCACTATTTCTGCTGCAAACAAGTAGGTAATAACATGAGCATTGCTCCTACTGGTTTGAAGAGCATGGATGCCGGTGTAATAGTGTAATACAGGCACATGAGACTTTACAACTTTGTCTCAGGATGACGGGCGCAGTACAATGTCACATCTAAGACTAACCCCCTTATTCATAATCACTTTTTAAACCTATTTTAGTTAAAAAAAATATTGTCTTGTTTTGACATATGACATTTTACATCAGAGAGAAAAAGACAAAAGCTATTTTAACTAAAATAGGTTTATAAAATGATTATGAATAAGGCCCTTAAGATTTATTGCATTTGTTACGGGCTGGGTTACCGCTTAACATCAGGTGAGCCAAATGCAAGTTCCTTCATTTACTTAATTCAATTTAAAAAAATGGGACTAACTCAAAGGGACAACTGCGAAAGGTCTATTTGACCACAAGAATAGCAATATAGGTAGCGTCAGGTATGGCGTTGTTCTGATCCTTCCTCATGCAGGTGTTCGTGCACAAGGGATAAACCTGCAAGTGCTGCACAGGGGCATGTGTGAGATCACCGCAGTCATACTGTGTTAGTTAGACAAGGATCCCAGCCAACCTGAGTGTCAACACTGGCCACGGCAGATCGTGCCCTGCCATACATAAACTTTTCTTTAGAGAAAATGAAATCGGATGATGGAGTGAGCCTTTCATTCACAGCTAGGTACATACTAATGTGATACTTAATAATAATAATTGAGAAATCGAGTGGAAAGCCGTAGCTGACTGCGAGATATGCAGGCGGGAGTTAAGTAACTTAGGAGCCAAAAGACATTGCCAAGAGTTTGTCGAATACAAATAACAACATGACATAAACCCAAAAATCACATAAGTACCATATCATACATACATTTACTTAATTGTATTAAAGAAGGTGCATTGTAAATGAGGCGAAAACGTCACATCATTGACATCACAAAATTTGTGGTTGCGATATTCAAGCCTTGGTGGTGGCCCACATTTTAATATTCTGAAAGACAAAACTTTCACACTACCTAATGAATAATGTACATATTAAGGTGAATAATCAACAGTTTGGCATCTGGTGATCATGTGGAAGCTGCAACCGCGTAATAAGCGAAGTGTCATCTTTTCAACCAACAGCAACAATGCAACTAGCCGCATTTGCATTAGACGAGGCGAGGTGGTTGCGGCCGCGACCGCGGGATGCCGCGAGGGGAGACTTGTGTGCGGAGTTAATGAGTTGAGAACGCGTGCTGCTCATTGCCCACCACGAGGAATTTTAATTAGCTAGGTGGGTTACGCGACTACCGAGGAAACGCAACAGTGCGAGGATGGACTATGATAACATCGAGTTTGGGAAGTCACCGTGAAAATATGAGGTGAAAAGTTGATTGTACAGTGGTCATCGAGTCAGCAGACAACTACACTGGCTGAACACTAGCAGGTGTACCTACTAGTGCATTAGTTTATTGGGCTTTGGTCGCAAATCTCCGGTGATGAAACATAGAACAGGTACGTAATAACAACTAGGTGTTGTGGAACATCGTGGCGTGATCGACAACCGGTTGCGTGGTAACGGTGTCGATGGAGCGTCTCTCGGCACGCTCGCGGCTGCAAGGCCAAAGATCATATTGGTTATTGAAACGTAAAAGTTACCCATCGAGTACATCTGCTGCTGCTATATGTCGTCGCCAGCGACGGTTTCGTGGTCTGGCCGACTCCAGCCAGACTCGCTGCGTTCTGTGGCCAGTTACGAAATTGTCACCGCGCCGCCGCCGCCGCGCCGCCGGCTGGCTCCGTGCGACACATACCGCCGAGGATCGTGGCTCCGTCAGAGTCTAGCGTGGGACACGTCGCCGGTTATCGCGCAGCGCACGCGGCGGCCACGCGGCGCCGGCGCGGCGCCCCGGGGCGCCTCCGCAGCCGTTACCTGAACCGGCTTCTATCCGATGTCGTTGGCTCCGAGGACCGATCGCCTGCAGCTTACAACTCTTTCGACTCCAATCTTCAGACCGGTTCCGCCGGTCAAGCGGATCTTCCCTCGCAGAACGTAGAAAGTGGAGCGCGGACGACATCTTTACCTGACAGTATTAGAAATATATTATGGGACTCTAATGCTGCCCGGTAAGATGCGAACCGCCACTCCGTTCGAAGCTTCGCCGACCGCGCCGAAGTCGAGTCGCAGCGCGAAATATGGCACTCAGCCTCGTGGAAACGGGTCGCGGGGTACGTGCGCGCTTAGCGGGCGCCAGGCTCGGACTGCCGGCGGCGGCGCGCGCCCGCACTGGGAGCGGCCGAGGCGGCGCCGCGCGCCCCACGCCCCACGCCGCCTCCTGCTGGCCGCGCCGCACCATCCCGGCACATCCTCCGTATTCGTCGGTGAGCCTTCGGTCGGTCGCTGCGACGCGCGACGAAGACGTTCTTGGCGGGTAGGATAATCAACCCGAATGGCGCTGGCGTCTCATGTCATGCAGAGCCATATTAGAGAGTAGGGGAAGGTAGTACACGACGAAGATGATCTTAAAGGGTAGGCAGCCTGTACCTACTAACCCCACATAATCTCAAGATTAGATATTTACTTAGTAGGTATAAGTGGTTTTCACCCGACTACAACAAAGCAAAAGAAGGGTTATGATTTCCGCCATGGCGACTGCAGTCTATAGATGGTCTAGTCAAGACTATTATTTAAAATTTTAATCAAATAAAAATCGTGTACTTACCTACTTATTTGTCCTTCCTCTACAACATTTTGATACCTATTAACTTGTTTTCAGCTTTTGCGTACCTACTCTGGTTTTAGTTTTTAGGGTTCCTCACACAAAGTGTACCAAACAGGATCCTATTGATGATTTGTCTCCCTAATATGTATCCGGGACATTTATTATTATTACCAATGTAACCTATAATTATATGCCCTGTGTCTAGTTTTATCCATATAAGTACCTAAAGAAGTCCACTGACTGACCACTCATCACGAAATCTCGGAAACTAGGCACCTACCTAGGTACCTAACTGTGCCGAGAGGACAGAATAAATATTAGTACAAGTACGAGAGGCCTGAAATTTGGCATAGGTAATATTCTCTGACTATGAGGTGGACTTTTTTATTGCGCGCTTACGCGCAATAAAAAACGATCTTTGAAAATTCACACCCCAAGCTGTTCAAAAGGGGCGTCAATGTTTATAATTATAAAAGTCCTATGTTTTTAAGATTAGAGACATCAAAATTGGTATACGTACTATTAATTGAACGAGCGAAGCGAGTTCTCTGAGGCAAGTTGGAAGAATCGGCGTTTGTATGTATGTATGTAAATTCTCTAAGTATGTATGTATGTATGTATGTATGTTTGTTTGTCCGATGAAAACTTCCAAACCGTTAATCCGATCTTCATGAAATTTAATATGGGGGTAGATAGTATTGGTACAGTTTGTAGGTAAGTTTATGAGCTATATCGGTCGGGAAAAGTCTGAAATTAAAGATTTTCGAGACATGTACCATATAAAACAAATACCAATATAATATCCGTTGTTGACCTCCCATTTCTAGGAATTTGAATGATGTTGGAGTTCTATGATTTCGTCAAAAGGACGTTACCAATTAATTCGTAACAGGGACTTATTGAACGAGCGAAGCGAGTTCTCTGAGTCAAGTTGGAAGAATCAGCGTTTGTATGTATGTATGTATGTATGTATGTATGTTTGTCCGATGAAAACTTCCAAACCGTTAATCCGATCTTCATGAAATTTGGTATGGGGGTAGATAGTATTGGTACAATTTGTAGGTAAGGTTATGAGCTATATAGCTATATGAGAGGGGGTAAAAAAAATAAAACAGACAGATAGATCAAGTGGGGTGTCTAATGAAAGCGCTTTGGTTGGACATTTCAAAACTGTTTTTAATAGTTATTTAGCCTTAGTAGTTTTCAAGATATTAGGGAAAATAAAAAACGTAAAAACCCAAAATTCTAGGGTACTTCCAGCAATCCCACAATGCTGAAATTTGGTATGCTTGTGGCTTTTGTGTCACAACTACAGGGAAAAGTCTGAAATTGAAGAATTTAGAAACATGTACCTACTCCATAAAACAGAAACCAATATAACATCCATTGTTGACCTCCCATTTCTATGAATTTGAATGACGTTGGAGTTCTATGGTTTTCAGCAAAAGGACGTTATCAATTAATTCGTCAGGTATGTAGTATAACTACGCCCCGTTGCTTAGCCCTATTCAAAGGTTATTTTGATGATGTGTAGGAAATTAGAGTAGTTACTGGTAGATCCTGTACTGTACTGGTAGACATCGAGGGGAAAATTTTCAAAAATAATAATAGAAAATATGGAAAGTAGTCGGGCTGATAAAGGTGTTACGCGAGGTCTCAGTTCGGGGCGAACCACTAGTGTAGTATCAGACAAAGATTTAAATCGTAGATACGCCCTTACCGTTGAGAGACCGAGCCTAAATTTAAACCGAGATTTAAATCTTTGGTATCAGAGACAAGTTACTTGTCTCTGGTGGTATAAACGTCCCGTTGCTTAGTGCTTATTTAAAAGTTCTTTCGATGATGTGTAGGAAATTACCTCGAGGTGAAAATTAAAAAAAAATGGAAATTATGGAAATGTCTTACTTAAGTAGTCGGGCTGATAAAGGTGTCATCGCGAGGTCTCAGTTCGGGGCGAACCACTAGTATAATATTACTCATGTACTACTGGGGCGCTTACGCCCTTTTGCACACGAACGAAGTTTGCTTCTAAGGCTATTATTTCTTCAAACTCCATGAAACTTTGTAGGTACACAATACATGATCAGGACATTAGTATAATTAGACCCGTGCTGCGTTACTTTCTTATAAAATTAAAAGGTTAACGAATTATAAATTAAGAAAAACTGGGGCACCACGTTTCTAGATAATGTACTTAGTGTAGGTGTAGGTGATCATATTGTGTACAAAGTTTCATATAGGTAATAGTTTGATGCAATAATAGCCAAAATAGAAACAAACTTCGTTCGCGTACAAAAGGGCGTAAGCGCCCTTAGGCGCTAGGTTTTTAATTGTACCAACAGGAGTAGGTACAATTAAAAACCTGTAGAGTGTTTTTTGGAAAGGATATCAGAGATAAAAGGAGGTATGGATGGCTCAATGAAAGTCCTATGTTTTTGAAATATATATAAATAGCAATAAAGGTGAGAATGCCATTGGGAAAACGGCACAGCTAATAATTATTCCGAAATTCAAAACCGTTCGTTTTAAAAATAGAATTCTATAAAGTGTGAAACCGACGTGGAAGCAATTTTTACCGAAATATACTTATATACATAAAATAAAAAGATAGAACCCGGTTTCCGGTTTCGGACATTGAAGAAAAGTAAAAAAAAATAGTACTAATACATAGAACACAAATCAGCGTTTTTTAGAATTCATTTCTACTACTACAACCACTAGACTGCATGGCTATTCTAAAACGTTCGGAAGGGTTTCCGATAAACAATATTTATTGGTTTTACTAATGAAAATTGTTTTAGTCAAAATTAACACATCGAAATGAAAAACTAAAGAATCGGAAACTCTTCCGAACGTTTTAGAATAGCCCTGCTGATTTTCATATAGTTTTCACAGGTGGACCGAACAATCACGAAGAGAAATGGGCTTTGTTTCATTCAAATTGAATGTCGTTGCAGGTACTTCATACCTATTTTATAGATTTTTGAAACTTACTTTTCTACTGTTAGAAGTTAGAAGTTCCTAGCGTTGAAGGTCTATAGATGTCAAGAACGATTGCTTCGGTTAGAATTAAGGGATTTATGGTGTTTTTGAGGGTTTTAGGGATTTGTAGGGGTTTTTGAGTTGTAGGGATTTGTAGGAGTTGTAGAAATATTTAGGGGTTGCAGGGGTTTGTAGGGTTTGTAGGGGTTTTTAAGGGGTTGTAGGTTAAAGCCAAACGAATCTCTATTTGGTTGTAAGCAGAGGCGTGCGCGAGTGACACGAATTTTGCATATTCTAAGGGTTGGGTTTTGTACTATAATTCCTACATGGATTATCACAAAAAAATTGTGATTTATGGATATTAGTAGGTTCCTAATAAGAAGGATCGTACAGTATGTTAGATATTAAAACCAGACAAGTGGGAGTCGGACTCGCGCACGAAGGGTTCCGTACCATTATCTATAAAAACGGTAATAAAATCACGTTTGTTGTATGGGAGCCCCCTTAAATATTTATTTTATTTAGTTTTTTAGTATATGTTATAGCGGCAACAGAAACGCATCATCTGTGATCAACTGTCTAACTGTCACGGTTCATGAGATACAGCTGGTGACAGATAGACGGCCGACGGACAGCGGAGCCTTAGTAATGGGGTCCGTTTTAACCTTTAGGTACGGAACCCTAAAAACGAGCCGAGAGGGAGGCTTCAAGTACCTAGGAATTTTGTCTCTGTCTTGTCTAGTGGGATGTCCAAATATATCATAAATGTATGGAGCCTTGGCCAGCACTATGTACAGTACATAAATAAATATAGCTAAACAATATAGTAACCATTTGTTACTGTTTATTTTCTTTATAATTAGTGTACATTTATGATTATCTTCGGAGAGCAACACAACACATTCAAATATGGCGGACGGACATGCGTCAAATGTCATTTTGAGTAGTCTGTGGTCACGATCACCAGAGTCCAGACTCCAGAGTACTATACTTATAAATATGTGATCACCTTAGAGAATTTATGTAGGGAGATGGAAACTAAAAAAGGTCGTTTTTTAACAACATGAACCAATTAAATCTTATTATGCACTAAAATCTAACCAATGATAAGATATATTATAAGTAGGTAGGTAGTTTGATTTTATGTAAAATATTCTATGGGCGTGCTTCTTTGGAAGCTAATAGAGCAGCAAACTGCTCAATCCAGTTTTGAGTGTATGAAAGGGTTGACAATATAATTCAATTCAATTTAATTACATATTTATCTTTTGTCACAATTCTAGGCACTTAGACATGTCAGACAAGAAATACCTACATTTTAATTTATTAAATAGTTATTTATTAATTAAACCTACCTATCGATTCATAATAGCCAATATTTTATATATTATCACAAAACATTATAAAAATCTAAATAGAAATCAGAAGTAGGTAAGTAAATAAAATGTCAAACAATCAATCAATCAGAACAAGTCAAACGAAAACAGACTCAAAAATTAATGTTACCAACATTCAATTAGAATAATCAGCAACAGCGTCGTCAAATTGTATAAAATGTATAATAGGATTAGTGAACTAACACAGAATTCAGCCGATTAGGCATCGTGACGCAAAAACAAAAACAAAACCTAAACTAGTGGTTCGCCCCGAACTGAGACCTCGCGTAACACCTTTATCAGCCTAAGTAATTTCCATATTTTCTATTATTATTTTTGAAAATTTTCCCCTCGATGTCTACCAGTACAGTACAGGATCTACCAGTAACTACTCTAATTTCCTACACATCATCAAAATAACCTTTGAATAGGGCTAAGCAACGGGGCGTAGTTATACTACATACCTGTTAGTACCTATATCAAGTACCTGACGAATTAATTGATAACGTCCTTTTGCTGAAAACCATAGAACTCCAACGTCATTCAAATTCATAGAAATGGGAGGTCAACAATGGATGTTAAATTGGTTTCTGTTTTATGGAGTACATGTTTCTAAATTCTTCAATTTCAGACTTTTCCTTGTAGTTGTGACACAAAAGCCACAAGCATACCAAATTTCAGCATTGTGGGATTGCTGGAAGTACCCTAGAATTTTGGGTTTTTACGTTTTTTATTTTCCCTAATATCTCGAAAACTACTAAGGCTAAATAACTATTACTAGTGGTTCGCCCCGAACTGAGACCTCGCGATAACACCTTTATCAGCCCGACTACTTAACCAAGTAATTTCAATTTTTAACCGACTTCCCAAAAAAGGAGGAGGTTCTAAATTCGGTTGTTTTTTTTTTTTTATGTTTGTTACCGCATATCTCCGGCATTTATGGACCGATTTGGAAAATTCTTTTTTTATTTGAATAGATATACTTCCAGATTGGTCCCATTTTTCAGAATCCAGTTCTGATGATGAAATCCATGAGGAATTGAGGGAACTCCTCAAATATTGTAGGCATACATATGGCGATTTTGATATTTTCAGCATCAAGCCAAGCATTTGCATTCAAAAAGTATCATAATCCTTTCACCACTATGGTTCTTTCATCATTTTTTTTCATCGAAATATTTAGTCGAATACAATGGCGGAAGTCGGTTTTTTTAATGAAAAGTTATACTATTATTATTTTTGAAAATTTTCACCTCGAGGTCTACCAGTACAGTACAGGATCTATCAGTAACAACTCTAATTTCCTACACATCATCGAAATAACCTTTAAATAGGACTAAGCAACAGGGCATACATACTACATACCAGTATATCAAGTACCTGACGAATTAATTTATAACGTCCTTTTGACGAAATACATAGAACTCTAGCGTCATTCAAATTCCTAGAAATGAGAGGTCAATAATGGATGTTATATTGTTTTATGGAGTACAAGTTTCTAAATTCTTCAGTTTCAGACTTTTCCCTGTAGTTGTGACAGAAAAGCCACAAGCATACCAAATTTCAGCATTGTGGGATTGCTGGAAGTACCCTAGAATTTTTGATTTTTACGTTTTTTATTTTCTCTAGTATCTCAAAAACTACTAAGGCTAAATACTTATTAAAAACAGTTTTGAAATGTCCAACCAAAGCGCTTTCATTAGACACCCCACTTGATCTGACTGTCTCGCTTTTATTTTTTTTACCCCCTCTTGGACCCCAATATCTCAATAACCCCCTGACCGATATAGCCCATAACCTTACCTACAAATTGTACCAATACTATCTACCCCTATACCAAATTTCATGACGATCGGATTAACGGTTTGGAAGTTTTCATCGGACAAACATACATACATACATACATACATACAAACGCCGATTCTTCCAACTCGACTCAGAGAACTCGCTTCGCTCGTTCAATGAGGTGTTTTCACGGGTGTTTCAAATCATGCTTTCAGCGTTGAAAATAGATGGCACTGCTCTGTTACGTAGCTGTCAAGTGTCAAAATAAAGTTAAATGTGCGTCAACAACGTGGAAATATTTTCGTTTCGTGGTATTTATTTTTGCTTACTTATAAAAACACCACGAAATCACTAGCGCACTCTCAAAAAGCAGACACAAAAAGAATATCATGACTAATAGCCACAGATTAGTTAGTAGCATAGTATGTGTACACCACAGATAATACATTTGACAATCTTGTCAGTTCTAAGCTTGTCAGCTACAGTTGAGTCAGCGCCATCTATCGAACCAATTTGAACTACCTTTTTTTTTAATCGAAGTTGAAAAGCCCTGAGAATTTTTATACTTATTAGGTACTAAATCCATGGAAAAGCCCTCATTATCAAATTACAGATATAGACTTATTGTCTGTTTCAAACTGAAATATATTTCCGTCTGCCAATGCTCTGAGCATCTGGTTTGAACTCATCCGGTACCTATTCATATTTATCACTAAAGAAATGTTTTCACCTTGGAGCAAGGAACAGTTTTCACACATCAATGTGAATGCATAGAGAAAATAAATACTACGTCTCCGACTAGACCGTTACTCAATAGATAATCTGTATGTATCGCGTATTATTGTCTATTTCTAGATTTTAGAACCATAAAGCATAAAGTGTTGTGTGTGTTGTGGTGTTGTAAAGAAAGAGTTCTAATCTAAACGTTTTATTTTATAAACAATAATCCCATCCTACGGTACAAATTGTACGAGAAGAAATAGATAGAAACCAGTTTTAGTGGATCGTATTTTGTATAGAGGTTCTTACCAAGTTTCGTATAATAAACAATAGGCAAGTTATGTGAAGAAGTGTATCAAGCAAGGTTTAAAGTTTGTTAAAGATGGCACAGCGTTTCCCTGGGGTCGCAGGCGGGCCGAGCGCCGCGCCCCCGCCCGGCGCCATGCCACCGCAGCGCTACGCGGCCGGCCCCGGCGGAACCGCGCCGCCTCAGGGCGCGCCGATGCCTCCCAGACCGTACCCGGGACCTAACTTCCCCGTAAGTTTGTTAGGAACCGCTGCGCTGGGTTGGATAGTTGATCAAATAATCTCTATAAAACACTACTAGCGGTTTGTTCGGGACATTCACATGGACCACAAAGAAACAAAACATTATAAAAGTAAAAAAAATTAAATGTGTAACTCAACCATTGATGGTTAAATATGGAGAAGCAGCTGCTCCACCATGAGGGTCATCCGTACAGTGCAGCGTAGATCTTCTATAATGTTTGAGTATATATATGGGAATCTGTTATTTTATTATAAATTTTACAGCATTCGCCGCAATGGCGATGATGAGCTCATCACTGGTCATGTCTATATTCTTGTGATTTTGCAACCAATGGTGTATGTAATTGAGGCAATGCAAACCTCTAGGGTCAAATGGGTGTGTGTATATATGTATGTGTAAGCTCGTGTAATTATTAGAAAACAAACAGCACGCTTCATCCTGTGATGGGGGAGAAAGAATAATTATCTCCTCTGCTGCCAAGGGCGTGCCATAAGAGCTGTCTATTCTGGTAATTTTTAGTGGTAGAGCTCCGCAAGGGGTCCGCCTGGTTCATCCTACAATCTTTCACCCCAAAAACGTTAGAAAACTCATGTTGATCATTTCGATTGGACTCGTGGTTTAGGTGTAAATGTAAAAAAACTTTTTCATTTATATGAAAAGCAACCTATATACACCAATATCTCCCAAGTCTGGCCCATTTTCTTTGAAGAAAATGTAGCATTATTATAGTTAGATACATGGTATAAAACCTCAAGCTGAAAATGGGTCAAACTTAGGAGATATTCATGTTTATAGGTTGCCTTTCAACTTCCATCTTTATTTGGTACGAGACTGACTCTCAGTAAAGAGCTCAAATATCTTGGAATTTGGTTGGACAGCAAACTCATCTGGGGTAAACAGCTTGAACATGTAACAACAAAAGCCACCAACGTACTGTGGCAGTGTAGATAGGCCGTCGGCAAAGACTGGGGCTTAAAACCTAAGCTTTGTCTGTGGATGTATAGTCTTGCTTACCTATGGCGCCGTGATGCGGTGACCAAGAACAAACATGGCTACAGCGATGAACAGACTGCAACAGGTCCAAAGGCTAGCCTGTTCTCTCATCAGTGGATGTACAAAATCTACTCCATCAGCAGCGTTAGATATTATACTAGGCCTGACGCCGCTTTATGTGCACATTCAGCAGGAAGCGATGGCATAGAATACGTACTTGTAGCGCAGACTCTTTTCCGCAACTAGGCCGCCAATGGGCCCTTTTTGCGTCATAGAATACGTAATAACCACAGGGCGATGGCGGCAACAATTGTGACATCTGTATATAGACGTAGTAACTTTTACTTAATTTTCGCTTGTAGGTATGCATCTTTCTCGTTTTGACAAACGCTTTCCTGAGACGAGCAAAAAAAGGCACATATAACACGTATTATGAGAACATGTATTGTGTGGGTTTCAGGCTCGCAGCGGGTTCACGCCGCCGCCGACTCAGGGCGCAGGCGCGGGGGCCGGCGGGGTCGGGCCGCCCGGTGCGAGGCCCGCGTATGGGCCACCGGGTCCAGGCGCGGCACCCACGCCCCCGCCACCCGCGCTGCGCGCCGCGCCGCCCGCGCAGCCCGCCAAGCGGCAGGCGCCGGACGCGCGCTCGCCCATGCCGCCGCAGCACAAGCCCGCGCTCTACAACCCGTGCGCGGACGTGTACGGCGGCGGCGCGGCGGGCGGCAAGCGCAAGAAGCGGCTCGCTGACAAGATCCTCCCGCAGAAGGTGCGTGACCTGGTGCCCGAGTCGCAGGCCTACATGGACTTGCTGGCCTTCGAGCGCAAGCTGGACGCCACCATCATGCGCAAGCGGCTCGACATCCAGGAGGCGCTCAAGCGTCCCATGAAGCAGAAGCGCAAGCTGCGCATCTTCATCTCCAACACGTTTTACCCGGGTGAGTTTGCAGCGCTGTGCGCCGCGCGGCAAGCCTCGTGTGGAACTGACGGTAACTCGCGTGTGCTTGCAGGACAGGGGGACACGGCGGTGCCGTCGTGGGAACTGCGCGTGGAGGGCCGTCTGCTCGACGACTCCAAGAACGAGCCCAACAAGGTGAGTGAGGGCGCCGGCGAGGGGCCCCAGCGCGGGGGCTCATCCACCGACCCGGTCTGGCCTCGTTCGCAGGTGAAGCGCAAGTTCTCGTCGTTCTTCAAGTCGCTGGTGATCGAGCTGGACAAGGAGCTGTACGGGCCCGACAACCACCTGGTGGAGTGGCACCGCACGCTCACCACGCAGGAGACGGACGGCTTCCAGGTGAAGCGGCCCGGCTACAAGAACGTGCGTTGCACCATCCTGCTGCTCCTGGACTACCAGCCGCTTCAGTTCAAGCTGGACCAGCGCCTGGCCCGCCTGCTGGGCGTGCACACGCAGGCACGCCCCGTCATCGTCAACGCCTTGTGGCAGTACGTGAAGACGCACCGCCTGCAGGACCCGCACGAGCGCGAGTTCGTGGCCTGCGACAAGTACCTGGAGCAGATCTTCGGTGCGCCGCGGCTCAAGCTGGCCGAGATCCCGGCGCGGCTGGGCGCGCTGCTGCACGCGCCCGACCCCATCGTCATCAACCATGTCATAGCCGTGGAGCCACCGCACGACGCCAAGCAGACCGCCTGCTACGACATCGACGTCGAGGTACCCACCATAGTCAACCCTAGCCTGCATGACCCCACTGCCTAGGAGACCTAACCTAACGACATGCTGCTACATCGACGTCTACCCTCTGCTCTACTCTCATACCGACGGTGTGGTCCCGAGTCCGCCGCTGGTGACGATGCGCTCCACTGACCGGTAGGTGTCTACACTGCAATCCATGCTGATAGAGAGTTGTAACGTGCATTGTGTGCGCAGGTGGACGACACGCTGAAGACGCAGATGAACAGCTTCCTGCTGAGCACAGCCAACCAGCAGGAGATTCAGGGACTCGACTCCAAGATACATGAAACGGTAAGTAATTTACAACTTATTCTTATTCAACACTTTATTAGGTTACTAACTGAACAAAGGCGAAAAGTATTTTATTCATTGAAAATATTGAAATCACAAGGATCATTTAGTATCGTCTTTTAAACTAAAATGACTCCTGTTCTGACACGATCAACCCTAGACGAATCAGGCTATTTAATTCGGTCATCGTCGAGGGTATAATGCCGGAGGCGTGAAACAGGAGCCTGGTGGTACTGTTTTTCAAGAAAGGTCGTATACGACCGCTACGCCTACTTTTGATTCAAGCTAAGCATACTAAGTTAGCCGTGTTGAAACATGGCTTGCAGCCATGGTCAATCAGCGCATACCGTACAGCTACATCTCTAGTCATTTAGAGATACTCACTAAACGTCACAAGAATAGTCGCAGAGACGCTGCGTCGTCTAGACTGGTGTGAGTTATCTGGACGTGGCGTGGTTGCAGGTGGACACCATCAATCAGCTGAAGACGAATCGCGAGTTCTTCCTGAGCTTCAGCAAGGACCCGCAGCAGTTCATTCAGAAGTGGCTTGTCAGCCAGTCCCGGGATCTCAAGGTAACGATATACTTTTATAACGAGCTAATTGGGTGTCATCTATTTTCAGTCAAGTTAGGGAAGGATGCTCACCGCTCCTTCCACTAAACCCCTTTCTTGTTTTGATGTGCGGGGTGGTACTCCTAAAGGTAAGACCGCACTGAGCGGAACGGTGACGCGGCGCGGCTCTATTTAGTAAACCGCTCTTGAACTGCAGCGGAGCGACCGTACGCAGCAAATTTGTTTGTCCTGTCAGTCGTTCGAAACCTCTGAGCAAGATGGACGGAAGTGACATGGATGTGATAATCATTTATTTCTCTTTGATTATTACACACTTTGCCACGGCTTATAAATGTTCCGAAAGATTTCTATAATGTCTCAACATAAATTGTGTGTTATACAGGATGTTAGGCAGATGGTTGTACAATTTTATTTTATAAATAAAAATAAAATAAAAAATGGTTCTCCAACTGAAATAGGCATCGCGGGAAGGTCATTGCCGACTTGTTAACTCCCAATAACCTGAACTTGGCCTCCCCTTGGGGTTTGGGTGTTTTGCTTTTGAATTTTTGGTAAGAACTCCGGAATTCATAACATAAACTGAAATAAGAAAGTCGTTGGTATAACCGCTAAAACGGTATTTTGCTCTTATGTTAACTGTTGTTAATCATAATCATTTATTCATTTACAAACATGGGTAAATAGTAAAAGGTGACATAACAAATAAAATAATGAAAAAAAAAATGTAATGCTATGTCTCGTCAAATTATTACTTGGTTGCACCAAGTTAGTACCAAATAGCTACTTAAAAAGAAACTACAAGCTATCCAAGTTTCTAAGAGTTCTTAAAAATTAAAACGTCAACTTTACTTAGGTACTTTAAATAAAAAACTAAGATTAATAGAAATCTTCAAACTCTCTGAAAACTTCTTCTATTTGTGCTCTTTTCAACGGTATGCCAGATTCATTACAATCCTTTCATTAAAATAAAGTAATTCGCTAAATTAAGGTGGATCGTCTCGCATGTGGCGTAAAATTCAAATTTATTGTGTTTTATGCTCGTCACAGCTCATCAACACTTTTTGATATAGGAAAACAGGTTTTGCGAAAACTAGGAGACCCAACACACATGTTTTAATTGATAGTATCTCATCAATATCATTACTTAGTTACATGTCCCTTTTTGATTACATTATTATTATTAATTGATACAAATTATAATTATTCTATTAGGTTACATAAAATATTAATAATTTACTTGGGCACCCAAAAATGAGTGTAGGCCTCCTCCATGCGATTCCATGCTTTGCGAGCGAGCCGAGTCCTGGTCCTTGTGATCCAACTAACAATACAACACGGAAATGTGGCCATGTTGAAATGCGAAAGTAAATCGGCATAAAAATAATTATTTTCCAAAAATGTTGGCTAGAATTTTAGCTTAATAGACGCGTTGCTTCTCGCTCTTTCCAATGATGTACAACACTTTCGTACCTACTCTAATCTACGGTCGCCATAAATGTAGCGTCAACCAAAATTGAGTTCGAAACTTGATCGAAAGCAGACTGTTTGTTATTATAAGGAAGCAGAATACCAAGTTTCAGACAATTTAGTGGGCTTTTAAAATAAGTAATTAACAGAATTTAGTCTTCTGACAGCGTGTGTTGCCTGTTGCAGACGATGGGCACGGCGGGTGTGGGCGCGGGGCCGGGCGGCGCCGGCGAGGAGGAGCGTCTCAGCCACGTGTACGAGGGCGCGTGGGCGGGCGAGGCCGTGTCGCGTTACCTGCACGCGCGTGCGCAGCAGCGCCGTCGCGAGCTGGACGCGGCGCTGCACGCGCGCCTGCACGCTGTGCCGGCGTCCGGCGCGCCCGTGCCGCCCGCGCACGCGCAGCCGCATCTGCAGCGCCTCTAGCCCCCCCCCTCAGGTGGACCCGTCCGCCCCCCGATTCATCTGGCTTGCCGACAACACGACGTGCAGCTGCGCGGTCAGAGAATTAGAAACGCACTGTACCGCTACGCGGCCGCGGGCCCGCTTGTGGCTCAAGCAAGATGACCGAGTCATTTCAATTCAAAAACTGTATGCGTATTGGGATTCGCAAAGTCGCAATAGTCAATTGCTAGTTACTGTTAGTACCTACCGACATCTCTGATTAAAGAGCTACGCACCCGATAAGTCTCACAAAATAGAAGCAATTTTAATCAACTTAATATTTTGCAACGAGGTAAGCCGGACACTGCATTATATAGAACCGTAAGGGAAACTTATAAGACCTGACGACAGTTTGGTTCCACCAAACAAATAATATCGACACAAGTGATGCATCCCCTAACTCCATTCCACATCACTAATAGGTATTTGATAAGCCATTGTTGCGTATTACAACATGTCTTTGATTCTACTGGCTTTTCATACGATTTTAGGTAAATTGGGACAATACAATTTTTTTTGGATTTATTCTGATTTTGATTACTTCATATTTTAGCTGTTAAAATTCACTACCCACAGATATCAGAGCAGAATACACCTAGAGGTGAATCTAGTATTATTTCGTTGATTTGTTCAACAGTTTGTAGAAGTTTTTTTGTCTACTTTAGAAGTAGGTACTTTTATTTTATTATTTTTTAAGCTAACTTACAAACCTTAGGTAGTCAAAAGTGAAATGTAAAGAGAATCAGCAAAAGTTCATAAGATACGCTAAACTTGATATACTTATAAACAACAACCTAATTGTAATAATATAGGTAGGTACAGTATTGCAAATTGACATGTTAGCTGGCATGTGGCAGAGCGGCTTAATTCTTATCAAATACTAGTGATGTGGAATGTTGTTGGGAGTGCAGCACTTCTGTAACCACACTATTTGTATCGTAAAAAAACCATGTGAGAAGTTTTGTTTGCGCAACATGGCTGAATTAGTTTACTATCCACCTCGTTGCGATGCGAATGCGAAACATTCACTATTCTAACTGCGACTATTCTTTTGTTTTAACTAGTTCAGCAGGTGTATCTCTGATCGAAGCGGACCCTACACGTTCAGTTTATGTGGTTCGTCAGTGTGATAAATACTCATGATCCACATTCCGTCGACGGAGTTTTTTGGCAATGCTAGACATATTTATCAGGTCGGTATTATCGTTTTTCGATACGGAGAAAAATTGTGTGGCGATTATCTTAGCCATTGGTTTAAAAAAATAATAAAAAGAAAACGATGGACAAAATATTGGCTACAACACAGAAAAATATACTCATTTAAAATGAATTCTTTTAAAGTAATGTGATCGTTCGTCATTACGAACATCAATTTTCATTAAAATGAGTATATTTTTCTCTGTGTTGTAGCCAATATTTTGTCCATCGTTTTCTTTTATTATTTTTGTAAACCAATAGCTAAGATAATAGCCACACAATTTTTCTCTGTATCGAAACACGATAATACTGACCTGCTAGCCCATTGGCTGGGACGAGCTTGGCTCCTGATCCGGCGGCGGCGGCGTGCCCTCAGGAATCTCAGCAAACATATCCTCCTCCATTGCTGTCGCGATGCGTACTGATGCTGACACACCGTGGTATTTAATGATCGTCTAGTGTAGTGTTTTATTGTATTTAACACAAAGTGTAATTCAAAGAAATGTAGAAATCCATGATAAATACTGGCATTCATCAATACACGGTCAGTGAATACCACAGTATTTGGTAAATACTGATGAACCACATCATAAACTGAATGTCCGCCTTAGAGGTGTCGGTACTTGCGCTCAAAGACTAATGTCAGCTATGCTGGTCATCTTGCATTCAAAGTTGACTTTACGGTAGATAGCTTTATTTAAAATTCTCTGACCACACTTTTATGACTATGCTTACCCTATTTTGTACCACAAATCAACGGTACGAGGGTTTCGATTATAATGTATCGATTCGTAAATCAACCGAATCAAGCGATCTCTAGTCGGGAGGCTTGGGCGTTCACGCATCAAAACTTAGGCGCACTGCTCTGCGAACCACTAGTACCTGCGCCCTAGATTAAAAATGATGTACTCAACACCTTTAATAAAACACATCTTCTGATTGCAATGACTCGTTTTATTAGCCGCAACGGCCGTGCTGGTTCACCATAGGCAAAGAGAATCACGACTGATGATTCAACAAAATTGAAATAAAGCTCGTCGCTTGGGATTTTATTATCGAAACGACCACATTGCCCTGTAAAGAGTCAATTATTCGCTATATATTGCTTCGTACACTTAAGCCAAAGCATTCCATAGGTCCCGACGGTATACCTCCTTACTTGAATAAACGGGTCATTCCCAGTCTTCCGATCGGAACTCCGATTGGTAGGAGGAGCGGGAATTTTTTTTCCCATTCCTCCGATTGAATGGTTTTTGTTTTTATCACTTAGTTTATTTCGCCAAAAGTAAAGTCAAGGCCATATACTGTATTTTTTGTTTATTCTTTTGGAATTAGGATTATCGCCCAGTTTTGTTCCATATAGAACTACCATGAGTGAAGTAGGTACAGTGAAATAAAAGCAAAATGCAAAAGCAAGATACAAATGCAAAATGGATAATCATTTATAATATTATTGATTTCACTGTACCTAGTTCACTTACGGTAGTACTATATGGAACAAAACTGAGCGATAATCCTAATTCCAATTTGTCCGACTAGTCAGTCTAACAGTTTGGAATAATTTTGTCCAAACAGTTAGGTCAACGAACTTGTGGTAGATTGGAATAAACGTAGTAAACAGATGAATACATCAAATAAAAATAATTTTATTCAATCTATTTTACACTAGACTGTACATTAATTATTAGATGCACAATCGGAGGAATGGGAAAAAAAAATCCCGCTCCTCCTACCAATCGGAGTTCCGATCGGAGGACTGGGAAAGACCCAATTAAAATTAAAGATTGCCGTGGGGTTTTGGAGAAACCATTGTTGCACGTTTTTGACCGGTGCTTAAAAGAATGCCATTATCCGGATCGGTGGAAAACGACCCGAGTTATCCCGGTACCTAAAAGGGGGGGCGGAGCTGATGTGACTGGATACCGGCCGATCGCCGTGCTGTCGGCATTTGCTAAGGTTTTTGAATCGGTTTTACACAAGTGTATCTATTCGCAAGTGAATGCGCGACTCACGGATGCACAGCATGGTTTTCGGCCGGGTCGGAGTACGGGGAGTAACCTGCTTTCGTTCGTGTCACATTTGATGCCAGCAGTTGATGCCGGGGGGCAGGTGGACTCCGCGTACTTCGACTTCCAAAAAGCTTTTGACTCTGTCGATAATGACATTTTACTTTCAAAATTTTCTGCGATCGGATTCACGCCGCTTTTCAGGGGTGAGCCAGGGGAGCAATCTTGGCCCCCTGGAATTCATCATTATGGTTAATGATCTTCCGGAGGTCGTGAAGGAGGCAAAGTGTTTGCTATTCGCGGATGACCTGAAGGTATTTCTCACCGTAGCAGACACTTCAGATTGTGATAGACTCCAGCGGGATATAGATAGGGTGGTCTTATGGAGTGAACACAACAAGCTGCGTTTCAATGTAGCAAAGTGCTGCATGGTGAGCTATACTCGTGCGCGCGTGCCGCTGCGGCATCTGTATGGGGTCGGTGGCGAGGTGTTACCGCTAGCGACGCGAGTGCGCGACCTGGGCCTTGAAATGGTACCCGATTTAACGTTTCGCAAACATATCATTAACCTATGCGCCAAATCCTTCAGAAATATGGGTTTTATTCTGAGGCAAAGTACGAACTTCAATAATACTTTTATCATCAAAATCCTTTACAATGCTTTGGTTCGGAGCCATCTAGAAACGAACGCCTTAATATGGAATCCCCATGAAGCCAAGTAAAGACTAATGATTGAAAAAATTCGAAATAAATTCACACGTTTTTTATACTTGAAGGAGTACGGAGTATACCCCTACTACCCGCTTATGTACCCGAGTTTATTTGTTATGGGTATGGTCGGGTACTGTAGACTGTCGGTTAGAAGGGTTTGGCGCTGGTCAAGTACATCGTGCGAGTATTGAGTGGGCTCGTGCACCACGAGGAAGTGCTGGCGGCGTTGCGGCTGCGCGCGCCTGATGGCTGCGCGAGCGCGCGCCTGATGGCTGCGCGAGCGCGCGCCGCCGCCCCCGCCTTGCTCTGCCAGCCAATATTTAGAACAAACTTACTCAAATTTGCCCCAATGTCACACGCCATCCGTTTAGTTAATGTTCTTTCGGAGAACAATGTTGACATTTTTCATCACAGCCTGCTGAAACTCATGGAGATAGCGCAGCTTGTTTTGGAGAAAGTTGAATAGTTGTGGTGCCTATTAGTAATATTATAGGTATTCCCCAGTAGGTACCTACTTATTTTTAAGCTTGGTTCTTTGTTTTTATTTTATATAATCATGTGCATATAACATCGCTTTAGGTCCTACTCTGTTAAGGTGTTATAATAGTTTTTTAATAAATAAATAAATTATATTTCACATAAAAGTCTTCCTTCACAAGGCCCCATAAAAAAATTTAAAGGCGATCTTGCAGGTCTGCAGTTCCCGCGAACAGTCCTTTCTGATCACGTGATCAGACAGGACTATTGGCAGATACAGAGAAACTGTCTTGGGTAGGTATTTTTTGAAATAATTTTGGTAAGTATAGGTAGTTACACTATTGAACAAGCGTGAGTTTTCCATAAAAAAAAATAAAAAATGTTTTTGCCTAAATTGACGTATTGGCGTATGCTGACCGGAGTCTTGTGTGATGTAAAAATGCCCATAAAGACAAAAGGCAAACGGTCTGTCTTATAAAAAATGCTTAATGAGACATTAGGTGTTGATTAACTAATGCGTGCTCTAAGTCACTAAAGTGTACTTTATCGGGTGGTGTTTCATAAACGAATTTTATCTGTACGGTAACTAAAGTGTTGCTATAGTGCATTTGCTTCCAACTTGCTTCCAACCTATGCCAACAATTTATGAATTTTTCATTCGGAATCTACCGGTTATAAGAAACCGTCACTTTTTGATAGAAAGCCCTCTATTTTGATTTGACTGACTTGACTTTGACATCTGAGGGACAGACTGACACGGGTGTTTGTTTTATATTTATTCCGCCAAGGTTTTATGCAGTTTCGTGTTTCTCAACGTCTTATCTTGGATTTTGAATCACTGGGGATTTTGTTTCAAAATTGAACCTAGCTTTCTAATAGCCCTACTTAGTAACCACTAGGTTACTTTGGGTTCTAAACTTGTAAGCAAAAAAAGGGTGTTTTATAGTTGAAAAAATTTAATATGTACATAAATAAAGTTAAATTGTTTTTGTACACAGCAAAAAACACTTGCCTAATTACTGAAAGAAAGTTACAACTAATATAAGTTCCTCATACAAAATACACAAGAAACAGTTGAGCTATCTGAAGACCGTTGCAAACGATCTATAGATAGCTCATTTAACCCAGATAAGTAAGTATTTTGACATGGGTGCGACGGGAAGTTTCTGATAGCAGAGAACTCCTTCATTCACTGCCAATCAGCACTCAATATCATCAGGCATTTTTATAAAGGTCGTAGAATGCCGCGCAAGAGCCCGCGCTGCTCTGCCTTATATACGGGAGTTGCGCGGGACAGCCCGTGGTGGTCACCGGCATCTTCTTGAACCTAAAACATAAATAGGTAAACCTGTAGGTACTTATATACTGTGAGCAAGCAATTGACAAACATTTAATGAATCTTGGAAAGACTTACCTCGCATCGCCCCCAACATCTTATGCTGTAAGGACTTGGAGCTCTAGTGATGTCTTGGCTCCCCTCCGGTCCTACTCCAAGTCAGAACGCACGACGTTTATTATAAAATTTGCTGTTTCTTTAGTGAAACTGTACCGCTGGCGAAAATGTTCTTCTCCTAGTAGGAATGGGTCCGAAATTTGTCTATACACTTTCCTATTCCGTGGTGGTAGACTGATTTTCCATGTCTCAATATAATTGCCTTAATCGCTTGAATCGCAATTTCTTCACACAACAAACAAAGAAAATTTATAGATGAAAAACTAAGAACATCTGACAGGCAGCAGACAGAAGTCGGCCATTTTTGTGGCATTTGTCATGTTATTGCACCGATAAAGTATGGTTATAGTAGGGTCCTTCCTCCTCTAACTTAGTGTCAAGATAGTGTGAGGATAAAGCACACTTTAGCGCTAAAATACGTTTATGAAACACCAAAAATAGCCTGTCGATATTATCAAGACATAATGTCTACTCTAACTTTTTATAAGACAGACCGAAAGTCTATAAAACAGCTGTTAGACCAGCGCTTCTTTATGGCGGGGAAGCCTGGGCGATGAAAAAGATCCATGAACAAAAACTCCACAAGACGGAAATGCGTATGTTGCGATGGGCAGGAGGAGTCACACTCAGAGACAAGGTGCGCAACGAACATATTAGAGGGAGCTTCAGGGTCGCAGAAGTAGCGGATAAAGTAAAAGAGTCCAGGTTGAGATGGTACGGTCATATACTTCGACGAACAGATGACCATGTCGTTAAAAAGTGCCTTTCCATTGCTACAAAGAAGAGGGGAAGAGGAAGACCGCAAACCACATGGATGACGAGGGTCCAAAAGGACATGAGGGAGATGGGACTTACGAAGGACGACGCACAAGACCGAAATAAATGGCGTCGCATGATTGGGAAAGCCGACCCCGCGTAACGGGAAAAGGCGAGGCCGAAGAAGAGTTTTTGCCTAAATTGACTCCCGTTTCATATAAGTAAATATAATTTCATTGTATGGACAGAAAAAAATTGCAAAATTGGACAAATTTACAAATACTTTTTTATAGACGATAGCATTAAATTACTTAGGTATTATTATGTATTTATTATTAGTATTTATTCAGGTATATCTGTTGCACGATAACACAATACAAAATCTTCGTCATAAAAAATTATCACGGATCGTTAAATGGTGAAAAAAATGGCTGTGAAATATCAAGAAATTTTAACATGGTCTAACTATGTATGACGACCTCTGTGGCGCGGCAGGCGAAGGTTCGCCTGCAACGCAGGAGGTTGCGGGTTCGATTCCCGCCTCGGAACAAATATTTGTACGATCTGCAGATATTTGTTCAGGGTGTTCTGGGTATTTTTCTATGTATAATAAAATATATCTATCTATGTAATGTATTGTATTAAGTATATCAGTTATCTAGTACCCATAACACAAGCTCTGATTAGTTTGGGGCTAGATAATGTTGTGTGAAATGTCCAGCATTATTTATTTATTTATGTATCTTAGTACATACCTATTCAAAATAAGTTTATCTACTTTTGTTTTTTTTGTGCACTACCTCTAAATTGTTTTCCACGTACACAAAGGTTAGCTGGAATAGAATGCATATCTAGCATTAAGTTCACCTATATACAGTTAATTTAAGTTGTGCAATAAATAATTTTCTATCATTTCATCCAAAGATTTAAACTATAACATAACACACTCAACAGTCACATATGTAGTCATGATCCCACACTAAGGTTTTCCTGTGTCGTGGCTATCAGGAACAACAAGAACCATGGTACCATAACACCCAGACCCGAAACAAATATTTGCAGATCATACACACATTTGTCACGCAGCGGGAGTCGAACCCGCAACCTCTCGCATCTCAGCCGGTTACTCGCCCGCCGCGCCACAGAGGTCGTCAATAACGGATAATGGATCTTAATTGCCCTCAAGTTATCCCCACAGAACGACATAACAATAATAATTACCGCTTTAGCCTGCTTCAGCTCAACTGACATTTACATAACTTTTCGTTTAAAAAACTGACTTCCGCCATTGTATTCGACAAAATATCTGGATGAAAAAAATTATTAAAACCATAGTGGTGAAAGGATCATGGTAGTTTCTGAATGCAAATGCTTAGTTTGTTGCTGAAAATATTAAAATCGCTATATGTATGCCTACAATATTTGAGGAGTTCCTTCAATTCCTCATGGATTCCATCATCAGAACTGGATTCTGAAAAAAATGGGACCAATCTGGAAGTATATCTATTCAAATAAAAAAAGAATTTTCCAAATCGCTTCATAAACGCCGGAGATAAGAGGTAACAAACATGAAAAAAAACAACCGAATTGAGAACCTCCTCCTTTTTTGTGAAGTCGGTTAAAAAGATCCAATACACCATTAACAGTTCTGTAAACAGGGTTTTGTCCTTACTTGTTTTTGGTTGTGAAACCATATCTTGAGGTTCACTTGGTGTGTCAATTTGTGACGTTTCTCCGAGACGATGTACCTACTATTTACGCGACTAATCATTAGTGTAGTGTATAAGCGGACAGTAATCCTACATTAGTCACTAATGTAGGATTACTGTCCGCTTTCTTCGATAAGGTACAGGTAACTAACTATAGACATACTTTAAAAGAATTTAACGTTGGTGATACTGTCTGGCACAGGAACTATGTACAAAGTAATGCGGGCGCTTATGTCAGAGCCAAGTTAGCCCCAGAGCAAGTTAGTTTCATCAAATATTAGTACAGGCAAATTAGCAAAAAGTGTGGACCGACTAAGTCGTGTAGTCGTGGATTCTTATGGAAACGTTAGATGACCAGTGGCGGATTTACCAGCAGGCTGAGTAGGCTGGAGCCTAGGGCGGCAAATTTGGGGGCAATTTTTTTTTCTTTTTCGAAATTATCTTCGAGATTCGAATTAAATTCACGAAAAAATTTAATAAATTTTAGACTTCCTGCTTAAAACTTCTTAACAATTGAATCTAAAAGATTGATTTGGCAATAAGAATAGAAGACTGCCATTTGTTTTGTGATTTCGGTACTTTTGCTGTTAATATGAATACGAAATTTTCGAATTTGAATTTTTCGAGAACTCACGCTTGACCAAAAAAATAACTATTCCAAAATCATTTTCATACAAAATGAGCAAATGTTTCCAAAGACAGTTTTCCCGTATCTCTTATGGATTAGGATATCCCCATAATGTCCCATTTAAAAAAAAACACCTGTATACCATGATTGAGAACTTGTCACCTCTTGTCTTTATAATATAAGACCAAAATCAAATGGTTATAAATGAAAATGGTATGTCAGACTATAAAGTTTAATTTATTGATTGTTTATTATTTAAGGAACATAACAATAAGATTAGTTTTAAGATTCTTATAACTACTTAACTATCAGGCAATTTTTTTTCCATTATTTTTAATATAAAAGCTTTAGCCGTGTTGTTTCGAGCGGTACTACACAACGGCAGGCAGCAGAGACCATACTATGCAATGAACATAGTTTTGAAAACATCGATTATGTCACATCTCCATTGCGCAATTTGTTGGTCTAATTGTAAACAGCTGCAGTACAAAAGCAGCAATGAACTTTGCCATTATTTAGTCACTGACTAAAAATTTTCAACTGATTCTCGAAAAACATTTTAATTTTATTATTTTGATGGATAGAAACACTTTAAATTCATTTACTTGTGGTTCCATGATTCCATGGATCTTGTAGTTTATGTTTAGACTACGGTTTTCGCAAGTGACAGCACAAGACGCCATTTTATCGAAATTGCCCTAAATGGAATGCGCCTGCCTGGGGCGAATATTTAAGTGTGGACGTTCTGCTCAAAAACGCGGCACGCCTCCTCACCACCTCTTCTTACTTCAGATTTCTATGATTAATAACATCCTTTTTGAAGTCAGTTCACGTCTCAAAATAATCTAGCAATTATTAGAAATCTAATATACTTGCTAGATTTGATTGTAATGTTCAATGTATCGAAGAAATAAATGTCCAATTTAAATGAACTACAGCCGACAGTCTTGGTGGGCGGCAACGCCACCGTGCGCAGCGACGGCATCGGCAGGCGGCAGGGAGCGCACGTGGCGCGCCGCGCGCTGCCTTGCGCACTCGTTGCGTATCACCGCCACTCCAGCAACCTCCATAACCACATTCATTTCAGCCTCAGTTTTCACATCCTCTTCCGCTTCATGGTTCATCTGCTCTTCTTCCAGTCGCGCCATCTCGTTCTGTACCACTATGGGCGCGGGAACGGGAGTGGGCGCGGGCGCGGGCACGGATGCGGGTGCGGACACGGGCACGGGTGAGGGCGTTGGTGAGGACACGGGATTGCGGCGGCGGCGCACGCGGCGTCGGCGGCGCGGCGCGAGGGCGGGCGCCACGTGACTCTCGAGCAGGTTAAGCGCGCGTTGCTTCATTTCTTGTAGAGACTGCGCGCAGGGCGAGGGCGAAGAGGGCGTGGGCGTAACCTCAGAGTGCAGGGGCGGGGCCACGTCACGATCGCACGGCTCACTACGGCGGCGCCGCTTCGCACCAGCTACATCCTCGTCGGACGCGTGATGCGTCAGGTTCTCCTCATCGAACGCACGGTGGCGCAACAGGTCCTTGTCCATCACGCGCTGGCGCGACAGGTCAGCGATGCAGGCGGTGGCGGGGATCGCTCTGAAATACATATACAAACTATTTTAGATTTCAATCAAACATAAATATAGCTAGACTCCACCATACTATACTAATGCTAATGGGAGGGGGCGCTGCAGTAAGTTATTTTAATGCCTTATCCTAACCCTGTCTGATCTTATGAGATCTAAATTAGTAAACAGATACATAACGGTACAAAATCATTTTACATACTCATTTCCATCTATATTTTTAACTTTCCATCTGATATTGCAGCATGCTCTAGTGGCGATTACTAACTTTTTATGAAGCTGCTCCGTAGTGCATTTAGCGTAGGTATCTCTGATCTATAATCTTTTTTTTATATTAGCAATTAAAATAACTTACTGCAGCGCCCCCTCCTATTAGCACTAGTACAGTATGGTGGAGTTCAGATCTAAAATATCAATAAATAATGTACCTAGTAGGTCAAAAGTAAGTAAAGTTTCAGAATTGCCTTAAATCCACCAATAAAACATGAAGAAGTGACTTCCGTATGATGCATCGTATGAGGTACAAACCTGGTAATTCATTTCAAACATTTTTCTGATCATTCTGTCAATATCCCCGGAGCAGCAATAACAAAAAAGTATTTTAATTTTTTTTGTAGGTCCGTAAGTCTGATTATAATAATACTTGGTGCAAATGTAGATCTTAACAGTTTTTAAAGTGTATGTCAAATCACAACAACTACTTCTATTTCCCCCAATAAGTTAGGGGTAAGTATTTAAAAGGTTTTCACCCTATTTCACCCCTTTACAGGGGGTGCAGAACTTTGTTTCCAACGTAGTTGAATGAAATGAATAAATGAATTAGTAACAAGCGTAGGTAAAATAAGTTAGTAATCTAGGGTGGACTCGCTCTACTCACTCGACAGTGTCGTCAGGTCGTAGCAGCGCCAGTGGCTCGCCAGGCGGCAGTAAGTGTCCGCGGCTCAGCAGCGCTGGGCGGCCAGGCAGCGCGAACGTGCGCCGCAGCCGGCGCGCCAGCCAACCGGCATGGCGCGACCCATCCGCAGCCATGTAGCACCGTGCGCGCTCGTCGCTGAAGTAGCGCGTCAGCGACACCAACACGCGGAACGTGCCCGCCTCCATGTCCGCGTCTGTTCTCGGATCTGCTTTGGTGTATCGATCTAGCACATAGAACTTTTTAGTTGTTGCATTGCATGTTATTTGTATTAAAAATCACCCATCATTATGAGATAAATAACGATAACGTATCAAACCAACCAACTGTATACAACTACAAAAACATGTTGATTTGATTTTATAGCAAAGCAAAGCCCAAAGCAGTCAGATTTCCAGTTGTAAACTCAGCTCAGAACCTCAGAGGAAATAGGTACTACCTATCCTATTATCTAATATAAAAGCTTCTGTGGGAAATACCTTTTCCGTTTCCTCCGAGAGTCTTGTCTGCTTGATAGTTGAGTGAGTTGATTGAGTTTGCCTTGCCCTCATACTCTCCTTAGTCTGTGCTTGCCCTCTAAATAAAAAAGTCCTCTGCACAGATTTATAAGTATGTATGTATTGTGTATGTAATGTACTAAACTGTACTAAACTCTGTGCTCCCTAGAGTATTATTCTCAGATAATAATTTTGAGGCTAGGAGTGAGTGTATAATTTTTATATTTTTTCCCTTTTGGGCAGGCTATAGTCGGAGACCATTCCGCCTTGTCTGCCTTTTGTTTTTTTCCCAGAGAGAGTTTTATTATTCCATTTGTTTTTACTATGTCCTTCGTTTACAAATCCATTGTAGGTCTATGTCAAATTGTTTTTATACAAATCCATTGTAGGTTTACGTCAAATCCAGTTTATTGGTAAGTCACTTCACTTCACTTCTTAGTTTATGGTATCTGTGGCTAACTTTCACCTAATGGTAAGTCCTTGGACCTTGGAGCAAGGAACAAAATGGAGCGGCAGTAACATTTATTTTGTATGAAAATTGCCCACCATTAGCTTGCCATTCAACCATTCATTTAATACTCTGTGACCTTTAATTGCCTTCATTCAAAGTTTTGTTTACTTTTTGTGTTTTCGTAAATTTACACTATTTTATTAGCAAATACCTATATTTTTTACTACACAAGTTGGATTTCACAATGCCTGAGTGTAATATTGTGCATTGTGGTACGAGGCAAAACCAGTATCGGCCTGGGCTGACTTTACACAAGTGCGTCAACAGTTTTCATTGAAATTGTAGTTTTGCTTCATTATTTTGTTCTAAATGTATGTTTCGTTAGTGAGCTTTAGAGTAAACATAAGGACATTAGTGCCATTGTTGTGTAAAATATCATTATTTCATAGTAATTCATTTATTGCTTACAAGATTGTTTAGAACTAGGGCTTGGTCGGGCAAATAGCCGACCCAATCCGACCCAAAAATCGAGCACGCCTTATTTATCAGAACAACCGCCCTGTGCCTTGGACGAATTCGTCCAAGGGTAAGTCAATGTATGATGTCAACGCGGAATCCGGAATAACTAGGCCCTACTAGGCCTTATTCTGAGGATGTCAATAAGTAAAAAATTTTTTTTTTCGTGGTTTTTACAAATATATACAGCATGTTTTTTTTTAATGGGACAGTGTGGGGATATCCAAATCCATAAGAGATACGGGAAAACTGTCTTTGGAACCATTTGCTCATTTTGTATGAAAATGATTTTGGCATAGTTATTTTTTTGGTCAAGCGTGAGTTCTCCATAAAAATTAGTAGTTTTGATCAAAAATTTGTTTATGCGTATCGACTCAGTTTCGTGTAAGGATTGTTTCATTGTATCGGAAGAAAAAAATCTGAGCAGCAGAAGTTAGTCAAATTTTATAAAATGTTTTCTCATACAAATTGTAAGTAATCAAGTAACATACAAAATGAGTAAATGGTTTCAAAGAAAGTTTTCCCGTATCTCTTATGGATTCGGATATCCCCATACTGTCCCATTTCAAAAAAACACCCTGTATATATATATATATTTATTTACATACCTCTACATTTCAGTTACAGTATTTAATTATGAATTTGTAAAAATAATTAAAAGAGGTTGTTGGTTGCAAACTTGAAGCAAGGAACAGTTACAAACAAACTTGGAATGAAGCACGTTACAAAGCATTTAGAAATTCTGGTTGGTTCTTAGAATAAGGTTGGTTCTTAGAATAAGGACTGATTGCTTCAGTCCTTATTCTAAGGGTTGATTGTTGGTTTCTCCTTGGTGTGATAATTCGTCCAAGGTTGGTTGCAAGGTTTTGACATTGACATTAGTAAAAATTCTACAATATTACCAGCTAAAAAGTAAAAACCACAAAGGTTCGAAATAACCTTGGAGCAAGGAACAAAATAAACAAGCAGGCAAAAAAAAAACAAAAAAAAAGTAACGAAAATAAATCCATGGAAAGTTGGAAACTGTAAACTCAAAATCTAGCAAAACAAAACGTAGGTAGTGATTTATTCTCTTGGAATCTGGCTTGCTTCTGTTTACCTTCGACCCCCGTCTCGTTTTGTTAACTTTACCCTAAAATTAGTATTCGAAGAAATAAGATTCGTATCGATCGCGTCGTGGTATTTGATTTTCATCATCCGTAAGAGTACATATAACATATCGGCGCTGCCTTGCCTCCCACCGGTGCTGCAGCATTCAGGCGAGATGCTGTTATTGTGATTGCTGACATTGTGCTGGGCAGCTCTCAACTGTGCGTGATGTCGAACGTAGAGAACGTGTGCCCGCAGACGCTGCGGAGCGTGGCGCGAGAGCTGCGCAAGCTGGCGGCGTGCCCGCCTGCCGGCATTAAGCTGCAGCTGCGTGACGACGACCTCACTGATGTTGTGGCGCACATTGACGGACCCGGTGAGTGCCACAGTCCACATCCACAAACCAGGGCAATGGGTCTTCACTATTTAGCAAATAATTGACACAGTCAGGTTGTAGCCCGTGTTTTAAAAAGCAACATTATGCAACATTGACACATTATGGTGTAGTGTACTGTACCTACGTACATGGTCTTTGGTACCTCTAGAAATTGAGGTTCACAAAATAAGCTTACACTAGCGGTTCTCATTAATGTCTCCATACAATATCCGTGTTAAACTATGTCTGTGTCAATTGCTCGATAAATATACTTTAGCTTTTTGCAAAACATCCAGGAGGAGTTAGAGGAGTCCTATTCTTAGGCCGAGACTGCCATGGCTAAAATTGTTTAATTTAATCTTGATATAGTATTACATTGAGTTAATGAGTAAGAAAAATCTTACAATAATTCAAGCATTATAAATGGTTGGGATTGAGATAATGGGCACTGAGGAAAAAACTATTGTATATAAATTTGTTTTGCCTTTTGGAACGCACACTTTTTTCTCTGGGTGAAATCAAATCACGAATGTATATAACTGGCACAGTAGGTAGGTAGCTATGTATCTCACGGAGTCTGTTTGATGTTTGACAGCGGATACGCCGTACGCGGGTGGGGTGTTCCGCGTGCGGTTGGCGCTAGGGCGAGGCTTCCCCGCGGTGCCGCCGCGCGCCTTCTTCCTGACCAAGCTGTTCCACCCCAACGTGGCTGCCGACTCGGGCGAGGTGTGCGTCAACACGCTCAAACGCGACTGGCGCCCCGAGCTGGGCCTCGAGCACGCACTGCTGGCGCTCAAGTGCCTGCTCATCGCGCCCAACCCCGAGTCCGCTCTCAACGCCGAGGCGGCGGCGCTGCTGCAGGACGAATACGACGCCTACTTCCAGCGCGCTAAGCTACTCACGGACATCCACGCGCGACCCCAGCCCGGCCCCGCGTTTGGCGCCGGCGCCAGCAAGCAAGCGAGCACGGGCTCGGCGGAGGAGCCGCGCGCAAAGCGCGAGCGCCGGGCGCACGTCGCACGTGGCGCACGCGACTCCAAGGACAAGCGCCGCATCCTCAAGCGGTTATGAGCGACTGCGTCGGCACCTGCGATCGATGACTGTGGCGCGATTACGTAATTCTGTTGCTATTGGTTTCAATTCATTTGAATGATGTTTCTATTCGAAATGCTCTGCGCTTGCGACTACCCAACTTACGCATTTTATTACAACGGTTCATTGCAACAACACTGCGTAAATTAGGTAATCGCACTAATGTAATTTAATTTAGAAACGACATTGAAATCGATTGAAATCAATAGCAACAGATTACGTAATCGCCCTCCTGATGTTGATTGTCGATGTGCGCTTTCTAAAAGATCATTACCCTAACCTAACTAAAGTACACAATTGATTTAGTTTTCTTTGTTATACCGTGTAGGCATCTCAAAGTCTACGAATGTGCGGTGCGTCATCTGAGAGCTGATTCTATGTTTTGACAAGCAATTGACATGGACGTATGGATTTTTGTATGGAAAATGAGGTTCCCAGAGTGTACGCTAGGGGCGCTCATCGGTGTCGCCATACAAAACTCCAGACTACACTACACGACGTCCGTGTCAATTGCTTGGTAAAATTTCAGAGTTCGGTCTCTGTCTGTCGATCGTCGACAACGAGTGTCTCGGGAGACAAGTGCCGAGTAAACGACGACTCGACTATCGTAGCTCAAACATCCGACTTGACCACTAAAGGACGCATCGAAAATATCAAATGTAACCCGCCCAACGCGTTTTTGCTGTTTACTTTATTAACGTTACAATCTTAATGGAACTGCATTTCAGTCCTTGTATCCCTCGTACCTAATCTAAATGACTTCATCAAATGTGTTCCTGTACGTACACTACACGTATACTTGTAGCTTTGAACGATTTATGTTATTGTTATGTATTGTATAGCCAAGCATACTTATAAAAATAGTCTAAGAAGCACTTTAAGCAATACTTAATTAAACAATGAATAACGCTCTAAGCAATGCTTAAATTTTTCTTACTCTATGCGTAACTTAAACATTAGAGTCCTACAGGACGCAGGCCAACTTTAGAATAATGCCCTCTGGCCACGTGGTCCTACTGTTCTACAATTCTAAAGTTGACAGTACAATGAGTAGGTTACAAAAAGTTGTCTTCAATCTGTTTTTAGTTTTGTTCCTCCGAGATCTTTTTGCTCAGCTGCCAAAAAGGTTGGATATGTACTATGTGGGGGATTCTGTCTTTTGGTATTAGGTACCACGTAGCGTAGCACCAAAACATGTAAGTATGCCATATATTAAAAACCACCTATTTCAATTGCTTAACCACTGATTTATTTGATAAACGCTTATGAGTAAGAAAAATCTTAAACACGATAAGCATCAGTTAAAATTTAAATAGGGATTATAAGTATGCCCGAGTGTGTAATAGTCAGCAGTACGACTTGGTTTTTGGGCAACAATACTCTCGCAAAAAAAAACTTTGCATAAAAAAAAGAAAATGGTGTTGCTGACCGTAGGTAGGTACCTACCTACTCTAAAGATTTAAATAGCCAATAAAATGAGCGGGCACGTCGCTCATCTCGTCATTAGTTAGATATTTGTAATAAAATAAATAATGTTATTATTATGTACCTGCCTACTATGTATGTAGTTTGAGACTAGAACTTAATAAAATAAGTTACATAAAAATAATATGTTTCTGTAATTAATTGGCCCTACTCGTTCTCATAATTGGTGCGCCCGCCCGCGCCCAGAGACCCAATTCTCTAATTTACAATCTCGTCTCAGTCGCACTGTCACGTATAGTAACTTCTTTATTAGTTCTTCTTTTTTTGAATTTTTGAATATTTTTTTTTTACTATACGAGACAGTGCGACTGAAACGATATTATATTGTGACTAGAATGTTTTAAAATTAGAGAATTGGGCCTCTGATGTTTTCTTTGTGCGCGTCCACAGTGAATGCGCGGGAACGGGGGCGTTTGCGGACGCGACGGGGGCGCCGGCGCGGCGGGAGCGTGAGGGTGGCCATGGCCACGCGCGAGCTATTAGACGCGGATAAGACCAAACTAGTTTGATAACGCGCGGATAGGAACGTTTGAAAAAAACGCGCGCTACTCGCTCATGACAGTCGCGCTAGGCGCCCGCCTTTGTGGCCCTGGTCTGAGACTTCGAAAAAATTTACCCTCATATTCATAATAAATTTATAAACCTTAGATAGCTAAAATAGCTTTTCTCTTGTTTTGGCGTATGTCATTTTACATCAGAGAAAACAAAACAAATGCTATTTTACTTTACTAAAATATGTTTAAAAAATGATTATGAATAAGGGGGTTAGACGTTTTCATGCCAAATTAGGGCGTTTGCAAGAAAAACAAGGACATTTTATAAATCTTTCATTGCATTATCTACTGACAGTATGTTTTTTTTAACTTTATGGGGAAATCCGAAACCATGATACAGAGAAACTGGCTAGCTAAGGTACCATTACGTCTTTTATAAATGGAAATCATTTTTCACACCACCTGCTCGACAATGTCCAATTACAAATCATGCAACCTCAACGTAAAGTAAAGCATTGTCTCTCTAGGGATATAAAGTTGTATGAAACTCCCTAGGGATTAAAGTGATTTGAATTTGGAACGTCAAATTCGTGTGGAGACTCGTGGAAAACTCTAAGTATAAAAATGCCCATATGGCATTGTAAAGAGGTTTGTTCGAAATAAGAACTGGCCACCATAAGCAGAACTCAAAAAAAAAAGAAAAAGGTGCGTTTACAAAGAATGTGAACAGCGTGTTTGGTGCTGTGATTTTCAGTAAATTTTATTGCAATATTCATGTTGATAAAAAATTACAAACGATAGTGACTCTACTCCAAAGTTTATCAAAACAGACGCTTTAGAGATTATTGATAATCTAGTTATGGTTACCCCTCACCCCTCTGCCTTAGATTAAGTCTAGAATATACTTTTAGTAACTAAGCATTTATATTTTAAGGCTGACTCAGCGGCGAGACAGCCCTCGGCGCTCTGACGCACATGTATTCTTTTATTGCAATATTAAAGCATCTCCATATCGATGCACACGTATTTTTAATTTAATTTTAATTTTAGTTTTAAATTTTAATTTTTTAAAAACCCGTTTCTAAGCTCCCAAATCAAGAGTGGCGCAGCCCGGAGCGGATTTTCATAATTTTCACGGGTTTTTCCGCGTTTTCCCGACGTCCAAATTCGTCAGGAAAATTACCACGAAAAATTCCACGAAAAGTTAATTCGACGAACCAAATAAATATTCTCTTAAACGGGTAAAGAAAAGTGAGCAATGGGTGTAGCAGTCGGTTGGTGAGTACAACTTTTCGCCAATCCTTTGTTTCCCAAATCCTCCTCTTTGAAAATGGTTTTTAAACAATAATTTGTTATTATTGCGATCAAACTTCTCGCATTATAACGTGTCTGGTTAACTTTGTATAAAACTCTATAGAGTTAACCTTAGTATTAATTAGATAAGAAAATATAGAGAGTGCATAGTCTTCAAATTCAGATTTGTACTGTAAGTAATTAATTAGTGTTACGTAAACTTAAATGATCTAAAATCGATCGTATTAGAATTATAATTTAGAATAAAAACTCAACTTAGGAACTATTGGTTGACTTTGTATACAACTCTATGGAGTTAACCTTTGTTCTCTACCATTGAGTTATGAAAATATAGAGAGTGCATATCTTAAAATTCAGATGTGTACTGTAAGTAGTTAATTAGTGTTACGTAAGCTTAAGTGATCTAAAATCGATCGTACTTGAACTATAATTTAGGATAAAAACTCGTATATTTTACAAAATATTTCAGTGTCAAACCAATTTTACAAAGAATTTTTATTCTATGCCCAACTATTGTTGTGCTTATTTTATTGTTTTCATTGACATTTTTGTGTCAATCGTTTTTACAAAGAATTTTTGTTTTATGGCCAACTATTGTTGTGCTTATTTTATTGTTTTTTTTTATTGACATTTTTGTGTCAATACTTTATACAACCGCGTAAAGTAGAGTGAAAATTTTTCATCAAGTTTTTGTGTAATTTTACATAATCGCATAAACTCAAGTAAAAATTTTCATTCAAATTTTACACATTTTCCCAACTTTTCTTGTGTTTTCAATTGTATTTTTTTTTGTGCTGTTTTAAATTGTGTAATTTTTACAACCGTGTAAACTAAAGTGAAAACTTTCCATCAAGTTTTCACCAATTATTTTTGTGCTTTTTATTGTGCTATTTTAAAGTGTGTAATTTTTAAAACCATGTAAACTTAAATGGAAATTTTCCATCAAGTTTTCCCCATTTATTTTTGTCTATTTTATTGTGCTATTTTAAAGTGTGTAATTTTTAAAACCATGTAAACTTAAGTGGAAATTTTCCATCAAGTTTTCCCCATTTATTTTTGTGCTTTTTATTGTGCTATTTTAAAGTGTCTAATTTTATACAACCGCGTAATCTTAAGTCAAAATTTTTAATCAAGCTTTCCTTTTATACTTTATTATTGAAGTGCTTTTAATTGTGGTATTTTAAAGTGTAAACTTTTACATAACCGCGTAAACGCAAGTGAAAAATTTTCTTAAAGTTTTCCATATTTTCCCAATGTGTTTTCTATTGTGTTTATAACGTGTTCTATTTTTGTGTAAAAAAAAAAAAAAAAAAAACTTAAATCGTGTAACTCGAGTGAAAAGTTGCCTTCTCTGAATCGTTCGTAACTCTATTACTATGTCGAAGCTATAGAAGCGATACTTAAAGAATTCATTCAATTGATACTATTATACAATGGTGATAAAAGACAGTTAAATTTATATTTGCGAAAATGTTAATATGTAATTGATCGGTTTAGTAACAGAGATTTCGAAGAACAAATTGTTTTGACTAGTCGACTTACAGAGAACGCAGCTGCGCTCTTATCGGAACGAGAGGATGTTGAGACTTGGTCTGCGATGAAAGAATTGCTTGTCTAGCATTTTGGAGATCCGCGTAGTGAAGCGTGTATTAGAGTTTTTGAAAATAAAGTCAGATGAAAGTTATCTGGATTTTTGTAATAGAATCCAAGGTGTTCGAAATTTATTGATGTCGAAAGTGAACGTGATTGGTCCTCAATCACGATAATCACTGTCCTAGTGATTTAAAACGCGCAAAATGTATCATATTATAATAATACATCCTTGAATGTATTTTTATGTAACCGTCCTGAGAATATGGTACGGGTAGTGAGACTTAAGGTACCATCAACATTAGAGGCCGCCTTAAGTGATGTTCTTGAGGAAGTAAATTTTTTTTGGAACAATACAACATGAAAAATCGTATACACGGCAGCAGTCAAATTATAAGTTCAGGTTCAAGGCCATTGATAAGCAACAATGCCCCGCCTAAGATGCCCCAAATTCAAGGGCAAGGTCAACCACAGAGTTTTGGAACGGACCGTCCACAAACTTTTGGGTACCGACCTTAGTTTGGCCTTCAGCCACAACAACCAGTAGGCCTTCAGCAATTTAGTTATAGGCCACCATAGCAATTTGGTTACAAACCACCTCAAACATTTGGTTATAAACCACTCGAACAATTGAATAATCGGCCAACTCAATTTGGATATCGACCACAATCTGGTATCCAGCCAACTCAAGTAGGCTACAGTCCCCCTTAGGTACAAAAGCCTCAAATGCAAATCAGTTACGTGTCTATGAGGACAGCTCCTCCTATACCACAACAAGGTTTTAAGTTAAACGAACTGATTATAAATGACTATGAATACGAACCTTATTACAATGACAATTACGACTATAATCATAATAGTTATCAGGACGTGAACGAAGTGAACTATTATGGTAACAAAAATTATATATGTAGGTACCGACGTATCGTACCATATGAAGACTGACGTATATCAGGCAGCCGAATTTTCTCAAAACTGCCGTGACTAAATTGCGATCCTAATTCAACACTTTCGTACATTATTTAAAAGAAATAGATGTAAAAATTATGATTGATACCGGAAGTATGAGGTCATTCTTTTGTCCTCAAAAAGCCTATCAATATTTTGGTCAATTTATTCGAAAGGAACCATTTCAAGTGATTAGCACCCACGCGTCCAGTAGACACGATGAAGTGATGGAAATCCCTCTCTTGCCTACTATACTTTTGTTTCAATAGTAATGATTTGAATAAATTTTATTTGTATGACGCTGACGCACGTTACGACGGACTTATTGGAAATGATCTTTTACAACAATTAGGCGCGATTATTGATTTGATTATTATTTTTATATTCTTTTGAAAACGAATACTACTTGTATTCCAATAATCAATAATAATTTAAATTATATTATTGATAATACCACTACGATCAGAACAACGGGTCAAGTTATTTAAGCGAAGCCATACTTGACTTCTATGAATTACAGAACGGCTTACGAATGCCTAGTGCAATAGTGAACTGCATAAACGGTTATGCTTCTACGGTCATTCAGAATGCCTTAGATCAATCAAAACGGTTGACTATTACAACACCTTTTGCTGTAATAAATTAAGAAAAACATGTAACAAAGATTAGAAAATTAACAGCTAAAAAGAAAATAAAACACAATGACTAAACGACAAAAACAATATCAGACTCAAGTAGGACAGCGATAGCTGGTAGCCCTATAGCGATTTCTGATACATTATCAAGACATAGTATGGAAGTAGGTGAATACCCTATAAGACCAGAATCTAGTAAATCACAAACAATTAATTCCGCTGAAGATTTGGAATCAACTGGAATACCAATTTTACGAGAGGCAATTTACAACAAGCCAAATGAAATTCTAGTTTATTCATGGTTTAAAAATGAAATGCAAGTATAGAATCTTTCGCGTGAAAAACAAAAGGTTTTGGAAGTTTTCCTACCTACAGATAATTCAGAATTGGTCAAAAACTTTTTGAAACAATACATAAAGCCATGAGTAAAATATTTTATCTATTTTGAGGAAGAAAAGCATCGAAGATTATTTGGTAATTTAATAATTCAGTTTTTTTTAAGAAAATAATGTTTAATCTTTACTAATGCACAGAAAGAGTAATTTTATTGGAGATAAAAGAGAGCAACGAGCAATAATAGTTAAATATCATAAAAGAAAATCAATTTTTGCTAAAGATTTTAACAAGCGGATAAGCAAAGATAAACCTCGTTTTGTAAAAGCAAAAGTTATAGGCAACCCCGAAAGAAACATTTTACCTATACAAGTAGGAGAAACAAAAACTAAAGTTCCTATTAAAAATGTCAAACGCCCTCCACAGGTGGTGCAGCATACTGCTGATAATGACACCAACCCTGGCCCTTCATCTACAGACACTTGAAGGAAATCCAGGGATACTTCCAATAAAGGAAGGTCAGGCATACTATCAAACTGACTATTGGACTATAGTTAAGGTTATAAACTTGGAAAGGATTTACAGTGATTTAAATTACGTATCAATGAACTATGAACAACTGTGTAAACTGATCGATTGGAATACATCATATTCGGAAGAATTTAAAAATGTGAAAATACATACAGAGTTTATACGCGATATAACTATAGATAAATACCGACAACTTGTTCCACAGCAACGCTTTGTGAGTAAAATCCATTGGGTTCCATTATAAAAGTTATTACAGGTAATCTTGACCATGACGATGCCATCAAATATGATAAACTCACATCTGAACTAAGTCATAATCAAATTATCGTTTCTAAGAAATTAACCTTGGTCTCTAAAATGTTCGATAGCTTTATCAATGTAACTGAAACAATGAATCAGAATACTGTTAATTTAGATAATCGCTTAAAGCAAGCCGAAATAATGTTAAGAGATTTAGCTGCTAGAAAAAACAATTGGGTTTTTTTCACATACATATCAGGATTATTTAGCGTCTTTACAGGCAGTTTTCGTACTATATTTATCAGGTTAAGTGAAATTGAAACAGCTCTAGCATTAAGTAGTCTCTATACTACATCAATCTATCGTGAACTCGACGGAACTCATGTATCATTTGAAATTGATTGCAAACTCAGAAAGCTTAGTGTATTTACCTATCGATGAAAATTTGTTAAAATTAGAAGAAACTATTTGTGTAAAATCATTTATTAAGAAAAACCAGATCACGTTTATTATGGAAATTCCTATTACTGATAATTGTACTTATAACTATTTTAAAATGTACTCCTTACCAATTTTCCACCAATCCGAAAATAAAACCTTGTCTATTTTCCCCAAATATCCTTACCTTTTGGCGAAAGGAATGAAATACTTACCGATTGTGAAACCATGCCGCCCGTTATCAACTGGCGACCATTTTCTGTGTAATGCAGATAACCGAGCAATGTACCATGAGCCCACCTGTATGGAACAGCTCATGAAATTTGAAGACAACCCTGATGATTGTACGCAGCATCAGGTTCGAATTGAAAATGTCAAGGTCCAGCAAGTCAGTTCTGACAGTTGGATTATTTTCAGCAGACTTAAGACTACGCTAACGAAACATTGCGATAACGAAGTCAGTAAGCAGCCATTATTTGGAACTTATCTCGTGACCATCGACGAGCCTTGTGATTTGGAAATCCATGGAATTCGTATTCGACACCGTATCTACATAGAATCGGATGTTGTAGAGCCAATTCCAGTTATCATCTTGCCGCAGCTACGTGCGAACGCCAGTCTATCCGGTGCACGCGCACTCAACATGAAAGGAGTTCACTTAAATGAAGTTAAATACATGGCTTACTCTTTAAAGCAAAGTGCAGTGATCGAAAGTGTTTTAAATGAACAAAAAGACTTTAACTTCAGTGAACAATTAGGATACGTTACTTTATGTTTAGTAATTTTAAGTTTTTTTGATGTTTTTACTTTACGTGTTTCGTTTAAAATTGTTAAAAATATTACCGCTTAAGAAAAATTATCGGAATACATCTAAAATCGATCGAACCGATAATTTTCCTCTTAGGGATGGAGGAGTTATGGTTACCCCTCACCCCTCTGCCTTAGATTAAGTCTAGAATATACTTTTAGTAACTAAGCATTTATATTTTAAGGCTGACTCAGCGGCGAGACAGCCCTCGGCGCTCTGACGCACATGTATTCTTTTATTGCAATATTAAAGCATCTCCATATCGATGCACACGTATTTTTAATTTAATTTTAATTTTAGTTTTAAATTTTAATTTTTTAAAAACCCGTTTCTAAGCTCCCAAATCAAGAGTATCTACTACCGCAAAAATCACAACAAGCCTTGGCTTTTTATTGTCTCGCAGAAAGTGTGAAAAGTAGAGTATGCTCCTCTGGAATAAAGCCTGTCTTCGTCTTGGGCAGCTTGAACCCCTCGCTTCACTCAGGACTCTATATAACTCCCTCGCTACACTCGGGAGTTAACTTTAGAGTCCCTTGTTACGCTCAGGGTTCAATATGCCGCCCGTGACATAAGACACTGCTTTATTCCCTTAGTGCATAATCTACTATTGGTAGAGTCTCATGTTCAGAAAAAGAGCCGCCGTGGCCAAATTGTGAACTAAGTAAACTAGTGGTTCGCTCCGAACTGAGACCTCGCGATAACACCTTTATCAGCCAAAGGGTTTTGTATTTTACGGCTATATACATAAGTATGTTTGTTTGGATGATCCATCAGAAATCTAAAACTACAGAGTAAATTTCTCTAACATGAGAGAGATTTTGTAAAGCAAAAAAATATATTTTTTAAATAAGCATCTATAATCATTGTAGTTTTGCTACCAAATTTTTAAAGATTACGTTTTCTACGCTAAAAATTATGGTTATTACAAAGAAAAAATCCTCAGTGTTCGACCTCTCCCCGTAGAACAAAATATTCTAAAATAATTTTCAGCATTACCAGAAAACTTGAAGTATCTTCGAGATATTTTTTGCATATTTTACTTTAGAAATCGGTTAGAAGAGGAAAGAACAAACTTTGCTGAGAAAAAAATTTAACCAGGTAATTTCCTACACATCATCGAAATAGCCTTTGAATAGGTCTAAGCAACAGGGCGTATATACTGCATACCTGTTAGTATTTAAAATACTTGACGAATTAATTGATAACGTCCTTTTGATGAAAATCCTAGAACTCCAATGTCATTTAAATTCCTAGGAATGGGGGGTCACCAATGGATGTTATATTGGTTATTGTTTTTTAAGGTACAAGTTTCTAATTTCTTCAATTTCAGACTTTTCCATGTAGTTGTGACACAAAAGCTACAAGCATACCAAATTTCAGCATTGTGGGATTGCTGGAAGTACCCTAGAATTTTTGATTTTTACTTTTAGATTTTCCCTAATATCTCAGAAACTTCTTAAGTTTAAATACTAATTAAGAACAGTTTTGAAATGTCCAGCTAAAGCGCTTTCATTAGACACCCCACTTGATCCTCGATCAAGACGATCTTGGCTGCCTGACTTTTTTTTTTACCTCTACTAAAAAAAATTGTACCAATGCTATCTACCCCCATACTAAATTTCATAAAGATCGGATAAACGGTTGGGAAGTTTTCATCGGATAAACATACATACTTACATACAAAAAGCATACAAACTACAAACGTCGATTCTTCCAAGTTGACTAGAAGAACTCGCTTCGCTCGTTCAATAATATTATTTCCAACCTTAATTATGAGCTGGATTGTTTCTGTCGGCATTATGAATCATAAACAAAGTATAAAGGAATTGTCTCGCAAAATATATTATAGTCAATAGAACCGTGAACCCACCACGTGCGGCGTTTAGCGGAGGGTTCCCAACGAGTAACAGTGTTACTCGTTGGGATTTTTTTTCCTATCGAGTAACAGTGTAACTCGATGGGATACAAATTAAAATAAGTATTCCCAACGAGTTACACCCAGTGTAACACTGTTACTCGATAGGACAAAAACATCCCAACGAGTAACAGTGCTACAAATTACGACATTTTATTTTAGTTCGGTTATAAAAATATACGTAGGCTATTTAGTTGAAAGTGCCATACTTCGTTGCTATACTTTATCTTCGTTAGTCCATTTTTTATTTTTGTCCATACACTATCAACGCCAAAATATGGCATCTTTTGAACATTCACCATATTTTATTAGCCTGATTGAAAAAAATTATATTCACTGCTAGTTCAATCTCTAGTCCTTCAAATATGTTCAATAATCAAACAGCAATGGACGGATAAATCTTAGTGAAACAACGCAATCGTGCAGTTTGTAATTTTTATGTAGACAACACTGCACTATAATATATTGCACAGAATTGCAGCAGCTGCAGAGATAAGCATTTTGCAAAGTGTTTCCAACATGCTTGAGTTGTATTACTGGTGAAGTATGCAATGAATATGATATAATAATAATATAATATATGAATATAATATTATATATATGAAAATAATATTATATATATGAATACTGCTCTATATATTTTGGCTGTACAAACCGAACAGATAGAAAAACCCGGTAATAAACTTTCAATCTTTGTCTTGTATGACTTTATCCCCACAGCATAGGACAACTCAGGAGTAAGCGCAAGCCCATTCTAACTATAGTCTTTCTACGGTGAATCACACCAAGTGGCTTAATCTACGTTTGGCACTCGTACTTTTTTTATGGTGAGAATGACGAGCACTCCTAGCGTACTTTTTGGGCAACTCTGTATTGCAATATAAAAAAACACATCAACTCATGATTCTGTAGTCGGGAGAACAAGTGCAATTCTAAGACAAGGCCTGCAGTTCAGAAAATTTACAATAGTGTTGCCAATGTCATAAGATATTTGGTGAAGTTTCCTCTGATGGTGAAAAATGGTTACCTCATGTCCAGAAATGAAAGTAGGTGCTGGCAACACTTTTGTGCAGTCAGGTTATCAGTGTGAGTCAGTGCACAGGGCACACAATAACGTACCACCGCAACAAAAATGGCGTTATCCAGTTCATTTCAACAAAACAAATTTGTATACGTGAAAAAAAATGGAGGTAGTGTTCTTCTTCGAGGAAGACATCAGTATTACGCCCGAAAAAAACACGACAGTGGGTTGGAAGTGTGGGCGTGTGTAAAAAGAAAAATTTGCAACTGACTGTTTCGAGTCAAAGTAAGTAACTAATTATTATGTGCTAATAGTGTTATACTATAAAAAAAAATTTTTTGACTCAATAGGACACAGTGCGATCTGGAGAGCTCTACAAGAAGCTCAAATCAACAATATCTACATTGAAATTATCAAAAATATCTATGGAAATTGCAGAAGTAGGGTGAAACTTGAAACACCAGGAAAATACATTAGAATAGAAAGAGGCGTATGACAAGGAGACCCCCTTTGATGAAGACATCAGTATTACGCCCGAAAAAAACACGACAGTGGGTTGGAAGTGTGGGCGTGTGTAAAAAGAAAAATTTGCAACTGACTGTTTCGAGTCAAAGTAAGTAACTAATTATTATGTGCTAATAGTGTTATACTATAAAAAAAAATTTGACTCAATAGGACACAGTGCGATCTGGAGAGCTCTACAAGAAGCTCAAATCAACAATATCTACATTGAAATTATCAAAAATATCTATGGAAATTGCAGAAGTAGGGTGAAACTTGAAACACCAGGAAAATACACACAGAAATCCGTAATAAAACTAAATTTATAGATGCTCTAGAACATGCACTAAAACAAAAATGGCAGTGGGCAGGACACACGGCAAGAATGAATAAAGGAAAGTGGGTCAATACGGTAACCATCTGGAAGAGTAGGTAGACCACTTGCTCGATGGTCAGATGATATACTAAAGGTTTCGAATACCCCAAACTGGGCAGAACTAGCAGATGACCGCGAGCAATGGAAGGAGCTGGAGGAGGCCTTTACCCGTGAGGGGTCCTAGTTATAATCTTCAGTACAAAGAAAAAAATGTAAAACACATATCTAACTATGGAATAAATAGGCTTTTTATTTTATTTATTATTTATTATTAATAGTGTTATACATTCTGCCGATGGATTTTGGCTGAGCTGAAATTGGCCAGTAAAGATGGGCATAGACAAATTAGTTCCTAAAAAAACTATGTAACAGCTTAACGCCTAACTTTGAAGTTAGGCGTTTAGTTGCGGCGGGCAAGTAGCCGGCTGAGATGCGAGAGAATGCGGGTTTAATTCCCGCTGCGGAACAAATGTTTGTATGCTCTGCAAATATTTGTTCTGGTTCTGGGTGTTATGGTACCATGGTACTCGTAGTTCCTGATACCCACGACACAGGGAATCCTAGTGTGGGATTAGGTTGACTACGTATGTGACTGTTGGGTGTTATGTTATGTTACACTGGTACCAATTACCCAGGTATTTGCCTGATTTAGTCTAGTGACCAATCCAAAACATTTCTTGCTGAGTGTTCAGCAGCGCGGCCTGTCTCTTTCGCATGCACCATTCGCTAAGTTAAATTTAGTTGGTCAATAAATGCACATAATATTAATTGTCAATAACTGGATTTTTATTTCCTTGTGTTTTATGATAATGTAGAATGTGGTTATTAAAAAGTCAAAAAAATTAAACTTAAATGTTAGAGCACAATTAATGTAAAACTGTAATAGATACAAAAGTATGATTTTAAAGAGGAGTTAAAAGTTACAAATGTTATTCGACACTTCAATGTTTATTTTATTAAGTTAATTGTTTTATTTTTAAATAAAAAGCAGTGATCAGCCATTAATTAAAGTGTTTTTTTTTATTTTCAGCTTCACCCAGACAAATATCTTAGTGTCACTCGTTGGGAATATTTTTCCTATCGAGTAACACTGTTACTCGTTGGGATTTTTTTCCTAGAAATATTCCCAACGAGTAACACCACTCCCAGGGTGTTACTCGTTGGGACAAAAATTCCCAACGAGTAACAGTGTTACTCGTTTGGGTGTTACTCGTTGGGAACCCTCCCGTTTAGCGAGCGACTAGGTACATAAATTGAGACTAACGAAAATTCTGCTGAAATGCGCTCACATTCACATCTCAACGAAGAGGCGAATATTACCCATTATTATTTTTTAAACAAGCCGTAATTCTTGACTCTGGCAGTTAAGATATTATAAGTACAACATGTATAAGTAAGTTTGTAAGTATATTGAAGTTGGGTATATTTGTCCGTCTAGGACGGATACCCGTGTCGCGTCGTCGTCGGCCACTGGCACCTCAAGGCTTGTCGTCCAGCGGGACGTTCTCGGACGCCGGCGCTGCCTCGCGCGGCGTCGCGCTCGGCGACGTCAGCACGTGCCGGTGCAGCAGCGCCGCCAGCGCCGCGCCGCCCAGCGGACCCACCCAGTACACCTGTAATACAATAATCTTTTACATTTTCCCATACGATCCCACGTGTATCTTCGAGGCCCACACACGGCACCGTTAATAACGAATAACAGGGGTTAAAGTATGAAGATGACGTTTTGTAGTGGCCACTTTGAATTAAAACTAAACTTGCATGGTCCAAGATAATGATAAGGTTACCGGTCGGTAAGGCGCTAACGCCCTTTTGTAGGTAGGCGAACGAAGTTGAACCACATTTCGACTCTTAACTCGGGAGTCGGGTATCGAGTACAAACCGAAGACTAGGGCCTCTGCTGCGTTAGAACCACGTCGTAACTCGTATTCGATAATTAGTATAACTAAGGTATAAGTCTACCTAAGTACCTAGGTTGAGGTCTCCGTGTTTAGGTAAGTACCTTAAATACTAGTAAAAACAAACAATAGAATGTTATTAAATTTTTGAATTTAGAATGTCATAGTTTTTCTGTAAAAAAAAAAGTTTTAAGAGGAAGTCACCGGCAGCTAGCAAAAGGGCGTTTACGCCTTTTTGCACGCGAACGAAATTTGTGTTTAATTTGGCTATTATTTGCTTCAAACTCCATGAAACTTTGTACACATGATCAGTACACAGTACATTAGTATAAGTACCTAATAATCTAGAAAGGTGGTGCGTCAGTTTTTTTTTATATTTATGATTTGGTAATCCGCGGCAGGAAGTCCGTGTTGCTCGAAGTTTGGTAACCATACCTATATAATTTTGTAAGAAACTAACGCACCACGGGTCTAGATATTATTATACTGATCATGTGCACAAAGTTTAATGGAGTTTGAAGAAATAATAGGTAGCTAAATTAGAAGCAAAACTCGTTCGCGTTCAAAATAGCGTCCCTAAGCGCTCTTTTGCTGGCTACCGGTGCGCGGTGTACTAAAAGTTCAGTCTTATAAGTAGTTCTATTAGGATAAAGAACAGGTAAGGAACAACACAACTACAATAAATAAACAACGCAGTTGATTGAATTGATTTCCTTTAGAATTCAGCCACCTACTATACCTAACCTACCTAGATGTTAATTATTATCATACCATAAACCCTCGTATACTTACTTGCCTTTACACAACTTACAAACTAAAGTATGTTAACCAGTGTGAATGCATAATATGCAGATACTTACTGAATATTAATATAAATAAAGCACAACAAACAATGTTTATTGGTGTTTATTTATAGGTTATTGTGCAGAAATAACAATAGGTACCTAATTGTGAAATATTTTCGGGCTGAGTAGTGTCTACCTCTGATTTAGAACCTGTCTAGCGTTTGAAAAATCCCTTTCGCATGGAACAGACGTTGTTTGAATGTACATATTTTTGGTCCTTATTTCATAAAAGAGTCCTACAATATTGGAACTTGCCATTCGTGCAGTTGCAGTGCAAGTCACCGATGGTTGCATCTTTATCGATGATTCGTTCCACTTCCACATAATCGTAACAAGAATTCCAACGCGTTGGACATTCTTGAGCAAATTAATTTCTCTTTGCTACGATAGCTTTCACCTTGCTAGCAATATCTCCATCTCCCAAGTTTATGGGCCTGCATTCACTCAATCTAATAGCGGCCAATATTTATATTTATTGGGTGCATTGTCGCTTACGGTGCAAGTCATTTTGAGTGTTATCTGCTGGTCTTGAGCCATTTCTGTTTTTTTAATGATCTCCCGGAGGTCGTGAAGGAGGCAAAGCGTTTGCTATTCGCGGATGACTTGAAGGTATTTCTCACCGTAGCAGACACTTCAGATTGTGATAGACTCCAGCGGGATATAGATAGGGTGGTCTTATGGAGTGAACACAACAAGCTGCGTTTCAAATTTTCAATGTAGCAAAGTGCTGCATGGTGAGCTATACTCGTGCGCGCGCGCCGCTGCGGCATCTGTATGAGGTCGGTGGCGAGGTGTTACCGCTAGCGACGCGTGTGCGCGACCCTGGCCTTGAAATGGTACCCGATTTAACATTTCGCAAACATATCACTGACCTATGCGCCAAATCCTTCAGAAAAATGGGTTTAATTCTGAGGCAAAGTACGAACTTCAATAATACGTTTATCATTAAAATCCTTTACAATGCTTTGGTTCGGAGCCATCTATAGAAACGAACGCCCCATGAAGCCAAGTACAGACTAATGGTTAAAAAAATTCAAAATAAATTCACACGTTTTTTATACTTGAAGGAGTACGGACTACGGAGTATACGTATATCCCTACTCTACTACCCGCTGATGTACCTACCCGAGTTTATTTGTTATGGGTAGGTATGGTCGGGTACTGTAGACTGTCGGTTAGAACTTAGAAGGGATATGGCGCTGGTCAAGTACATCGTGCGAGTATTGCGTGGGCTCGTGCACCACGAGGAAGTGCTGGCAGCGTTGCGGCTGCGCGCGCCGCCGCCCCGCCTTGCTCTGCCAGCCAATATTTAGAACAAACTTACTCAAATTTGCCCCAATGTCACACGCCATCGAGTTTCTTCGACATCTTGTTTTGGAGAAAGTTGAATAGTTGTGGTGCCTATTAGTAATATTATAGGTATTCCCCAGTAGGTGACTACTCATTTTTAAGCTTGGTTCTTTGTTTTTATTTTAAGTATATAATCATGTGCATATAACATCGCTTTAGGATAATAGTTTTTTAATAAATAAATAAAATAATATTTTTTCTCAAGAACTCCATCAAATGCGAGCTCGTATGGCGTTCGTTATAGTATACCACACCCGAGCAAAACAGTTGTTAATTTTGTGTCTGAATTTACTTATAAAATGCGCTGTATATAACAGCGATGCATATGGCTGACTTATTGGATGTTTTCAAAAACTTAGGTTACTTATCAAAGAATTCGTCAAAGTTTTTGTGGTAGGTACTAGATATACCTACTACCTAGATGGTAACCAGGAGAATTTGAGAGCATTTCTATGAGCTTTCTAAACTCGGGCTCTTCCACTATGCGCAGCGCGTGCAATGATGACCTTTTGCCACCATTGGCACAACTGGTCTATGTAGTTAGGTACCTACTGGTTCCACCCTTCGTTTAGGTTGAACTATCTAAATACCTTTAAAAACGATCTAAAGATAGCTCAATTGATCCAAATAACCACAGTGCAATTAATAATAACTGTGACCATGTGCAGATTTAATTTTAATTCAAAGTGGCCACTACGTTATTACGGCATGCAACTTCATACTTATTTATGCACAAAAGTGGTGAAAAGTTAAATTAGGTAGGTATAACCAATTCATAGATATTTTATATGATATGTATGATATTATGTTGGTAAAGAGAGTAGATTAGCGCTTGCCATCTTGATGTTCAGAGAAAGCTCACCCAGTGGTATTCCCAGTGTCCGTGCAGCAGCGCCGGCGCGAAGCTGCGCGCGGGGTTTAGACTGGCGCCCGTCGCGGGTCCCTGCAACACGCATCAACAACAACACGTCAGCACAGCAGCTGTAGGTGCCGACCACCGCGCCATCGCGCCGCACCTCGCCGCACTCTCACTCACCCCGGCGTAGATGAGGCCTGCGATGAGCAGGCCGAGCTTGATCGGCACCGCGGGGTCTGGGCGCGCCGGATCGTGCGCCGCCCACGCGCCGCAGCACGCCAGTGACAGCAGCCCCGTCAGCGCTGCCTCCAGTGCCGTCGCCGCGACCGGCCCCACGCTGGCAGCCGGCCGCGTCACGCCCAGCGGCGACGGCACTGGCAGCGTGCCCTGCAGCGCCGCGAACCCAAGCACGGCGCCGAGCGTTTGCGCCAAAGCGTACGCGCTGGCGAGCGGCCAGGCCAACTGGCCTGTCAGCGCTGCCGCCAGCGATACAGCCGGGTTCATGTGCGCGCCGGACGCATGCCCGAATCCCATGGCGCAGCCCACCACCACGAAGCCGAAGGCGCAGGCGACGTGCACGAGCGGCGGCGCGTTGGCACCCGCCTCCACCGGCAGCGCCGCCGCGATGCCGAGCCACACCAACAGCGCGGTAGCGCACACCTCGCTCAGCAGCGCGCGCCACCACCGCGCCGCCCACGCGCCGACTCCTCTCTTATCTGCAAGTGAAGCCGACAGGACTATCAGCACAATATTATATGTTTGTAAAACACCAAAACATGGCGCAGCGGACTCTGATTTATATAACATAACACCCAATAGTCTCATAGTCTTGATCCCACATTAGGATTCCCTGTGTCGTGGGTATCAGGAACTACGAGTACCTGACATGGTACCATTAATTTGCAAATTGTCCTTCGTCAACATTCCCAAGACACATACGTAGACCCAACGTAATCTGTGAGCTTCTAAAACTTCCTTCTCTTGCAATTTTTTTTCTTATTTAGGACCGACTCTTTTTAACATCCTGAACGTCTCCTTACAAATTTTTCAGTGCTTTAAATCATTATGCAAAAAGACAATAACTACATGCTTATTGTCAAAATCATATCAAGAAACGGAAGAGCTACTTAGTTAGATGTTTCTCCACTGAGAAAACAGTTCATCAAAAAATATGGTGATTTCACGTAAAGTAGGGAGCATACGGAAATAACCATAAAGTACGATGAAACTACTGTTGCTGCTGCTAACCATATATTATGATGAGCTGTCACCATGCATTAGTAGTTCGTATCACCGTATGTCCGGACTTACGGTGACGGTAATCGTAATGGACCATTACTTTTTGAGAGAGAGCATAACATTACATATGACTGTCATCATATTTTTGTATGCTTTCCTACTATTTTTATGTGCTCTCCTCTAATTTCCGAGTAATCCCTATTATTTTATCATACTATTTATCCATGCTTTCCTACTATTATTGTATGCTTTACTACTATTTTTAATGTGCTTTCCTCTCATTTCCGAGTAACTCCTGTTATTTAATCCTACTATTTATCCATGCTTTCCTACTATTATTGTATGCTTTACTACAATTTTGAATGTGCTTTCCTCTTATATCCGAGTAATTCCTGTTATTTCATCTTATACCATTTATCCATGCTTTCCTACTATTATTGATGTGCTTTCCTATTGATTTTTCTTACTATTTTTCTATGCCTCCTGTTGTAGTATGGCTCGGGTATTGTTCCTTTTTCTTAAATATGTATGGGCCAATTAATAAAGATAATTGACACATAGAATAAGCAAGAGTACGGTTAAGAGAATGATGATGATGTATAGTCGTTCATCGTCATCACTCCCGTAACCGTACTTTTGCACGGTTATGGGTCAGAGTAGATTACTAAGTGTCAATTATCTTTATAAATTGGCCCACACATATTTAAGAAGAAGGAAAAATACCCGAGCCATGCTACAACAGGAGGCGTAGAAAATTAGTAAGAATAAACAATAGGAAAGCACATCAATAATAGTAGGAAAGCATGGATAAATAGTAGGATGAAATAACAGGAAATACTCGGAAATGAGAGGAAAGCACATTCAGAAAAAAGTACCTACGCAATACAGAAAATAACCCTAATAAAGTAGGTACTTCTAGACAGAAGTACCTACTTTATTAGGTATTATTCTAGAACAGTGGATTTGGGATTTGGTGAATTATTTGCTATAATGGAAAAACATATGACGGATTAACATTTTAATTAAAAATTACAAAATATTATTAAATAACGCAAAATATATAATTTAGAGTAACGGAGTAGTAGTTTTGGGGTAACGGAGGCGGGCTCGCACCGTCTCTTGCCAGAGGGCGCACAACCTCCTGTCACGGACCAGCTGAGGGTCGAGACCACTGTTCCAAAGCTGACTGCACCTTATCCGCGTCACCTGTACAAAATTGCAAGTGGTTAGGTCAAATAGATTTTTATATATGGGGGTCGAAAGTAGCTTTAAATTTGGGGTAGGAAATTCTGCCGAAGTCAGCCTACAAAACTCGAAAGGAAATTAGCTAAATTTACCTAAATACAGTATTTTGTGACATGTTTACTTTATGGTACCATAAAGAGTATCTCTAATTAACATGGGCTTTCACATTAGATATTTTACTTAATACGAGACTAAAATCAATACCTTATTCAAATCCCTGGTGATTGATCCTAGAACACGACGCGACTTCAGGCGTGCTGGACAGAGAACGGGATCGAGACTCGGGCTTTGCCAGGATACCCAACGTAATAAGATAGGCACGTTGAGCCCTCCAGGCGTTCACCAACCAGCCATGGTTTGGTAGGCGTCAGCAGGCAGATGCGTAGTAGAAAGGTGGAGATTATTTTATGTACAACCACATCATTTTAAATGGACATCAGCTGGGCATCAGTCGGCAAAACTGGGTCATGTACTGTAACAAGCTTTTATATCAACAGCTTGCATAAACTGGTGCACTAATCTTAAAACACTTATTTTTGTACACGAACAAATGTTAGGTATTATGAAACCCAGCTGATCTTTGTTGCACTTTGTTGCTTCAAATCACTTCACATTTTGTAACACTAACTATAGACAATCCGTAATATTTAAAATAAAATTACAAACAAAAGGCGGAGCGCATGTGCTTCCCTGCTAACTGAATAGAATAAAATGACCGGGCTAGGACATACCCGCGTGCCGTTCGCAGTAGACTGGTGATTTCACAGTATTTTAATATGCCGGTCATCCAATATTATGAATCTGTAATCATACTTTAGTAAAACGATAAACGTATTTTTGTGTGATGATCACGGTATTTTGGAGTGCCGCGTCAAATATTATGGTTCCGTAATCATATTCGATGGTAATTTGTTACGTAATTGTATTTTTGTGTGCTAGTCATGGTATTTTGGTGTGCGGTGTCAAATATTATGATTCCGTAATCATTATTTGATGTTTGTTCATTTGTTAAATAATTTTTGTATGCCCGTAGTTACATAGATAGATAGATAGATTAACACTTTATTGTACACCAGGAATACATAAAAGGATTTATTAAAATTAGCAGTACAATGGGCGGCCTTATCGCTGAGAGCGATTTCTTCCAGACAACCTTTGGATGGACAGTAACAAGCGAAGCAGTAACGAAACGGCGGAAGATATAGTCCGTAGTCGTATATTATAAGGATTTTATGCATAGAAGCTTCAAGAAAATTGATGCTAACTACAAAAATAAAGTGACGAAAACTGTTATATCTTAGGTATCATCGAATTTCTGCCAACCAGACATCCAGCAGACCATTTCATATTACGTAGTGTTATTTTAAGAGGAAAGCATCGTAAAGTATCGATTTAATCTTCTTATATTCTGTCACCGTTTATTACGGAGAATGGTCATCATAATATTGTATTACTTACTATTTAAACTAGATTATTTTATTATATATACATGATACAACCTTATTTTAGAACAATTCATCGTATTTTTGAAAGACGTATTGATATTTTATAATGAAGCCAAAATGACATTTTTCTCAGTGTCACATTGGTACACTCCAAACAAGCTACCTACTAAATTATACACTATTTATATTATACAGGGTGTTTTTTTGAAATGGGACAGTATGGGGATATCCGAATCCAAAAGAGATACGGGAAAACTGTCTTTGGAACCATTTGCTCCTTTTTGTTTTTTTTTTTGAGTTCTACTTATGGTGGCCAGTTCAATTTTCGAACAAACCTCTTTACAAAGCCATAAAATGGTCATTTTTTTACTTAGAGTTTTCCACGAGTTTCCACACGAATTTGACATTCCAAATTCATATCACTTTATTCCTTAGCCTAGGGAGTTTCGTACAACTTTATATCCCTGAAGAGATAATGCTTTACTTTACGTTGAGGTTGCATGATAATATTATGTAATTGGACATTTTACAGGCCAAACAATTACAGAACAGATTAACAGACAATTACAGGCTAACCAATATTGTGCCCACTACATCAAAATTAATAAAAAAAAAAAGAAAAGAAAGAAAATAAATTTATTTACAGCATCAACAAATCCGGTAATATATAAACTAAGCTATTTCATTTAATAACACCATTAAACTTGGTAGGTACTAACGGTTTTAATAAAAACCGGACAATGCTGAAACTGACTACATAATCTAAAAAAGTGTCTATCGACGGCCCTCACACTAGGCCGAGCCTGTATCGTGAGGACCAAGGTTACGATTAACAAAATAATAAAATAAATTAGCGTCTTGGTACAACTAAGATTCTAGTAAAGAGGTACCTACGATTTTACATGCGCAACTTTCAGGTAAGTCTAGATTAATAGGAAAACTGGTAGGTAAGTAGGGATCTAAGTTTTACAGAGATCTATAATAATGTGTAAAACAAAAAACAGATAGAAATATTAAGATACAATTATAGAAAATACTTATAATAAATATGACAGATAATAATATGTAGATATATATGCTATAAAGTTATAAATAGGTAATGCTAATACTAAAAGTCGTATTTTAGATAATTATTTAAATAAGTTCTTATATTATGGTTATGATAAATAGTACCAACGGTAAAAAACTTTTAGTTTATGATACCGAGGATATCCTCGGTGTCCTTGTATGAAAGAGTCAATAACCAGCCAAATATGATATGTTTTGCTTCCCGGACAGACTTATTTTTAATATCGCAAGATTTAACCACTCCATTATAAACATGAGCCCTAACGAAGTAACCAAACCGCCGAGCGAAGGAAGTATTTGTCTTAGGGGTAGGCATTTTATAAACTCTTTTGCTTGCCAATAAGGAGTAATTATCCGAGAGAAGGAAAAGTCTGTGTGCGGTAATCGAGATCCTTTGAATAAAAAGTTGTCGAACACTCAGAACGCCACATTCTTTGTACAGTTCAGTGGTTGGATGCCTAAAAGGTTTCTTGTGCATAACTTTAAGAACTGAGCGCTGAGCTCGCTCAACTTGTATGAGGTAGGATTTCGCTGCACCTCCCCAACAGGTTATGCAGTAAAGTATTAGCGATTGACACATGGCTAGGTAGATAGACTTGAGAAGCTCTTTACTTGTAATATCCCGGAGGCAGCGCATAATGTGTATGACTTTTCTAATACGGCCAGAAAGACTTTCAATTTGTTTTTTAAAATTTAAATTTTCGTCTATAAAGATTCCCAAATATTTAATGAAATTAGTTCATAGTTAGTTAATAGAATCAGTAATGTCAGAATCTCACATTCTCAATTGCAATAATATCCTTTCCAACTGCCAGCTTGCGTACAGACCAGCCCCCCTATTCCCTAATAGTACAGGCAAATAAGCAAAAAGTGTGGACCTAAGTCGTGTTGTCGTGGATTCTTATCGAAACGTTAGATGACACGAAAAGAAGCTTATCCTAAGTTTGCACCGTTTCTGGCGCATACGGAACCCTTTTAAATATTAGGTACAAACTTAAAAAGGCTGTAAATTTTAAAATAGAAAGAAATTACTTGATGCAAGTTAAATTACGTATAGAGAGACTGTCTTAGTGCATTATGATTTTAATAAAAACCACGTGCATGTAGGGAACACAGTGTTGAACAAATGCATCTTCCGTAAATTAATACCAGTATAAAACTTCCGGCGGATGTAGTACTAATTAAATGAATAAGTTTAAGTCAATTTCCAGAACTACATTAATTTTCCCCGAAGTAGAGCGACAATAAAATATGGAAAAGTGCCTTCCGTGAGACGCACCAAGGCGCAAACCTGGTAATGTATTTCGATAATTTTTCTGATAAGTCTATTAATTTGCACAGACTAAATTAATTTTCCCGGAGCCGCAATACCCACAAAAAGTTTTTTTTGTAAGTAAATGTTTTTTTTTGTATGTTCCGTATGTCGGATTTAAAAAATACTTGGTGCAAATGAAGATCATAACGGTTCAAAGTCTATGCCAAATTGCACCGACTACTTCTATTTCCCCCATAAAGTTACGGATATTATAAGGTTTTCAACCTATTTCATCCTGTTCCGGAGGGTGAAATTACTGATGCTTATTATTAGAGGTGATTTTTAAGCCATCCAAAACAATTAGAAAAGTTTTCATGACTTCATCTAATTAGTTCCACACTTTTGCAAAAAATCACCTAATTTGACTGTACTATAACTGAAAGTCACTTAGTGACTAAAGTTTGACAAGTACCTAGAATGACCATCAAAAAAAAAATATTATGAAGAATTGTCAATTGATGGTAATTTTACTTGTCAATCAACTACAACGGCGACACATGAATTTATCAAGTGTGTAACCCTTAACTTAGAGAGGAAGAAAAAGGTGGCTGCCATATTTTTAGATTTATCTAAGGCTTTTGACTCCGTCAGCCGCATGAGCTTCTCTGAAGCTACAGGTTAACGGTCTCAAAGAGCAGAGCCTAGGGCTTTTGAAGTCATTTTTAGACCGTAGGAAGCAAACAGTCGAAATAAAAAACAATGTTAACCGTTTGTTAATGCCACAATTAGACAGACAGACTACAACATGTACCTAGCCACTGGACTCACAGCTGCTTATCTACAATCTATAACCATCTTTTTCTAGGTTCGATTCCCGCCTCGGAACAAATATTTGTACTTTCTGCAGATATTTGTTCAGGGTGTTCTGGGTATTTTCTATGTATAATAAAAAATATCTATCTATGTAATGTATTGTATTAAGTATATCAGTTATCTAGTACCCATAACACAAGCTCTGCTTAGCTTGGGGCTAGATAATGTTGTGTGGAATGTCCAGCGTTTATTATTATTATTATTATTATTATCTACTATCATCTAGTAGTCAGTACCTATTGCTGTCTTTATGAGTCAAAACAACATATTTATAAGATGAGGAACTACGTTTCTTGAATAAATTAGGTAGGTACATAATTGTATTGTTAAATAATTAGTCAAGCTAATCTGTCATTTAGTTAACCTTTTTGATGTGTCAGTGTATTGGTTCGAAAATAAAATATATTGTAATTATTATATTATTATAATGACAAAAAAAATAAAGTCTATACCGCAATGTGTTCAAAATAGGAGTACCGCAGGGGTCCTAGTTAGGAAATACGCTCTTTTTTTATTAAATACGGATATAGCCAATGTAAAAGTCAAAGCAGAAATCATACACTAGGTATGCAGATGACACCACTGTAGTAACCTACTGCTAATATAACTGAAGAGCTATTAGGTAATACTTATTAGTGAAGCTATTAGAATAAAATAATAAATAATTCAAGTACCTCTCGAAAATGGAAAAATGCTAAATAGCAGTATTTCAACAAAACCTCTAGGGTTTGAGTTGGATCCAGCCCTGTCATGGCAATTGGCAACAACATGTCGACGCTACATGCAAAAAAATGGTGAAAGGCATATTATGCTCTGAAGCAGCTGCGTCCTATTACCTCCCAAAAAAACCTAAAAGAAATATATTACGCATACGTACATTGAATTATGTCTTACGGTCTACAGATAGTGAAAGGGTGTTAAAAATGCAGAAACGAGCTTTGATGGTAGGTACTTGTGGGCGCAAAATTTAAAGATTCCTGTAGAGTAGAGAATACTTTAAGACACCGCAAATACTGACTTCTGCGTCCCTGTACACACTGGAAGTTCTGAAATATGTGAGACAACATTTTCAAGATTTTAAAATACGAGGTAGTGACAGCGAACGTAGTGTCAGACATATAGGATGTGCCTAGAATCTGTGAAAAGAATGACAAAAAAACCCTTTATGATCGAATTACCTTAAACGCGAGATGCCAATGAGGGCATTATACCTAAACATGAGATTTGCCTAAAAAGCTGTTTACTCTAAACGTAAGATGCCAAATGAAGCAGTATGCCTAAAATGTGAAATTGTCAAAGAAGCAGTTTGTCCAAAGTGGATGCCTACAAAAGAAAATGCCTAAGTGGTTAAATGCCTACAAAGGTGAATGTCTAATTGGTTAAAAGCCTACTCAGGTAAATGTCTATTTATTTTGTGGTTCTCTTCTCTATATATAATATAATTAAAAAATTATTATAAAAAATATTATTATTTTTTTTGTTAAGAAGGAAAGACAGGTTCGTGTTCGTTTTAAGTTAGTACCTGGATGTAACTTGTTTTATATAAAATAATTAAACATATGTTTTTTACGGTTTTTATTTTATTAGCTTTTAAGTAATAATTATGCAGGTCACCTTCTATTCTGGCTTATTTAACTGATGACCGTTTCCATTTCAGTATAATTCGTATAATATCATTTAGAGACCTACTTTATAAAAAAACAAAAAAAAAATAAAAAAAAAATAAAAAAATTCGATAGAGATTATCAAATATTATGAGCCAATATTTTACTATGAAATCGACCTTACGGCTGCCAATTCTCTTGATATCTACTAGTCAACTGACATATTTGACTAACCGCTTCTTGGTCATCTTGTATTTCAGGCAAACAACTTTACAGGTAATTTAAATTTAGACAAACTGCTTCCTTGTCAATTTCACATTTTAGGCATACTGCTTCATTTGGCATCTTACGTTTAGGGTAAACAGCTTTTTAGGCAAATCTCATGTTTAGGTATAATGCCCTCATTGGCATCTCGCGTTTAAGGTAATTCGATCATAAGGGAAAAAAACTAGGTACCTACCTCAAGATATAGGACCTAAATTATTTAACAAGCTTCCCTTAAATATTAGGTAAATTACGTGTGATAACTCTTATTATAACAAAATTAAGATAATAATTAATTATTATAACGCTTATTATAACTTTTATTGCCCTTATGATCGAATTACCTTAAACGCGAGATGCCAACGAGGGCATTATACCTAAACATGAGATTTGCCTAAAAAGCTGTTTACCCTAAACGTAAGATGCCAAATGAAGCAGTATGCCTAAAATGTGAAATTGACAAAGAAGCAGGTTGTCCAAAGTGGATGCCTAAAAAACAAAATGCCTAAGTGGTTAAATGCCTACAAAGGTGAATGTCTAAGTGGTTAAAAGCCTACTTAGGTAAATGTCTATTTACATAGTGGTTCTCTTCTCTATATATATATAATATAAATAAAAATTTATTAAAAAAAATATTACATATTTTTTAAGAAGGAAAGATAGGATCGTGTTCGTTTTAAGTTCGTTCCTGGATGTAACTTGTTTTATATCATATAATTAAAAATATGTTTATTATGGTTTTTATTTAATTAGCTTTTAAGTTATAATTATGCAGGTCACCTTCTATTCTGGCTTGTTTAACTGATGACCGTCTCCATTTCAGTATAATTCGTATAATATCATTTAGAGCCTTACGCCTGCCAATTCTCTTAACAGTCAACTGACATATTTGACTTACCGCTTCTTGGTCATCTTGTATTTCAGGCAAACTGCTTTACAGGTAATTTAAATTTAGACAATCTGCTTCCTTGTCAATTTCACATTTTAGGCATACTGCTTCATTTGGCATCTTACGTTTAGGGTAAACAGCTTTTTAGGCAAATCTCATGTTTAGGTATAATGCCCTCATTGGCAGTTTTATTGGATAAGACTATTTTCAACACACTTGCTCATAAAGTGGCTCTAATTTCACCGCAATTAGGCACATAATGACACCTATAATCAAACTGTGACTTTTTCATTGCTATAACTCACAAGTGAGTTATAGAGTTTTTTTTATATCAAACTGTGACTTTTTCATTGCTATAACTCACAAGTGAGTTATAGATTTTTTTTTTATTTATTGGTTAAGTTGCTTTCCTCTGATCCCAGTTGTCCCGTTTGATCTTAAAAAAGTTTCGATACAAAAAAGGTCGTGATCAATAGAACAAATAAATTAATGTACCTATTGCTTGCTCATTTCATGCAACTTCGTATTACAATAGATAATTTCAACTTGTACGTGTTTAATAAATAAAACTTTCACTCAAATGTAACTTTTGTTTTCTCTGTAATAAAAAAAAAAAAAAATCCCCATTTTGTAGGTTGCTAAAACGCTAGCCGCGGAAAGCAAAAAAAAGAAACCTCATTCTTTTAGTCTATGGCCGATCGCCATTGTTAGATGCGCGCACATAGGAAAACTGATTAATTTTTCCCGCCATAGGGAAAAAATTTTCACAACTCGTTTTCACTGTTAAAATTACAGTTATTTTCTTCACAAGTGTGTTGAAAAACGTCGTATGATACACGTGTGTATTAATGATTACCGTCCTCGGCTCTCTTAAGACCCTCGCCTGACGGCTCGGGTCTCAATGGCGCCTCTGACGTAATCACTAACTTTACACACTTGTACCATAATGTACTATTATCCCTTATGATCGAATTACCTTAAACGCGAGATGCCAATGAAGGCATTACACCCTTCATATAATGTAAATGAGTATCTAGCTAACGACTATGCTCATTGTTAATGAAAAATATTGTTTGATTTATACTTTTTATTGGGCACTATTTTTGACTATCAGCCAGTTCACTAATGAACACCTGTGTCTCGATCAATTAATTTAATTTATTTTATAATTATTTAATTAATGATGAGGCCCCTTTACTGAAACACATTTTATTTCATTTTAATTGTTCAGTGACTTACCTACCTATATTATATCTAGTCTGGTAAGTAACGCCTCTTTACCGCGAATATTGAACAAATCTGAAAGGCACATTGTAATTTTTAATTTTTATTTTGAAAGGCCATTATTCTAAGTAGGTACCTAAGTAATAAGAATGTACCTATATTTATGCATAGCATCATTTAGTTTTTGATAGTGCTGATGTGTATTCTTCAGATTTTCAATAAACAATTTTTATTTCATTTTTCATTTTCATTTCATTGTCGGGCAGGTGATGTGAAGACATGTTTATTTTAAGGTACGTATTTGCAGGTAAGTAAATTATCATTTTCTTATTGATGACAAAGACGGCTAGCACTGATTAACATATTTTCAGCATCATTGTCTGGTAGCACTGTTTCAGAAACGGTTGTGAGACAGGGAGATGTTATTTCCCGAAACTGTTCACCTCTGCATTGGAGGATGTTTACCATGATGACGTGATGACATAGTCATCGTGGTAGAATCGCTGGAAGACTGGGCACAATACTCGGAATGTACCGTCTCCCAACAGGTGGATCCTAAAATGAACATGGGCAAGACGGACATCATTTCAAATGCCCAGAGGCCTTACCATATGAGCTCTTATAGCTATTCAGTGCAAAAACTATTCAGTACAAAATATCGGTTCCGTGCATAGATAGTGTATGTCTATGGTTCCGTGATGTCCGCAGCTATATTTAAAGACACAGTAGCAGAAGGTCTATGGCCTTTTGCGATTAAAGTTATTCAATGATGACGAATGTCAACGACGAACCGATATTTTGTACTGAATCACTATAAGAGCTCGCATGGTAAGGCCTCAGCTCGCACCTAGGCGGTACACGTTGGGAGCGATATACATATATGGACACTGCCATTTGTCACGTTGCAGATGAACAAAATAAATAATATACTTAGGCGAGTATAAAAGTACTTACCTAAATGATAAGTAGATGTTAAAAATTACAAGGATGAGGCAGAAGGCCTACTTATTTAGGTACTTACGTAATACTTTTCAAAAACTAAATGAAACATTTTAGTGAGCTTGAGTTTGAGTGTAGCGTACCTATGCTTGCGTTTTATTTCAGTCTATTAGTAGTTAACTAAGCGCGCGCTATAATTTGAGTCGCTACGCTACTAATACGAGTAACCTACCTACGTATAGAAATGGGAGAGTTTTCCCGTTAGCAAAGACATGTAGGCATGTAACTATAGGTAAGAAGGTACTTACCTAATTACCTACCGAAATATCAGGTCACAAAACTAAATACAAAATCATGGTCTATAGGTATCCCGTTTCGTGATAAATTATGTGCATTATAATTATTTATAAGTACCTACCTAAACATTTATAGAAGGTAGGTACTATATCGATGTATAACTAACTGAATTATTAGCTGGTAGGTACCTACCTATTTTTTAAATATTAATACAACTTAATTGGTATCTTAGGTAATAATAATCCAGTTAATAATAATCCAGTTTCCCGACGACTTTAAATAATTTATACAATCGGTGAATTATATCATTTGGAATAACATTTTGTAGGTACTTATACCTACTAATGTAAGTAAGTCAATGGTGCCTACCTACCTAATTACGTCTGTTAATGAGTTTGTAGGTAGGGTACCTACTTCAACACGGGATGCCCGTGGTGAAACGTGGTGTACTGACCGTGTCGTGGCATGGCTAGATGTGCCGATGCCGTGCGGTGCGAGTGATCTTTGCTGTGGCCGAGTGCGGACTGCGGACCGGCTGGACTGTGTGGGGGGCCGTGGGTGACACAAACACAACTGACAGCAGCCAAGTCACCGCGTTCCAGTGCGTGTGCGCCACGCTATCTGCCGCCGCCGCCGCCGCGCCACCCGAAGCTAAAACGAACGTGCAAGAAATGCGCGGGGGGGGGGTGGCCGGTGAAGAACACCCCCTCCTCCCGTGCCGCCCAAAGCTTCGGGCCTAGTTGACGGCGCCCCGGGGCGCGGCCTTCGGTGATGAACAATTATGAGCATCTCTAAAAACAGAGGACAGCATCTGAGTAGGTACATAATGCACGTACTTATTAGACAATAGATATTAGTACATTGGAACCTAACTAATTATACTTAATACATGTAGGTAGTACCTTCTACGGAAGGAAGAGTTTGAATTAGGTACCTACTTACTTAAATCAATAGATAATCCCCTCTCGTCTACCCTGTACTGTAGGTAGGCAAGATCCTGAAGTAGACTTTTGGGAAACAATGGTACCCTACCTAAGTAAATATTATTCATTCGAAATGCCAATTGGTACTAGGTATAGGCAAGGTTGATAAAGTAAAAAAGCAATATTGACTGCGATTAGGCAAGAAAAAGCAGTGTCGTAAGTACACATACTGTTATCATTTTATCAGCGGTCACCGGGTCAGCCGCGCGCAAGTAGCCGCAGCCGTGTTTGGAACACATTCAACTGAGTACTTAGGTAGGTACCTACTTATGTATCGTAGTCCGGAAGAAACGTACGTTATTATTATAATTGTACAAGTATTGTTCTTCACCACACAATTATTACTGTCGTCCTAGACTTGGCGTCCGAGGCGAGGAATCTCAAAAGTAGTAACCTAAGGAATTTTTCACACCACCTGCTCGACAATGTCCAATTACAAATCATGCAACCTCGACGTAAAGTAAAGCATTGTCTCTCTAGGGATATAAAGTTGTATGAAACTCCCTAGGGAATAAAGTGATTTGAATTTGGAACGTCAAATTCGTGTGGACTGGAGACTCGTGGAAACCCTAAGTAAAAAAATGCCCATATAGCATTGTAAAGATAGGTAAGTTAAATTATCCGTATAGTATTAATCCGTAAAGGTGTAAGTTCAAAATCGAACTGACCACAAGATGCAGAAGGTGTGAAAAGTAGAATATGCTCCTCTGGAATAAAGCCTGTCTTCGACTTTGGCAGCTTGAACCCCTCGCTTCACTCAAGACTCTATATAACTCCCCTCGGGCCTCGTTACCCTCAGGGTTCAATATGCCGCCTGCGACATAAGACACTGCTTTTTTCCCTTAGTGCATAATCTACTATAAACGCCCAGTGCGACGTAACGTGATTAAATAACGAGATGCCAAAAATAGTTAAGGTAGAACTAGGAGCTTATTTAGTAAAGTTGTAATGTAACCGAACAGAGTTTTGAAAAAAGCCATTTCGAAAATCGCACAAATGAGCACCCTAAAAAAGCTTTGGCATTCAAATGCTCTTAATTTTGAAAGGCAACAACCATTGAATGGCAACAACACATTTTTTTTACGAATTAAATAAAGTTAAAATACAAGAGAAGAAGAGAAAATTCTCCGAGTCAACTTGGAAGAATCGGCGTTTGTATGTATTCTTCATTCTTTATTGTACACACATATACCTACATAATAAGAACACAAGACAGAATTAAAGGACATGTACAAAGGCGAGCTTAACCCTGAACAGAGTTTTCTTCCAGCAAACCTCTGAGGCTAGAGCGTGGTGATTATACAGGATGTTTGGCGCATGGACCGACAGGATTTTTGGGGGGTTGGGGGAGTCATGCGCTTGTTTTCCCCGATAGAGCCTATGTCCTAAGTGTCCCCGTCGTTTAAATAATATGTTATTTTTTATTCATGTATTCTGGATTCATGATTTCTGTCATGTAGCATATCGTTAGAAAGGTTAATAAATAAAGAACTTTTTAAAAAAGAAAACTAAATTAGTAATGGCTTTTAGGCCCGCCGCTGATTGCAATTTTTTGTCACCGTGACTTTTTGTCACTTAGTCAAGTGCAATGAAAACTGTATTGAGTGCGCTCATTATGGTGACGTGATAATACGGTGACAAATAGTTGCAGCGGCAGGCAACACCGGAGTGACGTGACTGTCACTCGCCCTGTACATTACTATGGGAGTCCGCTCACTGGTGACTTTTTGTCACTCGGCCGGCGCAGCGCGTTCGGAGTAGACGTATGCTATTTAAAGTGTAGCTGTATTTTGTTTTCAAAGATGTCGTCTTCTATGCAAGAGGAAGACATTGACAATGAATTATTAATAGAGGAGGTAGAGAAGAGACCTGCATTGTATGCAAAAAATTTAAAGCAATATTCCGATATCATTTTAATAAGAAGATTATGGGATGAAATAGTATTACACTTGTTTCCAACAAGAAGTTTATCACAGGAACAAAAAGAAAATGCAGGTAATTGTATTAGCGTTTATTATTTATTATTCTTAACCACGTTACTTATTTATAATTATTAGATTAAATTAGGGCGATAGGCAATTACAGTTCTTGCATAGGTTAGGTATAGGTATCACTAGAGCGTTGCGGAATTATTATTTACCCACATTGACATAAGATTGAAATTTAAATGAATTATTGCGTATGTACTTGTGAATTGTGACTATTATTATCATAAGTTACATGTTTAGTTATATTTTTTCATATTGCCACGGTACGGATCCTTGTGGTGAAATAAAATAAGAAGTAAAATAATTTCTTATATCGACACAGGACATATTTCGATGCCACTGATGTGTAGACGTATTGCTGAGCGTACATTCGTACGCGGTATCTGTGAATTGAATTCCATCTCTAACGCGTACATACTTATGTAATATTTTTCCTTATGTAATAAGTTTCCTTTAAATAATCTTTCCGTGTATATAGGATGCACCCAGTAGCGTTTTTTCCGTTTCATTTTTCTTCTACGTATTTCAAGAGCACAAATCACGGCAACCTCGTTGAAGTCCATTACAAAAATGAACGCGATTTGTTACCCAAGAACAGATTCAGTGAGCGCATCGTGGGTGACAGCAGGTGACAGTAACAATAAGTCACGGTGACAAAAAATTGCAATCAGCGTGAGCCCTTAGTTTTTTTTGCAATGAATTTAGAAGTTGTCACTTTACACAAATTTACCACTTTGAAAGCTCATAAGTTTTTTTTTGCTATGAATTTTATAAAATTTTGGTTTATTTAGGATGAAAATACATTGCAGAATACAAGCATAAGTTATTTTGTGGTATTACAACCACAAACAAAAAAGTTATGACGATTTAAAGGCAAGATTATGGGTGTTTTTTTAATTAAAAATAACATATTTAAACGACCGAGACACTTAGGACATAGGCTCTATCGGGGAAAATAAGCGCATGACTCCCCCAACCCCCCAAAAAATCCTGTCGGCGCCAAACACCCTGTAGAGGTAGGTTCGTGTACACATATAAAAAGAAAAGTGAGAAATAAAACAAATTCAAAATTATATATTCATTAAAATAAACATACATAAACATAGATAAATATACAGGGCGTCCCACGGCTATGCCACATGGAGGGAATGTACCTTGAATATTGTAGATGGAACATTTTACTGAAAGAAGACATTATTTGAGTTTAAAAAACAATTTAAACTGCATTCATAGATATTTAAATAAGTACATGGTTGAACCGGGAATCGAACCCGTTACACGAGAAAAATAATCATCTGTAGCTTTATCATACCGATCAAAAGGCTTCGTCATAAGGATTATTTTTTGCTAAATAAAATAGTGTTAGAAATAAAAGGAGACCATGAATTTTAACATTTTTAATACAAAATTAATCAATTTATCAAATGCTCAAAATGAGTCCCTTCCTTTTGAATACAAAGTCGCACTCTTTTGATTATTTCGCTCCCTGACGATTTTTTTATTTTTAGGCTCGGTTTGTTGCATACAACCAGGTACCTATTAATTACGTATCTCTTATAATTTTATCATGCACTTAAATTATTCATAGGAGAATGATGCGTACCTCTCAAGTGGGTACATTTATTAGTAATAGGTACTTATGATAATGTCACTTGTAGGTCCTTATGGCAATGTCAGCTTTTCATTTTTCTGAACAAAATTTCACATCAAATGTTAAAATTCTTGGTCTTCCTTTTATTTCTGACACTATGTTATTTAGCAAAAAATAATCCTTATGATGAAGCCCTTCGATCGGTATGATAAAACTACAGAATGATTATTTTTCTCATATTATTGAACGAGCGAAGCGAGTTCTCTGAGTCAAGTTGGAAGAATCGGCGTTTGTATGTATGTGTGTATGTATGTATGTATGTATGTTTGTCCGATGAAAACTTCCAAACCGTTAATCCGATCTTCATGAAATTTGGTATGGGGGTAGATAGTATTGGTACAATTTGTAGGTAAGGTTATGAGCTATATCGGTCAGGGGGTTGCTGAGATATTGGGGTCCAAGAGGGGGTAAAAAAAATAAAAGTGAGACAGTCAGATCAAGTGGGGTGTCTAATGAAAGCGCTTTAGTTGGACATTTCAAAACTGTTTTTAATAAGTATTTAAACTTAGTAGTTTCCGAGATATTAGGGAAAATAAAAAACGCAAAAATCAAAAATTCTAGGGTACTTCCAGCTGTCCCACAATGCTGAAATTTGGTATGCTTGTGGCTTTTGTGTCACAACTACAGGGAAAAGTCTGAAATTGAAGAAATTAGAAACCTGAACCTTAAAAAACAATAACCAATATAACATCCATTGTTGACCCCCCATTCCTAGGAATTTGAATGACATTGGAGTTCTATGTTTTTGTCAAAAGGACGTTATCAATTAATTCGTCAAGTACTTTAATTACTAACTGGTATGTAGTATTTACGCTCTGTTGCTTAGTCCTATTCAAAGGCTATTTCGATGATGTGTAGAAAAATTACCTATAGAGGTTAATTTTTTTTCTCAGTAAATGATTTTAGAAATCGGTAAGAAGGGTAAAGAAAGTAAAATATGCAAAAAAATATCTCGAAGATACTTCAAGTTCTCTGGTAATGCTGAAATTTGTTATTTAAGTATATTTTGTTCTACGGGGAGAAGTCGAAAATTGAGGATTTTTTCTTTGTAATATCCATTTTAGAGTAGAAAATTTAAATCTTTAAAAATTAGATAGCAAAACTACAACTAGATGGCACTGCTTAATTAAAGAAAACTTTTTTCTTGCTTCACAAAATCTCTTTCATATGAGAGAAATTGACTCGATAGTTTTAGATTTCTGATGGATCATCCATACAAACATACATACATAGCTTACATAGCTTTCTTCCCCTCTTAAATTAGTCGGGCTGATAAAGGTGTCATCGCGAGGTCTCAGTTCGGGGCGAACCACTAGTTTATTACATTCAGTAGGAGGTTAATGAGTACTAGTGGTGGTTGATCAAGCAGGCCGAAGAGCAGGGGCGGGGCCAGCCAGTGGTCGCCGAATTTGAGATCACTAGCAGGCCCCACGACTACTCGCAGGTTCTGAAACCTCTCGCACAACTTGCATTGCAATGCAAGTGGCCCAAGTCCGTTGGGGCTGGATTATTAATAGGTAGTTTAGAAAAAATAACAGATTTATTGGTGACCCTACTAATTTAAATTTGAATCTTATGCTAAAGTACAGAAACACAGAGTAACAAGCAATGAAAACAGAGTAATACCTACATAATGACGGCGCGCGGTATTAGCGCCATCTATCCGAACATGAATGAACTCCCTCCGGTGAATCGTTACATCGGAAGTGAGTTTGTTCTAGCGGAGCGTCGTATCTATGGTCGCGGGGCGGCCATTACGGTTTGACAGATTTGGTCAAGGTAACGGCCGCGCACGCACCTGGTCCGCGACGAATCGCTTAGTTTCGGCTTAATCTTATGGCAAAGTGATCAAATTAATATCAGAAATTAATAAGAGAATTGTAATTAGTCGATTAGTGCTAATATTTGTGAAAATTGTTATTTGATTTTGTGTAATTGTGAAAATTATATGCAGAGGTTCATACGAAGAGTTTTATTTTTGCTCACTGCCCTTAGATGCTAACGCCTCACAATGAGTAACCCAGATCAGACTAATCCTGTGCCTATATCAGAAGTGGGATGCTTTGGGCAGCAAAATGAGCAAAGCCAACGTGCAGGTTCAAACTCTGCTTCAAACTTGCTGAGTAACATGGAGGCGTTACTGACACGTATACTCGCGACGCCGCAAAATTTAACCGTGAGTAATACATCGCCTAAGCTTTTGGAGTTTAATCCTGCTGAATTGGATGCCGATATAGACGGGTGGTGCAATGTGTCGGAAGTAATTATTAAAGCCAAGCGCCTCGAAGGTGTTGATCTACTGGTAGCGCTTACTAGCGCTTTAAAAGGCCGTGCAGCAGTATGCCTCACTAAAATGAACTTGAATGAACTTACCTGGGATATTGTGAAGCAAACTTTGATAGCTAGATTTGCTAAACCAAAGTTATATCAAGATCATTTTGATGAAGTCTTGCGCTTCGAGATAAATACAAATACAAATACAAATACAAATACAAATGTTTTTATTGCGTTTCCAAAAGATACAATATAAAAACCAATGATGAAACCTCCTTTTAAGTAAGAAATTACTTGTCATAGGAGATTTCGCTCTTGCTTAGGTCTATTTTACGGTATTTAAGGTAATAGAATTATTAACATTTAAAAACAAAATAGGTAGAAATTAGGGTGAGCTTTACACTGAGTGTAAAGTATATGTTTAGTGAGTCTGAGTACCACTGAGAACACCAGTCTCGTAAGAGTCTGGGCAACAGATGGAACCCAAGCCATGTGAGCACGTGTGTCCCTGTGTATGTGTGTGTGGGTGTGTGAGAGTAAGTGTGTGTGTGTGTGTGTGTGTGTGTGTGTTTGAGTAAGTGTGTGTTGCTAGTTTAGATTTCCAGTAGTTCGTGTGTGTACTTTTATGTGATAACATCCAAAAGTTTTTCAACATCATCATAGCTTAAAGACAATAACCATTTAATTAAGTTTGTTTTACATTCATGATTGTTCATGGGGTATATGTTTAAATGTTTATTTATTTTTATGTATAGCCGAGCTGATTGTCCAAAATATTGTCGCGTTGCATAATTAGATTTTACGCCAGTTATATTTATAACTATATCTTTTCTTCTTTTATTTAATTTAGTGTGGTCATATGCAAGAGTTTTATGTAGTTTAAGTACAGAGTTAAAAACATACAATTTCCGAACAGAAAGTAAATTCACGTCTGAGTACAACATTTCGGTGGAAAACCTATATGGTTTGAAGCACATTACTTTTAAGAGCGACCTTTGCGCTCTTTCAAGGTCTAAGAAATGTGTTTTAGTAGCTCCTCCCCAAATAGGTATACAATAGCTTAGTGTAGATTGTTCCAGCGCAACATATATTTGCTCAAGAAGAGCACGATGAGCAACATGTCTCAGATTTTTAAAAATCCACATCAGTTGTCTGGTTCTGTTCATAAGTTTTTCCAATTGCGCATGCCAGGATAAGCGTTGATCAATGATGACCCCAAGATATTTGGTATTTTCCACTTTACTAATCGCTGGACAGTCACAGTATTGATTATTCTGGTCACATTTATGAATTTTTATATTGAAAACAGGATCGGGTTGAGTTCGATTGTACATCGTGAAGTAAATAAAGTTAGTTTTAGCTATATTAAGGGTTAGAAGGTTCTTTTTAAGCCAGATATCTATCTTTGTGAGGCCATTTTCTACTTTGCATTTGACTTCATCCCAGGATTTGCCAGAGAATACGACGGCAGTATCGTCTGCGTAGGAAAAGATATGTCCATCTTCTATATTCATGTTACATAGGGCGTTAATATATAATAAAAACAAGGTAGGACCCAATACGCTTCCTTGTGGGCATATATATTATAAAGACAAGAGGTGACAAGTTCTCAATAATGGTATACAGGAGTTTTTTTTTAATGGGACAGTATGGGGATATCCTAATCCATAAGAGATACGGGAAAACTGTCTTTGGAAACATTTGCTCATTTTGTATGAAAATGATTTTGGAATAGTTATTTTTTTTGGTCAAGCGTGAGTTCTCCATAAAAATTAGTAGATTTGATCAAATTTGACGACCTCTGTGGCGCGGCGGGCCACCCCTCCCCCACCCCCCCCCCGCCCCGCCGCGCGCCCGCTTCCCAGGCCGGCGGGGATGCGTAAATGCATTTCATAACGCTAAAAAAAAAAAAAAAAAAAAAAAGGTTAGGTTAGGTTGGGGTGACGTGGTCGGGTTACCTCCTAGTGAGCCTTGAAGCCGTGTTTCTGGTCCTTTGGGATCAGTCCTGGAGGAACGGAAGCATGGTAGGCCGGTGCACCCTGGTTCCCACTGCTAATAACTTCTCACTTTTGTGGGATCTTGTTAGCGGTGGCCGAAAACCCGACACGGTTGGCCTCTCCGCGTGTCCCTATGAAGGTAGCATAGGGCACAGTGGATGAGGCGGGAGAGTCCTAGGGGCTCAGCGGACCCGTTGGGTCGTAGGATGGCTGCCCTGCAAGGTCAGCGGCGCGGCAAGGAAGGTCAACTCGGCCACCTTGTCGGGCAGAGGAGAGGTTGCGGGCAATCCACCGCAACAGACCCTCAGGTGAGGATGGTCAGTGGACCTGGACGCGGAGATTGACGCCCTGTGCAGGGCCATGGCGCACGTCTGTGACGCCGCCATGCCCCGTGCGGGGACACCGCATCTCCGCCGCCAGGTCTACTGGTGGTCTGAGCGAATTGCCGAGTTGCGGCGTCACTGTGTGGCCCGTCGTCGGGAATACCAGCGGTACCGACGAAGGAGGCGACAGCTTGAGGCCGAAGCGGACGCCCTCTATGCCTTGTATAGAGAGGCGTCCAAGGCCCTCCGCCTAGCCATCTCTGAGGCGAAGGCGGAGGCCTGGCTGCAGCAGCTGGAGTCCCTGGAGCGGGACCCATGGGGCAGGCCCTACAGGCTAGCGAGGCAGAAGCTTCGCCCCTGGGCCCCCCCCATCACCAGCACTCTGCGGCCTCCGGTTCTCCAGCGGGTGGTTGAGGGACTGTTTCCGGGTAGCCCGGGAACCGATTTCGTCCCTCCCACCATGGTGGCGCCTCAAGGGGCGGCTGAGGTAGCGGCGGAGGAGGAGGAGGTGCCGCAGACCTCTGAAGGAGAGTTGGGCGCAGCGGTCCTTCGGATGAGGGCCAAGAACACGGCGCCGGGACCAGATGGGATCCCTGGTCGCGCGTGGGCCCTTGCCCAGGACGCTCTCGCACCTCGCATCCGGGACCTGTATGCGGGGCTGTATGCGGGAGGGGAGGTTCCCCATGCGATGGAAGGCCGGCCGGCTCGTTCTTCTCCGGAAGGAGGGCCGCCCGGCCGATGAGCCTGGGGGCTATCGCCCAATTGTGCTGCTTGACGAGGCGGGCAAGCTCCTCGAAAGAGTGGTAGCTGCCCGCCTTGTCAAACACCTAGAGGAGGTTGGACCCGACTTGGCTGATGTTCAGTTCGGGTTCAGGAGAGGTCGATCGACGGTAGATGCCATTGCCTACGTCCGAGACCTCTCCGAGGATGCGTGCTCCAGGGGCGGGGTGTTGCTGGCGGTGTCACTCGACATCGCCAACGCATTCAACACCCTGCCGTGGACCACGATCCTGGCGGCACTGGAGTACCATAGGGTGCCCCAGTACCTGCAACGCCTCGTCGGGGACTATCTCTCTGATAGGGAGGTAGTCTACCCGACGATGAACGGAGAGGGCCGAAGCCCGGTTGCACGCGGTGTTCCACAGGGGTCCGTAATGGGCCCCCTGCTTTGGAACATCGGGTACAACTGGGTGCTACGGGCCGCTAACCTTGATGGCGTCGACGTAGTCTGCTACGCTGACGACACCTTGGTTACCGCCCGGGGGACGACCTACAGAGAGGCGTCCCTACTGGCCACCGCTGGTGTTACCTCGGTGGTAGCCAGGATTCGGCGGCTGGGTCTGGAGGTGGCGCTCCGCAAATCCGAGGCCATTTGCTTTCATGGTCCTCGGAGGGCGCCACCTGCGGGCTGCAGCATAATGGTGGGGGGTGTCTCCATCGCTGTCCGGTCGACGCTGAAGTATCTCGGCGTTGTACTGCACAGCAGATGGAGATTCGGCCCCCACCTGGAGGAGTTGGCCCCGAGGCTCGTGAGGACGGCCGCCTCTTTAGGCCGCCTCCTTCCGAACCTCGGAGGCGGAGGTGAGAGCTGCCGCCGCCTGTATATGGCGGTGGTGCGCTCGATGGCCCTCTATGGTGCACCTGTGTGGGCGGGCTCGATTAACTCGAGGGAGACCGCCGTGCTACACAGGGCCCAGAGGGTCATGGCGGTGAGAGTGTGTCGGGGCTACCGAACACTCTCACACGAGGTGGCGTGTGCCCTTGCGGGCTCGCTTCCTTGGGACCTTGAGGCCGAGGTGCTGTCGTCGGTCTATTGGCGGAGGAGGCAAGCCCGCGAGGAGGACCTTCGGCCGGTGGCGCGGGAGGTCCTGCAGTGGCGTGTGGACGCCAGGGAAGAGGCCCTGGAGTCGTGGAGTAGGCGGCTGGCTCTGGCGAACCCACGTCGGGGTGCTGGGGCAAGTAGGATGTTGGAGGCGGTTCAGCCCATTCTGAGCGAGTGGGTGAACCGGGAGCACGGGGCGCTTTCCTTCCGGCTGACGCAGATCCTCTCGGGGCATGGTTGCCTCGGGAGGTACCTGTGTCGCGTTGCCCGAAGGGAAGCTTCCCCGGTATGCCACCAGTGCGGCTGTGCAGAGGAAACGGCGCAGCACGTGCTGGAGGCATGCTCCGGTGTGGATGGACCGCGACAAGCTCTAGTCGCGGTCGTGGGAGCAGACCTTTCCTTGCCGACCATCTTGGTTAGGATTGTCCAAGACGAGGGGTCTTGGCAGGCGGTGGTCTCCTTCTGCGAGGTTGTGATGTCGCAGAGGGAGGAAGAGGAGCGTGAGAGGGAGAGAGGTGCTCTCGCTCTCCCGCTCCGGAGGACGCGGACACGGAGGCGAGCTAGTAGAGCTCGCACTACGTCTCCGCTTGGAGGGCCGGGGGCGATGGATGTTGGGGCATCCGTCGCTCCCTAGAGTAAAGGCCCTCCGAGAGTGTGGGGTGACGCGCTGGATGGATGTCCCGTGCGCGTCGCCGGAGCCGAATGGGGGGCTCATACCCTCCCGAGGCGGGTCCGCCTTGTGTATTAAGGCGGACGTCGGTGGATGGGGCTGCGTGGAGTGTGAAAACGGACCCGCGGCCCTGTCTACTATCGTGGAAGAGGGACACCCGTGAGGTTTTAGTCAGGGCCGTCTTTAGGCGAGTCCGACATACCCTGTCCGCTCCCTAGCGGGCGGGGATGCGTAAACGCATTTCCGCACGTTAAAAAAAAAAAAAAAAAAAAAAAAAGGTTAGGTTAGGTTAGGTTCCCGATGCAGAAGGAGACCGCGGAGCGGGTCAGGGAGGATGATGTCCATTCTGATCCGCTCCGGCGCAGACGAACTGGTGGACGGAGGAGGCGGTTCGCCCGCCTCCTCCATCCTCCGTAGTGAGGTCGCTGATGGACAGTCGGGGGACTGTCCACCGGCTTGCACGGCCCCACACGTCTGGGGGTTACCTTGGTCAACCCCCCAATAATGCCGAGGCCTAGTTCGTTCGGGCCAACCGCCGGGGTGAGATGGTAGAATGCTAGCGCGCCCCATCTTGCCCCACCTCGGCGGAGGACTGCACACCGAGGGGGTTTTTAGTGGGTTCGAGCCACACATACCCCCTTCTGCCACCCCCATGGTAGAAGGGAAATGCGACGGCATTTTCCCCCTCCCCAAAAAAAAAAAAAAAAAAAGGTTAGGTTCCCGCACGGGTGGTGGCCATTGCTGCCTCCCAAATGGAGGAGAGATTTCGGGATCTCTTCAGTGCGTGTTTCACCGCTGGCAGGTTCCCGAAATCTTGGAAGGAGGGGCGATTATGCCTTCTACAAAAGGAGGGACGCCCGGCGGACTCCCCCTCGGCATACCGGCCCATCGTTCTGCTCGATGAGGTTGGGAAGTTGTTCGAGGGGATCGTTGCCATTAGGCTCAATGACCTCCTACGGGGGGTGGGGCCGGACCTGTCTGACGCCCAATTCGGTTTCAGACGGGGGCGTTCGACAGTGGATGCGCTGGGCCGGCTCAAGGGCCAAGTGAGGGAAGCCGTGGAGACGGGGGAGGGAGTGTTGGCTGTATCATTTGATATAGCCAATGCCTTCAACTCCGTCCCTCACTCGACAATCTTGGAGGCACTCCGATACCACGGAGTGCCTCAGTACTTGCGGAACCTCCTGGCCAAGTACTTGGAGGACCGAGCTGTTCTACTTGTTGACAGGACGGGCAGAGTCCGAAAGCACGGCGCGGAGTCCGGTGTTCCACAGGGGTCGGTCCTAGGACCACTTCTGTGGAACATCGGTCTCGACTGGCTTCTGCGGGGAACCCTCCTCCGTGGCACAAGTGTCATCTGCTACGCGGATGACACTCTCCTCACTGCCAGGGGGAGGGACTTTAGAGAGGCGGCAAATTTGGCCTCGGCTGGCGGATCTCTTGTCGCAGGAAGGATCCGCCGTCTAGGACTAAGGGTGGCACTGCACAAAACCGAGGCCGTGTTCTTCCACGGGCCTCGGCAGCGCACCCCTCCTAACGCCTTCATTGTGGTGGAGGGCGTGAGGATTGAAGTGAAGGCCCAGATGAAATATCTGGGCCTTGTACTCGACAGCAGGTGGCGCTTCGGCCCACACTTCAGTGGGCTGTCGACGCGCCTGTTGAAGGCCGCGGACGCCCTATCATGGCTCCTCCCGAACCTGGGAGGGCCAAAGGCGAGATGCCGGCGCTTGTATGCCGGCATCTTGAGGAGCATGGCTCTTTACGGGGCCCCCATCTGGGCGGATTCACTCCACAGGAGGGAAAACGCCACCGCCATCTGCAGACCCCAAAGGGCCATTGCACTTCGGGTGGCAAGGGCCTACCGTTCGGTGGGCTTTGCGGCAGCGTGCGCTCTGGCTGGCACCCCTCCTTGGGAACTCGAGGCGTGGGTGCTCGACAGGGTGTACGAGTGGACGGCTGGGCGCAAGGCGCTCGGGGAGCGACCCGCTGCGGAAGAGCGGGAAGCCGTCCGGCGAGAGGCGAGGGACGCAATCGTTCACCATTGGACGGAGGACCTCGCCGCCGCCACCTTTGGCCGCCGAACGTTGGACGCGCTGGGGCTGTCCTGCAAGATTGGCTCGAGCGGTCCCACAGGTTCCTCTCGTTCCGTTTGGTGCAGGTGTTATCCGGACATGGATGTTTCGGATCATATCTGCACCGAATCGGACGGGAGGAGACCCCATCATGCCTGGACTGTGGCGCGGTGGAGGACACGGCGCAGCACACGCTCGAGGTGTGTCCGTCGTGGTCCGAGCCACGACACAGTTTGATCGCGGTGGTTGGGCGAGACCTCTCGCTTCCCAGCGTGATTATCTCCATGCTGGAGAGTGAGGTGGCCTGGGCAGCGGTCGCCTCCTTCTGTGAGAAAGTAATTTCCCTGAAGGAGGCGGCGGAGCGTGCGCGAGAGGACGATCCCCTTGCGGCTCCGCTCCGTAGGCGAAGAAGAGGTGGGAGAAGGCGATTGTAGCCGTCTTCTCCCTCCTGGTGGTGAATAGCGGGTGACAGGTGCGGGGGCACCTTCGCCCGCATTGCACTTTCACCACCCATGTGAGGCGGGAATGACAAAGTCACGATCATTCCCGGGCCCCTCCCAGCTGGGTGGGGCATGAAGGCCCCGCTGTAAAGGCGGGCGTTCGTCGGTGGGGGACTGGATGTAAATGCTCTGCCGGTTTCCCAGTCCTCCTCCAAACAGACGATGCGGGTGTGCCGCTGGGTTGTTTAGTGGGTATACCGGGCTAGTCCCGTGGAGTCCCACATAACCATCCCGTCCCCCGGCGGGGTGGTATGCGTAATGCATTTTCCCAGCGAAAAAAAAAAAAAAAAAAAAAAAGGTTAGGTTAGGTTAGGTTAACTCCATGCTCCCCCCCGAGGGTTCCCGCCTTGGCGTGGCGGGGGGGCTCAGTAACCGTGGCTTGGTGGACCACGGTGAAGCGAAGAGGAACCAGAGGTGGACCGCTCCTATGGTCTTTGCGTCCAAGCCGAGTATGGAGCGGTACAAGTAGGTGGCGGTGGCGTATGGGCGCCATCGCAACTGAGGTGGGCCGCGGTGCCGTATGGGTGGCATTGCGGCTGAAGGATGGAGGCCGCGGCGGGAGAGGACTGCCGGTGTTGCGTTGCCGCTTTCCCTGCCTTCCGCGGCCTTGACGGGGTCGCCACCGTTTGATGGCGGACGCGGTGGGGCCGCAGTGGAAGAGGAGTGACGGTGTGTCGTTGCCGCTCTCCCTATCTTCTGCGGCCGAAGTGGCAGGCGATGGGGCTACTCATCAGACCCGTCGCAGGGGGACCTCGAGCGTTCAGTCACGGGGATGGCTGGGCGCTCATTTTGCTGGTTGGGTCCCCGAGGATGTGGTTACGGCACACCATGGTTGTTCTGGGTGTCGTAACGGGGCGGAGCCCCTGAGGAGGGTCTGGAGACGGACGGCCGCGGCGGGTTCGCGGAGGTGTGCGAGAGCGTTCCCGTGTTCCCGCCACAAGCGGCGGAGAAGGAACACCGTGAGGTTTTAGTCGGTAGGGCGGTTCTTAGGCGAGTCCGACATACCCTGCCCGCTTCCTTCGGGTGGGCGGGGATGCGTAAATGCATTTCCTCACGGAAAAAAAAAAAAAAAAAAAAAAAAGGTTAACTCCGTGCTGGAGAGTGAGAGGGCCTGGGCAGCGGTCGCCTCCTTCTTCTTCTTCTCTGTGAAGAAGTAATTTCCCTGAAGGAGGCGGGGGAGCGTGCGCGAGAGGACGATCCCCTTGCGGCTCCGCTCCGAAGGCGAAGAAGAGGTGGGAGGAGGCGATTGTATGATCGCCGTCTTCTCCCTCCTGGTGGTGAATAGCGGGCGACATGTGCGGGGGGCACCTTCGCCCGCATTGCACTTTCACCACCCTTGTAAGGCCGAAGAACTTCGGTTGATGGCAGAAATGGAAATGGCAGAAGAACTCAGGCAAAAAAGGGAGGAAAGAGCTGCCACTTTCCGTAAATCCCCGGATTTGGCAGTGCAGGGCAGTGAACCACCAGATCTGGTTCAGCGGCTGTTGGATTCTGTGGAAACAGTTAAAAAGGTTGCATTGACATCTGGCAATTTAAAAGGGACGTACGTTAGAGCCCTGAAAGACGCAGCGGAAACCATCAAAGTTTCTTTTGTTGAGCTGCGCTCTAGGACAATGACAGAAGAGGTTGCTCGGTTGGAGGTGGCCAATGCACGACTAGCAAGTGAGCTGGTAGAGGTCCGCAAGGAGATGGCCCAATTGCGGCTACAACGGCAACAGGACTTAGCTCCGGTACCGACCCCGACTTTGGAAGAGATTGCACGTAAAGTAATGGTCGAATGTGGAGCCATGATGAACGCAAGACTTGAGGGACTCGAGGAGCGATTGCTCCCTGAGAAACGCCTGAGGCCCCCGTTGGCTTCAGATAAAAAGAAAAGCTTGACTGTGCCAGCCATCGCTACCCCGGCGGCGGCTGCTTCATGCTCGGTCCCGCCTCCACAGGCAAAGAAAATGATGGACGTTGTTCCTGCGGTTTCCACCAAAAAGGCTAATAAAGCCTTTCCTGAGCCTCAGAACAACAAAAACAAGGAGAAGCCCAAAACAGCTGCTAAGGAGTCACGTCCACTGCCTCCCCCACCCCAGTCCATGGATGAAGGGTGGAATGTGGTAACTCGGAGAGGCTCCAAGAACAAACAAAACAAGAAGAAGGCCTCCAAAAATGTGTCAAACACTCATGTAGCAGCACAGAAGAAGAAGAAGAATGAGCTACCCAAGCTCCGTCCCCCTCGCTCAGCAGCAGTTGTGCTGACGCTCCGGCCGGACGCTGTAGAACGTGGCATCACTTACAGTAAAGTGCTTGCTGATGCCAGGCAGCACATTAATTTGAAAGACATTGGCATAGAAGGCGTAAAGTTTCGCAGCACGGCTACTGGTGCCCGCCTTTTGGAGGTGCCCGGTGCCACCAGTGCCGGAAAAGCCAATGCCCTGGCCGAAAAACTCAGAGAGTCCTTAGATAAGGAAGTGGTTTTGATTTCCAGGCCCGAGAAGTGCGTGGAGTTGCACATTACGGGTCTGGATGACTCGGCTACCAAGGAGGATGTGATAGCAGCCGTGGCTGAAGTGGGTGGCTGCACAAAGGAGGCCATCAGGGCTGGGGATGTTATTCGTCTTCCTAACCGCAAAGATGGGACGATCTGGCTGCGATGTCCAATTGCTGCAGCCAAGAAGGCTACGGAAAGAAGGCTTTTAGTGGGCTGGGTCTCAGTTCAAGTCAAAATCCTAGAACCCAGACCACTAAGATGCTTCCGGTGTCTTGAGCCTGGTCACATGGGTATTCAATGTACTAGTGGCATTGACCGGAGCAGACTATGTTTCTGCTGTGGTAAACCCGGGCACATAGCAGTCCAATGCTCTGCTGATCCGCACTGTCCCATTTGTGATGCGGCAAATCAAGCGGCTGATCATCGTATCGGGGGAAAAGCGTGTTCTGTCACGTCCCCTAAAAACGGCAGAAAGAAGAAAAAGAAGGCTGGAGAAGGCCCCAAGGCCCCCTCACAGCCAACTCAGCCACCACCGCAAGAGGAGGATGCTATGGACACTGGTAGTTAGTATGGCAACTCCATTCCTGCAGGCGAATATCGGCCACTCTGCCAGAGCTCAGGATCTCTTGGTCCAGAGCATGGCAGAGTGGTCGATCCAAATAGCCATTGTCACCGAGCCCTATTTTGTTCCCTCCCGAGATAACTGGGTAGGAGACCATGATGACTTGGTGACCATCATCAGAGCCGCTGACTCCCCACTCTTCGAAAAGGTAGTAAAGGGTAGGGGCTACGTTTTGGTCGTTACAAACAGTATTGCAGTGATTGGGGTGTACTTCTCGCCAAACAGGAGCCTCGCTGACTTTGAACAAATGCTCGTGGATGTTGGTGCTCTTATTGGGCAGACACACTTAAGCTCTGTGCTAGTTGCTGGAGACTTCAACGCGAAGTCGAGTGCGTGGGGATCCATAGTGACAGATGCAAGGGGGGAGGCGTTACAGGAATGGGCGGTGTCCATGGGATTGGAGATAATGAATAGAGGATCAGTTAGTACTTGCGTGCGACAGCAAGGCGAATCAATTGTAGACGTCACGCTAGCGAGCTCTGACCTTGCACGCCGAGTCCATGGATGGAAGGTAGAAGAGGACGTAGAGACATTATCCGACCACCAATATATCCGTTTTGATATTTCAACGCTCCCAATTACACCAGAGGGGGCAAATTGGTTCCCTATTGAGCAGGGTGCGCGTTGGTCACTGAAACGACTGGACCGGGAAATGGCAACGGAAGCGGCAATCGTAGAGGCCTGGGTTGATGATGAGTCTCATCCTGTGGTGACGGATGACGTGGATGCCACATCGGAACGGCTGGTCAACGCCTTAATCCACGTTTGTGACGCAGCCATGCCAAGGGTAAAGCCGACCCCGCCACGGCGTCAGCTGTACTGGTGGAAAGCTGAACTCCGCCAATTGCGGACGGCATGCGTTGCATCGCGCCGTCTGTACACCAGATACAGGCGAAGACGAGTTCAGGACCAGGACCGGCTGCAAGAGTTATACACCGAATATAGAGCCACCTGCAAGACACTGCAGACAGCAATCAAACTAGCGAAAGAGTCGTCGTGGGAAGAATGGCTCGAGACCCTAAACCAGGACCCATGGGGGCGGCCTTATAAGGCAGTGTCAGGTAAACTTCGCCCCTGGGCGCCCCCACTAACAAGAAGTTTGGACCCACAACTGCTGGAGCGTGTTGTAACGACCCTTTTTCCTGAAAGGAGAGAGTGGCAGCCACCTACTATGGCACCACCAGTTGGTTTGGCTGATCTACAGGAAGAGGAAGTCCCACCGGTCACAGAAGCGGAACTTGGGGCGGCTGTACTTAGGCTAAGAAGGAAAAACACCGCACCTGGGCCAGATGGTATACCCGGGCGAGCTGTGGCAATTGCGATGACGGCGATGGGCGCAGGGGTGAGAGAGCTATTTTCTGAGTGTCTGACCCAGGGTAGATTCCCACGCATATGGAAGACCGGCAAACTCGTTCTGCTCCGAAAGAGCGGACGCCCAGCTGAATCACCGTCAGCTTACCGCCCTATCGTGCTGCTCGACGAGATGAGTAAGCTTTTTGAGAGGATCCTCGTTGACCGCCTCGTCGGGCATATGAGAAGGGTTGGGCCAGATCTGCATGATGGTCAGTTTGGCTTCCGCTGCGGTCGGTCTACCCTAGACGCCATTGCACGGGTACGCATTTTAGCTGAAGAGGCGGTTGCTCAGGGTGAGGTGGTATTGGCAGTCTCACTAGACATTGCAAACGCTTTTAACACTTTGCCCTGGGAGACCATAAAGGAAGCGCTGAAGTACCATGGCATACCCTGGTATTTGAGGAGAGTGGTGGCGGACTATTTTGTCGATAGAGCAGTTATCTATCCTTCCCGAAATGAGTGGTCTAGGAGAGTTATGACCTGTGGTGTTCCACAGGGGTCTGTCCTTGGACCGCTCCTGTGGAACATTGGTTATGATTGGGTGCTTCGTGGTCAAAATCTGCGGGGCATCGGTGTGACAGCTTATGCTGATGACACCTTGGTCACGGCCCGCGGACGCACCCACAGAGAGGCGGCCCTTCTTGCTACTGCTGGAGTTGCCCAGGTGGTCCGGAGAATACGAGCTCTGGGCTTGGAGGTAGCCCTAAGTAAATCTGAGGCTCTTGTTTTTCATGGGCCTCGGAACGCACCACGGGCAGGAATGAATATTGTAGTTGGTGGAGCTCCTATCGCCGTTGAACCAACGATACGCTATTTGGGCATTGTCCTGGATGGGCAGTGGAAGTTCACGGAACACTTCCGGCGACTGGTGCCTAAACTAATGGCTTTTGCTGGAGTGCTTAGCACACTTCTCCCAAATTTAGGAGGTCCAAGCGTTGCGTGTCGCCGTTTATACGTTGGTGTGATTCGCTCTAAGGCACTCTATGGAGCGCCAATATGGGCGGACGCCCTAAATAATAAAAATAAGGCTTTGTTGCGACGCCCGCAGCGGGCAATAGTGCTCAGGGCAGCTCGAGCTTATTGCACCGTTTCGTTTGAGGCGGCTTGTCTGTTGGCTGGAAGCCCACCGTGGGATCTAGAAGCTGAAGTCCAAGCAACAGTATATCGGAGAAATGCAGAGGCACGTGCTTGTGGAAACTGGCCGCTTCCAGAAGAAATTAAGCGTTGGAGAGATCAGGCTCATGATGAGCTCATATTAGAGTGGTCCGAAAGGTTGGAGAGCCCCAGTGCTAGCCATGAAGTGGTAGGCGCTTTTCGAACCGTGCTCACGCCATGGCTCAATCGCAAGCACGGTGCACTTACCTTCCGCCTTGCACAGATCATTACGGGACATGGTTGTTTCGGCAGATATCTGTGTCGGGTGGTTGGTCGAGAGCCCTCAACAGAGTGCCACCATTGTGGGCAGAGAGAAGAAGACACAGCAAATCATACCCGTGCTGTGTGCCCTGCTTGGGCAGTGCCGCGTGCGACTCTTGAAACGGCTGTAGGTAGAGACCTGTCACTGCCGGCCTTGCTAAACGCAATGGTTGGTAGCGAGGAGGCGTGGGACGCGATGATCGCTTACTCGGAGACAGTAATGTCTGAAAAAGAGGCGGCGGAAAGGGATCGAGAAGAAGACGTCCTATCGCTTCTGATTCGCCGCAGGAGAATAGGCCGAAGGCGGTTGGCCTTTGCCCACCATATGCCACCATAACATTGACTTTTGGGTAATGGATCGGGGGATCCATGCCCAATTTCAGAAGTCCTGAGGAGTTAAAATTTCCCAACGTGTTCAGGGATGCCTTAAATGAAGAAAGTGGAGCATCTATGCTTCTAGAGATGAGCCCAAAAAATGGGTATCTGCCGAAGGGGTTACGGAAGCGCGACTAGCGATCCCGCGACTCCCTCGTTAAATGCAGCAAGGAGAACATCCCGGGTTTTTAGTGGGTATACCGCCTCATTAGGTGGGGAATCCCACATAACCATCTTGCCCCCCAAGCAGATGGTATCTATAAAGGATTTTCCCGGGTAAAAAAAAAAAAAAAAAAAAAAAAAAAACAAAAGGTTAGGTTAGGTTAGTCTCAAAATGGCACTACGTAGAGACTAACTCCTCTGACGTTATCAGAGACCTTATTTTCGTAAAAGGATAAATGCGGGGTTCTTTATTTGAAAACGTTATCCCTTGGGATAAAAGACTCTTTATGGGTTTTTTGGCTTAAACAATCTATTTTACTTATTCATATACATACTTATGTTTCTATTTATATTTGAGTTACATGTTTTTTTTTTTTTTTTTTTTTTATAATATATGTACTTATTTTAATTATCATATATAAACTGTAGAGCTATTAATTCTATTTATTTAGTACACTTATTTATATTTATGCATGATCTATATATTCAGTAATATATATTCATCACAAATTTATCTAACTGCTTATTATTTACTTATTCTAACACATAGTTATTTTCTTTTACTGCTTGGATTACATGTTTATTTTATTCTAACATAATTGCCTATTTTATTAAAATTGTAGAGCTATTTCTGCCTTTTTATTTCTAACACTGATTTACATATATGCATGACCTATATATTCAATAATACATATTCATCATAAATTATTTAACTACTTATTTCTTAACAATACCTTTTTAACAATTTCTTCACAATATTTGACAAAATTCTCTCTCAATTCCTTGTCTGCCATGATACCGCTTAAGTTTTGGACTGTAAGGTCACAATTAAGTAGCTGCTCAGCTTCGTATCTTCTATAGGCGTATAGGGGGCATTCCAGTAGAACGTGCATTGCGGTTTCGCTTACACCAGGCTCACAGATACACGATGGGTCCTCCTTACACTTGAAACGGAACAAGTATTCGGAGAACCCACCGTGACCCGTCATCACCTGAGTCATCAGGCTTGTTGCCTCGAATTTCCGAATTACCCTGTACGCTTCTGCTGCATCTGGAAAGAATAGCTTGGTAATTGCGGCTGTTTCACCTGACTTGTACCTCCGATTCCATTCCTCAAGCGATTCCATACGGGTTTGTCGCTTGACGAATGAAATGGGGCACAGGTCATAGTCAGGCTTTCTTCTGGTGTTTAAGGCCGCCTCTTTTGCCAACTCATCCGCTCGTTCGTTTCCCTCCAAACCCGCATGTGCTTTGACCCAAAATAAAGACACTTCTTTATTCTGGAGTCGAATGGTCCTTAGATGGTCTCGGACTTCCACTGCTAAGGGATGGAGGGAGCTTTGGTTTATGACTGTCTCTAATGCTGATCTAGAGTCACTGTAGATTCCAAAGCTTATCTCCGAGCGTTTAAGGATTTCCCTCGTTGCTTTGCATATGGCCAGGAGCTCGGCCTGATAGACCGTGCAATGTGCCGACAGCTTTAGCTTGAGGGCTTTGATCTCGGCTTCACCATCCCAAAAGGATAGTGCAGCCCCGACCTTGCCCTCAATCCTGCTGCCATCGGTAAATATTCTGACAGCTTGGTGATTGTGGCTGTCCACTTGTTGTCGATCTATCAGGGTTTCGAACTCCAGGCACACATGCTCAGCTGGGTGCCAGCTGCGATCATACGGCACCAGTTGTTCTATCTCCCTGTCTCCTAGCACTGGCTGGATTACCCCTCTTCTTGCCTCATACAGGGCTGCTGCCTCCTGTACTCTAAGGTCAAGTGGGAGCATTCCAGACAGCACCAGTGCCGAGTTCAGGGAGACGGTGCGGTATGCTCTACTCAGCTTTTGGGCAAACCCACGCTGGACTACGTTGAGTTGTTTTTGAACACCAAGTTTTTTCGTAGCCGGCGCCCAAGCACCAGCCGCGTACAGGATAACGGGTTCCACTGCGGCTGAATAAATCAGTCGTACGACTTCAGGGTGGAGACCCCAGCTAATTTTTGCGGCTCTAGATAGCTGTTTATAGATGTTTATAGCTTTTTTACAAACGTTAGTCACGTGATTATTAAAAGTCAACTTGTCGTCAATCGTCAGTCCAAGAATTTTTATTGGCGTGACATTTCAATGCCAACCCCACCCATGCTCAGAAGTGGTGTGTCGTATTTCAGTTTCCGCGTTATAACCATCGCTTTGGTTTTAAGCGGCGCGAATTTTAACTTGTTCCTGACACCCCACTCCCGAACATAGGCGAGGGTGGCATTGGCCTGTCGTTGTACTTCTAGCGCGTTGTCTCCGTCAAAAACTAGCACGACATCGTCTGCAAATGCTTGACAGTAGTCTCCACGCTGCTCCAGACCCCTTAGAAGTGGATCCAGGAGGACATTCCACAAGATTGGGCCTCCAATCGAACCCTGGACGCACCCCTTGTAAGTGTCCTTTGTGTGCTCTTCTCCGGCGTAACGCACTCTGACCCTCCTACCTTGGAGGTAACTGTCCATTACCCTTCGTAAGTTCACCGGACACTCTTCCTCAGCCAGTCTTGTTCGAATAACGGGCAAGGAGACAGTGGTTAGGTTAGGTTAGGTTAGGTTAGGTTAGGTTAGGTTAGGTTAGGTTGGGCGGGTCTGTGTTTGTCCATTAATAGTTGGTTTGGCCTAGCTCCGGTTTTGGATAAATACGGGCCTTCCTTGCCCGCTCCGGGAGCGGGTGAGGAGGCGAATGGTCTTGAGAGGAGCGCAACAGTCGTTGATCCTCAAGGCAAGTCTGGTGGTCATCCTTCACGTGGTTGCTGCCTGTTATTGGTCTATTTCCTTCTGAAATAGACGTAACAAAAACCACCAGGCGCCTTCACGGTCCATTTGGGCCGTGCGGGTTGTAGGGTCCGTGCCCCGGACTGTTGGCGCGGTGTCGTCCTGCTCGGTTCCCGCGGGCCGGCTGTATGGGTCAGTCTTCTTGCGGGAATCTGGGTGGGGTGGCGCTTCAATGGCGGTTTGGGGTGCGGTAGGGACGGGCCCGCTTGCGGGCGTAGGTGTAGGGACCCCTGTTTGCGACTGGTGATGCACTCGGGCCTCGACGCGAGTGTGTTTCCACTTGCAAACGGGGAGGCGTTTCCTTCGTATCCTCTAGGTGAAGGGTCTCATTCATCTGGAGGATACGACGGAGGTTTGGCGGGCGGTCTCTCTCCAGGTCACTGTATAATGAGAGTGCAGTGACACGGAAAAAGACCGCCAACGGGATGGAAGGTTGGTGTTGGGGTGGTGGTGGGTTGGCTCTTCATCTGGATAATGAGGTAAAGAGCGAGCCGACCATCACGCTGACACCAACTATTGAGGTGTTCTCCCCATTTTGGGGCGGGAAGGGGCTCTCCGCGTGTCCCTCTGATTAGCAGAGGGCACAGTGTGAGAGCCGTTGTGAGGTGCCCGATGGGCGAGGTGGAGTGCCTCTGTTTGCGACTGGTGGCACACTCGAATTTCGAGTGTGACGCCACTCGCAACGGAGAGGCGCTGCCTCCTCATCACCCAGGCAGAGCGGCTCCCTGCTGTGCCTGGATGATGAGACGGCAGGGAAGGGCTGTTTGTTCTCGCGTTTGTTTTTGTCAGGTATCGGAAACAAATGCGGGAATAAACGGCGACGAGGTGTTTTGCCTTCTCTACCTTCCGGGCGTAGTCAGTTGCGAGCACTCTGAACTATGCTTGGAAGGTAGAAGACGGCCTGGAAGGAGGTGCCATCTCTCTCTTTCTCCATAAAGTCGTGGGTTTTTCTCGCGACTTTGTGGTGAAAGAGATGGATGTCGCTGGGCTCGCGTGGTGGTTGGGGTGAGGGCCCCGGCCACCCTCCTACGAGCCCGTGGACGGTGGCAGCATGGTGTGGACCCTGTGCTGCCACAATTTGGAGGGAGTGTTTGTGGTTGGTCATTTTGGGCCAACCACGGGACGGGCCCGAAAGGGCACCGCGCGAGATGGGCACCGGTGCGTTCCCATGGAGATCCCGGAGCCCATTGACATGCGCAGAGGATGGCCACCGGGGGGGTTTTAGTGAGTCGGTCGGAGTCCCGGCAACCTCACATAACCCTATCACACCCTCAAAGGTGATAGGGTATCTTGTTGAAGATTTCCCCCTCGACAGCAAAAAAAAAAAAAAAAAAGGTTAGGTTAGGTTAGGTTAGGTTAGGTTAGGTTAGGTTTTTTTTTTTTTTTTTTTTTTTTTTTAAACGCCGTCTCGAAACGGCACTACGTGTTGTCCCTCTGACGAGAGTCAGAGACTTTATTCTCTTACTTTAAAATTTTAACACCTAGACATTTTTATTTCGTCGTCCTCTAGGGACTTCTAACTGTACAAAATAGTAAATTAAGTAGACTTAAAATTTATGATTTACAATATTTTCCTTATCCTATTACAAAAAATACTTTAAGACTATTTGTTTTATTGCTGACTTTATATATATACATTTATATATATGTTCAACAATTTTATTTATCTTTATTCTTTAATATTACATTTTTTGCTATATTTATACAAAAGGTTATTACGTCTCGCCTTATACATTTATCACTTATATATTCACTTATATTTTCTAATTTTAAATCTATGTTATATTTATGCTCGGCATCATATCTTTCTTTACCAAAGGCGGGGCATTCAAAAAGTATATGCTGGACAGTTTGGTCTTTTCCAGGTTCGCAGAAGCATGATGGGTCCTCTTTGCACTTGAACCGAGCCAAGTACTCAGAAAACCCACCATGCCCCGTCATAACCTGCGTAAGCACACCAGTTGGCTCTATATTCCTAACTACCTTAAATGCTTTTATAGCGTCTGGGAAGAAAATTTTTGTAATTCCCGCATTTTGGCTGGTCCTGTATCTTCTGTTCCATTCGTCAAGAGTTCCTTTTCGGATTTGTCGCTTGACGAACGAAACAGGACAAGCATCGTAATGGGGTTTCCTCTTCAGCTTTAGAGCTGCTTCCTTAGCGAGTACATCCGCCCGCTCATTACCCTCCAATCCGGCATGGGCTTTGATCCAAAACAAAGCCACACTTTTGTTTTGGGCATTGCTCTCCTTTAAATTCTTTCGAATTTCTACAGCAAGTGGATTTCTTGAGCCGTTGTTCGTTATAACTTGGAGGGATGATCTTGAATCACTGTATATTGCAAAGTTTGCGGCTGGATTTGTCAAAATTTCCTCAGTGGCTTTGCATATGGCCAATAATTCGGCCTGGAAGACAGTGCAGTAGGATGGCAGTTTCAATTTATGAGATTTGATCTCGGCTTCACTATTCCATACGGACAATGCAGCTCCGACCATTCCATCAATTTTGCTGCCATCCGTGAACATCCTAACTGCGTAATCGCTGTAGGTTGTCACCTGCTGTTGGTCTTCCAGGCATATGAATTCCAGGCCCATATGCTCGGCTGGATGAGGTTGTTCACTGAAAGCCGCCATTTTCTCCACCTCCCTATCTCCTTGTGCTGACTGGGTGACTCCTCTCTTTGCCTCGTACAGGGCGGCTGCCTCTTGTACTCTGAGGTCGAGTGGCAGTATGCCAGCCAGCACAAGTGCTGAGTTAAGGGAGACGGTACGGTAGGCTCGGCATAATTTCTGAGCAAATCCCCTTTGTACAGTGTTCAGCAGTTTTTGTACTCCCAATTTAGCTGTTGCAGGTGCCCAGGCGCTAGCTGCATACATGATGACTGGTTCAACGACAGACAAGTAAATGGTACGGATCACTTCTGGGTGAAGGCCCCAGCTGATCTTGGCGGCTCTTGACAACTGTTTATATAAGTTCAGAGCCTTCCTGCAGACGTTCGCGGAGTGTTGGTTGAACGTCAGTTTTTCGTCAATTATGAGCCCCAAGATCTTGATCTCTTTGGACATGCCAATGCCAATACCGCCCATCCTCAGGAGCGGTGTATCAAACTTAAGGTGAATGCTCTCGTTGCCTTGCCCATACAAAATAATTTAAGTATTTTTTCAATCCACAGATTGTCGTTCTTTATATCGTATTTTTTTTTCGATTTTCTAATGATTATCGTACTCGCAAATGGTTGTTTCAAATAAAAATTTACTAAGGGTAATTTTTAAAATTAGTTTGAAATACGACCAATTTTACGTATGTGTGAGTGTTTTTAATGTCCATTTTGAGTCGCCACCTACCATCGAAGCGTGATATTTTTACGCAGAGCACCCTGTTTTGTTTAATTTGACAGAGATGGCGGTTAAATGGACCTCGAGCACCGAGTTTTGAGAAAGATAGTGAAAGATGGCGCTAAATAAATAAAAGTATGCCTCGCGTTATTTTCGGGTCTGTCACCAAAATTGCGAAACGCGACGTTGCCAGGCAACGCTACGTCACAAGTTTAGTGCTTGCTAGTCACCCGTAATTATTAGGCTTTATGAGCTGGCTCTGATAGGGTTGCCAACCGTTCGTTATAATCATAGTTTACAAAGTTATTTGCGGCTATGTTCTTTATACTTTGCAATATCAACAAAGTAGGTACCTTCGAGAAAATACTTTATTGTAACGTACTTTATTGAAACTCAAGTTTCAGTTTTATAAAATAAAAATAAAACAACGAAAGAATATGTAAAAACTATACTTTCGTAACTTCATTCGCAGCAATAAAAAAAAATATTACTAGTCATTGACCGAGCGAGCAAAGCAAGGTAAGTCCTTGCAATATAATATGGCAAAATTTGCTATCGTCTGTTCGGATGTATGTACCTATGTACGTAAGTACTCGCGTACGTCGCATTTTTCAATTAATCTTGATGAAACTTGATATATGTACTTACTTATATATTTATTTTACAATATAGTTTTTGAGAAAAAATAAAAATGAAAACCAATATTACGTGAGCTCTCATTTGTTAGAGTTTCAACGACTTGTGGTTCAAGTAAGATTGGGTATATGCTAGATCGGACTATGGATGCGATTTTTAAACTTTATCGAAAAACAAGATAGTTTGTGCTCTTGAGGTATTCTGTTCGCAAAACTACTAGTTTTTATAATCCGACCGTGTACCGTGCTGTGATTCAGAAACTCGGTGTAGCAACCCTGATAATATATCAATATCAAAGTGTAGTATGAAGTTGTCATCTCGCTCCTTAAATGCAAAAGAGCCACAAGTCGAAAATTCATTTTTTTACTGGAAAGCCTATCAAAGTTTTGATAGTAGTTTTTTTTGTATTACTTTATAAATCTTTTTTTTCTACATATATGTATGGTATATTATAAGATGCGTATTTTGAACCTTACACTACCTTGAAATTTACATTGAGATCAATGTAATTAAATGCGGAAGAAACTTATCCATAACTATCACCTCTTCATCTAGCAATATTACAAAATAATATACTCCATAAATCTTTGACTTACTAGTAGTAACGATGAGATCTACGATCAATAATATCTAAGTCATCGCAGTAATCTCATTAAGTGTTTCATTATTATACATAAAAATCCTTTAGCTTAAATAATCAATTTTAAAATAAGTAAGTATAAAAAGTTTAACATTACTTTGGGATTACATCCTTTTCAATCAGTTTTAGGATGCTTTGTTTTTTGTCTCAGCAACTTGTAGCTTTTTGATATTATTTTATATTATTTACTTGGGAAAAATCTGTATCCTGAGAAGTTTTGTATAAAAATATATTTTAATGCTGTTGATCAGTTTTAATAACTTTGAGGTCTGCTCTTTACGACTCTTCCTTTGGAAATCTATGTCAAGAGGCTGAACACTAGGAAGTACTGAATCAACTGATTGGTAATCAATCATCTGTACTGCTGTCTGAGCTTGAAGATGAGGATTCACTTGAGTATATCTGAATCGCTGTCTGTACTTTCCTCAATGACTAAATTTATTCATTGCTCTGGACTTCCAAAATCAGATAATGTTTTCATCAAGTAACGATAGGCTAGGATTGTGTTGGCTGTCTGTCTGGTATGGAATTTGTACCGTTTTTGATGAAGCGATTAAGATAGAGACTCCAGTGAATCAAAAAAAAAAAAAAAACATCTATAAGCTCAGACAGCAGTACAGACGATTGATTACCAATCAGTTATGATTCAGAACCTCTTAGTGTTCAGCCTCTTGGCATAGATTTTCAAAGGAAGAGTTGTAAAGGCATAATATATTGTTATACAAAACTTCTCAGGATACAGATTTTTCCCAAGTAAATAAAATAAAATAATATCAAAAAGCTACAAGTTGCTGAGACAAAAAACAGGGCATCCTAAAACTGATTGAAAAGGATGTGATCCCAAAGTAATTTTAATAATCTTAAAAGTGATTATTTAATTCAAAGGATACTTATGTATAATAATGAAACACTGTATTTTAAGACTGATTGTACAGACTGATTGTAATAACAGTCATTTAACAAATATTGCATGTTTGTTTATAAACAATTACAACCATAATCACGGTAATCTTATATGCAAAACAGACACATTTCCAAGTACTGCGGTTTCGTTTTAATAAAATAGTAATCAAACTTATTGAACTTTCATTCAAAAGAAACGCATTCCAAAACCTGACACTTTTATGTTTCGTAATAAAGTTATTATTATTATTATTATTAACTGGAAAGATGGCTGCTTTGCTGTGAAGTTAGTCATCAAAGTCTCAAAATGCTAAATGGGTAGTTGTGTGATTGAACTATTTTAAACGCTAAAACCATGGGTGTCTTTTTCGAATATAAAAATTGGAATCATCTAAATGCCATTTTTGCATTAAAAACGATATTGAATTTTTTTGATTTGTGGCCCTTTTGAATTTAAGGTGTTCTGTTTGTCTGTGGTTACCTAGCCTAGTGCACTCCTTGACTTATTTTCTCTATGGTCCTTGTCTATGGTGCACTGTGGGTGTCATGCGATTAATTTTCTTTGGGGCGGTGTCTTTGAAACGAGTGCAAGCCAGGTTATAACGGTTTCACGGTGAAATTTCGTAAGTAAACAGATATTTACATAATTTTAATGTGTTACCTACTAGTAGAGTAGTACTATTATAGAAGATGCCTGCCCTTTGTTTGAAGCCTTCGTTGTTGTTGTTGTTGGACATAGGCCTTCCCCTTAGAATGCCACGACGAACGGTATTGAGCCGCCTCCATCCACCGACTCCCCGCGACGTTTATAATGTCTTTATTCCATCGAGTGGAGAGCTTTCCTCTAACGCGTCGTCCGGTTTGTGGTCGCCACTCGAGAACCTTTATTCTCCAACGGTTATCACTTCTTCGAGCTATATGACCTGCCCACTGCCACTAATTCTGAGAGCTATGTCGGTGACCTTGGTTCTTCTACGGATTTCCTCATTTCGGATTCTATCACGTGGTGAAACTCCTAGCATAGCTCTCTCCATAGCCCGTTGCGCAACTTTGAGCTTGTCTATACGGCCAATAGTTAGCGACCACGTCTCAGTGCCGTAAGTCAACACTGGCGTGTAGACTTTCGTCTTGAGGCTCTGCGGTATCGGCGACGAGAAGATTTTTTTTTATGCTACTTGGCAAGCAGACAAGCATACGGCCCACCTGATGGAAAGCAGTTACCGTAGCCTATGGACGCCTGCAACACCAAAGGCATCACAAGCGCGCTGCCGACCCTGAGACATAATGTGAAAAGTCTCATGTGCCTGTAATTTCACTGGCACCCGTACCCTTCAAACCGAAACAGAGCAATGCGAACACTACTGCTTGGTGGCAGAAATAGGTACGGTGGTAGTACTTCCCCGGACGAACTCTTTCACAAGAAGTTTTCACAAAACCAACAAACTAGATATGGCGTAGTTTCCCGAACGCTGCCCATCCGAGTTGGATTCGTCGGTTGACCTCTTCATCTCATCACATCACACTAATATTATAAATGCGAAAGTTTATAAGTATGTTTGTTACTTCTTCACGCCCAAACGGCTGAACGGATTTGAGTGAAATTTGGAATGAAGATACCTAATAATAATAATAATAATAAGCAAGCAAGTACCTTGACTTGGCCCACGAGATTACCGCCATGTGGGATGTGGATTCGACGATTATCGTCCCGATAGTTGTTTCTGTGAATGGCCTTATAGCAAAGAGCCTCGACCAATACCTTGAGAGGCTCTCACTAAATGGTTGGATCAACGGTCAGATTCAGAAGGCAGTACTCCTGGACTCGGCACGCATAGTCAGGAGGTTCCTCTCTCTGCAGCCCTAGCCTCCGACCGCTTGGGCCTTTGCTCCGCGGTCGGTGGTTTACCGTTTTGTAATATATTTTTTACTATACTGTTTTTATATACTATTTGTTTTTATAGATAAGTAGTATTTCTTTATAGTGAAAAATGTATTTTATAACGAGTTTTAAAATAAATCAACGTCATAATAATAATATCATGGTTCACGCAGGTGAAACCGCGAGGCGCAGCTCGATATTTATATTACTTGAAATATCTTTAAAAATTTAATGAATGAAAATGTAATAAGTAAATATGTTATGTTTTCAGATCTTATCTAACACCAAGCTCCCAATTTATGGACGAAATATTTTGAAGCCGAAATTGACGAAGCTGACTCTGGTTGCACGAAAAATAATAATGCACAACAGCAGTCAGCCAGATTTGATGGCAGAAGATTTGAGAAATGGTCCACAACATGAACAGCATGGAAATGATTTATACGTTACTCACAGATCGGAACGTTTTTTTTTTATGCTACTTGGCAAGCAGACAAGCTTACGGCCCACCAGATGGAAAGCAGTTGCCGCAGCCTATGAACGCTTGTAACACCAGAGGCATTACACGCGCGCTACCGACCCTGAGACATAAAGATGAAAAGTCTCATGTGCCTGTAATTTCACCGGCACCCGTACCCTTCAAACCGAAACACAGCAATGCGAACACACCTGCTTGGCGGCAGAAATAGGTACAGTGGTAGTACTTCCCCGGACGAACTCTTTCACAAGAAGTTCTACTACTAACAAAACTACTAACTAGTCGTCTGACTGCGAGTCAATTTGGAATAGTGAGAGAGGCAGATTGTTGATTGTTTATCCAATATCATATATTTCCAACACAGTAATATTTGTACACTGTTATGTTTGCAAACGCCGTATCACCACACCCTATAAATGAGTTTATCAGCAGCATGATGCTAAAGCTGGTAGCATTTTTCAAAAATGCGATTTTATCTGAAATATATATTGAGACGTGTTCGGAAAAATGCAAAGTGCATAGATCTCAATGAAATGACATCATGTACGTTATTTTTTCTCATACAAAAAACCCTTACAACATTGTCTAAAACAAAACTATATCAAGAAATGTATTTTTTTCTAGCCACTGATGATCAACCAGAATTAGCAAGTTGAAGTGGCAATGGGAAAGTCATATAGCTCGCAGAACTGATAACCGTTTGAGAATAAAGGTTCTTGAGTGGCGACCGAAAAACGGACGAGGCTGTAGAGGAAGGCCCTCCACTCGATGGACTAAAGGCATTATGAACGTCACAGGAAATCTGTGGATGGAGGCGGCTCAAGACCATTCGTCGTGGCACTCTAGGGGACACCTAAGTGGACTTCTACAGGCTGATGATGATGTAGTTGATCATCAGATCAACTACATCTAATGATGATGAAGATGATACCTCATATCTCCGGCGTTTATGAACCGATTTAGAAAATTCTTTTTTTATTTGAATAGATATATGTACTTCCAGATTGGTCCCATTTTTTTCCAAACCCAGTTCTGATGATGGAATCCATGAGGAATTGAGGGAACTCCTCAAATATTTTAGGCATACATATGGCGATTTTGATATTTTCAGCAACAAACCAAGCATTTGCATTCAGAAAGTATCATAATCCTTTCACCACTATGGTTCTTTCATCATTTTTTTTTCATCCTAATATTTAGTCGAATACAATGGCGGAAGTCGGTTTTTTAAATGAAAAGTTATATTTAGAAGAGATGCAATGGGCACTAATGGTAACAATGAATACAATATACGAAGACAAAATGTGCAGTTGCACTGATCGCTTACCTATTGATGAATATTTGTTGTCAGTGTATGATATTTCTAGTGGAAAATACTTGTAATTATAAACCAATAAAAATACCTAATCTGTTTGTTTTTTCTTTTTATTAATTTCTGTAAAAAGACATTCATTTTTGTGGGGGTGTTTGCCATAATTACCACCCTTGGCAGGTTGATTGGTGATTGCAGTATCGGTTACTCAGATGGATGCTGCTGCCCATGCCCTGGTGTAAACCCTTAGTCGGCTTTTCCGACATCCACGGGAGGAGGATTATAGATTCTACGCCGCACACCACGGCACTTTTTATAGGGTGGCAGGAAGTCGGTGGATGGTGGCGGCTCATCCCTTCTAACAATTTTCTTTAACGCCATCATTATCGAGATACCTTATAAACATTTTTTTACCGCCATCTATATAACATCTGGGGATAATGACAACGCCATCTAGTGAAAAACAAAACAGTGAATGTAGAAGTGTGCGTGCGTGTTATTACATGAGGCAAATTGTCAGATCTTATTTATAGTGAATTTGAAATTTCTAACGACTCTTTAACGAAAATTCATGCTGCATCAAATTCTATGACCTACACCGTGCTCGCAAACGGTAAAATTACTCACTAAAGACGCTCGAGTTTTGAACAAAATATAAAAAAGTCAATATCTGTTTTTCCACGCCATCTAGCGTGAAACGAGCTTTAAGTAATCGAAAGCATCCCCCTTAAGTTTCCGCGTTACAATCATCGCAGTTGTCTTATGCGGAGCAAACTTTAACTTATTTCTGATACCCCACTCCCGGACATAGGCAAGAGTGGCATTGGCTTGCTCTTGGACCTCCAGTGCCGTATTGCCGTCGAAGACCAGTATCACGTCATCTGCAAAAGCCTGGACATATTCTCCTCGTTGCTCCAGCCCCTTCAGCAAAGGGTCAATAAGCAAATTCCAAAGAATTGGGCCCCCGATAGATCCCTGCACGCATCCTTTGGTGGTTTGCCTTATAGTCTCCTCACCAGAGTACCGGACTCTCACTTTTCTATTCTCAAGGTAGCTATCGACGACCCTTCTCACATTTACTGGGCAACCTTCCTCAGCCAATCGGACTCTGATAACCGGCCACCAAGCACTGTCGAAGGCGCCCTCTATGTCCAAAGATACCACTGTGACAAGTTTTTTCTGGCTCACTTTGCTGCGTATGTATTGTATCAGGGTATAGAGGGCGTCTTCCGTGCTTCTTTGGGGCATGAATCCGAATTGGCGAGTACTTATTTTTGGGAGTATGTGCCACTTAACTCTATTCATAATCATTTTTTCAAAAAAATTTTCCAAGACTGGAAGCAAACCTATCGGCCTATAAGATTTTGGATCGGTGTAAGACTCCTTTCCAGGTTTCCGTAAAACCACTACAGTTGCCTCTTTCCAAACATCTGGAAAGTGGCTCTGTTCAAGGCATTTGTTGGCCAGCGATAAATAAATTTCGGGGGTTTCAATTATGGCGTGCATGCAGATATCTGCCGTTAGGCCATCAGAACCGGGGGCTTTTTTGTGATTGAAGCTTTTTACAGCGAACTTCACCTCTTCTAGAGTAAACGGTGGGTCATGATCCTCAACATACTCCCTACCGTTTACTTGTTCAGCGAGCTTTCTGACGCTTATGTGTTCTTCATTATCACTCTCCTTCCCATCATCCGGATAAAATGTCCCAGCAAGCACATCCACAGATGCCTTAGAATTTAGAGATTTCCCTCCCTTAAGGTTAGGTTAGGTTAGGTTAGGTTAGGTTAGGTTTTTTTTTTTTTTTTTTTTTTTTTTTTTCCTACCCGTACCGCCATCACTAAATGGCACTAAGGCGTCGACTATCTTTCCTCTGATGTGGATTCAGAGTTTTTGGGTTTCATTTTTTCTTATAATAAAAAGCAGGGTTTCTTTATTTAAACAATCCCTTTTTGGGAATTACAGTTATCTTAATTTTATCTTATTTTCTATTACATATTTTCTTATTTTTAACTTATTAACAGTGATTGTCTTAATTTCCTATTGTACATTTTACTCATTTCTTATATACTAATTTTACATTTTATGCAGGAGGTATATATTTAATAATATATATTCCTCATAATTTAAACATCTATTTATTTCGTTTTATTACCTGTGTTACTATTTCTATACAATAAGCAAAGAACTTCTCTCTCATTTTATTATCTTTCATTATTTTGTTAACATTTTCCACTATCAATTTACAATTCAAATTGTGCTCAGCTTCGTATCTCTGTAGGCCGTACACGGGACATTCAAACAAAACATGCGTTGCTGACTCTTCCATGCTTGGTTCACAGATGCACGATGGGCTCTCCTTACACTTGAATCGGTTCAAGTATTCTGAGAACCCACCGTGTCCTGTCAGAACCTGGGTCAATACACCTGTTGGCTCAAATTTTCTTACAACCTTGTACGCTTCTACTGCGTCCGGAAAATAAATTTTTGTAACAGAAGCTGTTTCACCTGTTTTATACCTCTGATTCCATTCGTCAAGCGACCCCAAACGGATTTGTCGCTTGACGAATGAAATCGGGCACGAGTCATAGTCCGGCTTAGACTTGCTATTAAGTGCAGCGTCTTTAGCTAACTGGTCCGCTCGCTCGTTCCCTTCCAACCCTGCGTGTGCTTTTATCCAGAATAAAGAAACTTCTTTATTCTGGGTTCTGCTGGTCTTGATGTTATTTTTAGCGTCAACCGCAAGGGGATGGAGGGAGTTTTGGTTCGTGACAGTTTCCAATGCTGATCTGGAATCACTGTATATCCCAAAACTAGACTCGGAGCGTTTGAGTATTTCACTCGTAGCTTTGCATATGGCCAAGAGTTCCGCCTGATAGACCGTGCAGTGAGACGACAGCTTAAGTTTGAGGGTTTTGGTCTCGGCTTCACCTTTCCAAAAGGAAAGTGCTGCTCCGACTTTGCCCTCAATCTTGCTGCCATCTGTATATATTCGAACTGCTTGGGTACTGTGACTATCCACTTGTTGTTGGTCTATCAGGCTCATGAACTCAAGGCTCATATGCACCGCTGGGTGCGGAGTCTTTGCATATGCTACTAGCCGTTCCACCTCCCTATCCCCTAGTGCTGGTCGGGACACTCCTCTCCTTACCTCATACAGGGCGGCTGCCTCCTGTATTCTGAGGTCGAGAGGAAGTATCCCAGCCAGCACCAGTGCTGAGTTAAGGGAGACGGTGCGATATGCTCGACTCAGCTTTTGGGCGAAACCCCGTTGGACCACATTTAACTGCTTTTGCACTCCTAATTTCGTTGTTGCTGATGCCCATGCACTAGCCGCATACATTATGACTGGCTCGACGGTCGCAGTGTATATAACGCGAGTTACCTCGGGGTGGAGACCCCAACTTATCTTTGCGGCTCTGGAAAGCTGTTTGAAGATGTTAAGAGCCTTCCTGCAGACGTAACTCGTGTGACTGTTAAAAGTCAACTTGTGGTCAATTGTGAGTCCCAATATTTTAATCTCTTGCGACATGCCAATGTCGACCCCGCCCATATTCAGTAGTGGTGTGTCATATTTAAGCTTTCGTGTTATGACCATCGCTTTGGTCTTGTGTGGTGCAAATTTTAATTTGTTTTTGACACCCCACCCCTGAACATAGGCGAGGGCGGCATTGGCCTGTCGTTGCACTTCCAATGCTGTGTTCCCGCTGAAAACCAACACAACGTCGTCAGCGAACGCCTGACAGAAGTCACCTCGTTTTTCCAAGCCTTTTAATAGTGGATCCAGAAGGAGATTCCACAGAATTGGCCCACCAATTGACCCCTGGACACATCCCTTATTGGTTTCCTGCGCGTATTCTTCTCCAGCATACCTCAATTTTACTCGCCTGTCTTGTAGGTAGCTGTCGATTACCCTTCTCAAATTGACCGGGCATTTTTCTTCAGCCAATCTGGTTCTCATGGCTGGCCACCACGCGCTGTCGAAGGCTCCCTCTATGTCCAATGATACCATAGTTATAAGCTGTTTCTGGCCAAGTTTGCCACGTATATACTGTATAAGGTCATAGAGGGAGTCCTCGGTACTCTTTTTGGGCATAAAACCATATTGACGAGAACTCATTCTGGGGATAAGGTGCCACATTAGCCGTCGAACAACCATCTTCTCAAAGACTTTGCCAAGGACTGGCAATAAACCTATGGGCCTATAGGACTTTGGGCTTGTGTAGTCATCTTTGCCCGGCTTTCTGAGAACAACCACTGTGGCCTCCTTCCAAATGTTTGGGAAAAGTTTGAGTGCAAGGCATTTGTTTGCCAGCGCAAGGAACGTTTCTGGATCTTGTGTAATTGAATGTTTGCAAATGTCCGCTGTGAAACCATCCACTCCCGGGGCTTTCTTAGGGTTGAAACTGTCCACCGCGGCCCTCAGCTCTTCCTTTGTAAACGGTGGGTCATGTTGCTCACCATTAACCCAGTCGTTTACTTGGTCTGCTATCTGTCGGGTCCGCTGGTGGTCTGCGTTGTCTTCACCTACCCGGTCTACAGGGTAGAAGGTTTCTGCCAGTAATTTCGCTGATTCCCTTGGATCCATTAACTGCCCATCTTTAACTATAGGTAGGTTAGGTTAGGTTAGGTTAGGTTAGGTTAGGTTAGGTTAGGTTAGGTTAGGTTAGGTTCCCCCCGAGGGTTCCCGCCTTGTCGTGGCGGGGGGGCTTAGTAACCGTGATTAGGGCACACGGTGAAGCCAAGAGGACCCGGGACGGGCCGCATTCCTTTCCTGCGCGACCCCTTATCGGAGCTGGGGGCGCAATGGATGAAGTGAATGGCGGCAGTGGGAGGAAAAAAAACCTCAGTAAAAAATAAGGGACGTGGAGGGGGTAGGCGATCTAGTGGTCCTGCCCTGACAGGTGGGTGTTGGGTGTTGCAGCCCGGCACCGCCTGCCCCTTTTCAGGGGCGTAGAGGAAAAAAACCTCTGTAAAAAATTATGGACGTGGAGGGGGTAGGCGACCTAGTGGTCCTGCCCTGACAGGTGGGTGTTGGGTGTTGCAGTTCACTGCAGCCCGGCACCACCTGCCCCTTTTCAGGGGCGTAGAGGAAAACAACCTCTGTAAAAAATTATGGACGTGGAGGGGGTAGGCGACCTAGTCGTCCTGCCCTGACAGGTGGGTGCTGGGTTGCCAGCAATGGCTTCCTGGTGCTTGCCTGCTCCTTTTAGGGGCGGAGAGAGGAAGACAACCTCTATAAAAAATATATATTTTGTTTATTTTTTATATAGGTTGTTTTCCGGAGCGGGATCGAGCGAGGCTGATCCTGCTTGGAATGGTGTTTCCCCCAGTATTTGGGTGGGAAGGGGCTCTCCACGTGTCCCTCTGATAAGCAGAGGGCACAGTGCGAGGGCCGGTGTGAGATGCCCGATGGGCAAGGTGGAGTGCCCCTGTTTGCAACTGGCGGTACACTCGAATCTCGAGTGTGGCGCCACTGGCAACGGGGAGGCGCTGTCCTCTCATCACCCAGGCAGAGCGGCTCCCTGCTATGCCTGGATGATGAGACGGCAGGGAAGGGCTGTTTGCTCTCGCATTTGTTTTTGTCAGGAATCAGAAGCAAATGCGGGAATAAACGGCGAAGAGGTGGTTGCTTTCTCTGCCTTCCGGGCGTAGTCAGTTGCGAGCACTCTGAACTATGCTTGAAGGGTAGAGAAAGGCCGGGAAGGAGGTGACATCTCTCTCTTTCGCCACAAAGTTGCGAGTTTTATCGTGATTTTGTGGTGTAAGAGATGGATGTCGCTGGGCTCGCGTGGTGGTTGGGGTGAGGGCCCCGGCCACCCTCCTACGAGCCCGTGGATGGTGGCAGCATGGTGTGGACCCTGTGCTGCCGCATGTGGAGGGAGTGTGTGTGTGGTTGGTCTTTTTGGGCCAACCACGGGATGGACCCCTGTGGGGTGCAGCGCGAGATGGGCACCGGTGCGTTCCGTAGGAGATCCCGGAGCCCATTGACATGCGCAGAGGATGGCCACCGGGGGGGTTTTAGTGAGTCGTCGGAGTCCCGTCAACCTCACATACCCCTATCACACCCTCAATGTGATAGGGTATCTTGTTGAAGATTTCCCCCTCGACAGCAAAAAAAAAAAAAAAAAAAAGGTTAGGTTAGGTTAGGTTTTTTTTTTTTTTTTTTTTTTTTTTTTTTTTTGGTTGGGAGGAGGAAATCCTCATGGATCCCTCGCGGGTATGTCTGACTCCACCGGTTGCCCGGTGACCTACGGACTAAAACCTCCTCCCATTGCAGGTTTCCTCTGTATTTGGAGCAGAGACCTTGTTTGCCGAGTTAATTTTTGCTTTTATTAACCACTGGGGGTATATCTATTATCTCCATAACTTTTATATACGCAGTAGTTATTTTGTTTTATTTCTATTAATAATTTTCATGGCAATTTTGCGGCAATATTCCAAAAATTTTGATCTAGTCCTTTCAGTTTCACTAATAATTTCAAATATTTTTTCTTTTTTAATCTCCATCCCTATCTCTATCTCTAGGTCTTGCCTTTGTGAGCCAAAGACCGGACACTCAACGATTGCATGCACAATACTTTCCTCCTTCGTTGGATCGCATATGCACGATGGGTTCTCCTTGCACTTAAAGCGATATAAGTACTCGGAGAACCCACCGTGCCCTGTCATCACTTGAGCCAGCACGTGATCCACTTTAATTTTCCTCGTTATTCTGTACGCCTCCACAGCGTCGGGAAAGAAGATTTTTGTGCCTGAGGCCGTCGTTCCTTCTTTGTATCTCCTGTTCCATTCGTCAAGCGTATTCAGACGTATCTGACGCTTGACGAATGAAACAGGACACAAATCATAGTCAGGACTTTTCTTTAAGCCAAGCGCAGCACTTTTGGCAAGCATATCGGCCCTTTCGTTGCCCTCCACACCCACATGCGCCTTCACCCAGAAAAGGTTAACAATTTTTCCGTGAATTTGACCTGCTTGTAAATTCATTCGTGTTTTTACTGCAAGGGGGTGGAGGGAAACGTTATCTACAATTGACTCGAGGGCCGACCTCGAGTCACTAAAAATGCTGCACTTCTCCGCCCTACTTTCAACGACTAGTTTTGTGGCTCTTTCCAGAGCCAACAGCTCCGCTTGGTAAACGGAGCAGAACGATTCCAGCTTTAGCTTCTGGCTCTTAACTTCCACGTCGCCTTCCCATACTGACAGCGCCGCTCCGACTTTACCCTGGATTTTTGAGCCGTCCGTGTAAATTCGTATGGTCCCGCTTTCAAGCTGAGTTCCCTCCGCTCCGTCCACCATGTTCCCAAAAGTCAGTCTGGCGTGCTGCGCGGGATGAGGTGTGTCCTTATAGGCTACCCGTGTCTCGACCTCTCGGTCTCCCAATATCCGCTGGGAATGACCTCTCTTTATTTCAAAAAGAGAGGCTGCTTCCTGGATTCGCAAATCCAAAGGAAGCAACCCAGCGAGTATTAGGGCCGAGTTTAGAGAGACCGTTCGGTACGCCTTCACGATCTTTTGGACGAACCCTCTCTGCACCGCGTTCAACTGCTTCTGCACGCAGATTTTGTGAGCTGCTGGTGCCCAAGCACTGGCGGCGTACAGAATCACTGGCTCCACCACTGACAAGTATATCGTTCTAACGATTTCCGGCCCCAGTCCCCAGTGGATCTTAGCTGCTCTCGCGAGCTGCTTGTATAAGTTGAGCGCCTTGCGACAGACATTCGATACATGCGCATTGAATGTCAACCTATTGTCCACCGTAAGACCCAGGATCTTAATTTCATGAGACAGGCCAACGCACTCGCCCCCCATGACTAGGGCTGGGGTGTCAAATCTAAGCTTATTGGTGACTACCATAGCTTGCGTCTTTTGGGGCGCAAACTTAAGCTTATTTTTGACCCCCCACCCCCAAACATGCGAGAGGACTGCGTTGGCCTTCCCCTGAACCTCGGAACCTGTGTTGCCGGAAACTATTAGAACGATATCATCGGCAAACGCCTGAACGTGCTCACCCATCCCTTCTATATCTTTCAATAGGGGGTCCAACAAGAGGTTCCAAAAAGTTGGACCCCCTATTGAACCCTGCACACAACCCTTCGTGGTGTTCCTTTCACACTCAGTCTCCGCGTATCTAATCCGTATCTTCCTCTGTTTCAGATAGCTGTCGACGAGACGCCTCAGGTTGGGGGAACATCCGGTCTCCGCGAGTCTGCACCTCACCGCGGGCCACCACGCGCTGTCGAAGGCTCCCTCTATGTCTAGTGATACAACCACGATGAGCTTCTTCTCCTTTAGCTTTTGTCTTAAGTATTGTATCATGACATAGAGGGAGTCCTCGGTACTGCGCTGTGGTGTAAAACCGTACTGCTTCTCGCTCATGCCAGGTAAGATTTGCCACCTAATTCGCCTCATCATCATCTTTTCCAGGATTTTCCCAAGGACAGGCAAAAGCCCAATCGGCCTGTACGACTTGGGATGGGTGTAGTCAGCTTTGCCACTCTTCCTTAACACGACCACTACAGCTTCCTTCCACATAGTGGGAAAACAGGAGAGAGACAAGCACTTGTTGAAAATAGCCAGAAACAAATCGGGATCTCGACAGATAGCCGCACTGCAGATGTCCGCCGTGAATCCGTCGAGTCCGGGTGCTTTTTTCGGGCTGAAACTCGCCGCAGACCATCGCAACTCCTCCGACGTAAATGGGGGGTCCCATGACTCCTCATGTTCCCCCACATTCACACTTTCAGCTACCGCTCTCGTTAGTTGATGATCTGGGTTGTCCCCTTCTAGCCTGTCCTCCGGATAGAAGGTCTCGGCCAGCAGACTCGCGGACTCACCTCCATCCAGCTGTTTCCCGTTCACGACCAGTGGCACGTCCTCGTGTCGGGTGGCAGTGCGGCCTATTACCCGGTAAATGCCATCCCACATCGTCTCCCTATCCTGCTTGCTACAGAATTCCTTCCAGCTGGCGGTTTGGGCCATTTGAGCCTCCACCAGGTACTCTTCCTTCGCTTTGAGATATTGGTCGACGACCCACCTCCGGCGGGACGGCCCCGCACTGGAGATCCTTCGCTTTTTCCGCAGCACCTCTTTTTTCAATGCAGCTAGCTGCTCAGACCACCACGGCAGTTTCGTTTGTCTGTTCTTTTTTACTAAAGGCATCATTTCTGTACAGACTTGTGTTATTGTCTCAGTAATTTCGCTTAAAATCTTCTCTAAATCTTTTGTGTTGTCCAGTTTTTCCACTATTTCTTTATTAATGTTATTAACTTCCCAAATTTGGGCCAGTTTCGCATGAAACTGGCTCCAATTTGCCTTCTTCGTATTGAACTTTCTTGGTTAGGTTAGGTTAGGTTAGGTTAGGTTAGGTTAGGTTAGGTTTTTTTTTTTTTTTTTTTTTTTTTTTGCCCTCTCGAAAGGGCACTATGTTGTTCCTCTGACTCTGGTCAGAGACTGTATCTTGCTAATTTCTTATAATAAAAAACAGGGTTTCTTTATTTGTCGTTCCCACATGGGGTTACGGTATTCTTACATCTAGACAATCCAAATCTTATTTTCTATTACATATATTTATCTATTTTATGTTTATTTCATTCCCACTTAGGGATTTACAATTTATTATTACAAACTAGGGTTCTGTAGTTTATTTTTATTGTGTTTAGTCGTACTTCTATATTATTTATAACACTTTTCTTTTCTTTACTTATTTCTAATTATTATCTTCTATTACAATTTATTTCCTAATACATGATTTGTTTTTATTTTCTATTTCGTACATTTACTATTACTTCATATCATCTTACTTATACATGTATGCTTATATATATAAATCATTATACATATTCATCATAGTTTACTTTATCTATTTATTTCTTTTTATTACTTTGTTGGCTACTTTTGTACAAAACGAGATAAAGTTCTGTCTTTTCTCTTTGTCTTTTACTAAATCTTTAATAATTTCACAATTCAATTTTGCTTCTATTTTCTGTTCGACTTCAAATCTTTCTAAGCCGTACGCCGGACATTCTAGTAAGACGTGCATTACAGTCTCTTCCTTTTCGGGTTCACAGATGCATGATGGATTCTCCTTACACTTGAAACGGTGCAAGTATTCGGAGAATCCACCATGCCCTGTCATTACCTGGGTCATGACGTTGGTTTGCTCTTGCTGTCTTACTATTTTATAGGCTTCAATAGCGTTTGGGAAAAACAATTTAGTGATGGAAGCAGTTTCGCCTGACTGGTATCTTCGGTTCCATTCGGCAAGCGACTCCATACGGATCTGCCGCTTGACGAAAGAAGCCGGGCACTGGTCGTAATCAGGCTTTTTCTTACTATAAAGAGCTGCTTCCTTGGCTAACAGGTCTGCCCGTTCATTGCCCTCCAACCCTGCATGGGCTTTAATCCAGAATAAACTGACTTCTTTATTCTGGAGTCTTCCGGTCTTTATGTTTCTTCTAGTCTCAACTGCTAGGGGATGGAGGGCACCTTGGTTTGTGATGGTCTCGAGTGCTGATTTTGAATCACTGTATATGCCAAAGCATGTTTCTGAGCGCTGGAGGATCACCCTTGTGGCTTTACATATGGCCAAGAGTTCCGCCTGATAGACAGTGCAGTACGGTGATAGATTAAGTTTGAGGGATTTAATCTCGGCTTTGCTGTTCCATAGGGACAACGCAGCTCCGACTTTGCCCTCAATCTTACTACCATCCGTAAAAACACGAACTGCTTGGTCGTTATGATCTTCGACTTGATCTTGGTCTATCAGGCTCACGAACTCAAGGCTCATATGTTCTGCCGGATGTTCCGTCTTCGCATACTCTACCACATGCTCCACCTCTCTATCTCCCAGCACTGACTGGGTTACTCCTCTCTTTGCCTCGTACAGGGCAGCTGCCTCCTGTACCCTGAGGTCGAGTGGTAGTATCCCAGCCAGTACTAGAGCGGAGTGAAGGGAAACGGTGCGGTATGCCCTGCTCAGTTTTTGTGCAAAGCCTCGCTGCACCACGTTCAGTTGCTTCTGCACACCGAGTTTCCTTGTCGACGGGGCCCAGGCACTCGCAGCGTACATAATCACCGGCTCAACCGTAGCCGTATAGATTAGGCGTATGACCTCTGGGTGGAGTCCCCAGCTGATTTTGGCTGCTCTGGATAACTGCTTATAAATATTTAGCGCCTTTTTGCAGACCTCTGCGACGTGCCTGTTAAACGTTAACTTGTGGTCTATTGTCAGTCCTAAAATTTTGATTTCTGGGGACATGCCAATGTCGACCCCACCCATGCTCAACAGTGGAGTGTCAAATTTCAGTTTTCTCGTAATGAGCATGGCCTTGGTTTTCTGAGGCGCAAATTTCAGTTTATTTTTTACACCCCACTCCTGGACATGGGCAAGGGCGGCGTTGGCCTGTCTCTGCACATCTAGTGCCGTTTCACCGTCAAAAACTAGTAGTACATCATCGGCGAAGGCCTGACAATAGTCCCCCCGCTCCTCAAGATCTTTTAGTAGAGGGTCCAAAAGAAGGTTCCACAAGATAGGTCCCCCGATCGAACCCTGCACGCATCCCTTGTTTGTGTCCCTCGTATGCTCTTCTCCCGCGTACCTGACTCTCACTCTCCTGTCTTGCAAATAGCTATCTATTATCCTCCTTATATTGACAGGGCATTTTTCCTCTGCCAGCCGTACTCTTATAACAGGCCACCACGCGCTATCAAAGGCTCCCTCTATGTCCAATGATACCATCGTTACCAGTTTTTTCGCTTGCAACTTTCCACGAATGTAGTTCATCAGGTCATAGAGGGAGTCTTCGGTGCTCCGTTGGGGCATAAAGCCGTACTGGCGAGTACTCATCGTTGGTAACAAGTGCCACCTGAGTCTCCTCACAATCATTTTTTCCAAAATCTTCCCCATTACTGGTAACAAACCAATAGGCCTATACGATTTCGGATCCGAGTAGTTGTCCTTGCCTGGTTTCCTAAGGACCACCACCGTGGCCTCTTTCCAAATGACTGGGAAGTGACTCAGTTCCAGGCACTTGTTCATCATCGTGAGGTTTAGTTCGAGGTCGCTGAAGATGACATGGCTACATATATCAGCCGTAAGTCCGTCTGCACCCGGGGCCTTCTTCGGGTTGAAGCTCCTCACCGCCACTCGAAGCTCTTCCTTGGTAAATGGTTGGTCATGTGTTTCATCATCTGCCCAACCATTTATCAGGTCGGCTTTTATCCTTGTCTGGCTGTGTTCCGCATTATCCCCTATTTCAACGTCCTCCGGGTAAAAAGTATCAGCCAACAACCTAACTGACTCCTTTGGATCAAGTGCTTTCCCGTCCTTTACCAGCAGTTGGTCTTCCTGTCTCTTACTAGTTCTTCCTATAACCCTATAAATCCCCTCCCAGAGGCCTTCCTTATCCTGCTTTCCACAGAACCCTTTCCAACTTTCTATTTGGGCCTTTTTGGCTTCACTCTCATACTTTTCTTTTGCTTGCAGGTACTCTTCGATGACCTTGGCTTTCCGGACCGGCGCTGCACATCTAATTCTACGCTTCAAAGTGACTGCTACCTTTTTCAACTCGGCGAGTTCTACGGACCACCACGGCGAGGTAAGTTTTTCACTAGATTTATTTTTTGGCATTATATCCTTACATACTTGTTCTACTATGTCCATATATTTTTTAATTATTTGTTCTAACTCATCTTTACAATAGATATTATTAATGTTTGCGTTGTTAATTTTGTTTTCTACTTTTAATTGGTCCAGTTTCAGACGAAACTGGCTCCAATTAGCTTTTTTAGTGTTATATAATCTAGTGGTTCTATCTACATTTGTTCCTTTTGATTTTATTAATTTAATTTTAAAAGTGATACCATTGTGGTCCGAGCTCGTTAGGTCGTCTTCTACCCTCCAATCTTCAAGAAGGTTGAGCATATCTTCTGTGCAGGCCGTTACGTCCACATAACTAGTAAACGACTTATTGCCTCTTATGGTATCGAAAGTAGGTTTATCTCCCTCGTTGAGTACCTGCAAGCTCATCTCTTCCAAGGCTCCAGCCATTTCATCCCCCCTACTATCCACTTTTCTACTACCCCACCAGGTACTCTTTGCATTGGTATCACCACCCATTATAAGCTTTCTAGGCCCAAGCTCCTGTTCTATTCTTTTAAGCTGTTCTAAGTATGGCTCTATGGGCTGGTCTGGCTCGAAGTAAAAAGAGATGACTGCGATCTCCCAGGCTTTGGTTCGGATCTTCACCACTACGATGTTGTTAGTGGTGAGTTTCGGGCACTGTATGACATCGATGTCGTAGTCAAATACGGCTATTGCTGCTTTCACAGTCCCACTTCCTTGATCAGTGCTCTGGTAGATTCTCGCTCCCCTGTAACTCTTCATACTTTTCGCCCCACCCACATACGGCTCCTGGAGCAGCGCAAATGCCATGTTCCTTTCGCTGGCCTGTATCATCAGCTCGTTTGTGGCTAACTCCTTTCTTTGTAGGTTAGCTTGGGCTACTAGATATGGTTTTCCACTGGTAGGGGTAGCCAATTTGGTTGCAGTTTCGTTGCCCTTAACAATAAGCTATGGTGGCTCGCGCCAGCGCATCCCACTTCTGCCTTACTGCACATTCTTGACTAAACGCGTTGTGATCGGTCAAATCCAGTTTCGCGTGAGTGCAGTTACAGCATTTAGGGACTACCCCGGCAAGCCAGTCAGCACACTCTGATCTCATGTGTGGACCCCCACAATGGCTGCATTTTTCCACAGTTTGCTTGCAGAAGCGCCTGCCATGGCCATATCCAAGACAGAGTGAGCATTGCACTAGCGGCGACTGATCTACTACTCTGACTTTTTGCAGGTCCACGTGGACGGATCCTGCTTCCATGGCCCGCAACCATATTTTGGGGGACACTCTGATTATAATATGGCATGTCTGAGGGTTTCTTGTCTTCTTTCTGTAGCGTATCTCCATTTTATAATCCTGCTTTTCTAGGTTTCTGAAGACGCTCCTGTTCTGATTACGCAAGGCGCTAAGGACGTCTTCATCGCTGTTGTATTGGAAGACATCCCTAAGCAGCAGAAGAGGATCCTTATTTTTAACCTCCTCGACATTAAGGTGATCTTCTGCCATTCGGAGTCTCTCTTTGACTTTCTGCCTCTCTTCTTCTGTTTTGCAGCCTACAATTACTTTTCTATCTTTTGCTTTTCGCACTCTATCCACCGTAACCCATCCTTCCTTTGCGTTTATAACTCCTCTAATTCGGTTTAAGACCTCTTCCCCTGTTTCTTTTTCATCCTTGGAGGTAACGACTACGGAGTGCAGCGCGGTCTGTCCAGGGAACTGCTTCCCAGTGGGACCAGCCGCCACTCTCGCGTATGTCGCTTCCTCCAGGGTCATCTGCTGTTTTTCCATCACCTCTTTTAGACCTTCTATCCTTTCGTTACTTTCTTTAATGAGCTGACTATGCTCCTCTAATTTCCTTATCAGGTCCATATCCTCCCTTCTGGGTTCAAGAGGAAGAGAAGGAGGCAGGATCCGAGTTTCTTCCTCTCTCTCCTCCTCCAAATCCCTATCCTCACCCTTACCATGTTTGGGTTAGCATGTTAGGTTAGGTTAGGTTAGGTTAGGTTAGGTTAGGTTAGGTTAGGTTAGGTTAGGTTAGGTTAGGTTAGGTTAGGTTAGGTTGGGGTGACGTGGTCGGGTTACCTCCTAGTGAGCCTTGAAGCCGTGTTTCAGTTCCCCTGGGATTCGTCCTGGGGGAACGGAAGCATGGTAGGCCGGTGCACCCTGGTTCCCACCGCTAATAACTTTTCACTTTTGTGGGATCTTGTTAGCGGTGGCCGAAAACCCGACACGAAGGCTCCTCCGGGTGTCTCTATGATGAGCATAGAGCACTGCGGATGGAGCTTGGCGGAGGAAAGGAGTTCCTTCTCCGCCGGGTAGGTGGGACGCGCTCAGGTGAGCCGTCCAGTTTGTTGGATCCGAGGAAGGATCAGGGGAGGCCAAATCCCAACATATGGTTTCGGCGCCTGCCGAAGGGAGTATTGTGTGTGTGAGTCCGGATCTGCACTGCCGCATCTCATCCGCGACCGCGTTGTACAAGGTTGTACATAGCGATCGTGGGCGGGAGGTTGCGGTGCGCATCCGGGCTCACACACGCAGTATGGTCGGGGGGAACCCGGCCGCTAGGGCACCAAGGGGACCTCACCCCTTCAAAAAGGAAAAAAAAAAAAAACATGAAAATGGCAAGCTTGAAAAACATAATTCCTCAGGTGGGTATCAGCGATGCTGAAGAGTCCCACGGTGCGCCAGCACTCAGCCCCATCGTATCTGAGGGGGGCAAAGAATGCCATGAAGTTAGGAGGTCTTCCCGCGGCTCAACATCATCGCGGAAGACGGCTGCGTCGGCAGCGCCAGCGGTTGCTTCGGCAATAGCTGATGGAGAACGGGAGGTGCTTTTCGCGAAGCCAAAGAGGCCAGCGAACCTGACGAGTGACGGAGGCGAGGAGTCGGACGGTTCTGTGATGTCCGTCTCCTCGTATGCTTCTGTCGCTTCAACGGCATCGGAGGCAACGCGTAGTACACGTAAGCGTACGAAGAGGACGAACGATGGTGCCTCGGACCTTGGGTCCAAGCGTGCCACGTTTATGAAGGACAGGGAGGAGGAGGAAGATGCCTTCAATCCTAAAGTCGTGCCTGACCCGACTATTAGGACGAAGGCAAATCTACCGTCAGTAGACGCGCTAGGCGGTGAAATACGGGCGCTGCCAACTTCAGAGTTGGAGGCCTGCATGGTGGTCGAACTGCAGACCATTGAGAAGATTGCCGACAAGTCTAAAAACTTGCGCGGTGACTTTGTCAAGGGTCTGCGAGTTTCAGTTCGGCGGGCTGAAGCAATTATGAAGGAGGCCACCCAGCGCTTCCCCTCGGACGTTAATGTGGAGCGGCTCGAGCGGGAGAATGCCGAGCTGCGGACAAAACTGGCTGACCTGTCTACAAAAGTAGAGAAGCTGACGGAAGCGGTCCGTCAGCAGAATAGTCCCCAGGCTGACGCTAGTAGCTCAGCCAAACCAACGGCGTCATCACCTGCCACTGGGGAGACAGATTGGGAAGGCCGGTTCATGGAGCGCATTGTCGCTCTTATGGACCGGAAGTTGGCTGCAGCTAGTAGAACTCAGCCTTCTTCTGCTCTGAAGCCTAGCGCAGCAGTACCGGCAGCGCCAGGGCCTTCAAAAAGGCTCACTGGAGGGGTGAGTAGTCGCCCTATACCGACGACCTCCCTGCCACCTGTGCAGTCGCGGTCCCCCGAGGAGCAGGTGCCAAAGGCATCAGCTTTCTCGTGGGCGACAGTGGCGGGGAGGAAAAAGGGTAAGAAGGAGAAGGCACCACCAGTAAAAGCTGGCCCTAAAGCTGGCCACTCGGATGGCCCAAAACCTGGCCCCAAAACCGGTCCGAAGGCTGGTCCTGGGACCGGTCCGAAGGCTGGACCCAAAACCAGTCCGAAGGCTGGTCCTAAAACTGGCCCGAAGGCTGGTCAAAAGGCTGGCACAAAAGCTGGCCTTAAAGCTGGCCCCAAGGCGGATGCTAGGCCATCGCGGCTGCCGACATCTGCGGCGATCACGGTGACAGTTCCGGAAGGCTCGGATGTCACTCTCGCCGCAGTCATGGCGGCTGCTAAGGCCCGCATTAGGCTCGCTGACTTCGGGGTGGACAACGTCCGCTCTAAGAAGGCCATAACTGGAGGCCTCATTTTGGAAGTGTCGGGACCCGACTGCGCTTCCAAAGCCGACAAACTGGCTGAACGCATGGGCGTGGCCCTCAAGGATCTGGGTGTGCGTGTTGCGCGCCCAGTGAAAACGGGGGAGTTGCGGCTGAAGGACCTCGATGACAGCGTCACACCACAAGAGGTGCAGACTGCTGTTGCCGAGGCTGGAGGCTGCTCAGTCATCGATGTGCGGGTGGGCGAAATACGCCGCTCACCCACTGCCCTGGGCACGGTATGGGTCCGTTGTCCACTAGTTTCCGTGCGGAAACTAGCAGCGGCAAAGCACGTCGTCGTCGGATGGGTGAAGGCCCGGGTCGACTATCTGACCTCGAGGCCACTCCAGTGCTTCCGGTGCTTGGAGTATGGGCACGTACGCAGCATGTGTCAGGGCACAGTGGACCGTAGCAGGTTGTGCTACGCGTGTGGCGAAGCCGATCATCTGGCGAGCCAGTGCACGCGTCCGCACAAGTGTCCGCTGTGCACCGACAAGGGCTGTAAGGCTGACCATAGGATGGGGAGCAGGAAATGCCACCCACCTAAGGGTAAGAGGAAATCACCTCCTCCAGCCCCAGCACCGGAAGGCAAAGCGGCCCCAACAGAAGGGGCCGCTAAGTCGGGTCAAAAAGGCTCGCCCCAGGAAGGCATGGAGGCCTCGTAATGGATCACACCATACGAGTCCTCCAGTGCAATTTGAACCACTGCCGGAGCGCGCAGGATCTTGTCCTGCAAACCTTCGCGCAGTGGTCCATTGCACTTGCCGTAGTCGCGGAGCCCTATCATATTCCGGATCACCCTCGGTGGTTCGGGGACGATTTGGACTCCGTTGCTATTTATTGGGGCGGCAACCAAGGTGACCCCCCCTGTGCCCTTCTGGAGAAGGGTCAGGGTTTCGTGGCCACGGAATGGGGTCGCCTAGCCGTTGTGGGCTGCTACATCTCTCCCAACTGTACACTGGTCGAGTTTGAGGTGTACTTGGACGCGGTGGGTAATTGCATTCGCAGGTGCCTTCCGCGTCCCGTGCTTGTCTTGGGCGACTTCAACGCTCACTCTCGTGAGTGGGGGAGTCCCCAAGACAACCCTAGGGGAGAGACCATTGTTGAATGGGCGGCGGGTATAGACCTCCGATTGTTGAATCGGGGGTCCGTAAGCACATGTGTGCGGTGGCAGGGGGAGTCGATCGTGGATATATCCTGGGCGACTCCTTCGGCCACACACATGGTGTCGGGATGGAGAGTTGCGGAAGAGGTGGTCAGTCTATCCGACCACCGCCACATTGTTTTTAATGTGGCCCTGCACCCCCCGGACCGTGCGTCCCGCCGCGATGGCAGCCCGCCGCGACGATGGGCCCTCAAGCGGCTCGACAGGGATCTGTTCGAAGCCGCAGCCATCGTTGCGGCCTGGCCGGATGGCCATGCCCTGCCTGATCCTGTGAGGGAGGCAGCCTGGTTCCGGGCAACGATGACGTCGATTTGTGACGCATCCATGCCCCGAGCCAGGCCAACCAAGCGTAGGGCGGTGTACTGGTGGTCGGAGGAGCTTGCGCGGCTGCGCGAGACATGCCTGCGCACCCGACGCCTGTACACCAGAGCCCGGAGAAGAAGGCGAGCCCTTGCCGAAGAGACGGATAGAGCCTACGAGGTATACCGAGGTGCGACAAAGGCGCTCCAAGGCGCCATAGCCGAAGCCAGGTCTCGGTCCTGGAGCGAACTCCTCGAGGGACTGGATAGGGATCCATGGGGCCGCCCGTACAAGACTGTACTGTGCAAGCTCCGCGCATGGGTCCCTCCACTGACGGAAACCCTGGACCCAGTGCTCGTGGGGGGAGTGGTTGATACACTCTTCCCAAGGGTCCAGGACAGTCCCTCTACCCCCGTGTCTTCATCGGACCCGAACATCTGGGCCGATGATATGGGGGTATCCGAAGAGGAGTTGGACCGAGCCGTAAAGCGCCTCAGGGCTCGTAATACAGCACCTGGCCCTGACGGAATACCTGGTCGGGCTTGGGTGCTGGCTCTATCCGCAGGCTTGGGGGACAAATTGAGGCGGTTATTTGATAGCTGCTTCTGTGGCGGTGTGTTCCCCAAGGAATGGAAGGAGGCAAGGTTGGTCCTCTTGAAGAAGGATGGCAGGTCCGCGGACTCTCCCTCTGCGTATCGTCCCATTTGCCTGCTGGACGAGGCTGGCAAATTATTCGAAAGAATAATTGCCGCCCGTCTATGCACACATCTGTGGCAGGTAGGCCCCAACCTGCCGGATAACCAGTTTGGTTTCCGGCAGGCGCGTTCGACGGTGGACGCGATTCTTCGTGTCCGTACGCTGTCGGACCAGGTAGTGTCCCGGGGCGGGAGGGTGTTGGCGGTGTCCTTGGACATCGTTAATGCCTTTAACTCCTTGCCCTGGAGGGCGATCAGGGAGGCACTTGTGTTTCACGGAGTGCCCCTCTACCTGCAGCGCATTGTTGGCGCGTATCTGCGCGACAGATGTGTGCAGTACGTGGGCAGGGACGGTGCTTTGTATGAGAGGGAGGTGTATTGTGGGGTTCCGCAGGGGTCCTGTTTGGGCCCCCTCTTGTGGAACCTTGCATACGACGCGGTCCTGCGCGTCGATCTCCCCGCTGGCGTACAAGTCGTCTGCTATGCGGATGACACGCTTGTATTAGCTGGTGGGGACTCCTTCGACAGGACCAAAGGGCTCGCCGAGCTTGGTGTGGCATGTGTCGTGGACAAGATCCATGAGCTGGGTCTGCGGATAGCGCCTCATAAGACCGAGGCGCTGTGGTTCCACAAGTTACCGAGGGGAAGGGAACCACCCAGCTTGTCGGTTCGCGTAGGTGACGTTGATGTCCAGGTGGGGCGGTACCTTAAGTACCTCGGCCTTACCTTGGACAGTCGCTGGGACTTCGGGGAGCACTTCAGCCGCTCCGTCCCCCGGATTCAGAGGGTAGTGGGTGCTTTGCATAGACTGCTACCAAATCTCGGGGGACCTAGGGAGGGCGTTCGCCGCCTCTACGCAGGGGTGGTGCGATCGATGGCTCTCTACGGAGCACCCGTCTGGTCACACAGACTGGCGGGTGTTAGGCGTTATAGGCTATTGTATAATGGCCTACAACGTTCTATAGCCATCCGGATCGCACGGGGGTATCGGACGATATCCCATGAGGCGGCCAGCATCTTGGCGCGGTTCCCGCCCCTCGACATCTTGGCGGAGATGGACGCACGAGTATACGTGCGCCTCCGTCAGGATGCCATGGGCGAGAACACGCCTGCTGAAGTGCGGGTGCAAGAGCGCCGGCGTGCGCTCGTTAGGTGGCGCGAGCGGCTCGAGGAGCCAGGAAGCTCGCGCCAACGCGTCGTCGGCGCCATTGCACCAGACCTCGAAGCCTGGCTGGGAAGGCAACATGGTAGCGTCACCTATAGGCTTGCTCAGATACTCACGGGGCATGGTTGCTTCGGTGAGTATTTGAGTAGGATCGGACGCGAACCGACACCACAATGCCATCATTGTGGGTGGGACTCGGATTCTGCGCAGCATACGCTGGAGCAATGCTCAGCGTGGTGCCTGGAGCACGGAACCCTAGTCAACAGGATCGGGCAGGATCTCTCTCTGCCAAGCGTAGTCGAGGCTATGTTGGCAGATGAGACGGCGTGGAAGGCCGTGGCCTCTTTCTGTGAGACCGTAATGGTTCGGAAAGAGGCCGCCGAGCGAGATCGGGAGAGGGCCGATCCCGCTCGGAGAAGGAGGCGGCGGCGGGGCGTCGGCAACGGCCGCCCCGCGCTGCCTGCCCCCCCATGAGGGGGGGTGTGCGGTAGCCCCTGCCGAGCAGGGGTCTTTTCGGGTCCGCGGGTAGTTGGAGTTGGGGACTCTGGCTGCCCGTATGCGGATCTCGGGAAGGCGGCGGCAACTTGTGGCAAGTTGTCGCTGTGAGCACCTTCAAGGTGCCGGGCGTGACTATGGGTGTCATTCCTGGGACTTGTGCTCCACAGGCAATTGCGAGAGGGGCACCGGTGCGTTCCGTATGGAGATCCCGGAGCCCCTTGACATGCAATGAGGCCGGCCACCGGGTGTGGTTTAGTGAGTCGTCAGAGTCCTGACAACCTCACATAATTCAATTGCTTCCCCCAGTAATTGTTTATCTGGTTGCAGATTCCCACCCGTTACCAAAAAAAAAAAAAAAAAAAAAGGTTAGGTTAGGTTAGGTTAGGTTAGGTTAGGTTAGGTTAGGTTAGGTTAGGTTAGGTTTTTTTTTTTTTTTTTTTTTTTTTTTTTTTTTGTCGTCTCGAAACGACTCTAAGTAGTCCCTCTGACAGATGTCAGAGCCTTTGTTTATCCTTGCTTCTATTCTCTATCATCTTTATTTATTTCCATTTCTCTTTCAATGTAGAAGGGGATAGGGGGAATGGGTTAACAGTTTTTATTTCATATTTTACCGCTTTTAGGATATACATGTTTTGTAGGTTCTTATATAATTACACATGTTTTTGAAATTTTTTAAAAATTTTAAAGAATACATAATCTTATTTAACATAACTACCTTATAATATTATTATATCTTAACATTATTACTTGTTGTTTATCCTATACATGATTTTCTTACTGCACTAATTTACATATATTTTCTTATGCTAATTTACATAAATGCTGTTTATATATATTATACAATATACATTCAACATTACTTATTTATCTATTTATTTCTTATAATAACTTTTTCCGCTATTTTAATACAGTAATTTATCAAATTTTGCCTTGTATTTTTGTCGGCAAAGATTTCGGATACAGTTTCTGCATTTAATATATAACCTAACTTTATTTCAGCTTCATATCTCTGCAGACCGTACACGGGACATTCAAACAGACAGTGCGGCACCGTCTCCTCCACTCCGGGTTCACAGATGCACGATGGGTTCCCCTTACACTTGAATCTGTGCAAGTATTCGGAGAAACCACCGTGCCCCGTCATAACTTGGGTGAGTATCCCGTTTGACTCTATTTCTCGAATAAATTTATAACATTTTATTGGATCAGGAAGGAACATTCTTGTAACGGCTGCGGTCTCACCTGATCTATATCTCCGGCTCCACTCATCAAGCGTGTCCAATCGGATCTGTCGCTTGATGAATGAAACCGGACACTGATCATAGTTGTCCCTTGTTTTGGACTTAAGAGCAGCGTCCTTCGCCAACTTATCAGCACGCTCATTCCCTTCGAGTCCAGCATGAGCCTTTATCCAGAAAAGACTAATGGCCTTATCCTGGTATTTTGCGGCTTTGAGGTTTTCGCGGACTTGTTTGGCAAGGGGATGGTTTGAGCTCGGATTTGCGATTGTCTCAAGCGACGACCTCGAGTCGCTGTAAATGCCAAACGTGATGTTGGAGCTTTGGAGGATTTGCTTTGTGGCCTCACATATGGCCAATAATTCGGCCTGGTAAACGGTGCAGTGGGACGACAGCTTCAATTTTCGGGTTTTGGTCTCTGCCTCACCGTGCCATATAGACAGTGCTGCACCGACCCTACCCTCAATTTTACTGCCGTCCGTAAATATTCGCATCTCATGGTTACTGTGAGCGCTAACTTGTTCCTCGTCTACCAGGCACGTGAATTCAATGACCTCATGCTCAGCCGGATGACCAGTTTTTGCAAATGCTACCCGTTTTTCCATCTCCCTATCTCCTACTTCCGGCCGGAAAACTCCTCTCTTTACCTCATACAGGGCAGCTGCCTCCTGTATTCTGAGGTCAAGAGGAAGAATCCCAGCCAGAACCAGTGCCGAGTTTAGGGAGACTGTGCGGTAGGCCTTGCATATCTTTTGCGCAAACCCTCGTTGCACCACGTTCAGCTGCTTTTTAATTCCGAGCTTTTTGGCTGCTGGTGCCCAGGCGCTGGCTGCATACATCACGATGGGTTCCACTACTGCCGTATATATCGTACGTATGACTTCGGGATGGAGGCCCCAGGTGACCCTGGCAGCTTTTGATAGTTGCTTGTAAACGTTCAAAGCCTTCTTGCACACGTTTGTCGCGTGTGCATTGAACGTCAGCTTATTGTCAATCGTGAGCCCCAGAATCTTGAACTCCGTCGACATGCCAATGCTGATCCCGCCCATGTTCAGGTGTGGCGTGTCATACTTAAGTCTGCGTGTTATAAGCATCGCATTTGTTTTATGCGGCGCAAACCTAAGCTTGTTCCTGACACCCCACTCCCGAACATACTCAAGAGCAGCATTGGCACGTCGTTGGACCTCCATCGCCGTATCTCCGTCGAACAGCAGAACCACATCGTCTGCGAAAGCCTGGCAATAATCTCCGCGCTGTTCGAGACCGTGGAGGAGTGGGTCGAGGACCAAATTCCACAGGATTGGACCTCCAATGGATCCCTGTACGCATCCTTTATTTGTTCCTCTGGTCACTTCCTCTCCTGCATACCGCACTCTAACGCTCCTATTCGTGAGGTAGCTGTCTATCAGCCGCCTGATGTTAATGGGACAGTTTTCCTCAGCCAGTCGGATTCTGATCGCAGGCCACCATGCGTTGTCGAAAGCTCCCTCTATGTCAAGTGAAACCACAGTAACCAGCTTCTTCTGTTGCAACTTTTGACGTATATGTTGAATCATGACATAGAGAGAGTCTTCAGTGCTCCTTTGGGGCACGAATCCGTACTGACGAGTACTAAGTCTTGGGAGTAAATGCCACCTTACTCGGCCGATCATCATCTTCTCCAGGATCTTACCCATGACCGGCAACAGTCCGATGGGTCTATACGATTTAGGATCAGTATAGTGCTCCTTTCCGGGCTTCCGCAGTACCACAACTGTTGCCTCCTTCCAGATGGTTGGGAAGTGGCTTTGTTCTAAGCACTTGTTTGCCAGTGACAGGCATAGGCTGGGATCCTGGAGAATAGCATGTTTACATATGTCGGCCGTTAGACCGTCCGAACCTGGGGCTTTTTTGGGATTGAAGCTGTTCATAGCAGATCTTAGCTCCTCGGCGGTAAACGGTGGGTCATGGCTTCCATCATGCCCCAGTCCGTTTACTTGTTCAGCTCTCTGTCTAGTCTGCTTATGATCTATGTTATCTTCTTCTTCCTTGTCCTCAGGGTAAAAGGTCTCGGCTAAAAGATTCGCAGACTCTTTGTGACCCAAGATTGTTCCTTCCCTAACCAGAGGAAGATCCTCATGTCTTTTGCTCGTTTTCCCTATCACCCGGTAAATCCCTTCCCATAAACCCTCATTATCTTGTTTTTGACAAAATTCCTTCCAGCTATCTATTTGACATTTTTTAGCTTCTAATTCATAATTTTCTTTTGATTTCAGGTACTCAGTGATGACTTTCTCCCTGCGAATCGGCGCTGCGCAACGGATTCGACGCTTCCTGGTAAGGACCTCTTTCTTCAGCTTCGAGAGCTCTTCCGACCACCACGCGATGGTAAGTTTATTATTTGATTTATGTTTAGGTATACTATTGTTACTTGCTTGTACTATTTTATCTATATATGATGCTATCCTACTTTCTAAATGTTCCTTGTTATTAATTTTTTCAATTTCTGTTTTAGTTATGTTATCTACTTCCAATAATTGGGCCAGTTTCACATGAAACTGGCACCAATTAGCTTTTTTACTATTAAAAATCCGCGTAGTTCTCTTAATGTTGACGCCTTTTGCTTCCTGTAGTTTTATTTTCAGTGTGATTGCGTTATGATCGGAATTGATCATGCCTTCGTCCACCTTCCAATCTTCCACAAGACTAAGCATCTCCGCTGTACATGCCGTCACGTCTACAAAACTGCTGTACGCTTTGTTTCCTCTTACAGTGTCAAAAGTAGGGATGTCACCTTCATTCAGCACGTGTAGACCCATCTCATGTAAGGCACCAGCCATCTCTTCACCCCTGCTATCAACTTTTGAACTCCCCCACCACGTACTCTTGGCGTTTGAATCCCCCCCAATGATGATTCTCCTAGATCCAGCTTTCTGCTCGATCTGCCCTAACTGTTCCAGGTATGGCTCCATATGCTGATCCGGCTCAAAGTAGAACGAGACGACTACGATCTCCCAGGCTTTTGTTTTAATTTTTACCACTGCAATGTTGTTTGTGGTAAAATCTGGACATTGGATGACGTCCATCTCGTCATCAAAGACAGCGATTGCTGCTTTGATGGTTCCGTCTCCTTGATTCGTGCACTGAAAGATTCTTGCGCCTCTGTAGTCTCTCATCCTACCTATTGCCCCAACATATGGCTCCTGAATCAAGGCAAAGGCCACCTTTCTCTCGTTGGCTTCAACCATTAACTCTGCCGTTGCTAACTGCTTCCTTTGTAAGTTGGCTTGAGCTACGAGGTAAGCCTTTGCGTCAGTCGAGGCAGCGTTTCTCCGTGGCACCACCTTAGCAATATGCCACCGTGGCTCTCGCCAGCGCGTCCCACTTGCGCCGGATCGGACAATCCGCACTGAAAGCATTATGGCCTGTGTTTCCTATCTTGGCTTGTGTGCAGTTGCAGCAAGTTGGGATGTCACCGGCGAGCATCCTGTCACACTCGGTCCTCATATGCCCAGAAATCCCGCAGAAGCTGCATCTAGCCTCCTGTTCTTTGCAGAAGCGTCTGCCGTGCCCATATCCGAGACAGAGCGAACACTGGACCAGTGGCGACTGGTCTGCCACTCGGACGCGCTGGAGGTCGATGCGGATCGATCCCAAGCCAAGTATCCTCTGCCAGATCTTGGGTGACACTCTCATGACTACGTGGTTTGCATTAGGGTTTCTGGTCCACTTTTTATAAATGATCTCCGTCTTGATTTCATTTTGATCGATGTTCTTGAAAAGATCTTTGTTCTGGTTCCTCAGGGCATTAAGGATATCAGCGTCGCTATTAAACGCGAACACATCCTTAAGGATTATGAGAGGATCCTTGTTTTTCACCTCTTCGATGTTTAGATCCTGCCCCGATCCCTGTAACCTTTCCTTAAGCTTCCTCCTTTCTTCCTCCGTCCTGCATCCCACTATCACCTTCCTGTCTTTGGCTTTTCTGATCCTTTCTATTTCAATGCCCCCTTCCTTTGCGTTTACTGCTTTCCTTATTTTGTTAAAAACTTCTTCCCCTGTTTCCAGCTCATCCTTGGCGGTGACAACGACTGAGTGCAGCGCAGTCTGCAGTGGAGCCGGAACCTGGACTGCAGCCGAAGCCGAAGCAAGTGGCCTGGTGTATGCAGCTGCCACACTCGCGTAAGTTTTCCGCTCTTCTATTTCTTTTTCTAACGTTTCTTTTAACTTATCCATCTTTTCACTATTTTCTTGTATGCATTTCGTGTGCTCTTCTAGGGCTTTTAAGAATACGGTGTTTTCTCTTTCCCTTTCTGGTTCCTTTTCTTTCACTGTCTCTTTCTCAATCTCTATCTCTTTTACTTGTCTCTTCCCCTTTACACTCTCCGATTCCTTAATTAGTTGGTATAACCTTTCCACCGCCTGGGTCACCGCCAATTTAATTTCACTTTTTATGTTTCTAGAGTTTCCGAGGTTGAGCTTGGCTTTCGCCACACAGTGCCTGGCCTCCTCCATTCTGTCCAAAGGCTTCCGTTTTTCCTGCTTTAGTGGACTCCTCACTGCCTCCACCGAGACTCTACGTACTTCCGATCTGCTCTCCTGAGAGGGCGTCGTCTTCGGTATTGACTTTGGGGGGTCCACTAAAACCGCACTCTTAGACGTCGACGCATGTGGGTCAGGTTTCCCGGACTCCCATTCCCCTATACTGCGCCTAACGCTAGGCGATCGGCTTGTCTTTCCCTTTTCCAGGGATGGTCCTGCCTTCCCGGGCGTCTGCCTCCCTGCCATCTTGTCTTGGGGGGCCTCGTCAGTGTCTTTTGGTTTTGTAGGTGTGCGGTAGCCGAACATTTTATGAGGGGTCAGAGGAACTTGTCAAATAGGTTAATATGTAAATTTGTAAAAGTTTTAAATACGTCTCCTAATCTAAATGTAAATAGTTTAAGGTTTTTTAAAAAGGGTCAGATCAATATATTTTTGCTCTATGTAAAAATTGTAAAAATTGTAAATATTTTATAGATTTTTAAGTAGTGTTGGGACTCTATCTAGGGTATTACCGGGCGGTCTACTAAAACAATAAAGATAACGAAATTATGAATGAATGTAAACGAATTGGTTGCAGAGATATGAAACTCAATACAAAACACGGATTTCAACAAATAATTTTTTGTAGCGCAAAAACTCTATTTTTCACTCTACAATACAACAAAGCTAATTAACTCTAAATTTAACTGTTTTCCTAACCCTTTTTTCCTTTGTTACAGATTCTGCCGCCGCAACTTCAGCCAGCCAGCACCACAAAGGTAAGTCTACGGTAAGTATTCCTTAATATATAAAACAAAAGTCAAAAACAAAAGTCAAAAACGGTTTGACTCTACCTAGAGTCAGTCTATTTAAAACTAGTTACACAAAAATATATAAAACAAAAATTTGTTAAAAATAGTTTTTGTAGAGTCGTGCTCTACTTATGTCTCTACCGTTTTAGTGTGTCAGGGTCTTAGATTTTTACATATACTATATACATAGTATATGTAAGCTCTGGTCAAAACTTGCCTAAAACGCTCGGATTCCGAGATAATTGACTCTATATGATTTCCAGAGTTAAAAGTCGAATAACTCAGAGGTCTCGGGTCCGATTTGCACTCAAAGTGAACAGTTAAAATTGTGACCGCCTAACGGTCAAAAAAGGGCATGGTAACTTTTTCTGCCAGATTTGAACTCTGGCAGATATGGCCAAAAAACTGTCCACTCCAATGTTCAGTGGACCCCCTGCTCCTCAATAGGTGAGTCAGAGACTTAAAACTTGCTGGTGTGAAAATTATGATCTTAAGGATCCTAAATATAATTAAAAATATAGAACAAATCTTAAGGTAAATTTTAAATTTTGAAAAAACCGAAAATTTTTATTTAAAACTAGCACAAAAAATTAAAATAACGTAAAAAAGATTTTTTAAAAATGAGATTTATCTACGAATATGCCTTTCAATTAAAATAAAATAGATTAAAAATTCTAGCTAATATAATTGGGGTAACACGTGTTAACCCCAAAAACTTTGAAAATTTCTAGCACAAAAACCAGTTGATCAATATAGGTCGAAATTTTTTGTGTAGGTAGAGGACCCATATACTATTAATATGACAGCATGACTTAAATAGACTCACCGCATACTGCGATGTCAATAAACTACACCTTAGCTTGCAAAAATGTAACTTCATTAACTTCACCAAAAATATTAATATTATCTCTTACGCATACACCCTCTGCGATGTCCCTTTAAACAGAGTAATGGTGTTGAGGGATCTTGGTATTCTACTTGATAGCCGTCTCTGTTTGAATCTGCACGTTGAGAACATTATTAACAAGGCTTTTAAAATGTTTGGTTTTATCATGAGGTCGTCCGCCGATTTCAGACGTACTTCTACATTCCTTTACCTTTATAAAGCGTTGGTACGCTCGCAACTTGAATACGCGGTGCCTGTTTGGAACCCTTTCTATAATAAATACAATGTAGCGATTGAGAGGGTTCAGCGTAAGTATTTACGTTCCATCACCTACAAATGTTTTCGCAACTACCGCAAATTTTCGTACACTGACTTACTCTCCAAATATAAACTCCTTACTCTTGAGTCCAGACGAAAATACCTTGAGGCAGTTACCCTATATAATATTGTGCACAATAACATAGATTGTATTGACCTGGTGAGTAGATTGTGCTACGTCGTCCCGAGAACCTGCACTCCGCGTGCGTCTCGCTCTCGTCCACTGTTCGCTATCAACACCTTCCGCACCAATTCGGGGCGTCGTGCCCCCATTCGACGAATAGTTGAGTCCCATAACCTTCACTTTATTGAAATTGACTTATTCTCTTGTTCTCTGTATAAGTTTAAAAACCTTTTAAATATTGCGCTTTTCTGAGTAGAGTTATTTAATGTATTCTTTTTATTTAATTTTTGTTGCTATCTTCCATGTCCTGTTTTTAATTTACTTAAGTACTCAAAACTACTATTTTGTTTATATATTCTTTGAGCAGGGGTTTTTCACATTGGTATGTCTTACTTACCTACTTATTTTATATAAACTTCTTATAGACCCTCTAGCTGCATCATTATGTAATCATGTATAAAATTAACATGTAGATAGCGTTGTGGACTACATTATTAACAAGTCTTACATAATTAAATTTATGTATTAACACATATTGTACCTAAAATATATAATGTAGTTGTTTGTTGTCTCAAATAAATAAAATAAAATAAAATAAAATAAAATATAAGAATTTAAAAAGTAGGGCTAACAGATAAAATGAAGGAGTTACAAATTTTTCAAAATTCCTAAAATTTTTAAAAGTGATTAATTATGTCCAAAAACTAACTTTTTCAAAATTTTCAGGTGGCGTCCTGCTGACTGCGAAGAGGTCCTTCGGGTCCCGTGGTCAGTTCTGGTCCAGCTGTTCTGGATCAAAAACCACGTGGCCACGTGGTTTCTTGGAAAAGTGTTTTTCCCCGCGCACAGCCGCGGGAAAAATCCAACTCAGATGCCAATGTGTAGGTCCTCAAAAGGTCCTTCCTCAAGCAGTAGAAAAAATGTAGATCGTCGCTCAAAAACCAGAGATATTCCACTTTAAAGAAATTTTTGGTGGTTATTTTCACTGTTTCACTGAAAACTTCACGAAAACTTCACTTTTTTCAAAATAAACTTCACAATCGTGTGCAACTTGTGATTCCGCTTCTTTTGATGCAATAAAATGTGTTAAAAGTGAAAATTTACTAATTTTCCGGATTTTTCGACCGCGGAACAGCTCAAATTCGTGGCGCTCTCGAGTGCGGCTCGAGCGTGACACCCGGAGTGGAGGAGACGGTGCCGCACTGTCTGTTTGAATGTCCCGTGTACGGTCTGCAGAGATATGAAGCTGAAATAAAGTTAGGTTATATATTAAATGCAGAAACTGTATCCGAAATCTTTGCCGACAAAAATACAAGGCAAAATTTGATAAATTACTGTCAGCAGGGAAGGGCTGTTTGTTCCCGCGTTTGTTTCTGCCTGGAGCTGGAAGCAAATGTGGGAATAAATGGCGAAGAGGTGGTTTTTGCCTTCTCTACCTTCCGGGTGTAGCCAGTTATGTGCAATGACTGAACTATGCTTGGAAGGTAGATGACGGCCAGGAAGGAAGTGACATCTCTCTCTTTCTCCACAAAGTCGTGAGTTTTTCTCGCGACTTTGTGGTGAAAGAGATGGATGTCGCTGGGCTCGCGTGGTGGTTGGGGTGAGGGCCCCGGCCACCCTCCTACGAGCCCGTGGACGGTGGCAGCATGGTGTGGACCCTGTGCTGCCACAATTTGGAGGGAGTGTTTGTGGTTGGTCTTTTTGGGCCAACCACGGGACGGGCCCGAAAGGGCACCGCGCGAGATGGGCACCGGTGCGTTCCTATGGAGATCCCGGAGCCCATCGACATGCGCAGAGGATGGCCACCGGGGGGGTTTTAGTGAGTCGGTCGGAGTCCCGGCAACCTCACATAACCCTGTCACACCCTCAAAGGTGATAGGGTATCTTGGTGAAGATTTCCCCCTCGACAGCAAAAAAAAAAAAAAAAAAGGTTAGGTTAGGTTAGGTTGGACCTGGCTCCACCGGTCCCTGGACAGAGGACGGTGGATGCCATTCGCCCGGTCCTCCGGAGGTGGGTAGGGCGGCGATTTGGGTCGCTGACCTTCCGATTGGTGCAGGTGCTTTCCGGACACGGATGTTTCGGTAAGTACCTGCATCACATCGCAAGACGTGAGGCGACCCACGCCTGCCACGAGTGTGGAGCGCCGGAGGACACGGCGCTCCACACGCTTGAGGAGTGCGCCGCATGGGGTCCCATGCGGCACACCCTCACAGCGGTCATAGGCGCAGATCTGTCTCTGCCGAGCGTGGTTAATGCCATGCTCGGGAGTGACAGATCGTGGCAGGCGGTGGTCTCTTTCTGCGAAGCGGTGATGGCGCAGAAAGAGGCCGCGGAGCGGGCAAGAGAGGACAACGTCCTCTCTGACCCGCTCCGGCGTAGACGAACTGGGGGGAGGAGGAGGCGGTTCGGGCGCCTCCTCTCTCTCTCCTAGTGCTGTGCGGATCACTGGTGGAGAGTCGGGGGATTCTCCACTGGCTTGCACGATCCCACACGTCTGAGGGATGGCCCTAGTGAGCCGGGTCATCCCTCCTTTGGCCGGGGCCCGTCACCGGTGACGGGCCAACCGCCGGGGCGAGATGGTGAATGCTAGCGCGACCCCATCTCGCTCCGACTACGCGGCGGACTGCTCATCCCGGGTTTTTAGTGGGTAACCTCGTTACTACCCCCCCGTGGGGGTAGTAAGGCCCTTCAGGCGAGGACTCCCACATAACCACCCCGCCCCCCCCGGGGCTGGGTGGTATCCATAAAGGATTTTCCCGGGTCAAAAAAAAAAAAAAAAAAAAAAGGTTAGGTTAGGTTAGGTTAGGTTAGGTTAGGTTAGGTTAGGTTAGGTTAGGTTAGGTTAGGTTGGGCGGGTCTGTGTTTATCCATTAATAGTTGGTTTGGCCTAGCTCCGGTTTTGGATAAATACGGGCCTTCCTTGCCCGCTCCGGGAGCGGGTGAGGAGGCGAATGGTCTTGAGAGGAGCGCAACAGTCGTTGATCCTCAAGGCAAGTCTGGTGGTCATCCTTCACGTGGTTGCTGCCTGTTATTGGTCTATTTCCTTCTGAAATAGACGTAACGAAAACCATCAGGCGCCTCCACGGTCCATTTGGGCCGTGTGGGTTGTAGGGTCCGTGCCCTGGACTGTTGGCGCGGTGTCGTCCTGCTCGGTTCCCGCGGGCCGGCTGTATGGGTCAGTCTTCTTGCGGGAATCTGGGTGGAGTGGCGCTTCAATGGCGGTTTGGGGTGCGGTAGGGACGGGCCCGCTTGCGGGCGTAGGTGTAGACCCCTGTTTGCGACTGGCAGTAAACTCGGGTCCCTCTCACTCGAGTGTCCAGTTGCAAACGGGGAGGCGTTTTCCTTCGCATCCTCTAGGTGTATTTTACCTAACGGAATACATCTGGAGGATGCGACGGAGGTTTTTGGCAGGTGTAGGGACCCCTGTTTGCGACTGGTGATGCACTCGGGCCTCAACTCGAGTGTGTTTCCACTTGCAAACGGGGAGGCGTTTCCTTCGTATCCTCTAGGTGTAGTATACTATACATCTGGAGGATACGACGGAGGTTTGGCGGGCGGTCTCTCTCCAGGTCACTGTATTGTGAGTGCAGTGACACGGAAAAAGACCGCCAACGGGATGGAAGGTTGGTGTTGGGATGGTGGTCGGTTGGCTCTTCATCGGATGGTCGATGAAGAGCGAGCCGACCATCACCTTGACACCAACTATTGAGGTGTTCCCCCCATTTAGGGGAGGGAAGGGGCTCTCCGCGTGTCCCTCTGATAAGCAGAGGGCACAGTGGAGGGCCAGTGTGAGGTGCCCGATGGGCGTGGTGGAGTGCCTCTGTTTGCGACTGGTGGCACACTCGAATTTCGAGTCTGGCACCATTCGCAACGGAGAGGCGCTGCCCTCTCATCACCCAGGCAGAGCGGCTCCCTGCTATGCCTGGATGATGAGACGGCAGGGAAGGGCTGTTTGTTCCCGCGTTTGTTTCTGCCTGGAGCTGGAAGCAAATGTGGGAATAAACGGCGAAGTGGTGGTTTTTGCCTTCTCTACCTTCCGGGTGTAGCCAGTTATGTGCAATGACTGAACTATGCTTGGAAGGTAGATGACGGCCAGGAAGGAAGTGACATCTCTCTCTTTCTCCACAAAGTCGTGAGTTTTTCTCGCGACTTTGTGGTGAAAGAGATGGATGTCGCTGGGCTCGCGTGGTGGTTGGGGTGAGGGCCCCGGCCACCCTCCTACGAGCCCGTGGACGGTGGCAGCACGGTGTGGACCCTGTGCTGCCACAATTTGGAGGGAGTGTTTGTGGTTGGTCATTTTGGGCCAACCACGGGACGGGCCCGAAAGGGCACCGCGCGAGATGGGCACCGGTGCGTTCCTATGGAGATCCCGGAGCCCATCGACATGCGCAGAGGATGGCCACCGGGGGGGTTTTAGTGAGTCGGTCGGAGTCCCGGCAACCTCACATAACCCTATCACACCCTCAAAGGTGATAGGGTATCTTGTTGAAGATTTCCCCCTCGACAGCAAAAAAAAAAAAAAAAAAAAGGTTAGGTTAGGTTAGGTTAGGTTAGGTTAGGTTGGGGTGACGTGGTCGGGTTACCTCCTAGTGAGCCTTGAAGCCGTGTTTCTGGTCCTTTGGGATCAGTCCTGGAGGAACAGAAGCATGGTAGGCCGGTGCACCCTGGTTCCCACCGCTAATAACTTTTCACTTTTGTGGGATCTTGTTAGCGGTGGCCGAAAACCCGACACGAAGGCTCCTCCGGGTGTCTCTATGAGGAGCATAGAGCACTCCGGATGGAGCCTGGCGGAGGAAAGGAGTTTCCTACTCCGCCGGGTAGGTGGGACGTGCTCTTTTGAGCCGTCCAGTATGGTCCAAGGAGGGACTGTAGGAGGACGAGTCCTAGGGGCTCAGCGGACCTTCGGGTCGGAGGATGGCTGGCCTGCAAGGTCAGCGGCGCGGCAAGGAGGGTCAACCCGGCCACCTTGTCGGGCAGAGGCGGCAGCCTTTTTAGGCTGGTGGCGCGGCAGGGAGGGTCAACTCGGCCACCCTGTCGGGCAAAAACTAGGGCAGCTGTAATGGCAGCTGCAGTGGACCTCCGGGTCGTGGGATGGCGGGCCTGCAAGGCCTGCGGCGCGGCAGGGAGGGTCAACTCGGCCACCCTGTCGGGCATATGCGTCTCCAAATCCGAAGGTTTTGGTGCCCGCTGATAGGATGTATGGTCGGGGGGAACCCGGCCGTTAGGGCACTAAAGGGGACCTCACCCCTTTTTAAAAAAAAAGGAAAAAAAAAAATGGACAAAACCGCGAAAGAAACGATTCCCCAGGTGGGTAAATCCCACCCTCGTAGAGGCTGCCCCGACGTATCTGGGGGGGGCAACTTTCGCAGCCCCAACGACATAAGCATACACACAACGGACCCGATCGAAGTGGAAGTAGTAGTGGAGGAGAAAAATGGTCTCTCCCCCATGTCCAATCTGGACGTGGGTGAGATACCATTTTTGAACTTGTCGGAATCGTCGGAGCAAGATTCCGACAATATGAGCTGGACCACGGTGTCTTCTCGCGGCTCCGGCGCGAGGAAGCTCCGTAAGCGTCAACGGTGTGAGGACGACCAGGGTGACCCCTTACCGTCACCCAAGGTCTCGTCGACTCGGCGCGGACGAGGACGCCCGCCCGCAACGCTGGGTGAAGCTCCCAAAGTGGCTCCGAGAGGGCATGGGCAACGTGGACGTGGTCGCCCGGCTACGACCGGAGAATACGTTGGGCTAGCGGCAGCGAAAGCCGCTTTGAACGCCGCAAAAGCGGAGGAAATACAGCTGCAGGCGGAGGAGGAACTGGCCGAAGAAAACCGGCGCAAGATGGAGGCGGTGCGGGACACCTTCCGCAAAGTCCCCATCACCGCGCCGGTGAGTGAAGAGGCGGAGGCCCTGGCGTCGGACCTTGAGAGGCACGTGGTGGAGTCCTTGGCGACTATTCAGAAAGTCGCCAAGACATCCAAAAACCTCAAGGGGACCTTCGTCAAGGGCCTCCAGGATGCGGCGGAGACCATAAAGGTCTCTGTCGCAGAGTTGAGGGCCCGGTCGGTGTCGGAGGAGGTGTTGCGGCTGGAGGCCGCCAACAAGAAAATGTCAGCCGAGCTGCAGGAGCTGAGAAGAGAAGTCGCGGCGATGAAGGCCACTTTTTCCGTCGCCTCGGCTCCGGCCCCTGCCCCGGCCCCGGCCCCTGCCCCGGCTCCGGCCCCTGCCCCGGCCACTGCCCCAGCCCCAGCCCCGGCTCCGGGCCCAGCTTCGGCCCTGGCCCCGGCCCTGGAGGCCATATTGCGAGAGGTCATGGTGCACGTGGGCACGATGATCAATGCCCGTTTTGAGGGCCTGGAGTCGAGGCTACTGCCCGAGGAGCGTCTTCGGCCACCGCTTGCTGCAGACCGGCGCAACGCGGCTAGAGCGGTCAAGGCTCCTCCCACAGCCCCCGCAATCCCTGAAAGAGCCGCAAAGGGCAAAAGGACGCCAGAAGGCCCTCCCGCCCCGGTGTTTATACCCGCTCCACCACCACCACCTACGCTGGAGGGGTGGAACGTAGTTACGAGGCGGAGGAGAGCGCGAGAGGCTCCACCAGTGATGTCTGGTGCAGCAAAGGCGGCCCCCAGGCAGGCGCGGGAGCTCCCGCCAGCAAGGCCCGCCATAACAAAGGTGGCCCCCAAGCCAAAGCCGAAGGTAGGGATGGCCAGCCTCCGACCCCCCCGCACAGCAGCTGTAGTGATAACGCTGCTGCCGGGGGCGGAGGAGAAGGGTCTATCCTACTCAAAGGTCCTGGCGGAGGCGAAGAGCCGCATCAATCTGGCGGCTCTAGGGGTGCCACCCCTAAAGATGAGGACGGCGGCCACCGGGGCCCGCATATTGGAGATCCCCGGTGCGGAGAGGGAGGAGAAGGCGGACTCCCTAGCCAGTAAGTTAAGGGAAGTCTTCGAGGGGGCGCCGGAAGATGTACGAGTGTCGAGGCCGAGTATGACCTGCGATCTGCGGGTCAGCGGCCTCGACGACTCCATCACCCCCTCGGAGTTGGTAGAAGCCCTCGCAAAGGCTGGGGGCTGCGGTTCGTCGGACATTAGGTCCGGCGAAATCCGCAAGAGTGCGGCGGGCATGGGGGCAGCCTTTGTAAGGTGCCCTAAAATGGCCGCCAAGAAGGTCATGGCTGGTGGTGGCCGGCTGTTGGTGGGATGGGTGGCGGCGCAGGTGCGGATCTTAGAGGTCCGGCCCCGCCGCTGCTATCGTTGTCTTACACTGGGCCACGTTAGGGCCCAGTGCAAATCCGAGGTCGACCGCAGCGACGAGTGCCATCGCTGCGGTCTAAAAGGCCACAAGGCCAAAGACTGCTCGGCCGCCCCACACTGCACCCTTTGTGCAGCAGCGGGCAGGGCGGCTGACCACCTCTCCGGGGGCAAGGCCTGTGCCAAGCCCCCGACCAAGACAGGGGTGAGTAGGAGGAAGGAAGGGACTGAGGCCAAGGCCAAGTCTCAGTCGACTCGCCCCACAAGGGTAGCGGCGGAGAACATGGAGGAAGGTTAGGATGGCCCTAACCTTCCTCCAGGCGAATATCAACCGCTCCGCCAGGGCCCAGGATCTTTTACTCCAGACTCTGGCGGAGCGGTTGATAAGTGTCGCGGTAGTAGCGGAGCCGTTCCGGGTCCCCGCTAGAACCGACTGGGTCGGTGACCTGGACGGCCTGGTGGCCATCACCACTCAGTCTCCTGCCCATTCTCCTCCTTTCGGGGGAGTGGTTAGGGGCAGGGGACTGATCGCTGCGCAGATGGGAGAGATGGTGGTCGTGGGTGTTTACTTCTCTCCGAACCGGGCCCTCGCCGAATTCGAGACGTTTCTCGACGAGGTGGGGACCCTGGTCGGACAGAGTAGACCACGGCCAGTGCTCGTCGTCGGAGATCTCAACGCCAAATCACTGGCGTGGGGATCTTCGAGGACGGACGCGAGAGGCGAAGCCGTGGAGGAATGGCTAGTGGGGACGAGCCTCTGTATTTTAAATGTGGGTACCGCGAATACGTGTGTGCGTCGGGATGGCGGATCGGTGATAGACATCGCATTCGCCACCCCCGAGATCGCACCACGTATTCGCGACTGGGAGGTTTTAACGGACGAGGAGACGCTATCTGACCATAGGTATGCTCAGTTTAGCGTCTCCCCGTCCTCGACGGTAGCACGAGCCCCCCCGCCTTCAGCGGTTGGTCCGCGGTGGATGCTGGGTCGGCTAGAAAGGGACGTGCTGAGGGAGGCGGCCTTAGTCCAGTCATGGAACGCCCCTCCCTCGGAGCCAGTGGGCCTGGACGCGGAGACAGATGCCCTGTGCAGGGCGATGGCGCACGTCTGTGACGCCGCCATGTCACGTGCTGGGGCACCGCATATCCGCCGCCAGGTGCACTGGTGGTCAGAGAGGATAGCCGAGCTGCGGCTGAGATGTGTGGACCTACGTAGGACGTACCAGAGGTACAGGAGAAGGAGACGCCAAGTCGAGGCCGAAGCGGACGCCCTCTATGCCCTGTATAGAGAGGCGTCCAAGGCCCTCCGCCTAGCCATCTCAGAGGCAAAGGCGGAGGCCTGGCTGCAGTTGCTGGAGTCCTTGGAGCGGGACCCATGGGGCAGGCCATACAGGCTAGCGAGGCAGAAGCTTCGCCCCTGGGCCCCCCCCATCACTAGCACTCTGCAGCCTCCGGTTCTCCAGCGGGTGATCGAGGGACTGTTCCCGGGTAGCCCGGGACCCGACTTCGTCCCTCTCATCATGGCGGCGCCTCAGGAGGCGGCCGAGTTAGCGGCGGAGGAGGAGGAGGTGCCTCCAACCTCCGAAGGTGAATTAGGCGGCGCGGTACTGAGGATGAGGGCCAAGAACACGGCGCCAGGACCCGATGGGATTCCTGGTCGCGCGTGGGCCCTCGCTCAGGAACATCTTGCACCCCGCATTCGGGACCTCTTCGACCGCTGTATGCGGGAGGGGAGGTTCCCAATGCGGTGGAAGGCCGGCCGGCTCGTCCTTCTCCGGAAGGAGGGGCGGCCGGCCGATGAGCCCGGGGGCTATCGCCCAATTGTGCTGCTTGACGAGGCGGGCAAGCTCCTCGAAAGAGTTGTAGCTGCCCGCCTTGTCAAACACCTGGAGGTGGTTGGACCCGACCTGGCTGATGCTCAGTTCGGGTTCAGGAGAGGTCGATCGACGGTAGATGCCATTGCCTACGTCCGAGACCTCTCCGAGGATGCGTGCTCCAGGGGCGGGGTGTTGCTGGCGGTGTCACTTGATATCGCCAACGCATTCAACACCCTGCCGTGGACCACGATCCTGGCGGCACTGGAGTACCACAGGGTGCCCCAGTACCTGCAACGCCTCGTCGGGGACTATCTCTCTGATAGGGAGGTAGTCTACCCGACGATGAACGGAGAGGGCCGAAGCCCGGTTGCACGTGGTGTTCCACAGGGGTCCGTAATGGGCCCCCTGCTTTGGAACATCGGGTACGACTGGGTGCTGCGGGCCGCTAACCTTGATGGCGTCAGCGTAGTGTGCTACGCTGACGACACCTTGGTTACCGCCCGGGGGACGACCTACAGAGAGGCGTCCCTACTGGCCACCGCTGGTGTTGCCTCGGTGGTGGCCAGGATTCGGCGGCTGGGTCTGGAGGTGGCGCTCCGCAAATCCGAGGCCATTTGCTTCCATGGTCCTCGGAGGGCGCCACCTGCGGGCTGCAGCATAATGGTGGGGGGTGTCTCCATCGCTGTCCGGTCGACGCTGAAGTATCTCGGCGTTGTACTGCACAGCAGATGGAGATTCGGCCCCCACCTGGAGGAGTTGGCCCCGAGGCTCGTAAGGACGGCCGCCTCTTTAGGCCGCCTCCTTCCGAACCTCGGAGGCGGAGGAGCGAGCTGCCGCCGCCTGTATATGGCGGTGGTGCGCTCGATGGCCCTCTATGGTGCACCTGTGTGGGCGGGCTCGATTAACTCGAGGGAGACCGCCGTACTACACAGGGCCCAGAGGGTCATGGCGGTGAGAGTGTGTCGGGGCTACCGCACACTCTCGCATGAGGTGGCATGTGCCCTCGCGGGCTCGCTTCCTTGGGACCTTGAGGCTGAGGTTCTTTCCTCGGTCTATTGGCGAAGGAGGCGAGCCCGCGAGGAGGACTTTCGGCCGATGGCGCAGGAGGTCGCGCAGTGGAGGTTGGACGCCAGGGAGGAAGCCCTGGAGTCCTGGAGTAGGCGATTGGCCCTAGCCAACCCCCGTCGGGGTGCTGGGGCCAATCGGCTATTGGAGGCGGTTCAGCCCATTCTGAGGGAATGGGTGAACAGGGAGTACGGGGCGCTTTCCTTCCGGCTGACGCAGATCCTCTCGGGGCATGGTTGCCTCGGGAGGTACTTGTGTCGTGTTGCCCGAAGGGAAGCTTCCCCGGTATGCCTCCAGTGCGGATGCGCGGAAGAGACGGCGCAGCACGTGCTGGAGGCATGCTCCGGAACGGAGGGACCGCGACAAGCTCTGGTCGCGGTCGTAGGGACGGACCTCTCGTTGCCGACCATCTTAGCGAAGATGGTCCAAGACGAGGGGTCCTGGCAGGCGGTGGTCTCCTTCTGCGATGTAGTGATGTCGCAGAGGGAGGAAGAGGAGCGTGAGAGGGAGAAAAGTCCTCTCGCTCTCCCGCTCCGGAGGACGCGGACACGGAGGCGAGCTAGTAGAGCTCGCACTCCGTCTCCGCTTGGAGGGCCGGGGGCGATGGATGTTGGGGCATCCGTTGCTCCCTAGAGCAAAGGCCCTCTGAGAGTGGGGTGACGCGCTGGTTTGTCCCGTGTGCGTCGCCCGAGCCGAATGGGGGGGTTTTCCCCTCCCGAGGCGGGTCCGCCTTTTGTGTTGTTAAGGCGGACGTCGGTAGATAGGGCTGCGGTAGAGTGCGAAAGCGGACCCGCGGCCCCGTCTACTATCGTTGTAGAGGGACATCGTGAGGTTTTAGTCGGTAGGGCCGGCTGTAGGCGAGTCCGACATACCCCGCCCGCTTCCCAGGCCGGCGGGGATGCGTAAATGCATTTCCTCACGCTAAAAAAAAAAAAAAAAAAAAGGTTAGGTTAGGTTAGGTTAGGTTAGGTTAGGTTAGGTTAGGTTAGGTTAGGTTAGGTTAGGTTAGGTTAGGTTAGGTTAGGTTAGGTTAGGTACCCCCCCGAGGGTTCCCGCCTTGGCGTGGCGGGGGGGCTCAGTAACCGTGGCTTGGTCTACCACGGTGAAGCGAAGAGGAACCAGAGGTGGACCGCTCCTTGGGCTTTGCCTCCAAGCCCAATATGGAGCGGTAAAAGTAGGTGGCGGTGGTGTGTGGGCGCCATCGCGACTGAGGTGGGCCGCGGTGCCGTATGGGCGGCATCGCGGCTGAAGGATGGAGGCCGCGGCGGGAGAGGACTGCCGGTGTTGCGTTGCCGCTTTCCCTGCCTTCCGCGGCCTTGACGGGGTCGCCACCGTTTGATGGCGGACGCGGTGGGGCCGCAGTGGAAGAGGAGTGACGGTGTGTTGTTGCCGCTCTCCCTATCTTCTGCGGCCGAAGTGGCAGGCGATGGGGCCACTCATCAGACCCGTCGCAGGGGGACCTCGAGCGTTCAGTCACGGGGATGGCTGGGCGCTCATTTTGCTGGTTGGGTCCCCGAGGATGTGGTTACGGCACGCCATGGTTGTTCTGGGTGTCGTAACGGGGCGCAGCCCCTGAGGAGGGTCCGGAGACGGACGGCCGCGGCGGGTTCGCGGATGTGTGCGAAAGCGTTCCCGCGTTCCCGCCACAATGCGGCGGAGAAGGAACACCGTGAGGTTTTAGTCGGTAGGGCGGTTCTTAGGCGAGTCCGACATACCCTGCCCGCTTCCCTCGGGTGGGCGGGGATGCGTAAATGCATTTCCTCACGAAAAAAAAAAAAAAAAAAAAAAAAAAAAGGTTAGGTTAGGTTAGGTTTTTTTTTTTTTTTTTTTTTTTTTTTTTTTTTTTTTTTTTTTTATTATACAGGGGGGGGAAATCCTCATGGATACCTCTCGGTTATGTTGGACTCCGCCTTTCGGCGACCTACCAACTAAAACCCCCACCCTGGTTTCCTGTTCCTCCAACATGATCGGAGACTGTATTTTCTACTATTTACAACCATAAAGTTTTTATAAAATGGAAATGCATTATAATTTATTTTAAACTTGTCAAAGGTGTGAATGGTCAAAATTTAACAACATACAATTTTTTTTTTTTTTTTTTTTTTCCTTAAGTTTTTTAAGTTTTTTATTTTTACACGGGTGTTGGTTACTCTTAGTATATACTTATTATATACTGAGTTTAGCCATTACATGCTATTTATTTCTTCTTACTGTCTTACTAGCTAATTTTTCACAATATTTTAAGAAACTTTTTCTATAATCTTGAGTACCTATTAATATTGCTAAATTTTCGTGTCTTATCTCAATACCTAGTTCTATTTCTAATTCAATTCTATCCCTTCCATACACGGGGCATTCAGTAAGTACATGTATGATGCTTTCTTGCTCCTCTGGGTCACACAGGCACGCTGGACTCTCCTTGCATTTGAACCGATTCAAATACTCAGAGAATCCACCGTGCCCCGTGAACACCTGCACCAGAATCGGGGTCAGTTTTATCTTTTTCAGGATGGAGTAGGCGCCAACGGCCTGCGGAAAGAACAACTTCGTGGTGGAAGCCGTCTCTCCATCATTGTAACGCCGGCGGGCCCTGAATTTTTACAAGCAAATGTCACGAGCTGCAAAAATATACTGGGGTTTGCAGCCAGAGATAATCAGGACCATGTATGTTGCTGTAGTGGAACCCACTATTATGTATGCTGCGAGTGCGTGGGCGCCTGCAGCTTCTAAAATATCGATTCGGAAGCAGCTTGAGTCAGTGCAGCGTGGATTCGTGCAAAAGATGATAAAGTCGTACAGGACGGTATCGATAAACTCGGCTCTCTTACTCGCTGGGATGCTTCCCTTGGACCTTAGGGTTCAAGAAGCAGCCTCTCTTTTTGTTGTAAGAAAAGGTTTTTCCCAGCGGGTTACGGATGACCTTGAGGTTGAAAAACCGGTCGACTTTGTTGACCTACCGCATCCAGCAAAGCAGGTGGAACTCAAGTTTGGAAGCGTGGCGGACGGTGAGGAATGGAACCAACAAAACAGCAGCGGGCTCAAAATATTTACCGACGGGAGCAAGATCGAGGGAAAGGTCGGTGCAGCGCTGTCCTTATGGGACGGCGATGTGGAGATCAAATCTCGGAAGTTTAAGTTGGAACCATTCTGCACAGTCTACCAGGCTGAGTTGTTAGCGCTTCAAAAATCCGTGGAACTGGCTCTTAACTCAGATTTTAATGAATGCAGCATTTATTGTGACTCGAGGTCAGTCCTCGAAACTGTAATTGACAGCGTTTCCCTCCATCCCCTCGCAGTTAAAATTAAAACAGCTTTAACAAACAGCCGAAAGCGCGGCAAAATAATAAACTTATTTTGGATAAAAGCACACGTGGGGCTGGAGGGCAACGAAAGAGCCGATGAGCTGGCTAAGGATGCGGCGCTGCGGCTGAAGACCAGAGCAGACTATGAAAAATGTCCGGTTTCATTCGTGAAGCGTCAAATCCGCATGGAGACCCTTGACGAATGGTTAGGTTAGGTTAGGTTAGGTTAGGTTAGGTTAGGTTAGGTTAGGTTAGGTTGGGCGGGTCTGTGTTTATCCATTAATAGTTGGTTTGGCCTAGCTCCGGTTTTGGATAAATACGGGCCTTCCTTGCCCGCTCCGGGAGCGGGTGAGGAGGCGAATGGTCTTGAGAGGAGCGCAACAGTCGTTGATCCTCAAGGCAAGTCTGGTGGTCATCCTTCACGTGGTTGCTGCCTGTTATTGGTCTATTTCCTTCTGAAATAGACGTAACGAAAACCATCAGGCGCCTCCACGGTCCATTTGGGCCGTGTGGGTTGTAGGGTCCGTGCCCTGGACTGTTGGCGCGGTGTCGTCCTGCTCGGTTCCCGCGGGCCGGCTGTATGGGTCAGTCTTCTTGCGGGAATCTGGTTGGGGTGGCGCTTCAATGGCGGTTTGGGGTGCGGTAGGGACGGGCCCGCTTGCGGGCGTAGGTGTAGACCCCTGTTTGCGACTGGCAGTAAACTCGGGTCCCTCTCACTCGAGTGTCCAGTTGCAAACGGGGAGGCGTTTCCTTCGCATCCTCTAGGTGTATTTTACCTAACGGAATACATCTGGAGGATGCGACGGAGGTTTTTGGCAGGTGTAGGGACCCCTGTTTGGGACTGGTGATGCACTCGGGCCTCAACTCGAGTGTGTTTCCACTTGCAAACGGGGAGGCGTTTCCTTCGTATCCTCTAGGTGTAGTATACTATACATCTGGAGGATACGACGGAGGTTTGGCGGGCGGTCTCTCTTCAGGTCACTGTATTGTGAGTGCAGTGACACGGAAAAAGACCGCCAACGGGATGGAAGGTTGGTGTTGGGATGGTGGTCGGTTGGCTCTTCATCGGATGGTCGATGAAGAGCGAGCCGACCATCACCTTGACACCAACTATTGAGGTGTTCCCCCCATTTAGGGGAGGGAAGGGGCTCTCCGCGTGTCCCTCTGATAAGCAGAGGGCACAGTGGAGGGCCAGTGTGAGGTGCCCGATGGGCGTGGTGGAGTGCCTCTGTTTGCGACTGGTGGCACACTCGAATTTCGAGTCTGGCACCATTCGCAACGGAGAGGCGCTGCCCTCTCATCACCCAGGCAGAGCGGCTCCCTGCTATGCCTGGATGATGAGACGGCAGGGAAGGGCTGTTTGTTCCCGCGTTTGTTTCTGCCTGGAGCTGGAAGCAAATGTGGGAATAAACGGCGAAGTGGTGGTTTTTGCCTTCTCTACCTTCCGGGTGTAGCCAGTTATGTGCAATGACTGAACTATGCTTGGAAGGTAGATGACGGCCAGGAAGGAAGTGAGATCTCTCTCTTCCTCCACAAAGTCGTGAGTTTTTCTCGCGACTTTGTGGTGAAAGAGATGGATGTCGCTGGGCTCGCGTGGTGGTTGGGGTGAGGGCCCCGGCCACCCTCCTACGAGCCCGTGGACGGTGGCAGCACGGTGTGGACCCTGTGCTGCCACAATTTGGAGGGAGTGTTTGTGGTTGGTCATTTTGGGCCAACCACGGGACGGGCCCGAAAGGGCACCGCGCGAGATGGGCACCGGTGCGTTCCTATGGAGATCCCGGAGCCCATCGACATGCGCAGAGGATGGCCACCGGGGGGGTTTTAGTGAGTCAGTCGGAGTCCCGGCAACCTCACATAACCCTATCACACCCTCAAAGGTGATAGGGTATCTTGTTGAAGATTTCCCCCTCGACAGCAAAAAAAAAAAAAAAAAAAAAGGTTAGGTTAGGTTAGGTTAGGTTAGGTTAGGTTAGGTTTTTTTTTTTTTTTTTTTTTTTTTTTTTTTTTTTCCTACCCATACCACCATCTCAAAATGGCACTACGTAGAGACTAACTCCTCTGACGTTATCAGAGACCTTATTTTCGTAAAAGGATAAATGCGGGGTTCTTTATTTGAAAACGTTATCCCTTGGGATAAAAGACCCTTTATGGGTTTTTTGGCTTAAACAATCTATTTTACTTATTCATAGACATACTTATGTTTCTATTTATATTTGAGTTACATGTTTTTTATAATATATTTACTTATTTTAATTATCATATATAAACTATAGAGCTATTAATTCTATTTATTTAGTACACTTATTTATATTTATGCATGATCTATATATTCAGTAATATATATTCATCACAAATTTATCTAACTGCTTATTATTTACTTATTCTAACACATAGTTATTTTCTTTTACTGCTTGGATTACATGTTTATTTTATTCTTACATAATTGCCTATTTTATTAAAATTGTAGAGCTATTACTGCCTTTTTATTTCTTACACTGATTTACATATATGCATGATCTATATATTCAATAATATATATTCATCATAAATTATTGAACTACTTATTTCTTAACAATACCTTTTTAACAATTTCTTCACAATATTTGACAAAATTCTCTCTCAATTCCTTTTCTGCCATAATACCGCTTAAGTTTTCGACTGTAAGGTCACAATTAAGTAGCTGCTCAGCTTCGTATCTTCTATAGGCGTATAGGGGGCATTCCAGTAGAACGTGCATTGCGGTTTCGCTTACACCAGGCTCACAGATACACGATGGGTCCTCCTTACACTTGAAACGGAACAAGTATTCGGAGAACCCACCGTGACCCGTCATCACCTGAGTCATTAGGCTTGTTGCCTCGAATTTCCGAATTACCCTGTACGCTTCTGCTGCATCTGGAAAGAATAGCTTGGTAATTGCGGCTGTTTCACCTGACTTGTACCTCCGATTCCATTCCTCAAGCGATTCCATACGGGTTTGTCGCTTGACGAATGAGATGGGGCACAGGTCATAGTCAGGCTTTCTTCTGGTGTTTAAGGCCGCCTCTTTTGCCAACTCATCCGCTCGTTCGTTTCCCTCCAAACCCGCATGTGCTTTGACCCAAAATAAAGACACTTCTTTATTCTGGAGTCGAATGGTCCTTAGATGGTCTCGGACTTCCACTGCTAAGGGATGGAGGGAGCTTTGGTTTATGACTGTCTCTAATGCTGATCTAGAGTCACTGTAGATTCCAAAGCTTATCTCCGAGCGTTTAAGGATTTCCCTCGTTGCTTTGCATATGGCCAGGAGCTCGGCCTGATAGACCGTGCAATGTGCCGACAGCTTTAGCTTGAGGGCTTTGATCTCGGCTTCACCATCCCAAAAGGATAGTGCAGCCCCGACCTTGCCCTCAATCCTGCTGCCATCGGTAAATATTCTGACAGCTTGGTGATTGTGGCTGTCCACTTGTTGCCGATCTATCAGGGTTTCGAACTCCAGGCACACATGCTCAGCTGGGTGCCAGCTGCGATCATACGGCACCAGTTGTTCTATCTCCCTGTCTCCTAGCACTGGCTGGATTACCCCTCTTCTTGCCTCATACAGGGCTGCTGCCTCCTGTACTCTAAGGTCAAGTGGGAGCATTCCAGACAGCACCAGTGCCGAGTTCAGGGAGACGGTGCGGTATGCTCTACTCAGCTTTTGGGCAAACCCACGCTGGACTACGTTGAGTTGTTTTTGAACACCAAGTTTTTTCGTAGCCGGCGCCCAAGCACCAGCCGCGTACAGGATAACGGGTTCCACTGCGGCTGAATAAATCAGTCGTACGACTTCAGGGTGGAGACCCCAGCTAATTTTTGCGGCTCTAGATAGCTGTTTATAGATGTTTATAGCTTTTTTACAAACGTTAGTCACGTGATTATTAAAAGTCAACTTGTCGTCAATCGTCAGTCCAAGAATTTTGATTTGTCGTGACATTTCAATGCCAACCCCACCCATGCTCAGAAGTGGTGTGTCGTATTTCAGTTTCCGCGTTATAACCATCGCTTTGGTTTTAAGCGGCGCGAATTTTAACTTGTTCCTGACACCCCACTCCCGAACATAGGCGAGGGTGGCATTGGCCTGTCGTTGTACTTCTAGCGCGTTGTCTCCGTCAAAAACTAGCACGACATCGTCCGCAAATGCTTGACAGTAGTCTCCACGCTGCTCCAGACCCCTTAGAAGTGGATCCAGGAGGACATTCCACAAGATTGGGCCTCCAATCGAACCCTGGACGCACCCCTTGTAAGTGTCCTTTGTGTGCTCTTCTCCGGCGTAACGCACTCTGACCCTCCTACCTTGGAGGTAACTGTCCATTACCCTTCGTAAGTTCACCGGACACTCTTCCTCAGCCAGTCTTGTTCGAATAACGGGCCACCAGGCACTGTCGAATGCTCCCTCTATGTCCAAAGAAACAACCGTCGTGAGTTTCTTCCGATCGAGCTTGCTTCGAATGTGTTGAATCAGGTCATAGAGGGAACCTTCGGTGCTCTTCTTGGGCATAAACCCGTACTGACGAGTACTTATTCGGGGGATGAGATACCATTTTATACGGCCTATGATCAGCTTCTCATAGATTTTTCCCATTACCGGCAGCAGGCCTATTGGTCTATATGATTTGGGAGTTGTGTAACTGTCTTTCCCTGGTTTCCTCAATACAACTACCGTGGCCTCCTTCCAGATGGTAGGGAAGTGTTGGAGAGCCAGGCATCTGTTAATCAGTGCAAGGAAAACCTCTGGTTCCTGCAATATTGCGTGTTTGCAGATGTCAGATGTAAGTCCGTCCACTCCCGGGGCTTTCTTAGGATTAAAAGTGTCCACCGTGAATTTGAGCTCTTCCATCGTAAACGCTGGGTCATGCTTCTCATCATGAGTCCAATCGTTTACTCGGGCTGCTGTCTCTCTAGTTCGTCGATGGTCTTCGTTATCATACTTTTCCAAGTCCTCCGGGTAAAACGTATCTGCCAACAACTTTGCAGAGTTCTTAGGATTCATCACCGTCCCATTTTCCTCCAATAGTAAATCCTCCTGCCTTTTTGTCGTCCTACCAATAACCCTGTAGATCCCCTCCCAGACTCCCTCCCTGTCCTGCTTCCCACAGAACCCTTTCCAACTTTCAATCTGTGATCTTTTTGCTTCACTCTCATATCTCTCTTTTGCTTGCAGGTACTCATCGACAACTTTTGCTCTTCGGACTGGCGCTGCGCATCTGACTCTACGCTTCCTGGTGACGACTTCTCTCTTCAGCTCCGCGAGTTCTTTGGACCACCATGGCAAGGTAAGTTTTTCCTTTATTTTCTGTTTAGCTAATGTGTGTGTGCATGTTTGTGTTATTATATTTGTGTATTTTTCTATATTCTGCTCTATATCTACTTTATTACAAATTTTATCTATTTCTATTATGTTTATATTGTTTTCTATTAATAATTGGGCCAGTTTCTCATGAAACTGACTCCAATTGGCCTTTTTCGTGTTGTAGAGTCTGGTTGTCCTCTTTATGTTTGTTCCGGTTGCCTTTTTTAATCTTATCTTAAAAGTTATGCCATTGTGGTCAGAGCTTGTTATATTGTCCTCTACCTTCCAGTCGTCCACCAGGTCTAGCATATCCAGCGAGCAGGCTGTTATGTCAACGTAGCTGGTGTATACCTTGCCACCTCTGATGGTGTCAAAAGTGGGGGTATCTCCTTCGTTGAGCACCTGCAAGCCCATTTCTTCGAGAGCTCCTGACATGTCTTTGCCTCTGTGATCAACTATTCTGCTACCCCACCATGTGCTCTTTGCATTTGAGTCCCCTCCTATTATGATTCTCCTGGATCCACTCTCCTCTTCTATTTTCTTGAGCTGCTCCAGGTATGGCCCTATGGGTTGGTCTGGCTCAAAATAAAATGAAACTACGGTAATCTCCCAGGCACTAGTTCGGATCCTCACCACTGAGATGTTGTTAGTGGTGTGTTTTGGGCACTGTATGACATCCAAGTCACTATCGAAGACGGCAATTGCCGCTTTGACAGTCCCGTCTCCTTGGTTAGTTACCTGGAAGACTCTAGATCCCCTGTAGTTCTTCATTCTGTTAACCCCACCCACATATGGCTCCTGGAGCAGCGCAAAGGCTACCTTCCTTTTGCTGGCTTCCATCATTAGTTCGCTTGTTGCCAGTTCCTTCCTCTGGAGGTTAGCTTGAATCACTAGGTAAGGGTTTTCTCTGGTGGGGGTTCCATTGTTGGTTGCTGCGTTTCTGCCTGTGTCATCCTTAACAATACGCGACCGTGGCTCGAGCCAGCGCGTCCCACCTCCTTCTCACTGCACACTCCTGACTAAAAGCATTGTGGTTTTGTTCATCCAATTTTGCATGCTTGCAATTGCAGCAAGAAGGGGCCTCTCCAGCGAGCCAGTCCGCACAGTCAGCCTTCATATGGGGGCCTCCACAGTGGCTACACTTTTCCACTGTCTCCTTGCAGAATCGCCTACCATGGCCGTATCCTAGGCAAAGCGAGCACTGCACTAAAGGAGTCTGATCTGCGACTTTTATCCTTTGCAGGTCAATGTGTACCTCGCCTGCTTCCACCATCCGATTCCACATCTTGGGAGACACCCTAAGTATAACATGACACGTGTGTGTGTTCCTTGTTCTTTTCCTATAGCGTACCTCTGCCCTATCGTCCTCTTTGTTGAGGCCTGTAAACATGCTTCCGTTCTGACTCCTTAGGGCATTCAGGACATCTTCGTCCGTGTTATATTGAAGAACGTCCCGAAGGATCAGAAGAGGGTCCTTATTTTTGACCTCCTCAACATTGAGGTGCGACTCCGCCTTCCGCAATTTCTCCTTAACTTTCTGTCTCTCCTCTTCAGTCCTGCAACCAACAATTACTTTTCTGTCCTTTGCCTTTCTTACCCTGTCTACTTTAATTCCTCCTTCCTTCGCATTTACTGCCTCTCTGATTCGGTTTAACACCTCTTCACCTGTCTCGTTTTCGTCCTTAGAGGAGACTACTACCGAATGCAGCGCGACCTGCTCATAGGGCTGCCTCTTGGGTTGGACAGCTGCAACATTCGCGTATGTCAGTCTCTCTTGCACTTCTTTGTGCTTTTCAATGGTTTCAGAAAGTTTTTCCATTTTAGCGTTGCTATCTGCTATTAATCTGGCATGCTCTTCCATCTTCTTTATCAGTTCACTTTCTTTAAGCATTCTTTCTTTCTGCAGTTCCATTTCTTTCGGTGGTACGGTTATCTCTTCCTGAGTTATAGTCTGTGTTTGAGTTTTCCCGCGTCCCTTTATACTGTCAACCTCTTTGACCAGCTGATAAAGCCTATCAATCGCGTGCAGGACCTCGGTTTTGATCTCAGTTTTTGTATTCCTGGATTTTTCTAAGTTTGATTTAGCTTTAACTACGCATGCTCTAGCCTCCGTAAGCCTATCTATATATTTAGCAGGCGAGCTTCCTACTGCGTCTGTTGACAGTTTTCGTCCAGTGATTATGCTGCCTTGTGGCGGCATTGTCTTGGGCTTGGTGCTGGTGCTTTGGGGGTCAATCTCTTTCTTGGAAATCGCGGGTTTTTCCTGCGATTCCGCTTTACCAGCCTCCCATTCGCCGATACTGCGTCTCACATTCAGATCTTTATTTGTTTCAGATGTTCGTGAAGGTCCTGCCTGCTCTACAGGAGCTTTCTGGGAATCTGCAGCATTTGCGGCACTTGCCCTTTTAGATGGCGTGCGGATACCAAAACCCATTGTAAGTATGTCAAGGGACACAGTTAAACAAATAATATAAATCTAGTCAGTAAAATTGTATAAGTTGTAAATAAGATGTATATAATGTATGTAAAAAAGGAAATTAAGTCTTTTAAAATAGTCGCCTAAAATTGAAAAACGAGGGTAAATTCAAAGTCAAAGTCATAAACTACACAAGTTTCTAGCTCTATATAGAGTCAAACGAAATAGCTTACCGCAAGCTCCAAATTTATTCCTCTATAAGCTTAAAACCCCAGTCAAAATCGGAGCTTTGTTTCGGAAGATACGAAGCCTAGCAGTTTTCCAAAATTGACAATTATTTTTATCTCTAAGTAGAGTCAGTCTTATTAATAAAAAATGCGTACAAAGTAGATTTGTAACTGTTAACAATACAATTTGAATCAATTTATAATAAAATAAAAATAAACTAACAGTAAACTCCGGCCTACTCCCGGTCAAACTACCCTCCAATTTTCAACAAAAAATTCTAACTCAACCAATTGACGAGCTGGAACTCTGGAGTTTTCTTTATATGATTTCTAGCTGCCTTAAGGTCAGAAAAGGGCTAGTTAACTTTTTCTGTCAAACTTATATTTGAGCAGATATAGCCAGAAAACCGTCCACTCCAAAGTTCGCTGGACCCCCTGCTCCCCAACTGGTGAGTTAGAGACTTGAAACTTCCTGTTGTGAAAATTGTGAGTCTCAAGATTCTAAATATAATTTTAAAATCAACAAAAAAGCTAAAACTGATTTTAAATTCCGAAAAAACCCAAAATATTACTTCAAATATGCACTAATTACACTAATTCTATGTTTTCTGTTTCAGATTTTGACGCCCGAGTCACTGCTTCAACCAGTCGACCAACGTCCGTACCCAGGTAAGTCAAATAGAAATTAAAATAATTACAACTATAATAAAAATTATCAAAAATTACAAGAAAAAGTTTTGCTCTATGAAGAGTCTGTCGTATACCATAGGTAGCCTAAATAGACTTAAAAAAGGCTTAAAAAAGACAAAACAACTCTAGGGCCGTTAAACAAAAATTTTCAAACAAACTTTTTGTTCTAGAGTCGGGCTCTACTTTCACTCTACCTGATTAGTAGAGAAATAATAAAGATTTTTACATATACTATCTGCGATAGTATATGCAAGCTCTCGTCAAATTTAGCCTAACTCTCTCCGTTTTTGAGATAATCGGACTTTTGTGAAATTTAAACTTAAAAATTTTTTATCTGAAAAACTGGTTGATTAACAATATCTGAATTTTTTATTATAGGTAGAAGACCTGAACGTTTACAATAATAATCAATAAAAAGTATAGGTTGTCGATAGTTACGAAAAGTTACTGAATTTTGAAAAATAAGAAAATTTTTAAAGTTCCATAAAAAGTTCAAAACTTAACTTCCTGAAATTCTTGAAGCGGCTTCGAAGTCCTCTCCGTGTTGTCCAAAAATGTCCTGAAGTCCGTTTTTGTCCAGCGACCCTGGGTCACCGACCTCGTGGTCACGTGGCTTTTGTTTTTTTGCTGATATCTCAGCACTCCTGTGCGAGAAAAATCGGCAAAGTATGTCAAAATGAGCACCTCCAGGGAGCCTTCCCAGAGGTACAATAAAATATTGAGGTCACCGTTGAAACGCGTGAGATAATCCACTTTTTGTATTAAAATTTTTCACAAATTTCACTTTTTCACATATAACTTTGTGTGCACTTCACTGAAACAAAAAATTTTTTCACTAGCTTGTGCGCCTTTCACTTCCGCAACTTCTGATGTATCGCAAAGGTATAAAAAGCGATAAAAACCAATTTTCGCGATTTTTTCGAGCGTGGAAGGGCCTTGGAACGTGGCGCTCTCGAGTGCGGCTCGAGCGTGACTGGTTAGGTTAGGTTAGGTTAGGTTAGGTTAGGTTAGGTTAGGTTAGGTTAGGTTAGGTTAGGTTAGGTTAGGTTAGGTTAGGTTAGGTTAGGTTAGGTTAGGTTAGGTTAGGTTAGGTTAGGTTAGGTTTTTTTTTTTTTTTTTTTTTTTATTTACCCTACCCTTACCACCATCTCGAAATGGCACTATGTAGAGTCTAACATTCCTCTAACATGATCAGAGACATTATTTACTTTAAGGAGTTGAGCACAGGAGTCTTTATTTTTGTAAAACCCTTTATGGGTATAATTCCTTAAAACTAAAAACATTTATCCTTAAAATGTTCTAAACAAAAACAATCAACAAAAAGTATACATTAATAAGCAAAATTTTAAAATCTAATCTCATTATCTGAAAGTTTCCTTACAAAACTGTACGTATTGTCGTCGCAGTTCTGAAAGTATACACTACATAAAAATAAATACCTTTATTCATTATAAAATCAATTAAACACTTGTTTACAAAAACTTGAACGCTCATCAAACTACATCGAAATTAAATATATCAATCAAATTAACTTCAATTCACAATTGTTCCATAAAACTTGTACATAAACTTTTTAAAAACTTACTGGTAAAAATAACAATCCCAAATTACATAATAACACATTAGTACTCACTTACTTAAATATACACGCGTATATTCAGAAGCATTTAAAACAATATTGCGTCTGCAACTATTTTGTAAACATTAATTCACAAAAAGCTCAAACCCTCATAAAAAATACACTCAACTTTAATATTATATAATCAAATAAATTAAATTAAATTAAAATAGAAACAGTTAATCCATGCATAATCCTAGCAATTTCAATCTTAAAAATTATTCTTGATACAATTCAACTGATTAGTAACTCCTTAAACATATACTATTACAATTTAAACTTTGAACTTTACAATTCCAAACCCAAAAAGTTCCAATTAACACTCTATATAATATAAAATGTCAGCTTTTTAGAAATAGAAAGTTGCATGGCAAACCCAAGGCCTTCCAGAGCTGTATATATTATTATACACAGCTCTAAAAAGCCCCAAATCTACCATACAACTACTTCTAATTATAATTACTCACTTACTAAAATATACACCCATATATTCAGAAGCATTTAAGTTATTTTTTGTGTCCGCAACTATTTTGCAAATATTACTTCACAAAAATCTCGAACGCTCATAAAAGAATACATTCAATTAATATATATTTTTATCAAATAAATTAAATTAAATTACTACAATAATTACATAAATTATTTATTATTTCAATAATACATATAATAAATAAAGATCAACCTATAAATTGAAATAAAAATAACAATAACATAAAACATAAAATTAAAATTCACACAGTCCAAGTAGCAGTGCTACCATTCGCCAAACACACCTCCCTAACAACCACCCTAGCAAAGCTTATCAGTAAACCCCCCTTCTCATCCTCCACTAAAATCGTACCCAAATTGTTCACATCAAGAGATTGCCCCAATTTGCTCTGGAGCCTAGTTCTTTCAGCATCAAACCTAGGACAGACTATCAAAACATGGAAAACATCTTCTACCACCCCCTGCCCACAAAAAACACACCAAGGATCACCTCTTAACTTAAAACGATGAAGGTACTGACCCAATCCCCCATGTCCAGTTAGGACTTGAGTGAGTAAACCATCTGCTCTCATTCCTCTCACAAATTTATAAGCCACACGAATGTCTGGGAAGAAAGTTTTAACATTGATATTTGTAGTTCTTTCCACAAACAGTCTGCTATACTTAACGACCGTGCCCTCCCGAATTACCTTCTTAGCATACGAAACCGGGTACCTATCATAGTCTGGGGCAGTTTTCCTATAAAGTGCCGCCCTCTTGGCTAGTTCATCAGCTCGTTCATTACCCGGCGTCCCAACATGAGCCCTAAGCCAAAACAAACGAAGCCTTACACCAAGGCCCCTAAGGGCAGCCGCATCCTTCTGAATTTGGAAGACAAGAGGATGAGCAGAAGTGAAAACAAACAGTGACTGCAATGCAGACCGACTATCACAAAAGATGTTAACTTCTGGTGCATGAATCTCTCCTGCCAAACTGACTGCCTTCTGCAGAGCCACCAATTCCGCCTGATAAACCGAACAACAAGGAGCCAACTTTAAGGTTCGGTACTTCACCTCTCTGTTATCCACCCAAACAGTCACCGCTGCACCCACCTTACCCTTAATCTTGCTACCGTCAGTGTACAAATGTGGTCCCACTATAGCATTATCCGCTATCTCCTCTTCAGTGAGTCTATCCAATGAAACAAAACCAAGGGGGCACCACTGAGCTGGATGCGGCCACTCCCTGAAACATATTCTCCTCTCAATGAGCTGATCATCAATCTCAAGTGGCTTAAGTCCTCTTTTAATACAATAAAGAGTCGCAGCCTCATCTATTCTGAGGTGAAGTGGAATTAGCCCCGACAATGTCAAAGCCACCTCCAACGACAAAGTACGGTAACCCTTAACCATTTTAATCGCAAACCCTCTCTGCAGTGACCCAAGCTGCTTCTGAATATATTTCTTACCAACAGCCACATTCCACACACTAGCTGCATAGAGAATAATAGGCTCTATAACCGAAACATATATTATCCGAACTATCCCCGGACCCAGACCCCAAGTAACCCTAGCCGCCCTTTCTAACTGCTTATAAATTTTAACCGCTTTGGCTTGAATTGCCAGAACATGCGGTCCAAACCGCAAGCAATCATCCAAAATAACACCTAGAACTTTAATTTCCCTTACCATATCAATAGACTGGCCATTTAAAGCTATTACAGGGGTTCCTACTATTTTCTTTCTTGTCAATAACATGGCTTTAGATTTGCTAGGCGCAATTCTTAACTTATTTACTTTACCCCACTCTGCAACAACTTCCATTGCCCGGTTCGCTTCTAACTCTAGTCCCTGTAAACAGCTTCCCCTAAAAATAAGCAAAAGGTCGTCCGCAAATGCCTGAGCATGTATCCCCTTATCCTCCAATTGATTCAATAGCGGATCCAATATTAAGTTCCAGAATAACGGACCCGCTATTGAACCCTGTACACAGCCTCTGGTCGTCTCCTCTACATGGACACAACCCATGAAGCGAACCTCAACAGCTCTATCCCTCATATAAGATTCCGCTACCCTATATAAATTCCGAGGGCACCTCCTCCGAGCAAGCTGATCCAAAATCGCCGTCCACCAGGCATTATCAAAAGCTCCCTCAATATCCAGTGAGACAACAAGACATATCCCTTTGTTCATACCCTCTCTCATCAAAGACACTGCATCAAACAGGGAATCCTCCGTATTGGTTTGCGGCATGAACCCATACTGTCTGGTATTGAAAGTTCGGAGGAGGTGCCACCGCAGCCTTTCAACCCACATTCTCTCAAATGTCTTACCCACCACAGAGAGGAGGCCAATCGGTCTATAGGCTTTCGGATTACTATAGTCATCTTTCCCGGGTTTCGGAATAATACAACCAACAGCCGTTTTCCACGCCCTAGGAAAGTAACCATACCTCAAACACCCATTAGCCAAGGCCAGAAAAAGTCCCCCATCGATGGCAAATGCCTCCGCACAAATGTCCGCAGTAAGTCCATCATGACCAGGAGCCTTCTTCGGAGAGAATTGCTGTACTGCATATTTAAGCTCTATATCCGTGAAAGGTGGATCATCACCTCCCAACTCCTCATCCCTGACTCGAGCCACCCGCATCCTTAACTCTAAGTGCCCCAATTCATCATCACAGGGGTTGTCACTAGGAAAAAGTGTCCGCGCAAGTAACTGAACCGACTCCATCGGCGAGCACAAACTTCCATGGGAATCCCGTAACTGGACCTCCGGTCTTCGCTTCTCCGTATTCCTAATAACTCTGTAAATCCCATCCCACATAGACTCCCGGTCAGCCGCTGTACAAAAAGCCTTCCAGCTACTGGTCTGCGCCACCTGCACTGCCTCCAAGTAAGCCATCTTTGCCTCCAGGTACTGTGCCACAACATACTCCCGACGACGAGCAGCCGTGCATCTGATCCGCCTTTTCAGCGTCATAACCCTCCTCTTGAGGCCCTCAACTTCGAGGGTCCACCAAGGTGGTTTTGCCGGATTCTTCGATAGCTTCACTTCAGGGATGGTAAGCTCACAAGACCTCAAAACCGCATCAGTATATCTAGACAAGCACCCTTCAATCTCCTCAGCAGTGCTTATCAAAGACACAACACCAGCATCAAGGCCCCGGTCCTCTAACTCTTCAGGTACCCTACTATGAAAATCCGACCACTTAGCCCCCCTAGTATGAAACCTTCTTGTTCGCTGGACCAACCTACCAGGGAGCTCAACAACCTCGGACAACTTAAAAGCCAGGACGTTATGATCAGCAGATGTCAGGCCCCGCTCCACCCTCCAGTCCGTAACACGACCCACCAAGTCAAGGCTTACGGCTGTAACATCAACGATGCTAACACACTCTTGACCCCGCCGAAACACTTCGAAGGTGGGCACATTACCCTCATTGATAATCCTGGCCTCAATCTCATCAAGTAATGAGCAAACAGCCGCACCCCGGTCATCTTCCCTCAGCTCCCCCCACCATGGACTCCGCGCATTAAAATCTCCACCCACAATGAACTTTTCCACTCTCATCATTCTGACTACGTGTCTCAACCTACTCAGATATGGTTCAATGGGTTGATCTGGCTCAAAATACACAGAAACCAACCCAACTTTACAACCTCTCATCTGAGCAATAGCACACGCGATATTCACTGATTGCAGATCAGAGTCCCATACCACCTGCATGTATTTATCTAAAACCACTATAGCAGCTTTATTTCGGCCATCTAGTCCTGAATGCTGCACCACCAAATGGGGCGCAGGGATACTTAACTTAGTGCTAGCACCTACATAAGGCTCCTGCAATAATAGGAGCGCTACGCCACTAGTGATGCCAGCATCCAAAATCTCTATAGTAGCTAATCTCGACTTTTGTAAGTTCGCCTGGAAGACGGCAACGAAACCCTCACCCAAAGTAGCTCGCGTAACCTCAGCGTCCACCTTAGCAATAAGCCACTCGCGAACGCGCTATAGCGTCCCACTTGCGCCTCACAGTACAATCATCCGAAAAAGCATTATGGCCGTCATCCCTACCCCGCTTACCCTCTCGCAAACAGTTACAACACTGCGGTGACACATTTAGCTTATCGCACTTCACACGCTCATGTGGGCCCCCACAATGGGCACAAGCCATCACCTCAGCCTCACACACTCTCCTCGAATGACCGTACCCCAAGCACTTCGTACACTGCATCAACGGGGAACGATCAAAAACCAAAGGCCGCTGCATGCCCACAAAAAGACGACCAGAATCTACAAGTCGCCTCCAGAGACGTGGAGACACCTCAACTACTACATGGCACTCAAGTTGGTTCCTAGCACGCCTTCTAAAGCGAACTTGTATCTTTTCGTGCTTCATGTCAAGTCCTGCAGTAAAATGCTTATTCTGCCTCCGGATCGACTCACAGATATCGTCATCTGAATTAAATGACAAAACATTCCGCAACTCTACAAGTGGATTCCTATTGAGAGCTTCGGCCACATTTAACTCTCCCTCCCTCAATCTCTCCGCCAATCTCTTTATATCAGGCTCTCCCGCACAGCTAAGCACCACTTTCGCATCTTTAGCCTTCCTACAGCGCTCTATCTGCAAGCAATCACGACGCGCATCAATAGTGCCAGTGATCACTTTAAGCACATCATCCGCCGTATGTATAGGGTCCTTTGAAGAGACAATGATCGTATGCATTGGCTTAGCAACATCAGCATAAGTCCTCGGTCCCAAGGCCGTCAGCGCCCCATTTCTCGGCCGGATGCACTCCTCCCTAAGAGCCCGCACTTCCGCAGTGAGCATATCCACCTTATCACAACCCTCCGTAGGGCCAGAACCAACTGGTCCTTGACTAGATGTAAATCCGTCTCCCCTATTGCAAAGCCGAGGCATCCCTACTGACTCCAAAAAAGAGTCAATCGGAGCCCCCGCAATGGGTTCACTAGGACCCAATAAGGCTGGGGCAATGATAGGTGACCTAGGTCTGCAGCACTCTTCCCGAAGAGCACATACCTCCCCAACCAGCCTACCAATCTCACTGGAACCCGAAGCCGCAGCACTCAGCTGTGCAACGCTAACTTTGAGCTCATCCTGGAGCTCATGAATAAGCCGACGCGTCCCTTCAGCCTCTTTCAAGGTTTCCTCATTCGCACGTCGCAAATCCTCAAAGTTAGACTGGACGCAGGTGACCATAGTCTCCAATTTGCCAACCTGAATACCCCAGTCCAATTTCCCCTGTTTCTCATTATCTAGTCTGACCTCATCCTTTTCCTTGAAATACCTATCAGTAAGCTTCACTACCAAAGAATGAAAGCCATTAAGGTTAGCCATTATTACTTCCTTAATGTCCCGACTTAAATTCCGCGACTTATTGACAGCCACCTGACCACCTTGAAGAAATTCATTGGCCAACTGATGTGCCCCATCGAAACTCGGTCCACACTCATAATCCACATGAGAACGAGCCGGGGAGGGCACAGGTGAAGCACAAGTACTTCGGAAATCACCATCACCAGACAAAGGCGAACCACCACAGAGTTCAACAGGTGTGGATCGCTCTGGCGGGGTGGAATCCGGCAAAACAACAGGCACCTGCCGAGAACGCAACCCCCTATAGCGATGAGTCACCCCACCCGACGAAGCCCCCACAGGAGAATCTTCCCTAGACCTTGCCTCCCGGAGCACACCTGCTGCAAGCGTAGCACTCTGAGATGGGTAAGGTAAACCTACACCCAACGTCTCCTGAACCATACCCGTGGCACCCTCCTCATAATCTAACGACCTTGAACCCATAGCAAGACAAGCCAAATCGGCAGGGCCAGCCAAATTGGCAAGGCCAGCCAAATAGACAGGGCAAGCCAAATCGGCAGGCCAGACGCTATATAGACGTGGGCTAGAACTTCCCGTCTAGGGCTAGCTAAACCAGCGAGGGCTAGCAAAATTGGCAAGAGTCACCAATAATGGTGATCACAAGCAAAAATAGTGAGACAACTATGCCAGCATTCCCCGACCGGAATAAGAAAATAAAACAAAACTACCCTCCAATAACCAAAACAAAATCAAACAATCAACCGAAAGTGTATCTAACCGATTCCCAATTCACTACCATTAAAAATTAAAATATTACGAATCAACCCAATTGATTTCTCCAAATACCCTCGAATTAGAATATAATCGGATAACTATAGATTACTCATTAAATCCCCAATTAGAATAAATAAAATTCAAACAAACCCAAACCACCCTCCAATAGCCAAAACAAAATCAATAAATCCAGAAATCACAATTCAATTCAACAAAACAAAATCTAACCAAAGAAGCGTAAATAAATATGTACAATCAGCTTAATTTCAAACAATAAAATTAAAATTTTAAAACTTATAATAAATTAAATTAAATTCAAATTAAAGTACAAAATAAAAATAAATTTTTAGCTAATAATATTAAACCTATTAAATTCCCTTAGAAAAATGAAAATGTAAAACTTTAATCCAATCTAACCATTATTAGTAATTAAATAAAATAATAAATAATAATTAGTAAGTTAATTTAATTGTTATCTTTATAGATAACAATTAAATTAAAATTAAATCAAAATCAAATCAAATCAATATTTAAACAAATGAAAACCCAATCAGGAAAAAAATAAATTCAATTAAAATCAACTCAACTAAATATCTTGCCTATGCTGATCTGTTGCAGGTACCCCAAGCGGACGCCACAGGATATGGAGCAGATGGTGATGACGCAGTCCGCAGGCCAACAAGTTGTCTCCACCAGTGGGTCACACACTGTCACCTCCCGTAATTTCCTCCTCTCCCGCACCCCCGACTGAGGAGTTACCGCCCTCGAAGCCTGGGGTTCATGGGTGCTGAGCTGATGATGAAGCAACCGAAGACGACCACAGGTAAGTGACCGTAAGAAGGCGTAGGTAGACCGATTAGGTTAAACTCCACTGACTCAAGGCGAAACTACCCCCCAAGCACAACAGAAAAATTGCCAACTCAGCCAAATGAAGAGTTAGAGCCCTGGTTTTTTCTTTATATGAATGCTAACTGCCTAACGATAAAAAAAGGGCTTGGTAACTTTTTCTGTCAGATTCATATTCTCCCAGATAGAGCCAAAAAACAGCCCACACCAAAGTTCATGGGGCCCCCTGTTCCTCAATTAGCAAGCCAGAGTCTTGAAACTTCCTGATGTGAGAATTGGGTTCCTCAGGACCAGAAAATATAAAAGAAGTTTTCTTGAAAAGTCCATAAATTCATCAGTATCACCAAACAACCACAAAATCCGAACAATTTCACCAAGTACCCACACAAAACTGTCCGCAGTTCAGTCTATCTCACTTCGCTCGGAAAGCACTTGCCCAAAAAATCCCAAACTTAGCAGACGGATAGAGAATGAAATTGTCCACAGATTCCCGTCCAAAAAAGGTGACGTCACAGATCTTCCGCGGCAGCTGGACGCCAAAAACAACTACGGACAACCAGGAACACTCGGTGGCGCTGGTTTCCCGGTCCGCGCTCGGCCAATTCTTGACCAATTTAAAAAAATTCTTGAAGATTCGGACAACACTTGCTATTACACGTGTTTTAATATGTCACACGCCTTGCTTCCTTCACTTTCAATGTTCACCTAAAAACACTTATCTGTCAATAACTCACGATTTTGAAGACCGAAAAATCCAAAAATTCACTTAGACCTAGATCACCATTAGCTTCACCGAGTTCGTTCGAAAAAATAGTAGGTCGTCACTGAAGATCGCGCAGCGCACGCACTTTTGTGTTTTTAGCACGTGGGGTTTTTGGTTTTTCCCGCTCAACTCCCTCAAAAATTCACTTTCCGAAATAAAATTTTCACTTTCGAGTTTCCCGTAACAATCCCTTTCTTCTGACACCCTAAAGGTGTGTTTTCGCGCACTTTGACTTATTTTAACGATTTTTACGAGCGCGAGCGAGGTTTAAAAGCAGCTCACTCAAGCGCGGGGAGTCGCAGACTACGGTTGGTTAGGTTAGGTTAGGTTAGGTTAGGTTAGGTTAGGTTAGGTTAGGTTAGGTTAGGTTAGGTTAGGTTAGGTTAGGTTAGGTTAGGTTAGGTTGGGCGGGTCTGTGTTTATCCATTAATAGTTGGTTTTGGCCTAGCTCCGGTTTTGGATAAATACGGGCCTTCCTTGCCCGCTCAGGGAGTGGGTGAGGAGGCGAATGGTCTTGAGAGGAGCGCCACAGTCGCTGATCCTCAAGGCAAGTCTGGTGGTCATCCTTCACGTGGTTGCTGCCTGTTATTGGTCTATTTCCTTCTGAAATAGACGTAACAAAAACCACCAGGCGCCTTCACGGTCCTTTTGGGCCGTGTTGGTTTAGGATAATTTGTGGAGGAAAGGAGGTTTTCCTTCTCCGATAGGGAAGTGGATTGGGCTCAGTTGAGGTGCCAGTGGAGGAAATCCGAGTTTTCTCGGATTTAGTGTGACCAAATCCCAATATATGGTTTGGCGCCTGCCGAGGGGAGTATTGTGTGTGTGAACCTGCATTTGTGCAGCACTATGCTAGTGCAGATTCACACACATAATATGGTCGGGGGGAACCCGGCCATTAGGGCGCCACAAAAGTAGATTTGGCTCAGTTGAGCTGTCAGTGGAGGAAATCCGTGTTTCTCGGATTGAGGATGACCATATACCAACATTTGGTTCTGGCGCCTGCCAAGGTGAGTATTGTCTATGTAAACTTTATAGCAAATAGGACGCCATTAGTTAGAAAGGGGAGCTCACCCCTGGGAGAAAAAGAGACGACGATGTGGAGCATTGGAGTAGAAAAAAAAAAATATGGATCCAAGTAGTTTTAAAAATGGTCCCCAGGTGGGTCCCCGAAAGGGGGAATCCCACTCCTCCACTGCTGTGCCAGTGGAGGGCTGCCCCTCGTACTCTGGGGGGGGCAAAAACTACGCCGTAGGCCGGCATTCCGCCCGCCTTCGTGAACGCAACCCAAGCTTAAACTGTAAATCGGACACTGAGATTGCATGTAATTTGGAAAAAGATGATATGGAGAAGGATGCGCGCGCCTTGAAGGTGTGCGCCAATACCATTGAGCCTGGCTTGATGATGGAACCGCGGATGAAGGAACCGCGAGTTGTAATGACACGTCTGTCAGAAACTGACAATGACAGGAGCCTTGAGACGGTAACGTCCGGAACTGTGTCGGATGGTGACAGCCGATTTTGGCAGAGGAGACCAGGATTGCCCGATGTTAGTAGCTCCGACGCAGACTCGGACGTCACTGTGACGGGAGAGACGTCGTCACCCAAGGCGACGAAGTTGGTAAAGGGCAGAGGCCGCCCGCCCACTACTGGGCAGTTTGTTGGCCTAGCAAAGGTCAAGCAAGCACTCAATGCCGCCAAGCGAGAACAATTTCTCCTTGACACTGCTGAGGAGGTGACGCAAGCGACGAAAAGAACGCGAAATACAAGGGTAACGTGCCCATCACGTATAGCCGGTCTTCTGGCGGGTGAGGTTGACGACCAACTGGCGTCGTCCCTAAATAAGCAAGTGCTGGATTGCGTGGACATCATCAAAACAGTGTCCCGCAAATCTAGCCATCTGAGTGGCCCGTTTCAGAAGTCTCTGAACGAGGCAACCCAATACATAGTCGAGGCGGTGGAGGTGCTCAGCAAACGATCCATGTCTGAGGAGACAACCAAGTTGCAGGCAGCCAACACACGCCTGCAAGCAGAGCTAAGTGCTCTCCGTAAGGAGTTTGTCGATCTAAGAGCGGATTTGCTGCAGGCTCAACCTGTGACGGTGACGGAGCCTCGAAGTGTAGTTCAACAGCTGGATGTGGAGGGGCTGTCACATGCCATCATGATCCAGGTTGGGACCATGATGAATGCTAGGCTGGAGGCTCTCGAGGGGAGACTTCTTCCGGAGGTGCATCTGGGGCCTCCATTGGCTGCAGACAGAGGCCGACGGCAAAAAACTGGGGTGGTACCTGAGTGCGAGGAGCTGGTAGCAACAACGAGCGGAACTAAATCGTCTCTTGACAAGAACCCAGCTCGCCCTGCTCCTAAGGTAAAGGGGAAGAAACTAAAAAAAGGAAGCCTGGCGGCTGAGGAGGCGGTCTCGGCACGAGATACGCACCCGCTGCCCCCCACGACCCCGTCTGTAGGAGGGGCGTGGACTACAGTGACCAACAAGGGCACCAAGAAAAATAAGAAGACGGACAAAAGAGTGGCTGGCACTTCTGCGCCCCCTCCTTCAAAGGCAAAACTCCGCCCACCTCGCTCGGCTGCTGTCACTCTTACCCTGCAGCCCAGCGCTAAGGAGAATGGCGTGACGTATGCGTCGCTTCTTACGGAGGCCAAGGAGCGTGTGGACCTAAAGGGCCTTGGAATTGACGAACTGCGCTTCAGGACGGCGGCAACAGGTGCCCGGATGCTTGAGGTCTCCGGCGACACTAGTGCGGAAAAAGCCGACATCCTGGCGGAGAAACTCCGGGAGATCTTGAGCGCTGATAAAGTACGGGTGCATCGGCCGATGATGCGCGCTGATATACGTGTCACAGAGCTGGATGACTCCACAACTGTGGAAGAAGTTGTGTCGGCTGTGGCTAAGGAGGGAGGCTGCACTACCGATAACATCAAGGCTGGAAAAATAGCCCCTCGTGGCTCGCTGTGGCTGAGCTGCCCCGTCGCGGCCGCTAGAAAAGTTGTGGATGTTGGCCGGCTTAAGGTGGGCTGGATTTCGGCACGGGTGGTGCTGCTCAACCGCTTGCCCTTGAGGTGCTTTAAATGCCTCGAGACTGGCCATGTTGGAAGCAAGTGCGCTGCTGGCGTGGACCGCAGTGATCTCTGCTACCGCTGTGGAAAGCCCGGCCATAGAGCGCGGGACTGCGTCGCTAAGCCGCACTGTGCTATATGCGCGGCAGCTGACAAGCCAGCGACACACCCAATTGGTGGAAAGGAATGCCCCGATGCCAAACCCCGACAACAAAAGGAGCCCAATAGGAGCCGCACAGGCCGCAAAAGGAGGGGGAAGACTAAGGAGGGCCCCAAAGCCTCACAGTCGTCCCAGCGCCATGCGGAGGAGGATCTTATGGACACCTCTGTTTAGATGGCGCTCCCATTTCTGCAGGCGAATATTATGCACTCTGCTAGGGCTCAGGACCTTTTGGTCCAAAGCATGGCAGAGTGGGGAATAAAAGTAGCCGTGGTCACCGAACCATACGTGATTCCTACCCGGGATGATTGGGTGGGTGACCACGAAGATTTAGTAGTTATCGTCGCCCCAGCTGCTGCCGGCTCCCCACCTTTTGATAAGGTGATAAAGGGTCGGGGATGCGTGCTTGCTGTCGTGGACAAAGTGGCAGTAATAGGGGTTTACTTTTCACCAAACCGGAGTCTCGCTGAATTTGAGCAAATGCTCGTGGAAGTTGGAACTTTGGTTGGGCAGGTATCCCAAGAGTACCCCGTATTAGTCGCCGGAGATTTCAATGCAAAGTCAACGGCATGGGGATCTCCAGCAACTGATGTAAAAGGGGAAGCTCTAGAGGAGTGGGCAGTGTCTATGGGATTGGCGATCCTCAACAAAGGATTGATAGAAACGTGCGTGCGACGACAGGGGGGTTCAATCGTAGACATTACGTTCGCATCCCGCAGCCTAGTGCACCGCGTTAAAGAATGGAGAGTGATGGCGGACGTGGAGACATTGTCGGATCATAGATATATCCGTTATGATGTTTCCACGTTCCCCATCGCCTCGAGAAGAGATGTCCAGTCCTCTATTGTTGGCGGCCCTCGCTGGGTGTTAGGACGATTAGAGAGAGAGGTTGCCAAGGAGGCAGCTATAGTGGAGGCCTGGGCATCTGGTCTTGATCTGGTAGAGGAAGTGGATGAAGAGGCAGAGCTGCTTGGGGCTGCTCTAACCCGCGTGTGTGACGCGGCGATGCCAAGGGCCAAACCATTTCCACCTCGACGTCAAGTGCATTGGTGGCACGCAGAGCTCCGCAATTTGAGAGGTTCCTGCATGGTTGCGCGCCGTCAATACTCCCGATACAGGAGAAGGAGGGTCCGTGATCAGAATACGGAGGACAGCCTATACGAGGCCTATAGGTCTGCTTGCAAAACCCTGCAAGTAGCCATTGCACAGGCCAAAGAGGCAGCGTGGGAGGAGTGGCTGAAGACGCTTGAGAGGGATCCGTGGGGAAGACCGTATCGCGTCGTGCGACAAAAACTCCGACCTTGGGCCCCCCCGCTGACAAGCAGTCTCCAACCGCAGTTACTAGAGCAAGTGGTGAACACTCTGTTTCCCCAACGAGACGAGTGGGTGCCACCTCCGATGGCCCCGTCACAACCAGTAGCAGGAAACGAGGCAGATGTGGCCCCACCAGTGTCTGAGATGGAACTCCGGGTGGCTGTTATTAAGCTCCAGTCAAAAAAAACAGCCCCAGGACCGGATGGCGTACCAGGACGCGTCTTAGTGCTTGCGCTGGAGGAGATGGGGGAAAGGGTGAGGGAGCTTTTCACCGCGTGCCTGGACCAGGGTCGATTCCCACAGGCATGGAAGACGGGAAAGCTCGTTCTTCTTCGAAAAGACGGGCGCCCAGCTGAGATGCCATCGGCCTATCGCCCCATCGTGCTCCTCGACGAGGTCAGCAAGCTCTTCGAGCGTGTGCTTGCTGCTCGTCTTATTGAGTGTTTGGAGCCAGGGCTGCATGACGCGCAGTTTGGCTTCCGCCGGGGCCGCTCGACACTAAGTGCAATCGCGCGAGTCAGGGACCTCGCTGAGGAGGCTGTTGCCCAGGGCGGAGTGATGTGGGCCGTGTCACTGGATATCTCAAATGCATTTAACACTTTGCCCTGGGCAACGATAAAGGCAGCATTGCATTACCATGGAGTACCACGGTACCTGCAACTGGTCGTGGCCGACTATTTTACCAATAGAGTGGTTACATTCCCAATGAAGGATGGCTGGGGGAGAAGAGAAATGTCGTGCGGTGTTCCACAGGGATCGGTCCTTGGACCGCTCCTGTGGAACATCGGCTACGACTGGGTCTTGCGTGGAGCCGTTTTGCCAGGAGTCGCCATCACGTGCTACGCGGATGACACTCTTGTGTTGGCACGTGGTAGCACTCACAGGGAGGCCGCCCTCCTCTCTACGGCGAGCGTTGCTCAAATGGTCCAAAGAATCCGGGCTCTGGGGTTGCAAGTGGCACTAGAAAAATCGGAGGCCCTAGTTTTCCATGGGCCCCGAAATGCGCCACCAATCGGAACAACCATAATGGTAGGCGGAACATCCATCGCTATTGGGTCGACGATGAAGTACCTTGGAATCGTCCTCGACAGCAGATGGAAGTTTGATGAACACTTTCGGCGCTTGGCCCCAAAATTATTGGCTACAGCCAGAGCACTCGGAAGAATCCTCCCGAATATCGGAGGTCCAGGGGGGGCGTGCCGACGCCTGTACACTGGTGTGGTGCGCTCAATGGCATTATATGGAGCACCAATATGGGCAGACGCTCTGAGCAACCGAAATGTTCCCCTGCTGCGACGTCCACAGCGGGCCATGGCACTCAGGGCTGCTCGAGCGTATCGCACAGTGTCCCATACTGGGGCGTGTCTACTCGCTGGTAGCCCTCCGTGGGATCTGGAAGCAGAAGTGCTCGCGGCGTTATATTGGCGAGGTGTGGAGGCGCAAGAAGAAGGCAATCGTCCTCATCCGCGGGAGATTGCGCAATGGAGAGAAGAGGCACGCGACGATCTCTTCCAGAAATGGACGGAACGATTGGAGATACCTGGAACTAGCCAAGAACTTGTGGTGGCAGTTCGGCCTGTTCTTAGGCAGTGGGTCGAATGCAGGCACGGCGTGCTCACCTATCACCTGGCACAGATGCTGACTGGCCACGGTTGTTTTGGCAAGTATTTGTGCCAGGTGGTGGGACGAGAGCCGACAACGACATGTCACCACTGTGGGAGGGGTATCACGGATACAGCACAACACACGCGTGAGGAGTGCCCAGCCTGGGTGGAGTTCCGCACTACCATGTCGGATAAAGTTGGGCAGGACCTGTCGCTACCAGCTATAGTCAACAGCATGGTCGAAAGCGAAGAAGCCTGGAATGCGGTCGCAACTTTTAGTGAGAAAGTCATGTTACTCAAAGAAGCGGCGGAGCGAGAACGGGAGAATGACCTGAACTCGCAACCAATTCGCCGCAGGAGATACGGCCGGCGGCGCTTGGCCTATTTGGCCCAAATGCCGCCATAACAAGGACCCGTGGACGACAGATCGGGGGGTCTGTCGCCTGCGTTATAAAGTCCCGAGCTGGAAGGCGCCATTAGTGTTCTGTGGTGCCTTCAGTGAAGTGAAGAGTTCTCTGAACTCTTTCCAAGGAGAAGGGCCCGAAAGGGTAAACGCTTAGGGGTTTGCGGATGTGTGCTAACGCGTTCCCGTGATCCCCTCCAAAGTGCGAAGAAGGAACACCCCAGGGGTTTTAGTCGGTATTAGGAGTCCGACATAACCTTTCAACCCCCCCGGGCTGAAAGGTATCCATAAAGGATTTCCCCTGGGCAAAAAAAAAAAAAAAAGGTTAGGTTAGGTTAGGTTAGGTTAGGTTAGGTTAGGTTGGGCGGGTCTGTGTTTATCCATTAATAGTTGGTTTGGCCTAGCAAGTATGCCTTGCGCTGCTTGTCTTGGATAAACTCAGGCCTTCCTTACTCATCCCGCGATGGGTTCGGAGGCAACGGTCTTGGGGGAGAGCGCAGGTCGTGATGATCCCCAAGGCAAGTCTGGCGGGTACCTTCCCGTGGTGCTGCCCGTTATTGGTTTATTTCCTTCCGAAATAAACGTAACAGAACACCGTCAGGCGCCGCGTCATTTTATCTCATTTCATCCTTTCATCTTTTCATCATTTGTTTTACTCTTCTTTTCTTAGTTTTGTTTTATTTGTTTCTTTCGTTTTTCCCGTCTTTTCATCATCTCATCTAGTTCACAGGGCTATTCAACCCCTTATTAGTAACAAAATATTAAATACTCGGTACAGACCGGGGCCGTATTTCTGTTTGTCATCTGTGTTATGAGTGTTTTTGCTTATGATACGGATGACAAATTAGACTTACGGTGTATAAATTGTATAGTTTTTAGTATAGTTCACAGGGCTATTCAACCCCTTATTAGTAACAAAACATTAAATGCTCGGTACAGACCGGGGCCGTATTTAACTGTTTGTCATCGGTATTGTAAGTGTTTTCACTTATGATACGGATGACAAATTAGACTTACGGTGTAAAAACAGTGTTAGTTTTAAGGCAAGGCTACAAATATTGTTATATGTTTATGAGTAGATGAAAAACAGTTTGACAGTGTGTGTGTTAAAATAGGGACCCCTCTAACTGGCCAACACCAGCGCCTACTACTGTCAAACATATTGTTACATAATCGAAAATAACCGCTATATCATATTTGGTAGTGACCCCTGTTCTGGTAACTAACGTTACTGGAGGCAGGGATAAACTGGCTGGACTGGATCCAAAACCCCGATGACAAGTGTATCCTTGGACTTCGGGAAAATACCTCTAAGGTATTGTCAGTCGTCTGAACTCTAAACTTCCGGAGGCTTGAGTAGAAAGAATGAAGCCTGTCCACTCCCAACAAATCTCTTTTATGGTGACAGCTGAATTATTAAATATTTGATAATTATTCTGCCTTCACAGTTTTCACGTGCCGATACAGCGATAAAAGACGAGATGCCTAAGCAAGTAAGAGATACGAAAGGAAAGTCCGTAAAAGGCCCTTTTCAGGGCCAACCGAGTGGCCCTTCTCGGGACCACCCAGGGGGCCCTTCCCAGGGCCATTTGGGTGGCGATGACATTGACCACGAAAACGGCCCTTCTCAGGGCCAAACTTCAGCTGATCCCTCGCGGGATTCATCGGAGGTCCACATTGTGGAAATGGGGGTATCGGACGTTGAGTCCGTAGTAGAGGGGGGAGAGTCCGGCGGTTGCGAGACTGCGGACGAAGAAAACAGCCGAAGGAAGCGGCCTTACTCCACGTTCGACGTGCCCGGCTATTCCGAGTCGGACACGGAGACCGAGGGGACGGCGGCCGCAAAAGTAAATACGGCGCGAAGAGGGAGAGGGAAGGGTCCAAAGGCGGGCCATTCCCGCGAAGAATTTTTAAGGCCTCACCCAGTTTCTCTGGATGGAGAGTTGGAGGAGGCTATGCAAAGCCGCAAGTTTAAAAAGAGGCCGGCCACTGTGGCCGCCGAAGCTTTGCTCAACACCGGAAGCGATTCCGATGTCCTCGCGAGGTTTGGTGACCTCAGTGGGCTGAACGCCCAGGAGCTGAGGGCACAGGCGGGCGAGATGCTCGCCTGCATTTTGGAGGTTGCCAAAAAATCTGGCAACCTCAAAGGCGAGTTTGTCGGTCGCCTGAAACGGTCGGCGTCGACTCTACGAGAGGTTGTAGATGCTCTCGCATGCCGGAGCGAGGCGGAGGAAACGCGGCGACTAAGGGCGGAGTGTAGCCGCCTGCGTCTCGAAGTCAAGGCCAGTAAGGAGGAGGTGAAGGCGCTACGCCGCGGCTTCACCGAAGCAAAGACGCAGGCGGCTGCTGCTACCTCTGCTGCGGCTGTTGCTGCCGCTGAGACGCCGGCGCCCCCTGCATTCCTTCAGGGGGCGGAAATAGTGGAGGAGCTGAGGCGCTCCTTGACAATGACTTTCGGGGACATGCTCAATTCCCGACTGGCGATGATCGAGGAACGCCTTTTGCCTAAGCCGATCTCGCCGCCTCGCCCGCCTCTCAAGGTGGACGCTAAAACGGTGGCGGCGGTAACCGCGCCTTCAAAACCGACGCCAAGGAAACGGGTCGGCCAGGCCTTGCAGGCTGCTGCCCCTCCCGTGACCCCGTCTGCGGGTCCCTCCACCGTGCGGGGAACCCAAGGTTCCCAGAGGGTTATCCCTGCTGCTGCTCCCTCCACTGTTGCCCAGGTTTGTGAATGGACAACGGTGGTAAAAAAGGGCAAAGGCAAGGGTAAAGGGAAGGGAGGGTCTACCTCTCTCGCCACGCCTGCACCTGCACCTGCCCCTGTAGCTCGTGCAGCCCCCGCCGCCACGAAACCGACGCCAAAGCCAAAGGCCTCTGGGGCTGCCGGCTCAAAGACGGTGCTGCCGAAATCCCCCCAATCTGCAGTAGTAGTTCTGTCGCTCCAGCCCGAAGCGGCGGAAAAGGGGGTGACCTACAGTGCCGTCCTCCAGAAGGCGCAGGAAATGGTTGATCTCCAAGAGCTGGGGATCGACCAACTACGTTTCCGTCAGACGGCCACCGGAGCCAGGATGTTGGAGATCCCTGGCTCCCAAAACAAAGAGAAGGCGGACAGGCTCGCGGAGAAGCTCCGCGGTATCCTGTCCGAGGTGGCCAACGTCACCAGGCCCTTTAAGTCCGTGGAAATAAACGTGACGGGTCTGGACGATGCCGCCACGAAAGAGAAAGTGGCGGCGGCGGTCGCCAAGGAGGGAGGGTGTGACGTACTTCACGTCAAGGTCGGTGAAGTGCGTCACGGCTACGGCGGAGCCGGCTCCTGCCTAGTCTCCTGCCCAGTTCCAGCAGCAAAAGTGCTTGTTGGTAAGGGCAGGATTCTGGTAGGGTGGAGCTCGGTGCGGGTGGTGGCACTGGCGGCGCGTCCCATGCGCTGCTACAGATGCATGGGACTAGGGCATACGCGCCCAATGTGTCCCGCTTCTGCCGACAGGGGGGACCTGTGCTTCCGGTGTGGGGGCACAGGACATCGGGCGGCCAACTGCGAAAGGACCACCCCGCGCTGCACGATATGCTCAGAGTCGGGGCGGCCCTCCGGGCACAGAATGGGGGGACGCAGCTGCGTTCCCCCGAAGACGACGGGGAAGGCCACCAGGACCCAGGCCACCCCCCCTGCTGCTGCAATTCAGGCCGCATCCGAGGTCGTTCGCCGTGTGGCGAGCATGGAGGTTGTGATGCCCGATTAATATGGATCAAGTCGGACATCACAACCTCCTCCAGACGAATTTGAACCACTGCGTCAGGGCTCAGGACTTGCTAATGCAGTCCCTGGCGCAGTGGCGAATTGATTTGGCAGTCGCCGCGGAGCCATACTACGTTCCCCAGTCCCATCCTTACTGGGCGGGGGATCTGGATGGCTCCGTGGCCATAATTGGACGAGCCGGTGGCGGCCCACCCCTCTCGTTGTTGGAGAGGGGTTCGGGGTACGTGGTGGCCAAGTGGGAGGAGTATGCGATAGTTGGCGCATACTTCTCCCCCAACAGAACCGTCGCGGAGCTGGAGGTGTTTGTGGACCTCCTGGCCGCGGCGGTGCGAAGACAGGCGCCACGTCAGGTCCTCCTCATGGGGGACCTGAACGCCAAGGCCCGGGCCTGGGGCAACCCCTTCACTGACACTCGCGGGGAGGTTGTCAGGGAGTGGGCGGTTGCCACAGGGCTGACCCTCCTCAACAGAGGGTCGGTCCACACGTGCGTGCGGCACAACGGGGGGTCCGTGGTGGACCTTTCGTTCGCCACCCCGGCAGTCGCAGCACGTGTGCAGGCCTGGAGGGTGGTGTCGGAGGTGGCGACTCTCTCGGACCACAACTACATACGGTTCGAGATCGCCACCTCCTACACAGGAGGGACTCGGCGCGTGGCGCGAGCGGATTTCCCGCGCTGGACGATCAGTCGCCTCGACGCCGAATTGGCGGAAGAGGCGGCGATCGTCCAGTCGTGGCTTGCCGCCCCCACGCACCCGGAAGTGGACGTCGCAGCGGACCACTTCCGCGAGGCGGTGACGGCGGTGTGTGACGCCGCCATGCCGAGGTCCCGACGCCGCCCCGAGCGCCGCCAGGTTTTCTGGTGGTGCTCGGAAATTGAGGATCTCCGAACACAGTGTTCGGAGACGCGGCGTCGCTACGGGCACTGCAGGAGGCGGCGTCACGGCCGGACAAACGAGGAGCTGCCTGCGGAGCAGCTGGTGGCCGAGCGGCTCCTGTATGGCAATTTCCGGCTAGCCAAACAGGAGTTGCAGCTGGCCATCGGCCGGGCTAAGGCCCAGGGCTGGAGCGAGGCCCTAGACGGCCTCGACAGGGACCCCTGGGGGCGTCCATATAAGGCTGCCCGGAATAAGTTCCGGGGCCGAGCGCCCCCAATCGCGGAGTCCCTGGAGCCGGAGCTCTTGGAGAGGGTGCTGGGGGGGCTATTCCCCGACAGCGACCCCCACTACACCCCTCCACCGATGGCCATGCCGTCCTTCCAGGAGGAAGAGGACCCGGCCTCCATCCCGCCTATTTCAGAGGCGGAGATGGAGGTAGCAGTCGATCGCCTGCGTGGCAAAAGGACTGCCCCGGGACCAGATGGAATTCCCGGGCGGGTCCTCAGGATCGCCCTTAGGGAGATGGGCGGTCGGCTTCGGGAACTGTTCGACGCGTGCCTCACGTCGGGTCAGTTCCCGAAGCTATGGAAGGACGGGCGATTGTGCCTGTTGCGGAAGGAGGGGCGAGACGTTAGCTCGCCTTCCGCATACAGGCCAATCGTGTTGCTGGATGATACGGCTAAGCTGCTGGAGAAAATAGTGGCTTCCCGTGTCATCCAGCACTTGGGGGGAACTGGGCCTGACCTCTCTGAGGCCCAGTTCGGATTCAGGGCAAGGCGGTCGACGATAGACGCCCTGCTCTGGATCAAAGGGTGGACGCAGGACGCAGTCAGTGGGGGGGAAAAGGCGTTGGCTGTCTCGCTGGACATAGCCAACGCCTTCAACAGCCTACCGCATGGAACAATACGGGAGGCGCTCCGCTATCACGGAGTGCCCCTGTATTTGCGTAGGCTGTTGGCTGACTATCTCCAGGACCGTGAGGTCCTGGTGGAGGGACGCGACGGTCTGAGGCGACGTTGCGTGTCCTGCGGGGTTCCACAGGGGTCGGTGCTGGGACCGCTCCTGTGGAACATTGGCTATGACTGGGTGCTCCGCGGCACGTTTCCCGCAAGTATGCGGGTTGCGTGCTACGCGGATGACACCCTGGTCGTAGCCAAGGGGAGGGACCTCAGGGAAACGGTGCGACGGGCCACGGTGGCCACAACACTCGTGGTCAGTCGCATTCGTGCCCTGGGGCTGGAGGTTGCCCTCTCCAAGACCGAGGCCCTAATGTTCCATGGGCCTCGGGGGGGACCCCCTCCAGGAACGACGTTAGACCTGGATGGGGTCCCGGTCCGGGTTGGGACTCAGATGAGATATCTGGGTCTCATCCTGGACGGGCGGTGGACTTTTGGGGCCCACTTTACTCTTCTGGCCCCAAAAGTCATAGGCGCCGCAGCCGCCCTGGGGAGGCTGCTGCCCAACGTGGGTGGCCCGAGCGCCACATGTCGTCGCCTGTACTCCGGAGTGATCCGGAGTATGGCCCTGTATGGGGCACCCGTCTGGGTGGACGCCCTCGGTCGCGCGAACAAGGCTCTGCTGCGACGTCCGCAGCGGGTCATCGCGACGAGGGCGATACGCGGATACCGGACGGTGTCCTGGACGGCGGGCTGCGTGCTGGCCGGTGATCCCCCCTGGGAGCTCCAAGCGGAGATCCTCGCCGAAGTTTACCACTTTGTGGCGGCGAGGAGATCCCGCGGGGAGCCCACAGCGTGGGAGGAGGTCACGCGCATGCGGCGACGGGTGCGGGCTGCCCTGTTACGGCGGTGGACGGAGGACCTGGCTCCACCGGTCCCTGGACAGAGGACGGTGGATGCCATTCGCCCGGTCCTCCGGAGGTGGGTAGGGCGGCGATTTGGGTCGCTGACCTTCCGATTGGTGCAGGTGCTTTCCGGACACGGATGTTTCGGTAAGTACCTGCATCACATCGCAAGACGTGAGGCGACCCCCGCCTGCCACGAGTGTGGAGCGCCGGAGGACACGGCGCTCCACACGCTTGAGGAGTGCGCCGCATGGGGTCCCATGCGGCACACCCTCACAGCGGTCATAGGCGCAGATCTGTCTCTGCCGAGCGTGGTTAATGCCATGCTCGGGAGTGACAGATCGTGGCAGGCGGTGGTCTCTTTCTGCGAAGCGGTGATGGCGCAGAAAGAGGCCGCGGAGCGGGCAAGAGAGGACAACGTCCTCTCTGACCCGCTCCGGCGTAGACGAACTGGGGGGAGGAGGAGGCGGTTCGGGCGCCTCCTCTCTCTCTCCTAGTGCTGTGCGGATCACTGGTGGAGAGTCGGGGGATTCTCCACTGGCTTGCACGATCCCACACGTCTGAGGGATGGCCCTAGTGAGCCGGGTCATCCCTCCTTTGGCCGGGGCCCGTCACCGGTGACGGGCCAACCGCCGGGGCGAGATGGTGAATGCTAGCGCGACCCCATCTCGCTCCGACTACGCGGCGGACTGCTCATCCCGGGTTTTTAGTGGGTAACCTCGTTACTACCCCCCCGTGGGGGTAGTAAGGCCCTTCAGGCGAGGACTCCCACATAACCACCCCGCCCCCCCCGGGGCTGGGTGGTATCCATAAAGGATTTTCCCGGGTCAAAAAAAAAAAAAAAAAAAAAAAAAAAAAAAGGTTAGGTTAGGTTTTTTTTTTTTTTTTTTTTTTTTTTTTTGTCGTCTCGAAACGACTCTAAGTAGTCCCTCTGACAGATGTCAGAGCCTTTGTTTATCCTTGCTTCTATTCTCTATCATCTTTATTTATTTCCATTTCTCTTTCAATGTAGAAGGGGATAGGGGGAATGGGTTAACAGTTTTTATTTCATATTTTACCGCTTTTAGGATATACATGTTTTGTAGGTTCTTATATAATTACACATGTTTTTGAAATTTTTTAAAAATTTTAAAGAATACATAATCTTATTTAACATAACTACCTTATAATATTATTATATCTTAACATTATTACTTGTTGTTTATCCTATACATGATTTTCTTACTGCACTAATTTACATATATTTTCTTATGCTAATTTACATAAATGCTGTTTATATATATTATACAATATACATTCAACATTACTTATTTATCTATTTATTTCTTATAATAACTTTTTCCGCTATTTTAATACAGTAATTTATCAAATTTTGCCTTGTATTTTTGTCGGCAAAGATTTCGGATACAGTTTCTGCATTTAATATATAACCTAACTTTATTTCAGCTTCATATCTCTGCAGACCGTACACGGGACATTCAAACAGACAGTGCGGCACCGTCTCCTCCACTCCGGGTGTCACGCTCGAGCCGCACTCGAGAGCGCCACGAATTTGAGCTGTTCCGCGGTCGAAAAATCCGGAAAATTAGTAAATTTTCACTTTTAACACATTTTATTGCATCAAAAGAAGCGGAATCACAAGTTGCACACGATTGTGAAGTTTATTTTGAAAAAAGTGAAGTTTTCGTGAAGTTTTCAGTGAAACAGTGAAAATAACCACCAAAAATTTCTTTAAAGTGGAATATCTCTGGTTTTTGAGCGACGACCTACATTTTTTCTACTGCTTGAGGAAGGACCTTTTGAGGACCTACACATTGGCATCTGAGTTGGATTTTTCCCGCGGCTGTGCGCGGGGAAAAACACTTTTCCAAGAAACCACGTGGCCACGTGGTTTTTGATCCAGAACAGCTGGACCAGAACTGACCACGGGACCCGAAGGACCTCTTCGCAGTCAGCAGGACGCCACCTGAAAATTTTGAAAAAGTTAGTTTTTGGACATAATTAATCACTTTTAAAAATTTTAGGAATTTTGAAAAATTTGTAACTCCTTCATTTTATCTGTTAGCCCTACTTTTTAAATTCTTATATTTTATTTTATTTTATTTTATTTTATTTATTTGAGACAACAAACAACTACATTATATATTTTAGGTACAATATGTGTTAATACATAAATTTAATTATGTAAGACTTGTTAATAATGTAGTCCACAACGCTATCTACATGTTAATTTTATACATGATTACATAATGATGCAGCTAGAGGGTCTATAAGAAGTTTATATAAAATAAGTAGGTAAGTAAGACATACCAATGTGAAAAACCCCTGCTCAAAGAATATATAAACAAAATAGTAGTTTTGAGTACTTAAGTAAATTAAAAACAGGACATGGAAGATAGCAACAAAAATTAAATAAAAAGAATACATTAAATAACTCTACTCAGAAAAGCGCAATATTTAAAAGGTTTTTAAACTTATACAGAGAACAAGAGAATAAGTCAATTTCAATAAAGTGAAGGTTATGGGACTCAACTATTCGTCGAATGGGGGCACGACGCCCCGAATTGGTGCGGAAGGTGTTGATAGCGAACAGTGGACGAGAGCGAGACGCACGCGGAGTGCAGGTTCTCGGGACGACGTAGCACAATCTACTCACCAGGTCAATACAATCTATGTTATTGTGCACAATATTATATAGGGTAACTGCCTCAAGGTATTTTCGTCTGGACTCAAGAGTAAGGAGTTTATATTTGGAGAGTAAGTCAGTGTACGAAAATTTGCGGTAGTTGCGAAAACATTTGTAGGTGATGGAACGTAAATACTTACGCTGAACCCTCTCAATCGCTACATTGTATTTATTATAGAAAGGGTTCCAAACAGGCACCGCGTATTCAAGTTGCGAGCGTACCAACGCTTTATAAAGGTAAAGGAATGTAGAAGTACGTCTGAAATCGGCGGACGACCTCATGATAAAACCAAACATTTTAAAAGCCTTGTTAATAATGTTCTCAACGTGCAGATTCAAACAGAGACGGCTATCAAGTAGAATACCAAGATCCCTCAACACCATTACTCTGTTTAAAGGGACATCGCAGAGGGTGTATGCGTAAGAGATAATATTAATATTTTTGGTGAAGTTAATGAAGTTACATTTTTGCAAGCTAAGGTGTAGTTTATTGACATCGCAGTATGCGGTGAGTCTATTTAAGTCATGCTGTCATATTAATAGTATATGGGTCCTCTACCTACACAAAAAATTTCGACCTATATTGATCAACTGGTTTTTGTGCTAGAAATTTTCAAAGTTTTTGGGGTTAACACGTGTTACCCCAATTATATTAGCTAGAATTTTTAATCTATTTTATTTTAATTGAAAGGCATATTCGTAGATAAATCTCATTTTTAAAAAATCTTTTTTACGTTATTTTAATTTTTTGTGCTAGTTTTAAATAAAAATTTTCGGTTTTTTCAAAATTTAAAATTTACCTTAAGATTTGTTCTATATTTTTAATTATATTTAGGATCCTTAAGATCATAATTTTCACACCAGCAAGTTTTAAGTCTCTGACTCACCTATTGAGGAGCAGGGGGTCCACTGAACATTGGAGTGGACAGTTTTTTGGCCATATCTGCCAGAGTTCAAATCTGGCAGAAAAAGTTACCATGCCCTTTTTTGACCGTTAGGCGGTCACAATTTTAACTGTTCACTTTGAGTGCAAATCGGACCCGAGACCTCTGAGTTATTCGACTTTTAACTCTGGAAATCATATAGAGTCAATTATCTCGGAATCCGAGCGTTTTAGGCAAGTTTTGACCAGAGCTTACATATACTATGTATATAGTATATGTAAAAATCTAAGACCCTGACACACTAAAACGGTAGAGACATAAGTAGAGCACGACTCTACAAAAACTATTTTTAACAAATTTTTGTTTTATATATTTTTGTGTAACTAGTTTTAAATAGACTGACTCTAGGTAGAGTCAAACCGTTTTTGACTTTTGTTTTTGACTTTTGTTTTATATATTAAGGAATACTTACCGTAGACTTACCTTTGTGGTGCTGGCTGGCTGAAGTTGCGGCGGCAGAATCTGTAACAAAGGAAAAAAGGGTTAGGAAAACAGTTAAATTTAGAGTTAATTAGCTTTGTTGTATTGTAGAGTGAAAAATAGAGTTTTTGCGCTACAAAAAATTATTTGTTGAAATCCGTGTTTTGTATTGAGTTTCATATCTCTGCAACCAATTCGTTTACATTCATTCATAATTTCGTTATCTTTATTGTTTTAGTAGACCGCCCGGTAATACCCTAGATAGAGTCCCAACACTACTTAAAAATCTATAAAATATTTACAATTTTTACAATTTTTACATAGAGCAAAAATATATTGATCTGACCCTTTTTAAAAAACCTTAAACTATTTACATTTAGATTAGGAGACGTATTTAAAACTTTTACAAATTTACATATTAACCTATTTGACAAGTTCCTCTGACCCCTCATAAAATGTTCGGCTACCGCACACCTACAAAACCAAAAGACACTGACGAGGCCCCCCAAGACAAGATGGCAGGGAGGCAGACGCCCGGGAAGGCAGGACCATCCCTGGAAAAGGGAAAGACAAGCCGATCGCCTAGCGTTAGGCGCAGTATAGGGGAATGGGAGTCCGGGAAACCTGACCCACATGCGTCGACGTCTAAGAGTGCGGTTTTAGTGGACCCCCCAAAGTCAATACCGAAGACGACGCCCTCTCAGGAGAGCAGATCGGAAGTACGTAGAGTCTCGGTGGAGGCAGTGAGGAGTCCACTAAAGCAGGAAAAACGGAAGCCTTTGGACAGAATGGAGGAGGCCAGGCACTGTGTGGCGAAAGCCAAGCTCAACCTCGGAAACTCTAGAAACATAAAAAGTGAAATTAAATTGGCGGTGACCCAGGCGGTGGAAAGGTTATACCAACTAATTAAGGAATCGGAGAGTGTAAAGGGGAAGAGACAAGTAAAAGAGATAGAGATTGAGAAAGAGACAGTGAAAGAAAAGGAACCAGAAAGGGAAAGAGAAAACACCGTATTCTTAAAAGCCCTAGAAGAGCACACGAAATGCATACAAGAAAATAGTGAAAAGATGGATAAGTTAAAAGAAACGTTAGAAAAAGAAATAGAAGAGCGGAAAACTTACGCGAGTGTGGCAGCTGCATACACCAGGCCACTTGCTTCGGCTTCGGCTGCAGTCCAGGTTCCGGCTCCACTGCAGACTGCGCTGCACTCAGTCGTTGTCACCGCCAAGGATGAGCTGGAAACAGGGGAAGAAGTTTTTAACAAAATAAGGAAAGCAGTAAACGCAAAGGAAGGGGGCATTGAAATAGAAAGGATCAGAAAAGCCAAAGACAGGAAGGTGATAGTGGGATGCAGGACGGAGGAAGAAAGGAAGAAGCTTAAGGAAAGGTTACAGGGATCGGGGCAGGATCTAAACATCGAAGAGGTGAAAAACAAGGATCCTCTCATAATCCTTAAGGATGTGTTCGCGTTTAATAGCGACGCTGATATCCTTAATGCCCTGAGGAACCAGAACAAAGATCTTTTCAAGAACATCGATCAAAATGAAATCAAGACGGAGATCATTTATAAAAAGCGGACCAGAAACCCTAATGCAAACCACGTAGTCATGAGAGTGTCACCCAAGATCTGGCAGAGGATACTTGGCTTGGGATCGATCCGCATCGACCTCCAGCGCGTCCGAGTGGCAGACCAGTCGCCACTGGTCCAGTGTTCGCTCTGTCTCGGATATGGGCACGGCAGACGCTTCTGCAAAGAACAGGAGGCTAGATGCAGCTTCTGCGGGATTTCTGGGCATATGAGGACCGAGTGTGACAGGATGCTCGCCGGTGACATCCCAACTTGCTGCAACTGCACACAAGCCAAGATAGGAAACACAGGCCATAATGCTTTCAGTGCGGATTGTCCGATCCGGCGCAAGTGGGACGCGCTGGCGAGAGCCACGGTGGCATATTGCTAAGGTGGTGCCACGGAGAAACGCTGCCTCGACTGACGCAAAGGCTTACCTCGTAGCTCAAGCCAACTTACAAAGGAAGCAGTTAGCAACGGCAGAGTTAATGGTTGAAGCCAACGAGAGAAAGGTGGCCTTTGCCTTGATTCAGGAGCCATATGTTGGGGCAATAGGTAGGATGAGAGACTACAGAGGCGCAAGAATCTTTCAGTGCACGAATCAAGGAGACGGAACCATCAAAGCAGCAATCGCTGTCTTTGATGACGAGATGGACGTCATCCAATGTCCAGATTTTACCACAAACAACATTGCAGTGGTAAAAATTAAAACAAAAGCCTGGGAGATCGTAGTCGTCTCGTTCTACTTTGAGCCGGATCAGCATATGGAGCCATACCTGGAACAGTTAGGGCAGATCGAGCAGAAAGCTGGATCTAGGAGAATCATCATTGGGGGGGATTCAAACGCCAAGAGTACGTGGTGGGGGAGTTCAAAAGTTGATAGCAGGGGTGAAGAGATGGCTGGTGCCTTACATGAGATGGGTCTACACGTGCTGAATGAAGGTGACATCCCTACTTTTGACACTGTAAGAGGAAACAAAGCGTACAGCAGTTTTGTAGACGTGACGGCATGTACAGCGGAGATGCTTAGTCTTGTGGAAGATTGGAAGGTGGACGAAGGCATGATCAATTCCGATCATAACGCAATCACACTGAAAATAAAACTACAGGAAGCAAAAGGCGTCAACATTAAGAGAACTACGCGGATTTTTAATAGTAAAAAAGCTAATTGGTGCCAGTTTCATGTGAAACTGGCCCAATTATTGGAAGTAGATAACATAACTAAAACAGAAATTGAAAAAAATTAATAACAAGGAACATTTAGAAAGTAGGATAGCATCATATATAGATAAAATAGTACAAGCAAGTAACAATAGTATACCTAAACATAAATCAAATAATAAACTTACCATCGCGTGGTGGTCGGAAGAGCTCTCGAAGCTGAAGAAAGAGGTCCTTACCAGGAAGCGTCGAATCCGTTGCGCAGCGCCGATTCGCAGGGAGAAAGTCATCACTGAGTACCTGAAATCAAAAGAAAATTATGAATTAGAAGCTAAAAAATGTCAAATAGATAGCTGGAAGGAATTTTGTCAAAAACAAGATAATGAGGGTTTATGGGAAGGGATTTACCGGGTGATAGGGAAAACGAGCAAAAGACATGAGGATCTTCCTCTGGTTAGGGAAGGAACAATCTTGGGTCACAAAGAGTCTGCGAATCTTTTAGCCGAGACCTTTTACCCTGAGGACAAGGAAGAAGAAGATAACATAGATCATAAGCAGACTAGACAGAGAGCTGAACAAGTAAACGGACTGGGGCATGATGGAAGCCATGACCCACCGTTTACCGCCGAGGAGCTAAGATCTGCTATGAACAGCTTCAATCCCAAAAAAGCCCCAGGTTCGGACGGTCTAACGGCCGACATATGTAAACATGCTATTCTCCAGGATCCCAGCCTATGCCTGTCACTGGCAAACAAGTGCTTAGAACAAAGCCACTTCCCAACCATCTGGAAGGAGGCAACAGTTGTGGTACTGCGGAAGCCCGGAAAGGAGCACTATACTGATCCTAAATCGTATAGACCCATCGGACTGTTGCCGGTCATGGGTAAGATCCTGGAGAAGATGATGATCGGCCGAGTAAGGTGGCATTTACTCCCAAGACTTAGTACTCGTCAGTACGGATTCGTGCCCCAAAGGAGCACTGAAGACTCTCTCTATGTCATGATTCAACATATACGTCAAAAGGTTAGGTTAGGTTAGGTTAGGTTAGGTTAGGTTAGGTTAGGTTAGGTTAGGTTAGGTTAGGTTAACTGGGTGGGGGATGTTGATGGTTCGGTGGCTATAATTTCCTCTTCGGTCGTCGGGGCCCTTACTGTAATTGCTAAAGGTAGGGGTTACGTCGCAGTCAGGTGGAAAGATTGGATCGTCATAGGGGTCTACTTTTCTCCCAATAAAACCAGAGCCGAATTCGAATCGTTCCTGGGTGGGGTGGGAGCCTTAATTGGCCAAATACACCCTTGCCCGGTGGTTGTTGCTGGGGATCTCAATGCCAAATCTATGGCATGGGGATCTCCAATAACTGATCCGAGGGGCGAGACTCTGGAAGAGTGGGTGACGTCTTCCGGCCTCTGTGTGTTAAACCAGGGATCTGTCAGCACATGCGTGCGGCATAACGGGAGCTCCATTGTGGACGTTACGTTCGCATCTCCCGTTGTGGCGCGCCGTGTAAGTAGTTGGAAAGTGCTCGAGGATACGGAGACATTATCGGACCATATGTACATACGGTATGATGTCTCCGTGTCATCGAACAATGGAGATGATCGTCAAAGAAGGCAGGCTTCAATGTCCAACAGTTGGGCTTTGCGCAGCCTGAACGGTGAAGCTTTATTGGAAGCGTCGATTGTTAAGGCTTGGCAGACCTCACCGAATGGCCCGGTGGATATAGAGGAAGAAGTGAAGTGGTTCCGGAGTGCGATGACAGAAATCTGTGACGCCAGCATGTGTAGAGCCAAAGCACAAACTTCGAGAAGAAAGGTGTACTGGTGGTCTCAAGAAATTGCTGACCTCCGCAGAAACTGCGTAGAGGCTAGACGCCAGTATACGCGACACCGGCGACGGCAACGTAGAAATGCTGAGGTGGAGGAACAGCTGTATGCTGATTACAGAGAGTCTGTAAAAGCCCTGCAGCTGTCCATCCACATAGCAAAGGAAAGAGCAAGAGAGGAGCTCCTTGAGACTCTTGATAATGACCCTTGGGGACGCCCCTACAAAATGGTTCGAGATAAAATCCGCCCTTGGGCGCCTCCATTGACAGAGAGTCTTGAACCCGAGTTGGTGGAAGCAGTTGTCTCGGGCCTATTCCCAAACCAGACAATTTTTCAGCCTCCGGAGATGTCTCCCGCCATGGGAGCAAGTAACAGCAGAGCTGCCGACGATGATGTACCGCCAGTTTTAGGTGTTGAGCTGGATCTGGCCGTTCGAAGACTTCGGGCCAAAAACAAAGCTCCGGGTCCAGACGGAATACATGGACGTGCCTGGGTACTAGCCCTAAAGGAACTTGGAAACCGATTCCGAAGGCTACTGGATTCTTGCCTGGAATCGGGTCGGTTCCCGAGTTCGTGGAAAATAGGTAGACTAGTCCTGATTAAGAAAGATGGGCGCCCCGCAGACTCTCCATCTGCGTACAGGCCTCTGGTCATGCTGGATGAAGCGGATAAGCTGTTCGAAAGAATAATAGCTTTCCGCCTTAGTCAGCATCTCCGGAGTGAGGGACCGGACTTATCTGATCACCAATTTGGATTCCGAGTGGGCAGATCAACGATAGATGCTATCAAGCATGTGAAAACCTGCTCGGAAGAAGTGATAGCCGGTGGTGGTGTGATGATGGCTGTGTCTTTAGACATAGCCAATGCATTCAATACATTGCCGTGGACTTGCGTTAGGGAAGCACTGAAGTTCCATGAAGTGCCTCCTTATCTCTGTCGGATAGTGGCGGCTTACTTGTCGGATAGGTTCATCTCGTATCCTGGTCGGGATGGCGAGTTGCTGAGGAGAGAAATGTTGTGCGGTGTTCCACAGGGCTCGGTTCTCGGGCCGCTCCTGTGGAACATCGGATATGACTGGGTTCTGCGAGGATCTCTCAATCCGGGCGCTAGTGTAATCTGCTATGCAGATGATACACTTGTAACTGCCCGGGGCGAGACATTTGAAGAGGCTGTCCGACTGGTCACGGTCTCAGTGGCGCAGGTCGTAGAGAGGATAGGGCAGTTGGGACTTCGGGTGGCGCTCAATAAGTCGGAGGCCATGTGCTTTCATGGCCCCCGACGGGCGCCGCCGCGGGGTTCTCACATCACAATAGGAGAGGCTAACATCGAGGTCGAGTCCAAGATAAAATATCTTGGGGTTTACCTCGATAGTAGGTGGAACTTCCACGAGCATTTTGCACATATGGCTCCCCGATTGATGAGAGCAGCGCAGTCTTTAAAGCGCCTTCTACCTAATCTCGGGGGACCCAAAGCGGCTAGCCGTCGCTTGTACCTAGGAGTGGTGCGGTCCATGGCCCTATATGGGGCTCCAGTGTGGGCACCGCTTGCTGATTCGAACATTGCCCTGCTGAGAAGAGCTCAGAGGGTGATGGCTATCGGTGTTGTGCGCGGGTATCGCACCATCTCTTATGAGGCGGGGTGCTTACTGGCCAGTTCTCCTCCGTGGGACTTAGAGGCTCAGTGCTTGGCCTTTTCTTACAGGCGGCGTAAAGAGCTTCGCCTCGGGGGGGAATTTCCGCCTTCAGCGGTTGAGGAGCTTGCTTGGAAGCTTCACCTCCAAGAGGCACTTAGAGAGGAGTGGGCGGAGCGGCTAGCTAATCCTAGCGCTGGCTGCTGGACAATCGGGGCCATCCGCCCAGTTCTTAATGAATGGCTAGATAGGGCACACGGGTCGCTTTCCTTTCGGCTGGTGCAGGTGCTGACAGGGCATGGCTGCTTTGGAAAGTACCTGTGTCGAATAGCCCAAAGGGAACCGACGACCGAGTGCCATAACTGTAGGTGTGACATAGATACGGCGCAACATACACTCGAGGAGTGTCCTGCCTGGGACGATGAGCGCCGTACCCTAGTCGCTGTAGTAGGGGACGATCTCTCTCTTCCAGCATTGATTAAATCAATGCTGGAAGAAGAAACATCGTGGGATGCGGTGTCATCCTTCTGCGAACTAGTTATGGTGCAGAAGGAAGCTGCAGAGAGGGAAAGAGAGATCTCTTCCAACCTCCTGATACGCAGCCGGAGAGTAAGACGTCGGAGGAGAAGGCTCTCTGACGTTCCCCTCCAACCCCCATAGCTAGGGCTTCGACGGTAGACTTGGGGGAGTCTACTGCCGAGTTTAATTGCCCAAGGTGGTGCGCGTGGTGTTTCTGCGCGCCCCATAAGTAGGTGCTTGTTATTATTGCATGCAAGAGACGGGGTCCAAATAGACCAACGCTGCCGGGGACGCGGAAGATTATAATAGTTCCCGCTACCCCAGCAAAAGCGAGTGTAGAAACACCCCAGGGGTTTTAGTCGGTATCAGATGAGTCCGACATAACCTTTCAACCCCCCCCGGGCTGAAAGGTATCCATAAAGGATTTCCCCTGGGAAAAAAAAAAAAAAAAAAAAAAAAAAAGGTTAGGTTAGGTTAGGTTAGGTTAGGTTAGGTTAGGTTAGGTTAGGTTAGGTTAGGTTAGGTTAGGTTGGGGCGCTAGCCAGGTTTACCTCCAAGTGTGTCCGGCATAATGTTAATCCCTCTCGATGTCTTCATCTGGGGGGAAGAGCATTATATCGGGACGGTGCGCCCTGGGGTTCGGCCAATCACTTCCCATGCTAAGCATGGGATCTTATTGGTCGTAGCCAAAAAACCTGGAACGGTGGACCTCTCCGCGTGTTCCTATGAAGGTAGCATAGGACACAGTGGATGAGGCAGGCGGGCTCAATGTTGAGCTTTCGCCACGGAGGGCCTGGGCTGTATGCCTGGAAGAGCGTCGGGAGCGTCGTTTATGTGGATTTTCGTTAGAAGCTCCACATAGGCCTGATGCGCTCTGCGCTTAGGATGGAGATCCGTTAGTTAGATCTGGGAGGGTATTGGCGGCAACAGACCGTGCGCGTCTCTCCTTGCTTACATCTGTAAATGAGGAGATGGAGTGTGCGTGCTGTCGCTGCAAATATCAACTGTTGTGTTGTGTTGTGTATGTGTGGTGCCTGGTGGGCCTCTCTGCGTGTTCCTATGAAGGTAGCATAGGACACAGTGGATGAGGTAGGGTGGGCTCAGGGATGAGCATCCACCTTGGTGGGTCTGGGCATTTATGCCTGGACGGCGTGATGCGAGCCTCTTAAGAGGTTTTTCAGAGCGCGGTGAGGGGTCCGACATTCTGGTCTGGACGACGAGATGGGAGCACCTACGAAGAGCTTTTATCTTTGTGGTGGCTTTCATCTTGGATGTGTGTTGTGTTGTTTGTGTTTGTGGTTTATGTCCCAAGGTTCGGTGGTTGCTGATGAGGTTGTTGGGGCTTGCGAGCCCCGGGGGATGTTGCTGAATTCGCTCCATTCCTCTTGGCTTGCAAGTTCTAGCATGGTTGGGGAAACTCGGCCACTAAACCACCAAAGGGGTAGCTCTACCCCTTAAAAATTGAGACGCCAGGCTGTCGAGCCTTAAAACTGACAAAAAAAAAACAAATGGCGAGTTATAAAAATACAGAACTACCCCAGGTGGGTTCCGACGGTTCTGCCGTCGGGGAATCCCACCCTCCTTCAGGAGGCTGTCCCTCGTATTCTGGGGGGGACAATAACCGCTATAACAACGACCTAGGCAATAATAATGGACATGAGCTGGACGATGAGGCATGCCAATTGGCATCAGCGAATGAGGTGCACGAAGCGTTAACACGCTGCGTGACGCCAAATCAGCGTTTGGAACAGGAGGAGCGCTGTGAGAGTCTGGAGCGCATGTCAGATGACGATGACGAGTCCGAGACTGACGCGGGCCGGAGTTCTGTGACGATGACGTCCCAGGCTCACAAGGCGTCCTCGGCTGGTCTGTTGCGGAAGCGTCAGAGAGACATTGAGACAGACACCGTGGAGGATGAGTTACCGTCGCCCAAAATAGCCTCGTCTCGGCGTGGCCGCGGCCGTTCAACCACCACAGGACATTACGTTGGCTTGGCGAAAGCCAAAGCAGAACTGAACAAAGCAAAGGCAGAGCAAATTCTGATGGAGGCTGAAAAGGAGTTGGCAGAGGAGTTAAGGCGAAAGAGAAAGGAAACAGCCGCTTCCTTTCTTAAATCCCCGGTAGTAGCAGTGGCCACGCAGGGCTGTGAGGGTCAAGAGCCGGACCTGGATAGGATAATGTCGGAGTCCTTGGCAACAATACAGAAGGTTGCCAAGACATCCGGCAACCTAAAAGGGACATATGTGAAGGCACTGAAGGATGCGGCGGAGCACATCAGGGCAACGTTTGCGGAGATGCGGTCTCGCACAATGACGGAGGAGGTAGCTCGTCTAGAGGCGGCAAATACGAAGCTCGCAGGTGAGCTAGTAGTGCTGCGGAGGGAGATGGCGGAGTTGCGGGCCACTCGGGTGCAATCGGCTCTGGTTTCGGCTCCAGCCCCGGTTTCGGTCCCAGGCCCTGTTCTGGCCTCGGACCGGGAGCCAGCCCTCGAAGATGTGGTACGAACGATCATGGTACAGGTGGGCACCATGATCAATGCCCGCTTCGAAGGGCTCGAAGAGCGCTTGCTCCCGGAGAAGCGCCTCAGGCCTCCGTTAGCCGCGGCCAGACGCAGGGAGGAGAGGGAATCGGCTGGGGCCAGTCAGATGAAGGTCCCTCCCTCTGCACCATACCCTCCTCGGGTGTTGGAGCCTAGGGCCAAGGGGAAAAAAGGCAGAGGAACTCCCTCAGAGCCAGCGGTTCGCCCATCAGCTCCACCGGTTACACTTCAACCCTGGACTGAGGTGGTCAAACGAAGTTCAAGGCGGAAAACCCGTGAGCCGCGGCCGTTGGAGCAGCAAAAGACGACCCCAAACATGCGGCTACAAGCCGTGAGGCCACTTCCGCAAGCACGGCGTCAAGCCGCAAAGCCGAAGGCAGCCAAACTCCGCCCCCCTCGCACCGCAGCCGTGGTAATCACGCTGCTACCAGGGGCGGAGACAAAGGGACTGACCTACTCCAAGGTTTTGGCGGAGGCGAAAGGACGCATTGACCTTGGGGCCATTGGGGTGCCACCTCTGAGGATGAGAACCGCTGCCACCGGGGCCCGCATCCTCGAGGTCCCTGGCGCGGAGAAGGGTGAAAAGGCGGACTCCCTGGCTGCAAAGCTCCAGGAGGTATTCCAGGGGGTGGAGGACGTTCGGATCTCAAGGCCAACCATCACGACGGATTTGCGAGTGAGTGGCCTTGATGACTCGATCGTCCCCTCGGAGCTGGTGGAGGCCCTCGCAAAAGCCGGGAACTGTGATGCGTCGGCAGTGAAAGCCGGCGACATCAGAAAGGGCGCGGTGGGTATGGGCTCCGCCTTTGTGCGGTGCCCTATGATGGCCGCCAAAAAGATAATGGCGAATGGCGGCCGGCTTTCAGTGGGCTGGGTGGCGGCGCAAGTACGAATTTTGGATGTCCGGCCCCGCCGCTGTTACCGGTGCCTCGCACTGGGCCACGTAAGGGCCCAGTGCAAATCCGAGGTTGACCGCAGTGATGAGTGTCATCGCTGCGGTCAGAAGGCCCACAAGGCAAGTGACTGCTCCGCCGCCCCACACTGCACACTATGTGCAGCCGCAGGAAAACCGGCAGACCACCTCTCCGGGGGCAAGGCATGTGCCAAGCCCCCGACCAAGACAGGGGTGAGTAGGAAAAAAACTGGGACTGAGGCCAAGGCCAAGTCGCAGCCAACTCGCCCCATAACGGAGCAGACGTTGAGTATGGAGGAAGGTTAGTTAGTATGGCCCTAACTTTCCTCCAGGCGAACATCAACCACTCCGCCAGGGCTCAGGACGTTCTACTCCAGAGCCTGGCGGAGCGGTTGATAAAAGTTTCCGTAATTACCGAGCCGTACTGGGTCCCACCCAGGGCTGACTGGGTTGGAGACCTCGACGGCTTGGTTGCAATTACAACACAGTCACCTGCTTCGTCTCCTTCCATTGAAGGAGTGATACGGGGCAGAGGGCTCATAGTGGCCCAAGTCGGTGAGGCGGTAGTCGTGGGAGTGTACTTCTCTCCTAACAGGGTCCTCGCTGAGTTCGAGACTTTTCTTGGCGAGGTGGGGACCCTGGTCGGCCAAAGCCGACCCCGACCTGTCATCGTTCTTGGAGACCTCAACGCCAAATCTTTGGCGTGGGGGTCTTCAAGGACTGATGCAAGGGGAGAAGTCGTTCAGGACTGGTTAACGGAGGTGGGTCTGTGCGTCATCAACCGGGGGTCCACGGATACGTGCGTGCGGCGATCGGGTGGGTCAGTGGTTGATATAACATTTGCTACTCCTGATCTCGCCGTGCGTATCCGGGATTGGGAGGTACTGGTAAATGAGGAGACGCTATCCGATCACCGCTATATTCGGTTCAGCGTCTCCTCATCGTCAGAGGAACTAGGTAGACGGCTGACATCTGCGGGTCCACGGTGGGTCCTCAACCGCCTGGATGTGGAGCTGCTGCAGGAGGCGGCTCTTGTTCAAGCGTGGAACGGCTCCCCATCGGAACCAGTAGATCTGGACGCGGAGGCTGGCAATCTGTGCGAGGGGATGGCGCACGTTTGTGACGCTGCCATGCCTCGTGCAAGAGCACCACAGTCCAGGCGCCAGGTCTACTGGTGGTCCGAGGAGATTGCCGAGCTCCGCCGCCAGTGTGTGGTGAAGCGCCGCAGCTACCAGCGGAATAGGAGGAGGAGACGACAGGAAACGGCAGATGCGGACACCCTGTACGCTGCCTACAGAGAGGCATCCCAGGCCCTACGAGTCGCCATTAGCGAGGCCAAGGCGGAAGCCTGGCAGCAACTGCTGGAGTCACTAGAGCGGGACCCATGGGGGAGGCCATACAGGTTAGCGAGGCAGAAACTTCGCCCCTGGGCTCCCCCCATCACCAGTACACTGCGACCTCAAGTCCTTCGTCGGGTGGTAGAAGGGCTGTTTCCTGAATGCCCGGGGACTGAGTTTGTCCCTCCCACCGCGGTGCTGTCAAGAGTGGACGAGGAGGAGGAGGACGTGCCAGAAATCTCCGAGGGGGAGCTGGGTGCGGCTGTTCTTCGAATGAGGGCCAAGAACACGGCGCCGGGACCCGATGGCATTCCCGGCCGCGCGTGGGCCCTTGCCCTGGAGACCTTGGGGCTCCGCATAAGAGCCCTTTTTACCCGATGTGTTCGGGAGGGTAGGTTTCCCAGAAGGTGGAAGGAAGGCAGGCTTGTCCTCCTGCGGAAAGAGGGGCGCCCGGTGGACGAGCCGTCTGGGTATCGCCCCATTGTGCTGCTTGACGAGGCTGGCAAGCTCCTGGAGCGTGTCGTCGCTGCCCGCCTCGTCAGGCACCTCGTGGTCGTGGGCCCTGATCTGGCCGACACCCAGTTTGGTTTCCGGAGAGGTCGTTCGACGTTAGATGCGATATCTCGCGTCCGCGACCTCTCCGAGGAGGCGTGCTCCAGCGGTGGTGTTATGTTGGCGGTGTCACTAGACATTGCCAACGCGTTTAACACCCTGCCGTGGAGCACGATTTTGGGGGCACTGGGGTACCATCGCGTGCCCCAGTATCTCCAACGCCTCGTCGGGGACTACCTCTCTGATAGAGAGGTAGTCTACTCGACGATAGAAGGTGAGGGCCGGAGCCCCGTGACGCGCGGCGTTCCACAGGGGTCGGTTCTGGGCCCGCTGCTGTGGAACGTCGGGTATGACTGGGTCCTTCGGGGTGCTAACCTGAGTGGCGTCAGCGTCGTTTGCTACGCTGACGACACTCTTGTTACCGCCCGGGGGCGAACGTACAGGGATGCGTCCCTCCTGGCCACTGTTGGAGTTGCGGCAGTTGTAGCCAGGATCCGGCGGCTGGGCCTTGAGGTGGCGCTCCATAAGTCCGAGGCCATATGTTTCCATGGTCCTCGGAGGGCGCCACCTGCAGGCTGCAGTATTGTAGTGGGTGGAACGTCCATCGCTGTCAAGCCGACGCTGAAATATCTTGGCGTCGTGCTTGACAGCAGATGGAAGTTCGGGGCGCACCTTGAACGGTTGTGCCCCAAACTTGTGGGGACGGCCGCTGCACTGGGTCGCCTCCTTCCAAATCTCGGCGGGGGAAATGGGAGCTGCCGCCGCCTTTACATGGCGGTAGTACGCTCAATGGCTCTATACGGTGCCCCCATTTGGGCGGCCACTCTCAACTCTAGGGAGATCGCCCTACTCCACAGGGCTCAGAGGGTCATGGCGGTAAGAGTGTGCAGGGGCTATCGCACACTCTCACACGAGGTGGCTTGCGTCCTCGCAGGCTCTCTGCCATGGGATTTGGAGGCCGAGGTTCTGTCCTCGGTCTTCTGGCGTAGGGCGCGAGCCCGCGAAGAAAATCTACGCATTACACCGCAGGAGGTGCAGCAGTGGCGGACGGAAGCCAGGGATGATGCCCTGGAATCCTGGAGCAGGAGGCTGGCAGTGGACTCCCGGAGAGGGGCTGGAGCCTGCCGGTTTCTTGAGGCGGTCGGGCCCGTACTCGAAGAGTGGGTTTACCGAAGACATGGGGCACTTACCTTCCGGTTGACGCAGGTTCTCTCGTCGCATGGGTGCTTCGGGAGGTACTTGTGCAATGTAGCCCGGAGGGAGGTGATCCCGGTATGCCACCAGTGTGGCTGTGCGGAAGAAACCGCACAGCATGTGCTGGAGGCGTGCCCGGGAGCGGCGGAACCGCGGCGGACCTTGGCCGCGGTCGTGGGTATGGACCTCTCTTTGCCGACCGTCTTAGCCCAGATGGTCGACGAAGAGAGGTCATGGGAGGCAGTGGCCTCCTTCTGCGAGGAAGTGATGTCGCAGAGGGAGGCTGAGGAGCGTGAGAGAGAGGCTGATCCCCTCTCTCTCCCGCTCCGGAGAGTACGGACACGGAGGCGAGCTAACCGAGCTCGCACTCCGTCTCCGCTAAGAGGACCTGGGGCGTCGGACGCGGGGGCGTCCGGCACTTCCGCATAGGTCCTCCAGTGTGGGTGATGCGCTGCGTTCCGGTGCATCGCCGAGGCGGGTCTGCCCTGACGTAACGAGGCGGACGTCGGCAAGACGGAGCTGCGGAAGAATGCGTGAGCGGTCCCGCGGCCCCGTTTGCAGTCGTTGTCGTAGGAACACCGTGAGGTTTTAGTCGGTAGGGCCGTCTTTAGGCGAGTCCGACATACCCTGTCCGTTTCCCCAGCGGACGGGGATGCGTAAAAGCATTTCCTCACGTTAAAAAAAAAAAAAAAAAAAAAAGGTTAGGTTAGGTTAGGTTAGGTTAGGTTAGGTTAGGTTAGGTTAGGTTAGGTTAGGTTAGGTTAGGTTAGGTTTTTTTTTTTTTTTTTTTTTTTTTCCCTACCCGTACCACCATCTCTAAATGGCACTAAGTAGATTTCTAACATCCCTCTGACATGATCAGAGACCTTATTTGGAGCTTTTTTAGGATTGAGGACAGGTTTCTTTATTTATTTTTACATTTCCCCATGGGAGAATGCCCTTTTATGGGCCTACATTACCTTTTGTCTTAAATTTAATTACATTTTCTTTTCACCTATTTTTATGTATTATATTCTAAAAATATTTTTGTACCTTATTATATAACATGTTTTCTTATTGTACTAATTTTACATATATTTTATTACACTAGTTTATTTATATGCTGTTTATATATATTCTACAATATATATTCAACATAACTTATGTATCTATTTGTTTCTTTTAATAACTATTTTTGCTATTTTAATACAAAAGTTCAAAAGCTTGTCTCTTGTTGCTTTTTCAGCTAGGATTTTGCATACAGAGTCTTTATTTAATTTGCAATTTAATTGTTGTTCAACTTCATACCTCTGCAAACCATAGACGGGGCATTCAAACAAAACATGTGCTACTGTTTCGTCCACGCCAGGCTCACAGATGCACGTTGGGCTCTCCTTACACTTGAACCTGTTCAAGTATTGGGAGAACCCACCGTGCCCCGTGAGTACCTGAGTAAGCACTCCAGTTGGCTCTATCAGTCGAATTAATTTAAACGCTTTTATCGGATCAGGGAGGAACATTTTTGTTACAGCCGCGGTTTCTCCCGACCTATATCTCCGGTTCCATTCATCAAGCGTATCCGATCGGATCTGCCGCTTGATGAATGAAATCGGACACTGGTCGTAGTTGTCTACTGTCTTGCCTTTTAGAGCAGCGTCTTTTGCCAGCTGATCGGCACGTTCATTCCCCTCGAGACCAGCAGGTTAGGTTAGGTTAGGTTAGGTTTTTTTTTTTTTTTTTTTTTTTTTTTTTTTTTTTTTTTTTTTTTTGCCATCTCGAAATGGCTCTACGTTGTGTCCTCTAACATTATCAGAGATATTGTCTACCGTTTATTGCTTATATGCCTACTGGATCTTAAAACCGAAGCGAATATCTTTATTTCCAATAAAGTACTTAGTTGTAAATTACATATTTTTCCTTATACTATTTTTAAACCTATATATCTATGCTGAATTTTTACATATTACAATTAATATATTATTCAACAAAACTTATCTAACACACTTGATTTCTTACTTTTAATTTATTTGCTAAACTTACACAGTATGAATAGGCCTTATATTTAAATCTTTATTTTTGAACAGGTTCTTATTAGTAATTACATATTTTTCTTATACTATCTTACATATTATACCTTTGCTGAATTTGTATATATTACAATAATATATTTTTCAGCAAAACTTATCTAGCACTATTTATTTCTTACTATTACTTTATTTGCTACGCTAACACAATATGAAATAAACTTATCCCTTACTTTTTTATCGCTCATTAGCTGACTTGCATTTTCCGACTTTACATTAAGTTGTAGTTCCTGCTCAATGTCATATCTGTCTCTACCGTGGGATGGACATTCAAATAAAACGTGCTCTATTGTTTCGGGTTTATCAGGTTCACAGATGCATGATGGGTTTTCCTTACACTTGAACCGGTTCAAGTATTCTGAAAACCCACCATGCCCTGTCAGTACCTGCGTCAGCACTCCAGATGGTTCTATCATTTTAACAACCTTAAAAGCTTTTACCGCGTCTGGGAAGAATATTTTTGTGACAGCTGCAGTCTCACCCAGTTTGTACCTCCTATTCCATTCGTCAAGCGTTCCCATACGGGTTTGACGCTTGACGAATGAGATAGGACATTTGTCATAATCAGGGCGGGTCTTAATTCTTAGGGCTGCATCTTTAGCTAGCTGGTCAGCACGCTCGTTCCCCTCCATCCCTGCGTGAGCCTTTATCCAAAACAAAGAGACATCTTTGTTTTGGTGTTTACTGGCTTTAATATTCTTTCTAATGTTCGCCACTAAGGGATGGATAGAGCCTTGGTTCGTTACCGTTTCAAGCGACGACTTAGAGTCGCTATAGATGCCGAAACTGGTTTCAGGCCTCTTAAGGATTTCCACCGTGGCTTTCCATATGGCCAGCAATTCAGCTTGATATACGGTGCAGTGGGACGACAGTTTAAATTTGAGGGATTTGGTTTCGGCGGTATTGTTCCATAGGGACAATGCCGCTCCGACCTTTCCCTCAATTTTGCTGCCGTCCGTGAATATCCTTACTGTTTGACTGTTATGGGCATTCACCTGCTCTTGGTCATCAAGGCATATGAATTGCAAGGCCATATGTTCCGCCGGATGCGGTGAGCTTGCGAATGGGACCATTTGTTCCATCTCTCTGTCTCCTAGCTCTGGCCGGAACACCCCCTTTCTTGCCTCATACAAAGAGGCTGCCTCTTGTATACGAAGGTCAAGAGGGAGTATGCCAGCCAGAACCAGTGCCGAGTTCAGAGAGACAGTACGGTATGCTCTGCAAAGCTTCTGTGCAAACCCTCTCTGAACTACATTCAGCTGCTTTTGGACCAGTATTTTTCTTGCTGCTTGTGCCCAGACACTGGCCGCATATAGAATGACTGGCTCCACAACTGCTACATATATAATCCGAATGACCTCCGGGTGTAGGCCCCAACTGACCCTGGCAGCTCTAGATAAGCGTTTGTAGAGGCTCAAAGCCTTTCTACATACGTACGCTGCATTTAGGTATCTAGCCTCCTGTTCCTTGCAGAAGCGTCTGCCGTGCCCATATCCGAGACAGAGCGAACACTGGACCAGTGGGGACTGGTCTGCCACTCGGACGCGCTGGAGGTCGATGCGGATCGATCCCAAGCCGAGTATCCCCTGCCAGATCTTGGGTGACACTCTCATAACTACGTGGTTTGCATTAGGGTTTCTGGTCCGCTTTTTATAAATGATCTCCGTTTTGATCTCATTTTCAGTGATGTTCTTGAAAAGATCTTTATTCTGGTTCCTCAGGGCGTTAAGAATATCAGCGTCGCTATTGAACGCGAAGACATCCTTAAGGATTATGAGAGGATCCTTGTTTTTCACCTCTTCGATGTTTAGATCCTGCCCCGATCCCTGTAACCTTTCCTTAAGCTTCCTCCTTTCTTCCTCCGTCCTGCATCCCACTATCACCTTTCTGTCTTTGGCCTTTCTGATCCTTTCTATTTCAATGCCCCCTTCTTTTGCGTTTACCGCTTTCCTTATTTTGTTAAAAACTTCTTCTCCTGTTTCCAGCTCATCCTTGGCGGTGACAACGACTGAGTGCAGCGCAGTCTGCAGTGGAGCCAGGACCTGGACTGGAGCCGAAGCCGAAGCCAGTGGCCTGGTGTATGCTGCTGCCACACTCGCGTAAGTTTTCCGCTCTTCTATTTCTTTTTCTAACGTTTCTTTTAACTTATCCATCTTTTCACTATTTTCTTGTATGCATTTCGTGTGCTCTTCTAGGGCTTTTAAGAATATGGTGTTTTCTTTTTCTCTTTCTGGTTCCTTTTCTTTCACTGTTTCTTTCTCAATCTCTATCTCTTTTACTTGTCTCTTCCCCTTCACACTCTCCGATTCCTTAATCAGTTCGTATAACCTTTCCACCGCCTGGGTCACCGCCAATTTAATCTCACTTTTTATGTTTCTGGAGTTTCCGAGGTTGAGCTTGGCTTTCGCCACACAGTGCCTGGCCTCCTCCATTCTGTCCAAAGGCTTCCGTTTTTCCTGCTTTAGTGGACTCCTCACTGCCTCCACCGATACTCTACGTACTTCCGATCTGCTCTCCTGAGCAGGCGTCGTCTTCGGTATTGACTTTGGGGGGCCCACTAAAACCGCACTCTTAGACGTCGACGCATGTGGGTCAGGTTTCCCGGACTCCCATTCTCCTATACTGCGCCTAACGCTAGGCGATCGGCTTGTCTTTCCCTTTTCCAGGGATGGTCCTGCCTTCGCGGGCATCTGCCTCCCTGCCATCTTGTCTTTGGGGGCCTCGTCAGTGTCTTTTGGTTTTGTAGGTGTGCGGTAGCCGAACATTTTATGAGGGGTCAGAGGGACTTGTCAAATAAGTTGATATGTAAATTTGTAAAAGTTTTAAATACGTCTCCTAATCTAAATGTAAATAATTTAAGGTTTTTTAAAAGGGTCAGATCAATATATTTTTGCTCTATATAAAACGTGCAATTAATTGTAAATGTTATATATATATTTCCAAGCGGAATTTGTCGGTATACAAGATATAAAAGATTTTGAAGTAGTGTTGGGACTATCTAGGGTATTACCGGGCAGTCTACTAAAAAAAAATATAATCCGAACGAAATTACGAATGAATGTAAACGAATTGGTTGCAGAGATATGAAACTCAATACAAAACACAGATTTAAACAAACAATTTTTTGTAGAGCAAAAACTCTACCTTTCACTCTACCATACAAACAATGGTAAATTATCTAATTTTAATAGTTTTCCTAACCCTTTTTTCCTTTGTTACAGATTTAATTAGTCAGCTAACCAACGTCAACACAACATACACAGGTAAGTACATATAATAAAAAATAAAAAATAATTTTTTTTTCGGACTACCCTAAAAATTTCAATTAAAAATCCTAACTCAGCCAATTGACGAGCTGGAACTCTGGAGTTTTCTTTATATGATTTCTAGCTGCCTTAAGGTCAGAAAAGGGCTAGGTAACTTTTTCTGTCAGATTGATATTTGAGCAGATATAGCCAGAAAACCGGCCACTCCAAAGTTCGCTGAACCCCCTGCTCCCCAATTGGTGAGCCAGAGACTTGAAACTTTCTGCTGTGAGAATTGTGAGTTTCAGGATTCTAAATATAATTTTGAAATTAACAGAAAAGCCAAAACTGATTTTAAATTTCGAAAAAACCCAAAAATATTATTTCAAACAGGCACAAAATACACTAATCCTATTTTTCTATTTCAGATTTTGGCACCGACGTCACTGCTTCAACCAACCAATCAACGTCCGTACCCAGGTAAGTCAAATTTAAATTTAAAAAATAACTTAAAAGTAACTTAAAATAACTATATTACCAAAATATACAAGAACGTTTAACTCTATGTTGAGTCTGTCTTACACCCTAAAAAGCTTTAAAACAACTAAAAAACAACTCAACAGCCGATTTAAAAGAATTCCTAAAAATAATTTCTTGATATAGAGTCGGGCTCTACTTTTCGCTCTAATTAATTAGTAAATAAAAATTAAAGATTTTTACATATACTATCTACGATAGTATATGGAAGCTCTCGTCAAAATTGGTCTAACTCACTCTGTTTCTGAGATAATTGGACTTTTGTGAATTTTAAAATTTCAAAAATTAATATCTAAAAAACTAGTTGACTAAGAATATCTGAATTTTTTATCATAGGTAGAGGACCCGAAAGTCTACAATATGAATTTATAAAAAGTATGGGTCATCGATCTTTTCGAAAAGATATAAAATTTTGAAAAACAGAAATTTTTTGAAAAATCAAAAAGAGGTCAAAAACTTAACTTTCTAAAATTTTCAGACTGCCTCCGGAGTCCTCCCAAAAACGTCTTCGTATCCTCAAAGTCAGTTTTCGTGTAGCGCACCTAGGTCACTGACCTCGTGGCCACGTGGTTTTTCTAATTTGGTGTTTACTCCGCGCCCCTGCGCGGTAAAAATCCAAATGAACAGCCAAAATGTAGGTCTTCGAAGGGCCCTCCTCCAAGCAGTTAAAAAAGTGTGGGTCGTCGCTGGTAATCGCGAGTTATTTCACTTTTAAGTAAACTTTTTTGTGAAAATTTCACTTTTTCACTGATAACTTCACAGGAAAATCACTTTTTTCAAAAATATTTTCTTCCGCAACTTTTGATGTATTGCACGGTTATAAACTGCAATAAAAACGTATATTCACGATTTTTCGAGCGTGGAAAGGCCTTAAAATGTGGCGCTCTCGAGTGTGGCTCGAGCGTGACTGGTTTTTTTTTTTTTTTTTTTTATTTACCCTACCCTTACCACCATCTCGAAATGGCACTATGTAGAGTCTAACATTCCTCTAACATGATCAGAGACATTATTTACTTTAAGGAGTTGAGCACAGGAGTCTTTATTTTTGTAAAACCCTTTATGGGTATAATTCCTTAAAACTAAAAACATTTATCCTTAAAATGTTCTAAACAAAAACAATCAACAAAAAGTATACATTAATAAGCAAAATTTTAAAATCTAATCTCATTATCTGAAAGTTTCCTTACAAAACTGTACGTATTGTCGTCGCAGTTCTGAAAGTATACACTACATAAAAATAAATACCTTTATTCATTATAAAATCAATTAAACACTTGTTTACAAAAACTTGAACGCTCATCAAACTACATCGAAATTAAATATATCAATCAAATTAACTTCAATTCACAATTGTTCCATAAAACTTGTACATAAACTTTTTAAAAACTTACTGGTAAAAATAACAATCCCAAATTACATAATAACACATTAGTACTCACTTACTTAAATATACACGCGTATATTCAGAAGCATTTAAAACAATATTGCGTCTGCAACTATTTTGTAAACATTAATTCACAAAAAGCTCAAACCCTCATAAAAAATACACTCAACTTTAATATTATATAATCAAATAAATTAAATTAAATTAAAATAGAAACAGTTAATCCATGCATAATCCTAGCAATTTCAATCTTAAAAATTATTCTTGATACAATTCAACTGATTAGTAACTCCTTAAACATATACTATTACAATTTAAACTTTGAACTTTACAATTCCAAACCCAAAAAGTTCCAATTAACACTCTATATAATATAAAATGTCAGCTTTTTAGAAATAGAAAGTTGCATGGCAAACCCAAGGCCTTCCAGAGCTGTATATATTATTATACACAGCTCTAAAAAGCCCCAAATCTACCATACAACTACTTCTAATTATAATTACTCACTTACTAAAATATACACCCATATATTCAGAAGCATTTAAGTTATTTTTTGTGTCCGCAACTATTTTGCAAATATTACTTCACAAAAATCTCGAACGCTCATAAAAGAATACATTCAATTAATATATATTTTTATCAAATAAATTAAATTAAATTACTACAATAATTACATAAATTATTTATTATTTCAATAATACATATAATAAATAAAGATCAACCTATAAATTGAAATAAAAATAACAATAACATAAAACATAAAATTAAAATTCACACAGTCCAAGTAGCAGTGCTACCATTCGCCAAACACACCTCCCTAACAACCACCCTAGCAAAGCTTATCAGTAAACCCCCCTTCTCATCCTCCACTAAAATCGTACCCAAATTGTTCACATCAAGAGATTGCCCCAATTTGCTCTGGAGCCTAGTTCTTTCAGCATCAAACCTAGGACAGACTATCAAAACATGGAAAACATCTTCTACCACCCCCTGCCCACAAAAAACACACCAAGGATCACCTCTTAACTTAAAACGATGAAGGTACTGACCCAATCCCCCATGTCCAGTTAGGACTTGAGTGAGTAAACCATCTGCTCTCATTCCTCTCACAAATTTATAAGCCACACGAATGTCTGGGAAGAAAGTTTTAACATTGATATTTGTAGTTCTTTCCACAAACAGTCTGCTATACTTAACGACCGTGCCCTCCCGAATTACCTTCTTAGCATACGAAACCGGGTACCTATCATAGTCTGGGGCAGTTTTCCTATAAAGTGCCGCCCTCTTGGCTAGTTCATCAGCTCGTTCATTACCCGGCGTCCCAACATGAGCCCTAAGCCAAAACAAACGAAGCCTTACACCAAGGCCCCTAAGGGCAGCCGCATCCTTCTGAATTTGGAAGACAAGAGGATGAGCAGAAGTGAAAACAAACAGTGACTGCAATGCAGACCGACTATCACAAAAGATGTTAACTTCTGGTGCATGAATCTCTCCTGCCAAACTGACTGCCTTCTGCAGAGCCACCAATTCCGCCTGATAAACCGAACAACAAGGAGCCAACTTTAAGGTTCGGTACTTCACCTCTCTGTTATCCACCCAAACAGTCACCGCTGCACCCACCTTACCCTTAATCTTGCTACCGTCAGTGTACAAATGTGGTCCCACTATAGCATTATCCGCTATCTCCTCTTCAGTGAGTCTATCCAATGAAACAAAACCAAGGGGGCACCACTGAGCTGGATGCGGCCACTCCCTGAAACATATTCTCCTCTCAATGAGCTGATCATCAATCTCAAGTGGCTTAAGTCCTCTTTTAATACAATAAAGAGTCGCAGCCTCATCTATTCTGAGGTGAAGTGGAATTAGCCCCGACAATGTCAAAGCCACCTCCAACGACAAAGTACGGTAACCCTTAACCATTTTAATCGCAAACCCTCTCTGCAGTGACCCAAGCTGCTTCTGAATATATTTCTTACCAACAGCCACATTCCACACACTAGCTGCATAGAGAATAATAGGCTCTATAACCGAAACATATATTATCCGAACTATCCCCGGACCCAGACCCCAAGTAACCCTAGCCGACCTTTCTAACTGCTTATAAATTTTAACCGCTTTGGCTTGAATTGCCAGAACATGCGGTCCAAACCGCAAGCAATCATCCAAAATAACACCTAGAACTTTAATTTCCCTTACCATATCAATAGACTGGCCATTTAAAGCTATTACAGGGGTTCCTACTATTTTCTTTCTTGTCAATAACATGGCTTTAGATTTGCTAGGCGCAATTCTTAACTTATTTACTTTACCCCACTCTGCAACAACTTCCATTGCCCGGTTCGCTTCTAACTCTAGTCCCTGTAAACAGCTTCCCCTAAAAATAAGCAAAAGGTCGTCCGCAAATGCCTGAGCATGTATCCCCTTATCCTCCAATTGATTCAATAGCGGATCCAATATTAAGTTCCAGAATAACGGACCCGCTATTGAACCCTGTACACAGCCTCTGGTCGTCTCCTCTACATGGACACAACCCATGAAGCGAACCTCAACAGCTCTATCCCTCATATAAGATTCCGCTACCCTATATAAATTCCGAGGGCACCTCCTCCGAGCAAGCTGATCCAAAATCGCCGTCCACCAGGCATTATCAAAAGCTCCCTCAATATCCAGTGAGACAACAAGACATATCCCTTTGTTCATACCCTCTCTCATCAAAGACTGCAAAAAAAAAACTCATGAAAGCGTGACTGGTTAGGTTAGGTTAGGTTAGGTTAGGTTAGGTTAGGTTAGGTTAGGTTAGGTTAGGTTAGGTTAGGTTAGGTTAGGTTAGGTTAGGTTAGGTTAGGTTAGGTTAGGTTAGGTTAGGTTAGGTTAGGTTAGGTTAGGTTAGGTTAGGTTAGGTTAGGTTAGGTTAGGTTAGGTTAGGTTAGGTTTTTTTTTTTTTTTTTTTTTTTTTTTTTTTTGCCATCTAGAAATGGCTCTACGTAGTGTCCTCTAACATTATCAGAGATCTTCTCTGCCGTATATTGCTTATATGCCTACATTTTCTTAAAACCAAAGCGAATATCTTTATTTCTTATAAAGTACTTAGTGTAAATTACATATTTTACCTTATACTATTTTGATTCCTATATTTCTATGCTGAATTTTTATATATTACACTTAATATATTATTCAACAAAACTTATCTAACATTCTTTATTTATTACTATTGCTTTATTTGCTAAAACTTACACGGTATGAATAGGCCTTATAATTATATCTTTATTTTTGAAACGGGATCTTATTATTAATTTACATATTTTCTTATACCATCTAACATATTATACCTTTACTGAATTTGTATATATTACATTAATATATTTTTCAGCAAAACTTATCTAACACTATTTATTTCTTACTATTACTTTATTTGCTACGCTAACACAATATGAAATAAACCTATCCCTTACATTTTCATCGCTCATTAGCTGACTTGCATTTTCCGACTTTACATTAAGTTGTAGTTCCTGCTCCAGATCATATCTGTCTCTACCGTGGGATGGACATTCAAATAAAACGTGCTGTATTGTTTCAGGTATATCGGGTTCGCAGATGCATGATGGGTTTTCCTTACACTTGAATCGGTTCAAGTATTCTGAAAACCCACCATGCCCTGTCATTACCTGCGTCAGAACTCCGGATGGTTCTATCTTTTTGACAACCTTAAAAGCTTTTACCGCGTCTGGGAAGAATAGCTTTGTGACGGCTGCAGTCTCGCCCAGTTTATACCTCCTATTCCATTCGTCAAGCGTTCCCATACGGGTTTGGCGCTTGACGAATGAGATAGGACATTTGTCATAATCAGGGCGGGTTTTCATTCCTAGGGCTGCATCTTTTGCTAGCTGGTCTGCTCGCTCATTCCCCTCCATCCCTGCGTGAGCCTTTATCCAGAACAAAGAAACATCTTTGTTCTGGTGTTTGCTGGCTTGAATGTTCCTTCTTATTTGCGCCACTAAGGGATGGATAGAACCCTGGTTCGTTACTGTTTCAAGCGACGACCTAGAGTCGCTGTAGATACCGAAACTTGTTTCAGGCCTCTTGAGGATCTCCATCGTAGCTTTCCATATGGCCAGCAATTCAGCCTGATACACGGTGCAGTAGGACGACAGTTTAAATTTGAGGGATTTGGTTTCTGCGGTATTATTCCATAGGGACAATGCCGCTCCAACCTTTCCCTCAATTTTGCTGCCGTCCGTGAATATCCTTACTGTTTGATTGTTATGGGCATTCACCTGCTCTTGGTCATCAAGGCATATGAATTGCAGGGCCATATGTTCCGCCGGATGTGGTGTGCTAGCGAATGGGACCATTTGTTCCACCTCTCTGTCTCCTAGCTCCGGCCGGGATACCCCCCTCCTTGCTTCATACAAAGAGGCTGCCTCTTGTATGCGAAGGTCTAGAGGGAGTATGCCAGCCAGAACCAGTGCTGAGTTCAGAGAGACAGTACGGTACGCTCTGCACAGCTTCTGTGCAAACCCTCTCTGAACTGCATTCAGCTGTTTTTGGACCAGTATTTTTCTTGCTGCTTGCGCCCAGACACTGGCCGCGTATAGGATGACTGGCTCCACAACTGCTACATATATAATGCGAATGACCTCCGGGTGTAGGCCCCAACTGACCCTGGCAGCTCTAGACAAGCGTTTGTAGAGGCTCAAAGCCTTTTTACAGACGTACGCTGCATGGGTGTTAAAAGTCAGCTTATCGTCCACGATGAGTCCCAGGATCTTTAACTCCTTCACTATGCCGATGTCGATCCCGCCCATGTTCAGGTGTGGGGTGTCGTACTTAAGTTTCCGCGTTATGACCATCGCATTTGTTTTATGCGGTGCGAATTTTAATTTGTTCCTGACACCCCACTCCTGGACATAGGCGAGAGCGGCATTCGCACGCTGTTGCACCTCAATTGCCGAACTCCCGTCGAAAACCATAACGACATCATCAGCAAATGCTTGGCAATAGTCACCACGTTCCTCTAGTCCTTTGAGTAAGGGATCCAGGAGCAAATTCCAAAGAATAGGGCCCCCAATCGATCCCTGGACACATCCTTTAGTTGTTTTCCTGGTGACCTCTTCGTCTGCATATCTGACCCTGACTTTTCTATTTCGCAGGTAACTATCCATGACACGCCTCAAGTTAACCGGACACTTTTCTTCAGCGAGCCGCACCCTGATTACGGGCCACCAAGCACTGTCGAAGGCACCCTCTATGTCTAATGATACCATTGCTATTAGTTTCTTTTGTTCCAGCTTATCGCGTAAATGTTGGATCAAGACATAGAGGGAGTCCTCGGTACTTCTTTGGGGCATAAACCCATATTGGCGCTTGCTGAGTCTTGGGAGTAAGTGCCACTTTATTCTGCCTACAAGCATTTTTTCCAGGATTTTCCCCATCACTGGCAACAGTCCAATTGGCCTGTAAGATTTGGGTTCTGCGTACGTTTCCTTTCCTGGTTTTCTAAGTATAACGACGGTGGCCTCCTTCCAGATCTCCGGGAAGTGACTTAGTTCGAGACATTTATTTGCCAGTGATAGGAAAAGCTCCGGATCCTGTACTATCGCGTGTTGGCATATATCAGCAGTCAATCCGTCTGAACCTGGGGCTTTCTTGGGATTAAAACTATTCATCGCGTACTTCAGTTCTTCATGAGTAAACGGCGGATCATGGCTCTCATTATGCTCCAGATCGTTTACTTGTTCAGCCGCTTCTCTTATACGCTGATGATCCGCGTTGTCTCCGTCCGTTTTGTCCTCAGGATAGAATGTCTCGGCTAGCAGTTTAGCAGACTCTTTTTGGTCCAGCACCTTCCCCTCCTTTTCCAGGGGCTGATCTTCCTGCCTCTTAGTTGTCCTACCTATAACCCGATATATCCCCTCCCATAGTCCTTCCTTTTCCTGCCTTCCACAGAAACCCTTCCAGCTTTCTATCTGTGCCCTCTTGGCTTCTTCCTCATAGTTTTCTTTTGCTTGCAGGTACTCAACGATGACTTTCTCCCTTCGGATCGGCGCTGCACATCGGATTCTTCGCTTCCTGGTGGCGACATCTTTCTTCAGCTCGGCGAGTTCTTCAGACCACCACGGTAAGGTAAGTTTGCAATTATTTTTCTTTTTTATTATACTACTGTTACATGCTTGTGTTATTATATCTATGTATGATTCTATTTGCTTTTCTAGTTCTAATTTTTCTTTAATATTTATAATATTTACTTTATTAATATTATTATCCTCTAGCAATTGGGCCAGTTTCTCATGAAACTGGCTCCAATTTGCTTTTTTGCTGTTATAAACTCTTGTTGATCTACTAATATTTATGCCATTTGCTTTTGTTAATCTAAGTTTGAATATGATCGCGTTGTGGTCTGAGCTCGTCATGCCTACGTCGACTTTCCAGTCTTCCACCAGGTTGAGCATTTCCGTTGTACACACTGTGATATCAACAAAGCTAGTGTATCTCTTGGTCCCCCTGATCGTGTCAAAAGTTGGAGTGTCACCTTCGTTGAGTACCTGCATGCCCATTTCTTCTATAGTTCCAGCCATTTCGTCACCTCTGCAGTCCACTAATCCACTTCCCCACCAAGTACTTTTGGCATTCGCATCACCTCCCATTATTATTTTAGACGATTTGGTCATCTGCTCAATTTTCTTCAGCTGCTCCAGATATGGCTCTATCTGCTGTGGCTCTGGCTCAAAGTAGAATGAGACCACTACGATCTCCCAGGCACTAGTTCTTATCTTTACCACTACGATGTTGGTCGTGGTAAGGTCAGGACATTGGATCACGTCCAATTGCTCATCAAAGACCGCAATTGCTGCCTTTATGATTCCATGACCTTGATTAGTGCACTGGAAGATCCTCACCCCTCTGTAGTCCTTCATTCTACCTATCGCCCCCACATATGGCTCTTGTAGAAGCGCGAAGGCGGATTTGCCCACGGTAGCCTCAAGCATTAATTCCTGTGTTGCCAGTTCCTTTCGTTGCAAATTTGCTTGGATTACTGAGTAAGCCTTCACGCTGGCTGGAGCAGCTGATTTTTTGCCCGGGGCCACTTTAGCAATAAGCTATTGTGGCCCTAGCCAACGCTTCCCACTTCCTTCTGATTGTGCATTCCTGGCTGAATGCACTGTGGTCAACCTTGTTCATCTTGGCATGTGTGCAGTTGCAGCACACTGGGGCTACGCCCGCAAGCCAGTCCGCACAATTCGTCTTCAGGTGGGGTCCCCCGCAATGGCTGCATTTTTCGACGGTCTCTTTGCAGAAGCGTCTGCCATGTCCGTATCCCAGGCAGAGAGAGCACTGGACCAGAGGCGACTGGTCTGCTACTCTCACCCGCTGGAGATCGATAAGGACAGATCCTGCTTCTACTATCCGCTGCCATATTTTAGGGGAGACCCTCAGTATGACGTGATTTGTGAGGGGATTCCGCGTGTGCTTCTTGTATGCAATCTCTAACTTGCTGTCTTCCTTTTTCCCATCGAGGATAATGTGTTTGTTTTGGTTCCTAAGAGCGCTAAGGACGTCTTCATCGCTGTTATACTTAAAAACGTCCCTGAGGATCACCAAAGGGTCTTTATTTTTCATTTCCTCGACATTGAGGTGTTTTTCTTCTCTCTTGAGCCTTTCCTTGATTTTTTCTCTTTCTTCTTCCGTTTTACATCCCACTATAACTTTCCTGTCTTTTGCCTTTCTCACTCTATCCACCGTCACTCCTCCTTCTTTCGCATTCACTGCTTTTCTGATCCTTTCAAGAACCTCCTCTCCTGTCTCTGTCTCATCCTTAGAGGTGACAACAACTGAGTGCAGAGCGGTCTGTTCTGGGGACTGCCTCCTAGTGAACGCCGCTGCCACACTTGCGTATGTCTGTCTTTCTTGAAACTCTTGTTGCTTTTCTATCGTCTCCTTTAACTTTTCCATTCTGTTGTTATTTTCTCGTATAAGATGGGCATGTTCTTCCATTCTCAAGAGAAGTTCAGTTTCTTCCTTTCCTTTTTCCCTCTCCGGTACTTTTTCCTTCTCCTGATCCAAAGAATCCAACACTTGCTTCTTCCCTTGTCCTTTTATGCTATGAACTTCCTTTACCAATTGATAAAGCCTGTCAATTGCTTGTAAGACCTCTGACTTAATTTCAGTCTTTATGTTCCTGGATTGCCCCAGGTTGAGTTTCGCTTTACTAACACAAGCCCTTGCCTCCACCAGTCTGTCAGCGTATTTAACAGGGCTCTTCGCCACTTCGAAAGTCAAACTTTGGACACCTGCCCTACTCTCCTGAGAGTTTGTCAATTTTGGTTTTGGCTTGGGGAGTCCTACCACAGCTGGTTCAACCTTTTTAGGCGTGATTTTGGGCTTGTTTTGCGCTTCTGTTTTACCAGCCTCCCATTCCCCTACGCTGCGCCTCACTTTGGAAGGCTGCGTCGGTACGTGTGAAGGCCCTGCCTTCATTGTCAGCTCTGGGGATTGTTGAGGGTCGGTAACGGTGTTATTCAACACCTTCTTAACGGGGCTGCGATATCCAAACATATTGTTTGGGGACACGTAGATTTAAGAGTAAATTAAAGATTTGTAAAAGTTATAAAGGTATATGTATAAATTATATTGTGATAATATTATGTCAAATTTTCTAACTCTATGTTTATCTGTTTCAGGTACTGCGGATGCGATGCAAGTCAGCTAACCAACGTCAACACAACATACACAGGTAAGTACATATAATAAAAAATAAAAATAAAAAATTAAATAAAAATTTTTTCGGACTACCCTAAAAATTCCAATTAAAAATCCTAACTCAGCCAATTGACGAGCTGGAACTCTGGAGTTTTCTTTATATGATTTCTAGCTGCCTTAAGGTCAGAAAAGGGCTAGTTAACTTTTTCTGTCAGACTGATATTTGAGCAGATATGGCCAGAAAACCGTCCACTCCAAAGTTCGCTGGACCCCCTGCTCCCCAATTGGTGAGCCAGAGACTTGAAACTTTCTGCTGTGAGAATTGTGAGTCTCAGGATTCTAAATATAATTTTGAAATTAACAGAAAAGCCAAAACTGATTTTAAATTTCGAAAAAACCCAAAAATATTATTTCAAACAGGCACAAAATACACTAATCCTATGTTTCTATTTCAGATTTTGGCGCCGACGTCACTGCTTCAACCAACCAATCAACGTCCGTACCCAGGTAAGTCAAATTTAAATTTAAAAAGTAACTTAAAAATAACTTAAAATAACTATATTACCAAAATATACAAGAACTTTGAACTCTATGTTGAGTCTGTCTTACACCCTAGAAAGCTTTAAAACAACTAAAAACAACTCAACAGCCGATTTAAAAGAATTCCTAAAAATAATTTCTTGATATAGAGTCGGGCTCTACTTTTCGCTCTACTTAATTAGTAAATAAAAATTAAAAGATTTTTACATATACTATCTATGATAGTATATGGAAGCTCTCGTCAAAATTGGTCTAACTCACTCTGTTTCTGAGATAATTGGACTTTTGTGAATTTTAAATTTCAAAAATTAATATCTAAAAAACTAGTTGACTAAGAATATCTGAATTTTTTATCATAGGTAGAGGACCTGAAAATCTACAATATGAATTTATAAAAAGTATGGGTCATCGATCTTTTCGCAAAGATATAAAATTTTGAAAAACAGAAATTTTTTGAAAAATCAAAAAGAGGTCAAAAACTTAACTTTCTAAAATTTTCAGACTGCCTCCGGAGTCCTCCCAAAAACGTCTTCGTATCCTCAAAGTCAGTTTTCGTGTAGCGCACCTAGGTCACCGACCTCGTGGCCACGTGGTTTTTCTAATTTGGTGTTTACTCCGCGCCCCTGCGCGGTAAAAATCCAATTGAACAGCCAAAATGTGGGTCTTCAAAGGGCCCTCCTCCAAGCAGTTAAAAAAGTGTGGGTCGTCGCTGGTAATCGCGAGTTATTCCACTTTTTAGTAAACTTTTTTGTAAAAATTTCACTTTTTCACTGATAACTTCGCAGGAAAATCACTTTTTTCAAAAATATTTTCACTAGCTTGTGTAACTTTCACTTCCGCAACTTTTGATGTATTGCACGGTTATAAAATGCAATAAAAACGTATTTTCCCGATTTTTCGAGCGTGGAAGGGCCTTAAAACGTGGCGCTCTCGAGTGCGGCTCGAGCGTGACTGGTTAGGTTAGGTTAGGTTAGGTTAGGTTAGGTTAGGTTAGGTTAGGTTAGGTTAGGTTAGGTTAGGTTAGGTTAGGTTAGGTTAGGTTAGGTTAGGTTAGGTTAGGTTAGGTTAGGTTAGGTTAGGTTAGGTTAGGTTAGGTTAGGTTTTTTTTTTTTTTTTTTTTTTTTTTTCCTACCCATACCACCATCTCAAAATGGCACTACGTAGAGACTAACTCCTCTGACGTTATCAGAGACCTTATTTTCGTAAAAGGATAAATGCGGGGTTCTTTATTTGAAAACGTTATCCCTTGGGATAAAAGACCCTTTATGGGTTTTTTGGCTTAAACAATCTATTTTACTTATTCATAGACATACTTATGTTTCTATTTATATTTGAGTTACATGTTTTTTATAATATATTTACTTATTTTAATTATCATATATAAACTATAGAGCTATTAGTTATTTATATATATTATTAGTTATTTATATACTTATTCCTGCGTATTTTGGTATATTTTATAAATATAGTAAATACGCAGTTTAGATCATATTTTATCAACTATCACATATTCATATACAAAGTATATGAATATCGATACGCAATACATACATGTCTATATATATACATATATATATATATCTATATACATACATTAACAAAAACCGATAGTCACAAAAATAAATACTTTATAATATAATTGTATATAATAATATATCGCCTTACACCCTCAGATGTTTTATCATGTCTTATTTCTGTCCATCGATTCCAACGTTACAAATTCACAGAATTTTAAAAATTTATACCTACTTTCTTCATCTAAAATCCATTCATAAAGTGTTTTTTGATTAATATCTCTTTTAAATTCTATCTTCAGCATTTCTCGCTTATACATATATACTGGGCATTCCACTATTAAATGGATAATTGATTCGTCTTTATTTGCATCGCAAATACATTCTGGTGAAGCCTTATGAACTTATTCTTGTTTCTAATTCCCTATCTGCTACAAACCTGTCAATAGGTCTGCCCCTCTTAACTTCAAATAAGTAAGCAGCCTCTATAATCCTCAAATCTAGAGGAAGCAAGCCTGAAAGTAACAAAGCTGCCGTCAGCGAGACCGTCCTATATGACCTACAAACTTTCTGGGCGAAGCTCCTTTGAATGGAATCTAATTGTTTTTTAACCATAATTTTTTCGGCTGCTTCACACCAAACACTCGCCGCATACAGGACGATCGGCTCAATAACCGCTACGTATATCGTCCTTATGATCTCCGGATTTAGTCCCCAACTAACTTTAGCTGCCCTTGACAATTGATTATATATACCAGATGATTTCTTACATATATTTGAAATATGACTATTAAATGTTAATTTTTTATCTATTGTTAGGCCCAATAATTTAATTTCGTCCACAGTATTTATTGTTTTCCCTCCCATGCTCATGATTGGGTTATCAAATTTGAGTTTCTTTGTAATAATCATGCCATTTGTTTTATGTGCTGCAAAATTGAGTTTGTTTTTTATCCCCCAATCCTGAACACTATCCAACGTTTGATTAATCTTCTCCTGCATTTCAGATACCAAATTTCCGGAGAACACAAGGACTATATCATCGGCGAACGCTTGGCAGTAAGTGCCACTACCCTCCAGCTGATCAAGAAGAGGATCCAATAGGATATTCCAGAAGGTGGGTCCCCCTATCGACCCCTGTATGCAACCCTTTGTGTTCTGTTTCGTAGCAGTAGCCCCTGCATAATTCACTATAACTTTTCTGTCTTCAAAATAACTATTAATAATTTTCCTTAAGTTGTATGGGCACCCTTTTTTCCTCAATTGATTCTTTATTGCTGGCCACCATGCGTTATCAAAGGCTCCCTCTATGTCCAGTGATACCAAGATTGTGATTTTCTTTAGGCGTATTTCATTGCGTATATGGTTCACTAGGTCATAGAGGGAGTCTTCGGTACTGCTTTGTGGTACAAAACCATACTGTCGTGGGTTACACTTTGGTAATATGTGCCATCTAATTCTCTTTATCAACATTTTCTCAAAAATTTTGCCAAAAACCGAAAGAAGCCCTATCGGACGGTAAGATTTAGGGTGAGTGTAATCACTCTTTCCTGGTTTTCTGAGGACAACCACCGACGCTATTTTCCAATTTCTTGGGAAAAGTCCAAGGTAAAGACACCTGTTGGCCATTCCTAGGAATAAGCCAACATCAGTGTCAATAGCCTTGGCGCATATATCGGCAGTTAGTCCATCAGGACCCGGGGCCTTTTTCGGGTTCAGGCTTTCCAACACGTTCCATACCTCTTCCTCCGAGAATGGTGGGTCGTTGTTCTGCTCGTCTTTCGTATCATCTTCTTCTTTCGCTTCCTTCCTCATTCTTCTGTGTATTTCCTGGTCTCCCTCCTCTCTGTCGTCCGGGTAGAAGGTGTTCAGAAGTAGATTCGCTGACTCGGTTGGGTATAAAGTTATTCCATCTTTTGTGAGTAGTATATCTTCTTGACGTTTTGCTGTTTTCCTTATAACTCGGTATATTCCATCCCACATTGTTTCGCGGTCTTGGGTTGTGCAAAACTCTTTCCAGCTCCTCGTTTGTTCGTTCTTTGCTTCTTCTTCATAAATTTCCTTTGCTTCCAAATATTGTTGTACCACATGCTCTCTTCTATTTGGTGCGGCGCATCTTATTCTCCTCTTCTTCGTTGTCACGTCTTTCTTTTTAATCTCCAGCTCTTCTGTCCACCACGGTAATTTGAAGCTTGTTTTTCTTTTTAATTTTGGTATTGTTTCTTCGCATGTTTGTTTCACTATATTTATGTATGTTTGTATCTTACTTTCCAATTCCTCTTTTGTCGTAACTTCCTCAATGGATTGTTTGTTTGCCTTTTCTTCTTTCAACTTTCGAGTTAGTACCGTTTCAAACTCCGACCACTTTGCTTTTTTCGTGTTGTATATCCTTGTTGTTTTTATTTCGCTTATATTGGTTGGTTTAGCTAAGTTTATTGTAAATGTTAGCGCATTGTGGTCTGAGCTTGAGACGGTCTCATCTACTTTCCAGTTGTCTATCTTCGGTAATATATCTTCACTACATGTCGTCACATCTACTCTACTCTTGTAAACCTTCCCCCTTCTGATTGTCTCGAATGTTGGTATATCTCCCACATTAAGGATGTGTAAATTCATTTCGTTGAAAAATGCTGCAAGCTCTGCTCCTCTATCATTTTCTGCCACACTACCCCACCATGGACTCCATGCGTTAATATCCCCTCCTATAACAATGTATTTTGTTTTCGATTTCCCTAATATACTTCTTATGTGATCCATGTATGGGAGTAGTGCTTGATCTTCTTCGAAGTAAACTGACACTACTTCTATTTCCCACTTGTCGGTACTAAGGATTGCATGTGCAATGTTTTCAGACGAAAGAGTAGGATCCGCCAAGATCCTTATGTTCTGATCCAGGACCACGATGGCTGCTTTGATTGGCTTACCAGGTATTGTTGGCGTTATCTTCTGAACGATACGAGTTCCAACGTAGTCCTTGACTCTTCCTATCGCTCCTACATAAGGCTCCTGAATAAGTCCGAATCCCACTCCTCGTCTGTGTGCTTCCCATAGGTACTCATCGGTTGCCAGTTTACTTCTCCGAAGATTTGCTTGCATGACATTATACATTAAAGAGCCCTTAGCAGTACGCGACGCTGGACCTTGCTAAAGAGTCCCAGCGGCGTCGCGTAGGGCATTCCCTGTCATAGGCACTGTGGTCGTGCCGGTCCAACTTCGCAATACGGCAGTTTCGACATGACGGCACATCTCCAACAGTCCATGCTGGGCAGTCTTTACGCAGATGCGGCTCACCACAATGACTGCATAAGTCCGCTGCTACCTTACAGAATTTACGCCCGTGGCCAAAGCCAAGGCATTTCGTGCATTGTAGCAGCGGACTCTGATCAGCCACTGGGCGGCGCTGCAGATCCACATGGACTATTCCCGCCGTTGTCAGCTTCTGCCATAACTTAGGCGATACTTGGAGGATAATATGACTCTCCAAAGGGTTGCGCGCTCTTCTTCTATACTTGACCGATGCCCTATATTCCGCCTCAGGGATGTCCCCCGTTATGTGAGGATTTTGAGTCTTGAGAGATTTCTCGACATCCTCATCGGTGTTATAGGAGAGAACATCCCTGATGATGACGTATGGGTCCTTAGTCTTTGCCTCTTCCACTTTAAGGTCCTTCGCTTCATTTCGAAGTCTACTATGCAGTTTCTGAACTTCCTCCTGGCTTCTACAGCCTATCACCACTTTCTGGTCCCTCGCCCTCCGTACCATATCGACGCGTATACCAGTAGATCTCGCGTCCACTGCACCTCTTATTTTCTCCAATACCGTCGCGCTAGTGTCCGCCTGATCTAAAGATGATACAATCAGAGCGTGGTTTTGCGTCGGAGGTACTGGCTTACGGGCCACCTCAGCGTAGGACATACCCTGCGTGCTCATCACAGTATCAAGCTGCACTTTATGGTCGTTCAACGCTGCTTTTAGGCTCTGTATGCCCTCTTGAAGCAACTCAGTATCGGCTGGTACAGCTGGAATACAGTTTTTCATAGCCTCACACGCTTCCTTCAGCTCGCTCTTAAGCTGGTTGATGTTCGTCAGCGCAGAGCATTTCTGATGCTGATTCTTTTGGCCCTCAATAACGTCGAACACCACTATCTGACGCAAGGATTTTATTTCGGCCAGTATTTCAGTAGGCGATGGACCTGCCTCCTTCTTCGTCAATTTCTCCGTAAAGGCACTGTTGAGTTCAACTAATCTCTTTGTGTGATCCTTTTCCTGAGTCAACATTTGTTGATGAACTTGACTCCTCATTTTCTCAATCTGCGTCTGTAAAGTTTGCTTCGACTCGCACAATTTAAGAACGATGTCGTAGAGAGCCGAAAGATCAGCCAACACCCCATCCTTAATCGTGCTCTTCAGATTCCCAGACTGCTCGAGTTGTTCTTTAGCATGTAGGAACAGTTTGTTTGCAGCGGCCCTCATAAACATCACTGTCGTGGATCCCGTTGATTCTCCAGACGACTGAGATGATGGGGTAGGAGATTGCTCTCTGGAAGATGGCTCGGATGTTGGTGTCGATATCCTTACCCCTGAACCGCTAGCAGCTACTTCCGCACTTCGAATTAGGGCCTCCTTTCTCATGACTTCCGGTCTAGAAGGGACCTTGGCCTTTGATGGCTTCGGCCTATCCATTCCTTCGTCCCCCTCCTCGGGACCTCAATACCAAACAATGGATAGGCCGCAGCGATCAGGCGACAGGACCGAACACAAATGGAAGGGGAGAGGGGGGGGGGGTATTAAAGCTGCTAAATTTGAAAAAAATTTTTTCGCGCACCTGGTTGTATTTTTGTAGCAGAAGAAAATATAGAACTTTATATTTTTAAGGATAATTTCATATGGAAATTAACCTCGGTATATCAACTTTTTTGTACTGGATTTGCAAATTTTCGTATTTTCGCGTGCTAATTTTTTCTTTCTGTTGCAGGTCGACTAGAGTACGTCGAGGGATGGTGTTTCAGCTGCAACTGAAGAAAAATCTCGCTCCAACTACGAAAATTACCTCCAAAAAGTGACAAACTTTAAATTAAACTAACTTTTACTAAAATTTTGGTTTTAAATGTGTGAAAAAGTCCAAAAAATGGGTCAAAAACGTTGGTAACGATACGGAGGAACTAGACAGAAGGCGAATGTACCAATGCGCACCTGGTTGTATTTTTGTAGCAGAAGAAAATATAGAACTTTATATTTTTAAGGATGGGTTAGGTTAGGTTAGGTTAGGTTAGGTTAGGTTAGGTTAGGTTAGGTTGGGCGGGTCTGTGTTTATCCATTAATAGTTGCTCCGGCCTTGGATAAATGTGGGCCTTCCTTGCCCGCTCAGGGAGTGGGTGAGGAGGCGAATGGTCTTGAGAGGAGCGCAACAGTCGTTGATCCTCAAGGCAAGTCTGGTGGTTATCCTTCACGTGGTTGCTGCCTGTTATTGGTCTATTTCCTTCTGAAATAGACGTAACAAGAACCACCAGGCGCCTTCACGGTCCTTTTGGGCCGTGTTGGTTTAGGTAAGGGCGGAGGCAAGGAGTCTCTTCTCCGCTTGGTAGGAGGTTGGCATGCTCATGGAGCTGCCATTGTGAGGGGTCCGTTTTCGGACCAGGTTGGAGACCAAATCCTAAGTTTCTAGCGCCCGGCGATGGGAGTATAGTGCGTGTGAATCTGGACCTGTTCTGCTTGGCTCCACACACGGCCCATGGCCGTGAGTGGAGTAGTGCGGTCCATGTCCGGATTCACACGCAGTGTATGGTCGGGGGGAACTCGGCCGTTAGGGCGCCAAAACAAAGGGGACCACAACCCTTTTAAAAAAATCAGGACAACAAAAAATGAAAATGGCCGATTCTAAAAAGACTACCCAGGTGGGTCCCGGCTTAGCCGGGGAATCCCACAGTGTTCCAGCACTCTGTCCCACGTACTCTGGGGGGGACAAGGATCGCCATGATGTTAGGGGGCCTTCTGTCGTTCTGACACAAACACAGAAGGTGGCTGCTGCGGCAGTGGCTGATATTGACTGCATGCTTGGATCTAGTGTGGATACATGCATGCAGCCAATGTCTTTGGAGGTGTTGGATAGGGAGTTGATGAGTAGGGCGCGCGTGGTGCTGACACGCTGCGCGATGCCAAATCAACGCGATGATCCTCCGGGATCTTCTTCGACGTTGGCGGTGGTTGTACCTGGGAATGCATCTGATTCGGGTGCAAGCTCAGGGACGATTAAGACGGCACGGTCTTCTGAGATTGGCCGTTTCTGGCAAGAGGGACCTAAGAGACAACGCCGAGACGAATCTGCGTCGCCCACCAGAATGGACAGCCGAATGCCTGTACCTCCGGGGCCATCTGCCCCAGATGTTACAGTCACCCAGGGCAAAAGGGAAATGTTCCTAAAAAAGAAAAATGACACGAGTGCGGAGGCCCAAACCCTGGTCGATAAGCAGATCAAGAAGGCTCACGCACAATGGACGATACTAGGGAAGACGGTGGAGGTGGCTTCGATTATGGATGAGGTGGACAGTCAAACCGCCTACGCTCTTTCGGACAGGATCCTTGGCGACCTCGATATTATCTCCACAATTGCCATCAAATCAGGGAACTTAAAGGGCACGTTCGTGCGTGCCCTGAAAGAATCAGTGGCCTCAATTAAAATGGCGTCTGAAATACTTTACAGGCGGTCCCATACGGAGGAGACTGAAAAACTGCAAAAGGATAACATTCGCCTTCAGGCGGAGGTAGCTGAGCTTCGTAAAGAGATGATAGAGCTCAGAAAAGAGGTAATAGCCACTCGGGCTCAGCAGGAATTGCCATCTCCCCGGCAAGATAGGCCGGAGAGGATGGAGGCACCGGAGCTTCTACCGAGTGGGAATGGTGATAATGAGGTCCAAGAGGAGATGGTGCGCAACATAATGATGCAGGTTGGCACCATGGTGAACGCTCGACTGGGAGCGTTGGAGGGGCGTCTTCTCCCAGAGAAACGTCTCCGTCCGCCGCTTGCAGCCGCAGCAAATAAAAAGGAGACATCAACTGCTGCTTCGCAGCCCAAAAGGCAGCCCGAGTCTACACCGGTGAGGTCTGGTGCAACACAAAGGCGGCTGCAAGAGATTGCTGCCCCCAAACCACTGACACAGCTGCATGAATCCTCAGCTGAGGGCTGGACAAAGGTGGTGCGAGGAAGAGGAAAAAATAAAATGAAGATGGTGAGTAAAGCTGTGGCTCCTACTGCGATTGCTCCAGGGAAACCCCCGGCTGCTGCTAAGGTGGGTCCTAAGTCGGCCCAAAAGAGAGGAACAAATAAGTTGCGCCCCCCACGGTCTTCGGCTGTTGTGATTACACTGCAGCCGGAGGCCTTAGAGAAAGGTGTAACCTACGCCAAAGTTCTGGCTGAGGCAAAGGAAAAAATTGCCCTCGCCGATTGTGGCATAACTGGGCTACGATTTCGTAAGGGGGCAACTGGTGCCAGAATCTTAGAGGTGCCAGGAGCATCGAGCGGCGCACAGGCCGATGCTTTGGCGCAAAAGCTCCGAGAAACCATTGGTGAGATGGCTAAAGTGTCGAGGCCTACCAAAAGTGCGGAGATGCGGATCACTGGAATGTGTGACTCAGTTACCCCTGAGGAAGTTATGACTGCGGTTGCGCATCAGGGCGGATGCCCCAGAGAGTGCGTAAAAATCGGGTCACTTAGATGTGACTCGTGGGGCCACAGCTCGATATGGGTGAGCTGCCCAGTGGCTGCTGCCAAAAAGCTTGGGGCAGGGGGCCGCCTTCTGGTCGGCTGGGTTTCGGCACAGGCAACTCTTCTTAAGCCCAGACCAATGAGATGTTTCAAGTGCCTGCAGAGCGGGCACGTGAGAGCAGCTTGCACCTCTGAGGTAGACCGCACCGATGACTGTTACCGTTGCGGTCTTATTGGCCACAAGGCGGCCACTTGCAAAGCAACTGCGCCTAATTGTTCGCTCTGCGCAGCTGCGGGCAAACAGGCGGATCATATGTTGGGGAGTAAAAAGTGCTCTCCTCCTAAGCCCAAGAAAAGGGCGCTGACGACTGCTGTGAACAGCACCCCGCCACAAGAGGCGGGAGCGGAGGAGATGGTTCTTAATTAGTATTAATTATGGACCATCGCTTCCTTCAGGCGAACCTTAATGGCTGTGCCGCCGCTCAGGACTTGCTCCTGCAGTCGATGGCTCAGTGGTTGATTGAGATGGTGATAGTCTCCGAGCCGTTCTTCATCCCAGCCCGAGATAACTGGGTGGGGGATGTTGATGGTTCGGTGGCTATCATTTCCTCTTCGGTCGTCGGGGCCCTTACTGTAATTGCTAAAGGTAGGGGTTACGTCGCAGTCAGGTGGAAAGATTGGATCGTCATAGGGGTCTACTTTTCTCCCAATAAAACCAGAGCCGAATTCGAATCGTTCCTGGGTGGGGTGGGAGCCTTAATTGGCCAAATACACCCTTGCCCGGTGGTTGTTGCTGGGGATCTCAATGCCAAATCTATGGCATGGGGATCTCCAATAACTGATCCGAGGGGCGAGACTCTGGAAGAGTGGGTGACGTCTTCCGGCCTCTGTGTGTTAAACCAGGGATCTGTCAGCACATGCGTGCGGCATAACGGGAGCTCCATTGTGGACGTTACGTTCGCATCTCCCGTTGTGGCGCGCCGTGTAAGTAGTTGGAAAGTGCTCGAGGACACGGAGACATTATCGGACCATATGTACATACGGTATGATGTCTCCGTGTCATCGAACAATGGAGATGATCGTCAAAGAAGGCAGGCTTCAATGTCCAACAGATGGGCTTTGCGCAGCCTGAACGGTGAAGCTTTATTGGAAGCGTCGATTGTTAAGGCTTGGCAGACCCCACCGAATGGCCCGGTGGATATAGAGGAAGAAGTGGAGTGGTTCCGGAGTGCGATGACAGAAATCTGTGACGCCAGCATGTGTAGAGCCAAAGCACAAACTTCGAGAAGAAAGGTGTACTGGTGGTCTCAAGAAATTGCTGACCTCCGCAGAAACTGCGTAGAGGCTAGACGCCAGTATACGCGACACCGGCGACGGCAACGTAGAAATGCTGAGGTGGAGGAACAGCTGTATGCTGATTACAGAGCGTCTGTAAAAGCCCTGCAGCTGTCCATCCACATAGCAAAGGAAAGAGCAAGAGAGGAGCTCCTTGAGACTCTTGATAATGACCCCTGGGGACGCCCCTACAAAATGGTTCGAGATAAAATCCGCCCTTGGGCGCCTCCATTGACAGAGAGTCTTGAACCCGAGTTGGTGGAAGCAGTTGTCTCGGGCCTATTCCCAAACCAGACAATTTTCCAGCCTCCGGAGATGTCTCCCGCCATGGGAGCAAGTAACAGCAGAGCTGCCGACGATGATGTACCGCCAGTTTTAGGTGTTGAGCTGGATCTGGCCATTCGAAGACTTCGGGCCAAAAACAAAGCTCCGGGTCCAGACGGAATACATGGACGTGCCTGGGTACTAGCCCTAAAGGAACTTGGAAACCGATTCCGAAGGCTACTGGATTCTTGCCTGGAATCGGGTCGGTTCCCGAGTTCGTGGAAAATAGGTAGACTAGTCCTGATTAAGAAAGATGGGCGCCCCGCAGACTCTCCATCTGCGTACAGGCCTCTGGTCATGCTGGATGAAGCGGATAAGCTGTTCGAAAGAATAATAGCTTTCCGCCTTAGTCAGCATCTCCGGAGTGAGGGACCGGACTTATCTGATCACCAATTTGGATTCCGAGTGGGCAGATCAACGATAGATGCTATCAAGCATGTGAAAACCTGCTCGGAAGAAGTGATAGCCGGTGGCGGAGTGATGATGGCTGTGTCTTTAGACATAGCCAATGCATTCAATACATTGCCGTGGACTTGCGTTAGGGAAGCACTGAAGTTCCATGAAGTGCCTCCTTATCTCTGTCGGATAGTGGCGGCTTACTTGTCGGATAGGTTCATCTCGTATCCTGGTCGGGATGGCGAGTTGCTGAGGAGAGAAATGTTGTGCGGTGTTCCACAGGGCTCGGTTCTCGGGCCGCTCCTGTGGAACATCGGATATGACTGGGTTCTGCGAGGATCTCTCAATCCGGGCGCTAGTGTAATCTGCTATGCAGATGATACACTTGTAACTGCCCGGGGCGAGACATTTGAAGAGGCTGTCCGACTGGTCACGGTCTCAGTGGCGCAGGTCGTAGAGAGGATAAGGCAGTTGGGACTTCGGGTGGCGCTCAATAAGTCGGAGGCCATGTGCTTTCATGGCCCCCGACGGGCGCCGCCGCGGGGTTCTCACATCACAATAGGAGAGGTTAACATCGAGGTCGAGTCCAAGATAAAATATCTTGGGGTTTACCTCGATAGTAGGTGGAACTTCCACGAGCATTTTGCACATATGGCTCCCCGATTGATGAGAGCAGCGCAGTCTTTAAAGCGCCTTCTACCTAATCTCGGGGGACCCAAAGCGGCTAGCCGTCGCTTGTACCTAGGAGTGGTGCGGTCCATGGCCCTATATGGGGCTCCAGTGTGGGCACCGCTAGCTGATTCGAACATTGCCCTGCTGAGAAGAGCTCAGAGGGTGATGGCTATCGGTGTTGTGCGCGGGTATCGCACCATCTCTTATGAGGCGGGGTGCTTACTGGCCAGTTCTCCTCCGTGGGACTTAGAGGCTCAGTGCTTGGCCTTTTCTTACAGCCGGCGTAAAGAGCTTCGTCTAAGGGGGGAATTTCCGCCTTCAGCGGTTGAGGAGCTTGCATGGAAGCTTCACCTTCAAGAGGCACTTAGAGAGGAGTGGGCGGAGCGGCTAGCTAATCCTAGCGCTGGCTGCTGGACAATCGGGGCCATCCGCCCAGTTCTTAATGAATGGCTAGATAGGGCACACGGGTCGCTTTCCTTTCGGCTGGTGCAGGTGCTGACAGGGCATGGCTGCTTTGGAAAGTACCTGTGTCGAATAGCCCAAAGGGAACCGACGACCGAGTGCCATAACTGTAGGTGTGACATAGATACGGCGCAACATACACTCGAGGAGTGTCCTGCCTGGGACGATGAGCGCCGTACCCTAGTCGCTGTAGTAGGGGACGATCTCTCTCTTCCAGCATTGATTAAATCAATGCTGGAAGAAGAAACATCGTGGGATGCGGTGTCATCCTTCTGCGAACTAGTTATGGTGCAGAAGGAAGCTGCAGAGAGGGAAAGAGAGATCTCTTCCAACCTCCTGATACGCAGCCGGAGAGTAAGACGTCGGAGGAGAAGGCTCTCTGACGTTCCCCTCCAACCCCCATAGCTAGGGCTTCGACGGTAGACTTGGGGGAGTCTACTGCCGAGTTTAATTGCCCAAGGCGGTGCGCGTGGTGTTTCCGCGCGCCCCATAAGTAGGTGCTTGTTATTATTGCATGCAAGAGACGGGGTCCAAATAGACCAACGCTGCCGGGGACGCGGAAGATTATAATAGTTCCCGCTACCCCAGCAAAAGCGAGTGTAAAAACACCCCAGGGGTTTTAGTCGGTATCAGATGAGTCCGACATAACCTTTCAACCCCCCCCGGGCTGAAAGGTATCCATAAAGGATTTCCCCTGGGAAAAAAAAAAAAAAAAAAAAAAAAAAAAAAAAAAAAAAAAAAAAAAAAGGTTAGGTTAGGTTAGGTTAGGTTAGGTTAGGTTAGGTTAGGTTAGGTTAGGTTAGGTTAGGTTAGGTTAGGTTAGGTTAGGTTAGGTTAGGTTAGGTTAGGTTAGGTTAGGTTAGGTTAGGTTAGGTTAGGTTAGGTTAGGTTAGGTTAGGTTAGGTTAGGTTAGGTTAGGTTAGGTTAGGTTAGGTTAGGTTAGGTTAGGTTAGGTTAGGTTAGGTTAGGTTAGGTTAGGTTGGGCGGGTCTGTGTTTATCCATTAATAGTTGCTGCGGCCTTGGATAAATGCGGGCCTTCCTTGCCCGCTCAGGGAGTGGGTGAGGAGGCGAATGGTTTTGAGAGGAGCGCAACAGTCGTTGATCCTCAAGGCAAGTCTGGTGGTTATCCTTCACGTGGTTGCTGCCTGTTATTGGTCTATTTCCTTCTGAAATAGACGTAACAAAAACCACCAGGCGCCTTCACGGTCCTTTTGGGCCGTGTTGGTTTTAGGTTAGGTATTGGCGGAGGCAAGGAGTCTCTTCTCCGCTTGGTAGGAGGTCGGCATGCTCATGGAGCTGCCATTGTGAGGGGTCCGTTTTCGGACCAGGTTGGAGACCAAATCCTAAGTTTTTAGCGCCTGGCGATGGGAGTATAGTGCGTGTGAATCTGGACCTGTTCTGCATGGCTCCACACACGGCCATGGTCGTGAGTGTAGTGGTGCAGTCCATGTCCGGGTTCACACGCAGTGTATGGTCGGGGGGAACCCGGCCGTTAGGGCGCCAAAGGGGACCTCACCCCTCCAAAAAGGGAAAAAAAAAATGAAATGGCAAATAGTGGAAAAACATTACCCCAGGGGGGTACCACCAGCTCAGCTGGTGGGGAATCCCTCCGTGCTACGGCACGCGGCCCATCGTATTCTGGGGGGGCCAACTTTTGCCTCGAGAGCTTAGGCTCTCGCCGTGAAAGTAGTGAGTCAGGAGAGAGAAGTAGGGAAAGAAGAGAAGAAGAAGTGGACTTGATTGTCTTGTCGGACGATGGTGCGTATCCGGTAAGATCAGCTTCAGCGACTAGTTTTACTTGTCGGGGATCAGTTGGTGAACGCGCTTTTTACAGCGATGAGGAGCACTCTGACAGTGGAACTAGGTCATTATCGAAGATTTCCACCGCTCATCGAGGACGCCGTGGTAGGAACCCAGTGCCGGACACGCATATTGGATTAGCCCGTGCAAAAGATGACTTAAAAAAGCCCAGTGCGGAAACGTACCGGCTTAACCGAGACAGTGAGGTTGAGTTGCCATCAGGGAAAAAAAAATGCCCTAGGAAAGTTTACTCCCATCTAAGTGGGGAGTCACTTTGTGCGGACGAACTGTGGAAACGCGCTCTGGAGGAAGTCGAGGTGATCCAGGAGCAGTCCCGCAAATCTAAGAACCTGAAAGGAACGATCAAAGGTACTATAAATCAGTCCTTGATCACAATACGTGACATTTTCGACTGTCTTAAGACGCGGAATGCCGATGACGAGACGAAACGCCTCCGGGCGGACAACGAAAGGCTCAGCCGGGAGCTGGCCAGTTTGAAGGCGGAACTAGCGGCTTTTCGGCGGGACTACGAGGAGAGGAACATGCGGGCTAACGCCGCTGCCTCACCCACTACCACCACCCCAGCGCTTTCCCAAGGGGTTGACATTGAAGATGTCGTACGTAGGGTGACCACTTCTGTGGGAGAAATGGTCAATGCCCGAATAGCTGGTATAGAAGACCGGCTTCTGCCTGCAAAGACGCTGCGTCCACCACTAGCAGCTGATAAGAGAAGAGTCATCCCTGTGCTGACCCCACCAGCCCTCACGACAACCCCTGCGACAGGGGTTCGTAATCAGGCTAGTCGCAAAACAGGTCCCTCTAATGGCAATGCGCAGACGTCCACCAAGCAGGCTCCAGCCTCCTCCACCGTCGACGAAAATGGAGATGAGTGGGCCACCGTTACCAAGAGGAGGAACCGCAAGGAAAAGACGAATGCCCCTGCCTCCAATGCCGCTTCTTCCGTGGTGAAGCCAAAAAAGCCGGCAGCGGTCACGAAGCCTAAGCCCGCTAGAAAAAAGAACAGCCCTGGCCTTCCTCGGTCAGCAGCGGTAATAATCACCCTTCAACCAGAGGCTCTGAAAAAAGGGATGACGTACACAGACGCCCTGACAAAGGCAAAGGCATCGATAAACCTTGCTGAATTAGAAATTGAGGGAGTTCGATCGAGGTTAACCGCGACCGGAGCCAGAGCACTGGAGATTCCCGGAACCACCAGCGGTCCGAAAGCAGACCTTCTCGCTGAGAAGCTGCGGTCTGCCCTCGGGGACGATGTCCGAGTTGATCGCCCGGTGAAGAGAGTGGACTTGCGCATCAGTGGACTAGATGACTCGATCTGCAGTAATGACATAAGTGCGGCAATTGCCGCTATAGCAGATTGCACCCGCGATAACATAAAGGTTGGGGAAATCAGAGCGGGACCTGGAGGCTCGGGTGTTGCAATTGTGCAATGTCCTGTTCAAGCGGCTAAAGTTGTGCTGAAGAAGGGCAGACTTTTGGTTGGCTGGAGTTCTGCTCGGGTCTTTCCATTGGACACACGACCATTGCGGTGTTACCGTTGCATGGGTGTCGGCCATACTCGGCAGCTATGCCCTTCAGAGAGAGACCGCGGCGAGCTTTGCTTCCGTTGCGGTCGAGAGGGGCATAAATCTGCGACCTGTTCGGCTGATCCAAGGTGCGCTATATGTACGGATGCGCGACGCCCAGCTGGTCATATGATGGGGGGCAGAAAGTGCAAGCCCCCAGCTGTCAAGGGTAAACTGGCTCTTACACGTCAATCTTCCCCTAAGACGATCCGTAGCGACGCGGAGAGAGAGGTTCTGATGTCTGATTAGTTATGTTTAGATCACGACATCACAACCTACTCCAGACGAACCTTAATCACTCTGCCTGTGCCCAAAGCTTGCTTATGCAGGCGTTGGTAGAGTGGAGTATCGATGTTGCTGTTGTTGCCGAGCCGTACAGTGTCCTTGATGGTCCCAACTGGGCTGGCGACACGGATGGGTTAGTTGCTATTATTTCCGCCAACACTACTCGCTCTCCTCCTCTCTCGATTAGAGAGAGAGGACAGGGTTATGTTGCAGCAACATGGGGCAGAATAACCTTTATTGGGGTTTATTTTTCTCCCAATAGACCTCTATCGGAGTTGGAAGACTACCTTCGAGTTCTTGGTGGCGTAGTTAGGAGAATGTACCCTTCGCAGGTCGTCGCAATGGGTGACCTCAATGCCAAAGCTGTGGCTTGGGGTTGCCCCACAACTAACGGACGCGGTGAAGCAGTTCTGGACTGGGCGGCAGCAGCTGGCCTAGTCCTCTTAAATCAAGGCTCTGCTAGCACATGCGTGAGACAGCAGGGGGAGTCTATAGTTGATGTCTCGTTCGCTTCCCCTTCTCTCGCTGCGGCTACGCAAAACTGGAGGGTTCTAGAGACTGAAGAGACCCTGTCGGACCACCTCTATATAAGGTTTGAGGTCTCCTCTTCTTCTGGTTATGGAAGGTCACAGTTAGCACCTAGCCAATCGTCAGCCTTTCCGCGCTGGGTGTTAGGGCGCCTAGATAGAGAACAGGTAGAGGAAGCTGCTATAGTGCAAAGCTGGTGCCCTGCTCCAGAGACACACCATGGGGTGGATGCGAGGGCGGATCAGTTCCGTGAGGCCCTGAAGGCAATATGTGATGCTGCTATGCCCCGCGCCAGGAAGCTGCCGGAGAGAAAACAAGTATACTGGTGGTCGGATGAAATCAGATCACTCCGGTCCGCCTGCATATGTACCCGTCGCGCTTATACGCGGTGTCGTAGAAGGCGAATTCATACCGCTGATGAGGAGACCCACCTTTATGAAAACTACTGTCAAGCCAAAAAAGCACTGCAAGTAGCTATCTTCAAGGCTAAGTCTGACGCTTGGCAGGAGTTCATAGACGACCTTGACAGAGACCCATGGGGACGTCCCTACCGCACTGTACGGAAGAAACTGTGCAATCAAGCACCCTCCACCGAGTCGTTTCAGCCCCAACTGCTTACATCCATTGTTGCAGGGCTGTTTCCTGCCTGCCCACCACACGACCCACCTCGTATGAATCCTCCTGATCCCCCTTTAGAGCGCCCTGTTGAGGAGGTGCCTTCGATCACTGAGGCGGAGTTTGGTTGCGCAATCCTCCACCTGCGAGCTAAAAAAACAGCCCCGGGGCCGGATGGTGTGCCTGGACGTGTCTTAGCACTTTCATTAAAACACATGGGGAACCGACTTCTGGAGTTGTTTGACTCATGCTTGGTGTCAGGTTTGTTCCCCAAAGTGTGGAAAGATGGACGCCTCTGCCTCCTCCGCAAAGAAGGGCGCCCACATGACTCTCCTTCTGGTTACAGGCCAATAATTCTGCTAGATGAGGTAGGAAAGATGCTCGAACGGATAGTTGTGAGCCGCATTAACGAACATCTAACATCTGAGGGTCCCAATCTGGCGGAGGAACAGTACGGTTTTAGGTTCGGACGATCTACAATCGATGCGTTGCTGCGCCTTAAGCACATATCACAAGAGGCCGTTGCGCAAGGGGAACGCGTACTGGCGGTATCTTTAGATATCGCCAACGCATTTAATAGCCTTCCATATGAATGCATCGAGGAGGCGCTTCGATATCATGGAGTGCCCCTTTATCTCCGAAGGCTGGTTGAGAACTATCTTAGAGAGCGGGATGTGCTATATCTGGACGACAGTGGCAGAGTTTGTGCTAGGCGCATGACAACCGGTGTTCCACAGGGGTCAGTGATGGGTCCTTTGCTGTGGAACATCGGTTACAACTGGGTGCTACGAGGTGCACTGCTTCCCCGTACGCACATCATCTGCTATGCGGATGATACACTGTTTATCGCGCGGGGAAGCAGCTATGAAGAAGTTGCTCACTTGACAACGGTGGGATCTACCCTTCTGGTAGGCCGTATCCGGTTGCTAGGGTTGAAAGTGGCTCTAAACAAAACTGAGGCCATCTCGTTCCATG